>OX346226.1:11349166-12698333 GCA_947049295.1 Ligdia adustata
AGGTAGTTTTTTAATTGAATTTATTTTTTACGTTGCGTGTTATGCTTTTTGACGAACAGGACAGTTATACTGATGTTTTCTGTTGCAATTAAATAATATTCTATTCAAACTTGTTACAAATTCTTGTTGCCTTTACCTCGTCCCTTGCACCAAACGTCACGTGTCACCAGACATACAAAGGCGCCCTTACTGTTAGCACTAATGTATGCGACAATGTCGGTTCGCTTTTGACCTGTTAGTGCTGTGAATTTTTTTATGCTTTTTTACTGTCTTCCAAAATATGATACTCGATTCGACGGGTTTGTTTTTTCTATTATTTGACACCTAATTTTTCTGTAACCAGCGTTTACGAAAATTTAGGTATCATGATTTGAAACATTATTTTTTTGTTGGAAAGGTTTTTATACTTCTCGAGTTTTTCGGCCGCAATTTTCTATCAAAATTATTTCAGAAGTTCGATTTTGTAATCGAAATAAATGAAAGTTTTATTGGCGCCCGCTCTAAAGAAAGTTTGTTATCACTTTTATTTCAAAAGAACTGGTTTGTTCTTTTAACTGTTGTCTAGTGTTAACTTTGTGGAGTTTAATGTGTATTAGAGTCCCGGAACACCGTTTTAACCCATAAAGACCAAAATTAATCAGTGGTTAAAAATCCCGAGTGCAAAAACTTCTGCATTGTGCCGTTGCATCAACAAACAACGGTAAAAATCTATTTATTTATTTATTAGCACACTAAACAGAATACAGTCAAACATTTACTTATGAATGATTATTGCGAGTATGAAATGGATGTATAGGTATGTATTAATTATGTATATGTTAAAATATATATTTTTTTCTTGTTGTTTTTTTTTGCGGTACAATATTTGTATTTGTATTTTTTTTTCTTTGTTTGCTATTGATGCATCACCGACGTGACTGTTCTCACTCAGTCCGATCCACCCCAAGGTTGCCTGGAAGAAATTGCTTTAGGCGATAAGGCCGCCCAATGTACTACCGATGTTTTGTTCTTGCCTGTATCTTATTGTTTATTTTGTTTTAGGTGTGCAATAAAGATATATTGTATTGTATTGTACAGTCAATCAAAAAAAAACGTTATCAAGTAGACACAGTTTAGATCTAGACTATGTTCCTTTATATGTGTATACAACATAAACTACGATAAAGCAGTAAAAATATGTTAAATTTAATTAAAAATTTTATGCAAATATTTCTAAAAACAATTGATAACGTAAAAATGTGTTTTTCTAATAAGATGTGAACACTATTTTCTTGATATCATTTTTTAATTTTAGATTGTTTTTGATCAAAAATATCAATAGAGTCGTGATGTTCTTTCAAGATTTAGTTATATTGGCGACAAATCTCACAATCGGATTATATAAAGTAGTATTTGTACACTTGCAAAATAAGTATTTTCAAAAAGCTAGCTCGATTTCTAGGAGTTATTTTAATCTTTTTATATCTTCTTCTTTCTTATGTATAAAAATCAATTGCTGTTTGTTCGTCTTGCTAAAACTCGAGAACGGCTGGGCCGATTTAGCTGATTTTGGTCTTGAAATGTTTGTCATACTCCAGGGAAGGTTTGAAAGGTGTGAAACATAAATAACTGTTAGGCGGTACGAAGTTCGCCGGATCAGCTAGTAATATATATTATTATTTCATTGTTTAATGTTTAGTGTTCGTTCATTCATTGTTGCATTGTTCTGCATCGTATTGTTATGTCGTTGTTCTGTATTGTATTTTGTTGTATACTTCACGAGTGAAACCTCGGGGTGCAACTAGTATAGCCTACGAACATTTCCAGACAAATTTAATGAAAACTGCCACATCAAAATTGGTTTACCGGTTTAGGCTGTACAGGGTCACAAAGAGTTGGCAATACATACATACAAACGTACATTCAAAAACCATATTTTGATCAGTCGAGTAAAAAACCAGTAATATTCATAAAACTTGTACACCACGTTTCATTCGTTAAACGATCTCCACGCGAGTACTAACATCCATGCAACATGCGTACTGACAAATGCAAGCAAGTTTTGATTTAGAGCAGACATTAATCGTTAGTTTGGTTGACAACCTGACATTTTAAAGAGTTTTTTTATTGTTACAATAAGAATCACAAACAACTATACTACGAAAGTATCTATTTATCATTATTTTGTTATAATATATCTACTATGATGAATATAATATTGCAGAATGATACATTATTATATACTTAAGTGTGTTAAATTAGTCATTACAGTCGAAGATGTAATTACAAAACTTTCAATTAACAAAAAAAACGAATGTTATTATTAATTATTACCTGTTAAAATGTTTGGGAAGGCGAAATTTTATATTTGTACCTAATTGTGTGTCTAATTTGGTATGTGTATCGTTCTTCACGCTCAAACGATTTAACGGATTTGGATGAAATCTGGCACGAAGATAGCTTGGATTAAGACAAAGGCTTTTTATTCTGGAAAAATGAAGGGTTCCCAATGGGTGATCACCGCTTTTAAAACCGCGGCGCGCAGCTAGCATTTAATACAATAAACAATCTAGCAGCTTCTTTTAGAAAAAAAAAACAGTTGCTGTGCAGTAATGTAACATGAAAGGAGCGAATGTGCGTAATGGAATATTACGTGTCTAAAAGCGATGCAAAATACTGCAAAAAAACTCTAACAAAAACATTTATTTTGACCAACAATACGGATTTTTACGCGTACTTATTGTTGGATAGGAAAGTCCAGCTATAGTTTCGTTCACATTCAGTAAACTTTATCAGGGATGAAAGGAGTCGGTCGTGTTTACAACAATGGCACGTCTCGCCCTGTACTCGTCCGCTCGCTGCGCGCGCGAGATCTCGGCTGCTGGGGTGTGGGGGGGATTGGTAAATAGTAATGTTCTGTCAGCTCGCCTTCAACTTCGTCGCTGCTGGAGACATGCAGGGTTCCCCCCAGGAACAATACAGCATGCATAGCCCACTAAGTCCTCACCCGTCACACACCTCCCGTAGTCACATCGTCACTCCGTGACGTCAACTCACGGTTCCAACCGAAGATCAGCGTTGTTTGTTTCAGCCAACATTCTGTTGAGTTGGGGCCGGTTTGTGACAGAAAGCGGTAATTAAGTTGAAATAATTTTGCTAAGTTGTGTTGCACTGTTGTGTTCTGTTACAAATAAAATGTATTCACATAACAAACGTTACTAAGGCACGATCTCCAGGTAGGCGGTAAGGTCAGGTACACGTGGAAACCCGTATTGTAAGTCGAAAGGACGCAAACACGCGTTAGTTTTCTAAAAAATTAACATCGCTATTCAACAAATAATCTTTTAAAGTATATTTTAATCTATTTTACTAGTATATTCTTTAAATTACTAACATATTCACGTTCCGTTTCTAGGGAACAAACAGCAGGATATTCATACGAGGAAGTGCGTTAATAAATACATTTCTTGCTACGCAATGATCGCATTCATCTTATTAAGAATCGTTCAATTATTTATTCTAAGAACATGGTCATGCCTGGCTACGAGATAAACTCTGAATATTTAATTTTCCACAAAGTACATTCATAGAATCTATTTTTCTCGTAGCAACTGCTACGGTGCTACGGCGTAGCTGGAAGCTACGCGGTTAAGAGGAAGTTTGCATAAGCGATATTTCAGATGCGTAGAAATTGTTAGCGTTACAACCGTCTACCGGGTAACCGGGTTTTACAATTTTACTTATTGCAGTAGTAAATAATGTTAAAGTTACTAGGTATAGTACGTATGACTAGAAGATAAGGAAAATGTTTTCTCGATAGAAAAACCACAAAGTTATATTTTAAACGACTTAAAAAATGATTAAATCTAAATAGCCGGTATCTTCTTTTATTCATTCTTTTTTTATAAAATTTTCCCCGATTTCGACGAGACGCCTGGAACGACTCGCAAAAATATTTTTATGTTTGAAATTATATACTTTCCAGGTCCCATATGAATTTTATTAAATACCGCCTAGTGGTAAGATCTTATATCGAAACAAAAACTACCTGCCAAATTAAAGTTGGTTATCACTTAAATAAGTATTACGAATTTATATCTATACTTTTATATCTCTACTAACATCATAAAGGGCAAAGATTTGTATATTTGTATGTAACGTATAAACCTAAAAACTACTGGACCGATTTAAAAAATTCTTTCGCCATTAGAAAGCTTCATTATCGCTGAGTGACATTAGGTATAAAAAATTAGAGATCAGCGATATTTTGACTTAATTTCGACTTTTGTTATCCGCTAGTTATAAATAATTCCTCGATTTATCATCGAGTAGGTATAAACGTGCGTAAATATTGCTCCTTAACAACTTACTTATCCACCAAAATTACCTCGGAGATGGCTGAAATCGTAAATGTATAATGATTACGTTTCGTTTATTGGCCTAAGGGTAATTTTTCAGCCACGGGAAGAAATTATTCAGATATCTGTAGAATTTTCATTAGTATAGAATATTAAAATTAAATGGGTTGAAGATATGTTTTAATTAGCAGTCATGTGATATACTGATTTTGTATTTCGACGTACAATCTTCGTCGTAGAGCAAAATTGAATGTATTATATATATATATATATATTATATATATAATACATACATTTTATTTACTGTTAATCAAAGTATATTGCAGAAAAACAACGTCAGGAAACAGGGGGGGGGGGGCGTATCCTATCGCTCGCGCCTGGCTAGCTACCACCCTCAAGTTATAAAAATCTGTCGCCAAGCACCTAACGGTGTGTTCCGGCAGCCTTCCTTGAGAGCCAGTGTATCCAATACTAGACATGCTCCATCTTGGGCTACAGTATTACTGACTTCCGTGGTCGTGCGAACTTGTGGTCAAATACCTAGCTGTGCAAGATAAAAAAAACTTACAAACATTCTAACTGACAGACGAAATAAATATTTGTTGAAGCAGTGACACTTCGCTCGCTCGGACAATAACTCGTTCTCAATAACGGTAAAATTATGTTTTCGTTATGTTTGTGAAATCACTGAGCAAGGAAGAATAATGTTATTCAAACGAAAACATATCAAGTATTCTTTTTACAAGACCTCTCTTATTGTCCCAGAATATTTTTGGGACAAGTGTGCTCAACTTGGGCCCGGTAAGTGTTTTTCTGCGGCCCTGTCTTTCCGGTGAATTTGAAAAGAGAAATATTCGTTTATAGTCTAAGATCCCGTTTTACAACAACCTTCACCGAGCTGTTTATTTAATAAAACGTATTTTATATGAAATTGAATATGCCAATAAATATATTGTTTATGGTTGCCAATTAAATTTTAGTAAAGGATATGTGTAATGGAGAGCGTTAGTGAATTTCGGGACTAGCAGAATATCGACAGTGGCCATTTAGTTAAGGCATCTGGGCGTGTTACCCAGAGAGAAGGTTCGGTTTCTGTCTTGAAATTTTTCGTTCGCTCTCTCATAAGTATAGAAGTGGTTTTATTTAGAAAACTAACGCGTGTTTAATAGCGCGCGCAGCGAACGGCCATGCGTCATCGTTGAAGACACGAACGACTCATTTCGTCCCTGATGATGTTTACAGAATGTGAACGCAACTAAAGAAGGACCTTTTTAACAATCAGGTACGCGTGAAAACCCGTCTTCTTTAACAGAAAGAAAGGTGGTTTAGTTAGCAGTTTAACACTTGTAAAAAGAGGAAATAGTACACTTTACTTTACTAATATCAGGTTACCATAGCACAGGCTTTGTCTAGTTTGGGACCTGAAGATCTTTGTGTGGAAGTTGTCTCATATTATTATTATTACTTACAATAAGTATTTATTGTTCTTAATATTGAAAACGAAAGTTAAATCGTACTAAACTTCAACTATTCTGCGACCCATGCCAAACCAATTTCACTATGCGGCCCATATCAAACGACGGTTAAGAACACCCGCTATTAAGACATCTCTATTCGTAGATCTATCGAATGGCGATACAATAGGAAAATACAAAGAGAATGCGGACCCAATAGAGCCTTTGTAGAAATAATAACAGTTGAGTAGTGTGCTCGATATATGGATATATAGGTATTCATATTGTGTTTGTTGGATTCACTTCCCGTGTTTTCTTTGGGCTATTGAATATAATGACGAAAATAAGGACAAACATTAGAGATCCTACTTATAAATGGTTCTCAACTTTAGATGTTGTGCTTTTCGCTGCGTTCTTTATAAGTGACGTTTAGTTCTACATTCATCATGATAGGACAAGCTTAAAAGGACCTTAGCTGATCGCCTAGCTTAGCTTAACTTAACTGACCATCTAGATGAGTCTGTATAATGCAAAGTAACTTACTTAGAGCCCATTAGCCCTGGAAAATCCATATTCAATGAGGTAGAGCTATGAAGGTGATTCCCTGCACATCTCACTATCACAGATCTGGTTTTACCGAAGTTACAAATGATCCGATACACAAATACAAGTTAAAAGATCGGCGAAAGTCTAATTATGAGGTTATAAGGCAGCGATATAATTATAATAGGGTTTTTTTTCTGTAGATAGGTTAGTGTAAGTAGTGATCAATAAGCACAGAAAAATTCTTTTCTATTTTAACATTGTCTTTAAATATAAAAGAGTTAGTCTTAGATATATTGACTGACTGACGACAGGTTATAATCAACGCAAATCCTAAATCATTGTATGGTGTAGGGTGTGCTAGGAAAGGATTTTAGGAAATTCAACCCCTAGGGAGGTCAAATAAAGTTTAAAAGTTATCATATTCCATTTTATGTCGCGTACGACTTCAAGAGTAATAGCTACTGTTATGTATAAAAAAACAAATGTAAATAAGATACACATAAAAGAAAGAAAGTAAAAAATTATTTGTACCAAAAACTACTTGTACTAACAGAGGCTTCATAATTAATAACTAAATTTCTTGTTACAAACCGGCTCCAACTCAGCATAATGCTGTACACTAATACATAGGAGTATAATAGACACGTCTACGAATACGATCACATTTTACAAGCTTTTTATAGAGCTAGGCTTGCGCTTGATCACAACTCGCCTGATGTAGAGCGATGATGTGGTACGCTTGACTAAAAGATACTGATTTACTCGCAATTCGAAACTATCGAGACTAAACGTTTCATTTGAACGTTTCTAATAAAACTTTTACGATTTTACATTTGACAAAATGAAATGATAACGGTAATAATGCGTTTTTAATATTTCACACTTAGGAACGTTAAGATCTTAACTTACGACTGAGAAAATAATTATGAAAATTCCCATAAACAAGACTCAGTTACGCGACTCGAAGTAATAAATAAGATGGTTACTACGCGGGGCGACTCTAAGGCTATTATTATTAGGATTTCCATATTTTTCTATAATAAACTATATTTAATACCTAGTAAGAATTAGAACTAATTACAGAGTAACTTCACGATCATTACCAGTGTTCCGCTGACTCACATTATAGACCGAATAGAAAGCCCCGTCGTTTCTATTCATTTAAAAAATTACAAAGAGTTGTATATCTTGAGTTTGAATAAACAGGACCCGTGGCCTAATGGGATTTTAAGTGGGGTTCGGGCGACTTTCGACCTAAGCAATCATATTTCATTTGGAGCAAAAACTTAAGTGTGCTATATGTAAGGACAGCAGATTAAAAATCGCTACCAAATATCAATACAGCAGCGCAAGTACGGTTCTATTCCAACCGGTTTATTTTGACAGTTTTATACGTTATAAACGCTCTTACTGATTTTAAGCGAATTATTCCGAGTACTAGGATACATTCGGTGTAATTAATTATCGAACACATGGACAGTGCTGCCAATTTGGGGGGAGCTATTAGAGGCTATATTTTTGAACCGCTCGTATGAATGTAACAGTCGCTAATGACGTCACTTACGAAGGATATCCAAAAAGAGGAAGACAAAGTTTTTTTTTTGTGGTAACCTAACTTTCGGATTGTTCATAAATGCGCATAAACAGTACCATTCGAAACGAAATTCACTGGTGATTTCTTCCGCATGCGAATATTATATTCATACGAGCGAACTTAAAAGTTCAAGGTCTGGCCAGATGTGGGATTTGTGGAGGGTAGTTAGTTCTTTGTTTAAGCTAGAACTTCTGGTCAAACATCCTCGTGGAGTTCAACGCAGTTCGATTTGGAAAAAAATATGTCAAATACAGGTTCAGTGATAGATCGTTAAAGATATACGAATAAAACAAATGTTGGAACTCACTGCCAGAGCTAGACATGTCCCTATTGTTATATTCATAACACACATATCCACTTTGGTCTTCCTTATTGACGAGGAAACATACATGAAATTATTTCAACTTTATCCTGAAACAATGAAATTATGAAACTTATACCTAAGTTAGTGTCGTTGTGCATGAAAAAATCTACCACGACTTAGACGTACAAACCAAAATCGAGCATATACAATAACTGGCAGGGCTATCAGATAAAGTTGTCAGGCATGAAAGAAGTAAAAACAAGAGCCAGTAAACTTGGTTTCATTATTAACCCCCGACGCAAAACCGACGGGGTTTTATGTGTGTGAGTCTGTGCTCCTGTCATTGTAGCTCCTGAACGAATGAACGGACTTCGATTTGTTTAACAGGTGAATTAGTCGGGAGTGTTCTTAGCTGTTTGATGAAAATCGGTCTAAGATGGCCACCGCCACTAAATGACGGATTGCATAGTTTTATACAAAACGGTTAAAATGTGTGTCAAATGAGAGGGCTTGACTAGTAGAATAATATATACTACAATAAATTTTAATTTCAAAATTGCCGGCAATACTATACGTCGACAGTTTTACTTCTTAACTAATATACAGACGTATCTATGACCATATATACAGGGTGACCCAGAACTCAACGTCAAGCGGGCACGGGGCAAGAGGGGGGATGATACCTACCAGTTCCAGGAAAAATACAATAAAAAATCTATATCAGTTGGTTAAGTTATAATTCAAAGTTAGGTGATATTATTTTTTCAACTACAACTCAAAAGAAAATGCGATAATTTTAACAAACATACAAAACCCTAAATCGTAATATTGCAAAGGCGCTTTTACACACGCGGAATAATATGCTTTCGAAATCACGTGTTAGAGATGTAGAGGGTACACGTAAAAACGTAAATTAGTCTCATTCCTGTCCTAAAAACATAAGCGGTAAAGGACTCGAGAGGTTCATTAGATGTAACGAGGCTATAATACAGGGTGTTTGAATTGCACAACATTTCCTTTTCAGCTGGGTAATGTACAGGTATTTATACAATAGTAGCTTTTGCCTGCAGCTTCGCCCGTGTTGTATTTATTTTCTAGGATAAAATGTGACTTATGACACTCTCTGGACTATTAGACAATTTAGTAAAATGTCTTTGTAGTCGATTATTTTCATAAAATTTTAGCTAGACCCCCGTACGTTATGCCTCTCTTACGGGGGGGGGGACGCCCCGCGACTCGATTCATCACAAAAACAAAACGACTTACTAGTAAATCTATTATAATCTAAGTATAAAAAAAAACCATATTAGTAGAACAAATAAAATAACAAAACGGCATATCAAGTCGATCTATCACCCAGTTGCTGAGGAAAAGGCAAAAACAGTTTCCCATTTATTGGCCAAGCGAGCAAAACCTCTCTTTTTTTTGGCAAATTTTTCTATTGTCTGTCAGATAACATGATTGGCTTTAGTACGTGCTTACAGATCGTTGTAACTAACCTATGTTGACTTGAAATTTTGCGTGCCTATGTTTTACGTATGTTTTTACGTATGTATGGTTTTTGATTGTGTTAGTATTTCTCCAAAAAAATTGAGGAAATTTTCATATGGTTGGCCATTTACTGGCTGATTTTAATCATTTTTGGAGCAGACATGCGGAACCTGGCAGTTCGCACAGTAAAAGTAGACGCGAAGCGTTTTAAATCAATGTGAACCCATTGTAAAAGAAAATCTTGTAAAATTCGAGAAAAAAATATAAGATTTTCCAAACAAAAATTGATCACGTGATCGGTAAAGTTGCAAGGAGAACACAATATTTTTTTCGAATTTGCAAAATTGTCTTACAATGGGTTCGCTTTCAATTTCGACCAAATATAAAATGAATTTATCAATTATACTTTTGAGCATACAAAATATACTATAGCGCTTATTATTACTAAGCTTTAGCCTCAGCAAATCTCAGGCCGCAAAAATGACGCATCTGATCGCCTCGCACTCAATATTGAGCGTCTTATTTCTTGTTTTAGCGCATGACGTTCTCTATCAGATAAAAAGAGATAAAGGATTATCAAAGTTGAAACGCGTTTATTTAAAGACATTATAATATGCTCACATATTTCACATAGGTAGTAAACGAAGTACCTTCGGACAGCAAAATGTATTTATTTTGAAATTAAAAACATAATATCTCTACTTTAAAAAAGAATATGGAAGGCATGTAAATAAATCATCCTGCTGTATTTCAGTGTGATTCCAACTGTGATTTATTGGTTGAATCCCGTTGAATAAATTATCGGTGGGTATTAATTCAGACCAGTGAACCGAATCATGGTTACGAAAATTACCAATATTTTGTTGTTATTTTCTTATTTACCAATACCTACTATACTTTCATCTATACTAATATTATAAAGAGGAAAGATTTGTATTCTTGTATGTAACGAATAAACTTAAAAACTACAAGACTAATTTCCAAAATTCTTTCGCAGTTAGAAAGCAACATTATCACGGAGTAACAGGCTATGAACAATTACAGAACCGCGAGTAACACCGCGGCGTCCAGCTAGTATATAATATATTTGAAGTATGTCTGTCCCTATGTATGCTTAAGTCTTTAAAACTATGCAACGGTGTTGATGCGGATTTAATAAATAGACAACATAAGACAACTCTTTATAAAAAAAAAAACAGTTTAACAATAAATAATTATAAGAAGTACAAGCTTATATATATATATACTAGGTGTTTTAATGGCGGCCTTATAGCTTAAAACGATCTCTTCCAGGCAGCCACGCACGTAAATGAATACTAAAAAATAAGAGAGGCCTTAAAATATGACACTGATCAACATATTTAATAAAATGAATAAATAAAATACAGCCAATACACACGAATGGATACACAGATAAATAAATAAATAAATATAACATACGATACAAATAATTATCATGGTAATACATAAATTAATTTCTAATTTAAAGAAGACACAAATTTTAATGCTGTAGTGATAGGTAATGGACTAATGTAATGGATAGAGTGATTCAAGAAGGTTTATATGTATAAAGTACAAAACATGTTTAATATAGCAGAGAAATACTGATAATACTAGAGGTGTCGTAAATAAACACATTTACGCTAACATTGGAAACGCTGGCTGAACCCTCCGCTATAGATCAAACTATAAGTACTACAGTATTGTACACCTTCAAAAGGTCTGCAAAAAAGTCCGCTCTGGTATATGTTAAGCTCTTCGGGATAACCCACAATAACCAATTGTTATCTTTTACTTTTTTACGAAAAATAAGTTTATTTACGAAGCGATCATAAGCAATACAGCATTCTTATGCAACTAAGCACCTCGTGTACATTGTGCTTAATTTAATATAGATCAATATGACTTCTTACAGCAATTCAAATTAATATATTCGAAGACATTACATGCAGGGTAGCGGTTGCGGCGGTATCCTTGCACGCGTGTGAAGCCGGGACTGGCGCTAGTTAAATAGACATGCCTAAGTAGAAAATAATTTAATATAATAATATAATAATTTGGTCAAGTTGTGTATTCACACCTTAGGACAATGGAATCTAACACAGGATGACTGCTGTCTACTGACTTTATCTCTTGCGTTTCCTTGACGTCTTCAGTTTGTCTAATCAACGCATAAAACCGGCATGATCACATAAAGTAAGTACACCAAAGCTATTTCAACTTCCAACCAACTTATCTAACACACAAGCAATAAACACCACGCAACATACCTTTTTTATTACTTCTCTCTGTGCCCAACAGACACAAATAAAAAAGACATTACACGATTGGCCTGAACATTCTAATAAAATAAGAAAAACTATTTGTTACAGACTGTGACAGTCAGTTACATGTTGGGCGCCAAATCCTACAGTTTGGTGCTGGTTTTTACGAAAATCATATACGTCAATTTATTTGTACAAATATATAGTCAAAATACGCAATTTGGCCAGCGTGATGGACTACGGCTTACAGCCTCATCAAAGAGGAGATCTTACCCAGCAGTGGGACGCTATGAGTACATACGTAATATAGTTGAAATTTGTTCAGGGACATGACGAATATTTCTACACCTACTTTTACTCCGAATATTAACCAACATAACTTTACCAGCTATTTAATAAATTCATGAGATTAACTCAGAACCACATGACGAAAACTTTTAAGCTCTATTATTTTGTTAAGAGCTTTCCATAAAATATTTCAACTTCAGTGCCGACCGTAATCTAATATCAAGTTTAGGATTAAAGAAAAGAATAATCGAGAAATAACGTGCATAGCTTAAATTACTGGAAAGTGTCAAGGACAAAAAGCGTCGCCATTTTTAAAATGTCACTGAAGGCGGCGATATTCAATGAAGTCATGACAAGTCATGATTTCATCATTTCATTTAAGTAAAACAAAGTGTTTATTGCGTTTTGCGTATCTAAATATCTCGTTTACAGATGAACAATCAGCTTCTATTTATGTGGCGCGGTCAGATATTTCAAAAGAGGATGCGAGATAAGACGGCGGTGACGCCTGCCGGCGTTAATGACGTTACAGCGACATCTGTTGGTACTTATACACTGTACAATCGCGTTTGCTCAGTGCCGCTCTAGTTAGATGTACGACGTCCTATATTTTAAAAAGGTTAATTTGAATTTCAAAGACATCGGGTGTCTCTTGAATTGACAGTAATTTTATCAGATTAAAAGAACGTTTTTCTAGCTTTATTTTAGAGATAATGATCCGATTAAATTTTAAAATCATTATCATTTCAAATAAATTGATTAACAACATTTCTTAGTGATTAATCAACATTAATTATTTTTTATGGCAGCATCCAGAAAAAATATATTATAATTTAAAAGAAAATCTCTAAAAACCCATAAAGTGACCTACAAAGTGGGACATTTTTTTGTGATCAAGGCATTACTAGTAAGAAAAGTTGCAATGGGAAATATACTAATCGTATGACGCCATACTTCGTGACGATTTAGAAAACCGTTCGCCGATAAAATGGCGACATGGCGACTTCTGTATATTTAGTGAAAACTAGTGATTCTTCATGTATTCTTGTGTATTAATGGTGGATTATTACCTAATAATGTCTGGTTTTATTGAAATTGAATTGCAGGCAAGAGGTATAATGACGGAATAACGCAGATTTCGTGTTCGCGGGAAATCTCTATAGAAAAACTAGTAGAGCCTCCAACGCTTTATAAAGATTCATGACATGGCTATTACTTAACCATGACGACTTTAGACTTAACATTCGAATTTACAACTTAATTAATTAATGACTTGCAAATTCAAAGAACTAAAAAACTGACCGAGGCACAGAGTCTGGTGTCCAAACTAAAAATTTAAAAAAAAAGCTAGAGAACGCGTCTATTCTGAGAGCTATTGTGAGATCTTCGCGAGAGAGACAAAGTTCCGTACGTAGTCATCGCTTCCGACATCCGACGGAAGCGGACGAACTTCGTCTGGTACTCGAGTGCGAGATCACGAACAGCGACGTCTTAAAGGATCAGGTTTGAAATCTGCTGTTGTACTACATGATACGTACGCTATAGCACTAAAATTTGTATTTTATAATTATTAGTAGAGAATTTGTCTTATTTCCATGCATAATATAGTATATGTATTTATACGAGTATCTGTGTAGTTATATTAGTATTGATTGTATTCATTATTATTTATTATAAGTACCTAGCTGTTTAGTTAATAAAGTAATATTTTAAGGCCTCTAATTAGAATTGATGACTAAAAAGAAAGCTGTTTGATTTTCTTTCTCCTGACTTGCTCACGCCTACTGTTGAGAATAACGTAAAAAGTTGTCCCAACAAATGTCAGTGTTACTGGTTGGGAATTAGTTTAAAAATTATTGTTTTTTGATGATGGTGGTGAGTCCATGGTTGCCTTGAAGAGATCGCTTTAAGCGATAAGGCTCCCATTTACAAGCTAGTATATACCTACATATGTATTAGCTTTTCTTTAGTCATATTTTATGTGTTGTTGCTGGTTTTTATTAAAGAGCTGTATTATCTTACGTACCTAGGTACTTGTGAACTTGCAGTTACTATAGCAAAATCTTTTTTTACCGCCTTCAAAAAAGGAGGTACTCAATTCGTCAGAATCTTTTTTTTATGTATGTATGTAACCAAATACTCAGCGACGTCATGAAAGATTTAGATTTATTTTATGTTTTAAAGGCTTCGTAGATTTATCCTGTACATATTATATTAAATATCGGTCTAGTAGTCTGCCTGTCTAATTTGCCTGCCTAGATAAAGTTGGTTTTACTTCTAATATGTCATATTCATTTTATAATTAATACTTATAAAAACTTATTTGACAGATCGTTAACGTCGTCCTTAGTCTGGCAGCAGGTCTGGCTAGCCCAGTGTCGTAGTTTTCAACCAATGTTGACCAAAACAAATACTTACATGATTTTTCTTAATCTTGTCTCAAGAAATATTTACCCCATTAATGGGGGGCCTTTTTGAATATACATCTTCCGGCCAATTTTACTACCGGTATGCAACATTAAATAATAATTTCAATATGAACAAAATCGGCTAAGAAATTGTTAAGATAAAGGCACCTGTTCGCAAAAGTAATAGTTTAAACATTTCTAAACTATCACATAAATAAACACTCCAGTCAAAAGGTGAAGTTTACAGACTCTAGCACCAATTTCCTACGTTTAACGTCATTCTATAGAGGAAGACGAACGACTTCGGACCTAAAACTGATCCTATTAAAGTGTCGGCTGTCACAGATGAGCCTTCAGTTGCCATAGTAACCTAAGAGTACGTTTTATTAAATCAGGAAGAACGAAGTTTCTTCGTTCCGAATGAACCTCTCCAGAACAGACAACAGTTACATTTTTTGACCTCAATTTTTATTAAGATAATAAAAATTGAGGTCAAAAAATGATAATAATGATAATAGATAATTTTTATGAAATAAAAAATTGCGTATTCTTATTTTTTTATTTATTCAGAATATTTAAGATTTTAGAGATTTTTTTAAAATCTAATAAAACTTCCGAATAATGTTATTCTCGTCAAAAGCTCGAAAAAATGATGCCTTTAATTTGCTGTATCACTTAGCATAAGTTAAGTTTTGGTGATGATTTTTAGTTTAAAACCTGTACCGTGTAATAGCAATAAATATCACTTCATCAGAAATCTACGAGGATACTGACTAACTGCTTGTTATGTTTGCCTTAAACTATACAGGTAGCTGCAACTGCGTGAATAAACAAATCCTTGGTGGAATTACTTGCAGATGTATGTGTTTTGACAGGTGCGTAGCACGCAACAGTCTTTGTTATAAAATGACCAGCGCCTTAGTGTAAGTCATATGCATCCCACAGCTGGGCACGCAGCTGGTTTGTAGGCAAAATTAGGGTTGGAGACTTCCATTGTCTTGAAAGTATTCTAAGATTCTTTAACAAGCAGGTTTCTTGACGCAGAGGTGCCAGCCAGAAACGGGTTTTTATTTCATCGATCACATAGAGAAAGATTTTTTAAACAGCTTTTTTATTTTCAATTCATGACAGCCCCTTGTTGACAGTAATTGTTTAAAATGGCTAGAACTACTAGCCATAGATTATTAAAATACAAATGAACCAATAAATTAGGTGAGTAAAGTAGTTTTTACATTATTATCTGTCAGATGTGCGGTTTCATCCTTTTTTGTAAAAACAAACGACGTACCTAATAGTCCTAATACATAATATGACGTACTTAACCATATTTGAGTCACACATGTTGCACTTTGCACCGCGGTCAATGTCGCGCCTAAATAAGAGAGCATATGTTCCAGATCTAAAGATTTATTGTTTTTTTGTTGAATATGATACTTAAAGAAAATATATAACGCGTCGCAAGACACGAAATCAAGCGTATATCGCAAATTTGTAGTAAAATCTTGAGGAAAGCCGAGAAAACATGCGATATCTTTTGACTGCGTGCGTCTCCTTCTTAACGATACTAACTTTTAGGTACAGGTAGCAAAAAGATTTAATGCAGTTTTGACACATTACGTTTTTTGTTTGCAAATTTGTGCGTGTGTTCAAGTACCGGTATTCAAGCGTTTGCACCACATTCGAAGTCACGAAATGCAAATTAAATTACATTTTCTTTATCGATTCTTTTAACTTTAACGTGGATTGAATAAAATTATCGAGAACTAGTTCTTGCCCGCTCCTCCGCCTGTTATGTTATGTTTGTTCCTGGGAAAAGAACTTCGGACCTCGAATCTAAGGAGAAATCAAGCCGAGCCTTTATTCAGTTGCTGAGGAGAAGACGAACAAACAAACCAATTAACCAACAAACACACTCATAATATATTTTTCATGATTGCAGCTTTAATTTTTTAAAGACTTTCTAAATAAAAAATAATTGAATTGACTTATAAGAGATTAAGATAATATATTAAATGTCTAAGTAAATAGGTAGATACCTAGGTTTATTGCTTAGTAGGTACTTACTTTAAGCTGTCGAGTAATGTCAACATAGGTAAATTACTCGTACTAAAAAACTCTTTATGACAAACACATAAAATGTACAGTAAACATATATATGTAACACTTATGACTAGTATTTTATCAACCGGCGGCCTTATCACTGGTAGCCATCCAAATTTTTAAACAAATATATTTGCGAAAATACGAGGACTCACTAAAATACTTTGTCCTTTCCTCGTACATCTATACTAATATTATAAAGAGGAAAGATTTGTATTTTTGTATGTAACGAATAAACTCAAAAACTACTGGACCGATTTCAAAAATTCTTTCGCCGTTAGAAAGCTACATTATCCAGGAGTAACATAGGCTATATTTAATAATAGAAAAAATTAGAGATCCTTACAAATTTCCACTGAAACCAATCCAAGGTGTAATTTTTTTGCCATAAAATGCCTTTCATCGCATACGCTGCGGTAAGTATTGATGATAGAACAAAAAAATGTTCTACAATATTATAGAGCATATCAATATCTACAAAAAAGTTCTGGATAGCATATGTCCAACTATTAAAGTTATGTCACTATAACTACTTTTATACATTTTAAAAGTTGATAGAAATGCCGATCAAACTCAGACCAATTTATCTATACCTTCGTATTAATTCTTATCAAAATAAACTGTTTCGTATTCAAGTCTGTTTCAATACCTGTTAATAAGTATTTGAATTATTAAAATCGGATGTACCATTCAAAAGATATTACGAAATTAAAAAATAACAAGTCATATCTAAAAAAGTGATAACCACTTCCATTCGACTCGCTAAACTTACGTTACCTATAATGGCCTCTTAGGAAATTAAAAGTTATCTTCAGAAAGATTTGTATACTGGGCTGATTTCAAAAATTCTTTAGCTGGTGGAAAGCTTCATTGTCACTCAGTAACATACAACATTATATTTAACATCAGAGATCCCTACTAAAACAAACTCAAGGTGTCAAAACATTAGCCATAAATTATCTCTAATCGAATGCTGTGAAAAATATCTATGATAGAACAAAAAAAACTACAATATTATAGATTATATTAATATCTACAAAAACTTCAGGAGACCATATGTCTAACTATTGTAGTTATGTCACTTTAACAACTTTTTTACATTTTAAAAGTTAATATAAATTCCGATCAAACTCAGACCATGTTATTCATACCTTTGTAGTAGTCTTATCCAAATAAATTATTTCGTATTCAAGAATGTTTCAGTACCTGTTGATTACTTTTATACTTATTTAAATCGGATATTTTATTAAAAAAGATATTACGAAATCAAAATATGATCGCCGATGGCAACGCGCCGGCCGCCGACAACGGTATCTTACTTAATATTACTCAAATCTTACCACGGGAAAGGGGACACCGGAGTGCGGGAGAGGTGTGCTCATCTACGAAATTGGTAGGCTCCCTACGCAGTGGACGCAACCGCCATCGAATATTTAAATTTTGTTCATAGTATATTTTTGTGTCCAGATAAAAAGTTTTTTCAAAATTACTTACACATTATTTTATTCAACCTTTACTATTAGTATTTTCACTTTCTTATTTCAGAACTACCTTCTCAAACCTTTTCTAACGTCAATTTTCTTAGTTTATTTTTTATATTCTCTGATTTGAAAAATCCTTTCAAATAATATGCCTAGAAAAAGAAAATCGCAACTATCTAAGCATAGTTACCAAGCTAGATTAGCAAAACTACGTCGTGATGGAGAATCTTCTTCTAGAAATACAGATCAGTATGTGTAATGGTACAAGACTTTTGATAAAGGAATTCAGAGAAAATGTGATTGTAGCAAACATTATCACGGGCCCCGCGGCCGGTCAGCTTGCACACATTCCACGGATCCCGATGATACCGACTGATTTGCCTATATCTTTTAAAAAATTACAATTTCCTGTAAAGACATCGTTTGCCCTTACAATAAATAAATCCCAGGGACAAACTTTCTCGATGGTTGGCGTCGACCTAAGGAAAGACTGCTTTTCTCATGGTCAATTGTATGTTGCTCTATCTCGAGTAGGATCTCCTGAAAATCAATACGTTTTGTTGCCACCTACAAATACTACTGCCAACATAGTATACAGTGAAGCATTAGGGTAAACAAAATAAGCATAAGCATTAAAATAAAAATATAAATACAGAAATTAATATAAAATAACAAAAATATATAAAAATAAAAATAAACGTATGGTAAGATGTTTAAATAAATAATATTTTAATTAATTTCAACAAAAATTTGTTTAATAGCTGATTAAGGGTCTTTGTATATAATTTTGCACCTTTTGACGAATTAAGTTAACGAACGTTAATTAGCATAGGAAAATTATCTTCAATTATCGTAAAATGTTTTAACAAAATATGTCAACTCGTGCGAAGCCGGGACGGGCAGCTAGTATTAAATAATTCGATTGGGTATTGCAATTAACCCCGAATTTCGAATGTGTAATATTTGCTTGTGTTAACATTAGAAAACCGCTCAAAAAAAATCCCCTTACCAAAAAAAATTATGATTTCTAGTTTTTTTTTATTGTTTCGAAGATTGTGTTTTTTCATCCTCTTCCACCATCTTGCTATATATTGACCACTTATAACATATCGCCAATCCTAACTCGGTACCTTTTAAAAGTTTCTGCATGCAAAGAACGCCTATTAATCTATTAGCCATTGGTTAATAATCTATTACTTATTAGTTGATTAGTATTTTCGCAAACATCTTTTTACTGACATTTATTTTTGTGAATGGATAATAGACTTTCTTTAACCACAAGTACATGCATATATAACTTATAAACCTTAGCTTTATTTACTGATAGATACACTGATTAATTAACCTTGAAAATAATCACTTAACACAGTAGGATAGGCATACCAAAAATACATACCATGTTTGACGTCATTGTTTCAAAGACTAGTGCTCCGTCAGGTCTAAATAGAGAATAGATTTATTATCTGTCCACGCCTTAATAAGTGCTGTCAAGAGTTACAGAATCAATTGCTTCAATCAATATAACATGTGCGGTAACGAGAAGGCTAATTGTGTGTTCGATTATTGTCGTGTCTTGGCACAGTCAATGCTGCAGTAAGTAAAGAATTTTAACTAAGCGTAGCGTAAAATCTATTGTCAATCTATTGTCTATGACTTTAACGTATATTATATTGTTTTGGAATAGTGAAGGCATCATACGGTTGGTACTTTTGCCAGACGTTCAACTTGGTATAAATTGAAACAACAAAGACAATCTTCTACATCTGGTGTCCATAATACAACTGTGCTAGAATATGTAGTTATATATTAGAATGCTATTGTGATCTTCAAATTTAGATTTTCCGGTCATGATGGCCTAGCGCCGCTTGCTAGAAAAGAGTTGTTACAAAAAATGTATAGAGGTCTGGCCAAGACAGTGTACATGATACCATAAACGTCATAAATACGTCAGGGACTATCTTTAATATATCAACAAAATACAAAATAACGTAACTAATCGTAGTGTACAGAATTAATTTCAAACAAAAATATTTCCATGTTATTTACGCAAAAAAGTGATTTACGCGTTTTTATTGTGTCAATTTTGACATTTGTGACGGGCGGTACAATTTATAGACGAATGTAACCATTGAAGTCAACCGATACATAAAACTTCCAGGGATGCGATAATACATGGAATTTGGATATTTTTGTACTCAATGAAAGAGGCGACTGACGCATTTTTGATTAATACACAGTATTAACCACATCTTTAGGCACTTTTTGGTAAACTTGCACCGTCCTGGCCGAAAATAAAACAAATCGTTTGCAGTTTACTCGGCTTATGAGTGGTTTGTCCAAAACTAATTGGCCCTATAGCTGTGCGTAAAATGTGACACTGTAATGAAAAAAAAAATGTAGATATCTTTGCACCACTGCGAAAGATATCTTAGCCGTGCGCAGAATGTGTCACTGAAATGAAAAAATAGGTACATATCTTTTCACCACTGCGAAGTATACGAGTATTATTACTATTAGTTTCAGTTAGCTAGACAGGCAGGTATTCAAATACAGAAAACAACATTCATAGAGACTAATTTATCTATGTATGTAACATTATCTTACAAGCTGCAGTAAATTTATGAGTCAATGCAGGTTTTCTTCAAGATTTGCGTAACGCTATATAAAACACTGTTTTTTGTTTATAAAAAGATTTGTTATCTAAGGCTATGGTAGGTACAGGCTAGGTACATCAATGTTTGCTCCTCTGTGTCCACATTACAGATTAAATCATAGTTACTGAGCGAACATAAGCGTTACTCTCACGATTTATTCTGCGATCCATCAATGTCATGGCTAAATATTTCGTTATACCTAGCGTTTAATTAAACGGTAGGCGATTATGATCTCTATGTCGAGGTGTTAAGGCAATGTCTTATAGCGGCTTTTATCATAAGAGCGGTCTGATCGAAGGTAATGTTAACCCGTCATGCGCTAGATTGATTCCCTTGGCGTAATTGAATTACAGTGATGTAAGATATATTTTGCTTGGGAGATCGTTACAGATATCGTAAGTCGCTAAGTAAGGCCGGAGTCAAATGTCACAAAAACTAATAAATGGACAAGTTAATTACAAGACTTACGACCTAACTAAGCAGAAACGTTTCACTCACACGGACAATTAGTAGCAAATTTTAATAGAGCTTACACACTTTACTTTTGTACACTTTTGTTGTACCTACCTACGTATAGGTAATTAACATTTGTATCAACTATAAGTAAGTATATATGAACATATAAATAAACTAAACAACAGTCATTGACGTAAACCAATTAGCGCTACTGTTTGAATAAGCATAAAGGCTTTCAATAACAATGTACGAGAGGCTATGAATAATAGCTACAAATACAAACCTTACCCTTCAAGCAGCCCAACAAAATATGTACGTACTAACAACTTGCTAATAAGTATAGAAGGTTGCTTATACACGTACAGGTGGAGTGATTTGCTCTACTCACATTTTTACCCGACTGCGAAAGATGGAGGGTTATGTTTTTCGAGTGTGTGTGTAAGTATGTATATATGTATATATATATTTATTTGGCACGCCCTAGAACCTAAACGGCTTGTCGTATTTTTATGTGAGTGATGTCAATAGATTCGTCTTAGTCGTGATAGTGACTCTGAATACATAGAAATAATAATAAAAAAACAAGTATAATACAGAGGTTTCACGATTTAACAGTCGAGTTTTTTCGAACTCGCTTCTGACCACTTGTTATAATTTGAAAATGGCGCAATACTATCGCAATATTGTAATTTTTATATAATAGCTACTTATTGAAATAGTTTTACACTCAAAGATTCTAAGTTTCTCTCTACCCAAAAGGGTTAGAATCTTCAAGAACAACTTTCAATATGGAAGCAACTCTAATATCGAGAAAAAAAAACAAAAATTATGCTGTTACATAGAAAAAAGCTATCAGACGATCTAGTAGTTGTCTATGGTTCCTTCTGGGGCTTCCAGATCTGGAGAACATAACAGATCCATACATTTTCTCAATGGTCTGCCGCCTGAAATCTTTACTTTACTAATATTATAAAGAGGAAAGATTCGTGTTTTTTAAAAACTGCTGAGCTGATTTTAAAAACTCTTCCACCGTGATATAGCTATGTAATCACTGAGTAACATAAGCTTCAAAAAAAAGATCCGCGGGTAACACCGCGGAGCCCAGCCAGTTTCTAATAAACCCATGAGTCATTAGGAAAATTAACAAGATTTTTAAATTATCCAGTATCATAATTAAATGTTAATAATAGCAATTTCGTTTTTCCAACAAAAAGATAATGCTCATAATACAGAATCAGTTTTCCTCGAGGGAGAATCATATTTTAATTATTCAACATTTTCTGCTTCTACATAATCATGTAAAATAACAGGAATTGTTTTGGTATCCAAATTGGTTCGTGAATCCGAATCCACGCTTTATTTAAATACCTACTTACTTATCTTTTAGAAAGAAAGTTGTTATAGGAGTCGCGATTATTCTATAGCTACTTTAACAGCTATAAAAAATATAAGTTTCCTAGAAAAATCAAAAAGATTATTTTTTATCAGTAACTAGCTGTGCCCCGCGGTTTCACCCGCGTAGTTCCCTATTGTATTGTCGAGATAATGGGGGAACTACTTATTTGAAGTCGGTTAAAAAGTATCCTATGTCCTTTCCCGGGTTCCAATCTACCTGTGCACCAAATTTCATCCAGATCGGTTTAGTGGTTTTGGCGTGAAAGCGAAACAGACAGACAGACAGAGTTACTTTCGCATTTATAATATAAGTTAGAATTATAATTATGGTTATATCAAGTCCGAAAACTCGAGAGCGATCAGTGCGATGCGATGCAGTGCAACCCAATGTACGCGATCAATAAGACTATGTAGTTTAGGTTATTACGCGATCTTTTTCGCGTAAGATAAGAACATAATGATACGGTAAGTGAAAGGAAAAAAGCGCATGACGAGGCAGGATTTAATACAGTTTCTTCTCTTCCGGACTTAGTAGTAGGAACTTTGATGGATGACTTTCGCAGGAAAGGATGGGTTTACAGGATACACGGGAAGTGTTGGAATATCTGGAAATAATGAAATAAGTTTATAATGTGCAACTTATACATTTGCTCGCTCACGAAGCACGTATACGGCGTTATAATGGATACGGCGGTCGTCGAATAAGGAAGTAATCAAATAAATAAGTTTAAGTACAAAAAACACCAGATTGCCGAACTAATCAAATAGTCTAGCAACTCCTTGTTAATAAAAAAGATAACTTGGCTAGGTTTCTAATCCTAAATTTTCAATACGCAAATCAAAGTTTCCTTCAGTCAAGTATTTATATATAAAGCTCCCTTATAAAATATGATGGTATTTTGTACAGGTGCCAAATGCTTGTCGTTTATTCCATGAACGCTGGACATTACTTGCAGCGAAGTATATCTCTACACACGATTCTGATATAAAAATAGTCCAATAAAATATGTACAGTTCCGCAGCGAATGAATAGCACGTCGTTTGATGTGAATGAAACATTCAAAACTCAATGACAGTTCAGAGTTGGGTGACAGGTAACAACTATACTTCAAAGCTGAAACTTATGGGCTTCTTTTCTAATGTTTAAGGAAGTTATTTTTTTACCATGTCAATTAAAAGGTTGGTTGTGATGCCTAGCACATTCTGGTAAGGCCAGTCATCATCTTACGTCCCTTAATATAATTATATATAATATAATTATTGTGTGAATGTGTGAAAAGCTGATGATATATTTATGGATAAGTTTTAAGCAAAATTTCTAGTCTAGCCTGCAGTAGGCCTGGCTGTCTTTCAATACTTCTGTGTATGTTAGGGTCAAATATTTAAACAGAATATCAACGTATTTATTCGTAACCGATTGAAGAGGATGACATTGCATGGTTAGCGTAATGACGACTGACAGACCAAGATGACGTACTACTTGTTTTTCAGCAAGTCCATGATTTGGGTAACAAAAGTTTGCTCAATGACAAAACTTATTTCATTAAAAAGCCTTTAATGACAAAAGTTTAGTCGTTCAGCCAACTCTTTGATTTGTTACCCATTTGTTGTTTATTTTCTAACATTTTAAGCATATTTCTAGTCTTATTTATAACCACCACGTCATGGTCCGTTAAGCCATTCCTTGCGTTGTGACAAAAAACATGCTACCTTACTATTGTATTTTATATTTCTGTCACAAATAAACCATATTCTATTCTTTTATGTACATATCCGATGTGCTCTCTAACTTGGCAGTCTCTGTTCAGCGGCTCAGACGCTGCGGCCAGTTAAATTTAGTTTCGTATAGAGTATAGACTAGTGAGTTACGTTTCTGTCAAAAGGCGAACTTTGTTGGCATAATTAGTTCTGTGAAATGTGGTTCGGTTACGAACTGAACAAGAACGACGCGACGGCCAATTTGGCTTGCTCTGTAATTTAGCTAATGCGAAGTGCGAAACCGTATTTACATTGTAGATAATAAAACATTTATAAATTAAATACTACTCTTACATATTCCACTTCACTTATACTCGATACAAAGACAATTATGAATACATTTTACAAATCCCCGACATAGAAACATCGACAGCAAGAAGACATAAGGATCACCGAAAATACTGACACAAATTATACAAGGATATCAATTGCGAAAGAAGTTGTAGGTACAGCTAGTTATTTGATATCTTTGTAAGCAATGGACAGATTTGGATAATTCAAATTAAGTCATTCTTATAAAGAAAAGCTTGGATAGTAGTTTTATTCAATTTCCTATAACTGTACTGATCCTCGTTTGTCACACGATATGCTATATCATATTGATAGACCTCATCCCGCGGGATAACTTCGTACGGGATCAGTTGACGTTCGAGCCATAGCATGCACTGCAGCCGTTCCGAGATTCGTTTGATTAGCCACGTAAGTAAATGTTACACAACACACGCGCACTACAAATTCTCTGAAATAAATGTGGACTGTGGACCAACGATTTATCCTAATAATATGTGATTTAGAATCTCTATATATAAAAGAGCAAGTCCAGCGGCCCAAGTATGTTATTTGAATTGTTTCAGAATTACAATTGCACTGCGTCATAATGATCGTTATGAATGCAATGCAATTGTAATTCTGAAACAAACTGATGTTCGCTAGGAATCGTCGCAAAGCCTAGAGATATGAAATTTGGATAGTGTATTTAAAATAGGCTGCAGGGGTTTAGTAAGTTAAGAAATTTAGCCCTTAAGGGAGTAAAATTGGGGGTTCAAAGTTCAAAGAGCGACAGCTGCTATTATGTTTTAAATATATAAAAGACTAAGTCCCGACTGACTGATATTCGTTAGGAATTAACGCAGAGCCTAACCCGCTGAATCTAGTGACATGAAAGTTGGGGGGTGTCCTATAAACCGAGTAATAGTAAGGGACGACTTGCAGAAAATCAAATTCAATAATATTTTTATTATGTAACTCATCCTACGTTTTATTAATCCTGTACAAATAAAGGATTGTCAGTAATTCAAATCCTAAGGGGGTCAAATGGGAGTTAAAAGATTAAAAAAGTGCAACTCCGCGGGTGACAGCTAATATTTTAATAGGCACGGATAATATATGGTTTTTGTTTGCTGTATAGCGAAAGAAGTGATACTTAAAATAAAAAATGATTTCAATTCGGGAGGCATCGTACGTATACAATTTATTCCGTTATCTTTATTTACCTACCAGACCGATTATGGCAAAATTTATAAAGAACCTTCCAATTCCTTTGATCAACCTTCTTTTCAAAACAATATAAAACAATTCGCCAGGAGTCTTCGAGAGATCAGGCAACATAGCACATAAACAAGAAGGTACCAACAAAATGAAAACCTCTTTTTTATATGAGATCAGTTTAAATCATTAAATTGAACCTAGACTACAAATATAAATCTAGACGACCTACTCGTAGTTCTCTGATCAAAGAGTGTGACGTAATCGAGACGTAGTGTGATAAAGAGGGAAGAGTCAGTGGGATCAAAGTGGATGAATGAATTCTAGAACACGTTACAAATTACGACCCTGCTTACGCGCAGACAAACATAATTTCAATATATATATAGCTGTACTAGGCGATTTTAGCCAATTCAAAAAGCTGTAATTTTGACAATTTTGTTTCTTTTTATTTATTAACTTCAATATATAGAAAAAAAACATTTAAAATAAAAAGAAAAAAATATTGTTCGATGTGGCCACCTTTAGCGCGGATAACAGCATCGAGTCTGTCCGAGAAGGCTTCACACGCTGCACGAATGTGGTCTGCTGATATTTTGTTCCATTCTCGGCGAAGAGCAATATTTAAGGCGTCGACTGTCTCAAATTTTTTTTGCTGACACTTTGGCCTCTAGAATTGACCATATGAAAAAATCCATTGGGTTTAAGTCCGGCGAATATGGTGGCCATTGTTGCGAAGAAATGAAGCTCGGAACTTTTTCTTGCAAAAAAATTTGGGTTTCACGGGCTTTGTGGGATGGTGCCGAGTCTTGCTGAAACGTCCAATGGTTTTCTACCGAATTTCTTACGTGCCCAAGGTAACAAAGCATCGTTTAAAATCTTTTCACGGTAGATTTGCTGACCGCGGCCCAAACCATCACTGATGCTGGTGCTTGCTTTCGCAGAGCAATTCGTTGGTCTAAATTGTCGTTTGATTTACACTTTAACCATACGCGATCATTTTGTTTGTTCACATATTGCTGAACCGTAAAATTTTTTTAATCGGAAAATACCAAATTTTCAAGCTTGCTATCAACGTGCAACTGCTTTAACTCCTTAGCTCTTTCTAGGCGAACTGCCTTTTGTGCAAGTGTCAAGTCTTGCACTTTTTGTATTTTGTAAGGCTTCAGTTGTAGTTTATTTTTTAATATGCGTCCTATGCTCCGGGCAGATACATTAAGACTTTTCGCCAATTTAACTACGCTTTGTCGTGGATTTCGTTCAATTCTAGCTTTTACCTTTCGAACCATTTCTGATGATGTTGCTGTTGTGGGATGTCCACCTCCATGGCGTTTCTTGATGCTACCCGTATCATTGTAACGCGTGATGGTCCGATACACAAACATTTTATTCAGATGTAAATGTCGTAGCGCATTAACAATGGCTGGTTGCGATTTTCCAGCCAAATACAAAGTAATGACACTGTGGCGTTTGAATTCCATCTGGATAACTTTTTTTAGCAGCGACGAAAAACAATGAGCTTCTGTATGTTTAGGAACAATACAATAGACTTACGACTGTGAAAAAATGGGCGCCATATTGTAAACAGTTTGGTTGCTACAGCAAATTAAAGTTGCTAACACTTCGAGTGCCTACCCCTGTAGATATATTTAGGCTGGAGAAAATCTATGATGAGAAGTAAATAATACGTATTAAATACTGTAGTTGTACTAGTAGTTTACTGCTACTAATAATGATATAGGTTTGGAGTGTTCTAAGCCGAAATGGGGCCACTATACACATCCTACTATTTCTACTTTTTTCTATTAAGACATTTAAAAAATCTCCAATATAAGTATTAATAGACACATTAAATACCATGGTATTGAATGCACTATCAATGGTAAAAAGTCATCAATGTCATATTTTAGCTACATCTGTATTGAATTTTAATCCAAATCAGAATATCCTGGTACCTCAAAATATATGAAAACTTTGCTAAAAGAGATGTTTCAATAATGCATGGAGCCCCGGCCAGGATACGTTAAGGATTATTCATATTTAATCTATCAACCAAATTCAAAATAATTTAAATTATTGCAGTATACAAAATATATAATAATTTCTAACAAAAATACGGTGGAAATCCACCGTATTTACGTAAAAAGACGGTTTTCGATGTGTCGATAATGACATTTGTGACGAGTTGTACAATTGTCTAATGTGTCCATAGGAGTCAACCTAAGTTATAAAAATCTTCTACGGATGCCATTATTCCACTATAATTCACAGAAATTCGATACTTTTGTGCAACATGAAATAGGCAATTGATGCAGGTTCCAATCATACATAATATTAAGCACATCCTTAGTCATTTTTTGGTAGACGTATACGTCTTGGCCAAAAATGAGACAATTTCTTCAAAAAATTTCATTACAATTTAACATTGAAATACAACCAAGAGAAATCAATTTATCCTGTTTTGACCTATGATTTAGTATCTCTGTTGCAAAATGTTCGAGTATAACTGAAAATGTTTCAAAATTTATCAGAAACAGTCTACTTGATGATGTTTCATTATGACAGAAACTTCCTCGCACAAAACTTAATTCCAGGCGCAAGAGAAACTAAAAATTAAAACTGCTAATTTTAAAATGTCAAAACAAAAATTTGCTTTGAGAAACAATGAATGACTTCCAAATTTACAAATTTAGAAGTATGTTTTCATTTTTCATAATTTTACCTTCTTAGTGGATAGAAGATTTTTTTATCTATTTTATTTATAAAAGTTATGAAAGAATACAAGTTGTAACTACATGAGTATCTACTTCATTGGATATCATAGCCTATAAAAATAACTCTGTAGAAACAAATCAAGCCCTGTTGGCATATAAATAGATATAAACAAATACAAAAATAGACTGTATCAGTGTGTGTTTACAGTTTAGAATGTTTTGACAGCAGTAGCTACATATGTAACGCAACTCAAGTGTTAAATTGCCTCAATGATTAAACCTTGACTTTTAATAAACACAATAGTTTGAGCACAATAAGTAAAATTAAAGCAAAGCTTATCGCAAAAAAAATAATGTGTTTTTAAAATTAAGATCTTTAGTCAGTTTGCTAAGTGAAGCTATTTCAATGAATGAAAGAAAAACTGTAATTAAAGTTTTTACTGCACATTTTGTTTGTTAAGACTTAAATTCTAAGTGAATAGGCATATTGAGTTTTCTGCATGTACATATTTACTTGGAAAAAAGTATATTTATTATGATATTATGACTAATAAAGCTATGCCTAAATATTTATTTCAATATCATTTAGTTTAGGTAATCACATAGGTCTTATACTAATACAAAGAACTCCATATTGAGCTTTCCAGCATGCATTTATTTATGTGTAACCTGTTCTCATTGTATTGATATTCAAGTTTTAAATTTACTTGCTATATCTGCATAATGAACTCTATTTATTAAACATTGATTTATACTGATACACATTCAAGTAATGTGCAAAAAGTTATATTTACATTTATATTTATTCTATAAGGCAGACAAAATGAAGGAAGCAAAATATAACTGGTGTGTTTATATGATAACTAATGGAACGGATAAGTATTCATACATACAAGTATGTAATTATATTCAGAAATATCTAAACATTTGGTGGAAGTGACATGTGACTAGAACACTGGCTCTTATTATGTGCAACAAATTTGCATTGCCATTCAACATGGATATATCATGTAATAATAACTTGATTGTTAGTGATGAAAGAAAAGCTTTATTGTGGTGTGTAACAAAAAAAAAATTAGTTTTAGTAGAGATAGAAGGCTATAATATGTCAAAACAAACTGTTGCATTTAAAATGCTTTAGAATATAAGAAAAAAATATGCAAGCAACATTAATTTTATATTTAAACATGACCAAAAATAACAGACAATTTATTTTAAGTTGATGTTTTGATATTTCTTATTAGAATCTTGTTTGAGTAACTTATTTAAGAGACTATGACTATGTTCAGATTATTCTTTCACACAAAGTGCAAGTGTTCAACCAGTTTATCAACTTATACTCAAATAGAAATAATTTATTTAATGAATGTATATATAATTTTATTATTAATAAGTGGAACCAGGAAAACTTGATATCATTTATTGCCTCACAATTATGAAACGAATTGGCTAATGCATGCATTATTAGAATTATTAACCAGTCATGATGACCGCTAATCATTCGACCGATATCATCTCAGCCCACGAGTTTGAAGCGATTATAGCGGGGCGCCTCCTTAATGTAAACAAATAATGTACCTATTTATAATTTACAGTATAACCTGGACCTGACATAGTTATAACATAGAAATCTAATCACTTACCATATAAAGTCCTTACAGTGGGAGCAGAACGTTGGTTGCTTGAAGAACCTCGGCATAAACTTGTGATCTTTCACCAGGTAAACATTTTTCTTCTTCAGAGCTCCCTTGCGACCTCGGAGGCGGAACGCCCCGGGCCCAACGTCGCCACCGCCTTCATCACAATTATTCTCCTCGTCCGCCATGGCGCGCGGTGGCACAAACGCCGGTGGATTCGGAAATTATTACTTCCTCACAATTTTTATCGACGGGAGCGCGCACGTACGAACAACCGTACTCAACCGAAAGTCATCGCGATTTGTCAATGAAAAGTGCTGTCAGTGTCAAATTCGATAATTGATGTTGCCATATATTGAAAATATTTCCCATAAAAGCTTAGCATATAATTTCAAGTGTCCGACCTTCAGTTTGGTTTCAGCAGAGTTTCGGCCAAAAATCAAGTTTCGGCGGCAGTTTCGGTTTCGGCCGAAATTGGTCGAAACTTTTGCTGAAACCGAAACTGACTTCGGAAGTTGTCATGCACAGTCGCCTGACTTCGTTTCTATCTTCAACGCTTTGGCTGACGCTGGCGGCTCTGTTCGTTGTTGTGGTGCGAAGTTCGGATAGCTTTGTAGCTACAAAACTTATTCAGTGCGTTATCGCTTAAGTTTGTTGAACATACTTAATATACTGTGTTTTCATTTCATGTCCCAATTAATGCAGAATAATTCCAGTATTAATAGTAACAATTCCGGTTTCGGCCGTAACTGAAGCCACGGCCGAACATTCGGTTTCAGTTTCAGCTGTAAAACCAGTTTCGGTCGGACTCTGAATTTAGTAAATGCATCTTGTTAGGTAAGACATTCCATATCAAGGCACTTTCTCTACGTACTGTTTTTTTCTATAGAAATGACTTTTTATAGCAGGTCTATCGAGGATCTTAACTATTTTAATAACCTTATTCCTCTAAAACCTCGTAGTATTAAAAAAACATATGTGACATGCTGTTGCATCAGTACCAATTGGCTATGCAGACAGACTAGTGACTCATAGTTGACATATTGTTTTGCCAAAAGACTTTTGAACCCTGACTTCACAATGTTCCACATTTGTCCAGACTAGAGTTTTAGATCTTCTTCTCTTCTAGATCGTAGTCAAAATATTCAAGGATCTATTTTCTTATTATTTACAGATCAATTATATTTTTATTTCTATAATAAATGCAATTTTTTCTAACCTATTTGAGTCGGACGTTCTACCAAATAACGGAACTCAACTTTGACTATACAATAAGAACAGATAACAACATTATTCGGTGAATTTCAAATAACGGTAGATCAAACGATTATTATGTTATTTACACAAAATTAACATAATTATTGTGTTTCTAAACATAGCACACTAATGTCACTCTGAGCGGTGAAGGAAAATATTGTAAAGAAATCTTCTTAACGGAGAAGGAGAAGGAAAGGAGGAAATAGCTTTCAAAATAAGTGAAGTCACAAACCCGACCACCAATTTGGCTAACGTGGTAAACAACGTGAAATACATTCCATTGATCGGTGATACCCGTGCCTGACAGTGAAACGCTAGGTGTAACTTTCCTACCCTTAGAGTATCCCTTATTGTATTAGTCTAAAGCTATTTTGGTTGTACATAGTTCTGGTGATAAATCACTAGAACTACATAATATGTAAATTGTATTAGAAATTGGAGATATTGATAATGGCAATATCCTTCTAAAGCTGCGTTCCGAAAATAAGACAACAATATCTCATAAAATCCACTTGAAAACATTGGTCTTATCAAGACAATTGCATTATTTACTAAATAGTTGATTATGTAATACAACAAATACCCGTTTATTTGATGTTAACAAATTATATATCTGAGTATTTATATCTATCAATTCATTACCCCAATTTTTTCAATGCTTTTGATCACAGCTTTAGCGTTGGTCAGCCGCCATATTGAATATATTTTTTGACAGATTGGTTTTGTTTGAGTCTACCTGTTATTTTAGCCGTTATTTTGAGTTTTCGTACAAAATATTTATGCGAAATGCGGTTAGAGTAGATAAATACGAATTCGTAAAATTTATTCAAGTTCTACTACGTGATTTTTGTTTTAATGTGTTTAGATTCAGTGAAAATGAGTTCAGAGAATTCAGACTGTAGCCCGGGCTTGACTCTCTCTGTAGTTGCTCAAGTGGATGATATAAATCGTTTGAATAGCATCTTAAACGATGGAGCTGCTGAGGACTGTAAGCATTTCACGTCTTCTTGTTTCACAACTATTTTAAAAACAATATTTTGTGGCCGTTGGAAAAGTTTGCACCTCCCCCTCCTCCACATCCATTGACCGTTTGTTTTCGTTTGTATTTGACCTTGAATTTCTTATCTTTCTGATTATTTAAGCTGACACTGTAAAGTTTCTGGCTTGGAAAGTTTGAAGACGCAATAAATACAAATGTTTGCATCCAGGTTTCCTAGCTTTTACGAAGCAGACCGAATGGGTTCGCGCGCAGTGGGCAGCCGCAGAGGCGGAGGCTCGGAGACTCCAGGCAGAGCTGGACGAGTCTCTGCGGACACTTGCCAAGTGGGAGGAAAAGTTCTCTAACGTCAGGAAACTGCTGGATGGGGAGAGGAGAGAGAAAAATATTGTACTGAAAAAGTACAATGAATTGGTGTGTACAACATTTGTTTTATTGTGAGGACATATTCACACTTTATACTTTAGGTTTTAAATGTTTTATACAATACAATAGCATGGCATTTATCCTGAATTGATTTAGGTACATGAAATTTCAATTTAATTTATTTTACTGCTATAATCAAGGCTGGCCTCCGGTACCTGACTGTGCAAGTCAGGTACCGGAGGCTTTCAATTCTAGTAAATATGCGGTGCAGCCGTTCAAAAATATTGTAGAATGTTACTTTTGCTAAAGTAGCTGACTAGGCGGTAAGCAATCCCCCTACCTGTGGCATCCAGTAGGTTTGCCAACTTTATTGTTTTCACTAAATTATCCTTTTTACTGTTCAACAAAAATAAAGTATACAAAATACTGTTTTCAGCATACATTATTATGTGTTATACTTAAAATGAATGCTAAGTGGATAGAAATAGAGCCTCTACTAATTTAATAAAAAATTTGCTCCTCATTTATTTTAACTTCAGTTATAATTGTGGTGAGGCGAATGAAGATTTTGAAAAATATTATTATTTAGTGAGTTGTGCGAGAAGTTCTAAAAAATATGTATTCAAAACAAAAAATAAATAAAATACTGTTTAATAAACTTGACAGAACTGATTATACTTTATTTCTTGTAAAAAAAAGTTGGCAAGCCTGGTTCTCAGCCTTAGCAATTTTGCTATCAGTTAAGCTGACCTACTGATATTTATAGTGACTATTAAATTTTCTTCATTACAACAATCTTGGCTACAGATTTACTGAGGAAATACAACTCACTTACTCGTATCATCAACATAACTTTTCACTTATTGATGTTGTTCATCAGTGCGGAAATGATGTATGAGAGTAGCAATTGCTATGGACCTGCATATCTGACCTAAGCCACTTCAGCTCGGCATTTTTTTTTAAATTGGTTATATTGAATTAACTTGATATAAATAGAATAGTGGTAGAATTTCTTATAAAACCTGTTCTTGTTAAATTGGTTTGTCAATCAATAGCTGTGTCCCACGGTTTTACCTGCAGTGAATCTCGAATTGTCCCATGGGAACACTTTATTTTTCAGGATTAAAAGTCATTAGGCTCTGTGTTATTCAAGGTGTGAACTTTAGTTGTGCTGAAATTCATCCAAATCTATTTGGCTATTTGAGCATGAAAGAGTAACAAACAAACTTTTGCCTTCAAATATTAGTAAGGATACCTATTCGTTTTAAATAAAAAAAAATCTTTCATATGTAAAAAACTTAGTTACTAGCTACACAGGTATAAATAAAAAGCTATTTACAATATTATTGCATATCATTAATTTCAGTGCAAACAGCTAAGCTTAGCTCGGGACCTGCTCTTCAATGACAATAGGTCTAAGCTGAATGATGAGACACTACAGAAACTTGCTTTTCTCAATGGAACAGCTCAACAGGATCATAATGCCAAGCTTAGCGGAGTGCCGGAGCTTAATTCTACAGGTTTGTTTTACAATTGCAGAAAAACTTAAATTCATTATTAAACAAGTTATTTTATGATGGAACAAGACATATTACATGCCTTTTATATAGCAGCCAGATTAGGAGTATTAATCATATTAAAAATCAGGCTTTATATTAGAACTAATATATTTGTCTTTGTTGAAATATTTGTCAGCCGCTTGCAAAAATGTTTGTGAAGTTGTTTTTTTTTCCTATTTTTTGGTATTAAGCCTCTCTTGTTGAAGTAAGGGCCTGCATTAACCTGTATAATATTTTCTATAAATCTAAGAGAAAACAAGCGAATTGGTCTAAAACCTTTTATCTGACTTCATATTAATATAGTTCTTGTTTAAAGAAAGAAAGAACTTATTTTATTTTGTACACACGGGACACTACTACTATTACTAATTTCATTATTTTAACATAATCATTGTTGAGATTATTACATTGCATTATTACATTGCATTATTACATTGCATTATTACATTGCATTATTACATTATCCGACCTGTTAGTTTTGCAGCGACAAGTGACTTATTCGATGTGGGCGCGATAAGTCCCCCATTCTAAAACTCTCTTGCATGTAATGCTGGATTAGCTCATGTCATAGGTTATTGTCTCCATTTGTCTGTATTAATTCAGGCACTCTTCTGTCGGAGATGTCATACTCCCGTTCGGAGGACGACCTGGACATTTCGCTGCGCTCCTCTCGCCGCTCGTGGGTGCAGCAAGGAGGGTGGAATGCGAGGGACTCGCAGCCAGCTAAAAAGAAACGACGCTCGTCTTCGTCTTCTGCTACCAAGGTTTGGGTAGAACAATCATAGTACAATGTATCCAATTTGGTGTTAAAGATGTTAGAACTATCTCTCTTTGAAAATCTATTTTACTTACGTATTTTTTTCTCTAGAGCTTGTCGAAATACACATAATGTTGGGTGATGTCACCTTGATGATTAGTTACTTACTTTTTCGATGATACCATACCAATGAAAATTTTTTTTTGTTGTTGGTGAAATAATGAATGGAAAGAATAAAATATTGGACCTATTCATTCACTCCCTACGAATCCGTTATATTATACAATAGCTGCGCCCTGCGGCTTTACTCGCGATGGATATTTGATCATTTTACAGGAGAAAAAGTAGCCTGTGTGTTAATCCAGAGTATAGGCTATCTACGTGCCAAATTTCATCAGAATCCATTAAGCCAATAGAGCATGCAGGAGTAACAAAAACACATATACAAACTTTCACCTTAATAACATAAGTGTAATATGATTTGGGTGATTTGTTTTCTTGTGTAGTCTCACACCCTAATTGTTACTTTGACCATACGGGCAGTCCAAACTTACTAAACCAACCTAATTTGACAGTTCTAAAATTGTCTCCTCTCTTGTTTTTCTACAAGTGTGAAAAGAATGGATATAATTTTAGGAACTTGTAGTTTAGTTAGTGTGACTGGCGAGATTGGGGTCATTGAATAGATTGCTAATATTATATTTATAATATTGTTACAGACGGTAGAGCTGCATGGAGGCAAGGTGCTGGCCACGGCCACCACCACACTGACCCTGGAGCGCACACCCACCAACCAGGACCTCAAGCCTCCTATGAACTTTGTGAGTCTACACACAATATTATTTTCGGAGACAGACATTTTCATTCTCATCTGTCCCAGATTTTCAATATGGGGAGAAATGGCTTTTATCTCACTAACGTCTATTCCTAATATACCTTCTATTAGGAATAGATGATTTATTACAAGCTTTTATTTAATTTGCAATATATGTTGAATTTGGGTCAAATCTTAAAAACCTGTTTTTAATAAAATGCCAAATTTAGTTCAGTGACGTCATTTTTTTAATTATTTACTAGTTCTTACTCCTATGAAACAGTTATCAAAAGGGGGAAATGGAGAATTCAGTAAAAGCTTATTTTCAAATGTCAAACCCCAGTTTACAAACGAAGCGGTTCATTTACTTAATTAATTTTCTTAATAATTTTAAGTAATGCGTTAATTATTCCAGCAACCTATATCGGAGAGCAGCGACGAGGCTCCCGCCCCCGCGCGCAAGTCCTCGCACAAGTCCTCGCACCACCTTGTACCCGAGATGGACATACATATCACTCCCTCAGCGCCGCCGCGCACAGGTCTGTATACTCTCAGGGGGCATCATGACAATAAGACCAAGGCGATGCTACACTGAACTATTTTATAAAACATGAACTTATAAAAAAAATTCACAGAGCCCATGCAAATTTCACAGATGTTGCCAACCTCTGTGAATTTTCTATGGAACAGATGAACTTTTTTCTCAAATTTATAGTTGGTCCCACGTTGAAAGTTGTTCCTTAGATAACAGATAAACATTTTATTGGTAGTTGTGCAAAATTATAAGTCAATTAGGAGGTGTATAATGGACCCCCTTTCGGCTTAGTACACCCCTAATCGACAACCCTATATAGTTATGTCATAATATTGTTGTTGTGTTGTATGTAGAGTCGGACAGCGCCCCGTCCCCCCCGCGTCCGACGCCCGTCCGCACTCCGTCCGTGATATCCGCGGCGTACGGGTCACCGCGCGCTCGACCGAGACAACATACCTTCGTCACCAAGACTTTCTACAAGCGAGAGACTTGCGGACCCTGTGGGAAAAAGTAAGTAAACTCAACTGAGTTTTTCACTTATTTTGTAACTAGTACTCACTAGTTATAAAATGAGTGTCTATCTCCGTAACAAGTTTCAACTGAATCGAACCATTCTTACAAACTTTCTCGTTTATAATATTAGTAGGATACTAGGATTTCTTTCCAGTTTTCATTGCATATTGGACATTTTAGATCGGTTTTTTATCGGATACATTTCAGAGAGTGTGCCATAGAATACACAGTTTGATTCCCCCATCCCCATTTCATCATTGGACAAGCAGAGATACGGCCAGACGCCAGCGGTACACGATAGAGGTTCCCAAGGCTCGCACGAAACGCTTTCCGTCTACTTTTATTGTGCGAACTGCTAGTTTGTGAAACTCGCTGCCGGCTTGTCTATTTCTTGATAACCATAATCTGGGGTTTTTCAAGTCGCGAGTGAATCAGTTTTTTCTAGATAAGCGTGCCCCAACTTAGGCCGTATCGTCGCTTCACATCAGGCGAGTTGCGGCCAAACGCAAGCCTATCTCCTAAAAGAAAAAGATCTCTAATATTAAATGTATTTAATTTTTAAGTATAAAGTTTGCACGCGTGGGAGTGAAGTGCGAGGTGTGTCGCGCGCAGGCGCACCCCGAGTGTCGGCCGCTGCTGCCCACACCCTGCGTACCGCCCGGCGCCTACGTCAAGCAAGCGAACACACAGGTGAACATTAACATTGTTATCCTAATAATAGCTGACCTGGCGAACTTCGTACCGCCTAACAGTCGATGGATGGTGTCGTCAATGACGTGATCTTGACATATAGTCTCAAGTTTTTCGTAGATATTGATATGTTCTACATTATTGTAGAATATTTTTTCGTTCAATATATTTCGTTAGCATGCCATGATAGACATTATAAGTATTTTTTTTACATAAAATAATAATTGTAATACGATTTAAAAAAAAATTACACTTTTTTACCAATTTCCAAAAAGAATGAGGTACTCAATTTGGCTGCTTTTTATTTTTGTCCAGCCATATCATCATATAAATTTTAATATATGCGGTCGAGTAGTATGCTTTTATAAAAAAACAAAATAAAAAAAAAAGTTCGCCGTCTGTCGAAGATAGAAAAAACCCTAACAAATGGGCTTTTTTTCTAAAAAAGAAGGGCTCATAAGTATTATTTGTTTTATTTACCAGGAGGGTTGTATATCGGACTACGCGCCGCGCTCCCCGCCGATGGTTCCCGCTATATTAGTGCATTGTATCAACGAGATAGAGAAGCGTGGTTTAAACGAACGAGGCCTCTACCGTGTCAGCGCCGCAGAGAAAGACGTGAGAAGACTCAAGGTAAGAATATAGTAAAATTTGTGATCGAGGCCACTTATTTGCGCTTTGACCACATTTTCGTTTCCTACAATACCAACATGGAACGGTACCCATTGCACGGCAATATTGATTTTGCGCCTACTTCACTTACTCATTATTCCAGCCTTTCCGACCGGATGCGAAAACTGCGTATTACGCAAAGCTCTATACAAAATTTCAAATGTGACGATATTGTTTGTATAGATCTATTATATCATGATTTAGCAGTCTTCTGACAAGCTTTGCTTAATTGTAGATGTAAAGTTTTCAAATACAGTCGGAAACGCTATCCGAAGCAGGCTGAAGATACCCGTAGTCTGCAATCAAAGCAATTTTTTGCGCTTTTAGCCGCTTTTTTGTTTCTCACGATACCTATATAGAAGGGTATCCATGGCGCGACAATATCATCACTTGCTCATTATCTTCTTATTTCTTATTGTTTTGTTAAGGGAAAGACACTTTTTTTATGTGTTCTTTTAGTCTTATTTATTTATTTCTCCCACATTTACAGCAACGCCAAGGCATTGGCGAGATATATAAATTCAACATGAATTCGTTTTTATAAAAATTATACAATAATAAAATTAAATTTGAAAAAAGGTCAAAATTAAAAAATTACACACAAGTTCAAAAAAGAAACTAAAATTTAAATTAAGTCTAAAAACGCTCAAAAACACTTACAAATACATTAATATTGTCATTGAATATATCGATTTCCTGGTGTTGAGCAACCAGCGCGTTAAGCAGAGAGACGGTGCGATTGGAGGGACCGTACCGCGTAGTCTTAGCACATGCACTATAATTTTTCACTATCACCATTTTTAAACACTAACCCAAACGGTTTCGTTCTCTTAAGTCTTCTTGCTATGTCAGTGTGGTCCATGAACTGGATTGCCTCGATATTTACATTAAATTAATAAATAAATTAATTTATTTCCAGGAGCGGTTCCTACGCGGCTGCGGCTCTCCATCCCTAACTAATGAAGATATCCACGCCATCTGCGGCTGCATCAAGGACTTCTTACGCGGTTTGCGTGACCCCCTCGTTTCCTCAGCACTATGGGATGACTTTATGTCAGCGGCCTCGCTCCAGGAGGCCGAGGATGCCCTGGCGGCTATAGTGCAGGCCGTTAGCCAGCTGCCCCCGCCTAACAGAGACACGCTGGCCTTCCTACTGCTACATCTGCAGAAGTAAGTATAAAAGATTGGCTTGTGTTTAAACACCACTCATAAAAGTACCTATTTTACTACCAAAAAAATCTAAACGGTTACCATAATGAATGAATGAATGAATGAATGAATAGTTTAATTGCGATAATTACAACATTACACATATTATTACAACCAAACTATATATAATAATAAATAAATTAAAAGTAATGAAATATTTATCACAACCCGACTCCAACTCAGCAAAATGCTGGTTGTAACAACCAGCGCTGATCTTCCGCTGGAGCCGGCAAGTGACCTCACGCACGCATTACTTGACAGTTAACAGCAAAATTAACATTAGTAACTATAAAACAAAACAATATAAAATTTAAACTCATTTTAAAACATCATACATATATATCATCAAAGTTACGAAGCAAATTAACAAAAAAATAATAATAACCTAAAAATTTACACATAAGATTTGTTTGGATAACATGTAACATCCTACACAATAACGAATACATAAAACGCATACAATATTATGAACAAATTATATATAACTTAAATTGCGCTTGTGTCTTGGATCAGCTGTTCCTCTCCCCGCTGATGAGCATAAATGAATATTTTTAGCTTATTCCTAAAACTGTTCAAACAACGCAGATTCCTTATCGGTGGCGGAATATTATTCCAACACTTTGATGCAGCATGCATAATGGATAAATTATCACCAAAAATGACGTTACCTAAAACGGTCTTTGTTGTCGAAAGTGTTCAGAATGTCATAAAAAAATCACCAGAACCTACTGCGGACCTTGTTGCCGAAAGTATTCCGAGTATCATAATTTGGTAACCGTTAAACCATTTTTACTTACCAAAAATAATATTTGGTGAGTTCTCTGTGTCACAGACCGACCCCATACTCAACATATTGGTTAGGGGTGTACTAAGCCGAAATGGGGTCACTATACTCATCCTGATGGACAACTTTCACTATGGTGCCAACTTTGAATTCGATAAAAAATTATCAGCTGTTCCATACAAGAAATTTATCAGTAGTCGACGTAATTTATTAGGTCCTTACATATGACATTGGCGTTTTGTCGTACTGGCCACTTTGATCTCAAATATCTCTTCTTTGGTTAAAGATTCCAATTTCAAATTTATACAGCTATTTATTCATACATTTGTATTTCGAAAACCGTAATTCATTTGTTTTGTCCTCGTTTGGTTTTTTCTTTGCGTCACGCAGTTTACAAAATGGAAAACTTGAAATATCGCGTTATTTACGAGTACGAGTTCCACCGTGGTACCAGTGCTGCAGAAACGGCTCGAAGGATTAATGATGTGTATGGCGGCGGTGTCGCAAAAGAAAACACAGTGCGTTTTTGGTTCCAACGTTTTCGTTCTGGAAATTTCGACCTGCAGAACAAGCCCCGTGGACGGCCGGAGACTAAAGTTGATGGTTTATGGTTTATATTCATTGAAAGTATTATAAATTTTAAATTTAATACAGTTTTCAACAGCGGTAGAGCAATCATAAACGTTTGGCATTTTGCAGAAACAAACTAAAGAATAACAACGAAGGGACATTCTATGACATTCTTAAGTACGTTTCAACTAAGTAATTACATTTTGCCCATGATGTCATTGTCTCGACGAATATTTGATTGTACTCTGTCTAAGTGATAGTGTCTAAAGCTGAGTATCTGTCCAGATGCTACGGAGCAATTTATTTCATGCAATATTATATAAGACTAAAGTTCGTTTGTTCACTGAATCACATCTGGCACATTTTCCCGAAGCATTATTTTATCAAAGTTGGCAATACATTTTATCAATAGCAGTATTTAAGTGAAGCTACCTACTTCTTTAACGTCAGGCAACGCCCCAATATCGCTAACAAATTAACATCGTAACAGCAAGTGAATATCGTTAAAGCAAGTGAACATTAGAAATACGCTAACTTCGCAGATACAAGTTAGCGCTCGGAAATCTAGTGTCTACAAATTCAAATGTGACGAATGCAATGCAGTATGCATTTTCGTTCCGCGAAACATTTAATTGAGACGGGGGAAGTTGCTAATGAAGAATTCAAAGCTATTGTGGAAGCGGTCCATCGCAAACCACGTCCGAGTTAGCTGCAGGCTGCGGTGTTAGTGATAAAACTGTTTTAATCCACTTGAAGCAAATTGGAAAGGTGAAAAAGCTTGAAAGGTGGGTACCTCATGAATTGAGTGCAGCAAACCGACAAACGCGCGTCAACTGCTGCGTTACATTACTCAACCGACACAATAATGAAGGGATTTTTAATCGGATCATTACCTGTGATGAAAAGTGGATCCTGTACGATAATCGGAAACGCTCATCCCAATGGCTGAATCCTGGCGAACCAGCCAAACCCTGCCCCAAGCGAAAATTGACTCAAAAAAAGTTACTTGTGAGCGTTTGGTGGACTAGTGCCGGTGTCGTTCACTACAGCTTTCTTAAATCTGGCCAGACGATTACAGCAGATATCTATTGTCAGCAACTGCAAACCATGATGGAAAAACTAGCTACTAAACAACCGAGGTTGGTCAATCACTCTAGGCCACTGCTGCTTCAGGACAACGCTGGACCACACACTGCACAACAGACAGCTGCCAAATTAGAGGAGCTTCAATTGGAATGTCTAAGACATCCACCGTACTCCCCGGACCTGGCTCCAACATATTTTTTTCGAAATTTTCCAATGCGCCTTCAAAGATTTCATTGATTCTCGTCCTAATGGTTTTTTTAGTAAAGGGATCAATGAGATGAGATGGCAAAAGTGCATAGATAGCAATGGTACATACTTTGATTAAATAAATATATTATTATAAAAAAAAGACTTTATGTTCCTCCCTTACAAAATTTCATATGTAATGACCTAATATGAAACAACTAATTTTTTTACTCGAATTCGGAGTCGGTCCCATAGTGAAAGTTGTTCCTTAGGATGTGTATAGTCACCCCCTTTCGGCTAACCTAACCGATAACCCTGTATATCTATCATTGGCAAATAGCTTGGACTAAATAAGCTTAGCATAATTTAAATTTTGATGTGTTATTTACAGATTATATACATAGCTTTTGGATCAATGTGATTATGTTTAAGCTCTCTACTACGATTTCTCGTGTGTTGGAAATGCCATGCAATATTCAAAAACATATCTGTTTTTGAGTCTATGTGAAACGGAGGACACATGACCCATCACAGGAGAAATTCTAGTGGGGAGCTTAGAGTGTGAAACATTATATTTATTATTATATAATCCTTTATGTCTAAAAAACTAACTCGTGTTTTAATCATATTGTTAAAAACACGGGTCATCGTTGAAGACTCGATCAACTCATTTCATCCCTGATGAAGTTCACCGAAAGTGAACGAAACTATACTCGTAGTTGGTACACTTTCCAACAATTAGGTACAAGTGAAAACCTGTCTTCTTAAACAATATAGAAAATGGTTGTACTCCGTTTGTGTCATCATGCCTATAATATAATTATCTATGAATGTGTGCAGGGTAGCGGAGAGTCCGGCGTGCGAGATGGGCGCAGACAATCTAGCGCGCGTGTTCGGACCCACCGTAGTGGGATACGGACGGACGCAGCCCGGGGAGATGTACACAGCCACCGCTAAAATGGTCATCGTGAGTATTTTTTTATTCGTTACGTATTATGGCGTCAGACGGTTCGTATAGTTGCCAATGGAAATTAAGTGAATAAAGTATTTTTTTAATTGTCATAGGAAAAGAGGACGTTCTCAACTCGAGTGTTTTATTTTTTTATTTATTTTACCATTTTTGTATTATTTTATTCCTCGCAGATGTTTGGATCGTTGTAAAAAGAATGTCGATGTGGTATTTGAAGTTATGATCAAAACCGTACCTCCATGCATATCCATAATCCAGCAATGTCTAATAAGTGTTCATGCACGATAATTACCCAGACTATGTCGTTTTTAGTTGGAGACAACTGCCGGGATCTATTGTTTTTTTTTTACTATTATTATTTTCGTATTCATTTGATATCTTGAGCATAAGTTTTTTTTTACGATACAAATTCAAAACAACAATTATTATAAAAGCTACCCGTGGTAATAATACAATACAAATACAAAATACAAAAACGTTCATTGACTTTTTACATATACACACTTAGACATTCAAACATTGGAACTTAAATTATACTATACTAGGAGTAGGTATAACTATGGTTTATATCTAAGATACTTGACTGTAGTGTTTGAAATATCTGTGTAACAGCTGGCTGACACCCGCACTAGTAATGAAACTGTATTGCAGGTGCCAGTGCCTTCCGTATTAAGGAACAAAATTGAGATAAAATTAAAATTGTAGTACAAAAAAAAAACACACAACAGCACTAGAATAAACTACTTGCGGTAATTACAAAACTAATAACACATTGCAGAAAAATAAACAAAATAATTGGTAAAGCTAGAGAATTATCCAATTTTCTCACTGGCTTTAAAATAGATTGATTACGTGGCAAATAAATGGTGAATTATGATGAAATGATGGGTGAGAAAAGAAATAATAATAATAATATGGGACAACATCCACACAAAGGTGTTCAGGTCCCAAACTAGGCAAAGCCTGTGCTGTGGTAACCTGATCACTGATATACATACTTATATACATAAATACATATATGTGATAAACACCCAGACAGAGGTCAAACAGACATGTTCATGCACACAAATGTTTAACCTGTCCGGGAATCTCACCCGGAACCGGCGGCGCACAAGGCAAGGTTGCTACCAACTGCACCAACCGGCCAGTCACTACAGAGGTAGGGACTACAGAGAGAGGAACCTGTTAACAATACGTGCCGTATCGAGGATCACCGCTCTCTGTATCTGACCCTTGATCCAACCATCTAGCGAGAGCCTCTTCAGATGTTGTTTGAGGCTTCTCGCTATCAACGACCGAGAAACGAGACAATGATCGTCGAATCAACATCCCACATGGCGGTAACCTCGTGAGCCAAGTCAAGGTACTTGCTGACCTTGTCCTTTTCAGCCTTCACGAAGTTCTCATCATGCCTAATGGTATATTATTTTTAATTTATTTATTAATTGATTCGTGTGCGTTGCAGGTGATGCAGCTGCTGCTCCGCCTGCCGTCCGACTACTGGTCGCAGTGGGCGTGTCCCAGCGAGGCCTCGCCCACCGCCGCCAGGCAGCGCGGCTTCTTCTTCTCACCCGCCGACACTGGGTATGTTCCTCTCACTCGCTCATTAGTCACAAACGAGGCGACAAAACGCCGTAGATTTAAAAATTAAATTGCATTTAAAGGAAAACATCTGATCTCAACTGTTCACTCTTGACGAAGGAGTTTTCCGCTTCGCTGAAAAAATGGCGTCTCTGTCTTTGTAACTATTGAAAAACTAGTGATTCTGCAAGTTTTAATGTGTAATATTGGTTAATTATTAACCATTAATGTCTTGTTTATATGCACGAGTGTTGGCAAGAGATATAAAGACGGTATAACGTGGTTTTCGACATTCGTGGAAAATCTCCATTGAAGCCCTGGAAAAGTCTCCACCAACTTGACTGAACATAATATATTACTGTAGACAATGCTGTATTGCCTCAATGGCTTTAGCCTGGCCTATGGGCAAATAATATAAAACAAAAAAAAAACATTTTTCTCTTGACGAAGGATAAGGTGTTTTCCCGCCTTCGCTGAAGAAATGGCGTATTCGTCTGTGCATTTATTGCTAAATTGCAAAAAAAATATTCTTTAAGTTTTAATATGTTGGATGATTAACAGTTAATGTTTTGTTTATGTGCAATAGTGTGGGCAAGAGATATGAGTACAAGATAACGTGGTTTGCTATAAAAGCTCCATTGAAACTCAAAAAAAATATTCAGTTATTTGATTTATAAACCAAACTACCGAATCTAATTTGATAAAATTGTTATGTGAACAAACGGTAAGAATACTATTTCGAAATAAAAAAACAAATCAGTTGAGGCATCTCTGAGCAAAAGGGGAACATACATGAATAGATAAAGTTTCCGTAGAAACTTCCTTCTTGAAGGAATATTGTATTAGATGGTGGTAGCGGTGTTCCTATCGCTCGCCTGGCTAGCTACCTACCACCTTGAAGTTGTAACATCTGTCGCCAAGCACCTAACGGTGTGTTCCGGCAGCCTTCCTTGAGAGCCAGTGTATTCCAGACTAGGCATGTTACATCTAGGGTTACAGTATCGCTGACTTCCGTGCTCGTGCGAATTTTGCTCAAATGCCTAGCTGCGTAGGATAAAAAAAATAATTAAAATGTTTCTTTTTATTTTCAGGGCTACAATAAGGAAGAGGAACTTTTTCCATTAGCATATAATCGGATAATCTAAATTTAGGTCATTATGCAGAATTATCGGTTAGGGGTGTATTGATCCGAAAGGGGGTCATTAAAATCTTTAGGAACAACTTTCACTGTCAGACCAACTCTAAAATCGAGAAATAAAAAAAAGTTTTTTTCATACATTTTGTCGACGACCGATAAAAAAAATTGTATGGAACATCAGATTTTTTTCTCGAATTGAGTGTTGGTCCCTTAGCAAAAGTTGTTCCATAAGATGAGTATAATGACCCCCTTTCTGCTTAGTACACCCTTAACCAATAATACTGTATAGTAACCTGTACATTTTGAATGTTTGTTCGTTTAGAAGAACAATTTGTGTTAACCATATATATAATTAAATTTAAAAAAATATAACATTTTGTATGTAAGCCAATGTAAACTTAGTAAATAACTTTCTCTCTAACTTTTGACATTATTATGTATCAAGTTTTTTTTTTTTTTGTTTAGTCGTACTTATATGCGTAAGAAATAATTTAGTAAATTTGTTTTACAATGTAAACCCAATTTAATTGTTTAACAATTCATAAGTTTTTGTTTTTAAATTGTTTACATACTTCAATTCAGCAGATGACGGTACAGTTTTTTTCAGTTATCACACTAATATATATATAAATTTAATGCTTGTTCGTTTGTCTCGCTACAACTCGAGAACGGCTGGGCCGATATAGTTGATTTTAGTCTTGAAATGTTTGTCGTATACTCCAGGGAAGGTTTAAAAGGTGAGAACATGTATAACTGTAAGGCGGTACGAAGTTCGCCGGGTCAGCTCATCATAACCATCGGCCAGAAGATGTCCACTGCTGAACATAGGCCTCACCCTTAGAACGCCATTCCGAACGACAAGCTGCCAGTTGCATCCACTGGTTACTTGTGACTTTCACTATGTCAGCTAGTTTCTATATAAAAATCACACTACTGGACGGATAGTTTCGGAATTGTCTTTCAACAATATTTTTTTTTAAATCGGCCAAGTGCGAGTCGTACTAAGAACTCCTTTCTTTAGTTTATGCACAAAAGTAAGTTTATAAAGAAATACCACGATTTATATTTAGATGTGATTTCTCGTTACTGATATATATATATATATATCATATTTATTTATTATCGTCATTGGAGTGATGAAATGATAAAAATAATCGTTGGCCAATTAGAGGGGGAACGCTGCTAGCATGATGGGCACGTTAATAATATATATATATATTATTATTATTTTAATATAATTAATTGTTTAATATATTTAAATTTATTATAAGTTTGGCTGCAAGTCACATATTATTTTGACCTATATAAGGTCACGTTAACATTAAAGAGTCCCCATGCCCAAACGTGCCCATCAGGCTAGCAGCGTTCCCCCTCTGAATGGCCAACGATTATTTTTATCATTTTTTCACTCCAATGACGATAATAAATAAATATGATATATATATATTGTGAATGAATGAATGAAAGTTTATATCGTCAAACGCACAAAAACAGTAAAAAAGCATTTACGCTACAGTTTAACAGAAAAACTACAAAGTTATAATGTGTTGGTCGGAACCCGACCTCAACTCAGCTGCAAACATGCTGGCTGCAGCAGCCAGCGCTGGTCTGGCTGGTATTAACTTAACAAAGAATTTGTTTTTTCTTTTTTTTTTATATTCGATAGGCTTGCGCTTCACCGCAACTCACCTGATGTAAAGTGATGATGCGGTCAAGAATGGCGCGCTTGCCTAGAAGAAACCGATTCACTCGCGATTTGAAGAGACTGAGATAGCTATCGATTTTCTTATTCTTTTGTCATATGATTTTCTTAACCGTGATAACTATTCGGTTGTAATTTTCCGCTATAACATAACATAATACAGAATATAATTAATTTCACCCTTGTAATAAATCATAGGCTCCTCCCGTGTACAGCAACACACAGATTTTTTGCTGAAATAATTTTGTACGGAAACCTTCGTGCGCGAGTCCAACTCGCACTTGACTGATTTTATAAAATTTATTTAAATATCTGCTGTTAAATTGGGTTTTTATAGTTTGCTTTATTTATTTAGTGTTTTCTAGTAAGAAGTAATAGGTTTTTTGTACTTAATATTCGTTTGACGTTATTAATTTAAGTTTTTTTTTTTTTTGTATGCACATCCAACTAAACCTACACAATGTTATTGTTGTGCTGTTTAGTTTCTTTATCACACTTGAAAAGTTTAAAATTTTCATATAAACACAAATATTTGTAGTTCAAAATATTTATTTTATCTGTACGCTGAAAATGGTATTTTGCTTTCTGAAGTTTTAACTGTATGCTCTAACTTTGAATAAGCGTACCTCACGTACGTTTACATGCATCTTTTTGGGAATTTTTAGGAATATAACGTCGATGCAAGCTCATAGCGTCAGTTACTTGACACTATTGTGTGAAGATAGATATTTGACAGTTGTAGGGAAATAAATGGTGTTGGTTTTTTGGGTCATTTCAACTGGGACTACATAATATACCGCTTCGGCCGTTATGGAAACCGAAGTTTGAAAACTGGTTTCCTAAAAGGCTTATTTTATACCTCTACGTAACTGGTTTGTTAAAATAAAAGGAGCATTTTAGGAAACCAGTTTCTAAACTTCGGTTTCCATAACGGCCGAAGCGAATATACTTATATTTTTTGTTAGTTTTTTACCTAATTTCTCAAAGTCGCCTGGAGCGAATTGGATTCATAAAGAGATGTTTCAAAAATGTATGAATCTCCGGCCAGGACAGACATTATACCATAAATACGTTAGGGACTTTAATATATCAACCAAATTCAAAATAACGTAACTTAACGCAGTGAACAAAATTAATTAGAGACCCTGTTTTTATTTACGGATTGTTATTGATTTATTGTTATTTAAAAACCAAACTTCTTTAAACCGATTTTGATCAACTAACCTAGGAAGTAACAAACATAATAACGTTCAAAAGCAATCCAGGCGTCTTAGAGTTTACGTGAAACACAAAAAAATTTGCATCGATTTATAAACCTCATTCATGAGACTGTGAGTGAGTGCTGACATTTATAATTAAAGCAAAATCTTGATTTACTTATTTTCAATAAATCAATATAAATTTTGTAAATATTTGGTTTACGGGAAGCATTCTGTATTCACTTGCATTTCTAATTGTTACTATTGATAGAAATAGCTTTAACTTTTTAAGAGTTTTCATTAGAACTCTTGCGTTTACATAAAGCAGCTGCTTAATACTTTACAGAACGTGAGAAACTACGAAATTCTTAGTAATTTGTATGTAAAAATCAAAAATCAAGAAAATACTGTGAAATCGTTAAAATACTCTTGCCAATATCGTATACTAGCGTTGTCTCACCAAAACCAGTAAGTAAAAGTAAGTGGGACAGACAGTTGGTATATTCCACTTTGTCACACCAGTGGGGTAATTTACTGGGGTAAAATTTAAAACAAATTAAGCTTTTTTTTTACACACCGGAAATTGAGTAAAAATTTTTTAAGAGCGTTTTGATTCAGTACTCGTATGCGCGTAGTAATTTCTAAAAATTCACGGTATTTTCTATTATTTAATTTATATATAAGGAATTTTGTAAAAAACAGCTCTCCACGAACGCCTGATTCCGTTCATCACAATATCCTGGAAGGTCCCAGTCACAGACTAGTGTTAGATGTTTAGATTTTGTTTACCGATCTATACTCGAAATAAACTGATATGAAAACAATGCAAGCTTTTTATTTCCCTCTACATTTATTTGATGGTACAGTATGAAATTATCACTCGCCTAATGACGTCCCAAAAGTAATGTGAGCAAAAAATGACGCATTTTTGAAAATTCATACCCTTCGCTACCTTCTAACAATAGGATTTTTTCTTAATAGCTTCATATCGTTTATTTAAACTGTTCGTCAATAGTAAGCGAAAAAAGTTTTTTTGTTTTACGATAACTGCGCTATCGTTTGCGACGTAGTTGGCCGGCGCGGCGCCTGAAACGCGCCTAAATATATTATTAATTTTTAAATTAAATTAAATTATAAAATATAATTGTTAATGTGTGGAAAAAATATTTTCTCACGGTTCACCTAAGTGATCTCAACGAGGTGGACAATAACCGAACATTAATAATTAAAAAAAATAGTAATACTTAAGTCCATTTGTTACCTACGACTTTTTCTTTTACTGATTTTTGCTGGAGCCTAAGTCTGCAATTTGAAATGTTTTATAATTATAATTGCACTGCGTCATAATAGCCGTTTTAACATAGAATAGACGTGGTTAAGTCTGGTATTTGAATTGTTTTAGAATTACAATTGCATTGTGCCAAAATGGCCGATTTGACATAGAATAGGCCACAGTTAGTATTAAACAAAACATAATTTTTAACTAACTCTGATCTATTCTATGAAACGGCCATTTTGGCACAATGCAATTGTAATTCTAAGACAATTCAAATACCAGTATTGCCCACATTAGTACATTGAACTTAATGTTGACAGACTACTAAATCTGTTTAAAACGACCATTATGATGCAATGCAATCGCAATTCTGAAACAATTCTAATAACACGCTTGCCCCAGACTCCATTTAGGGTTTTACTAATCATTTCATCGCAAAGGAATGGATGGTAGCCTAGTGAGACTAACAACATTTAGATTTTGTTTACTGATTTATTCTCGAAGTAATCTTAAAAAAGTAAAATTTTGTTTTATTTTTCTCTAAGTTCGATGTTAAACGATTTCTAAGAGTTACTAATACAATTGATTCACAGAACTGTATCATTATTTATAATTGTAATGTTAATTATTGTTAAACAATACTGATAACTTAATTAAGTTTATTCAAGTTGAACATAAAATAACAATTACATGTTAAAATACTCGACTACGTGTTTTTTTTATTATACCTACACAGCTAGGCATTTGACCACAAGTTCGCACGACCACGGAAGTCAGCGATACTGTAGCTCTAGATGGAGCATGCCAAGTCTGGAATACACTAGCTCTTAAGGAAGGTTGCCGGAACACACCGTTAGGTTTTACGACAGATTTTTACTACTTGGGTGTGGTAGCTAGCCAGGCGAGCGATAGGAAACGCCCTACCACCATGCTATGGTTTCCTCACGATGTTTTCCTTCGACGAAATATAGCTTATATTAGCTGCTAAGACTATTCTTTTAATAAGGATTTCATATGTTCCTAATTTTTTACTAAAGATTTATATCTTCATTGCTAATATTTTATAATCTCTAGCGAGCAGTGGCGGTTATACAGCGGTGTTGTATTCGACTCCGTACGTTCGGAGATGGTAGATCAGTATTCTAGCTCGTACATCGTCTGTCTATCGACGTAGTGGAACGATATAGTGTATTCTGAACAGCAGTCTAGACCCTGGAAACATTGTTACTATTTCAACATGTGTTTTTCTACTGCTAGGCAGTTTTTACGAGTTTTGACTCCATAGATAAAATCAGCTGGGGTGCGTTCCATGCATGCATGGCCTCAGTGTAAATAACAACTGATATGCAACTGACGCGTTCGGAGCGTCCGTTAGGTGCAACTATTTAACGATCAAAATAGATCAATAAGAAACTGACGTTTACCTGACAGTTGACGATTCATGGCTATAGTAATAAAAGCTATTTTCCTGTGAAGTGTGAGGTTGAGTTGCTGTCAGAGTATAATTTTACTAACGCGTTCGGTACCTAAATATTGTAAATTCCTACACGCATACGGGTAGGTACTAAATCAAAACTCAGTTTAAACAAAGTTATTATTAAATTACTCCTGATATGAAAACTAAGTAAGTAGGCCCTAGATTTAATAAAAAAAAACAGCTTTTTAGATTTTCCACTTTTACCCATTAAACTACCCCATAGGTGGGACAAAGTAGGATATATTAACTGTCTGTCCCACTTAGGTACTGCTTTTGATGATACAACGTTAATATACAATATTGGCAAGTATGAAATAATAAAGTTCATGCAACACCATATCTGTTAGAATTCTGCAATTTTCGGAGTAATTTCAAGCAATATTAGTTCATTGCCTCCCATTGGCCTCTTTTCAGACGCTATAGGTACAGACGTAGCCGAAATACACTTGCAATAATAATTATATCAAGGTGTATTCCCAGTAGTTCTATTGATAGAACTACTTGGACTCTTTTGTCCAATTAGTTCCATTACTTTATATTCTTTGATTAATGTAACTAACAGGACTATTCTATCCAATTACTTATATTGCAAGATACGTGATTAATAAGCGTGTATGTAGGCAGCCACAAAAAATATGATTGATTTGCTGCGTTAGAAGAGTTGAATATTGAACATGAAATGAAAGGCTTCCACTGCCATTTCAGTAACAGTTTAAGACGCAAGTCAAAAAAATGTAATATCTCTATGCAGCAACCTTGCATACTTACCAGAGTATCCTAATGTCATTGGTTGCATTTGTATTTCAGTATTGTCCTGGCGTTGAGTCCGAAACTTATAATCGTATCAGTATTTATTAATAGTATATTCACATCGGATTTAATGTTGATTAGTTAATAATCTTTATTGTATACCCCGTCCTATGCTGTATTTATTTTGTAAATTGTCTCCATCCTAAGGTTGCCTGAAAGAGATCGCTTTTAGCGATAAGGCCGCCGTGACACTAGATGTATGATTTTTTTTCTGTATATTTGTTGTTTGTGTGTCTGCAATAGACTTAACTCATTCATTCATTCACGCAGATGGGATTTTTGACCCTCCTGCCCCATTGCTGTGACAACTGGGCCAGTTGGGAATAATTAATTCCCATCTGCTCCATTGCTTTGGCCACAAGCAGATGGGAACAATCTTTCTAAACCGCCCTATTGGATTGATCGCTTAAGTAAATATTAGTAAATAAAACACGTTACATATAAACAAAAATGCGTTTACTTTCAAATGAACACATCACAATAAAAAATAAATCTAATAAAATATTATGACAAACGAATTGAGCAAAATAATAATTTTACAGTTTACAGTTTTTAGTTGAATGTGGCAAATAAACTAAAATAGATTTTTTTTGATATCATACCTACTTATAACATATAGGAGAAAAGCTCAATATAAACACACTCTTGTAACTAAGTATATAAGCATCGATATGTAAAGTACGAAGTCATAGTAAGCTTTCACATATTAACATCTATACATATAATAAAACTGAAGAAGACGTATTTCAGTACAATGAAAAAAAAAGTTAAAAACAGAGTCAGGGGGATGTAAGGAAAATAGAACTCTTTTTTGTTTCTCTGTGTGCACGGGCTAACTCCGAAACGAATCTCCGATATAAATGAATTTATATATGGTGTTAGCTTATATCCTTATATATATATATAAAATATATAGGAATAAGAAAGAGCACGCGGACGAAGTCGCGGGCATCAGCTAGCTTACTAATAAATGACTACGGATGATTGTTTCAGGCCTATCCCCCTAATAATAATATCCGCTAATAGTGTCTTATCTTTAGTACACTATTCTTTTATGTATAAAAAGTAAAAATAAATGGAAGCCGCAGTTACTTTAACTGGACATGGAAATAAACAACGAAATACCTAAGTCCATTTCAAATGCAAAGCGAAAAAACCCTACCACGAAATTCGGTAAATGCGTAAGCGACAGGCAAGCGATACACCATTGCATGGATAACAATGTATCGTTTATTTTCGGTGCTCTCGTGTGTTGCTCTTTTTTATTGTTTTTTTTTTCTCTTTCTCTTTTTTCTTTCACTTTTTATTTTTAGGCTATTCCATAGCTTTTATTTCTGTAACGAAAAGTTCGGCAGACTTCGGCGCGGTGTTTGTGTGCGTGCGACTAGACGTATGCAATGCGGAGAGTATGCGTATGCAATAGCTTTACCGCGGCAGTCCTCGAGTGCAACACGTATTTTTTTCTCTTTTTCTATTCCTTACTTTATCTTTCTTCTTTTGCTACAACGTACGTTTTTTGTGGAGGATTTCTTTCGCTCTCCATTCGAAATAGACTTTACGTTCTTAAATGACGACTATATACTTAAGTTCTCTAAAGTATCTATAAGCAAATCACGTTCTTTGGATAATAAATGATATTAAACCTGATGATCAAGTCTGTTATTTGAATTGTCTCAGAATTACAATTGTATTGTGCCAAAATGGCCGTTTCGACGTAGAATAGATCAGAGTTAGTATTAGAACTTATGTTTTATTTAATACTAACTGTGGCCTATTCTATGTCAAAACGGTCATTTCGGCACAATCCAATTGTAATTCTGTGACAATTCACATAACAGACTTGACCACCTTCATAATCAAATCTTGTTAAACATTTATTTGGATCTAGGTATTGCTTGTGTATTAGACTAGTTCACTCAACACACTTATATTCTAAAAAAACATTTACACCTATCACATTATTAACCTTTTGAGCGCCTAGCGCTAGCGAGTCCAGGGGCTCTATTTTTAAACTGCTCAAATGAACACTCACTAATGACGTCACTTACGAATAATATGGAAAAAGACGCGTTCTTGAAAAATTCATACCTTTCGTTAACTAACTCATAGTCATATACTATAGTATTTATGCTACTGGTGAAAGTTTGACCGTTTTTAGTTTAAAGTCAATGACCCCGATTCGGGCAGGCCAACTTACTAAACTAACCTAATTTGACAGATCTAACATTGTCTCCTCTTTTTTTGTTTTCAAAAGTAAGAAAAGGATGGATATAATTTTAGGAACTTTTACTTAAGTTCACTTTACGTGTGACTAGCCGAATTGGAGTCAATGTCAAATGTAATTGGTACGGTATGTTAATTATGAATAACGTCATACTATTTTTCTGTAATAAGTTTTAACCCAGCATTCGAACGGTTGAAGAATGCGCATAAATAGTACCAATCGAAATGAAATTCACCGGTGATTTGCTTTGCATACAAACATCGAATTCATACAAGCGAGTTTAAAAATACGGTGCGCCAACGACATCTATGGCTGAAAAATGTATTAATACAATTTGTCAGTGGCACTCAAAATATTAACTAATTCAAGATAATCAATAGAATATTCTTTTATTCTTTGGTTAAGCCGTCGATTATATAAATATGCCGCTAGCGGTTTCTCACAAAACTTTGGTTAAATTTATTTGTTACAAAATAATAATAAATATTTATTCTATAATTGTTACACATTGCTACTTAGTCTCTACATAGTTAAACATTATTTAATAACAGCACACATTTATAATTAGGCAGTTATCCTACAGCCGGCGATGAACGAGAAACGAGTAGAACTAGAAACGAAGTAGAAGAAAGTAATGTAGAAGAAGAACTAGAAAGCGAGTGTGTACTTTCGATAGTTTTGTCGCCGGGCTATAAGCGAGTGAGCGATTACTCGCGCCGCTCGTCCGCGCTCGCTCAGTCCAGTGCAAACCTGCATGCGCGTTGCGCGTGTTGACAAGCGAGCATCACTGAACGAGTATCGCTGAGCGAGTTTATTTTTGAAAGCTCGTCGCTCAGCGACAAAACTAGTAAAGCGAGTCGTCGCCGGCAGTGTGAACAGTCAGCGAGTAACTTTTAATATATGCATCTCTTTCGTTTACAAGGAATGTACATTTATTGTTTCCTGAGAGAGAAGATCGCCGATTGTCGTGTTCTCGCCGGCTGTCGGGCCATTGCCTTAAATGCCGATAACGACCCTGATATAAAGACGACTAATAAAAGTGCGGCCTTGTCACCAAACTAACTGTTTATTGAGGCAAGAGTGCGGCATCCACAAGAGGTTCCCTTATATATATATATATATATATATATATATATATAAGGGAACATGCCGATACTGCTTAACCCATTTAGGGGGGTCTTAAAAATTCTACGCTTGGTCACATGGGACAAGAGAGAAGGGGAGGGAAATGGGCTTAGGTGGTGGAAAAGAGGGTTAAGAGGAAGGGAAAAGGGGCTCAGGGGGAGGGAAGAGGGGCTTAGGGAGAGGGACAAGGGAAATAGGAGAGAGGAAAAGAACTTAGGGGAAGGAAAAACGAGCTTAGGGTGAGGGAAAGAGGGCTTATGGGAAGGGAAAAGGGGCTTAGAGGGAGGGATAGGGAACTTAGGTTTTCGTCACGTAGTAAATCTATAAGTAATCTCCCTCAATATGGGTATCAAATGAAATGGCTTGCCCCTAGTAGAATACTATATACATTATGATTATTTGAAATCGAACATGTCTGCCACAACAAATACCGGGGCTTATAATTTTTTTTTAATTTTACTATATGCCATAAAAACTAGTAATAAAGGGGGGCTTTATAACTCTATAAATAACTGGTACGGATGCATTAAAAATATTATTCTCCAATTTTAATTTGGCGCCATTATTATGCATAAAATAATTTATATAACTTGTAAAAAACTTAGCAACTTGATATAAAAATTATTACTATTATTATCATAGCCACAAAACGACTTTGCTCCTAATTCACATACTCACTATAAACATATAAATAAGGGAATGTAATTCGTCTTAGCCAAGAACAATACCTACAATTAACATGAACATTTGACATTTATAAAAAACACCGATTCATTTCACACACACACACTTACACAAGTATAGTAAATAAATAAAAAACACACAGTTAAAAAAAATACACCAAAACAATATAACTATTTCATAGTTGGTAGTTTTCTCTTAGATTATCTATAGACATTGTTAAAAAAAATATACAAACAGACATTAAAGTACACAAATATCGATATGTATATATATACCTACATGGTTTCGGCTAAGGGTGTACTAAGCCGAAAGGGGATCACTATACTCATCCTACAAGGAAGGAAAATCTTTTTACAATGGAACCAAATCTGAATTCGAGAACATTTTGTCGACAATCGATAAACTTTATGTATGGAACAGCTTCTTTATTTCTCAAATTTAGGATTAGTTCAATAACGAAAGTTGTTCGTAATGATGAGTATAGTGGCCTCCTTTCCGCTCAGTACACCCCTGACCGATAACCCTGTATTTTTTAACTCCTATGTAACATTTATAAGTTCATATTATAACATGACACTTCTATTTACATCCGTCAAAGTTTTCATTTTTTTTGTTAAACACAAGAGGTCTTATTAATAGACGCGTCTTAACTTTAAAATTCTTTTGTCTTGTTAGACGCGTGACGTTCTCCATCGGATAAAACAAGAGAAAAGACGTTTGTAAGTTAAGACGCGTTTATCAATAAGACCGTTCGAGTTTATTTTTGAAGATGCTCATACATTTTGTTTTATTTGCTACCGACTTTAAAAAAGAGGAGGTACTTAAAGAGGAGACAATAATCTGTTTTGTTTGTTACCTGACGTCAGCGAGACGTGTGGACAGATTCTAGAAAAAAAATCAAATTGAACAAAATATCGAAAGAATCCCCTTTATTGTTTTTAAGCGTATGCCTCCCTTGTAGTCAAATTTTAATTTTGACAAAACCGTGCAAGACTTTTTTTTAAACCGAAACATCTGTAAAAAAATTATCGGCACCTACAAGAAAAGGAGACGGTAGCCACATTTTTGAAAAAAAATAAATTTTTATTGTCTACCGTCATTGTTATACTTAAGCTTAATTTATATATGAAGGTGTTGTCCGAAAATTTCATTACACTTTGTTATATTAGTAAATAGCGACTAAGGTATATAATGACCCCAATTCAGCCACTCCCACTAACTAAACTAAAATTTCCTAAAGTTATATCCATACTTTTCTCACTTGTGGAAACAAAAAGAGAGGAGACAATTTTAGAACTGTCAAATGAGATTAGTAAGTTTGGTCTGACCGAATCACGGTCAATGATTAGAATTTTAATTTTAATATTAAATTAATTTAGTTAGGACCATCGTATTTCACTGTCAAACCATAGTTAAATAGCTAACCACTAGTTATTTCTATTCTTGCTGTTTCATTAGCCAATATATACTCTAAATTTGATTCACTATTGCGTGGCCTCGGAAGAATAACCATATTTCGTAGGGAAATGAGTTTTTATACAAACTTTTTATTGCTCCGAGAGTGTGGCTACTTCGCGCGTGAACTTTGCACGTTAGTCTGTCTCGCTCACTCGCCTTCATATTCTATTATAGAAGAAAGAGACAGACAGACGCAAGAAGTTGCCACACTATCTATAGCTGTTTACTTTTTTGCAAGCGTGGCTATTTCGTGTGCGAACTTTGCACGTTAGTCTATCTCGCTCGCTCGTCTCCATCTAGTAGGTTGGAAGAAAGAGACAGGCAGACGTACAAAGTTGCCACACTATAGCTGTTTATTTTTTAGCATAGCTACATTAGTTCAGTATGTACATATACATAATTATTTACAATATATTACAAGTTTCATACTACGCATATTCAATATTATTAGGTAACTGTCATCCAGTTGCGAAATGCTTTAAGTCTATTTTTGGTATTAAATGTCTTAAGAGCCTTTAATCGCGTGAGGGTTTAGGCCACTTTTGAATCTACCCCCTAAACAATAAATAACAAGTTTAATTATACCCCCTATGATGTCAATTATTAAATTAATGACAAAATGATTGAATTAAATTTAATAATTATTAATTTAAAATATATTAAATTATTAATTTAAAAATTATTAAATTTCAATTCCCCCCCTCCCCCTTACAGCCTCCTATAATGTTAGATTAGTAACGCGGCTATACAAATAAAAATGGCTAAATTTAAACCACGATATGACGTAGGTAATAGTGATAAATCATTTTGTACTAATATTGACTCACACTGACACACAGGGTTGTCGGTGAGCGTGTATCAAGCTGTCGGTAAGTTTTGTACAAACTACCGAAACAAAAGATATTCACAATTCCGCTGTTCTTTTGTTTTCTAGGAGACTTGTTTCTTTTTTGTATTAATTCGATGTTAATTTTGAACACAGCAATGAGTTACGTTATTTTGAATTTGGTTGATAGATTGATATTTCCTAACGTATCTATGGTATCATGTGCACTGTCCCGGCCGCGGCCGGAGCTCCATACATTATTGAAACCTCGGTTTGCGCTCTGCTAACTGATAACCCTATATTATTAAGACTATGACGATAGTCGGCCATATTTGTTTATACAATTGGACTATTATCGCATATTATTATGATTTATTAGCAAATATATAATAATTTAGCGAATTATCTGGCTACTTTCTTTACAATAACTTTCATCACTTTAATTTAGAATCAAGAAAATTTTCGTTACTCAATTCTAGATATTAGTCTTTAAAAAAAAGGTTATTTAAGTATGTTTTGGCAAAAAGAAAGAACGTTGAAGTATTTAAAAAAATAGACAATCAATCACCAATTAAAAAAAAAACAGCTTCGGCCACCACTTTGCTAATAATCTTTTTCTTCTTTCTTATATAGGTATGTTAGCTATGTATAAAAATCAGTTGCTGTTCGTTTGTCTATGCTGATGGTTTTGAAATGTTTGTGAAGGTTCAGGGAAGCTTTAAACATATATTAATGTGTCAGTGTGTGGCTAGTAATTGATGTAAAACATTGAAAACGTTTTTCGATCGTGGTCACGTCCAATCCAATAAAGTTTTTCTAGACAAAATAATTAATGGAGTCAGACGTTGCTTTGCGGAAATCTATATATAATAAGATGTTTTATAAAGAATGTCTAGTGTTTTCCCGCTTTGTCTTGATGTCAGCGTGAGATATCGAAAAATTGACACTCGCTTTCGAGCAAGCGCTTGAAGTCAACATCTCCCGAGGACGCCTTCTGCTAAGGCGAAACACGTGTCTAGTTAGTCAGATACTGAGAAAAGAAGAAAAATAAGTTGACATGTGGCGGTGGTGAGTAGAAACCACACCATAAAAATAAAAATATTTTTTGATTTCTCACGCTGACATCAAAACAAAACGGGAAAATATTACATATTCTTATTATAGACAAAATAATAAATGCTGTAAATAGCATTACGTGCATGAAAACGATGCCCGAAGATGCTTATTATTATTTTTTTTCGAAATTGGGAAATTGTACATTTAACGTCAACTTTGATTCGAATCGAGATTCTGTTTCTCAAGCGAAAAAAGGCTACTTAGGTATGTAAAACACAGCGAAAAATAAAGATAACATTTTTTATGATAACCGCATACATTTTCAAATATCAATCTCTTTCCAAACCTACCCTCATATTAGTTCAAAGAGGCGGCTATATCATCCGCATCGTTTCTCCAGGGTATTTTGATTGAATCCTCAGGATTTCGCAGGTATTGACAATAATTCCGAAAGGCCGCATATTTCTTTCATAACCTACCCTCATGTATTTCTCCTAAGTAGCAGCTATATCATTCGTATCGTTTCTCCTCAGTATTTTGGGAATTTCACTGGTCTTGAAGTTGATGCCGAAAGGTCGCAAGTGGTATATTAGATAGTCTAGTACGTACATATATTCTGCACTCACGTAGTGAAACGTGACCGCGTGGTCGGAACAACAGTCCAGGCCCTGGAAATTGAATTTAATTAAATAATTATTCTAGTGCTATATATATAGCACTCTATTTGTAGCAATGATGGTCGAGTGGTTAGTGGGGTCGATTGCTGTGCAAAAGGTATACGAGGTTCGATCCCATGAAACATGCAAAAAGAGCCTGAGCTACCTGTGAAGGAAACCATAGCATGGTGGTAGGGCGCTTCCTATCGCTCGCCCGGCTAGCTACCACCCTCAATTTGTAAAATCTGTCACCAAGCACCTAACGGTGTGTTCCGGCAGCCTTCCTTGAGAGCCAGTGTATTCCAGACAATATTCCAGTGTATACAGTATTGCCGTAGGATAAAAAAAAATTAAAATATACTTTAGTGAAAGACCGATTTGTAGTTTTTTAGTTATAATTGCGAATTAAATTAGTAGACATATTTAGTAAAAAAAAAACAGAAAAGGGTTAGGGGTCACTCACAATTTTCAAACTTTTTGACTGTCTGTTGGTACGGGTCATTTTTCGAAACGACTGTACCGATTTAAATGAAATTTTTAATGCTGGTAACTTATATCCGTGGTCAACATATTGGATACTTTTGATCCCGGAAAATTAAAGAGAAGGAATAATTAATAGCACGCGGACGAAGTTGCGGACATCAGCTAGTATAAAACCAGACAAGACAACTCTTTATTAAAGAAACAGTTTAACAAAAAATTATTGTACCAAATAAACGTTTACAATAATATACTAGGTTTTTTTAATGGCGGCCTTATCGCTTAAAGTGTCGTATATTACCTCATCAGTGGGGTAGTATATATAGCTCCAGTACCAATACTTCTTGTCCTTGTTGGGGAACAGATGATCCTGTGGGTTGAAGGGGAAGAACCGACCGCGCTGTAACGAGTCGCGGGAGTCCATCGCAGACACGCCGATGTTGGCCAAACATTTACCTGAATAATGAACAACAATGTTGGCCAAACATTTACTTGCATAATGGACAACAATGTTGGGCAAACATTTACCTGAATAATGAACAACAATGTTGGCCAAACGTTTACTTGCATAATGGACAACAATGTTGGGCAAACATTTACCTGAATAATGAACAACAATGTTGGCCAAACGTTTACTTGCATAATGGACAACAATGTTGGGCAAACATTTACCTGAATAATGAACAACAATGTTGGCCAAACGTTTACTTGCATAATGGACAACAATGTTGGGCAAACATTTACCTGAATAATGGACAACAATGTTGGCCAAACGTTTACTTGCATAATGGACAACAATGTTGGCCAAACATTTAACTGAATAATGGACAACAATGTTGGACAAACACTTACTTGCATAATAAATAATATACGCACTAAATTTAGAATCGACCTGTATACCTTTAGAGGTTTTATTTTCAGTAAATCAATAGAAAGTGTTCATAGTACAAAAACATTTTAGGAACTTCATCCTCTATGGGGGTGCAATTTCATATATTATAACATAGCGTCTTAATAAGAAGAAATTGTAAATGGCCTTTATGTTTACTATGCTAAAGTTAAAATCTGTTAATTAAGGCTGTTAGCTACCAAAAAAAAACGTGTGGCACTCGGGGACTGCCGCGGTAAATCTATTGCATACGCGTTCTTTCAACGCCGCACCGCTGTGCCGGTCGGAGTGTGTTAGGTTTATTTTCGTTAAAGCCCGCGATAAAAGCTATGCAAATAGCTTAACAATAAAATAAAACTTACCCATTTCAGCGTCTTCAGCGCCGGTGTCACTCGCCTTGCATAGGTGAGGTGATGGTAGTGCTTTCTGAACGAACATGTCGAGTGCGGTGCGACTTAGTACGTACCCCGCACCACCGCTCATGTACCCCTACAATAAATAAATTTATATTTAAATAATTAATGGAGTCGGGCGTCAATTTCCCGCTCCGAGAAATCGAAGAGTTGTTTCAAAAATGTATGGAGCTCCGGCCACGACAGTGTACGTGATACCATAAATACGTTAGGGACTTTAATATATCAACCAAATTTAAAATAACGTAACTTAACGCAGTGTACAAAATTAATTTAGAATCTAAAATATTTACATGTTATTTACGCAAAAGAGTGAGTTACGCGTTTTTATTGTATCAATTTTGACATTTGTGACGGGCGGTACAATTTATAGACAAATGTGACCACTGGAGTCAACCTATGATACATAAATATTCCAGGGATGACATAATTTCACTACAATTCACAGAATTTAGATATTTTTGTAGCCAATGAAGGAGGCCACTGACGCATTTTTAGGCATTACCAACTAATATTTACCACATCTTTAGGCAATTTTTGGTAAACGTACACCGTTCGGCTGAAAATGAAACAATTCCTTTATATGCTTTATCGATTTCCCAAAAAAAAAGGGCAGGTACTCAAGTCGACTGTACATTATTTAGAACGAAAAATAAAGAAAGATTTGTGAACCTTCAAATTACGTTTGTTACAAGCAAGACTTCTTTGTTACATAAGAATTAATAATTACTTAGACAAATTAACTAAAAACGTTTACATTTGTTACTTAGGTACTGAATTTCCTAAAGGAACGTCAGAAGCGATTGGATAAAATATTTTTTTGTTCGTAAGGGTCACATCACATGTATCGTCCCATCTTATCAAAATAGATCTGATAGTTTTTTTTTAGTCAATATTTTATCGACGCGTGACGAATGGAAATCGGTAATATTAAAAAAAAAAAGACATTCACAAAATTTCTGTCGTCCATTCACGGACTAAATTATCCGAAACGTCAGGTATTGAAACTTAGGTCAATCCCAATTTGTGCCCCAAACTTTCATCTCCGATTGGGACAACTGGGAAATCGAGTTCCATTAATTCCCAACTTAGCAACCTATATTAGCTGATGAAATTTACCTGTTTAGTGAAAGGCTTGAATCTGCAGCCGAAGTATATGGGATCAGAGCTGTTATAGTCTGCTAACATGTATCTAAGATTCTCCACCACCACGTAACTGAAACAATCATTTATAGTTCAAAAATATATATTTTATTAAAACACATAAGCAAAGGCAAAAAAAAACACAGTTATAAAAACTAATCTAATCATAAACCCCCAGTAGAAGGTAAAGTTTCAAGAATGCTGGCTGCATTGCCACGGTGTTGAATGGCAATGCTACTTTTTAATATGAAAACCTTAACAAAGGTTTTATATTTGTGCCTCTTGCAGTAGAAAATTTGGGTACATGGGGACCGAGCGCCTTTATAGTCTTCAATATACATATACAACGTGTAAGAGAAAGGTGTTACAATACTTAAGGGTGTTAGTCTACCTAGAAAAGTGGACACATTGTAAAAGAAAATTTATCAAAATTCGAAAAAATACAAGGGTTCGTCATAAAAAAATTGGTCACGTGATCGGTCATGTTGTATGGAGGACGCAATACTTTCTTCTCAAATTTTGTTCACATTCATGGGTAGGTATTGTCTGACTTTTCTGGTTACAAGTCGTATATAAATATTATGTTAGCTGTACAATAGGTATGTTACCTGTATAGAAAATTGTTAACCTTGCTGTAAAGTGAAGTGCAAATTTCAAGTGCATAGGGCGAATCGATGTATGCGTCAATGTTTGCTTTTAATCATACTCGTGCGTTGCATACAGTTTAAAATATAAAAATGTGTTTAATGGTACTTCTTACCGACATCCAATAAAAGGAGTTATTCAATTTGTCAACATTTACGAGTGCGATAGAAGGAGGGTTATGTTTTTCGAGTGTATGTACGAGTATGTATGTATAGTTACAGTTCTATTATAGCGGTTGGTCTAAAACGCTATAATAGAACTGTTATAAAATAGAACTGTTAACGCTATAATAGAACTGCTATAACGTTTTTGGGTTCCGTACACAAAGGGTAAAAATGGGATCTTAATACTAAGATTTCACTGTCAGTCTGTCTGTCAGTCACCAGGCTTAACCTCGTGAACCTTGATAGCTAGACAGTTGAAATGTTCACAGATGATGCTCTTCTGTTGCCGCTATAATAACTTATAACAATATAAAATTAATACTAAAGGGGACCCCCGTTTAACATTTTTGCCGATTATGAAAATGTGTTAACGAGGTCAACTGTTCGCAGAATCTCAAGTCCCTATGTATGCGAAGCCTCTGAAGGTTAAGACTTTACACGGCTTCAAACAAAAGGACACTCGAGACGACTTACTAGAACTTATCAATCATAATAAATAGAGGATTGTATTTTATGATTATGTTAATTTATACCTTCACATATCGTATAGCGATTGAAAAATTAGTTTCACTAATATACAGAGTTAGTAGTTACTAGTGTGAAATCTCTTATGAAGGACAGCTACTATAAAAAAGGCTCATGTTTAAACACCGACCGTATTTTTTTTTCATAATTTGGTGACCGTTAAGCAACATGGAACCAAAAAATAGTTTTGGTGACCGTCTAAATTATACCCATTAAAAATCTACTAAGAGCGATACATCCTGGTGACAGACAAACGGACGAACGGACAGTAAAGTCTTAGTAATAAGGTCCCGTTTCTACTGTTTGTGTACGTAACCCTAGAAAGTGCTTACATTTTTTCATATTTTTTTTATAGGAGATAGGCTTGCGTTTGGCCGCATCTCACCTGATGTGAAGCGATGAAACGGCCTAAGATCAAATAAATAAAAAAAAGATTGATGACAAGTTATCTTGCGTTTGTAAGAATCCAATCCCAAATTCATCAAAAATGCTGGCTTTAGTAATTTACGCCTATAATAATGTGCTAGTAAAAGATAAGTATTAAAATTAAAACCAACCACTTTTGAAACTTCACCAAATCATGATATATCTAATCTAATTTGTAAATTTTTGTAAAATACAAATTAGATGTTCATACAAAATTCTGTTGACACGGGACATACAGCTTACTTTTTTAATAATTGTATTTTTTAATGTCATTGTTGTTCTATATATTATCAGTAACCCTGTACAGCAAAGGAGGCGGACGTTCTTTTGTTTGACAGCGGCGTGACGGGTCTGAATGGGCATAATAGCTGGCGCCAGCAACTGGATAATAGTACTGACGCTAGACCAGATGGCCTTAGCAGCTAAGATAGTAAATAATCGTAATATAATGCCATATAACCGATATTTTTACCCGACTGCGATAGAAGTAGGGCTATGTTTTTAGACTGTACGTATGTATGTATATTTCTTTGGCACACTCTAGCCTACACAGCTTGTCGTATTTTTATGTGAGTAGTGTTAATAGATTCATCTTCACCTGCAGATAGTCGTAAGCTATATTACCTGCATCGCGCGATATCACTTGTCAAGATACGTGGGTCTGAAGTTCATTAGCTTATTTACTATCTATATATCGGGATTTATTAACGTGATTTTTACTTTTCTAAATGTCGGATTGATGACAATACTACAGTTAATTATTTTTTTCAACTTTTCAGTTTGGTTATCTGGAATGATGAGCCTTATTTATCGTCGTGTAAGCCTTCATGAACCAGCCGGCGTCTCTCCGATGATTTTCATTCATACATATATCTAAACATTCTAAACGCTGCTTTAGTCTTCACTAACGGTGGAGTTTCATCTACAAATTACAAGCAAAACACTTACGTATCGTCGTCAGCCTTCATGAACCAGTCGGCGTCCCTTCTATGATGTTCATACACATATCTGAACGCTGCTTTAGTCTTCGCCCACAGGTTGTCTCGCCCTTCGTTGACAGGCAACTTCACTGACGGTAGAGTTTCGTCTACAAATTATAAAGGATATTGTGTCAAGCATATACATCAAGGATTTAATGAAGGCTGCTCTAAAGAATAGGATATGGTTTATTTGTTACAAAAAATAACAAACACAATTAACATCAGAAATAGTCCTATTGGTCACAAGCGATTTTTTCCGGAAGAACTTTATAGGAGTAGAAATAGAGTCCTGTAGAAGTATTGATCTTATGAACCGTTGACGTCGTCACCAATAATTTGTTTAAGAGCATATATTTAGTAACCAATTGCCTGATTTCCTTCAAATGCAGGCTTCTTATTCAAAGTTGGGTGCCACATTCTTTGACATATAGAATGGACAGGTTTAAGCGTACCATTTTGTAAGCGCCCTGTTTTTGAACAAAGCTCACTTAAGCTTCATTCGGTTCTCCAATAAGGCCCTACTTGTTACTTCAATAGCTGCATGTCCCTACCAAATATTATTAGAATTGGACGGTAGCGAACTCACGTTTCTTTTGGGACGAAAATACACCCCGAAATAGCCGACCATTAAAAAACTTGTAGCACTTACAATGACGCCAATTCGGCTAGTCAAACTAAACTAAAGGTTTCTAAAATTATATCCATCCTTTTCTTACTTTTGAAAATAAAAAGAGAGAAGACAATTTTAGAACTGTCAAATTAAGTAAGTTACCAATGATAACCCCGATTCGGGTAAGCCAATTAGGCTTACCAACTAAAAAAAACTACGACTGTTCGCCAGTGCCCATTACAAAGATACTATACAATATGTCTTTATTGAATACCAAAAAATGTATACGGCAAATTACAATATACACGAGGACATTATATAATTAAGACGATCACTAAATATTATTTTTGGTTCCTAATATGGCTTAACGGTCACCAGATTATGACATTCCAAATTTTTGGCAACAAGGTCCGCAGTAGGTTCAGGTAATTTTTTTGTGAAATTCTGAATATTTTCGGCAACAAAGTCCGCTATAGGTTCAGGTTATTTTTTTATGACATTCTCAATAGTTTCGGCAATAAAGTCCGTTCTAGGAAAAGTAATTTGATGACCATTTATCCATTTTGGTAACCGTTTAGAATTTTTTTGGTTGAGCCTAAACAAATCATTAGTAACTTTGGCGTCCTTATAGCCTAAAGCGATGTAAAGATATTGAGAGATATAAGTGAAGTTTGTCAGGCTTATAGTAAAGAGAACACGCCTCACGTGCTCGATCGATTACTTACCATCAACAGAGCTCATGAAAAGCAGTATGTTGCACCGTTTCCCCCAGGTTGCTTTCACGTGGCGCGCCTTCTTCTCGTGGTTGTTGGGTTGAGTCATCACCCAGCACAGGACCCTCACCTGAATCGTCATATAAATATTGTAGAATATACACTAGGTGGACCGACGACATAGTAAAAGTCACAAGTAACCAGTGGATGCAATTGGCAGTTTATCGTTTGGAATAGCGTTCTAAGGGGGAGGCCTATATTCAGCAGTCTTCTGGCTGATGATGATACCCAAGGCTTCCATTTGATAGTATATCAATCATTCAAATCAAATCAATAAAATTAAAAGCAGTTCCATTAGTCTGATTTGCAAATCTGTATTTGCGTAAACACAAAATATTGCAGATGTTTTGATTTACTACTGAACCAATCTACTGTACCCGATTTTGATATTATTTGGGTCAACCTCGGAAGTACAAAAGTATAAAAGCAATCAAAAAAATCAAATTAGCTTTAATTAGTGAGCTAACTTAAATTCGACAAATCGGTTTCCATGTTTTATCTTTTATCTTTTGATTTTACTAAAAAATGTGCTCCTTCATATTTTAGCTCAGTAGTTTGATTAGCACAGATATAAAAAAAAAGTAAGATAAATCATGTGTACCTTTTTCGCGAGTTCATCCGCCACCGATCTGTCTTCATGCTTATGTGCCGGCTCATCCTTACTATGCTCAACCAACTCCACGATAGGATGTCTGTCCAAGTCTCGGAGAGATTCTCTGCAATAGATAAGACGACTTGTACTTATAATAGCTGATATTTAAATTAGGTACACAATCTAATTACATTTCTGACTAACGAGGGCATCGGAACACTGACACAAGAGCGATTAATTCTGCCCAAACTAACAAAAAAAGAAGTTTTCTGATAACGATTGTTTTTAAGATATATTATGTAAGCGTTAAACGATAGCGAACGGCCACATCTGTGTTAACGGTTTCTGCTGTCACTTACGCGCTCTCATAAATGAGACGGCACAAATTACTAGCTTAGATATAGGCCTCTTATACAGGATGATTGGCTAGCGGTGTAATAAGCCGAAAGGGAGTTGCTATAGGTACTCATCCTAAAGAACAACTTTTACTATGGTACCAACTATGAATTTGAGAACAAAATATCAGCTATTCCATAGAGAAAAAAAATCTCGAATTCAGATGTGGCGCCATAGTAAAAGTTATTCCTAAGGATGAGTATAATGACCCGCTTAGACCAATAGACCTTGACCTGGGGCGGCCAACTAACATTACAATTAAGTAGCTCAGCCTGCAGAGAGAATATAAAGAAAAACGGAATAGAGAGTACATTAGCGATTCTAAAATGATATTTCAATCTATGTAATGCAATAAAATGCACACAATCACAAGCACTATGGAATAAGACCAGGCTGGACCGATGTTTGTACTCAATATCTGGGAGGATGCCAAAATGGAGAGAATAGTAATACTGCTTAATAAGGAATACTGATTTCTAAAGACGTGTAAAGTAGCGTCCAATAACTTCTAGCATTTAGCCAAAATAAACGATGTATGAATGAATTACATAAACAGGGAAAACTGTCTAAAATGAATCCCATCGCATTCCATATATCTAATTTAAAAAATAACATTGATAATGGGCTATTTTGATGTGTCCAAAATCTAACGCAAACCAAACAAAACTTGACTTGAACCACCATTCCTTGATAGCCACAAAAATAAATTGAACATTCATTTTCATAAAAGTTCGATATAAAATAAGTCATGAAAACACTATTTTTAAAATTTTACGGATGTATTTATTTTACTTAAAAATAAAATAAAAGTTTGTATGCAATTCCTGTTCAGCGTACAGTCAAAATAATATATGTACCTATAGGAGTTCATCGGACTTTTATGACAAGATCGCGCAACCAAAATTGTCAACCAACTATGCATAAAAAATAAAATGAAAACCTTATATGAATGATCATTCCATATGAACGTTTCTTAGAAAAAAAATAACACTTCAATTCAATTGTGCTGAAAATCGAGCAAACCAATAATATAAAACATGATTATCATAGCCAAGGCCACATACTCTAACAAATTAAGCCAAAAAGCTAACTCAATCAAAACTCATAAAATAGAAGTAAGTAAACTTTTTTCCTGGTCCATATGCGAGATTTGTTTGGCTTTAAGCAAATCTGCTGAATGTAACTCTTCTTTATTTTAACAATCATTTAGTTTAAAAATACACAAATATATGAATTAAGATATGTTTAGGTATTAGCACTTATCATTCTTGCTGTGTGTCTGGCAGCAGAAATATCCAGCAAATAAAGAACTGAACGCTATTGATAGGCTATGAAACGAATATTTTTACATATTCATTCCTAAAAATCAACATATTTATAATCCTTATTTGGAAATAAGGATCAGTCATTTCCATAGATACATGATTCTTACGCTGCGGATCAACGAAAACATAAATCCTATCTATCCGCTTAATCCGACATAAACACATTATTTACAAAATCAGATAAACTAATAGAATTGGTTTTAATGGTTTGAAAATAATTGTTTTAGTTATGCTTGTAACCTTATAAAAAATGTCATAAAATGATTATTTATTGTTCAAAAACAATTGTTTAATACTGTTGTTGTTATGTTGATTGATGTGTGTTTTGTTATTGATCTAAAAGAAAAATTGTAATGACTTTCCTTGTCTGTTTTATCAGCTTTGTTTGAATAAAGGTATTTAATTCAAGTAATAAATTATACTCATATTATTCGTTACAATGTTTGTATTTGGTATATTGGGTAAACGTATGACGTATGACATTAACGTGAAATAAATTAAGTATAAAATATGTGATAAATATTTATCAATTAAAAAGTTCTTTATCGCAATTTCTAATTTATCGAAACAGTTTTACACGCGCCACTCCATGCCACTATGCAGTATTCTAAAACTGCTTGACATGGAGATTATAAATGACATTAATAGTATCTAAATCTGCTACTGTTCTAAATCCCTTGAAGATAACTATCAGTCTTCTAACTCGACCACATAGTAGTTGGTGCATTTCCCAGTTAAAATATTTATCTAACACAATTCCCACATACTTCTTCTAGTCTGGTATAATCGCATGTATTAGTAGCGTTGCCATTGCATTTGATTATATAATGTAAATATTTGTATTTGCAAGAGGACGTTAATATAGACTATGAACAAAGTAGGAACTAAGGCGCTGCCTTGAGGAACCCAAAATTCTACTTTTGTTATTTCAATGCAATTGTGCAGTTTACACAAACTCTTTGCATTCGAACAGTTAAGTAGGAAGAAAACCACCGCAAGGATAATCCCCGTAAACCCATCAATTCAATATTTTCATAATTTTGGCTGCTAAACAGTGTCAAACGCTTTAGTCAGACCAAGGAAAATATTTGAAACCTTCCTCACTCTTGCCAGCTACAAAATCACCAAGCATAGTTACAGCATCTTCAGTTGACCTATTTGATCTGAACTCAAACTGACAACAGTTTGAGTCAAAGACTGCAATAAAAGACTGTTATTTTCTAAATACTTAAGAATACGCACTTTTATCTTATTTATAGAACTGACCAGGGTCGGTAATTACAGGATACATGTAGGCCACCAGCTGTGTAGATCGTTACCACATTAACAATTTTAAATATTTTGGGTAATGTTCCACAAAACTACAATAGGACCAACTATTTAAACTATTTTTCCGATGAGTAATTGATTATTTAATTAGCATAACTTGCAGCAGACCTAGGCCATGTTACTAATGATTTATATCACTTCTTTTTCTTCAGTTCATATAATAAAAAGGAGTCTGAAGAATTCTTTGTAATTGAAAGGCTTGTGAAAGCTTATACTAAGTTGTTTCCTACTCGTACCTAGGTTTTTCATAATGTTAGGAGCAAGGTTTGGTACAACTGATTGAAAATAGCTATTTAGTAAGTTAAGTGATTTAACCGCGTCGGTTCTATTTGTAATCAAGAATGGCTATCTTTTAAGTGGTTAATTTATTCTCTTATCACTTTAGAAACCTGTATCGATACAGAATGCAAGTCTGCTACAATAAAATACATTTAATTATTCAGACCTGAGACGTACTAAATTAACATTCTTAAGTATTTAAAATTTTATTTTAAACTGAACGTAATTAGACAAATGAGTAAATAATGGTGTTAATAAAAGATATTTCAAAAATCCACTATTTTAGTTTGGATATATACATTTTTTATTTGTTTATTATTTTCCTTACTTTACTAAGGCACACCTACTCAAACATAACTTTAACATAATATTAAATCAATGAAATTTGTGTACTTAACTATTTGAACTGTTGCTATTCCATTTCTGACATATTTCACTAATGAAACGCTGGCTTATAATATAACAAGGATAAAAATATATTAATATAAAACTTATTAAGGAAAACGTGCACAAGCATGCTACAAAACTAAGCCATACAAAAAATAATAACATGCTTAAAATAAGAACTTACACACCTAGCGTGCATTTAAGCGTTCCGCGGCTAAGGCCGTATAACAGAACACTTATTTGAATATTTACCTGTACTGCCAATTGACGTCTCGCTTAAGTCCTGAAGACGTTAAAAGTATGTACGCAAAACTAAATCCAGCTGATATTCCAATCACCAATGTTAGCACAAATCGGCGGCCCATCACCCGACCCTCTGCCTGAGAATTTAACATACTTGCAATCTTAGACCAGAAAAGAAAAAAAATGGCTACAACCAATTTTTTTTTGTCCTTTTTCAAAAATGATCTTCGATTGCACGTCAAGTGTTCGGCACAACGAATCGCGTAATCACAAGATAAATTAAACCCATCGGTGGCAGTGCGAACCGCGAAATGACGAGTCGACCATAATGTCCCGACGAATCTTTACCGTAACGAATTCTCATATTCATATGATAATTGGGTATTAAATAAGCGTATAAATTAGAGGTCCTTTCTTTGAAATGTTGAGCATGACAGATTATCTTGTTCTATTTACTGGCGGCGGAAATAAGTCATTGCGATTAGACTGTTTACCACACTATTGCTCGCAACACACTGTTTAGTTTGAGAGTTATTTGCCCACACGAACGAGTGAGTTATGACACATTATATATAACATATCATTCTCTTTATGTTATTTTACTAAATAAGCTTATTTGCAGGATAATAATAGAACTTCAAAAACAATTAACAGTGTAGGACTAAAATACTGGTGTTACTTGTTCCATGGTACCAGTTGGACCATATAGTCTGTTGTACCATCATGGGTCGACTCTATGGACTGTATGTATAGTGGGCCATAACATACTATACCTACAAATTATGGTCTCTTTATTTATTTTTACTTTATCAATGAAACATGTGTTTTTTTTTCTCTAATTTAGGGTTAGGTTCAATAGCTAAAAGTCGGTTGTGAAAATGACAATAGAAAGCCCCATTCGGCTTAGTACACGTTAAACATATCAACTGATAACCCTGTATTTTAGCGCCACTGAGTAATATTGGGTTTATATGCATTTTTTAAAGTAGCTTATCTCGACACAATTGATAGCGAAATACCGCATTTATTTTATGAGTTTCAAACTTTAACAATAGTAAGAGTATCGTTTGAAAACTATGCGCTTCAGGATTTCTCAGGTAACTATCTATGTATACATGAATGAAAGCAGCACTTTTTACTACTAGCAGTTATGCGAACGGTTGACATACATTTAAAAATAAAGGATTGCGTCGCATTGAGAATCTTCCTCTTTTTAAAAGCCGGTTAAAAATGGGGCATGATACTAAGGAATCACTATAATCAACGAAGTATTATTTCGAACCGTGTGTATCATTTAGCTTATTATGTGAAATAGATGGCATTGTACCATCAACGCCAATTCTATTTTATTGATGGCCTAATTTGTTATACGAGTGAACTATCGCTGACTATAAACTCAAATTGAGACCAATATTCAAAACGATAGTCTAAAAATGCTTTTTATTGATTTTAATTGTGTTTATGTAATAAAACAGTGGTTAAAGAAGTCTAGTCTAAGAGTGCCTGATAAATAATCACGTGCTCTACTAACTGATCGGTCGGCGCAGTTGGCAGCAACAATGCCTTGTGCGCCGCTGGGCCTGGGTTCGATCCCGGACAGGTCAAACATTTGTGTGCATGAACATGTCCGTTTGATCTGTGTCTAGGTTATTATATATTTAGATAAGTATTTATCTATGTGTGTATATAAGTATGTATATCAGTGATCAGTGATCAGGTTACCATAGCACACGCTTTGCCTAAGTTTGGGACCTGAACACCTTTGTGTGGATGTTGTCCCATATCATTATATTATTATTATTACTAGCAGACTTCGCATAAGAGTATATAAGGTACGAGTGGTCAGTCGAACACTAAATATATATATGTACTTATAATCATGTCACAAAATAATACAATGATGTAATAAACAAAGCGAAACATTTTTTTTTTAATTTAAAGTTTAAATATATATCTTAATATATATCATATATTTAGAAACTGTTTTTATGAGTTTTGTTTGTAGAATATTGTAGTAGTGTAACGGTGTACTTACAAGCTTCTTGTAAAATTAGTATATCATTTGAGAGCATAAAATCCTTTTACCTTTTCACTTCAATTTAGATAAGTTTTAAATTACCTATTTATTTAATTGCGTATTGAACTATTTTAGTAGCAACTGGTTATTAATTTTTTTGTATCCATTACAGACACAAAAACATATTAATTATGTTTGATATAATTATTTATTTTTTAAGTGCATACACAACTAAATATTATGTGATATTACAAATATGAGACAAATGTACCAAGAACATATTTTGAAAAATTCGTCACTTTGCGTCACTATTTATTTTTTTATTCTAAAAGTAATTATGCGATTCGTTATGCCGATGTGCACTTGCATAATATTTGTGTTTGAACATAACGATTATTTGTTATAACAAATTATTTTAATTAATTCAACGATTGCAGTAAACTGTCCGATTAGAGTGCCGCCACCTACACTGAAAATGTTAACAGACTGATTACACAGACGAACGGGCAAATACATACAATACAGAAAGGTTGGGTCCCACTGCGAGCGCAAGCGCAATGTGTTGCGATAGCGATTTAAAAATAAAAAAACTCTTTATTGTCACCACAAAAATAGAACATCAGAGAATAAACACAACACAAAACAGTCATATCAACTATTCTAGTTTAAATTCTACTTCATCTCAGTCACTCTCTTGCCAGTTTACTTAAGTTTCATAAAATTTACATGACACTTTATTAACAAAAGCACTTGATATAATGTTCATAATAATTGAAACTAACTTAATAGTTAGTTTTATTTATTATGCACAGAAGTAAAGTTACACGGCAAGTGTTCGCACCTTGTTAAAGTTAAATGCAAGCTGAAGTTTTTAAATAAGAGTCCTCATAATGTTGAGAAAAATAAATAACAAAAGGTTCAATGTGCATATTTACTATATCGTAGAACTGAGAATAATTCGCATATACGCAACGATAAAATAATGTGCACACAAACGTAGTTACAAACTTTCGTGACTTTACCAAAACGCTAATCGCTCGCAGTTAGACCGCGAATATTTGTTAAGAGTGCTCTTCAGATTCTTATTTGTTGTTATTGATTACTAGTGAGGGGTACATGTTATGAAAACTTGAATGATTGTGGCCTAGGTGTTACCAATCGTGGATTGAATTCCTGATCAATGATATTAAGCATTTTTGCACAATACTACATTGAACAGGTGACTAATGATATTGCAGTACCTATTAGGTGTTCCAAACTGTTTAAAGTGCTATATTATAGAAATCTTTATTACTAGCTGACTCCGCGGTGTTCCCCGCAGTTAATTTTTTTTTATACAATGTAGCTTTATAATGACGAAATTACTTTTGGAATCGGTCCAGTACTTTTTAATTTTATTCGTTTCATACCAAAACTACCAATCTTTCCTCTTTTTAATTATAAAATTAGTGTAGAATTCTTTCAGACTTAAATAACTGATCGCGGTCATCGTATGGGATACCGTGCAACGTACACAAACACTAGGTATATGGACAGCACACTCAAAACCGAATCAAACATTTTTTTTGTTGGAACACCGGTTGTGGAAGTGTTTCGACCTCAGGACCTCCTCCTCTTAATCCTGAAGCTTGTGCTAACAACTGGGTTACTGAGGACGTTACATTCGTCGACTCGCTTTTACATCCCGTGTATTTCTGCGTAGGGCACTGATAGCTCCGTAATCCCCACAAATACGGAGCGAGATTGCGTGTGGCTTATTCCAAAATTACCATCACGACCTACTTATTTACACTTAAATGAGATCGACTATTGTGGAAACCAATTTTTTTCGGTCACATAGACTCCTTGTAGATCTCCATGGGCTCTGGGGGTTGATAGAGACCTCTTTGGATATCGTTGAAAAACAACAATATTTTACTTGTGCATTGAGATCATCTACAAACAATTTGTTTTTAGCCCGACTCCGAAAGAAGAAGGGTTATGTTTTTATGCGAGTGTATGTATGTATGCAAGTATATCGTTGGCACGCCTTAGAGCCTAAACGGCTTGTCGTATTACACTCTCACGATAAGACGAATCTATTGACAACATATTGATCTATAGACAGGGTACATAAAAATTAAGGAAAAAAATAATTAGGACTTTACTTACACAGGTTTAACGATTTAGCAGTCGAGTTTTTTCGAACTCGCTTCTAACCACTTGTTTACCCATAAGCTATATTTCATAACATGTACCCCGCTTTTAAAGAGTGAGTTACTGAGTAATATTTAATAAGAATATTTTAATCACTTACATACATTTGTACAATCACAAAAACTAAAATCGTAACAAGTTAACCAAATGATACAACATTACAAATTCAACTACTTGTTTTATCACTAAACTGGAACATTGAGTACATATACTAGATAAAGGAACTTCCTTTATGAATCGTGTACAGGATAACTGGCTCAACATTCACAAACACTCATAGAGAATACTTATTACTCAAATCTGATTTCAAAATAGGTATTTAAATAGGTATTGAATTATATAAAAAAATATATACATGACCTGCTTGTGTAGAATCATAATAAATATGCTCAAGTGTGTGCAGAAATTAAGACACTTACCCCTATTTTGTCAGGTCAGACTTATTAAACTAACCTAATGTGACGGTTCTATTTTTTTTTCCTAATGTAAGAAATGGGACGGATAGAATTTTAAGAACGGGCCCGTATTCGCTATAAACATATTAACAGGTAACGCGGCCGCGTTATTCAAAGTGCGTAATATTCACTAATGCCATGTCAAATTTTAGATCGTGTCGTGGCACTATCAAGATCAATGGTTTAGAGTCTCGTACGCGGGCGCGCACATTTCACCCTAAGTAGTAACTTTCACTACGGGTTACGTAAATTATTTATAGGCATTTGTTATAGTTTTTCGTATGTTAAATGCCACGATACTTCAAGCTCACTAACATGGTCTTGTAAAGTATCCTGTCCTTGAATATTTCTAGTGACCATCCGATCTCCCTGTATTTTCGCACTCATTGACCATTGTCCTTAGCAAAATTAATAAATAAATTTAGAAATTGCACCTATAATTCTCTAGGCTGAAACACCAAGCAGAATATTCTTTAGGTTTTTTTTGAGGGTAGTCATTACAATAAAATAATATCGGTTATAAAATACTACAAGGCAACAGATTACATTATATTTTTGGTGTACAATAAAGTTATATTTGAATTTTGAATTACACTGTAGCCTCAAGCATGTATCGACACGCACTTAACACGTAAAATTATTGCGGTCTAAAATAACTAATGCTTGTCTTAGCTTTTGAGTTTGCAAGTACTTCAGCCCCATATTTACGATTTTTTGTACCAGTCATAAACTAGGTAGCGTCCCAATTTTACCAAAAAGTTCCCACTGCACTTTTCATAACGACTTTCACTAAAAAGGCAAACCTGAAATTCGGCAATAACAGCTGTTTCATCAGTAAACTTTTTCTATAACACAGCTGATTTCTTCTTCTCGAATTCTGGGTCGGTACCATAATATAAGTGGTCCTTCATGATATTGATTCCTCTTGAATTTATCGCCTAGGGCAGGTGCTTCGGTTTCCTTCCCATAGATCCATGGCTGAGTAACACTAGTCTGACGCTAGTGCTGTTCATATAATTTAAAGAGTTCTCTCGAGAAATTCGAATTTTTCACCTAAACTAATAATTTAACAGTTATTAATAATCGGCTAAATGCAAGTCGTACGCGCGCACGAAGAGTTTCGCTCTGTTATCTTTACAACGTTATTAATAACGAGCAAAAATGACAAAATATTACGCTTGTTCTATTGGAGCCTCCTTAAATATTACGCTTGTTCTATTGGAGCCCCCTTAAATATTACGCTTGTTCTATTGGAGCCTCCTTAAATATTACGCTTGTTCTATTTGAGCCTCCTTAAATATTACGCTTGTTCTATTTTTAAAATATCAACTGTCTAACTATCATAGTCATGAGATACAGCCTGTTGACTGACGGACGGATGAACGGACAGCGAAATCTTAGTAATAGGGTCCCGTTTATTACCTTTTTGGTACGGAACCCTAAAAAATTACGCTCTCCTTTTTCTCTCTTTATTTCTATGAATGACAAAAACGAAAGTTTTAGAACTGTCAGTTTAGTTGAGTTTATAACTTATCTGAATCTGAATCAATTACACTTATAGGTTTACCATATCCATGTTACACTGTTACATTTTAACAAACTTTATCATTAAATATTGCTTTAAGTACTTGTTAAAAAAACTTTTTAATATAAAAATAAGTTACTTGTTGTAAATTATTCATGTTATTTAAGTATTAGGTATTTAAATTTATGTATAATAGTTTTTTTATATATAATTCCGTTGTATTTACACAAACAATACATGAGTATTATGCAGCACACATACGTGCATACACATTTACATTAATGTTTAATGATGCGTAAAGTAACTTCGAACTTTATGACTTTCTTAATTGAGTCGACCATAATTTTATGAAGTTTTAACATTTCTAGGTGGGTATTGGCAGGTGTTTCACTGTGTAATGTAACATGTTACACAGCAATCATTCGTTCAGTTCATATAAGATGCTCGCGTGTTTCCCCGATACTTGACTATATGAATATAACATGCTACATTACTCCTGGTAATGCTGGTCAGTACGCAGTACATTAATATAGCAGCAAATAGGTAAATACTCGTAGTATAAAAGTGTGTAACAATTACCGCAAGCTGTGTAATACACTATAGCCAAGTAATGTGGGGAAAATACCCAAAACACTTGACTCATTTTCTTAATTTTTTTACGACCACCTTTTTCAACCATACACATTTTAGAAGACCCCTTTAGCATTCACCACAGCAATTCATAAATACAGTTTTCAATATTTTTTAATTATAATGAAATGAAATGAAATGAAATTATTTATTGGCCTTATAACCACTTATGTTATACTAGGCAAGTCACATTACAATATTTCACACAATACTTAATTTAGTAAATTTCAAATGTACCTATGTCAAAAACTTTACAATTCACTTAATTACAAAATTTAAATAAGATTATGTAGTTTGCATTAATTGGTAAATTACTGATATAATAATACTTCAAAAATAGTTTACATTAATGTGAGTACAATTTAATATAATCGTTAAACACTGTGTGCCATATTTGTATATAGCTCAAAAAGGGAAAATTTAGTAAATAAATATTACCTACACTAAAATTAAAGAACTCTCTATACATTCCCTGACATATAATTAAATTCCTGTAATTTTTATAATTACTTTACTGATAATAATAATATTTTATTTGAGAATTTAATTTATTAATTGAAAATTACATACCCATTTTGAATCTTTTTATACTTACATATAAATAATATATAAGTGCGAGAAATAGATGTGAGAGCCTATAAATTAGCTCTTGTGCTATTTATTGAATTGTGATATATACAAGAGCTGTATATCTGGAACAAGCTATACAATGTTTTTTTTAATTTATCAGCTGTGGTTAGCTTTATGCAAATTTAATTTCTTTATTCAAAAGTATTAATAACATAGAGGAACATTGAGCAAGCTTGGCTTGTAATATCCTTTCAACTTACATGTGGACATTTTTTATTCTGAAAATGCTAGTTTTTCCATCAAACAAAATAAAATACATAATAATATATAAAAAAACTTTCAATTAGTACTAAAGGCTTTTGCATGATGACATTGGTGACTCAACCTTGTCGCGAGCAGCGTGATCGAGAGGGACGCTGTAGTTTCACTGAAAGCTACCTGCCCTTTACATTTCTACCCTAGAGCTTAAGTTTTTAGCTTAGTTTACCCTCTTTGCACTTGTGTTTTTCATGTAGTCAAATCAGTAGATTTGACTCATTATTAAATTGCCACTATTGTTTTTTATGAAGTTATGAGATTGAATCCAATATAACATTTAAAAATAGCAGTAGAGTATTAAGCTTATAATAGTTGATATCTCATATATTTGTTGACTGTAGTTTCAAAAATTTTTGGAGGTGCTTGCATTTTAAGAAGAGATCTCTAAGTTTCTGATATATTTACCAACAAAAATATATTTTTTTTGTTAAGGAAAGAAGTAGGTACTTTTGGAAAACTCAGTAGGACAGTTATATGTTTGGGCATCTTTAATACATAGATGCCAAAGTTAAATTAGACTGTGTATGAACTTTGCTAGCAAATACTCATTAAAACCACAACTTATAATAATAGGTACTTATTCTTTTGTGTTACGAAACACCGGTCACATAACAAATCACATTATTTTCGTTTAACTAAATATTGCTCTTATTCACTTTTCTATCGTCTTCTGAGTAGCAAACCAGTACAATCAATTTCAATTGATAAGAGTTGGTCTCTATAGGTCAAAGGTAAATTAGTTAACGAGATTGGGATCATATTAATGTGTTGAGTTACAATGTAATTATGTAAAATTTAACTTACGGTCATCTTGTGGTGCCGAAACACAATTAGTCACAATAAAATCTGTAATATTAAATTACATTTCTATTACATTACACTGTGAATTTGAACACAATTTCATTGATTTATTTCGTCTCAATGCTTGAAATGTTTTGTTGATAACTCCAACAATGCCTCTCGCTAGGAATTACATTTTTTAATTTGTTTTACTTTGTTTTCATACACTTGACGTCATACCATTAGTATATTTGCCAATGTCAAGTGAATCAAGTGAACTTTCACTATAAAGACGTTGCATGGCAGCCCTGTCCTGGCCAGGCGCATCTTCCTACATCTTAGTTTCACTTGCATTATTATTATTAGCAAGCGATTCCGGAAACGTAATACGCATGAGCGCTGAGTTCTAGAATCAGAAGACCATTGACGTAAGTAATAAGAATGTCAATGTAAAAGACGTCCACTGCTGTACATGGCCTTTGGCCTCCACCTTAGAACGCTGTCCCGAACGACAAGCTGCCAACAGCACCCACCGGTGATTTGTGAATTTTATTTGTTTTGTTTATTATTTATTTATTATTCATTATGCAACCATTATTACTTTACAATGCTTGAAGAATGACTTGCACAATAATACTTGAAGAATGACTAGTTTTGTCATATAAAATCTCGTGACACAGTTGAACAATAAAGCTTACTTTGCTTTACTATTGACGTAGAAAATCTGACGTAACAAGTAAAGACGTCAATTATTCGGAATTATTCGGCGTACGCCTGATCTTTTTTTTTTTATTTTTGTTTATTGGCAACTTTGTTTTCATGTTGTGAAGTTTGCAGTGGTATTGCTAGATTATATTTCAATCGCTGCACATAGTTATTTTCATATGTTTTTGGGCAGCCTATAACAGTATTTCAATAGATATGAAATTCGTAGTGCGTGATTCTGTTCAGACTCAGTTCTTTCTAGTTTCGCTCAGTGTTGGTCTTGGCTCATATTCTGTTCGGCATTGTTCAATATTGTTCGGACTTTCAGCATTTCACAGTCACCTTTATTGAGTCTCGTTTAATCCTAAATTGACTTTTTTCTTTTCAAGTATTTAAGAAGGAGCTTTTAGTAGAACTTGTTATCGAAATAACAGAAAGAAATCGCAACTGTCTCTATGTAAAACACTTTTTGTAACCACCATTCTAAATAATACACGCAAATGAACGCTCGTCATATACATATACAGTACTCCTCTATGTGGCGCACATTATTTAATAATAATCTAAAAAACTTTTGTATATTCGGCTTACATTATAAAGTTGTTGTCGGTAACACTGATAATTTCTCGCTTGCTTTACTCGTCGTGTGTGTTGTTTTCCGAAGAGAAAGAAAACATTTTTTTCGTTTTGGTGGCGTTCCTTTAATTGAACGATTTTTGCGTTTCTAGCTGCAGGAAAGTGTTGTGAAAACATAGTTAAGAAATGCCAATCTCGTAGGAAAGCGTAGCCGTTATGTATTGTTTTGTTTTGTGGCCGTGAAAATCAACAGGCAGCTGATAATGTGGCGTTTATTATTATGTGTTTTTATCCTTTCATGCACGAGAAATACTGTTGGATTTAGCCCGCTATGTGTCAACAAGACCGAGAAAAACTTTAGCTGTTCAACGCAAGTGAGTTTTAGGAGTAAAACTTTTAATAAATCCATAAATGCATAATGGTACTAAGTATTGATTTCTACAACAACGTAGACATCGTAGTGCATTACTTCGACTGCCGATCTAGTCGTATAAAAATGTTGAACTACAAAAAAGTATACTATCTCCAGTTCCATTTCAACTCGAAGATCCTAGATTCGGAATTTAGCAAACACTAGACTATGGTGGGCAGAATCAAAACATATTCAAGGTCACATGATGTAGTGTCAAAATAGGGAAACACTATGATGTAACATGTTGTGCAAATAACATAACCAGAGATAATGATATAAAATAGTAGCATTAAGATCTATATTGTCAAATAATTTAAAGAATAGAGCCAGACTTGTATTTGGCTAAGTCTTAAAACTATAGTCTCCTTTGTAGAGGGTCGGAGGTTTGAGAAGTCCCCACCACTTGTGCCCCCACCTCTCTGTAGGTCCCCCTCATTTTTGATAATTTATACTAATGTGTAAGTAGGCAAAGAGTTAGAAATACCAGCTTGAACTGAGATATAAACCAACAACCTTTCACTTAAATATTGAGTATTCATATCACAGCTATGTAACTCTTAAATTGAAATTCAAATTGTTGAACTCTTATAATATAATACAACATTTAGGTATCTCCAACATTTCAGGAATTCAATAAATTCTCTAGACTATATAATGACACTGAAGTGACTGCATTTTATGGCTTTATAGAGAAATGTCGTTAAATGGAGAGAAGAAAAAACAGAATTAAACTTAGACTCCTACTTATAAGTTGTGGTCAACAACAGTACAAATATCTGATAAAGTTTGGCATGCATGATGTCCAGGGTATATATATATATATATATATATCGATAATGAAATAAATTGTATATTAATTTCCATAGCATGACAACTTTTAAGTGCAGCAACTTGTAAGTGTTTATTGGGCTAGGATAATAAAGCGACAAAAGAATATACAAAACTGGCCGGTTATTATTAATGATAATGATGAGTCGTGGACCCGGACTAATATTATAATATAAAACGAAAATAAATAATACTGTTTTTTTATTAATGTTTTGACTTTTTTTCGTTATTGAGAGTTGGGTTAATGGTGTAAAGACTGTATGGCAGACAAGTTAAACTGACCGAAGCCATGTGATATTGAAGCTTTAGGGAGTTTATATTTAAATCAAGTGTAAAATACATGGAGATTACACTTTGTATGCAAATTCAACAGACTCGTAGTGGTCCTCCACATACTTACATGTATGTAAAAAAAATTACATTGTCTCATTTTACAGGGTATTAGCGATGACATCGTCAGAAATGACATGTGTGACATGGAAGTGTATCCCGGAGACAGCGTTCAATGCTCCACCATGTCATTTGGACCTCTCACCCACACCAAGATCGGAGGAGTCACTCTGAAGCCATACATCATAACTGAGGTCCATCCCAAAACATTCAACCACTATGCCATCAACCACACAGTTCTGAATATTACATTCAGCAATATAAAATGGAAAAGTAAGTATTGAAGTTATTCATTTATTATTTCCAAAGCGTCTACTCATTCCTCTCTTGTAGTATATTTCAGTGTAGATTGTCTAGCTCTTGTATATTAACATTTTAAATTTTGTTTCCACTCTCTGACTGATTTTACTATATTGTCACCAATCAATGAGTTTCAATTGTTGAAGTTGAAACTTGAAAGTATGGTTCAATTGTAATTAAACAGAATTAAAAATAAACTTTGCCTCACTTTTTTACTCTCATATTATGTAGAATACTTTTTCACCGTACAATAATTTTCAATCAATATCGAAATAATGATACAATTTTTCTTATATTACATTGATTATATAATTTGTTCAATAAAATCTAATTTTATTTGAATCTTTTTTTCATAGGAGCAAGCTTAATAATCTTTTCTTAATCCTACTTTAGTAAAACCATTGATTCACAAAAACAAGCGAGTTGAATCAATGTATCTGCGCGTTTTCTATATATAGAGATCTGAATTAGACCATTCAAAAGGTCTTGAAGCACACAATATTCATATTATATAAAGTCATTTTATACAAAACTCAAAATGGGTTCAACTTCACTTGTACCCATTTTCACCAGAGGTACAGATACAAATGAATATGGAATAATTACTGGTGCAGTAGCTGCATGTGTTTATTTGAAAAAACGCAGTTAAATTAAATGTAGTTAAATAGAGTTCAGGATCCTACCTATTATGAGATTATGATGATACTATCCTATCCTTCCTAGATAATGACTAATATATAGTTTTTATTAGTATAATACATGTATGTAATATTATAAGGAAAATGATGATTAAACTAGCCATAAACATGATTGCATGTTTTAAAATAGGTGGTTGAACATAAATTACAAGATAAGACAACAATTCAGCTTATAAGCTGTTTGTTATAACAAACACTTTTAAAAACAAACAATACAAATTACATGCTAGCTTTCTAATGGCGGCCTTATCGCTTAAAGCGATCTCTTCCAGGCAACCATGCACAAGATATCACAAAACTGGCCTACAAAAAAGAGTGGCCTTAGCGAGGTAAACCTAATAATATATTTTTAGGAACCAGAAGCGGGTTTATTTAAAAAAAAATACAAATGTACACTTTTTACACAATTCGTGATTAAATGTGCCGACGAGCGCTGGCGCACATAGCACAGCTTACATAGGGCGATCCAAGCTAACCTCTTACAATATAATAAACATAACTAGATAGATAAAAGTACAACATATAGAACAAATACATACACAAAGATATATGTATAAATACATACAATAATATAATAAACACATACAATTATATCTATGTTATATAAAGTTTTAGTATAAGGATAATAGTTGCAATAGTAAAGATTAAGGTAGGATTTAGTCTATTAGTCATCATCATTGCCTATATACGATTTGATTGCGGCGTGCACGCTACGAGTATAAACCAAGTAAAATTGCGCAAGCCTTTTATTGAAATCCAAATAATTCAAAAAACGTATGTAATGTAACTATATGTTATTATTAATTCAAAGTATACGTTGTTACTTGCATTTTAGTGTATTTTAATTTAAGAGGCTTTTCTATTTTTTGGCTCCTAACAAGTTTATAATGTCCAATGACAAAGTAAAATAACGTTTTACCGTACCTATTAAAAATATGTATGATAAAATGTATTACTAGCTGTGCCTCGTGCTGTTGCCCGCGAAGATTACATAATCCTACGGGATCACTCATTGTTTTTCGGGACAAAAAGTGGTATTTATATATATATAAAAGTAAGTCCTGACACTGTTATTTTCTAGGAATCAACATAGAGCCTAAACCTAAAAATAGAGTATATTTATTATAGGGTATCTTACTGCGAAAAGATTTTTGGAAATTTAACCCTAAGGGGTTCAAATGGGGGTCGGAAGTTTGAAACTTTTTAATATTCAAATTTGGGTCACAGCTACTAGGCATCCTGATGCCAAATTTCATCCAAAACCAATAACATACACACAGACACACACTTTCAAAATTATTTACTGTAGTTGTTTAAATTATTTACTGTAGTTGTTTAAATTATTTACTGTAGTTGTTTAAATTATTTACTGTTTGTGGTGACAAACACTTACACTAAATTATTTACTGTAGTTGTTTAAATTTTTTACTGTTTGTTGTGACAAATACTTACACTAAATTATTTACTGTAGTTGTTTAAATTATTTACTGTTTGTGGTGACAAACACTTACACTAAATTATTTACTGTAGTTGTTTAAATTTTTTACTGTTTGTTGTGACAAATACTTACACTAAATTATTTACTGTAGTTGTTTAAATTATTTACTGTTTGTGGTGACAAATACTTACACTAAATTATTTACTGTAGTTGTTTAAATTTTTTACTGTTTGTTGTGACAAATACTTACACTAAATTATTTACTGTAGTTGTTTAAATTATTTACTGTTTGTGGTGACAAACACTTACACTAAATTATTTACTGTAGTTGTTTAAATTTTTTACTGTTTGTTGTGACAAATACTTACACTAAATTATTTACTGTAGTTGTTTAAATTATTTACTGTTTGTGGTGACAAATACTTACACTAAATTATTTACTGTAGTTGTTTAAATTATTTACTGTTTGTGGTGACAAACACTTACACTAAATTATTTACTGTAGTTGTTTAAATTATTTACTGTTTGTGGTGACAAACACTTACACTAAATTATTTACTGTAGTTGTTTAAATTTTTTACTGTTTGTTGTGACAAATACTTACACTAAATTATTTACTGTAGTTGTTTAAATTTTTTACTGTTTGTTGTGACAAATACTTACACTAAATTATTTACTGTAGTTGTTTAAATTTTTTACTGTTTGTTGTGACAAATACTTACACACAATTATTTACTTTATTTATTTTAAATGATTTTTTTTCATAAATTTTTGTTGTATGTGTTTGTTACAAATAAAAATCATTCATTAATTCTTTCACGTTTAAAGTATTAGTATGATTAATAAAATGTACAAATTCCAGCGATGCGTTTCCGTTTCCAAGACAAATACCGAGACCTCAAGAACCACTGCCGCTCCATCAAAATATCCAATGACTCAATGATCGATGACCGCTCCGTGCTGTATTATGACTGCTACTGGACCATCCCCGGCGAGTCAAGTCAGGGACACAGTCATATACTTGACTTTGAGGCCTACGGAGATGGAATAGTCAACAGGGGACAGTATTACTTCAATGTACCTTCGGCTGAAATGCTCAGTAAGTATTCTGACAAGTATCTATCTTAAAAAACAAATAAAATTGAAAATTATAATATAAATTTACATTGCATTAAAAAACACACAATTTGTCGTGACAGCCATCTTGGATTTCCAATCATAGTATTCAACTAGTCAAGCCTTCTTATTTGATATCCATAATGTGAAAATATAATTCACTTATCAATCGAAAGGAAACATAATCAAAATCGCTTCATCCGTTCGGATGCTACGATGCCTTTTTACCCGATATTTCTTACGTACTCTTCACAAAACTACGCGGTTATAGATTCCGAATAACTGACTCGCCGGACCCACAGTCTTTCCCTTTATATGCCTCAGTGTCGTGATTCTGTAATTATCCAAAATAGTCTAATTGCTGGACACCGAGAACAATAGATGTTTAGAAATAAGAAGGTACTTGAGTTCGAGAGAGATCCCTTTGTGGAGATTTATCGTACTGTAGTGGTAGGACGGCACTACCGATGATGAAAGTAATGAGACACAAAATAATCAATTAACCAGAATTTAATTTTGAAAACTAAAACTCGATATACAGAACAAATGACAATATTAAAAGGATATATTTAACGAAGTGCGCGCGTTGCAAGTACCGAGCCGTCTGGTCGCCGCGGCACGCGGGAAGCGAGCCCGGCCGGCGGGTCCCAGTATACGCGCGAGTTTGTACGGCCACCCTGCATAACCGGCTTTGCATGCAGCGGCCGCGTGCCACAAGCAGCAGCGGCCGCGTTCCACAAGCTTCAGCGATTTATTGATGCGATTTATAAAACAAATATAGGGTCGGTTATGCAGAGTGGTGTGATATGGAACGCCACATATTCCCCCCGCCCAGACCGTGACTACGGTCGATAGAATTGCGGGAAGCGCACCGTTCTTCCACTTCGAGTCTTCTTTTCAGCTGGAACTGGTCTCGAAGCTGGAACTGGATCAGGTACCGGTGGTAGTAGTTTGGTGGATGGACAAGTAGCAGGTAAGTCGATTTCTTTCACCATATACGCCGGTTTAAGCCTGTCTACAGTGACGGTGACTTTCTTGCCTTTAACGCCAATGGTGTAGAACTTCGGCTTTCTGTCGATAACCAGGTAAGGACCGGCATATGGTGGTTCGAGAGAACCACGCACATGATCCTGACGGAGAAATACGTGAGAACAGTGCCGCAGGTCACGTGGGAAGTAAAATGGTGATGTTGAGTGCCAAGACGTTGGCTTAGGTGTCAACTTCTGTATGTGTGCACGAAGTCGAGTAGCGTACTGCGTGATGTCTTCTGGGCTGGAATCATCTCCCGGTGACAGGAACTGACCCGGCAAGCGAAGACTTTCGCCGTAAACCAACTCTGCAGGTGATGCTTGTAGGTCATCCTTCCACGCGCTGCGAATGCCAAGTAGCACAAGGGGAAGCGCTTCAGTCCACTGCGAAGTAGTATGACACATAATAGCTGCTTTGAGTTGTCGGTGGAAGCGCTCGATAATGCCGTTGGCTGCTGGATGGTACGCCGTAGTACAGAAGTGACGTGAGCCGGTCAAAGAAGAAAGTGATCTGAAGAGGTGACTCACGAACTGGGTGCCGCGATCAGTGGTGATACGCGCAGGGCATCCAAATCTGGCTATCCAACCAGACACAAGTGCAGCAGCGCAGGTTTCCGCGGTGATGTCGGCCAGTGGGATCGCCTCAGGCCACCGAGTGTATCTGTCAATGACTGTGAGGCAATACCTGTAACCAGATGAAATTGGTAATGGTCCCACCAGGTCTAGGTGAATGTGGGAGAACCTGGCGGAAGGAGTAAGGTAAGAGGAGAGGGGAGACTTGGTATGACGAGAAATCTTTGCTTTTTGGCATTGTAAACATAGTCTTGCCCACTCTCTACAGTCTTTGCGTATCCCAGGCCATACAAATCTTTGAGTGACCAGTCGCACTGTAGCAGAACATCCGGGGTGGTGTAGCTGATGAAGCACGTCAAATGCCTGCTTCCGAAGTTGTGGAGTGATGTATGGACGAGGCTGTCCAAGAGAGGTGTCACAGTAAACTGGTAGTTTACTATCGATGGATTCCATCTTTTGAAGTTTCAAGCTGGAACCATGAAGAAGTAAGTCCTGCAGTTCTGGATCTGATTCCTGAAATCGTGCAAGAGCTCGGTAGTCAATAGCTGTTGTTATTTTCTCCACGCGTGATAAGGCGTCAGCGACGATGTTTTTCTTTCCGGGTAAGTAGCGTAAGTCCGTGGTAAATTGAGAAATGAAGTCCAAGTGTCTGAACTGTCTGGGTGAGCATTTCTCTTTGGACATCGAGAAGGAAAACGTCAAAGGTTTGTGATCCGTGTACACGCAGAATGTCCTGGCTTCCACCATATGCCTGAAGTACTTGATGGCTTCGTAGACAGCGAGCAGTTCTCGGTCATAGGGACTATATTTTGACTGAGCCCCAGCAAGTTTGTGTGAGTAGAAGGCTAATGGCTGCCAGTCTTCTCCTTTCCGTTGTTGAAGCACGGCTCCGATGGCAGAATCAGATGCGTCGGTGACAATTGCTAATTCTGCAGATGGATCCGGATGAGCCAGTAAAGCAGCCTGAGACAAAGAAGATTTGCAGTCTTCAAAGGCGCGCAGAAGCTCAGGTGTCTTCTCAACAGGGTGAGTACTCTTTACTCTAGGTCCTGCCAAAATAGAATTCAATGGTGCTTGGAGTTGAGCTGCGTGAGGGATGAAGCGACGGTAAAAATTAATCATCCCCAAGAAGCGACGAAGTTCCTTGACATTCTTAGGGAAGACGTAGTTCTGGATAGCTTGAGCCTTCGATTCCAAGGGTCTGGTTCCAGCAGCTGAGACGCGATATCCTAAGAAGTCCACTTCAGACTTGCCTAAGACGCACTTTGAAGTATTTATCAATACTCCGTACTGCTTCAGTCGTTCGAAGAGTTGACGTAAGTGACTCTTATGTTCTTCTTCTGAAGAAGAGAAAATCAGGATGTCGTCAATATACCCGTAGCAGAAATCGAGGCCCAGGAGAACTTCATCTATGAACCTTTGGAACGTCTGAGCAGCATTCCTTAATCCAAAGGTCATGTACTCAAACTCAAATAATCCAAAGGGAGTTGTAAGAGCGGTTTTCGGCACATCTTCTGGATTGACTTTCAATTGATTATATGCCTTAATCAAGTCAATTGTCGAAAAGATGGAGCATCCTGAGAGCTGGTGAGAAAAGTCCTGGATGTGGCGGATGGGGTACCTGTCAGGTATAGTCCTTGCGTTCAGTGCGCGATAGTCGCCACAGGGTCTCCATCCGTCGTCCTTCTTCCGAACCAGGTGTAGTGCAGATGACCAGGGGCTCTCTGACCTTCTTGCTATGCCACATGCCAGCATTGATTCAAACTCCTTTTTCGCTGCTTGCAAGCGGACTGGATCCAGACGTCGAGGCTTGGCAGAAACTGGAGGGCCCGGAGTCGTCCTGATGTGGTGCATTGTGGAGTGCTTTGGAGTAGAAGGTACTCCAGCAGGTCTAGTAATCTCCGGAAACTCACGAAGTAAGTGGTGAAAATCCGACTCACCTGTGACAACTTTAACAGACCCGATGTCGTCAGGTGAGCTGGTGGAAATAGCGTTGACGGAGAGCGTAGTGATTCCATCAATAAGGCGGTTATGTTTACAGTCCACTAGCAGTCCGTAAAACTTTAGGAAATCAATTCCTATAATTGGCTTTGAGACATCGGCGATGGTAAAGCTCCATCTAAATATACGCCTCAGACCCAGGTTTAGCTCCAGCTGAGTCAGCCCGTACGTATGTATTATGGTGTTGTTCGCAGCTGTTAGTATGTATTTAGACTTAGAACAGGGCGTCCTTACTGCTGACCGCGGAAAAACACACAAGTCGGAACCAGTGTCCACTAGGAACTGCATTTTCGATTCACGGTCGGTCACGAATAGACGGCCTGTAGAAGAAGGGCAGTCGTTGGCCGCTACTTGCGACCGCCCTGGAAGTTTTCCGAGCTGAAACTGCAGGGCTGCTTGCACTTTAACGCCTTAGCCCCGTATGTGAAGTGGTAAAAGCAGTGCGGGCAGTTCGGCGGTGGCTGGCGTGGCCTTGATCTAGAACGACAGCGGTTCTGGGAGCGGTTTCGGGAACGGTTTCTGGAACTAGACTGGCCTCCGTTCGCTACCTGCTCGGCTAATTTAGCAACTTGCCTCGTCAGCTCGCTTACCTGTTTCGCCAGGTCTTCATAATGCTCCACGGGTGCAGAAGAGCTGGCAACTTGGGGCTGATACGTCGGAGCGATGTCGTGTACCCTATCTGCCAATTCAGCGAGCTTCTCTAAAGGCAACTCAGACTGTGAAGCAATGACAGTCTGAATGCTAGGTGGCAGACGGCTTGACCAGACGGTGGACAGGAAGTCGTTCGGCACAGCTGGACCTGCTAAACTTTGCAGATGGTGCAGGAACTGCGAAGGCTTCCGATCCCCTAACTCTTCGTGCATGAGCAGTTGCTTTACGCGCTTCTGCTGCGACGCTGAAAGACGCTTTATAAGTTCTGTCTTTAGTTTTAGATACTTGTCGGTAGCTGGAGGGTTCGTTATGACATCTTTGACCTCCGCAGCATATTGGTGGTCTAGCTGGGCAACTAAGTAACAAAATTTGGTCTCGTCCGTGCTTATCTTAGACAAAATAAACTGGCTTTCCACCTGTGCAAACCATAACGCTGGCTCTTCTGGCCAAAATGGCGGAACACGAACAGCTACTCTTAGGACTTCGGCTTGGTCTCCATCGGTATGTGACATTACGATGTCTGAACCAACACAAAAAAAATTAAAATTCAAAACGCTTACGCTTATGATCTTGGACCACACACCAATCTCGAACCTTCCTCCTTGGTTTGGCGCGTAGTTTCGTAGTTAATTCCAGGTCAGATGAGGATGATTCGTGCTTCGTAAGTAGGTATTTACCGGTTATATGTTTGTCTTCAATCTTCCTGACAGATCAGAAGGTTGTTGTGGCCAGATCACGTCGTGGTCACCAGTTGTGGAGATTTATCGTACTGTAGTGGTAGGACGGCACTACCGATGATGAAAGTAATGAGACACAAAATAATCAATTAACCAGAATTTAATTTTGAAAACTAAAACTCGATATACAGAACAAATGACAATATTAAAAGGATATATTTAACGAAGTGCGCGCGTTGCAAGTACCGAGCCGTCTGGTCGCCGCGGCACGCGGGAAGCGAGCCCGGCCGGCGGGTCCCAGTATACGCGCGAGTTTGTACGGCCACCCTGCATAACCGGCTTTGCATGCAGCGGCCGCGTGCCACAAGCAGCAGCGGCCGCGTTCCACAAGCTTCAGCGATTTATTGATGCGATTTATAAAACAAATATAGGGTCGGTTATGCAGAGTGGTGTGATATGGAACGCCACACCTTTTTTTATGCGTGATAAACAATAGCGCGGGCGAATTATACAATAATTATCTTTCTGCAGGTCCCGTAGGAAAGCCTGAAGAGTGGAAGCCATTTGTCTACATAGAGATATTCCCGGACAAAATGCGTCTGCACATACCGACGCCGCCGACGCAACTGACCATAAACTCTTACCGCATAGCCGTTATGAAGGAATGCGGGAAAGGACACGGCTGTGAAGTCAGTACAATGTCCGTCAACTTGAAGAACATTACCGATGAAGTGATGCATGACTTTAAATTTATTGGAGAGAATGGGCTGTTTTATTTTATGGTGACGCCTATGCATAAGGCATGTGAGGATGATCCGAGCAGATGCAGGAGTGTGGAGAGCCCTAAGATTAAGATCAGTGAGTAATTTTAACTGTTTTTAAACAAATGGTTCGAAACAATTTCAGTGAATCTGACTGCAGAATTTTTATATTTCACTGTATGTGAGTGAAACTGTGGGATCTAAACATCATATATATCATAACTTATGCAGATAAATACAATCCAATGATACCTTTTACTTCAAAATTGGTTTACTGGTTTAAACTGTAGGCTGTAGAACAATACATACCCTCTTATAAATAAAGAGACAAAGAGGACGAGGCTTTTAACTAGTCGAAACCTGTTTTTATGCATATTTCCTGATTAGTCAGAGATGCTCGGAGCTAAATTAAATTTAGATCTCTTTTTTTGTTGTAATATCTCCGACAGGAAGGTTGTCCGCGGAGCTTGGATCGATTTAGTAAATCCTTTTTTTTTTGTTGAACAGTCTCTGAAAGGAAGCTCCGAGATTTGGTTTTACATCAATAAGTGAATAATAGTTATAATACAATATGATGTTGTAATGCAACACTTGCAGGCAGTGAAGGCCAGGCTCTCAGCATCTGCATAGCGAGTGTGACAGCTCTCATAGTAGCGACACTGTTCGCGTACTACGTGGCACTGCGCGCCATCCGCCGCTACTGCTGCAAGGAGCACTACAGGCTCGCCGGTCAGTACTGCCCACACCTGCGTCCCACCGCTGGACATCATTATATAATATGGGACAACATCCACACAAAAGTCTTCAGGCCAACGGCGGATCCAGGGGGGAGGGGTCATGGGGGTCATGACCCCCCTGAGCTGGTTCGAGGACTTAGATACCTCTAGCTGTTATGCCATATCATTCAGCACGGTTATGGAATATAAATAGGCTGGCTCATTCCGGGGGCAATGTGTACGTGTATATGTACAAGTTATTATGTTTACAATAAATAATAAATATTTTTAAGTACAGTCCTTACGTACATTAATATAATACCTACTTTTTACTTGGTTCTATTGTTATCTAAATTAAATTATGAGTTTTTGTTTTGATCACGGCTATGTGACGCCCTCCTGGCGCCAAAGCTGGATCCGCCCTTGCTTCAGGTCCCAAACTAGACAAAGCCTGTACTATGGTAACCCGATGACTGATATACATGACTCAATCAGAAACCCATAGTCACGCTTGACAAGTTTGTTAGTAAAATAATTTAGTCTTTGATGTTGATTTACTCTAAATCCAAATGGCGTAACGCCCAAGCCGCAAGGACTAGTTATGCACTCCTTAGAAACGGGTGTTAGATAGAAAGGTTTGTTGTATACGAGACACCTGCTTTAAAAATGTGTTTTTAACTATATTTATTTTCATTTTCCAGTCATGGAAATTCCTCCGCCTACTAAAGTACTGGTCATCTACTCGCCAGTTCACCGACTACACGCGGAGTGCGTCGCGTCGTTCGTCACGTATCTACGTACCGAATACGGACTAGAGATAATGTATGATGGTGACATATCTAACACTTCGCACGGCGACCCTTACATATGGGCAGAGGAGGCCTTTAGGCTGGCCTCCCATGTCATGTACATCTGTGGGCCATCACAGGAGACCAATCCCAACATATACGACAAACCCATCATTACAGCGCATAAAGATGTCGATTTGTTACTGCTGTCTTTTATCAAAGCAAGCAGAACTTCCAAATGTCCGAAAGACATCCTGAACGTTTGCTTCGAGCATTCCACGGGACCTCTACCCATCGAAACCAGAACGGATAAAGTGTATTTCCTACTCAAAGATTGGCAGAAACTAATATCGCATTTGTCCAAGAATTTGCTGCCGAAAAAACAGATAATGCGCACGGAAAAGGGCAGGTCGTTTCTGGAGGATCTGTCGCGTGCAAAGAAAATGATGACCATTCAAAAAGAGGAAATTGTTAGGAACGAAAAAAATGCAACGGAAAAAAATATTTTGCTCTAAACGGAATTAATTATACGTTTGCCAAGTGTATGTTGAATTAAAAATTAGTTCGCGGGATTAGAGTAATGGAAATAGATGCGACGCGGTTGTTCGGTAAGTTGCCTAATGTTTGCTCTGCCTCTGTGAGGACGGCGGATAAAGGAATGCGCACAATACGGTGAGAATTATGTCGCGTCTATTTTATTATTTGAACCGTTTGTAATACATACTTTAGTGTTTTAATGTTCATGAAAAAATATTATTTCACTCGGAACATATTAAAAACATATCAACGAAATATAATTGGAATATGTTCCGATTGCAACAAAAAAAAAACGATCAAAAATATTTTTATGGTTATTTATAATCGTTGTCATATTCCCAGTGTTTCATACTCGTATATCTTTATTGCTTTTAATTTGTAGATGTTTAAATTATAGATTCTCATTTTTGGTTTAAGAAATTATGGATATTAAAAGTTTCGTGATAAAGTACCTTCTATCGTCTATTTTAGAGCATCGGCTATGTGTCGGTGTCATGGTGCAATGTACTTTAAAAATATAAAATTATTAGTTTTATTCTTTACTAGTAATTTGATTAATCTACTTTTTGTTTAAAATTATATTAGGTATTTAAAATCAATATTTAGTGTAACGAACTAAAAATCTCTGTTTGTTTTTGTAAAGCTACGGTGTATTATGTAAGGTAGTTCAGAATAACGATCCTAACAGTGATACTATATTCTGTTCCAAACTGCCTTACATAATAAGCCTATAGTTCCTTTATCAAAGATGTCTATTATTGTCTATGTTCTCAAGGTTTTCTATCCGAATTAGGTGTGCCATAAATACCTAGTAGGTAACCTTCATTCTTGCTTAGGTACTAGTTTTTTATCTTAATTCACTAGGTCGCTTAGTTAGTTTTACAAAATTCTATTTTGTCAACATTGTAAATAGTTTTCTATTTGCATGTTTATAGCTTACTAAGCGACTTAGTGATTAAATAAGCGCATTTTGCCATTAATTTGGGCGTGAAAAAAAATATCACTCAGTTCAATTAAGTATTCTTAAATTCCAAACAGATGCTGGCATTTCTGAACTGTCATACGAGCATTTTGCGAGATACCCCTAAATGAATGGCAATTTTCATTGTTAGCCACTTTTTTAACCAGCATTCAAAGGACTGACCTATCTATTTAATCTCAGGCATTTAGAGGGCGAAAACAAGCGCATTCGCCTTTTTTTCAGTTACTTAAATTACTTCAAAAAAGGATGAGGTTCATTATTCGTTCGTCGGTTTTTTTTCTGGATTATAGAGTCCGACCGAAACTGGTTTTCCGGCCGAAACCGATACCAAAACCAAATGTTCGGCCGTGACTTCAGTTTCGGCCGAAACCGAAACTCACGTGATCAAGTATGAAATTCCTTAAAATACTGAATTTTGGTGCATTTTATCCATTGTTCTGCATTAATTGGAAGATGAAATGAAAACAAAGTACATTAAGTTTCTTCAACAAACTTAAGCGATAACGCACTGACTAAGTTTTGTTGCTGCGGAGCTATCCGAACGGCGCACGACAACAACGAACAGGGCCGCCGGCGTCAGACAAAGTGTTGCCGCGAGAAACGAAGTTAGGCGAGCGTGCGACAATTTCCGAAATCGGTTTCGGCAAAAGTTTCGGCCAGTTTGGGCCGAAACCGAAACCGAACTTTCGGTCGGACACTACTGCATTATAAAAAAATAGTATCTCGAAGCACATGTCTAAAGGCGAATGCGCAATATGTATATTTGTTATGTAGTTGATCTCAAATGTATCGTGAACCTGACGTGTTTTCTAAGGATTTTGCGATTGAAATTGAACTAGTTTTACCGGATGTAATACTTTAAATGACAATCTGGAGCTTGGCATACGCAGCAAGTATCTAAGGAAAATATTAGGTCCATAATAAATTAGATAAAAAAAATACGTCTGTCATCTTTCTACAAGTTAAATGTTCTTCGGGTGAAATAAAAACACCGTGTCTAATTTTATTGTGCTCGCTGCCAGAATGTAGAACACGTTTCGGCTTTATGAGTTTCGGTTACTATAATCTGTTTTTTTTTTCAAGGCGCAATTGAATCTATTTCTTCTAAGCTATTGTGCTCCATGTTAGGCGTATCAGGCTATTAAATCAAATCTCCGATAAAACTAGTTTAATCTCTCATAAATCGTCCTCCGTTCGGGGGAGTGTGTTCGTTCTATCGTTACAGGACCTTCAATTATTAAGCTCAATATAATGATATAATATTATACCTTGTGATGTATTTTTATAAAAATAAAGTCGTGTGTATATTGTAATTAGTTGTTTTATTTATTTTGTCTTATCTTGTACACCTACCTTAGAAAAATGGTACTAGTATTATCCTTGCCTCTACTAAGTTTTAATATTTTTTCTAAATTGCTTTTTGTGTTTCACGATGGTGACACAGTGGAAACCCGATGGAGAGAAGTTAAGGATACGATGGCGTCACGATCTTGAACTATTCAAATAAGAAAAACGGGAAGTGTAAGAAAACAGAAATGTGGTATTGGGGAAGACCAGGAGTGGGGTAATATATGTTACGAAAAACTGTAGTGACTTCTGAAAACCTAGGTCCCATGGGCGTATTATGGCGTCTATCCCCAGGGAAAGGCAATGGCAGAACAGAATACGGCACTAATTTGGATTGACATTAGCGGCGCAATTAACTGTATAAATTGGAATTCGTAAAAATGCATGGAAAATTTAACTTTTTATTTCGAATACCAATTAGTGAATGTTGATCTTTAGATGGATGATTTGTTAGATCTGTCCAACAGTTTATGTCATAAACATGCGTACATTAGTCTTTCCTTCGCATTTTTTTGTTTTAAAAAAATAAACTGACATATAATATCTTATTCGCTCTGAATGTACTTCTGTCCAATAGCGAATTTTTCGAATCCAGTGTGAATCATTCCCGCAGCTTCGCGTCACCTTAACCGCGCGTCACCTGAACCGCGCGTCACCTGAACCGCGCGTCGCCTGAACCGCGCGTCGCGCGTCCCCGCTATGTTGCGCGCGGTACAGGCTACAAAAATCGGAGAATTTTTTTTTTTTTTTCACATTAAAATGCACGAACAGTGTCTGAAAGGCACCAAGCCATCAGAAATATAGATTTACGCTTAGGATAGCGAACAATTAACGGTGAGTTCGACTTAGTACATCCAAATCAGAAACGCTCTACTTACTGATAATAGCAATAGTAAAACAAATCAAATGTAGTTATCATTGGTTTAATTATCACTATTTATTACAACAATACATCGAATTTTGGAATGTTGTACCTATCGAATACAACCGTTGTCTTTAATACTATTACTTTTACATACATAAAATATTTGAACATTTGTTTTCAATACTATTTGTATGTAGATAACGTATTTTTTTAAAAAAAAACAACAATTTTTTTTTATCGAACGAAACACATTATTTTGTTTAATTTATTAGTAATTAGATTTAATATCTACGAGTAAGATGGTTTTTTTATTAAAGTTTTACGTTTCGTCTGAAATAGATAAATGTATTTCACCTCTCTCTGTCAAGATAAAAATATAACAAGAAAGAAAGAGATAAGAATGGTTACTATTTTAGGTTGAGTTTTGTGTTTAGTCCGAAAACGTGTAAATGTATTACGTCTCTTTATATTTACATTAAAATGTACAAAGAAGGAGAGGGATAAAAATAATGTATTACAAGATGTTCAGTTTATAAATGTGTAGAAAATATATTCTTTGGGAGCATCTTGAATCTAGAAACAGCCAGGATATATAGATCGTGATCCTTCTAAATACATAAAGTTTGACAGACAAATAGACGTTTAGAGACTTGCGCAGATGAAAGACATATTAATGCAGCATTATATACAATAATTAATTATTACTAGTAGACACGAGTGGGTCATTTGTGATAGTCAAAAATTAAAATTAGCGTAGATGGTGTGCAATGACAAAAAATACGTTGTACATCGTGTAACAGACAAGTATGACAATACTTAAGCGTGTGAGTCTACCGATCAGAGTGAACTGGTGAAACAAAATTTTGGTTTTAGGTTATACATAATAACATTGGTAATGTGATGGATCAAGTTGTATAGAGGACGCAATCATTTTTTCTCGAATTTTGCTAAACTTTGTTTCACAATGAGTTCACTTTGATCGGTAGAGATAATTGAAGGAGTCAGGCGTTACTTTGCGGAAATCCATTAATAATAAGCTGGTATATAAATAATATTTAGTGTTTTCCCGCTTTGCCTTGATGTCAGGTCGAAAGCTATCAAGCGAGCGCTTGAAGAGTCAACATCTCCAGAGGATGCCTTGCGCTAAGGCGAAACACGTATCGAGGAAGTCGGATACTGAGAGAAATATAAATAATAAGGTGAGGTGTGGCGGTGGTGAGGAAGAACCACACCATAAAAACAAAAATATTTTTCGATTACTTAAGCTGACATCAAGACGAGGCGGGAAAACACTAAATATTTTTTATATACCATCTTATTATTGATCGGTAGACTTAACACCCTTAAGTATTGTCACACCTTTCTGTTACACGTTGTATATACAACGTGAATCAAAGTAAAACAAATGAAGAACATTTTTTTGTCAAATATTAAAAAAAAACGTTAAGGTTCATAAGGCTATACCAAAAATTGGTCATGTGATCGGCTATATTGTATGGAGGACGCAATATCCTTTTTTTGGATTTCACTAAAAAATTTTTCCATATCTGATTGACTTTGATGAGCACACTAATATACAGCGTGTAACAGAAAGGTGTAAACATGAGTATATATTATTGTCCTTCAATCATACTAGATATTATACCTCCTTAACGTTGTTCAAGGCAGTTTTAAGCGAAAGTCGAAAAAAAAACCCAAGAAAATAGTCCCTCGTCTGTGCAGGCCATACCGCTTTATTACAGACACACGCTACTAAAACAAAACTATATTCAGCTGACGCACAAAACACATAGTGAGCAATTATTATGGAAGCTGGCAACACACATAGTTTCAATTTTATTTTTTAGCGATTTGGTCAGGTAAAACTCACTAAATTAACCCAATCTGACAGTTCTAAATTGTCTCCTCTCTTTTTGTTTCTAAAAGTAAGAAAACGATGGATATAATTTTAGTTCAGTTAGTAATACTGGCCGAATTGCGGTCAATATGTCTGTACAAGGTTATGAATTAAGAAAAAAAACATAAAAACACAGTATGCGTCTTTTTTCGTGTCTGATTGTCTCGCTCTATTTTAAAAACAAAATACATTTTGTCACAGATACTAAAAGTATGAATGTCTCGCTCTATTTTGAAAATATAATACATTTTGTCACAGATATTAAAAGTATGTTTGTCTCGCTCTAGTTTAAAATGTTTTGTCATAATCTTGTTAAAATAAATTTAATAATCTATTTTTATAGCAGAGAGCCGCTCATAATGAGAGAGCTTTATATATTATAAAGAATACAGGGTTGACGGTTAACAGTTAACTAAACCGAAAGAGGGTCACTATACTCATCTTAAGGAACAACTTTCGCTATGGAACCAACTCTTAATTCGAGGAAAAAAAATCAGCTATACATATTGTCGACGACTGATAGTTTTTTGTATGGAACAGCATTTTTTTTTCTAATTCTAAGTTGGTCTCATAATGAATGTTGTTCCTTGGGATGAGTAAAGTCCCTTTCGGCTTAGTACACACCTAACTGATAACCCTGTATAAGAGTTTCCTTTTCAGAATAAACCTACGACTCTATGACTAAAAAACACAACAACGACGTGTTTTTTAGTAAAAAGCGAAGAAGTTATGTTATTTAGTCAAAAGCGGCGAATTGTTTCGAGCCATAATGAATTGTAAAAGGTCAACGTACTCTTTTCCACTACTTTGTGATACATACAGAACATTTTTTAAATAGAAACATTATAAACCAATCGTGTGCCGATAAAATTTATAAAATCATAACAAAATTACACAACTAGATACAAGCTAATGACTTAAAACGCGAAAAACAACACGATTATGCGATTATTATAAGCTAGGGGGTTGTTTTTGAAACACTACTTTAGTTTTATTATCATCGTAGGGGTAAGAAGCATTGAAAAGCGATTGTTTGCTATTGGTCATTTTCTGGATTGGACAGACGCTAGATTCTAGACAGATTCGCTATTGGAGAGAAAAGTAAACAATTGACTGCAAAATTGTTAAATCACTACATATTTATGTGATGACAAAGTACTTCAAAAATCGAATGTTACATAAACAAATGAGCATCGAAGAAACAAAAAATCAGCGCTTTCGACATGGGTGACATTGTCAAGATTTGTGAATCACTTGTACTCGCGATGAATTTAAAACAAAATAAAGTCGCAAAGGTGTCCATTAACGATCACAAGGTGGCAAAATCAGGTTTACGCGATTTTCAACTTTATTATCATTTTTTTATTTCGCAATTTTTAGACGCTGATCTGAAGTAAATACGGCGCAATCTTGTCCAATTATATGGCGAAGCCTGCAAATGGCTGCCTATCCCCCTTAGTTTCATGTTTTCATAATTACGCACTTACAGAAAAACTAGGGTAATAAATTAGGTACTAGGGTAATAAATTGGTAACAATCCACACTTAGCGGTGTATGAGAGCTTTCAAAACGTATACTGCATACTGCACTAGATTATATTGTTGGATCTAGTGTTATATTGAGAAAACTAACGCGTATTTGATTCATTTTGTTTAAGTAGAGGGCGCTTCACGCGTACCTTACTGTTGTAAAGGTTCAATTATTGTGGAAACAATTACGTCTTCGTCTTCGAAGCCTTTCGTGTCATCGTTGAAGACACGAACGACTCATTTCGTCCCCCAAAGAAGTTCACCGAATGCGAACGAAACTATAGTTGGATCTTTCCAACAATGAGGTACAAGTGAAAACCCGTCTGCTTAAATATAATGAATTCAGTATTAATTCTTTACAACATTCTCTAATCAGTTTACACCTTGTTGTGTCGCGAGCCGGCTTACTATGGATGTTTTAGTGTTTCTTTTTAATCATCCCGTATTTTTTCAGGTTCGTATATCGTTACCTACTTTACATAGAACCTACAATTTATTTCTATTCAATTTATTGATGACACGACGTCATTCATAGCGCTCAGGTGTGAATACCACTCTATAGTCACCCATGCATCGAATGATCATGTAAAACGATGATTTACTTCTATGACCTCTCCAGCGTATATCGCATTTTAATATTTTAATTTTATAAACTTACAAATCAGTTTAGTAGTGTTTCAAAAACAAATTATTTAATGTATGTATATACAATGAAACCTCATGTACCGTATAATGTTACCATCACACAAAAATTAAATAACAACATTTGTCAATAAACACCTAACAGCCGTTAAAAATATATAGGAAATACGAAAATATAATATGCTCCTATCGACACGGATTTGATAAAATATATATAAGTCTTATGTGACACTGGTCTGCAAATGGCAACGTACTTATGCAGCCTCATTGGTTACGAGGGTGATATACCGAGAGGGAGTCATTATACTCATCGTAATTAATAATTTTGACTATGGAGCAAACTATAATCAGAGAGAAAAATGTTTTTATTCGTACATTTTGTCGACGACCTTTTGCTATGGAATATTTCCTATGGAATAATCACGGTCAATTGTAATATTGTAAGGATTCTAAAGATATCCCAAACATTCACATTTTAATTCTATGAAAGCTGAAGACATTACCCTCCTTTGTAGAAACATTTAATAAATCACTAGATATTTATATTTTTTCAAATCCGTGCTCATAAAGTGAGTAGGAAACTTAGTAGATTTAATACAGAGTCTAAAAACTAAACCTAGTCTTTTGGTATTGCACCAAAAAAAAAACATATTATTTCCGCTTTTGCACGTCACTTCTCCACATGTTAAAGTAGGATATTTTCCCTTAGACGATGTGCCAGATTTTACCACAGTGACAGTTTTAAATATCGCAATTAAAGGCCAAAAAAACTTGAACTTTTATGTTAATTCGTTTGAATTGAAAAAACCTGCTCTGTATAGTACTCGGCAATCTTTATGAACCAAAAGCGCCGTAATGAAGATTATTCCACGCATATGCACTTCTTATTGACGAATCACAGATCACGTCTCGGAGTAATCCCTGCCAAACACTCAACCCCGGAACAAGAGACCTAAAAATCATCACTTGGACTTGAACTTGGACCAATGCCCATGGGTACATTGGACCAATGCCCACGGGGACATTGGACCAACGCCCATGGGGACATTGGACTAATGCCCATGGGGACATTGGACCAATGCGATTGGTCCAAGTTGTTTACCGAGAACTGTATATAAAGGACATCTCAATTCAATTTATTCAGTGGTTTAACTTTACTGTATCTGACGCGCGGAGTTCAAGGTTCACCATTTTTTTATAGAATACTTTTATTATCACAACACTACATTCAGAGTAATTTATTGCGGAAATTTATAGTTTTGGAGATATCAATTTTTAAAATCGTAAAATTGCAATATTTACTTTTAGAGTTTGGCTTCCTCCACTAAGGGGCGATCACTAGAGCTTCTGGCGGGAGCCCATCCGGAGTCCGAAATCAGTTGATTAGGTTAATGTCTGTGACAGACAGTAGTTTTTGAGAACGGACGGAATGTATAGCATTCTTAATGTAATGAAATAAAGAGTGAGGTTAGAAAAAAAAAACATATTTCCTGAACGGGCGGTTTCCGCAAGAAATCGTCGAGGGAGGGGTTTAACACCTCCTTCCTCCCCTCTAACATTCCTTCTCTCTTAAATCGAAGTCAGACATAGTAAAGATAGAAAGTCGAGAAGTGAAATTAGAAACTTAAATAAATCATATCACATTAAGGCGGGGTTCCCGCAATAAATCTCTGTAGGAGGGGCTCTCACCCCTCCCTCTTCCCGACCCTTAAATCGACATCAGATATAGTAAAGTCGTACCCATTTTAAAGAGTCACCGGTCGCTAAAAAGGCCAATAAATCGTCACTGCAGTCAAGTTGTTGGCCAATGATTTCACTAAACAATTTGAGAATTTAGCAAAATAAATGTAACAGTTAACAAGGTCGAATATCCTATAAAAGACATGTGTGTAAAGTGACGCTCGGCCGGTAGTGACGGCGCGTGTTCATCTGTCGACGAGTGACGCGCGACCACCGGAATACTACCCTAATGGAAGCCACCACGTATGTCGACCTTCATGTGCTGGCAACAGATAAACAATTGAGATTAAGTTTAGAGCAAGTAATTTAAAATATACCAAAAACAAGACTTCAAAAAAACCCGACTGCCTTAACCGTTAACGTATCCTTAAACTTTAGATTTTTTAAATTTTGTTTATCCAGTGCTACTGTCACGACTGAGACGAATCTATTGACACCGACCAAATTAATATACGACAAGCCGTTTAGGCTCTAGGGCGTGCCAAAGATATATACATATACACAAACATACACTCGAAAAATATAACTCTCCGTTTTCGCAGTCGGGTAAAAACCAATATACATATATAATAATAATAATAATAAAGGATATATAACAATAAAATATTGGTTTCTATTTTATTTTCACAAGTAGAAAGAATTTAATAGATTCTTTATTGCAGACACAGAAAAAAAATTTAAGAGAAAAAATATAACAAAATAAAGTGCTACAAGAGGTAAAAATCCTTATCGTTAAAAAGCGATCTCTTCCAGGGTGTAATTAAAGTTACTGACTTACATAATTTCCAAGCTGCTGTCACTGTTCTTGGTGGCCTGCTCTCCCTCGCTCGAGTTGGACCCTCCCGACTCGGACCTCTGCCCTCTTCTGTGCTTCTTCTTTTCTTCTACGACTTCGGTGGTGGCTTCTTCCGCTTGGAGTTGCCATGCGGGGATGGAGGGGGGTTCCGTTCGCCCTTTTAGGGAGGGGAATTGATTTCTGGAACAATGTATTTTTTTTTAATAATCAACCGTTTGAACTAATGTAGTGTTAGAGCTGCGACTAAAACATACGTGATCAATGTGTCTTCCCGTTAATAAGACATTAGTTTGTAGAAAATCTAATTACGTAAGACTGATTTTCTAGGATTTTGCAGCGATAATGTAGGAGTGGTTAGTGGGGTCGATTGCCGCGCAAAAGGTAAGAGGTTCGATCCCACGAAACATGCAAAAAAGAGCCTGAGCTACCGGTGAAGTCTGAAAATCTATCGCCAAGCACCTAAAGCTGTGTGTTCCGGCATCTTTCCTTGAGAGCCAGTGTATTCCAAGCTAGTCATGCTCCACCCAGGGCTACAATAACGCCGATTTCGTCGTGCGAAATTGAAGCCAATGCCTAGCTGAGTAAAATAATAATAAAAAAATCATATCATATGCACGTTAGCGAAAAAATGCTTACACGCTTGTCAACTTCAGGGTGACCACTTACCTATTAAGCAGGATTCCTTTAACAGACGCGATGTCCGACTTTATATTATCCAGTTGAGATCTGACAACGCTGGAAGCTTGCGCCTGATTTGCTGTCTGTATTTCCGTGCGCAGTGACGTCACATTTGAATTTAAAATGTCCAGAGATTTCCGTAGTTCGTCAATACATTCAGCTGTAGATTTCTTCTTTGGTTGCTCGACGAATAATATGTGTCTTATGCAGTTCTGTGGAAGAGATGAAAAGGGTATTTACAACCAACGGCAAAACCACTCAAACCAATTGAGCTTGATTGTGCAGTGACGATTTTTAGGTCTTTTTGGCGCGTGTTATAGTGCGAGGCAGGGATTTCGTCAAACAGAAGAGTAGAAATGCACTACGATATTAAACCAAACACTAAGGCACTATATATTGTAGGAGTTGTTTTCTTATATTTAATGTTTTGTGAGTCTACAATAAAGAATTGATCTATCGAAAGTCTTCTGTATGTATGTGTCGCTTTTAGCTGTAGAAGTTCGCCGAGCTCTATATTTGATTAAAACTATTAGAACTACTTAAGTAAATCTAAGACTGAATCCAGCTCAAAAACGAATAATGAGCTCGTACTCTCGTGACACTTAACACTTGACCCTGAGCCGTAGCATGCTACACTAGCGTGAGTTCATGATCTCTTGGTACTTTACTCTTTAAACCTGGCATAAAGGAATATCAGTGATAAAACCGTTTTTTGACCATTTCTCAGTAAACTATTGGGCACTTACGAGTCTGGAACTCTTGGCTCTTAGTTGGTGGTACTAGTAGTCTGTCTACACCATCTTGTGTTCATAATCTCCTGGTACTTGCTCTTACTATAATTTGCATAAATAATAATACCAGGGCTACATAAATCAGATGAGATAACTGCGACACTCACGTGCCTGCAACACGTGGCCCTGATGTGACACGTTGGTGCTACCAGCTGCTTGCTGCTAGTCTACACTAGCGTGAGTTTATGATCTCCTGGTAGTTAACTTGCTTGGTGGTTCACTTTATACCTCGCGTAAATTTAAATACCAGGGCATCATAAATCATATGTGATAAACTCGATCTTTTTACTATTTAAATAGCGTAAGTTTTCCCAGGGTTCATGGTACCCTGTAAATTAAATTTCAGAAAAAAAAGTTGTTGCTATGTCGCCTTCCACCAACCAATTTCAATAATATTTGGCAAAAGGATGTTGTTCCCAACCTCAAGCAGGAATTCCGAATATGAAGATAATAGGTAGATTGTTGAGACTGCAAAATAATATATACTCGCGAGAAAAAGTGTTCGCAGAACTATAACTAATTCATTATCAATAGATATATTTAAATAGCCCGACGCTAACACAATATAAAGACTCAGCCTTATCAGGAACTTTTGAAATGTCAGCGTTATCTATCACAAGAGCACCATGTAATTTGGCTGCGGTTAATTAGATTACTTATCAGTATGACCGATACGTACATAATTCGCAGATTATGATTCCGTTAGCATAGTTCAAATTTATTGCAATGAGATTTAAATATACAGGTTGACCGGTGGAACAATCGCAATAGGCATACATGATATTCTAGTACTCGATTCTCTTTTCGAACCAATAATAAAATGTGTTGTTTATTATCTACAGAATCATAATAATTATGGCCATCTACATCCAAACCCGCAAAAACAAAGCAACGTTTCTTTAACCGTATTCAATATAGACGAAAGTTCAGCTTACGCGGCTCGCACGTTTCATGGAATTACAGTATACTCGTAGACTATCATCAACAAAAAAAGTATTCCGAAAATAATGTGTATTCATTAAACCATCATGAGTTATATGTTTTACATGGAATATTGAATCAAACTTGCAAGATCTTGCAAGTTATACATATTTTAACTAATTACAACTAGATTTAAACTGTGAAGGAAAACCTGCTTGTCGGAGAAGGTTAATAGCTTTTGAAGACAAGTGAAGCTACCACCCCGCAATTTGACCAGCATGGTGGACTATATGGCCTACACCCCCTTCATAGGAGAGACCGAGCCCAGCAGTGGTTACGTTACGGGTTGTTACATACGTTAAGATTTTCTTTGTTTATTATTTGGTGTTTGTTTATTTACTAAAAACGATACCTGTGACTTTAAGGCCAGTGCCTCGAACTTAGCGGGCAGCGGGTAGGCGGCGGTGGCGGCGCGGGAGAGGCCTAAAATATGTCGTTCTCGAATATCACTAGTTAGACCAGTCACTCTGTATAGAATCTGGGTTAATTAAGCAACTAGACATTATTTAATCACGTAAACTTGATTTCGTTTAAACAAAATAGCCAATATCGATAACCTCACATTATCACGATCACGATAACCACTCGTTAGCGTCCGTTAGCGTCGAATTGACGCGCGACCCAAACCTAAATAATGTCTGGATATAATATAATTATTACGCAATAAAAATTTGTTACACGAAAATAAAATATAAAAATATGTAAACAAAGAAAATGCCTAAGAAATATCCGATATGCGATAACAAAATCACAACCTATAAAAAAATTAAAAATACTCTTTATTGTATACATGCAAAAGAAATATGCTAGCCCTTTACACGCAGGAGCCTTATTGCTAATAGGAATACCTTTCTTGCTGTACAGACTTGACAATATTCAATACATAATTATATAGTAAAAGAAAAGGGAAATATTATCAACTTCCTGGTCTACCTATTACACATTACTCACTATCACACTATCATTATGTTACAAGTGTTTTATCACGAAATTGTTTGATAGCGGTGGATAATAAAAGATTTGCTTTTACTATTGATTCGTTTGTATTTTATGATCACAGTTAGATTTATTTATGGTAGATGCCTTTTTTTTGCTTTTGCCTTCGTCAATGACGCAAATTTGGCGAGTCACACTGACTAAACTAAAAGTTCCTAAAATTATTTCCATCCTTTTGTCTCTTTGTGCGAACACAAAGAGACAATTTTATAACTGTCAAATTAGGTTAGTTTTGTGAGTTTAGCCTGCCCGAATCGGGGTCATTCTATTACTTGTATCATTTTACGTGACTACCTTGTAAACTTCTTTTGGCATAGGCCTCCCCTAGTAGTCGCCATCTGCTTCTATCTTAGGCTTATCTGCGACATCCTTTAGGAAGGTCAGACCTATGTCCAAGGAGACTCACTAGAGGACTACTACTACTAGACTACTAGGTGTACTATAGCCTGGTGTCATACATTACTATATATGTATAAATTGTATTAACATTAGTGAATAAAAGCTTTTTCTATTTTTATTTATTTTATTTTAATTTAACTTTTTTCGAGTACTAGAGAAATGGTACACATTGTGATACCCTACAATAGTATTATTTGAATTAAATAATGCAGTATTATGATGTCAAAAAAAAAACTTTTAATGGTAAATTAAAATTATAGGTATTTTGTCCATAATTATAAAAGTTAAACCCAGGGCAGACAGACACACAGATGCACAAACAGACAAAGTGACATTATAAGTGTTCTTTGTACTATGGAACTCAAATAGCCATCATTTACATCTCATTTAAATTTTCCCGACAATTATCAAAAAATGGTGAAACTTGTATATAAATCACTTCACATTTGGTTTCTCTGAAGAGCACTAACACCAGCTTTTTAAGCACAAGTAGATGAAAAAAGAAAATTAATGTAAATATAAAACTTTTGTTCAGTAGCAGTTAGATGAAAAAGGAATTTATTAAAAACACATACAAAATTCTTACATCATTGAAAAAAAAAACTAATAACGCTAATCAATTAACCCTCTTATGGAGCAAAGGTCATCACAGGCAGATCACAGTCGCAGCATTGCCATGCTGAATTGCAATGGGCATTTTTTGCAATAGAAAAACAGTTTATTGGAATAAGCAATATGTTTTTTTGAATGGCTGGGCTAACCAAATCAAAGTATGTTGCCAATCTAATAGATATCTTGTCTACAGTGTGCCATACATAAAATGTAACAGAAATTCACTCATATTTAATGTTTACTCTACAGATAGTTTACCTACGTACTACATACATTTTCATACCGAGTTTTAATAAAGAATTAATATATTCAGTTTTAATTATAGAGCACACAGGTGAGTAAACATTCTAAATAAAGTATTAAATGGTTGCAAGATCTTGCAAATATATTATAAGCAAATTGAAAATAAATATAAGTACCTGAAGATCACAAAAGTTGGCAGGTAAAAAGGATGTTGTTTTATAAATTAGTACCTATATACATATTAAGCAATGTTTTTAAAGTCGTAGGTGTTAGGATTTTGTTAAATTTGTATCCTGTTTGCTACCTTTACGTAACATACTCAGAAAAATACTAAGCACTCAAAATACCAGGAGACCAGAAAATAATCATAATATTTGTAAGCCCTATTGAAACTCTTGTTGGTTTCTTTATTTGCACAACGATATTGACAGTGTAGCAAGCAAGACAACATTTCAAAATTCAGTTGATTTGTCTTAAACCACAGATCTAATTTAATGTTTTGAATTTTTGACCAAATTACTTAATTGCTATCACAATAGCAATCACTTTTGACATATCAGTAAACATTGAGGTGAGGTTTAATTGATACAAAACACATCTCAATGTATAGTGTCTTATACCTAATGAATAAGTTTTACACACTAAACAATAGTAACAGGAAATTATTACACACACAAGGACAGAGAAGATAATTTTTGTATCCAAATAAAAGAAGGAAAGAAAAAACGAAATCAATACAACGAAACAAAATTAAAATTAAAAAAACAGGGTTAAATTAGTATAAATATTTACATAAGATAATAAGTAAGACAGTGACCCCAATTCGGCCAGTCAAACTGACTAAATTAAAACTTCCTAAAATTATATCCATACTTTTCTTACTTTTGAAAACAAAAGAGAGGAGACAATTTTAGAACTGTCAAATTAGGTTAGTTTAGTAAGATTAGCCTGCTCAGATTGGGGTCAGTACCAACATTCATAATAATGGTCTTATGTCTTGTTCTGTCAAATAACATTTTATTTCAGATAAAACAAGACAAAAGACGCTCAAAGTTGTGATGTGTTTATTAACAACACAGTATATCACTAACCTTGTAAAACCAGTAGCAGCCATATGCAAATCCTCCATAAACTAGCAATGGTATCACATGATCTCTCAGCAGATTCTTTCTACCTTGGAAATAAAACAGCTCCGATGTCATCGAGGATAGGTCCATCATCTCAGAGCATTGGGCAATGGCCTTCTGAATCTCAGGATCAGTCAGGCCTTTGCTACGGAGAAATCGTTCTTTGCTCTCGAGCGTGCACCGCTGGACATTTGGATTTGTGAGGAATTTTACTGCTGTGGTTACCTGTAATCATAATTGTCATGCTTATAGGAGGAAGGTATAAAATGTTATTTTATAGACCTAAGCATATGCTTTCCTTAATTGATTTGAAATATTTTACATGTAAATTTTATGAGCTCTTCTAATTGGTATACTATAACTGTAAACGATTCTCATGAATTATTTAACATTTAATTGTAATTGCTTCAGTTTAGAGTATGTTGAACTACATTTATATCACAATGGCTCTTTGTTCCCAAAAAGCCGTTTTTTAACTACTCTGATTTTATAATCGCATTCTAAGGTTGCAATAAGTTTTACAATAACTGCTGCTTAATTTAAGCTATTATCAATGCAATCAATGCATTGATTGTAAGACTTCACTGTTAACAATGTTGTAAATAAGTTTTAGAATCTGTAACAATTAAATAATTTTTGCAGTCTACCTTACATGAATACAATAAGCCAAAAGCGTATTTCTAATAGAAAACCAAGCAGTGTGAGGAAGAAGCTTATCTCAGAATAAAATTACAAAACCACAAAAACCTAGGACGGTACGAAGGTCGCACTAGATTTGAGCGAATGTCGTTTACGTGCAAAACTAAGTTACGCCTTCTCGCAATATGCTGTAATGTTATTAGCATAAATATTTGTCAAATAATAATAATGAGTATTTGTATTACCAAATTCTCTCGAATTTCGTTTCCAGAGCTGGTCAAGATTTCCGAAACCATGGTTGACGATTTCTTCTCAAGATGTGGAACCTTTGGGAGGAGACTTTTCTATACGACAAATATAGAATATCAGCTCCACCACATTAAAAGTTTTAGCAAATCTTAATATATACAACGTGAACGATTATTAACAAATTCAAACACAAAATCTGAAAAATATTCCAGAAAAGCCGTCCGCTTCACAAAAGAAGCAATGACAACTAAATGACATTTGATTGATTGACAGAATACTGGACAGCAGAGTTTAGTTTCTTTCTTCAATGGCAACCACACTGTATATTGTGCCACTGTATATGTTGTTCTCCGCTTAAAGAAGGTTGCCACACGTTGCCCACAAGTGTTAGTAAGTGAAAATTATAACAATAAAATAACGTGTTTTGCGTGTTTATTGGATCTCTATATACTAAACTATGTCAGACTATCGCTGCGACAGCTTTTATCTTGATAAATCTTAAAACATGATGTTGATGAATATACTAATCGTATGATGCCGTAAGCTCTTTGCTAATATCAAATGTCAGTTCAAAACCGCTCATTGTCAATTTGTCATCAATTTCTCAAAAATAATGTTTGTTGTGGATGCAGTGATCCTGTGATATAGTTGATAATATCTAATACTAATACTGATCTAATTGACAAAATGGGTGATTTAGAGAACGCCACTGAAGCAGCATCACTAGCTGTGCAATTCGACCAGGCTGGACAGATTGAGAATGCCGTAGAATGTTATCGAACTGCTGCTCGATTGTTAGACAGGGTTCGTGATAGATTCCCTCTGGAAAAGCAGCAGGATGTCAGAAACAAAGTCAGGGAATATCTGGAAAGAGCTACTACTTTGCAGGAACAAAAAGGTACAATCTTGAGTTGTCTAGTTTTTTTCTTCATATTTAAAATCACCAGATGACTCATTAAAGGCGAACGAAAGTATGAACATTGATTAGTACATAAAGGACCTGTTTAAATTGTTGTTAAATTATTATTGAGATTGACATTATAATGGAATTAACTGTGTATCGTCCTCCTTAGGGGTTGAATTTCCAAAAAAATCTTTTCTTAGTATGTACTAAGAAAATGTATTAATTGCAGGGTGTAGGGATGACCTTACACCCTCCAAATTTCATATCTCAGGTTATTATGGCTCTGCGTTAATTGTGACCTGTCAGTCAGTGAAGTCTTACTTTTTTCATAATTTTTCTGACCTTATCTACTAACTAAAATAACTAGGTGGGGTCGGCACTGCATGTCTTCCTCTTTCATTCTACACTATCTTCATTCACTCCCCTTTCACACAACTCGTCCATATGTTTTTAGGTTGCCTCTCCCGGCGCTACCATCAGGTCTTACTTTTTAGTGTTATAGATCTGTTTTTTATTTAGGTGAGCTGCTTAAATCTAATGTGCCTATATCATGTGTTGAATTTTTCAAATATCCAGTGTCATTAGAGGTTTAAAAGAGACAGTCGCTGATTGATGCTAAGCCAGCTATCTTAAAATATTTTATGGATAAAGCAGTGACAACATTTTCAGCTATACAAGCTGTGCCAAGTTAAATATAATTAATACATGAACTGTGACATATTAGTATATCACTGTCGAGATCTACAACGCATACATGGCTGGCGGTGACTCAACAACAACGAAAGCTCAAAGAATATTATCAAAATAATGACTAATATTCATAGCATTATTGCATTAAATATCTACCTAATAATATTAAATACAAATAGACATAAGAAAATAAAAGTATGCTAGCCTCGGTAGAGGTTGAATATTTGAGCCATTTGGAGTCAAGACTAGGATTGTGGGGACTGGGAGCTCATCTGATTTTCTGAAACATATCAGACATATTGGCCCAATGTATACGCATAATGCGGCTAGCATGATGTACTCACGCTGCACGGCACGGCACGCTGTCCTCTGGTGGTGGGTTGGAGCATTTGCATTATCTGTAGATCTTAAATGGTCTATAGTAGTCTATAGGTAATCTGTCTGCTATATTTTTTTGTTGTTGTTGTTAGTCATTTTGTTTATGTTAATAAAGGCACTTGCCCCAGTAGACATTTCAACATCATAAAACGGAAAACTAATGAACCGTACCTGACAGAATTGGAGACTACATCATTTTTCTTTTACAGATAAGTCAACAAAAGCTCAGCAGTCACAAAGCGAGTTACTATTGCAGCAATACTACTTCTTAATGCAACAAGCATTAGACGCTGACCAGGCGGGACATAAAGAACTGGCGTTGGAATTATACACACAGGCCGTCGAACAGGCTATCAGTGCAGTAAGTTTATTATTTAACACGTAAATTAAATTTAAAAAAAACACATATGTGGTATCTTAAATTTTAATATTATTATAGTGTATACTATTCTACTAGTCAAGCCATTCCATACTGAGAAAGTTGTGAAAAAAATGTAATGTGCCATTTAGTGACTATCTCGGAATGATCTAAAGATTTTATTATCTTTTCATTTATCCGTTATCACAACATATATTTTATTATTGTTTAAATATTAGACTACCAAACCCACATTATATAAATGTGGGTAGAAAGGAAAACTAGTGTCGGCTCGGTTTCGGCAAAAATCAAGTTTCGGCGGCAGTTTCGGTTTTGTCCGAAATTTTGTCGAAACCGAAACTGATTTCGGAAGTTGTCATGCACTGATTTCGGAACTTTGTTTCTTGCGGCAACGCTGTCGGACGCTGGCGGCCCTTTTCGTTGTTGTCGTACGCCGTTCGGATAGCCCTGTAGCAACAAAACTTAGTCAGTGCGTTATCACTTAAGTTTGTTGAACTAACTTGATATACTTTGTTTTCAAATCATGTCCCAATTGATGCAGAATAATGGATAAAATGCCCAAATTTCAGGATTTAAGCAATTTTATACTTGACCACGAGAGTTCCGGTTTCGGTTTCGGTTTCGGCCGGAAAACCAGTTTCGGTCGGACTTACCTACTTGATCAGCGATAAGATTTTTAAAAAGTTTTTTTAGGTATTGTCGTTAGCTTTTTACTAAAAAAAAGTAATGTTTTATTCTTTTTGTTTAGTAAAACGACTTGATTTCGAGTTATGTTTACAAATATATATATTTTTTCAGAAAGTATCAGATCCCGAAATAAAAAGTAAAATTGATAACCTGGCCGGACAAGCCTTAGACAGGGCTGAGGAATTGAAAGGAATAAAGAAACTTAGCACTTTGTCACTGAATGAAAGTAAAAGACCAGGTAATTGCCTGTAATTTTATATACAGAGTTATCGGCTAAGGGTGTACAAAGTCGAATGGAGGTCACTATACTCATCCTAAGGAACAACTTTTACTATGGGACCAACCCTAAATTCAAGAAAAGAAATCAGCTGGTCCATAGTGAAAGTTTATCGATTGGAAACAAAATTTATGAAACAGCTGATTTGTTTTTCTCGAATTCAGAGTTGGTCCCATTGTGAATGTTGTTCCTTAGACTAAGGAATAGTGACCCCCTTTCGGCTTAGTACACCCCTAACCGATAACCCTGTATTATAAATAGTATGTTTTGTTTTGTTGTACACTCACATGCATTTTAGAAATAATAACACATTGCTAGAGTGGTGTAGGAAACTTGCTTGTAGGACAATCCTAGTATTATATAGCTTATACACTCTTTCCGTATTACAAATACACATAATTTATTACTAATTCCATAATTATAAGTCAATAAATACAATTTATAGAAATGACGATTTGTTTCTTCACCCTTTCTTAACTGCTTGTGACGTGCGTGACGTCACGTCCCGGTCCCAACGGAAACCGGGTTACCCGGTTTGTGACAGAAAGCTGTCTTAAGTTAATTTTTTAAGTTGTGTACACTGTTGTTTTATGTTACAAATAAAAAATATTCTATTCTATTTAAGTCATACAGTTAACTATGAAAATGTCATATAAAATTATAAAAAAAATTGTTTAATTCTTCTTGTACGCAACTCAGTAAACACTTGTATAATTGAATGGCCACATAGTCCTACAAATGTAGTGGTGCAATTTCCCAGTCCGATGATTACATGTATTCATTCCACGGCAACTCAAGTATGTAGATACTTGAGTTGCCGTGGAATGAATATTATTGGGAATTATAAACAATGAAAATCGTCTCATTAAAGTGAACATACAAAGATTAATCACTAATCTAGCAAGTGGTTAGAAGCGAATTAGAAAAATCTCAACTCTTAATCGTTATACCAGTGTATCGTGCTTAATTTCATTCATTTTAATTTTGATGTACTCAGTGTCATTCTCACGACTAAGACGAATCTATTGACACCACTCACATAAAAATACGACAAACCGTTTAGGCTCTAGGGGGTGCCAAAGAAATATACATACATATATACATACATACACTCAAAAAACAATCCTCCTTCTTTCGCAGTCGGATAAAAAGTTCCGATTTCAGCTGCTGGACTATTATTAAATACAAATAGATCTTATAAGGTTGGTTTATGTATAACTAAAACATAGATAAATCCATAGCAGCATCAACAAGTCAAAGAGCCCCGCTACAGAGAGGCGAGAGTATTCAACTGAAGGTGAGCGGCAAGAACATAGTATACACAGAGGAAGAGAAGGAAGTGCTCAAACAAACGTCCAATATAAACAACAACTGTTTTCTGCCGTTCATGAACGTTGATTACCAGGAGAAGTTCCAGTACGCTATACCTTTTGAAGATAGGTGAGTTGATGTACCCATAATTAGTGTAAAGTAAAGTAATATTGACCTTTAAATAACGTTCGTTACAGGCAAGTCTTATTATATTTAATTAATTATTACTAAAAAATTAAACTTATAAATCTCATTTATACAGGGTAATCGGCTAGGGGTGTACTAAGCCGAAAGGGGGTCATACCCATGCTAAGGAACAACTTTCACTTTGGGACCGACTCTGAATTGAAGAAAAAAAATCAGATGTTTCATAAATTTTTTCGCCGACATCTTTTTGTATGGAACAGCTGATTTTTTCCATAGGCAAACTTGTTCCATAGGATAGGTACAGTGACTTTTTGGCTTACTACACCCCTAGCCGATGACCCTGTATACGAGTAGTTAATATTAGTTCCTAGTTGAATAGTTCTCATGACAAATATTTACATTATGATTGCTTTGTTTAGTTATTAGTGATATTTTATTATAGTTTTTTGTTACACAAGAACGATGACACTATACGACAATCAACTATCTCTTGCAAACCTATAAAGACAATGTTGTGCAATGCATTGCACAATTAATGAGTTCAACACAGTATGATATAGGCTCATCAGCTGGAAGCTGCTCGCCTATTACATATTGTCAAATCCAACTAAACAATTATAGTCAAAACTCACAAACTAATAATGACATTAAAGTATCTTATTAAATTGTACTCACATTAATGTAAACTATTTTAGAAGTATTATTATATCAGTAATGTATCTATTAATCGATACAACATAATCTTATTTAAATTTTGTAATTAAGGGAATTGTAAAGTTTTTGACTAAGTTAAATATTGTGTGAAATATTGTAATGCGACTTGCCTAGTATAACATAGGTGGTTATAAGGCCAATAAATAATTTCATTTCATATAATTAAATAAATAAGTAATTAATAATAATCTATTATTTTGTAATTATTATTTATTACTACTATCCGAAAGGGGATTTCTATACTTATCATTAAAAACAACTTTCCCTATGGGACCAACTTAGATTTGAGAATAAAAAATCAGCTGTTTCGTTGAAAGTCGTCGAGAAAATGTATGGAACAGCTGTTTTTTACTCGAATTGTGATTATATTAACCACTTATCGGATAAGTACACACCTAATCAACAACCCTATATAATTAGTGTAATACCTATTTAGATATAAGAATATAAAAACTGTGGAAGATACTATCTTTTGCAACACAGTTTTTAACTAAAGCAAAACGCAGGGCTTACATAATACAAGTACGAAAGTACTGTTTTACAATAACGTCTGAAATTGTTTTAATTATCAGCGGTAAAACTTTTAACAAAACAGAAAAGCAAAGGAAAAAACATTAAACACATTTTTTTTTTTGGTTAAGTAATTAGCATTGTCATTCGACGTGGCAATGCAGCCAGCATTCTTGAAACCTTCTACTGGGGATTTATTATTGATTACTAGACTTTCGTATTGTGGTGACCTGGGATCGAAATTACTCTTCATGTTAATCCAGCTTATTTCTAGTAATTCTACAAACTTGAGATATCTACAATAAATTTGCGGTTATTAAAAAAAGACAACCACTTAATTTTTTAAATATTTAATTTTTTCGCTTGATTAATCCCTACTCAAAAATTAATCTAAATCAGGTCAGCGGATTAAGTTTGAAGGATTAATTAACTCACACTCACGTTCATACAAAACATTCGGATTTATAAATATTAAATTTCAATTTTGACGTAATATATATTAAAATTATATTAAAAGAGTAAGACAGGGCAAAACCAACCCTGCAATATTTCGATGATCTTTTGAACAAAATATGATTAAATATTTTAACTCTACTACCGGCCGGTACATACATGCTTGTACTGTCAACGGTACGGTATAAACATGCTTGTACTGTCAACACTGAAAAAAGTTTCAATTTGACTGCAAAATACCCTTTAGCAAAATGATCCGCCATTTATTGAATTCATTTGTTATAAACAATGTGATAAATAAAGAACCGCTCGACCGATCTTGTGCAAACTTCACATAAACCATCTACTGAATAGTCCGAACAAAGCCTAAACATTTGATTTGGATAGGTGAGCCCGTTCTCGAGTTATAAAATTACAACGAAAACTGGCATTGATTTTTATATAATATATTGATAATGATAATGTACCAATCTACAATAAATACAAATTAATTTAATCTTATTAACAAAATACGTCAAATATTAAATTAATATTTCGTTTGATACAGGGCTAGTGAGTTAAAGTTATCACACAAACAGCAGATGGAGTTCCACAGCTGGGTCCGACCGCACGAGATCTGCGCTGACCCTAAGATGATAGTAGGAGATCACGTAGACTGTTTCAGTATCAAACAGACTGTAAGTATGGAAAGATTTTCCACGAACTACAACTGTGTTCGAAATAAGGAAACCAGCAGCATGATTCAGTAAGCGTTTCCAGACATTCAGCCCATCATAACTGCATCGATTGGCTAATAAAAATCACACGTCTAGCTGTCTCTCTCTTTCTGTGATACTATTGGCTATAAAATTACTAATAATTTTAAATTAAATATGTATTAAACTAAAATATCTCATGTGTAATGACACTGTCGCACAAACACTTATCTGTGGCGTTTTTTATTGAGTTGTCACATAGGAGATTTTGTAACTCGTTAATAATATACGATTTTAACGCTCTAAGCACATGAGTGATTTGTACATTTTCAAAATGTTGTCATTTGATTGTCAGTTAAAAGTCCGTTTGACTAAAAATTTCACATTAAAGTAGCAACGTCGATCTTCACTTTTTTTTAGATAGTACTTGTTTAATTAATATTTTAAGTTTATTTAATCGCGACAAAGACGGTAGTTTTGCTTTTAAACTGTGTATATTGTTTTCAGATAGTGTCCGACTGTTCGTTCGTAGCTTCACTGGCTGTGTCAGCGTTGTACGAAAAACGGTTTAACAAGAAAATCATAACCTCCATAATATACCCCAAGAATAAGAACAATGTGCCTATTTACAACCCCTTTGGGAAGTACATGGTCAAATTACATCTCAACGGAGTTAGGAGAAAGGTGAGTTATTTTAATAAGATGGTATATACAAAATATTTAGTGTTTTTCCGCCTTGTCTTCATGTCAGCGTGAGAAATCGAAAAATATTTTTGTTTTTATGAAAGAGCTCTTTCGAGCGAGCGCTTGAAGAGTCAACATCTCCTGAGGATGCCTTGTGCTAAGGCGAAACACGTGTCGAGGAAGTCGGATACTGAGAGAAAGAGAAATAATAAGGTGAGGTGTGGCGGTGCTGAGGAGGAACCACACCATAAAAACAAAAATATTTTTCGATCTCTCACGCTGACATCAAGACGAGGCGGAAAAACACTAAATATTTTGTATATACCATCTTATTATAAATGGATTTCCGCAATGTAACGCCTGATTCCATCAATTATCTGAGTTATTTTACTTTTTTTTTTGTATATCAAAATGTCTGGTGGCTGCGACATGTGACCACAATGCTGGCTCTTACTTTGGTCAAAAAATTAGCATTGCCATTCAACGTCCAGCATTCTTGGAACTTTCCCTTCTACTGGGGGTTTGTTATTAAATAAGTATTTATGACTGTAAATGTTTTTTTTCCCTTTGTTTTTGTGTTTTTTATAAAATTAAATTCGGTTTGTAAAGGGAAACTATCTCCTCGAGTTTTATTAAGTTAATTCGATACGATATGTAATCTCTGTAGGACTGTTTATACAAAAATTGCACCACGAGGAAAGTATGACCTACCTAACAAATAAAAATATAAATTTTATAAAGCAGTCCAGCGTTATTGAAAACGTCCTCCTTTTTTGTAACTAGTGATCTATTTCCCTAACTAGTGATGGTTATAATCTGGATCTTTCAAATTGCGAGTAATAGGTTACTACTGGGCAAGCGTGTCACGTCCTAGACCTCATAGTCGCCTAACATCAGGCGAGTTGCGGTGAAACGCAAGCATTAGGCTTGCGTTTATATAAAAATATATATTTAAATATACGCTCTCATTTGTGTATAGACATCGCCCATTAGCATTTCGTCACTTTGTTATTGTTACCGTATGTTTTGTAGATCATTATCGACGACCGGTTACCGTACAGTCGTCACGGACGTCTACTTTGTTCGTATTCGAGCAATAAGAACGAGTTCTGGGTCTCACTGTTAGAGAAGGCGTATATGAAGGTCATGGGAGGATACGACTTTCCTGGATCTAATAGTGTAAGTACTATACTGCCCACCAATACCAAAAATACACTAATGACATAATTTTTACGAGCTTTTGACTAGAATAAAATTATTCTGAACTTTTCTTAGATTTTCAAAAAATTCTTAAAACTTAAATATTACATTCTGAGTAAAATAAAAAATAGGGATGCGTTATTTTTAATTTATCTTTCCGTTATCGTAATAAAAATAGGGGGTCAAAAATTAGAAATCGATTACAAAAGTATGTTTGTTGGTTTGCTTGTCCTCATTCTCTCATGGTTCTGTCTTCAGTGACGCATCGACTTGATTATTTGCGTAGAGACAGTTTGAGGTCCCAAGAAAGCCATAGGCTACATTTTTAACGGAATAACATAACGCGAGTGAATTATTAAAGTGCTATAATTATAGCTATTTTAGATTCGTAATTCGAATTGTAAAGTATTCGAATCCGGGCGGAAACGCTTCCTGAATCGGGCTGCTGGTCCAGAGAGAGTTTTCCGTTACTTTCGAAAACCAACACAAGGCAAGCGAAGCCGCGTGTAAAAGCTATTTCATTAATAAAATTAAAGATATGAGCACACTAAAGCTTCCAGAATGCCAAAAAGAGCTGCATTCTAAATTAGGTTTACCTATACGTAATTTAAGCTGGCTTATTCCTTGCTCAAAGGATATCTATGGCAATTCAACGCGGGAATTCAGCGTTCTTTGGACTTTGCCACACGGACATCAATTTTTTTCAGGCTTTTCTTCATTTTTACATTTATGAATGAATGATTTATTTGTAACAAACACAACGAAATAACAATAGAAAATAAAGTAACAATTAAAACCAGTATATCTACATTTTGTATTGTGTTTGTCATAACTCGGCCCCAACTCAGCAAATTATAGGTTTTTAGATTATTTTTAAGTTATTTATATATTAACAATTTCAGAACATAGACCTCCACGCGCTAACCGGTTGGATACCCGAGCGTTGCGCCATCCGTCCCGGCGAGACCGACTTCAATGCTGACGCGTTGTTCGAGAAGCTCCGCTCGCGGATAAGTTCGGGCGACGTGCTCGCCACCGTGGCGACCGGCGCGCTGTCCGACGCGGAGGCGGAGCGCACCGGACTTGTCGCCACGCACGCGTACGCAGTGCTCGACGTACGCACCGTACATGTATGTACACTATTTTGAACCTATTTACAGAAAACATGTATCGAAACACGAAAGTATAGAAAAAAGACTGCAATCACTCAAAAGAAAAAAAAAGGAGAAAGAAAAAAGCTTTGCTCGCAAATAACAATAAATCACACTATTTTACAAATCCATGTATATATCTAAATATGAAAATATTGAAGGAAAAAACACCGCAAACACACTCGTACTACAAAAAAATTAAAAAAACCTGAAAAACGTTATGTTTTCACTCACATTAGCGCTAAAAGTCGATAAAACTAAGCATCACTAACTAACGTATACAAAAGAAACGCGTTGTTCGAGAAACTTCGCTCGCGGATATGTAAGTAAGAACGAAAACATTCAAAAATAAATCACTACAAAACTTTAATACCGATTCACTCTCACTTACACAAATCTCTTCGTATGGTAAAATTTGTTATTTAAGTATTTGTTACACTATTTATAATTTAGTATATAACCTATAATTTTCTCCCGTAGGGTGTAAAGCTATTCAAGCTCAAGTACCCATGGTCGCACTTGCGTTGGCGAGGCAACTTTTCAAAGCCCAAAGTCCACTATTGGACGCCGGAACTAAAGACTATCTTTAACTACTCTCCCGAAATATTATTACTTTGTTGATCATTAATACAGCAATCTATCATTTTCTCCCGTAAAGCTATTCAAGGTCAAGAACCCGTGGTCGCACTTGCGTTGGCGAAGCAACTTTTCAAAACTCAAAGTCCACTATTGGACGCCGGAACTAAAGACTACCTTAAACTACTCTCCCAAAATATTATTAGGTACTTTGTTTATCATTTATACAGCAATCTATCATTTTGTCCCGTAGGGTGTAAAGATATTCAAGCTCAAGAACCCGTGGTCGCACTTGCGTTGGCGCGGCAACTACTCAGAGTTGGACGTTCACCATTGGACGCCGGAACTGAAGGCTACCTTAAACTATTCTCCCGACAGTGCGGCTCAATACGACAATGGAGTATTTTGGATAGACTACAATAGCATACTGAGATTCTTTGACGTGTTTTATTTGAATTGGAACCCGGCCATGTTCCAGTTCACTTATTGTATACATCAGTAAGTATCATTTCACTTAAAACCGTCAATTCAGGTTATTCTAAGTACATAGTTACAAGCTGTTTTTTTTGCTCGACTGCGAGAGAAGGTTGGTTATGTTTTTCGAGTGTACATATGCATGTATTTCTTTAGCACGCCGTAGAGTTGAACGGTTTAACGTATTTTATGTGAGTGGTGTCAATAGATTCGTCTTAGTCGTGAGAGTGACACTAGGTACATTAATATAAAAAAATAATTAAGTATGATACACAAGTTTAACGATTTACCAGCCGTGTTTTTTTGAACTCGCTTCTAACTAATTGTTGGAAGTGTTTCATTACGCATTTTTTTCCAAATTACACGAAGTTTTTTGTACTTAATTACCAAAACCTAAAATAACATTAACGCGTATTAAGCAAAACCTTGTTAAGAAAATAAATAAATTCAATTATTTATTTATAGAAAATGGGACGCAGGCAACGGGCCAGCTAAAGACGCGTACAACATATCGGAGAATCCGCAGTTCAGTTTGCAAGTGCAGGGCGCGGGCGCCGTGTGGCTCCTGCTCACTCGACATATCACGCAGATCGACGACTTCAGAGACAACAAGGAGTATATCACATTGCTCGTCTATAAGAACGGGAAACGTGTCTACTACCCTTGTGAGTTATTAATTTTACAGCTATAGATCGTCAACTTGTCCATACAATAAGATCTTTTCTACCTTTTAATGTTGTCCGATTCAATTGGGTTTTTTTCCACATAGCTCACACATCATTTACTAGACTTAACCGTTCTATTTTTTCTGTCTCTTATTTCATATCACTATAAAGTTACAAGCTTCCTAAGCAGTCATGTTTTTGCGTTGATACGATGCCTATTAAAAGCCTTTATTATCCTAAAATAATAATAATAAAACGTGTATTCCTTAAATACATCACAGTGGAACGATTGACACATAACTCAAAACATTACGTCACAATTTAGCGTGTGAAAAGAGGTACGTCCGAAATGAAAATTCCATCAGAAACACGAAAACAGTGAGGATCGGTGATTCTCTTAAAAACGGGGTATTTGATAGAATGGGAAGAGTGAGATGAGTTCAATAGATTGTGTTTTGTGGGATCTTTGTCGTGTTGTAATATTTGTGAGTTGCGTCATATGAATTTTTATATCTATAACCGTCTTCAAAAATTAGGAGGTCCTTACTTCGTCGGTTGTTTTTATTTTGTATTCTTTGAGTTCTTAAAGACGCCTTTACTGATTCGAAATAATATTTTTTGGTTTGATAAGGTCTCGGTTTTGTAGTAATTTTTCATTAACCCTCTACGCAATCTGCTCTCTGCCAAACGGGTGGAGCGATTTTGATTTTGTTTCATTTGTTTTCAAGCTGTATTAGTCGGGAGTGTTCTTAGCTATGTTTGGTCCAAGATGTCGGCCGCTACTAAACAGCGGAGTACAATTATTTTCTCAATTCCCTCAATATGGGTATCAAATGAAATGGCTTGATTAGTAGAATACACTATGATAATTTCAAATTCAAGATGGCCGCCACAACAAATACCGAGATTTTTAAAAAAATTCAAGTTTTCTTATTAATCAACTTTAAATAGGAGCAGGTTCTCAATTCTTCGCTACCCCATTTCCCCTACTCTAATATGGTTTACTTTCCAGTTGGTGCAATATCAATGTTTGAAAAAACTGTTATTTTACTTGTAAAAATTACTGTCTTAATGCATTCTGAATAAGATAAAAAAATACAGTTAACTTATTTTTCTGTTTCTTGTTGTAATAAAAATGAGGAGTTTAAAATTTGGAATACTTTCGATTGTGAAAAATCTGTCATTTTACTAATATTTCGCAGATCTTCTCACCAACAAAATACTCCCAGGTTTTTAGGGTTTAACTTAAGGCAAATTCTGGTCATCAAAGTCAAATCTGTAATGTGCTTTATTATTTGTTCACAGACGACCCGGAGCCGTACATTGACGGTATTCGAATCAACAGTCCGCATTACCTCTGCAAGATTACCACTACGGATACAGGGGGACGGTATGTATTTTTAACCGTTTTCCAAACAAATGGTCGAAAGCCACTGCAAAAAAGCTGTTTCTGACCTTTTTTCTTCTTCTTTTACTTGAATGAATGAATGAATGAATAAATAGAGCCTTATTGCACACCAACAGAAATAAAAGATACACTAGACAAATCAATACATTGGTACATTGGGCGGTACTACTTGTTTTCTTTTTCAAATTTTCTGTTTTCTAAATGTCTTTCGTAGTCTTCTAAGAAAGGACAAACAGATTATTATGCTATTTTATTAATAATTCTCAAATTTATTATATCTATGCATAGATATAATAAATCTGTGAAGGTCGAATTTTTGTAAAATACAAAAATAATAATAAAAGACCGAGTCAAGGTGATGTAAGAATAAATAGAAGTTTTTTTGTTTCTCTGTCTACAGACTCTCTGTTTGTACGGTCGATAATTAATTTAATGTTTGTTAAAAATATATATTATCATTAGGTATTTTTTTTTAATAAATTATTAATAAATATAAAAATACATGAACTCAAATTTCGTTTCTGCCAAACTGCAAAGCAGTTTGTAGGCAGTAGTTCTCTCTTATCCAATATTACAGTTAATCTTATTGTCTAATATTACAGTTAAGCTATTACATATACAGTCGTTATATAATACTTACTTAATTGATTCTAGGAACATTTTTTTCAGAGCTATTTTATAGGCAGGTTTATTTTTAAACTGAGGTATATATATATTTCAGTTACACGCTAGTGGTGTCACAATATGAGAAAACCAAGACTATATTCTACACGTTACGGGCGTACGCGAGTTGTGCCTTCACTCTGAACAAGATACAAGACTTGCCGCACGTCAGGAATGTAAGTCAAACATTTTGTTTTTGCATGTGGCTTCGTATGGTTAGTGCGTTTGCCAGCGTCATAAATATGTTTAAAATAAAAAAAGTAGAATCAAATACTGTCAATGGTATAAACGTGTGTTTCATACATTTTTACTACGAGAGATAAAGTTTTTCTATTGAACAACTGTAAAATTTTTGGAATCGAGAAGGAAATATCAGATTAAATAATCATTCCGAATCTAATGATTTAGAATTTCACCTGTCTCCCATTCGGGGGAACTGAATAAATGATAATATATCAGCGGGGTTATTCCAGCGCGGGCTGTGGTTAAAATAGTTTTTATCCACCTTAGAAGGGGACAAAAGGACTTGTTTCATTTTCGGCCAGGACGGTGTACGTCTACCAAAAAATACCTAAAATATTTTTGTTGTATTAGAGTTGGTCCCTTAGTCAAAGTTTTTCCTTAGGATGGGTACAGTAACCCCCTTTCGGGTTAGTACCCCCTAGCCGATAACCCTGTATAATACAACAACGCGCGACATTTAAGTATGAACTCTTCATTACATTATCCCGAAAAAGTTTTCCAATTTCCATCACTTTGCTAAAAATGAAATGTTGTCAATTGTTGGCGTGGTGGAGTTTTAATATGGTGTGTCATTAATGTGACATTTTGTGACAGTTGAAAGGTGAATGGTGTGGTCGCACGGCGGGGGGCTGCGAGAACCACCGCGCGACCTACCCCAACAACCCCAAGTTTGTGATCACCGTGCCCGACACCAGGGCCGGATGTCACGTCGTCGTTGAACTCAAGGGACCTAAGGTTTGACACGTTAATAATACTAGTGAAAGATGCTTTATTTATTTCAATTACTAGCTGACCCGGTGAACTTCGTACCGCCTGACAGTAATATACGTTTAAACCTTCGCAGAACCCACACATACATTTCAAAACCAAAATCGGCTAACGGCCCAGCCGTTCTCGAGCTTTTGCGAGACTAACGAACAGCATTTGATTTTTATATATAAGATTATTATTTATTTTTCTTATAAAATTACTTTTTCTATTGTTTCCTCTTGTACCTGCCATGGTGTCATGCAGGCGGCAGTAACCTAAGCAAATACTCATTAAAAATTGTGTAATAAATTAAATAAAAGTAAACCCGCATGCATACTCGTATCGCAGTACATTAACTTATGAATTCTTAACCATATTTAATTTTAGATCTGAATACTTACAAAACAGAATAAAGAGTAGAGTAGGTCTTCCGGTCCCAAACTAGGCAAAGCCTGTGCTATGTAACCTGATGACTGATATACATAAATAGATACTTAAATATATAATAAACACCCGGAAACAGGTCAAACAGACATGTTCATGCACACAAATGTTTAACCTGTGTCTGAGTGTTTTTTTTATATATATGCAACTCATATTGACGAATCTCAGATCAAGTCTCCGCGTAATCTCTGACTCTCACTGTACTCCGCGACAATGAGGCCAATAACTCTCTCAAGGTTATTAGTCCAACTTCAGGGAACAAAATAATTTTGCGCAGTTCTAGACTTATCCATCTCCTCATCCATCCAAAATGATGGACCGGTTTTGATGTGCGAGGTGTCATTGAATTTGTTTTCATCTGCAGATAGTCATCGGCTATTTTATTTGCATCCCTCCATTTCACACGTCAAGATACAGTGGTCTAAAGTTTTAGCGCTTTCGGATCTTTTGGAAGTTGCTTTTAACCGATTAGAGCCTTATTAATAAACGTGTCTTAACATTAATCGTCATTTGTCTTGTTTTGGCGCGTGACGTTCTCCAATTTGATAGAACAAGACAAAAGATGCTCTGAGTTAAGACGCGTTTATTAATAAGGCAGTATATATGGTGCAGTTATAAGTGTTTATGTGTTTAGGTGTACCAAATGGGTATAGACGCGCGGGTGGAGAGTTTAGAGGACCCGAGCGTGACGGCACCCTTCCTCAGGGAGTCTTCAGGACCGCACAGGTAATAAATATGCTAGCACAAATATAATGAGATGTTGTTTAAAGATTATGTAGTGTTTTCGTTTTGATGTCAGAGAGGGAAAACAAAAAAAAATTGTTTTTTTATTGTGTGGGTTTTCCTCACCAATTCTACACCTCACCTTAATATTTCTTATTTTCTCAGTGTATAGTTTATAAAGTATCTTTCACGTAATAATTATCCTGGTTCTAATATAATAAGATGTTGTTTCAAGAATATCTAGTGTTTTCCGCGTTGTTTTCATGTCAGAGTGGGAAAACGAAATATGTTTTTGTCTTTGTTTAGATTGTGTGGTTCTTCCTCACCAATTCCACACCTCACGTTATTATTTTCTCAGTGTATTCTATAAAGTACACCTTATTTTTTCTTTTTTTATTGTATACTTTATAAAGTATATATATTAAAAAAAAGGTGAGGTGTGGATGTAGTGAGGAAGATCCACAGCATGAAAACAAAAATATATTTCGTTTTTTCAAGCTGGCTTTAAAACGAAGAAGGAAAACACTAGATATTCTATAAACAACATATTTTTATTATAAATGGATTTGATGGATTAGATTAGAATGGATGGAAGTAACGCCTGACTACATTGATTATCTTGGTTCCGATATACTTTATAAATAATATACTATATAATTTACTTATTTTGTTCTGATATAAAGTTTTGTCTTTCTCTGGGAATCGGCGCCGATGCTAATCATTTAGATCATGATTTAATTATTTATTATTTTAATCCTATTTAGAAAAATAAAAAATATTAGTATAGAGGAAAGAAATAATAATTGACCCCTAAATAACGAATAACCTGTGGGTTGATTGCTAAAGAACCACACACCACAATTATTTCACTTGGACGTATGGTTTATTGCGTTCCTCAAATACAAAACATTTGCCTGCACTATTCTACACTCACAATGTTATCAAGTAAAACACAAACTCAGTAAAACAAAGGAATCACTACGTTAATTAACAAATAATGTAAGAAAACCACACACTACAGTAAGGTGGATTATCACTGCGCTGACAGATGACGGCGGCGCGGGCGCGTTGAAATATGGCGTCAGGCGCGGACTTGCCACAAGCGCACAGCGATTTATTATATTCGTGAGCGAGTTAATATGTACTGAATAATTTATCGCTCGCCACAAACGTTTACGTGTAACGACACGACCGATATGAGCTTCTCCGACTTATAATAATGGGCAAAATTTTAGGTTAAAAAAAATCTTGGTTACGAAACATCCGGCAATAGACAAGAGTTGTCAGTGTACAAGAACTATTTCGCTTGACACAAGATGGAGATAGATTCACTGAGCTGACGGCCAATCTCCATTAGTGGAGAGGGACAAGAAGAAGAAGACAAAGATTTGCTACATGTAATGTTTTTGTCCACAGATCAGGCTTCGTAGTACTAGAGCTGCCGTCCCTCCCCGCCGGCAAGTATTCCCTCACGGTGTCAACGTTCCTCCCTTCACAGGAGGGACCGTTCTTCCTCACTCTCAAGTCGACAGCGCCCCTGGCGGTCGAGGCGAGGAACTAGCGAGCGAGCGCACGCAGGAAACAGAACGAATGGATCGGTTAGGTTATTATTGTCAAAATTGAAAAAAAAACATTATACAACCAAATGACACATTATTGTACTGTATGGCTTTCAATTCATTTTCTTGTTATACATATATTAATATACAGGGTTATCGGCTAGAAGTGATCTAAGCGGAAAGGGGGTCACTGTAACCATCGTAAGGAACAACTTTCACTACGGGACCAACTCTGAATTCAAGAAAAAAATAATACAAATCATACAAAAAGTTGATCGGTCGTCGACAAAATGTATGATACGGCTGATTATTTTTTCACGAATTCAGAGTTGGTCTCATATTGAAAGTTGTTCCTTAGGATGGTTACAGTGACCCCCTTTGGCTTAGTACACCCCTAGCCGATAACCCTATATACTCGTATAAAAATCAATGCCCCTTTTCGTTGTAATTTTATAACTCGAGAACGCGCTCAGCTATCCAAGCCAAGTGTTTAGTCTTTGTTCGGACTATTCAGTAGATGGTTTATGTGAAGTTTGCACAAAATCGGTCGAGTGGTTCTTCATTAATCACATTTTTATTATTTCACTTTATACATAGCGAAGCACGTACCCGCTAGTAAAATATAATTATTAATAAAATAGACAATTATAAAAACATAGGTAAATATTTTTAAAAATTGAAAAAAAAAAAACAAAAAAATATACATCCAAATGACACACTGACCCCGATTCTGTCAGGCCAAACTTACTAAACTAACCTTATTTGACAGATATAAAATTGTCTCCTCTCATTTTGTTTCCAAAAGTAAGAAAAATATGGATATATTGAATTAGCAAATTTTCTTTAGTTTGTTTTTTAATACATATATATATTTTTGTATATAAATATCACGAAAAAAGATTTAAAAAAATCACACATTTAAAAGTACTTATTTTAATCATTTATCCCTCCTCGGTTTTTAAAGTTTTTTTGAACACGACTTTAACCAGGTACTAAAGTCAAAAAACAAAAGTAACGTCAAAAAAAGAAAATATTACTCTAACTCAATATATTTTATGATCGAAATATTTGATTTTTGTAGACATGGCGTTATTTGATCTCCTTTGACAGATTTTCCTGCAGATTTTAAAATGTACACAATTTTTCCAGTAAAGAGTTGTTGAATTATATATAGTGTAAAAATATGTGTGAAAATTAACTTTTAAAAATGTTAGTATTCTTTTTTTTTATCTTACACAGCTAGGCATTTGAGCACAAGTTCGCACGACCACTCAGTCAGCGATACTGTAGCCCTAGATGGAGCATGCCCGGGTTAAGTAGTTAATAGTTTTATTAATATTATGAAATTAACGTTACAGAAACCACCCAACAACACCACCGGCAGTGCCATGGGTATATTTCAAACCCTCATGACACTACGGGTAGTGCCAAGGATATTATTATTCAGTGCCCATGACACCACCGGTAGTGTCTTAGATAAAGATATTTGTATAAAAGCACTTGTGATGTATAAGTTTTAATGTGCATTTATATAAGTTTTATATAATAAAAAAAAAAGAAAAATTAACGAAATTTTGTATATATTTTTTTTAATTATAATTTGTACATACAGAAGCGTATACATCACAAGTGATTTTATACAAATATTTTATCTAAGACACTACCGGTGGTGTCATTGGCACTGCAGAATATCCTTGCCACTACCCGTAATGTCATAGCAATTGAAAAAAAACTTTGGCACTACCGGCGGTGTCAGGGTAGTGTTACGGGTCTAAAACGGAAATTAGTTGCTACCAAGTTAATTTTAACAGTAAAAATCAATTTCTTTATGAAAGAATAAGATCTGTGCTCTGTGATAATATTAGTTATTTTTGTATTTTTTTTTAATTTCTAATTATTTTACGGAGGGTATGGTCATGACTATATGCCACTACCACTATTGTGAACCTCTTGTCATACTTAATTATGTAACGCAAATTTTTAAACATTCAATATTCAGTAAAAAAAAAGCTGAAAAACGCACACTATCTTACAAGAAAGTTGCGACATGCATTATTAATTTTGCATTAAGTTAATACTTGTACATTGATTCCAAATCAACATTTTAAATATTCTAGGAAAAAAATATTCCGAAATACATAAAGATCTCATAAAAAAGTTTCTACAGAATTAAATTTAGTTACTCAAACATTTTATGAGCCGCATGGTTTGCAAAAACTAAATTCAAACTGAAGCCGAGAGTCGAGTTTAATATGCCGAAATCTAATAAAAAGGTTAAAACTTGAGTAAAGCTGTGTGCACAACGTCTGGCGTTGAAAAAATATTGCAAAACATATATACGGAGCGCGTTGTAAAAAGCAGTTAAAATTAAAACTGGTTTCAACCGCTTTAAACTGGTTTGAACCGCTTTAAACCGGTTTCTACCGCTTTAAATGGCGTTGGTGGAAATTTATGCAGCTTTTTCTTTGCTGTTGTCTTTTTTTTGTTGCTGGCTCTTGTGCATTTGGTTTAATTAGGTAGTGGTTTTTTGTGTAATAGAACTTTTAGAATTTGTTTAAGTGCACTTTGTAGTATTTTTTTTTCTGTTTTGGTTATTTAAAATTCTTTATATAATGGATGTAATGAAATTCTGCATTATAACTATGTACACAGTTTAAAGTTTTCAAAAAATTTTAGAATATAGAAAATTGTGTACTGAGATGTTTTTGTATGAAAAGTAACGGGAAATTTACTTTACTGTTTTTTGATTTCCAAAAAAAGTGTGTTAAATTTAATTATGTATAAAACACCTAGGATAATATAGTTTAACTTAAGTCCACATATAACTTAGTTACATATACACTTAGGTAGACAAACTTGTAAAGTTAATAACCAGAGACCCAAACAACATTTTAATTTAATGATAATGAAATACATGGCTATCAGCTAAGGGTGTACTAAGCCGAAAAGGGGTCACTATACACTTTCTATTTAACAACTTTCAGTATGAGACAAACTCTAAATTCGTAAAAAATCATATGTTTTTCTTGATTTTTGTGTTTTTCTTAATTTTTGTGCCTTCGTGTTTGATTCATATTGTTTAAAAAGACGCGTACCTGATTGTTGGAAAGGTCCAACTATAGTTTCGTTCACATTCGGTGAACTTTATCAGGGATGAAATGAGCCGTTCGTGTCTTCAACGATGACACGTCTCGCACTATAGTTGGACCTTTCCAACAATCAGGTACGCGTGAAAACCCGTTTTCTTAAACAATATGAATTAAAATATTCTTAGTTAATATCTATTTTAGAAAGACTTTTACTCTGGTTTATAGAGAAAATATATGTACCACAGGCAAAGTTAAACACAAAGGTAACACAGTTTTTTTTAAATTCCTTTTTGTTCATTTTCTAATTCTAATATAAGTTTATTGTACACCAATATATATATATATTACATACAGACATCTTAAAAACATTGGCAGTACATTGGGCGGATTTATCGCCTAAAGCGATTTCTTCCAGGCAACCTTCACATTCATTTTGAGTACAATAACCTCCTTTTCGTCTTAGTACACGTAATACTAAATATTGACTGTGATTCGGTCAAGTCAAACTTACTAATCTAATTTGACAGTTCTAAAGTTGTTTCTCTCTCTCTTTTTGTTTCCACAAGTGAGAAAAGGATGGGTATAACTTTAGGAAATTTTAATTTAGTCAGTGTGAGTGGCCGAATTGGGGTCAATGACCTTGTATATATTTAGAATAATATAATTGTAAGTGTTTTATGTACGATAATTTTAAAAGCTTTTCTGATGTATGCTCGTTACTCTATGTTTCTGTTTCGTATAGTTATTGCTGGAGAGCTTGAGTGTGAAAGGGACAGAATGTGGTGTGTTAGACCTCTCGCTCGCACATTCACACAATAGTTTGAATTTTTTAATTTTTTCAAAAATTTATTTGTAAAAAAAATATTGCAGATGTTTGATGTTGAATTTTTTTTACTTTTATCTGTTCTTATTTTTCATGCGCTAAATTATATTCAAAAGTTGTGCTAACCATATTTATGTATGACTAGGCCAATTTAAAATCGAAATAACCCCCGCCATCTTGTGGCGACGATCATCTTGGACCGATTTTCATGATACATAGCTAAGAAAACTATCAACTAATTCACGTTTAAAAAAAATTGATTCATCCGTTAAGGAGATACGAGGCCACAAAAATTAAAAAAAAAAAACTTTTGGAGGTTTCAGTTTTCTTTTGTGTTCAAGCGTCCGTTAAAATGTTGGAAAGCGCTTTTATTAAAATAATTCCCTCCTATTTTACTTATTGACGAAATAAAGAAAGTGTGAGCAAGAGGGCACATTCCTGTGAATTTAGAGAAAGAGAGACGTATAGTTCTCTCTCGATGTCGTATCAAATGAAATAGAACCTCTATCTTTCGCACGCCTGCGATCTGCGTTGAAAGGAAAGAGTGAGGTATATTTTTCTCCTCTCCTTCTTAGCGGGAAGGCGAGGAAAAAATGACATATTTCTCTTCGTATTTATTAACCTGTGATATGTCTAGTTGTAAGACTAATGAAATTGATCACAGTTTATGAAGTGTTTGATAGAAATATGAATTTTATATCGCGTTAATAAATATTTTTTCCTATGATTTATTGTGTTTTATTATCATGTTTTTTTTTTCTATTGATTAAGGGTATAACCATCTAGGTATTGTAATATTACAATCTAGCCTGAGGCTAATAAGTTATTTTAATTTATCCGATTCAAAAGTTTTATTAGTATGTATGTGTTCATTAACACGTATCTTAAAATAGTGTCTCTAAGAATGTGTTCATTAACACGTATCTTAAAATAGTGTCTCTAAGAATGTGTTCATTAACACGTATCTTAAAATAGTGTCTCTAAGAATGTGTTCATTAACATGTATCTTAAAATCTCATTACTTATAAAGAAATATAACGAATTAGAAATAAATATTACCTACATGGAAATAATTATCAAACTGTTAAACATATAACAAACTCGCTACCACGGACGTCGAGAGTAATAACTTTTCGAACCCACAAATATATATTATTCGGTTTAATCAGATTACTTTAGTAAGGATGATGGCCGAGTGTTTAGTGGAGTCGAGATTGCCTTGCGGAAGGTACGAGGTTCGATGATGCAAAAAGAGCCTGAACTACCGGCGAAGGAAAATATCGTAAGGAAACCATAGCATGGTGGTATGGCATATTCTGACGCCCTCCTAGCTAGCTACCACCTTAAGTCGATAAATCTGTTGCGAAGCACCTAACGCGTGTGTTCCGGCAGCCTTCCTTGACAGCCAGTGTATTCCAGACTAGGCATACCCCATCTACGGCCACGGTATCGTTGACTTCGGTAGTTGTGCGAGCTGGTGTTCAAATAAGTAACTAATTTTATTTGACACTAAAAAAATCGTAAAGATTAAAATAGTACTTTAAATACGTAGTACCTAAGTGAGATGAAACTATGAGTTAAATGCAAACCAAGTAACAAAAAAGAAAATACAAAAATACATATATATTTAGGTTATGGCCGTACATTGGGCGGAATTTTCGTCCAAAGCGATTTCTTCCAGGCAACCTTTGCATGGATAACTGTAATAATACAGTTTCTACTGCATAATGGAACAAGTGATTAGAAGCGAGTTCGAAAAAACCCGACTGCTAAATTGTTCAACCTGTATATCATCCTTAATTTCTTTTTTTTTTATATTGATATACCCAGTGTCACTCTCGCGACTAAGACGAATCTATTGACACCACTCACATAAAAATACGACAAGCCTTTTAGGCTCTAGGGCGTGCTAAAGAAATATACATATCTACTTACATACACTCGAAATAAATAACCCTCCTTCTTTCGCAATCGGGCAAAAAGGAGAAAAGATAGATAGATAGATAGATCAACGCTTTATTGTAGACACACAAAACATAACAATACAAAAATATTAATTTACATGTAGTGCCACAAGTGGCGGCCTTATCGTTAAAATCGATCTCTTCCAGACAACCTTAGGATGGAAACCTTTAAGAAAAATAATATTTATAGAACGAGGGTGTACTTACAATAAAGAAAGTAACGAAGTGAGTTGTGGAGATGTAGATGTGGTCCCTGATGTCTACCACAGCGGTAGAAAACCGCGACTGTATTTATACGCAATAGAACAGCACACACTGCTGCGCTAAATTAAATTTTGAAGCCGTGTACCCCTTATAAAACATTTACGGCACTGGTCCAAGTAAAGAGCGAATACAGTGTAAGTTACTCGTTCTGTCCAAAAAAAAAAAAACGAATTTTACGTTGTGGTTCAAAAATTGTACTTACTATACAATCCAAAAAAGAGCGTCCATTAATGTATTTAGATGAATAAATGAATTAATTTAAATAATGGTAGTGAGCGGCCTTATTGCCTAAAGCAATTTCTTACTGCCAAATTTAAGCTAAAAAAAATATTGCATCCAAATTTATGCTAAAACACATTAATAATTACAAACAAAAAATGTAACAGGCACTTTCTTGAAAATTATATAAAAAAAACATCTTGAATAATCCCTATTTCCCTGTCACGCTATAACTTGAGAACGGCTTTACCGATTTCATTAATCTTTTTAAAATGATATATTAAACTTTGTAAAAGGTTCTTACATTAGAAAAATAAGAAAATAGCGCAGATAACAAATTCAGCGAGATCAGAGATCGATCATTCATTCATAGAGGAACAATCACTACGTTATAGTAATAACGTATTTAATTATTTGCACCTTGCGATTTGCACTTTTCCTCTGAAACTCCGCCATCTTGAGCAGTTGACAGCTCACGTCATTGATGACATCATTAATCGACTATTAGGCGCTACGGGGTTCGCCGGGTCAGCTGGTATAGTATATTATACAATTATAAAAATTCAAAACCTACTAAATTTATATATTGTATACTAGTACCAGTTAACACCAGGAAAAATAATGAATAATGACAAAGTACTGAAATATAGGAAGGGATTTCGCCTGCCTAATAGACAATGGCAGTACATTTCATTAAGTGAGTACCTAGATGTATGTATTAACCTTTATTTCATCACAATTTCCAAATGCCTGGAACCAGAGTTTTACAGAAATTTACAGACAAGTATTAAGAAGTGTTTCTATTGTTCTCTCCTAAAGGACGTTGGACTGCATCAATTCAATATTAAGTTAAGAGGCCGCCGCGCCGCTCTCAGAAGCGATGTGGTGCTGCAGCCGAACTGTTTTAACCTGCATAACACTATCGAATACTATAGCAGACTGCTTAAGATTCCCGCCAAGGTCCTTGACGAGATAAAATTAAATATAATGCATTTGCCATATTAATCTGATTAGGTATATCCCAGAAACGCTAAACGCCTAAGCACCATACCACATCCAAAAACGATCCCACACAATTCTTCTATCCTTACCACACGGACTTAAGGTTTACATTCTGCTAGCAAACCTAACGACTATTTGATTTACCGTGTTACGCTGTCCCATTCGATTCCTCAATACATTAGGTACATTCATCATATGGGAGCTGGGAATGTTGAATAAAGTATTAGATACCTTGGTACTCGGTACTCGATGTAATTTCCGACTAGACTTTTTGCGTAGACCAACGTTATATATTGAGTGAAGATAATTGACCGAGCGATCGTAGCGACTCTGCTTTATGTCTGGCGAAGTTTTCTTTCGTCTGACAGTACCTAATCAGTATGTACCTACAAGGTTATCGATTAGGGGTTAGGGGCAGTGGCGGATTAAAGGTCCAGAGCGCCCTAGGCAATCACTTTATCGGCGCCCTTGTACCGGCCATAAATGACCATCATAATACTATAAATTTTATCTAGTTATACAACAAGGTCTACTAAATTCTGGGGTTTGATAATACTATCAAACCCCAGACTTTAGTAGACCAGGACCCTTGTACTTACGCTAATGCGCGAATGAAATATGACGTTATAACTATGAAGAAATCAAGAGGGACGACAGAACGAGCATCGAAATTCATGATTCCTCTCTGCTCTGGGAAATAGGCCTTAATGTATATGTGTGTTGACAGATGATGGTGTGTTATGAATATATTACTAGAAAACGTCCCGCGATTTCTCCCGCGTAGATCCCATCACCGTGGGAATATCGTGGCTTCCTACAGGTGAAAGAATTTTAGAAATCGGTCTAGTAGTTTTTCAGTTTACTCGTTATAAACAAACAATGTAATAGTGTTAGAGCACAGCTGCACTGCAGCTCATAACTGGCCGGCTCGATCGGAGAAGACTGGCGTAAGTATTAGTGATCCTAAGGGATCACTAATACTCATCATAAGAGGATCATTAATACTCATCCTAAGGAGATCACTAATATTCGTTCTATGTAATGAAAGTTTATCGTCGTCGTCAAAATGTATGAAACAGTTGTATTTTTTCTCGATTTAAAGTTGTTTGTATAGTTGTTCCTTAGGATGAGTACAGTGACCCACTTTTGGCTTAGTACCTATATCCCTAACCGATAGCCATGATCGTTTGTCCATGTAGTTACGGGCAACTAATGTTTAATATCGGGGTTTATCAGGCCCAACATTTTGTATTGCCATTCAGCATGGTAATGCCGCTAGCACACTAGGTACTCTGCTCTCTGGTGGTGGGTTGGAGCATTTGGATTATCTACAGATACATAGTGGTATATAGGTAATCCATCTGATATTTTTTTAACCGACTGCGAAAAAAGGAGGGTTATGTTTTTCGAGTGTATGTATGTATATTTCTTTGACATGCCCTAGAGCTTAAAAAGATTTTGTAATTATTTTGGCTAAAAAATACACGAGCAGGCCATTACAAAATTCCAAACATAAGCATTTTCCAAATCGGATTAGGCGACATAATCAGTACACATATAATAAAAATCCGACAAATTAAAAACATCCTTTCATCTAAAAATAATACACTACAATATAATAATAAACAAAAGGCAAATAAACGCCAAAAATACTCAACAAAATCTTCGAGACCGAGCGTGGACGGAGCACATCAAATACACCAAATACAAAAATTCTTGTTGGAATCCTCGCAAGCCTCACAATCTCTAAACATAAATTTAAAGCTCAAGTGCGCTTGAACCACGAAGCGGTCCTAAATTGGGATTATTCTTTGGCAAATAAACTCATTTTATTGGCGAATGTTTAAGAGAAGAACGAGAGGAATTTCTGATGCAAATATTTTTAAAGTTAACGGTGTTTAGGCTGGAAACGCAGGCGACTTGCTAAACGCATAAAGCCTAGTGAACTGCATTCCTAGCAAGGGCTTGCTAAACGTCTGAAGCCTAATGGTTTGCATTCCTAGGAAACATAGTGGTTATGCGCCAAGCTCGCAGTGCAGCCTGCCGCGATTATTGTAAAACCAAAACATTGGTTTTACAATAGTGACTAAGTAGAATCTAGGCGCTAAACAATCCGCCTGCCTCATATCGAATCGAATCGCGGGGCGTATTATGTCCCTCGTGGGAGACGCACATGGTACGGGCGGGGGTCTAGCTTGCGCTGTTTCCCCAGGCTGGACGCTGCTGCGATCAGGCCCAGGAAGTTTTTTTTTTATGGCGGGCGCTATCGCACCCGCGGCCGCAATTGAGTCTGGTCTTTCTGTTTTCCCTCAACATCAGGTCCTTGCCGCCTGCCTGTGCGTTTCCAGCCTTTGGCAAATGTTTGCAAGAAAGTCTTTAATAACTACACGATGATTTGACTACATTTTTATTATTCTTACTCGTTGTTACACTACAAGCATCGTTAGATGATTTTGATCATTGACTATTCTAGAATTTGTTAAACAGTCAAACATGATTTCATATACCTAATTAAGTAATTAGGGACCAACGATTAACAAGTCCAAATTTTAATAGCGGGGGCGCAGTTATAGTCTACTACGTCATCTTAGAATAACAATATATTAAACTTATCAAAGTACTAGCTACGCCCTGCGTCGTTACAGACGTTAATACAGGATAAAAGTGTCCTATGTTAATCCAGGGTCTAACCTATCTCCGTACCAAATTTCATCCAGCAGTTTTTGCATGAAAGAGTAACGAACATAAATCCACACATTCTTACAAACTCATGCGTTTTTAATATAAGTAGGAAGTAGGATATCTAACGATACGTCGCAGACTATACAACAGACATAGTGCTATACATTTAGAAAAATTAAATTATAATTTCATCAGTTAATTCATTTCGTTCCGAAATTTATGAGAAATCTTTATATTTGTATTTATTGTACAACCGCAAAATCTCAAGCGAGCCAACTAAAGACAACTGTAAATGCGAGCCAGTATTTCTCGGGTGAAGAGCTCAAGTTCTTTACAGGACAAAGTATGAAATACGGCGTCGGCGGGTATTTGAGAGCTCGTTCGGGGATTTCATGGTCTCAGAGACGGCGTACAATCGCTGATCAAATATTAAATACTGCAATTCTGCAGCGCAGAACGTTATACCGCTGTGTTTGTGAACATAAGTACTTTTTTATAATTTTATTTAGAAAACTAACGTGTGTTTAGTTTCATGCATGTATGTTTGTGTAAATTTTTGTGTGTTAATATGCCGTCGTAGGAGGTACGAACTACTTATTATAGCCCTGATGAAGTTCATTGAACTTAAACTGAACTGTAGTTGAGCCTTTGAAACTTTCAGGTTTCTATGTATTTTTCTACTATTCTTTATTTTGTCATTTTGTTTTTATTAATACGGCCGCTTGCCCGGTGTTTACATGGTAAATTTAATCAGACGCTCTGATACGGTTAGAGATTTAAAGTTTACAGTTAGAGATTTGTGGTCGCTACTGAAGAAGCTACCTTTCCCATCGGCTATGGGTTCTTCGAGCGAAGTGGCCAGCCCATTGCTACTTTAGCTTGCAAAACCTACTGTGTCATTTTTAAGAATCTTTTATTAACTTAAAGAAGTGTTATTCAGCGAAAAATAACCAAGACTTCAAATTAAACATGTCATCCGTACAGTCTTAAATGCCCCTCCACGAGCATCCATCCAAGACGTATTATGACAGCAAAACTATATAGCCAGTACTTACATTTTCTTAACCAAAAACAAAGACGAAACAAACTGTAAACACAAATAGTTAAACACAGTTTAACAGTTCTAATAAGATGCCTCTCAATCAAAGTTCCCTCAATTTCAAGTATAATGTTGAAGTGCACCAAGTTCTTGCAGTTTGTGGTCGCACCTGTCTCACTACAAGAACAAATTTACCACTCCTCGCCTTCTTACGACTAGTGCAGCCATGGAGATAGAGACTTCGAGAAATCTCTATTTTATTTACCTACATATATTCTACTTTTATTACGAGACTAATTCTCAGTAACTAGAATCAAATTATATGACGGACTGTGTTCAACAGCATCTACAAATTAGAAAAATAATATATTTAAATAAATAAGTAAAACATTTAAAATTCACTTCATGATTATTAAGAATGAGAAAACAAACTGCTTTTATTGAATAAAGAAAAATAAACTATGGTAAAGTATACAATTTGAAATTAGAATACGCCGAAAACTATGAATTTACGCGATATTTTGTAAGCCACCTCTTAGAGAAATCATTGTAACGGAAATGTTGTTTGTAGGAAAATAATCATTAATATCCCTTTAAAGACATTTTCATTAGGCACCTTTACTTGACCAGCTTAGATTATTAAGTGTAATAATTTTCTTATTGAAGTAAATTAGGACTTGGTCTAAGATTACAAATAATAATATAATCTATAATTAATTGTGACATTTTTTTAATAACTTATGTTTTTTTGTTATAACATTAAAATATTATTTTGTCTAAGATTTATTAGAGTGCCCGTTTTCTCAGAGGTTTTCGTCTTTTTTTGTTCAAAAAGAGTGTACTTTCCGAATTTCCTCATATAAATTTTATTTAAATCGGTTAAGTACATAGTTTTTTTTCTTTATTTTTTTTTATAATAAGATGAAATTATTATTTTTTGGAGTATAATTATATTTTAATAATAACTTGTTAATATAATTTATCCCATATTTCGTCCTTCCTACCACATCCCTTCTACTGGTTGTGTAAATCCCCGGTTCACTACGCTCCGTACTACGCAGATATTGCAGAATTAAATTGTAACATTAAACACAGTCGTCTGTACGATTATTTAGTTAAATCCACACCGGGGCTTAATTAATTACTTACTACGTTAGCGAGAGGTTTAACTAGATATTGAAGTATAGATTTCGTAGAACTAGCTAGTATAGAGCTCAGGTATTTAAATGTATTTGCTAATAACTATAGCAGTATTTGTAAATATTCGGTCGTCTTCTTTTCTTTGCTTTTCTTTCCCAAAAAAGAGATGCTTCGCTCGAATTATTAATTATAAATCCCCACAAATATTATATCTACGAAATTGTGTTTGTTATTTTATTATTTTTATTCCCAAAAACGAAATGCCTAACTATAACAACGAAAAAAATATAGCAGAAAGATTACACATAGACCATTTAAGATCTACAGATAATTCAAATGCTCTCAACCTACAACCAGAGGGCAGCGTGCCGTGAAAGCTAGCCGCGTTACCACGCTGAATGGCATTGCTTATACGTTGGGCCAAATAAAAATTGGTTGTTTTATTGGTTTTTTGACTTTCATCTCCTCAGCAACTGACCAACAGATTGGCTTGATTTATTGCACAGAGATTTCGTAATCCGAAGAGTGCCACATAGGCTACTTTGTAACTTGTAAGAACATGGGCGAAGCCTCGGGCTAAAGCTAGTATAACGTGATTGGAAAAAAGAGAGTTTATATCACTGATTTTTGGATTGCTTGTATTTTACCCGACTACGAATGAAGTAGTGTTTATGCTATGTTTTTCGAGTGTATGTATGTGTGTATATTTCTTTGGCACGCCCTAGAGCCTAAACGACTTGCCGTATTTTCATATGAGTGGTGTAGATATACAATAGATTCGTCTTAGTCGTGAGAGTGACACAGGGTTTATCAAAATAAAAAATGATGAATGATACAGATAGATTGTAGATATAAAGATTAAGCAGTCGGGTGTTTTTTAATTCGTTTCTTACCACTTGTTCAAGATATACTTATTTGTTAACTTAAAAGTTTCTAACCTCACTTCAATACATCATGCTTCGACCTTTCAGTGTCGGTATTTTCGCCGGCGTTCCGCTATGACGTTAATCCGACTTCAAAAGAGCCGCGGGTGACGATTTGCAATTCATACCGTTTTCGAGGCTCGGCCGGTGACGTCATTGATAAGCCAGGTTGTGCCCCCGGAGTTTAAGCAAAGTCTGTCTAGTGTATGAATACACTTACTACAATGAATTTAAATATGTTCACACAGTAAATGTTTGCAATTTTATATAGAAACCTAACGCGTGTTTGATTCATATTGTTAAAGAAGAATGAATGAATGAAAGTTTATTTCTTGAAGATGAGTTTTCACGCGTACCTAATTTTTGGAAAGGTCCAACGAGTGCTAGACGTGTCATCGTTGAAGAAACGAACGACTCATTTCATCCCTGATGAAGTTCACCGAATGTGAACGAAACTATAGTTGGACCTTTCCAACAATCAGGCACAAGTGAATACCCGTCCTCTTAAACAATATGTTCACTCAGATCTATAAAAACGTATATACAACGTGTAACAGAAAGTTGTGACAATACAAGAGTGTTAGTCTACCCATCAAAGTGAACCCAATATAGAAGAAAATCGAGAATAAATTATATTATTGTCTTCTCCATATAATTTGACCGATCACGTGACCAATTTTTGTATGGAGAACCTAAAATTTTATTCTCGAATTTTGAAAGCGTTCTTCTGCAAAGGTCTTGACTGTTATACTAACACCCTTAAGTATTGTCACACCTTTCTGTTACACGTCGTAAACTCTCTCAGATGTTCAAGACAACATATAATACACAGGTATTATTGTTCGTATTATTTGCCGTGTTTGAAAGTTTTATATTGTATGATGTAAGAAATTATAATATTTATGTACCTATTAAGAATAAGTTAAGTTGTTAATGCATTCAAGGGTAGATAGTTAGGAAGTGTGGATAAGCGCATTGGAAATACTGTAAAGCTTATCTATTGATATGTGAATATATAAATAAATGCTGGTTTTTATTAAGAAAATTCGAGAAAAAATGTCAGTTTCATATGTATCCATGGTCTAATATTAAATGAGAGATCTAAAAAATAAGGAAGATTAGAACAGAGAGACGTGAACCAATGTAATTCTGTTTACTCGTAGTCTGAAAGGGTATATATAACTTCTTGAGTCAAATATTTTTTTATCAAATTCGGCCCAGTAGTTTAGATTTTGAATCAAAATAATTCAAACATTTTGAAATGAATTAAATAAGGCCAACAACACATTTTCACAGTTTTCTTCAAATTCCCACTTAAATTTGACTAAAACATTCCATTAATCATCTCTATTAACTTCCGATAAGATAAGAAAACAGTGTTTATCAGCAGGAAACGTAACACCCTTTCTTTCAGCTAATCTGGTAAATCTGTCAAGGGCGGGTCGAGTTTACACGCAACATTTCAATTGTTTAGCCATCAAGATTCAGATAGGGGCCAATTCGGAGATTATTTATAGACCTGTCAAGGAAGTTGTCAAGATTGTTAAATTGCTTGTTTTTGTTGATTTTGGTCAGAACGAGGTCATAAATGTCGTTTATTCCCATCTGTTCTGTGGAGTAGTTCTGTTGACAGAGCTAGTGGGAATTTTTTTCGCATGAGTTTTGTTAGTTGTAAGACTATGCTTGACACTCGACGTTGTCTCCATCTGTTCTGTTACTTATGTGCAATGACGGTTCTAGAGGTAGACAGGCGACGTTTAACTTCAAAGCTGGAAAACAAGTTTCGTTATTCCCGATTTAAGATGCGCGTTTATTGAAATGCGTCATAGAACGTCAAGATACTGCTGAACCAATTTAATAAATCATTTTTTTCTTTGAAAGGATTTTTTTCATGTAATCCCAAAATAAGTTTTATTAGAATTGATCTAGTAGTTTGGTTTTGAAATCGATGTAACTAAAACATTAATGTACGCGGCTGCTGAATTTAAATCTGTGGTGGTATCGCGAAACGATAGCGGAGAAAAAATTGAAACAAGTGACAGCAATTTTGGTTTAATTACAGAATGAAACCGAGATTATTGACATTCGAATAGACCCTTTTCCGGTATACTTTCTATTTCAATAAATGAATTAAGCCTTTATTTCGGATAAATATCGTAAGATTTCTTAGCTAAATTAATAATAAAAAAAAATATTCACACTTTAATCAGTTTTCAACTTCTTCCACTATTTTCTGCATGTTCTTAGCTGTTCTGGACCAAATATTGTCAGTAATTATTTTAATATCATCTTCCCAGCTCTTGTACTGTCATCCTCGTTCTCTTTCTGTTTATCAGTACATGATTGTTTTGCTCTATTTCTCAAAAAAAGGAGAAGAGAAGAAATTTTCCACGTAATCCCATTTAAATTTTACCAAAACAGTCCAAGAAAACACAAAATACGAGGCGGCACTGAAAATTTCGGGAATCAAGGAAGTAGTGACACAACATTACTATTTAAAAATGTATTTTTTTTCGGTTTATTCTCCGCCATAATGGACACATTTTTCCATACGATGGAACCAATCATTGACGCAAACATTCCATTCGGAGTTGGGGTCTCCAAAATGGCCGTTTTGTAGGCGTCCACAGCTTTTTCAGGTGATGAAAATCTCTGACCACGCAATTTATTCTTTATTTTAGGGAAAATATAGAAATCATTAGGGCTTAGGTCGGGGCTGTACGGCGGATGGTCTAATAATTCTATGTTTTCTTGTTCTAAAAACTCTTTTGTTCTGTGCGCGGTGTGAGAACTCGCATTGTCGTGATGGAGGATTATGCGGCGGTTGCAGTTCTCTTTACGGAGTTCAGAAACGACCTGTGGTAAACAAATGCTAGCATACCATTCTGCATTAACCGTTCTTTGTCCCTCAAGAGGAATAGTCGCAACATGGCCGGTTTTGGAGACAAATGTGGCCAACATTTTTTTGCAACACTCCGTGAACGAACAATTTTTGTTAAGTTTAACTCATTTTGGAAGACCCTAACTCGTGACTGGTTTTTTGTTTTGGGTTCGTACGCGTATATCCAGGATTCGTCACCTGATACGATGTTGTATACAACATTTGAGAATCCAACTTGGAATCTTTTGAGAGTTTTGACGCACCAAGGAACGCGAGCCGCTTTTTGCTTTTCACAGAGCGAATGCGGTATGCGGGAAAACAACTTTTTAACACCTAATTGTTCATGCAAGATTATTTGTATTTGACTCATGCCAATATCTAAAGTTGCCTGAATTTTGCGGTATGTCACATGTTGATATTCCTCAATCAGCTTACGCACAGCATCAACGTTTTCTTGGGTGACTGCAGTTTTTGGACGACCTTGACGGGGATCATCACTGAGCTTGATACGTTCACGTTGAAATTTAGCAAACCAGCGATAAATTGTGGCAAAACCACAATTTATGGGGCTTCATCACCAAATGCAGAAAAATTATCCGGTCAATACACTGTTTTTGTGTTAAACCACTTCGAAAGTCATAATAAATCAGCGCTTGAATTTTTTCGAGTCAATTCTATTTTTGCAACGACTAAACAAGTTTGACATAACCTTGTGACCAGACCGAGAATCTTTTTTAAATAAATAAATGGAATTCGATTTTTAAAACCAAGGAGATTATAAATAAAAAGAATTTAATATGACAGGAACAGTGGAAATATTCCATTCCCGATACTTTTAGTGCCGCCTCGTAATTAAGCCTGCCAGTCCGTAGTATTATTAAGTACTTTTGAATATATCAAAATTAATGTCACATGCTCATTATTAACTATATTGTAAATAAAGTAGCGCTAAATTAATTGTACCGTTAATTTGGTATAGTATGCTTTTCCATTCAAACTTAAAAAAAAGTAAAGAAATTTTATGATTTCAATACAATTATTAACTAGTCCATTTTATGGATAAAATAATGTTTTTGAGTGTTAGCAACAAAGGTGCTGTTACTTTTTTTTCAAAATGATTGCCCGAAAGAAGCCGGCTGTGCCTCACTAAGGTATTTATTTGTTTATTTTTTTTTTACTTTTTCCTTTTAAATTTCTAATAAAATACTAATAATTCGATTGTGACATTAATAGTGAAGTGTTAACTGTTATAATTTTTGCAATATTTGTTGTTTTATTTGATAATAAACTTTGTATGCCGTGACATACATAGCCAACTCTAAAATGTTTATTTTTTTTTGCCAATAATGGGTTAATAATAAATTAATGTTTGTGTCACCAAAATACTGGCATCGAATGGTTTGAGACCCACAAGTAACCTATTATAACGGATTCAATGTATTTACACAATTTATAATTATTTTGTACAAGCTTGTGGTTTGTAATTCTAATTTGAAAACTTGTTATTTGTATTTATTTTGTGAATAAATATATCTATTGCTAAGAATTATTAAAATGTTAAATCCCAACAGATACGTTCAATGTTCGCATATACAGTTTTATTAATAAACGTGTTTTAAAAGTTAAAACTCTTGCTTAGCAATGGATTATTGAATTATTATTGATGCACGCGAATGATTTTGTTGCTTAGTTAAACAACGGTTAATTCGCGTTTATTAATTAAGAAAATTTTACCTTGGATTAAAGGCGTTAAGAATGAGTTAAGTGATCAGACGCTAAGTCTTGAGTAAGATTTTTATTAATAAGGCTGTGTAGGTTACTTATTTAATATTAATATACAGGGGTAGGCACTCGAAGTGTTACCAACTTTAAGTTGGTATAGCAACCAAACTGTTGACAATATGGCGCCCATTTTTTCACAGTCGTAAGTCTATTGTATTGTTCTTAAAAATACAGAAGCTCATTGTTTTTCGTCGCTGCTAAAAAAAGTTATTCAGATAGAATTTAAACGCCACAGTGTTATTACTTTGTATTTGGCTGGAAAATCGCAACCAGCCATTGTTAATGCGCTACGACATTTACATCTCAATAAAATGTTTGTGTATCGGACCATCACGCGTTACAATGATACGGGTAGCATCAAGAAACGCCATGGAGGTGGACATCCAACAACAGCAACATCATCAGAAATGGTTCGAAAGGTAAAGGCTAGAATTGAACGAAATCCACGACAAAGCGCAGTTAAATTGGCGAAAAGTCTTAATGTATCTGCCCGGAGCATAGGACGCATATAAAAAAATAAACTACAACTGATGCCTTACAAAATACAAAAACTGCAAGACTTGACACTTGCACAAAAGGCAATTCGCCTAGAAAGAGCTATGCAGTATTGAAACATCTCTTTTAGCAAAGTTTTCATATATTTTGAGGTACCAGGATATTCTGATTTGGATTAAAATTCAATACAGATGTAGCTAAAATATGACATTGATGACTTTTTACCAATGATAGTGCATTCAATACCATGGTATTTAATGTGTCTATTAATACTTATATTGGCGATTTTTTAAATGTCTTAATAGAAAAAAAGACAGCTTTCACAAAAATGTATGATATTCCAATGATTATTTTGTCTAAAATTCTGGCTTAACTAGTTCCAGAGTAGAAATAGTAGGATGTGTATAGTGGCCCCATTTCGGCTTAGAACACTCCAAACCTATATCATTATTAGTAGCAGTAAACTACTAGTACAACTACAGTATTTAATACGCAATATTTACTTGTCATCATAGATTTTCTCCAGCCTAAATATATCTACAGGGGTAGGCACTCGAAGTGTTACCAACTTTAATTTGCTGTAGCAACCAAACTGTTTACAATATGGCGCCTATTTTTTCACAGTCGTAAGTCTATTGTATTGTTCCTAAACATACAGAAGCTCATTGTTTTTCGCCGCTGCTAAAAAAAGTTATCCAGATGGAATTCAAACGCCACAGTGTCATTACTTTGTATTTGGCTGGAAAATCGCAACCAGCCATTGTTAATGCGCTACGACATTTACATCTGAATAAAATGTTTGTGTATCGGACCATCACGCGTTACAATGATACGGGTAGCATCAAGAAACGCCATGGAGGTGGACATCCCACAACAGCAACATCATCAGAAATGGTTCGAAAGGTAAAGGCTAGAATTGAACGAAATCCACGACAAAGCGCAGTTAAATTGGCGAAAAGTCTTAATGTATCTGCCCGGAGCATAGGACGCATATTAAAAAATAAACTACAACTGAAGCCTTGCAAAATACAAAAAGAGCAAAACTTGACACTTGCACAAAAGGCAGTTCGCCTAGAAAGAGCTAAGGAGTTAAAGCAGTTGCACGTTGATAGCAAGCTTGAAAATTTGGTATTTTTCGATGAAAATTTTTTTACGGTTCAGCAATATGTGAACAAACAAAATGATCGCGTATGGTTAAAGTCTAAATCAAACGACAATTTAGACCAACGAATTGCTCTGCGAAAGCAAGCACCAGCATCAGTGATGGTTTGGGCCGCGGTAACTGCTACGGGACGTTCACCTCTCGTTTTCATTGAACAGGGTGCAACCATTGGACGTTTCAGCAAGACTCGGCACCATCCCACAAAGCCCGTGAAACCCAAATTTTTTTGCAAGAAAGTTCCGAGCTTCACTTCTTCGCAACAATGGCCACCATATTCGCCGGACTTAAACCCAATGGATTTTTCCATATGGTCAATTCTAGAGGCCAAAGTGTCAGCAAAAAAATATGAGACAGTCGACGCCTTAAATATTGCTCTTCGCCGAGAATGGAACAAAATATCAGCAGACCACATTCGTGCAGCGTGTGAAGCCTTCTCGGACAGACTCGATACTGTTATCCGCGCTAAAGGTGGCCAAATCAACAATATTTTTTTTCTTTTTAATTTTAAATGTTTTTTTTCTATACATTGAAGTTTATAAATAAAAAGAAACAAAATTGACAAAATTACAGCATTTTGAATTGGTAACACTTCGAGTGCAGACCCCTGTATATTGCCCTCTTTAGTAAATCTGCATATCTGCTTAGTAAGTATTTAATAGTACGTACGTATCTAGTTGAGTACTTGGTGATTCCCTTAGTGCTATATAGAGTTTTTTTAATGTCTGATTTCTCTGAGACGGCTGGACTTATTTTAATTTCTATTTTGTTTAATAGGACATACTTCTCCAGTTGTACCATTTTATCGAAATTGGTCTAGGGATTTGGTTTTTAAATCAAAATAACTAATATTTTACATGGCTTATTTTGCTCGAAAAGTGCAGGCATTATACCCCGTCACGCTAGCCTTAACGATATTCTTCGCCGGGCTCATACCACCGCTAACTGTGCGGCTATTCTAGAACCGAGTGGTCTTATGCGTAGCTATGATAAGAGACCCGACGGCATGACTCTTATCCCTTGGAAGATGGGGCGGCCTTTAGTGTGGGACGCTACTTGCGTCGATACTCTTGCACCGTCTCATTTTCCCGTTACTTGTAACAAAGTTGGTGCGGCGGCAGAGTCAGCTGAAGGCCTCAAAAGGCGCAATTATAGTAATTTAGATAGCGGTTATATGTTTGAGCCTTTTGGGGTTGAAACTCTCGGACCTTGGGGACCGGGAGCAAAATTATTTTTCAAAGCCCTAACAAAGCGTCTAGTTGATGCTACTCGAGACCAAAATGCTGGTCTCTACCTGGGTCAGTGCATTAGTATTGCCATTCAACGAGGCAATGGGGCCAGCATTTTGGGTACTCTACCAACTGGCAGTGGTTTAGATTTAAGTTAGTTTTAATTTTTTGGTATTGCTTTTGTACATATAGTTTATAGCTTTGTATAGGTTTAGTTGAAATTTTATCATGTTTTATAAGTTTGTGCAATAAAAGATATCACCATATAGCTCTATCGATGCCTGCCGCAATGAAAGACGGTAATCATCTTTTTTATAAAATATCTCATTGTATATAATGAATAAACTTGCGAAACTACAGACTAGACTAATTTCAAGAATTCTTTTGCCGTTAGAAAGCTGTATTATCACTGAGTAACGTAGGCTGTATTTATTGTTAGAAAAAGTTAGAGATCCGTGGGACAGCGCGGAGTGCTACGCCGTAGCTTCTACGCCGTAGGCGACGTAGACTCTACCGCGTAACAGCCGTAGATAATGACCCCAATTCGGTCAGTCACACTGACTGACTAAACTAAAAAACTGCATTTACATAGCGCCACTAATTTATACTTCTATTCCAGGGCACCTAATCGAATTGCCCGACAGCAAATATTATGCAGAATTGATAAAGTGGTTGTCTAAAGAAAGTTTGTACACGGTGAAAGACTTCCTTCAATCGATAACAACTAGTAAAAATATTAACTATGGACTTGTATGGATTTTTCTTTGGACATAATATTCTGGGAAGTCTTAAAGCCACTTTCTATTAAGTACCTCGCAACAACGTAAACAATAACGCTAAGAAAAGAACAATTACCATTCTTACCAAGAAAACTCTGAAGACTCTTACTCGAGCAAGCAAACTTCGCGATACGATGCTACAATATATGGCTTCGGTAACTAGATGTCACTACGTTCTACGTAGTCTGGGACGGCCAAAAACTTGCTTGTTTCGCGATATCGGCGCATTCAAACAGGATTGGTGGAAGGTGGCCCAGGATCGTGAAATGTGGTACCCTGACTTTTGCACATAAGAATATTATTTGATTAGGAAATTAAGAAATATTGATAAATATTAAGAAATAATATTTCTCTTCTTAATATTGCGCCTGTTGATTGAAGACGGTTATAAGATAGAATAAGATAAGACATTTCTGTATTTAAAAACCAGCAACAATACATAAAACATGACAAAAGTAAAGCTTATACACATATACCAGCTTTTAAATGGTAGCCTTATTAAATCGTAACGAATACCAACCATAGTATAAACGGTTTAACATTCATAGCTCCCTAGTATTTATCATTATTTATTTATTACCTTTTTTATTTATTAATAAGTAGTATTTCTTCTCAGGTTCCATGTGTCATTCATAATCATATGCATACTACATAATAAACTCGGACAACAAAAATCGTCGAGCGAGCATTATACAAAGGATCGCTATCTCTGAGTGTCTATGCTAGTCCTAGGCGAAGGCAAAGGTCGCCATGATATCGCTTAGCACATATCTCGGGCATGAGTACCCACCCATTCTTACCTTCCTTACCGGAAAACTCTGACTCTTAGTACAAAAGTACGAAATAACTTCGCGTTTGTCTTGATTAAGTGCCGAGGTATTTTACTTTGGGAAACAAGATATTGTAAGATAAATATGACCTTACAGACTGCTGTGTTTATTATTTGAATCATAATCATAGTTATTCTATTTGTTAAGACATTTTACACGTCAATCAAAAAATAAATTTATAGGAATTTATGCTACGTATATGAAAATAATATTACTTAATTGATCACAAAATGAATTTGAGCTAACAAATATGCAAACTGGCAGACGTAAGAACAAAATTCCCTCACGTGTCTGAGGTATATTATGTCAGACGTGATGTCGTCGAAGACACGATCGCCTCATTGACACCAACCTGATGAAGTTCATAAAACGCGATCGTATTAAAATACGTTACAGTAATGTACTGTTTTTGTAAATAGTTAATTAAAAATTTCGTAAGTAAATAAAAGATTTTTTTTAAATCGATTCACTATTGTCGAAAATATCGATAAATATACAGGGTTTTACGCTAGGAGTGAACTAAGCCGAAAGAGGGCTACTGTACATACCCCAATAAAAAAAAAACCACTTATTTTATACATATTATCGACGACGGATAAACTTGTTCTATGGAACAGCAAATTTTTTTCTTTTTTTCGGGGTTGGTCCCATAATGAATGTTGTTCGTGATGATGAGTATGTTAACCCTCTCTACGCTAACTAACTAACAAAAAAAAACCTACAGACGAACGCAGAACCTCCTCCTTTTCAGAAGTCGGTTAACAAGACCCGCGATCAATACCGAGCCCAGCACTTTCCCAATCTACGTCTTGTTCCCAACAAAATAAGTACCTACACAAAGAGCTCGGCCAGGAGTTAGGTACCTTTATATAACTCAACCCCGTTATCAAACAGAAGGCTCTGAAAAGACTTCTAATTTTATAAGATGCGAACAATAGAAGCTGTAGGGTGACCAAAACTAAAGGATAATAAACAAAACAAAAATATCTTAAACAATGTGTGTAACAGAAAGGTGTGACAATACTTAAGGATGTTAGTCTACCAATTAAAGTAAATCCATAGTAGAAGGAAATTTAGTAAAATTGGCGACAATAATATTAGGTTCTCAACACAAAATTGCTCATGTGATCGGTCAAGTAGTATGGACGACGCAATAATTTTTCTCGAAATTTGCCAAATTTTCTTTTATAATGTATAGACTAACACCCTTAAGTATTGTCAAACCTCTCTGTTACAAGTTGTATAAATGAGCGAGTCCTGACTGACTGACTCATGTTAGCTAGGAATCAATGTAGAGTCTATACGGCTGAATCCAGAGACATGTGATTCGGAAGGTGTATTCATTACAGCGTATAGAGATGTACCAAGAGTTGATTTTTGGAAATACAATCCCTAAAAGGGTTCAAATAGGGGTTCAAAGATTTTTATCTTTATATTCCATGTTATGACGCGAGCAACGTCGGGTGATAGCTACTAGTATTTTTATATTTTACAATATCTATACTAATATTTATAAAGAGAAAAGATTTATAGTTTTGTTATGTGTCGAATAAACTTAAAAACTACAGGACTGATTTCAAAAATTCTTTTGACGTTACAAAACTACATGATCACTGAGCAACATAAGCTATATTTATTTTTAGAAAAATTAAAGATCTTTAGAAATACCGTTAAAAACAATTCAAAGTGTAAAAAAAATTGCCATGAAATGTCTTTCAACCAAAATTATGTGGTAGGACGGGCTGCTAGCGAGATAAGTTCATTTTCTTGACTTAAGCAACAGAAAGCTAGGTAATTTAAATCTAGACACGTCATACTTAAAGAAAAGAGACTAACTACTACTGACTGACTACTGCAAATAAAAATACTAAACCGATTTTTATGAAATTAAAAAACCACAAAATTCCAATTTATTGGAGAATTGGAGAAAATTGGAGAATGTCCATTAAAAAATCTAATACAATATTACGGGTCTTAAGAGTTCATATTTTTGAAGTATGACAATTGCAAAAAATATACGCATAATACGTACTGAGAATAATTAAGCAGGTACAAGAAAAAAACGTTATAAAAGGTGTAAAACTCTGTCAGCTACAAAAGCTATTTTTTTCAAATGACCTTTATAAAAATAGAAAAATAAAATAAAGTGTGCATTGGTGTAAAAGCATAAAAAACACGTAATATTGTAAAAGTAAGTGATGATGATGATTATCCAAAAAACTAGGGAATACGTTGTCAGCCTACAAAGAGGGCAACGCACACAAAAGACTGCCGGATTCCTAACTTCAACGGCAGGTTTGTTTTAACAATTTAAAGAATGCCTTCTGAAATCTCAACTTGATAATAGAGCAATATATAAATGATAACAAGGATTTCAAATGAAATGTCATGTATATTATGTATTTTAAATATAGGCTCTTTTATTTTATTTTAGGTGACAAAAATGCTGGGATTTTTTGGGGCAAAGAATATCCATTGTCATCCAACGTGGCAATGATGCCAGCATTTTTGCCACCTTTCCCTTAACTAAATGACTTTTTAACTGATCTTTTTCTTTAATTGTAAGTAGATAAAGTTTATTTTTTTAATTACTGTTTCGTCAACAGGCATCTTTACTTTCCATTAGCAACATTGCCTATCATTTAATTAAGAAGTGAGTTCACCGCCTACGTAAATCGCATTTTAATATTTACAGAGGTTGTCTTAAAGATATCGCTATTTAGTGATAATATCGCCTGTTATGCTTGTTTTCTGTTGTATTTATAAAGTTTGTATTTGTAAATTAAGAATGCCAAATTATTTAATATATGTTGTTCTATTCCTAATCATCATTAATTAATATATTAAAACAGGTCAAACTTTGCAAATCCTTATCCGAATACGAGATTTATCTCTTTATTTTTTTTATAGGAGATAAGGCTTGCATCTAGCCGCAACTCGCCTGATGTGAAGCGACGATACGGCCTAAGTTGGGGCCTGCTTGCCTAGAAGAAACCGATTTACTCGTGAATCGGTTTCGGTTGAAAAGACCCAGATTATAGTTATCAGGTAATAGAGATGCCGGCAGCAAGTTCCACAATCTACCTGTTCGCACAATAAAAGTAGACGCAGAGCGTTTCGTGCGAGTCTTGGGAACCTCTACTATGTACCGGTGGCGTCTGGTCGTATTTCACGGTTTTCAACTAGTTCATGCTATGTTAAAAACATCATAAATTCCAGAAAAAAAAAACAGAGAAGTTCGTCTACTCCGTGGGGGTTCCAATTTAATAATATGATGGCTAAGTGCCTTTGACCGTTGGAGCCATTCAGAAGTTTATTTGCGACGTTAAGATAAAGCAGAGCTAATAGAAGAGGTTGTGGATGTATTGACCTTTAGGCAAAGCCTATTTAATCGCATTGTGCGGGACTGGGAGTCGGGAACATTGTGGATATGTTCTACAATGTTATATTATTATATTTAATTCAATAATCACGCATCCGAATGGATACGAAATTATTGAGTTATGAGAAAACGAAAATCTATAAAGTGTTATCTGTTAGAGGTGTACTAAGCCGAAAGGGTATTTATAGTAATTTAAAAAAATCAGTATTCATTATAGAGTGTAGAGGTGGAGTAAAAAAGTTTATGGAAAATTCAATCACTAAGGGTTCAAATGGGGGTTTAAAGCTTGACACTTTTTAATCGCTCGGCTAGCTACCACCCTCAAGTTGTAAAATCTTTCGCCAAGCACCTAACGGTGTGTTCCGGCAGCCCCCCTTGAGAGCCAGTATTCCAGACTAGGCATGCTCCATCTAGGGCTGTAGTGTCGCTGACTTCCGTGGTCATGCGAACTCGTGGTCAAATGCCCAGCTGTTCAGGATTGAAAAAAAATCCTCTGTAATATTTAAATTTATCGCACGCAATGCCGCGGGTAACATCTACTTGTATGATATAAGAACATTTAATACAGGAATATACGATTACAATGTACAATTTGACACAAAATTTACAGTTATTTCGATTTAGAAACCAAACTATTCATAGAATTAATATTACATGATCTAAACAATAAAGCCAAAAATTGGTTCAGGTAGCTATTTGCAACTTCCTCGAAAAATCAGCGAATTGTGAACCCTTTTCTTTTTTGAAGTCGACTAAAGAAAGAATTGCCCGTAAATGTCTAAAGATTGTTTGTCTGTGTTTTTTTTAACTGGGTTACATTAAGGCATCTCAATATTTAAACCTAGACTAAGATTTGGATGCAAAAACAACTTATGATAAAAAGTACTTAAGTTATCCAAATGCCCTAAACTGCTAAGCACTGCCAGGCCGAGTTTTAGGGGGCTTATGAAACATTTCATTTGATTTCTTCAAACAAGTACCATATCCAAAAGTCTCAAAACTTTCTTTCGTCCAAAAGCAAACAGTAGTGGCAAATCGCGTGGTCAATTAGAATACGTTTTCCCCAAACAAATGCGACCTTACGCTCCTAAAATTAGGAGCTACAATCGCTTGCGTCGACCCGTCTCCAAAGCAGTTTGTCAAGTTCTTGTTAGGCATTCCGTTTGTAACGCTTAGAATCGGTAATAGTGACAGTGTGGGATCTGACGCGTGATTAAGGTGGAAGCCAACAGAAAGGTTATCTTGTGTGAATTTCAAGTCTCAAGATTAAGATTTAGTAGCTTCTGGAGATTACTAGTTATCACACTTAGACTAGATAGTTGGCTAAAACAATGGTTTTAGCCTACAGTCTAGTCTGTAGACTAGAGAGCAGGATACAATCAGTTTTAGCCATACTGGTTTTAGCCTACAGTCTAGTATGCAGACCAGACTGTAGGTTAAAATCAATTATAGCCACACTGGTCTACAGTCTAGTCTGTAGACTAGAGAGCAGGATACAATCAGTTTTAGCCATACTGGTTTTAGCCTACAGTCTAGTATGCAGACCAGACTGTAGGTTAAAATCAATTATAGCCACACTGGTCTACAGTCTAGTCTGTTGACTAAAGAGCAGGATACAATCAATTTTAGCCATACTGGTTTTATCTCACAGTCTAGTATGCAGACCAGACAGTTGGCTAAAATCAGTTTTAGCCACACTGGTTTAGCCTACAGTCTAGTCCGCTAGTAGGCAAAGCTAAATACGCATGTACGACACTACTAAATACTACGATATATGTATTGAAGTAATGTACATATATATACTTATAAGAAGCTATCGGGTGTTAGTGCTAGGTCTGTATGTCTGTCTGTCGCATCAGATCTCCGAACGGATGAACCCATTTTGATTATGTTTTTTTTGTTTGAAGGATTAATTAGTTGTGAGTGTTTGTTATATATGCTAAGTTTGACATAACTTCCCAAGAGTCCAGCACGACCACAATACATTGTATTCCAGACTAGGCATGCTGCATCATAGGCTGAGTAGCCTATGATGCATAATGCATAAGAGTCTTATTTCCTTGGCCGTGCGAGCTTGTGGTCAAATGACCAGCTGTGTAGGATAAAAAAAAAACATTAAATAATCATAAAATGTATTTATCGCTTCACTTACTTGTATTTCTAGAGAATTCTAATAGAGAGATATTCGTTCAGAAAAAAAGTCAAATTGAGAATATGACATGTAAAATTAGAAATTTAAGAAACCCCGTCACTAACTACAAAATAAAACTACCATTTTGTGTTGGCGGCCATCTTAAATTTGTAATTTATTATAGTATATTATATTCTACTAGTCAAGGCCTTTCATTTGATACCCATGTTGAGGGAGATGTGAAATAAATATGTAATCCGCCATATTGTAGCGTCGGCCATTTTGGATCTATATTCACGGAACACAGATAAGAACACTTAGAAACAAAAAAAAAACTAAATCAAAATCGGTTCATACGTCCACATATACAGACACGTCAAACTTATAACACCCTGTCGTGTTTGCATCATTACCATTAATCAACTAATTTCAATGCCGCAGGTCCTTCACACATATCGTGTAACAGAAAGGTGTGACGATATGTTCACTGGCCGGTTGGCGCAGTTGGTAGCAACCCTGCCTTCTGCGCCGCTGGTCCCGGGTTCGATACCCGGACAGGTTAAACATTTGTGTGCACATGTGTGAACATGTCTATTTGACCTGTGTATGGGGGTTATTATATATATAAGTATGTATTTGTGTATATAAGTATGTATTTATGTATATAAGTATGTATATCAGTCATCACGCAGGTTACCATAGCACAGGCTTTGCCTAGTTTGGGACCTGAAGACCTTTGTGTGGATGTTGTCTCATATTATTATTATTAATACTTATAGGAGTTAGTCTATTAATCAAAATGAAACATTGGCAGAGTAAAAAAATCAAAAAAAAAGAGTTTTTTATTCACTAATACGGCACTCGATCGGCCAAGTTGTATACGCACGCAATATACTTTATTTTAATTTCGCGAAAAAATAATGTACGCAAGGTACATATTGATGTGTAGACTAACACCGTTAAGTATTGTCACACCTTTCTGTTACACGCTGTATAAATAATGAAATGTAAGCAAGACGTTCTATAATAACTAATACATCAAAAAGCTTTGAGGTCTTCTTAATTTCACGCAAAAATGCGCCGTGTTTGTGCTCACGGAATGATGAAAAGACGCTTGGATATTAATTTAAGGGAACCGTATACCATCAATATCGAAGAATCGACGTTATGAAGGTAAAATTTTAGGGTAGGCGTATATGAACGCAAACGATCGACTTTTATTATAAAAAATAACGATTGACTTTTATTAAGAAATAAATAACGATCGACTTTTATTATGAAATAAAAGTCGATCGTTTGTCGCTAAGATTTAATAATGAATGAATAACTAGTGATTCTGCTGACTGTTCTCGAGTCGCGCGAAATCAATAATTTTGCTACTCCTAAAAGTTAATTCTGAAAGAAAGGAGCTTTTACTACTGTTTGCTTCATATTTCAAACTCCCAAAAATAACGACATTCGGCATGACTAGCTCATCAATGTTCCGGTAATTAATAAAAAGTAGCGTATGTAATCCAGTAATCCGCGGTCTAAGTATCCTGGTACCAAGTTTCACCCAAATCCGTTCAGCAATTGGAGCGTGAAGGAGTAACAAACATACACAATACACAAATTCAAATAAGGAATAATTGAAAAAGTAAATAAGATCAATGTTGGTTGGTTTCCATGGCAACGTGCTGTCTGTCATATAATCACACTAATATTATAAATGCGAAAGTTTGTATGTGTGTGTATTTGTTAGTTCCTACTTCATGCTCAAACGGCAGAACGGAATGCATAAAATTTGGCAATAAGAAACCTTATATCCTTGATTAACACAGGCTATTTTGTATCCAAAATAAATGCAGTTTTCCCGTCGGATAATCATATTTCCACCAGTTTATATTCAAATTTACGCAGGTAGCACCGCAGGGCGCAGTTTGTTGCATAATAAATCTGTAAACTTTATTTTCAAAGCTGGTAATAAATGCTGCAGTCATAATAACACGCAGCGGTTACCTATCGTTCACATACGCACAACATGAAACAATCGGAAAAGTTGACAACTTCGAAGAATAGTAATCATTGAGCTACAAATAGTCTAAAGCAAAAACGCTTTTAACACTTAAACAATAAAGATCAATATCAAACAACAAGATTAAACTGAAAAAATCACTCATTATTTTCAGATATCAGCTCCGATGTTACATAAATGTTCAATGTTAACGCGTGTACTTTAATTGTGAAAGGAAATGGGGAAAATAGCAATGTGTTTCTTCGTTCGTTCATTCATTCGTGTGTTTCTTGTCACTGTTCATTCTTGCGGGTAAATAAGTGAAATATTTATTTTAGCAGGAGAACTTTTGGTTTTATATTATTATTATATTAGAGGTTTTAGCTAGGGGTGTATTCAGCCGAAGGGGGTCACTAAACACACCCTAATGATGAACTTTAACTATGAGACCGACTTTGAGTTCTAGAAAGCTGATTTTTTAAACGACTGCGAAAGGAGGAGGGTTATTTTTTTCGAGTGTATGTATGTATATTTCTATGGCACGCCCTAGAGTCTAAACGGTATGAAGTATTTTGATGTAAGTGGTGTCAATAAATTTTTCTTAGTGGTGAGAATGACACTGAGTACAGCAAAATTAAAAAAAAAATTAAGATGATACACAGGTTTAACGATTTAGCAGTCGGGTTCTTTTCGAACTCGCTTATAACCACTTGTTTCACGATTTCAGAGTTGGTACCAATATAAAAGTTTTTTGTAATAATGTGTATAGTGACCTCCTTTCGGCTTAGTACACCTCGAACCAAGAACAATAAATATAAACATACCTAATCTAACAGTAAGTGAGTAACTAGGTGCATTGCATTGTTCACTAATTAATTTTTTGTCATTCTGTTTTTTTTAATGTCTTGTAATTCCCTATCTGAACACTTATATATATAAGTTAGTTTTAGTTAGGCTTAGTTGTTAGTTTATATATATTCTTATAATGTGTTGTGTTCATTACTATTTTTATTTATATTTTCCTTATCTGTTTTGCACCACCATCTACTCTAAATTTTATTGTTATAATCCATTCATTTAAAGGTTGTCTGGAAGAGATTGCTTTTTAGCGATAAGACCGCCTTTTGTGCCATATTATTTGTGTTTTTTTTTCTTTTTGTTTAGTACTTTTGTGGTGCCAATAAAGAATTATTTTATTGCATTGTACGTGATGCTCCCAGCTTACCCTTTACTTAGTACAGACTAATCTTTAGTTAATTCGACAACTCGCCTAAAACCCGCCTTATAAGTTTTCGCCTAAGCCCAAAGTATCCGCCTAAACCCACCGGTTTCCCTTCGAAAGGGTTTCCGGCTGCATTTACCCACTATTGGACGACTTTTATTTGAAACTTTTTGAAAGGTTCCCGACGTAGATTTAATAATAGATAGGTGGGAGTTTAGCTGAAGTTGGATGGAAATTGTGAACTGGATTTGAGAGGTAGATTATGTGCTGAGGCGAATATAGATTATGTACCCATTGCAGATACAAAGTTATCACCAGACACCGTTGGACACAACTTGTAATACAAAAAGAATTAGGTAACAACTATAAGAAGAAACATGCTTGACGCCTTCCATTAACTTACTTAGATTTACTGGTACTGATGCCAAAATACAAGGTTCTCTCCACATATTATATTAAATATTTATGTACGGTTTTTTTTTGTGTAAGATGTTTTAGTTAGTAGCTTGTTGCCTACGTCACACGTGCGTAACGTCACTGCCCGGTCCCAGCGGAAGACCAGCGCTGGCTGCTGCACAAGCTGCAGCTAGCATGTATGCTGAGTTGGGGTCGGGTTCTGACAAACATATTATAACGTTATAGTTTTTCCGTTAAACTTAGTGTATGCTTTTTACTGTTATTGTGTGTTTTGAAGAAAAAAATAAACTTTCACTTTCACTTTCACTTTCACTTTCACTTTCACTTTCTATTAGAATTAACGGCGCACACAGGTTGTACAATAAAAATAGTTTTAGCACTAAATATGCTTTTTTAATCGATTTTTCGGTTCATTTCTTTATACGTATCTGCGGCTTTCACTTGTTTACCAATAACCACCTATTTAACCTTATACAACGACTAAACCTTGTTTAACCATTATAACATAGTAACTTCGTGCGGATAAACTTAACTTTCATACCCACACCCCTCACCACCTATCTTGACTGTCCCAAAGCTTGCTTGACTAAGAGCTTATTCGAAGAACAAAGAATTAGTAATTTTAAGAACTTGACGAATCAAGTATTTGACTAATTAGGTTTTGGTCAGTGTATCAAGGCTTTGACGAGTATCTGCGTAATCCCTACAAACAAGTCACATTGTAGTCTATAGTTGAATAATAAAATCTAGAGATTTACTGAACTCGTTGACCTTTATTAGGGTTCCGTATTCAAAGGGTAAGTGACCTTAAGTAAGATAACGATCCCCTAATACAAATACTTCATTGTCAGTCTGTCTGTCACCAGGCTTTATCTTATGAACAATGACTGTGACTGTGTATACAGTTGAAATATTCACAGACGATGTATATTTCTTGTCAGTAAACACAGAATAAAATAAATATTTAAGGAGAGCTCCCATACATACCACAAGTGTCATAATTTTGCAGTTTTTTGCTAGACATTAATATGCAACATGTAGGAAATTGAACTAATGTTTTCCTGATAATGGCGCACTTGTGACATTAGGTGTAAGATTTTTCATGTAGGTATATTAAATGTCTGTGTGTCTGCAATAAAGAATTAATTAATTTATTCATTCATACGGAACCCTTAGTATGCATGTGCGACGAGCACTTGGCCGATTTTTAGTAACAAAGATAGTTTTATCTTAGGCGCAGTAAATTCCGTTGTCGCTGCAATAACCTCGCGAAATATATTTTGCAAGCGACGAGGATTTCCAGTTTACTATAACTACATGGAATAATTGCAATGTTATTGGTTAGGGGTGTACTAAGCCGAAAGGGGGTCACTATACTCATCCTAAAAAATCAACTTTTACTATGGGACCAACTCTGAATTCGAGAATCTAAATCACCTGTTTTATTCATTTTGTCGACGACCGATAAACTTTTAGTATGAACTTTAGCTGATTCTTATTTTTCTCATATTCAGGGCTAATAATGTAATCTAAGCTCATGAAAATTGTTCGTAATGATTAGTTTAGTGACGCTCTTTCGGATAAGTACACCCTTTGTCGATATATCATATATATATATATATATATATATATATATATGCATATCTATTACATAAATTTGGATATGTATTCTAGCTATATTGATGGATGATTCTTTATGTAGGATTGTGTTTTAGACGTTTCTACGTTGCAAAACTGTTGAAATTATCAAATGGTAAATGATGTCGTAGCGAACTTACCCCATTTTTCGGGAATTACTCCATTCATAAATTCCCAAAGAATAAATAGTTCTTAAAAACTATTGCATAGCTTTCATCTCGGGAATTTAGCGCGGCGACCGAATCAAGAATTTCCGTAACGAAATAAAACCTAACACCCCCACTTCGCCGGCACAGCGGTGCGGCGTTGAAAGCCGTGCATCGTCTAACGTCGTTTCAATTCGGCAGACTTCGGCACGGTGTTTGTGTGCGTGCGACTAGACATATGCGTATGCAATAGCTTTACCGCGGCAATCTCTGATTGCCACACGTATTCTTTTTCTGTTCAAAGAGTATAACTTCTCAAATGCTCCCATTTAAATTTTATGAATCTTTGTTCAGAGGTATCATTTTTAAATCGTAATAACTGAAAAAGTTCTGTCGGCGCCTGCCGTTATTAAAGTCAGTAAGTAATCACTTTTTTCTAAAAATAACATGTTACAAGAATTTGTGTTATTTCGCTGTCGCTTATTAGTCGTATTTCGCTTTCGGTCATAAAAGCCTACAATTGAAAGGACTCAGCCGTATGAAAAACGTGTAACAATTTAGATGCTGGATTCGGCACATTCTCGCACCAAACTTGTCTATTCGCACGCAATCATCGACAAAAGCTTTCACGTCAAACGAGTGCCAGGATATCGTACGTATACGAATACGCCACGATTTGGAGCTATCAGACCTCACGACTCATCTCAATTTCTGCATTCGGTTTATATTTGGGTTGCGCAAATATGACCACATCTCTGAATACCGTAAGAAGCTCAAATGGTTACCTATTCGCTTTCGCCGTAATTCTCATATTCTGTCTTTTCTATACAAAATATTATTCATCCCAACCACTCCCTCCTACTTGAAAGACAAATTCGTTTTTGTGACTGCTTCCCACTCAACTTCCCTGCGATCCTCACGTGATCTTCATCTTATGTTGCCAACTCTCACATCTTCCAACTCTTTCTTTCAGACATCATTTACTGTGCAAGCTGTCATGTTATGGAACACGCTGCCTTTGTCGGTCAGACAGGCTAAATCTATTTTTATATTTAAGAATTTGTTGAACAACTACTATCTGTCAATAAGTTATTAGTCGAAACTTCTATGTTTTTTAACATCTCTCATTGGTACGTATTTTTTTTAATTTTTTTTTTTTGTTTTCATTTGTCTATATAGATAGTTATAGTAAAAGGGTTATTGTGTATTTTTTTTTGTTAGTATTTATTGGTACACCACCGACGTGTGTTTCTCATCAAGTCCGATCCATCCAAAGGTTGCCTGGAAGAAATCGCTTTATGCGATAAGGCCGCCCAATGTACTGCCAATGTTTTATGATACCTGTTTGAAATGTATATGTATATTTTTGGTGTACTATAAAGTTATATTTGAATTTGAATTTGACACGATATTTATCAAACGCTATCGCATAGTTCAAAGAAACGCTATTGCGTATTGGCTAATATTGAAAAAATCTCTATGATAGAGATTCAGTTTCATAATATTTTGCTGATATATTTATCACGCGTTTACATCGCCAATTTTGAATATATTTTGATCGCTGTTTCGTTAGACCGATGAATTATTGATATGGGCGTGATGGTTGAATGAATGTGATTAGAAACCACAACACACGATGATTAGTAGATAGAAATATTGGTTGAATTACAAAACTAGACTGTTCTGACAAAAAACTTGATTCGTTAAAAAATACAAAACCAATTTCAATAATAACGCGCTTATAAACACTTTTTCCTTTTATTATGAATGAAAAACATATAAATTCTGTAAAATTTATAATTTTTTTGGTAGTAAAATTAGCCCTTTAGATGATACTAACCTATTTCTGATGAAAAGATAGAGACTTTTTAAATCAAAACAGCTGACAAATTGTATCTAGGCGTCTGCCGTATTCAAGTCAGTTGTCACTTTGACCGAATGTTAACAATTAAAATTTAATAAACCCGACATCGATACGGAATTGATTCTCACTCACTGCGCAGCATATTCGGTAACAGACGGCTGTGATCCGAGCACGTGAAGCAATCCTGCGTTATTGCTCCTTTCTGGCAAAATGACAACTTGGTTGTTACGTTGCTAACTGACTTAAAAAGAACAAAATTTGTCGGATTTTTCTCTTTTTTTATTTATTTTCTACGATAGTTCAGACACACCTCAACAGAAACTAATGTATTTTAGTTAATAAGAGAACACTTTCCAGCTAGTTCCGTAATTTTATCAGACACAGTTCAGCAGTTAGGTCCAAAACAACTGAAGAAATTTTACAGGCGCCTGTCAAATTCATGTCAGTAGTTACTTTTGACATGTTTGTGAACTTTTCTCTGAATCGTGTAGTATTGTGTAAAAGCCAGCTCAGTACATTCACTCAGCCGTCGCTTCCGCGTGCCGACATCGATACGGAATCGATTCAAACTCACTGCGAAGCATATTCGGTAACAGACGGCTGTGATCCGAGCACGTGAGGCAACCCTGCGTTATTGCTTATTTTTGGCAATGCGACACTCACTGATGCTTTTAGTCTAAATAAGAGCTAGAACATTCCAAATGACGCTGCGCTGTTTTGTAGATACTTTTTTCTTGGATAGTTTACGACAAATGTTTGAGATAACAATTCTGTGGCTCTTGTGCAAAACGATATATCTGGAAAATCATGACTTTTCAAGACAGCAAAAACAAATTTCAAAAAAATATATCTTGTTTACTTTATGAATTAGCTGAAAAGTAATAATTAATTATGGTTCATACATATGCATATTTTCATACAGCAAGTAATTTGTTTTGATATAATGCATAGAATATCAGCAAGACTGAAAACAGTGTCGAGTTGTACCAAATACAGTTACTAATTTGAGTTTTATGCCGTGTTTAATGATATAAATATAATTATATCATTTTACACGTAAGAAAAGCTATTGGTGAAAATTGATATTTGACAATTTTATTTTAAGTGTAACATTATTATTTTTAATGCAACAACAACAGTCCCAAAATAAAAGAAACTAAAAATTAATAGAGAATTAACATTTTTCGATCAAACATGTTCAGAAACAACATTGCATGCACATGTATTATTTAAACTAAAATTCAAATTTTAAAAGTTTTGTGTAAGATGGTCTATCTAAAGTAGTATCATGTATAAATGTTAAAAAAAATGTGCAAATTGGTACTAGTTCAGTTAAAAAGAATAAGAAATAAAAATAAAACAAACATTGTAATTATTAACCTCTTAATCATTTTATTTTTTACTGAAAAACACTTATTGCACATTGCAAGACATAAGGCACATTATGATCAATAGGTAGTATTCATAAATAATCACATCTAATATTCTTATTCTACTAAAGTAAAAAAAATTAAACAAATCCTCTTCGTATGAAAAACTAAAATGAAAAAGTTCTTGAGATCACATGAAAGGGCATATTACAATAATCAGTCATCAATAATATTAATCAATTAACTTTATGAGGTAGAAACAACAGTATCGCAGTATAATAGTAGTAGAATCAAGTCCTTACAGATTTTTTAGTATTTAACAATGTAATGATCGGTAAATCAGTCTTAATAGAGCGTACTTAAGGTTTTAATTTTAATCACTGCTGTCACTGTAGGCAGCAGTGTCAATTACATCAGTTTTGCATGAAAGTGCTCGATAGAATTCATGAGCACTTTCGTGGATGAAGGGAAGTAATTGGCAAAGATCTTTTTTCTTCTCTGTAGAGATGGGAATTTCGGATAAGTAGTTTTTCTTAACTATATCAATGGTAATAACATCGTAGTTTTTCCCTCGTTTTGCATAGTCCATACACATGAAATCACAGACACCACCAAATTCTTCTTTATAAAAAAAACGAGGAAAGTCATTCTTTGTATATTTAAAATGTCTAATGTTAGCCCAAACAAACTTTTCATTATTTTGGTTAGTTTTTTTTAACGATAAATATTGCTTTGCAAAATCATTAAAATCATAGAACATGCTTTGGTCCATTTCAATTACAGTGAACTTGGTTGCTTTATTTGAAGCAATACGAACCAACTGATACCAATCTCTGGGCAAATGGATGTCCATGCATGTACGCTTTTTTTTACGCTCAATAAGAGCATGGTCGCTGTCAGCTTCCATATGCGTGTGCCCTGGTACAAGGAATTTGTGTTCTATTGTATGTAACTGGGGTGAAAATTTTGTAGCCATCATCAACATTGTAGTTATAATTGTGTTTTTATTTTGGCCTGGGCAGCTGTCAGAGTACATGATCAAGTGCTTTGCCCTTGGATGCAGGAGAGGTAATTGGTGTACGATAAAATTGTACAAGCACGAAGATATATCATTGGCCCCCCTACCTCCCGTGCATTCTGGCCACATATAGCAAAATGCTTTGTTTGTCGACAGATCATGGATTGTTAAATTGTAAGTCCAGAGCTGTCGTTTATAAAATGCCACGTTTGTATTTAAAAAAGGGGTTGGTAAGCATTGCTGTAAATCAAAACATATTACTGCTAAATCCTCGCTCTCTTTGGCTCGCATTTTGTCATGCCTTTTTTGATCATAAGCCGACTGGAAAGCTGTTTGGTGTTTCTTCAATTCCTCTGCTAAGAGATCAGCTTCTTTACCAGTGATGTATTTCAATTTCATTTTAATTCCGTCACATTTGGAGCAAGTGTATAACGATGGTTTCTTAAAAGATAAGTTAAGACATTTAAAAACTTTACCGTAAATAGTTTTACTAACAGGGTTTTCATATTTTTCTTTATATAAATCATACATCTTTTGCAAAGTAAGTTCACTATTCAAGAATTTTTTTGTTGTTTTCGAACGACCGTAATGACTATCAGAGCTTGGAAAACTGTTAATGTGAGCTTTGATTTCCTCAAGTTTATCTTCTGGTATTGTTCTGCTATTTCTTCGTCTTTTTGGTCCTTGAATTGGACCGTACTTAAGTTTATTTTCATAAACTGATTGGAGAAACCTGTTAGTTTCATCGAATGTTCTCAGCAAACAACCTTTGCAAATCTTTATTTTTTTTATATTACCATCCGGAACATAATAATGGTTGCTAAATGTCCTTCGTTTTTTGGGTGATGATTTTGATGATCCTTTTTTCTTTGTTTCTATACATTTTTCCATGTATACAACCCTCTTTACAGGATCTCCAAGGCTCCAATACTCTTTAAAAAGTTTCTTTCTTAGCTCTGGTTCCAAACGATCTTTACATTTCAGTCGGCACATACTCAAGTCTTGAATTTTTCGAGCTTTTTTAGTTTTTCCTTTATTAGTAATATATTCTAAACCTCTGTTTCTTGAATACTGTCTCTTGATTCTGTCTTCTCTTCTTTCTTTATCTGATTTTCTTGGTTTCCTTTTTTTACCTTCCTCAGTCATTCCATTATTTATCCAAAATGAACAACCAGCTTCGTTTTGTGGAATCGGGTTTGATTCTGTTGATTCATTTGATTGTGCGATTGTTGTACTCGGTTTAGTTTTTTTTGTCTTGTTAAGAGTGGTCTTTTTCTTCTTTTTATTTACTGGTAAACCGCTAGAACTGCTGCTATCTGAGGTTTCATCCGTTCCCAGAACAAAATCATCACTGCTCGATGATCCAAAATCCCCTACATTAGAGGATGAAGACGAAGCTGATTCTCTGTTGCGCTGTAATTTTTGTGGAGTTAACAAAACATTTTCTGTTAATGGCATCGCTTCAACTTCATTATTTATATCATGAGACTGTAATTGTGGCTGTGAACACACGACATTATCTGTTGGACGAGCCTCTTCAATATTTTGGCATAGTAAATTTTGCTGGAATAATACGTCTTGTCCGGTTGATCTTGTCTCTACGTCTTCATTATTTTTTATTGTATAAATTATTGGTTCAGTACAACTATCATTTTGCGTATTCTCTTTCGTCTTTTCCCTTTTGCTTTGAGTATTTACTTTGTCTTCATTTCTATCTACGAAGATGTTGTAGTCTCCTTCTTCATTATTTGAGTTTTGGAGACCTGTATATTTTTTTGTAGCTAGTAATATTAACTTCGCTGACCTTGATGTTGTTGCATCCTGCAATAATTTAGATTAATTAGGAATTATTTTTTTATTTCGTATATTTAACTAAGTAAATGAGTAATTAAATAAAAAAATTAAGAAACCCCCGTCATAATTATAAAATATTTAATTCGCCATTTTGTGGTGTCGGCCACCTTGGATTTGAAATGTTTACCAGTGTATCGTAAACTACTAGTCAAGCCCTTTCATTTTTGATACCCATATTGAGGGAAGTTATGCACAAATATAAAATCCGCCATTTTGTGGCGATAGGTACGAACATCATCAGCTAATTATCCTTTCACGCAAAGAAAACCTAAATCGAAATCGATTCATCCGTTCGGGAGCGACGGTGCCACAAACACACATAATAATAATTAATGTACATACACACACCGAGGAGACGTCAAACTTATAACACCCCGTCGTTTTTGCGTCTTTTTAAGCTCTGATGCAGTAAAATCTAGTTCTGGTTAAAACATGTTTTGAAAAGACATGAAACTGAGTAATTAGTAAAACATTAACCTACATAATTAATGAAGATTTCATTATTGTGTTGTTTGTTAAAAGAAAAAATTAATTATTATAAGGTGCTTGTAACATTGTAAACAATATTTCTATTTTTGTATCCCAAAGGTGATAAACAATAATACTTTCAAACATTATTCATTAAATAACATTTTATAGGTATAGTGTAAAATGGTATAACTAGAGAGTTACTTACGCGCCGCTGCTGTTCCATGATGAAATCAAGCGCGTGCTCACCTCCTTGATGCCGGCGCGTCACTGGGCGACATTAGCTCCACTCAGCGGCTGCGTTAGTACATTTCTTGCCCTCGCTTCACCTCACCCCCGCGCTAGGCCTCACAAGTACGAAGTTATATCATATTTCACAAAAGTGTTTAAATAAAATTTGTTGGAAGTCATTGATATTTTGATATAACTAAATTATATCATTTCTCACATACTAAATAATAGTGTTAAATAATACAACTTGAATTGTACCATAATACACAAAAAAAAAAACTGTTTGATTCATTATTATTTTGGTTTATCTCGAGTTATATCAGACGTCGATACAAAACGGTTTCGTGTTATTGGAGATAACTCTAGTTGTATCAAAATACCCAAAAAAAGCGTCGAAAAGTGAACCATTTTTTAATACATCTTTTGTTATATCTTTATTTACAAAAAATTAAGTAAAATTGGTTTCTTTTCATATGATGTAAGTTCCGATAAATCATTAGACACGAAAAAATCAGGTTTAAGTGCAAAAAAGTGCTAGTTGTATCATCTTATCTCCGGAACTAATAGAGATATCGACACGTGAGTTAGACCAAAAAATTTGCAATTTTTTTTTATTTATAGACGTGTAAAAACACGTATTATGATATAACTCGAGTTAGATCGTTTTGCACAGGAGCCACAGAATTGTAAGTCTATACTATATACTATCAGTATCTTTTAGCTTAATAAGTATTGGAAGTTTTGAGCAAGAACGGCAAAAAAACACCACGGTTGTGTTGGAGCTCCCTTTGATATTTATTTTATTCTGTTTTTATTATTTGCTGTTAAAGCTGCCACAGGAAAAAATAAATAAAAAAAAATTACGAAAAAAAAATTAAAAAACAACAAAATTCAACTTTAATTTTTTTTAACCAAATCACGGGTCATGAGATACAGTCTGAAGACAGACAGACGGACAGCGAAGTCTAAAAAGTAATAGTTTGACTTATAATCGCAAGTAGGTACGCGGCGAATCCGATGTAAAAGATTTGACCACAAAGAGGGTCCTGTTTTCACTCTTTATGTACGGATCCCTAAAAATAAAAAGAAATATATAACTTAACCCTGATTTTTCATATATATCAGAAGAGGCGGACAGATATAACGAAACTAGAAGGGTGTTTTTAGTACTACAACAACCCATCTCGTTTCGCTCTACGCTCTACGGGACCCTTAAAAGATTTTGCTTACATACCTCGTCCTATTTTATAATCTGCAAAAGTGACAATATTATGTACATAATATGGAGAACATATGTATTTACAAAACACAATTGCTGCGTTAACGAGTATGAATAATTTTCTGCGTCAATTATGAAAATTAATTGTTTTTCAATTTCTTTTGTGAAACATATACATTTAGTATTGAGTTACCAAGATCTTAAGTTTTTCTGCAACACGCCAAGATTTTGGTCCCGCGCAGAGTCCAGAATAGACAATGATGACTACCAAAAAACTGAAAGGGACTCCGAAAAGGTTGGACCTATTTTGATATAGATTTTATTGTTTGAAAGGTTTAAATTTTCGGCATTATTCTTAGCTATATTTGATGACAATCGGTTCAAAAAAACCGCCGCTACAAGGACGGAATACAATTTTTTTCACAACTCACTCAATATGGGCATCCCATTAAAAAGCTTGACTAGTAAAATATGATAATTTCAAATCCAAGATGTCTGCCACAACAAATGCCGGGGGTTTTTCCAAATTTTCATATTATTGTAGCGATTTTATTCATAAAGTATTGTAGAGCAATGAAAGCTAGAGTTTCAATACTTCACAGTTGAATAAATCTTAGTAACTGTTTCAAACAGTCTAGAATGCCTGCTTTCAATCGAATGAGATATCGAGAGCAATTCGACCGCAGATTGAAATGAATCGATTAAAATCGCATGAGCCCTTTGTACGATTAGTGGTCGGTTGAGTAGGGATGGGACAAAGCGATCGATGAGACGAATTGTAGTTATCGATGTCCAATGGTGGTTACTCATCAATTGAAAACCTTATCTTATCTTTACGGATAGCTTATCCTTGTTTTGTTGGTAAAATGGATGCCGTACTTCTTTAGCGCAATGTTATTTACCCGATTGCCCAAAAGAGGGCTACGATTTACGATTGTATGTTTGTATGTACGTATATCTAAATCTTTGTGACCCGTCAACAGCCCAAACCAATTGATTTTGATGTGTGAGTTATCATTGGATTAGATTTTTATCTGCAGATGGCTATAGGCTATACTAGTTGTTTCCTGCGGTCTCACTTGTTAAGATATGTGGGTCTAAATTTCTTGCAGTCGGGTTTGTTGATGTCATTTTTAACCTATTGTAAAATAAGGCTGTAATTTATAAACCTACGTAATATTATTAATACTTCCAAACTAACAGCTACTCTACCACGATGCCGAAAAACGTAAAGAATACCTTGTCAATACCAAGCCGCAGGACTGTTAATCAAACTCCGCCGCTAATTAAACATCAATTGACAACAATTAAAATGTTTGACCCTCCCCATTTTTATTACAATATTGCAAAGACAAATGAACAATAACGTACTAATTTTTATTTTATTTAGAATGTAATAATTTAGATTTTAGAGATTTTTGAAAATGTAAGAAAAGTTAGCATAATGTCATTCTCGTCAAAAGCTCGTAAAAAATGATGTCATTAATTATCTGTATTATAGTTGTTTGTTTTGGTTTAGTTAACAGATGACAGATACAATAATACTTTTAATGGTGGCATCTGACGGTTTTTAAATAAATACGAGATTTTTTTTCATCAACTTTTTGTAAATAACTCTTAAGAAAGTTGATATAAAACTGTTTTTGTATTACGAACTCGTCATTACATTATCTCGAAATGCTTTTCGAATTTTCATGACATTTCTAAAATGAAATGTTGTCAATTGGACAGAATTTCTGAACTCTTACATCAAACTAAGGCACAACAATTTTACAAAACTTTAAGCTCCGAAGCCTAATTCTATCACGTCTTCGCGAGAATTGAAATCGAATTACAAATTGCTTTATCCGTTTTCCGTTTTGCAGCAAATCCCAACTTTCCGCTTTAATTAAACCAGGGTTTTATGAACAAGAGGCTTCTTTAGTCTTTAATCTAGGTCTCAGGTCGTGCCGCAGCGTTCTATATAGGATGCACAAAACAAATACAAGCAACGAGTCGTGAACGCACCATTCATCACGACCTCTTGTTACGTCTACCCTCATTTTCGTATTTACTTGATATATTTTTTAGTTGCTCATCCATTGCGGGTTGTACTCGTCGTACGACTGAGGTTGTTATACTAAAACGTCTGTGGCTGCTGAATTTGCCGATAGTGTGGTTGTGGTGGGAGAAAGACAATGCTCAGAGGAGGCATGTGATTGATAACCAGTAGGAAATTGTAGTTAAGTCTAGCACTGAGAGGCTCCATCTTGGTTAGGTTGGAGGAGGCTTGACAGAGGCGGTATTTAGTGTCCTCCTGAATATCAAGGGTCTGATTATCTGGCTTGCAAGTGGTATGCGGCATCGTATGTCTTTGACAATCTACAGTCTACATAATGTCATGAATACCTATTAATGTGACTTAACAAGTAAAATTATTAATATTAATTAATTATTACATTTGCTCAGGAGTAAGACAGTATAGGTTAAAAAAACCAAATGTTACTTTGCACCAGGTACAATCAAAGGCGGGCTGTTTGATTTCTTACGAGCATTAATTTGTGAATTTATATTATTAAGAATAATAAAACAAAAGACATTTATTATTCTAATTAAATAAATTATCATGTATATAGTTTTCTACTAATACAGTTGTATTGCAATAATGTATACTTCGCCATTTTGTGACGGCGGCCATCTTAGACCAATTTTTATGAAATATAGCTAAGAACATTCCCGACTAAAACAGCTTTCATAGCAAAAAATCTAAGTCGGATCTGTTTGGGAGCTACGATGCCACTGACCTTGCTACAAGAAATGTCGAGAGATTTTCAAAATCTTCAATTTTACTTGTCTAATTTAGATTTTTTTTATGCTACACAGCATTTGACTATAAGTTTGCACGATCACTGAAGTCAGCGAAACTGAAGCCCTAGATGAAGCATACCTAGTCTGGGATACACTGGCTCTCAAGGAAAGCTGCCAGAACACACCGTTAGGTGCTTGGCGACATATTTTACAACAATGAAAATACTGGACTGATTAGATGAAATTTGAATATGAGAAGTATACCTTATCAAACTAATAAAAATTAGCATTAATATGAAAGTTAGAAGGGGCGGACAGACGGACGGACCGAGCGAAACTACACATTTAATCGGTTCAGGTATCTCTGTAAAAATGGATAATTTACATAAGAGTATATAATAGAGTCAAATTAAGAGCTTCTTATTTTCAAGGTTAAAAATGAAAGACATTGCTCACCTAAATTAGAAACACAAGTTGTTTTAAAATTGCGATTCAGTTGCATTATTTACGAGTGCATATTGTGGTACCTACAGCGGCTCTCAAATGTAGGTACGTACCCCTGCTCACATATACGAGTATGAGATTTTTCAACTGCAAAAGTCTGTGTTGCTTTGCCAAAAAATCACGAGACCGTAAAATGGAAGTCTTGTAGTTCTAAGAATGTTAGTTCTCCTATTTTTGATGTCGGACAAAAAGCCACGTTCAAGTTTTAGTTATAGTTTTATTTATATGTTTATTAATCTAATTATTTAATACAAATCGTCAAAATCAAATAAAAACACAATTAAATGCACGTCAGCAGTTAAATAGCCCGCCTTTGATTGTACCTAGTGCAAAAGCACCCATCACACTGGCTGCATTGCCCCTCTGGATAGCAATGGCAAGTCTTTGCACCAGGTACGAACCTGAGCGGGAGGCTCCAGATTTTTCCCTAATCCTGCGCCCCATTTTAATTATTTAAATATATTACACTCCACTGACGCTGTGGCCCGTGCCTTTTATGAGATCGTACAATTATTTGTGAGTTTAATTACATGTCATCTAGGCAATAATAGAAGACAAATAACTACTTAGCTAATTAAACTTTCAACAATTATTATTACAAATTTTGAGTATTGAATGTCACTTGTATATCGAGAGCAATCCGGCCCCCGTTCGTTCATGTTTTAGTTTCATTTTCAAGTTAATGACTGGGTATATTTCCCAAGGTTAGAAGCGAACTCAACAAAAAACCTGACTGCAATAACTTCAGACGACTGTATCTTAATGAGTGAAACCACGGACGAGAGCATCATAGCTTACATACTTACATAGGTACAAACATTTACTCGAAAAATATCTTTGGGCAATCGGCAAAAAAGGGGAAGACAGACATGCTACACGCAACCTAAGAGTTCTGCATATAAAAAATTGTTGTCATTTTTCTTTAAAAGTATTCTGTTCTCGAGGTTAACAGTTCGCAGAACAATACAACTAATATTGACTGGGCGAGCGACGTGGCTCTGCTTCTTCTCTGTTGTTATTACGTCTGTCATTTTGTAAATGGATGTTTGTGTGCAAGAAATTACGTACTCGCGTACAGGTCGTACTTTTCATCCAATCTTGGCAAAAAGTGTACGATTTTTATGAAAATTTTATCCGCCGGCGATAATTGATTAAAAACTGGATTTCTCCTAAAAAGGGGAAAATTTGTTTAAAAACGCAAAAACCCATGAAAGCAGATTTAATTTAGTAAGATTATTTAAATAAAATTATTTCAAAAAATAAACATTATAAAAATATCATAATAATATTAAACAATAATAATAAATAAAACAATAAATATTATTTTTTAATTTATTATTATGAATAATAATATCTAATATAATATTTAACTTTTTTATGGTCACTAGTTCACAAAACTACTATACTAGTAGCTTACAGTCCACAGTTTGAGCACCTCTGGCAATGCATCGCAATATCTACGAACACGACAGCAGTAGCATTGTTATGTGACAATTTCAATGCACTGTATGCTCTATTTTCGTCGTAAAGTTAGATCCTAGTGCGCAGTGATTCTGCTCTAGCTTGAAAAGCAAACAAAAAAGCCGATAAAAAATAAAGTCAATAAATCCGTAACCAAAAAAACGTAACCTAGTTATATTTCTTACTTTTTATCAGAGCAATTGCTATGCAGAGAACCTGTATATAAATAATACAATGTACATATTCGCCAAAGTAAAACCCCAGAGAGTCTCTAGATGTCATGTTAGCGTAACTGAAGCCAAAATATTAAATTTGTAATAATAATCTTGTCAACGAGATTTAATAATTAAATTAAGTTGACTAAACTACATTTTATCAAATTTTCAAAAATCTAAGGAGGGTTGTAATTTTCGTGTTTTTTTGTAACATTTTTTTTGTGTCAAAGAATATAATTTATGTCATTTTAACATAATCGATTTGACAGTTATATTTTCAAATGACATAAATTCTCTTTTTATTCTCTTTTTATTCGTTGTTTATTTTTAAAGATGGACTGGACCTCAGTCTTAGTGAAGACCAGCGCTGGCTGCTGTATAGCTTTTTGCTGACTTGACTCACGCTATTGCAAAAGTTTATTTATGTACCTTTCAAAATCACTGACTGATGTTTTTCAGTAATCGTAGAGCAAAAACCGCTGAATCTAAAGACATGCAATTTCTAGGGTGTATTCATTACAAAGTGTAGGGGTGTATTAAGAAAGGATTTTCGGAAATTCAACCCCTTAGGAGTTCAAATGAGGGTTCAAAGCTGAACTCTTCAGTTTTGTTGTATGTTCTTTTGAAGGACTTGTTAATGGGCTTAACTAATGGAATTCGCTTTCTGCAACGAGAAATGCATTGGATAAGTGAAAAAACAAAAAGCGTGCTACTTATGTTTTCTCTGTATATTGCTATGAATTAATCTTTTCGTTTGATAACTTACATTATCTAAAAAATGTACATATGACGAACGTTCTTACGTATTTAAATCTAGTAATATAATGTTTATCATGTCAGTGATCATAATATGTCTTTAATGAGAAATTCATATAAATGTTTATAAACCTAAACCTAACCTAAATTAAAATACTCCGCAAGTTTAACAACTGACTACCTAAAATACTTTACCTCCATTTAACAACTACGTTTTCTCGTTTATGCAGTAATGGCATTGAAGTGTCCCTCATAAAATGTTACAGCTTTTTTCGTAGAAACCACTTGTACTGTATGGTAATGCTGGTTGCTGTTATACTGCATCTAATCGTATAGTGGTTCTATAACTGCATATTGGCAGCTTTGTAGCCGTAATTAGTTTTCGAACTGGAGTTTTAACGAAATTTTATTTTCTAGACATAAATTGGTTTAGGTTTGTTGTGGCAGTTGTATTAACATTTGTTACTTGTTTTATTTAATTACGCAGTAACTGGATCTATATTTAGTGTCATAACTTTTTAGGACTAATGATAATTTACCATAACAACTAAACACATAACTGTTTTCGCATAATTTTTACTAGCATAACCATATATAGCAATAAATATAACTTAGCATAATATTTAAAGGCACACAATACCTAAAATATAAAATAAATATGTAGTAGTTACTAACAGTTATTTTATATAAATACTTACGATAGTGTTGACTTCGATATTCCTTCGAGCAATGCCTACATATCTGCATTAAATCGTGATAGTTTCCTTCCACCTCTCTTGGTAAAAAGCTTTACAGAAAAACTTTAAACTTTAAAACAGTAAAAGTTGTTCCTAGGGGATTGCTACGGCGTCATTTACAGTATATTTCAATAACATTTTCACTATCGTGTGACTGGCGTAGGAGCGAATTGGTGATACGCGCGAGGGAAGGTAAATACAAAGTTGTAGTCAAATCTATTCGTTGAAACATTTAGTTTCGCTAGTACGACTATTACACTTTTCTTACATAAGTATTCAACACTTTTTTTTTGGCCCCCATTTTTATTACCATAATAATATGAAAAATAACGTATCCCAATATTTTATTTATTCCACAGGGATACTGCTAATAAAGAAGATAACACAAATAGCGCAAATCTAACCGTAGATCGTACCAAAACAAACAACAAAATTAATACATATAATTAACTAGCTGTGCCCCGCGGTTTCACCCGCGTAGTTCCCCATTGGATTGTCGAGATCATGGGGGAACTACTTTTTTTAAGTCGGTTAAAAAATATCCTATGTCCTTTCCCGGGGTCCAATCTACCTGTGCACCAAATTTCATCCAGATCAGTTTAGTGGTTTTGGCGTGAAAGCGAAACAGACAGACAGACAGAGTTACTTTCGCATTTATAAGATTAGTAAGGATGACATCATTTTTGACGAGCTTTTTACAAGAATAACATTATTCGTAACTTTTCTTACTTTTCTTAATTTTCAAAAGTCTCTAAAAACGTAATTGTTACATTCTGAGTAAAATAAAAAATAGGCATATGTTAAATTTTCTTTTCTTTCTTTCCATTATCCTTAAAAAAATGGGGGCTCAAAAATTTTTATATGTTGTCAATTCTTAGGGTTCCGCTGTTATGGTTTTGCTCCGTAGGTGTGCTAAGGAGATTTGTTCTAAAATAAAGTTGCGAGCTCAATAGTTCAAAGAATTGTTAGTTATAAATTATTTAGAAAGAATTTTCTATTCATACTATGACAAGTATTATGTTTTCTTCGATCGCACTCAATTGTGATGATATGATTTTCCAAATCTGCTCCCACTACTACGCGTGGGAACACGAGATTGTTTAGTAGAAAATACCATATCTGTAAAGTTTTTTAACCTTTGTGGCTTATATTTAGACTGGCCGGTGTCTTCCTAAAGTACTTATAACATAAACGATATATATGTATACTTACGTACCGTCATATAATTTTTAAGAATCCATAATAAACAAGTGGTGATTTCAAAAACCTGACTAGAAAAACTTTAGATATACATAAGAATTGAAATCGCAGGATGCAGCTAACATAGCCTAAGAACATCTGCAGGTGAAGACGAATCTATTAACACCACTCACATAAAAATACGATAAACCATTTAGACTGTAAGGCGTGCCAAAGAAATATACATACATACACTCAAAAAACATAACCCTCCTTCTTCCGCAGTCGTGTAAATATTAGATATAAGTCCATTTGTATTGAGTCCAACTATATTTATTATTTTAATATTTTTGTACAAACTAAGACAAACTTTTCGTAAAAAATAAAAATAAACGTAAGCCAGGAATATGTTGGTTCTGATATCATTCTTGATTTGTTAAAATAATGAAGTTTAATCTTCATCATCAACTTACTTTTCTCCACAACATAAGTTTCTTTCAAGACATGCTGCTCAGCCTGTGAGCAAAAATCAATCAATCCAGGCGTCAAATTACCTATTCTTAATGCAACTTTAACATTTAATTACTACGAGTAGCTCATTTAATTACGGCTGGTGCTACACCATTTGAGAATTGGCGTTAAGTAGTACCATCTGCTATGTCATTGTGTTATGTACGATGTAAATCCGCCCTAATCTAAGTTTTTGACAGATGAGTAGCATTCTATCTCGCTAGCCCTGACAGCTGTATTCATCATGAGTGTTAGCTACGATTTGATTGGAGTAATATGCAATATCACACACTATCATTTGCCGTCACAGTTTAATCCGTAGAAACTTACGAATTGGCTAAATCTTTTCTTAATACCTATTTTTAATTAAAAATTCCCCCAGTTATAAGTACTTATACCATCATCCCCAGGGCTTTTATGATGCTGGCATAGTGTATTAGGAATTTCCAAAACGGACAGTTGAATGTTGGTACTAGTGAGCAGATTGTTGATTCCAAACAATCTCTACCAAATTTAGTAACGATTTTATAGAATTCTTACTCGTTGAGAAATTATATTTGAGTTATATGGGCGGATGCTAAAACCACTTTTTAGCAGCCACTGCCATTAAATGACAGACTTCAGAAATATTTCGCAGAGTAATACTGAATGCAAACACAATAAGAGTTGGAAATCTGTAGATCTTAAATGGTCTATTGGTAAACTTTCTGCTATTTTTGTTTTGTTGTTAGTCACTTTGTTTTTGGTAATATAGAATTAAAAATAGATAAAATAATCTTAAAGTACTTTTCAGTTTGCTTTTATTGATCTCGCAAAAAATACACTTGTGAGTTCATTCGTTTGCACTCATTTCAAAATAAATTATTAAGTATTATTTAGCATTTTTGTATTTCAAAAGTACAAATACATTTTTAATTTACGAGGTCGAGCTTTTAATGACTGTTTGCTTAGATACATATTCAGAGTTAATTGGAAACAAAGCCATGTTCTATTTCCTTTGTCGCGATGCAGGGCGGCAACTTTGCAATTAGCTGACAATTAATTGCAAGTCTCAGGTGTAAAGCTACTGTATTACAGCTGTCTGGTGATATAATGGCTGTATAATGGTGCTATAATTTCCGTAAACTTATGATTTATTATTGCGTTAAATGTATTTGCATAGATATTATTGAAGTGATGCTTATAAACAGTGGAAGTGGCCTTGGCTCTCAAGAAAAAAGCAGCCAGTTTAAAACCAGGTTACGGCATGTACCCTAGGTTTTTCATTCGTATGCTGTACTAAATATTAGAATAAAATTATCCTTTGGCCAAAACAGTTAAAATCGGGATACAAAAATACAGAAGTATATAAAGTAAAATTGAAATTTTAAAGTTTCCGACATTTGTTGTAGCTGCCATCTAGGGATTGAAATTATAACTATGATAATTTTCATCTTGGATTTGATCAAGATGAGTTTGAGAAGATTAAGCAGCTACAATAATTGTGGTTTTATTTAAATCCTGATTTTATTTGTAAAGTACCTCACAATATTGATTACAGCCGCTTTGATGCCTTAAACAAAGGTCCGGCTATAAGCAGTGTTCAAAAATAAAAATAAGTAATTTTCAATACGAATGTTATAAAAAAAAGATGGAAAGGAAGCCAATAGAGACCCGACCACGTGGTCGACCGCCTAAGAGGTGGCGTTACGATCTTTGCGAACTCCAACAATTGTTCTGAACTTGCGGGAGATAGGGATGCTTGGAGAGATATGGAGGAGACCCCTGCCCAACAATGTGACAATAGGCTGATAAAAAAAGTTATAAACTTAAAAAAATTGGAATTTCTGGCAACGTGCCCAAAAAGGTTGGCTGCATTACTCCGCTGGATTGCTAGACTTATTTTTATTTGGGAAAAATATAAGCCAGCATTTCTGTCAAGCGCGGAGTCCTTCAGACTTACCGACATTTCCTTAAAAAAACTGAGAGCTCCCGGTCTCCACGGCTCCAAAGTTATTAATTTGGATATGATTAGGTACATACTATATAAAATTATGTAAGTCAACTAACAAAGTATCAATTTATGACAAAGTGATTTAATAGCAGTTTCCATAGATAGATAGGTATTGAATTAACCGACTTGGTTTACGTCAACATATAGGATACTTTAGATCCCAGTAAATTAAAAAGAAGGAATAATAAATATCACGCGAACGAAGTCACGGGCATCAACTAGTTATAAATAGTTCTATTCGTCTTATAATACTTGACAGTGCTTTAGTTTTGTCGAAAATTTTACTAATTAACAGCTTTTTTGCATTCATGATGAGTCGTAGAGTGAATGTCGTGATTGGTCAAGTTATGTGGACTACGTATTTTTTTTTTAATTTTGCTTAATTTTGATTTACAATGAATTCTCTTTGATGGGTAGACTAACACACCTTTCACACAGCTTTCGTACTGTTAGTAATGCACTTTCAGTTTTCACTTAAACTAAACAGCTCTTGTCGATAGAAAATCTATGTGGCTTAAAGAACATGACCTATATAAAAGCTCGCTTAAATCTATCAAGTTTTTAAATTTGGCCTCAAATTGGAATACAGCAATTAAAACAGACTGGGCCAACATAATGTATTTTTTTATCTTACTCAGCTAGGCATTTGAGCACAAGTTCGCACGACCACGGAAATCAGCGATACTGTAGCCTTAAATGGAGCATGCCTAGTCTGAAATACACTGGGTCTCAAGGAAGGCTGCCGGAACACACCGTTAGGTTCAGCTATTCCCGCCGCTACAATAATCGCTGAAAATGACGTCTAAGCGATGTAAATAGTTCGCAGAACCATTTCACATAATTTAAGTGGTTGGTTATCAATAGCTCAGTAATAGGTATTCCGTCTATAGATATTTCCTTTGTAACAAACCCGCTTTGATCGGTATCAAACAAAAAACATTTCCAGAAGCATACCTAATAACTTGTGGCATGCAAAGTCGTGCAATTTCTCTTCCCCATTCCTACAGCCGGTACAAAACGGCACAATCCGACGTGTTCTCGTAAATTTGGTAACAAATCTACCGAATTCCGGCAGAGATGTAGCTTAGGGCAAGCCGTGGGGGCGACCGGTATCATAATAATAAGAATTAGTGTTGTATTACCCTGAAAACATAAAGTTTTATATTAAAATATGAATATTAACTAGTAACTATATATTTATGATCTGCAGTTATGGTTAATTTAGAGCTTCTATAGATATTATGGCAATAGGATTTAAAAACTATCAGTAATAAGAAAAGTCTCCAAATCGCCATTTGGTCAATGTGTGAATGTATTATGGTATACTATGGCCTACATCCCTTTAATAGTAAAGACTAAGCCAGCTCTGGGACTAATAAACAAATAAACTTAAGAAACATTTACTTTAGAGAAATTGCGTACCAACTATAGAATTGATTTTTGTACTAGTTGAATATTTTTAAGCCTGTTTTTAATACAGAGTTGTCTTACTTTCCTTACTTTTGTTTCATACTTCTTATTTTAAAACAAGAAATCCAGTGCTAATCTCTAATTTAAACTGTAGCCTAAACAGAGCGATCGTGTAAATCCGAATGTTACCCCTAAGGCTTGTCTCCTTAGTTACGGCCCTGGATGACGACTAAACGGATTGATTCCTGCTCGTGCCAAGTTGCAATTGATACTTCCAGGATAGAAGCGACGGGAACTAAACTATAAGTCTTTATCGTAAATATGGAGAATCTTTTGAATGTATTTTGGGAAACGTTGGAGGAAAAAAATAATATAAATCACTAGGTTTATTATAAAGTTTGTAGTAATAATAGAAGTAGGTATAAAAGTTTTAAGCTCGAAATCGAATTTCTCGGCTGATGTTACAACTTTTGACTGACTTTAAAAAAGCAGGTTTCTTAAAATACACCACTACTTTTTTTTTTAATAAATAAAAATAAATAAATAAATATTTTTTTAAGCCATACAGCTGAAGTTCTGACAGGTTTAGAATTACAAATATCCTGCCAATAATTGTAAACACCCATAGTGTCTACGATCTACTAATGTTACGTCACCTATCAATGAACATTACCTCTCCTACACCCGCATACATCCCTTTCACTCTTACAACATTACATAAGCTGTTTTATTTGCACATTATTGGCAGCGCGGTGCGCGCCAAATGAACCTATGTGTTACTAACGAATACCGCTGCCGAAAGCGAACAGGTTAAACACTATCAAATATTGTAAATTAGCTGTGCTCCTCGGTTTTACCCGCGTAGTTCCCTCTTGGATCATCGAGATCATTAACTGAGACGATCTGAGTAACTACTTTTTTTGAAGTTGGTTAAAAAGAATCCTATGTGCTTTCCCGGGGTCCAATCTACCTGTGTACCAAATATCATCCAGATTGTTTCAGTGGTTTTGGCGTGAAAGCGAAACAGACAGACAGACAGAGTTACTTTCGCATTTATAATATTAGTTAGGATTAGGATAACGTGATCGTTAGACTTAATGTGTCGTAGAAACAATACTGCTGTAATTTATGCTGAAGTTGTATGTCTCAACGATTTAACAAACATTTCGATAGTAACTTTCTCTTCATGCTTGTTACAAAAAACCTCAGTAACTGAAATGTTTGCCTGCTGCATTGAAGTGGTTATTAATTACTTTTTTAATTATTAGTACTTTTTTCAAACAAATTACTTAATACCTCGTACTTTTGATAACCATTCCATTTGGCAAAACATTAATTATACCCATCAAAACCTTGCGTTTGTCGAAGAATTTTCAACAACGCATTTCCTATTTAGGTTTTAATATATTCTACTTCCTACTTCCTATCATACTATCTCACTACCTACTATCCTCCTTCCTTTATACTAATATTATGAACGTAAAACAATATTAGAATGAAAGATTTGGATGAAATACGGTACGAAGATAGCTTAAACCCTGGATTAACACGTCTGCTAATTGTTATCCTTTATTAAAGCGGGTAACTCTGCAGGGCATAGCTAGTTATTAGTTATAATATTTTTTTGCTATATTACCATATTCATTTTTGCATGACATGTAAAAATTTTGCTGGTGAATAATTGACGCACACTTCCATTTCACTCCAATCACTTTGATGAAAAATTTGAGTGTTTTGATTTAAAATGTATAAACAATTTCAGTGAAAACCAATCGCCAAATTGCGGAAGCAAACATAAACTGCAACAAATTATGAATGAAATCTAAAAGAGTTATTGTTTCATTTTACCACTAGTGACAATCTGTGTCATACCTAAACAAGAAGAATTTAAAAAAATAAAATCCCTTGTCCATCCCCTTTTGCTTTGGCGGCCATCTTGGCATTGAAATTTACTATAAGGTAATGAGATAATTTAGTAGATCATTAATTTATTGCAGACACACAAAAAAATTAAATACTAGAGAAAAAATCTTAGAAAATATAGTGCTACAAGTGGCGGCCTTATCGCTAAAAAGCTATCTCTTCCAGGCAACTTTAGTATTTTATTAGTCCAGTTTGTCAGCTCTTGTTTTCACTTCTTTCGTGCCTAACTCTAGTCGATAGCTCTGCTGCTTTCATTGACAATGGTTTTGTCTCGTTTCCTGTTTGCGTTAGACAATGTCAGAAAAAACTAGTTTCCGCCAAAAAGAAGGTTCGGGAACATTTCACCTATTTGATTCACTACTTCCTACATCCGCTCTCTATATTTATCTAATAGCACCTCCAACAACGCTATTCATTATTTTTGTTCCAAAGATTTATTAATTGTATTAGATACAGTTAAAGAAAGAAATGTAACGGATGGCGTTAGTAAGCTGCGCGCGATGCGCCGTGCGACGTCACTGCCTGAGCCGCCATTATAAAATCCTTACGCCAAATATAAAGCCAATGCCCTATCTGGTCTCTTTTAACTAACCACTAAATATACTACTGAAAGCATATATTTCTCCGTTATGTCTACATCCCGTCACAGAAACGTTCTACCGATCACATGTGCGAGCGCATTTATTACCTACTTATTCTAGAAAGCTCTTTTTATTATTTTTTGCTCTTCGTAGGTGAAACTATCAAAATAATTGCATCTAAATCTTATACAACTATAAGAAAAAATCTAAATCAAGATGAAGATTAAAATTAGCATTCGTGTCAACGTTATGATTTAATTCCGAATACTTAAAGCTTAAATATAAGAAAAAATACGTGTGGTACTCTGGGACTCTGGCCGCGGTATATTGCATACGCATACGTCTAGTCGCACGCACACAAACACCGTGCCCAAGTCTGCCGAACTGAAACGACGTTAGACGATGCACGGCTTTCAATATTTTCGTTACGGAATTTCTTGATTCGGTCGCCGCGCTAAAAGCCACTGATAAAAGCTATGCAATAGCTTAAAAATGTAAAGACATGCATTCTCAGCAGGTTTTGATAATTTTGCCGATGTATTCAATATAGGTAGCTTTAGCTAGGTAATAGAAACTAAATGACAGCCCGTATTAATAAATAAATATTGGTAAAATAATCATGATTAGCTGAGTTTTATAATAGGATCCACACATTGACCAGTTGTGTCATAAATGCCTTAATTCTTTTAAGAGCCAATCTAAATAGAGTTTTTTTGCTTTATTAGCTCTGCGTTAGATCCCGTGCCATCGCACCAGCCTCTTTTGGCCCTTAATATTATTTCGATTTCCTCAGACCTTATTATATATATGTACTTATATAGTAGCTGCCACCTGCGGCGTTGCCCGCAACATCAAAATGGAATATAAAGAAGGTTTAAACTTTGAACCTCCATTTGAGGGGTTGAATTTCTAAAAAATATTTTTTACCACATCCCTATACTGAATATATTCTTCAAATTTCATGTCTTAAGGATTCTGTCAGTCAGTCAGTCAGGAATTACTATTTTATATATATAGATAGTATTTACAGAAAGAGAACAGTAATGTTCGTATATGCTTAATCGATCATTTATAGTAATTAGATCTGGTATTGACGTAAAGAGGCGGTCTAGTTTTACGCTTGAGAACGTCTAGATGAAATACAGGGTTTTCGGTTAGGGGTGAACTGAGCAGAAAGAGAGTCACTATAGCCATCATAAGGAACAACTTTCACTATGTGACCAACTCTAAATTCGAGAAAATAAAATCAACTGTTCCATACAAAAAGGTCATCGTCTACATAAAGTATTAAACATCTGTTTTTTTCTTGAATTCAGACTTGGTCACATTGTGTAAGCTGTTCCTTACATAGGTATATACAATGACCCCAATTCGGCCAGGCACACTGACTAAACTAAAAGTTCCTAAAATTATATCTATCCTTTTCTCACTTTTAGAAACAAAAAGAGAGGAGACAATTTTAGAACTCTCAAATTCGGTTAGTTTAGTAAGTTTGGCCTGACAGAATCGGAGTCATTATTTATTATATTTTAATTTCTATGACATAAGTTAATATATTTTTAGAAATATTCTGGTTTATACGAAAACTGGAAAGCATTCACTTATAAAAATAAAATATTAATTACCTAAGAGTCGTTGAGAAAAGAGAGAAATAAATTTAAAAAAAAGATTATGTTGGAAACATCTTTCTTTTAATAATTAATTAATAAATGCAAAAAATGCTACTTAAATAGCATTTTTTGCATTTATCTAGACTATATATATATATATATAGCTAGACAATAGTTACTATCATGTTACTACAGTAATAATTCTTTTCATCCCACCATCACAGAAAGAGTATTTTTGCTATTCGATATCTGAGTGCAAAAGCCGTTTTTATCCGCTACAGGATAAAGTAAATTTGAATTTAGAATATCGTGTGCACTAAGTTTGAGAATTAAAAACCTCATTCAAGCTATTTACTTCTACCTCTACGGTGCCGAATTCATCATACAACCTTTATTTTGTATAAAACTCAGAACCTTTTTGCTGTACTTTTATTTTAATTATTTTGTGCGCTCCTTTATCTTTTCCCGTCATATTATTAAAACCTTATGTTAAAAATAAGTGAAAAAACTAAAATGAGTGGTATTTTTTTTATATTTCCTCGCTGAGGTGGGATGAAAAGTTACGTGTTGTACTCGAGTGCAAACATTTTTCTCCTCGTTCTCTTTTAATTCCCTCGCTAACGCTCAGGATTCTAAATTTTAGGATCCTTCGCTTGCTCGGTCATCAAAAGTGAGCACGCGGTTAAAATAGCAACTTTGCACTATTGTATAACAAATAACTATTGTAGCTCTGCTATTCAGCATGTTTTCTTTTCTTCTATAAAAGCGGGCCAGGCTTACCCAGATAGATACATCATGAATTCTGTCAACTTTGGGTGTCGCGACCATGTTTTTATTTTTTCGCTCGGCGGTTCCTGTCAATAAATATTTATGAACCATTCCCTTTTCGGGTCAGTGGATTAGTTATTAAGATCTTTCAGACTTGACAGGGCAGTTCTAGTTTTTCGAGCCAAATAGTAATTTTGTATTGGATTACAGTGGTTTTATTTTTACGGACTTTCAAATAGCAGGTACTGTGCTCTTCTTTATGTATTTTTTTCTGTATTTTCATCGATATTTTTGAACTGATTAAAAAATCTTTTTTACTAGCAGCAACCCGCGGTTTTGCCCGCGGTAGATATTTGAACACTTCAATTTTCCGGGATAAAACGTAGCCTATGTGTTAATCCAGGGTATAAGCTATATTTGTCGCAAATTTCATCCGAATACGTTAAGCCGTTTGAGCGTTAAAGAGGAACAAACAAAACACATGCACGAACATAGAAATCGTCTTAATAATATTTTATTCAATATAACATTTAATTTTCTACAAAGACATTATTAGAAGCGTAAGTTAAGCGTTTTGACGAATTGAGAACCTCCTGTATTTTCGTAGCCGGTTAAGAAATCAACACTAAGTACTAGTAAACACGATGTGTTTTCTCACATAAATTTCGGCAGTTCTGTTTTCCACTGTTCGTCTCATTACAATCTATTTCTCTTACATTCTTGCGGCCGCGAAGATAAACCTCTTACTGAATGTCGCCACTAATCAAGTCTTATATAGACATTACTACGTTATTAGATAGAACAGAAAAAACAGGCTGGTAGACTAGTAATACTACTGTGAAATTTTATGATAATTTTCATCACCTTATATTCGCCCACTGTTGAACAAAGACCTCTCCTAATGAAAGCCGCTGAGCTGTCTCAAGTTCGTTCCATCCATAATGTACGCCGGCACTTGTCCATTTACAACTAGATGATTGATACCAGCGAACATTTCCGGAATTGAACCATTTGATACTGGACCGTTTAGGTTTTAGGACTGGACGTAATCAGATTACAAAGTTGAAATTAAGACTGTTTAACGCACTGGACATTTCTGGACACTGGACCATTGAACGGCCGTCTTTCGCAGGTTTTTCGCCCACCTGATTGCCTGAAGCCCTACATTGCGTTTGCCTAAATGCAGTCTTCACTTCAAAATTTAGCGGTTTTTATTTATTCGGGATAGATAACCAGCCTACTGACACCTTAGATTGAGAGTTTTTTTGACTCAGTATCTTGGTTCTTCGACGGATCATTTCATAATAACTTTTTTCCGCTTCGCTCGGTCAATTAGTACTAAATTACGTTTTAAATTAATTTCGAAAAAGGAAGAGATTTTCAATTCGTCAGTTTTTTTTCGTAACTAGATATCTCGGAGACGCCCTGCATGGATTTGGTTATTTTGTTATAAAAGGTATGTTTATCGTGCATATAGTTTCAATTAAAGTATTGCCCAAAAAGAGTTATATTATGTCTCCTCCGCTCAGCTTTCTCTGTGGTTAACATCTGCGCCAATATGTGATTTTGGTGGTCAAGGGCAGATGTAGGCTATTTATTAACGATAAAATTACATTTTCTTTCGTTATTACCCTTTCAATGTCTCGTATTAGATGTCGAAAGTAGAAGAAAAATAATCTTGGGGAAAAGAAAGTAAATTGTGTTACAAGTGGTTATTGCTTAATGAAGTTTGCATTGAGATACAATTAGTTAGTAATCTAATTTTCATGTTTGGTGTCGTTAATAGAATAGAAAGGAAAAATGAGAAATTTGGAATAGTTGTTTTTTTGTTTGTCTTGACTTATGAGTGCATATAATTTTTTTGCATTAATTTTGATTTACAAAACTTAACTTACGCACTGAACTTTGTTAAAAATTAAATGGTGGTGCCATTTAAATTTTGCAATTACTCCGTTACGGACAAAATAATACAAATTGGTTCATCTTTTGACCTCGAGATATCAGGTAAAAAACATAAAGAAATAAATAATCAGTCCAATTAAGTACCTCCTGCTTTTGAGAAATCGGTAAAAAAGTTATTGCCTGTTTTAATACAGAAAGCGCGTTTATAAATTTTTCAGTTACTTTGGTACACAAACTAACTACTAACTAATAATATTGATAAAATTTATAATAAAACATGAGAAGTATACTTTTTAAAAAAGGTATTGGTCAAGGCATTATAGATCTCTCATAGATCAAGTAACATTTAAAAATATTGCATTGAGTAGCCCAATTAATTTTAGATGTCTGGAAAACCTAAAACATAATAGGTATGTATAGAGTAAAAAAGATTGTATGAAAATAAATTCAGATAAAATGCAACAGTATGCGTGTCACGACATAATTATTAAAGTCTGAATATTGTCATTGAAAAGGGGGACATATAATATTTTTTTTTATGTTGGCACCTAGTAGAGATATCTTGAGGTGACAAACGAAAATAAACCTTATTCTTTGATATTTCAAATGCGGTGTTAAATTTGATATAATAATAATAAAATGTTTTACTAACACAAAATAAATGATTAAATAAGACAATATTGAAATTAATTAGGTGGTTTATACAAGATGTTTCACTTAAGTATTATATTAAGTTAATTTTAACATATGTACACAAACGTTACAGTAAAATCGCCAACTGCCGCGGTTCTTAGGGTACCCTGTGTCGCGGCAGTTAGTTAGTTCTCTTCCATTGGTACCTTTTTAATTGAATCTATGCATCAAATATAATATTAATCGTTAACTTACTCGTAGTTATGATATGTCTCGTTTATATATATATATGTAATCAATTCTTTATAAACCGAGTGGTTAGAAGCGAATTTGGAAAAATCCCGACTGCTAAATCGTTAAATCTGTGTATTATCCTTAATTTCTTTCTTTTTTAATTTTGATGTACCCAGTATCACTCTCACGACTATGACGAATCTTCATTCATGACACCACTCGCATAAAAATACGACAAGCCGTTGAAGCACTAGGGCGTGCCAAAGGAATGGATATACATACATACTTGAAAATATAACTCTCTTTCTTTCGCAGTCGGGTAAAAAGATGTCATTGTATTTTACGCCATCATTGCAAGAATTCTTTAAAATACTTTCATCACTAAATAAGTGTAACGAGGTGTACTAACGAGGTTATGCGAAATATTGAGCTTATCCTTCTTTCACACCGAATGTAATCCTGTGTCTACGCTTCATCGCGCACTTTGTGTGCCCAAGCATTCAGACGTATTTGTTAGCTAATGAACGACCTTAATGTTACCCTTTAGTTATGTTGCTTATTTTTACTGGCATTTTATTGTTTTTTGATTGTATTGGAAAATACAACAGGGTTAAGTAGGAATGTACCTACTAAAACCCCTCCGGTAGCCTGCCTCAGTGCTTGACGGAGGGCACCGGGATGTTCGTAGAATGCAGGCTGATAATCTGTGCCTTTAACATTAACAAAAAATTGCTAGCGTAAGATTTGTAAAATTACTTTTAAATAACGATGTAAATTGAATAAATGTGAAGCGGTGCGTGTTTCGGTCTCACGATGACTATCGAAAAGGAAATGCTTCGGTAATTTGCTGGAATCGAACTCAGTATATCAAATAACCGTCAATGTATTATTTTAAAAGGACAAATGTTGCGAAACAATAATAAGTAGATGGATTGGTAAACAGGCAAAACTGCAGAACTTGATGTTACGAATTAATTAAGAGCTTAAAATATTTTTTAAGCTCATAAAATAATTTTTAAGCTCATAAATTAATTTTAAGCTCTGTTTTAGTTATAAGTATAAATAAATATTCATTTTGATAGTATGTAGAGAACATAAAATTTTCACAGGCTACGATTTTTGAAAATACTTTAAGATATCAGAGCAACCGGAGTTATCAGATTAGAATTTTTTTTTTCTCGATGACAAAGTAGAGTATGATAAATTAGAGAAAATTCAAAAATATATTATGTCCCCATCTGAGCACGTGGGGTCGGACAGGGTTGAGAGACTGTATTGTGTTAGTAGTTATTACTGTAAGCTATTATTCTGCCCCGTAATTGGCAATTTCGTCACAATAGGAAAGAGCGGGAACGCTTTCAGTACGAATGATATAAATTGTGATTTCAGTATGTAGACACTCGTAAACGATACTTTTAATGGAACAAGTATATGTTAAAGATTATAACATCAATAGAATGGTTCTAAAAATTTAAATTTAGTTAGATAGTCTGTTTATTATAAGCTAGTTCTACTCTTTCTGATGAGAAGAGGTCAAAATGAGAAAAGTGGATGTTTAACACGTTCTCTGTTCATGACCCATCGGTGGTGTATTTTGGATTTCTTATCGTACGTGTATTCCCCATGCGCGGGGTATGAGGTTAAACAAGTTTAAAAGTGTTTTAATATGTACACAAGACAGCCGTTTCGTTATGATTGATGTGAGTAATGAACCAAGTATAAATTTGCGTTTAACGTGTCATATCCATAATTTTAGCTACACGGGGAACGTATTAATAAATAAACGATAACCTGTAAATACTGATCGAAGTAACATCAATAACCGTCGTAAAACTGCAGTGAAACAATTGCTTTAAATCGAATCCATGACAATCGATTACCACTTTATCAGTTGACTCAGGACAAGGTCGCGAAACAAATGGCCTCAAACTACAATAATGCATTCAGCCGTCAATATTTTCACAGCTTGACTACGATAACGAAGAATTTATTTCAAGTTAAACTGCTGTTGGTTCTTTATTTATGTGCCGACACTTGGATGCTCTCCCATGAGGCTGTGCATAGTATAAATTATCACAGAAGGTCATGGAAAGTTCCATACATCAAACTCAAGATCCAAGTTCAAATTCTGGAATTTTATGAAAAAGCTAAAGTTTGTGACGTTGGATTGCCAGTAATGAATCTTAAGTGGAGCTGGGCAGGACACGTAATAAGGTGAAGTGATGACAGGTAGAGTGAGGTTGTGACTGAGTAGTAGCCGAGGCAAGGAGAGTGGAGCGTTGGTCAACCAGCAGCAAGAAGAGTCAACGACATAAGATTTGACGCGATTCCAGTCCGGCGACGATTGGCACAAGACCGAGGAAGATGGCATCATATGAGGGAGGCATATACCCTGAAGGCTGTGAATGACTATGATGAGGAAGACGTTAGTGTTAAACTTGAAAAGATTCAAGATAAAATAATCTCAACCGGCGGATTCAAAACTGCATACTGCATGTAAGCAAACCCGTCTAACCAATTTCTATGAGATCGTAGGATGACGCCTATCCGTGATCATTGATAGTTTAATCACAATGATCAAAATATAGCAGTTATTTCGCTATAAAAATTGAACTACGGTACCGATTTTGACAAAATTAAACTGGCACTACACGAGAGCTTATACCCTTACAAACAAAAAAAATATTTTCTTATCCACCCGTCTTGGAGTGTTTAAAACATACATTTTGTTTTTTTTAGAAAAAAATACATACCAATTGCTCTCCTGTCGGGAGTCGGTAGAGAATCGAAAGTTTAATACATTACCTTGTCATCGATGTCAAAATATACAATGTGTCCATAAATTGCATAAAAATATACTCTTAAATTATTTAAAGGTTATACGATATCAAATGTTTGAGCGCTTTATGAATTTAAAAGCTTTCGTCAGATTTATTTATATTGTAAAAAAGAGTGAGTGCAGTTTATTTTGTAGATATTTTTATACAGATTTGATAAATTTCTTTAATGACAAGTTCGACCTCACTAACTACTAGACCATCATCGCTACATGTGACCTTTACACAGCCTAAATTTGTGGACCGATTTTCATGATCAAGGTGTCATTCAATTTGCCTTTACCTGCAGATAAAGTGATCTACATTTTATGCAGTCAGTTCTTTACCCGACTGCGAAAGAAGGAGGTTTATGTTTTTCAAGTGTATGTGTATGTAAGTATGTATTATGTTAATGTGCATTTTTTTGGCACGCCCTAGAACCTAAAAGACCTGTCGTATTTTTATGTGAATGATGTCAATAGATTTGCCTTAGTCGTGAGAGTGACACTGGGTATATCAACTTAAAAAAATGATGATGACACAAAATTAAAGATTTAGCAGTCGAGTTTTTTTTAAAGTCACTATTCACATGTTTCAAGTTATTTTTTTGAAAACGATTTCTGAAGTATTGTTAAAAGATTTCGAAAAGTACTTCCTGTACATTTATAACAGCAACAATTTTGTTTAAAATAATTTGCCATATTCAACCTACTGCGGGCGTAAAGTAACAATAAAAAAGTAGCAAAAAAACGTGATCTACGGGGCGACGCGCCTTTTGTACGGTAAGCTTGAATATATGATGTGAAAATTAGTTAAAAATAGATGATAATCTGTAATTGATGATATTAAATGGTCTATAGGTAATCTTTCTGCTATATTTTTTTGCTGTTGTAAGTTAGTCATTTCGTTCTTGGTAATAATAAAATATGTTGAAAATATAGAAAGATTGGAAAATATCTTTACCGTACATAATGATAAAGTGATAACAAAATATAGATTATTAGCTTTTGCCCGTGTTATGTTGGAATAATGTCGATGCGTCACTGAGTTGCTGAAGAAAATAAAATAAAAAATGCAAAGAAAAAGCTATAAACACACTTTCGCAAATATAATTGTGTGATATTTTTTTCTGTTCGGAATTAAAATATTTTTATTATTTTCATATATTTTGATAACGTCATGAATGTATACCAGAAAAAATTTAGGAACATGTCGTTTGCCGATCTGTGTGAGTAATACGAAACATTCGGAAGCGTTTCCGGTTGGATTGGATTAATTTGCAACATCAATTCTAAAAAATATGTAACAAAAACTAAGTATTGTTAATCGGTAAGCATCTAATACATTGCAAATCGTTTCTAGAAATAATAAAAGAGATAATCGTAATTTATTGACTAACAAACGAAAAAGCTTCTCAACGATTCTGAAATACGGGGTTATCGGTTGGGTGTGAAAGAAACGAAGCCAAAAGGGGGTTAATATAATACTCATGCTATACGAGTAAGAAACAACATTAACTTTTGGACCAAATGTGGATTCGACAAAAAATTCTGCTGTGTCATTTTGTCGATAAACTTTTTGTATGGAACATTTGTTTTTTTTTCTCGAATTTAGAGTTGGTCCTCAAGGTGTTCGTAATAGTGAAAATAGTAAACCCCTCTTCGACTTAGTACACTCCTAAATAAACGTTATCATTTTCCAGGTCCTAGACCACTGACAGCAGCTTCACCATCATGAATGTCGAAGCTATCCAGGTCCTCGACCACATGGACATTTTAAGAAGACTTCCGAATAAGTGTATTGTAGTAATAATTCGTGAGTGTGAAATTTTGTGCAAGTGCAAACTCTAAAGAATACATGAACAAAGTGTCGTCCCCTTAATAAGATACGTGTTAGTGGGGGCACATGCTTAGAGACATTATTTTTGTAGAAATGTAAGCTAAATTAAAATTACTTATTAGCCTTAGGCTAGATTGTAATATTATTAAGGGATACCTAGACGGTTATACACTTAATCAATAGACAAAAAAAAGTTTCAAAATTTTAGTAATGCCATTCAGAAAACAGATACTATGCTGGCCCCACTCCTAAAATACCAGCTATAAAAAACCGGTTGTTTAATCAGCTGTACCAGCAGCAAAGAATCATGCAAAAAGGTTAAAATATCGTGCCCATTCACCCTAATAATACTCACACCCTCAACGCGTCTCTATAGAAATGTTTCCCCAAAATAATGACACGTGTGGGATCGCTCACCATAAGAGTGATCTACCGCGTGACAGGGCCTTCAAGTTAGCCACAGATTTATATAGCAATGGTAGAACGGAAAGTAGCCTTGTTGACCAACTTATCAAGCAGTAAGACACCGGCCGGCATACACCTTAAATAAGAGCCTGCGCAGTCACGACTTTTAGGTCTTTTGTGTTCTTTGGCGGAACGTTAGGTTGAGGTGAGTTTCCTAGGCTGGGTTCAGGAGTGTTGTTTTAGAATTGTTCCTAGCACCACCGTAAGTATGCGGCGAGAAAACGTGAACTTATCAATCTCCCTTTAACCAGTTCAGTCTGCAGTCCAGGTAAAGTTTCATAAAGGGTCGTTGGGTGCTGGAGGTAGTGCCTATGTCTGGAGTGTGCGAATTGAATGCTCCTAGCAGCTTCCCTTCGTGATCAGAAAAGCAAACATTCATGCCGTCAGCATCGTTACTGGTAAGTCGAGTAAGGTTGAAGTGAAGGCCGTCCAAGGCTTCTTCAGGATCATCCAAGTTTTATTTGTTTGGTTTGAGGGAGATGTCACCATCCAGCCGAGCGATATTAAAAAACTTATACTAGCTGCTCTTAACTTGAATATTCATATAATAAAGAGCAATACAAAAGCAAAATAAGCATTATCTGTTCGTCACCTTAAAGATATTGCAAAGAGACAAACAGTGAAATATAATTCCTGTCTGTCCTCTTTTGAGTCGCAATAGCACAGAGAGGTTTTTTATATTTTCTGTTTGTCCCTTTATTGAGGTGACAAACAGGAATAGACCTTATTTTTGTACTTATTAAATAAATATGTAGAGCGTTTGACAGCAGCATAACTGTCTAGTTGAAACTGATTTTATATCAAAGTGCTTATACATTTTACAGACTGCAATGGCTATTCTAACACCAAGATAGTTCTCCGTTCCGCTTTCAAGCGCGATTGCCGAGCTTATGAAACGCTCATTTGGGTTTTTGTAACACTACGAAATTGGGGTATTATGTTGGAGGCTGCGGGGTTATCGGAGGGTCCTATCTTTTTGTGTTTTCCGGGTTATTGATGAGCGTGCGAGTCTTTCATTTAGTTTTTGTGTGAGCAGGTAGCTGGGTGTTAAAATTGCACGTATCTACTTGCTTGTGTAATGGTGCGAGTCGGTAACGGTCTGAGGTAATTAATTATTTTGTTTCTTATTGATAAACAGCGATAGGCTGAAAGTGTTATATTGATTTCGTTGGTCTTTGTTTAGGCCTAGAATGTGTAAAAAACTTTGTAATAATAGGACGATTATAGATTCTAGATGTGTTCTGCAAAGTTGGCACCGCGAGTTTTTTACGACCCGATCTCGGCAATTTCTTAACCAATTTCCTTCATATTTTGAACCAATATGTAGAATTGACTAAGTACCGCAAGTCTTTGACAAATATTTCTTTAGAAAAAAACCAGTAACTGGCGCAGTTGGAGACTATTTTCATTTTTGGAAGAATTGTAAAAAATCCGTAGAATCTGTAAATAAATTTACGGCGGTATCTACATCCAGACTAACAACTACTAGCTAGCCAAGTAAAAACGGTAATGCGCGTCAAAGAAATAGTCACATAATAAGTAAAGCAACTACTTCACTACTCACTACCGAAGCTTACCACTACAGTATTGTTGCTTCCTTCACACCACCCGGGACCAAGTGTAGGGTATCAATCAATCAATTCATTTATTTTAGAACAAGGTCATAGCAATAATCAGTTCAAAAAATCTAATTCAATATGGGCACCTCTGGAAAACTTTAGTCAAAAAATTAATTCTGGAATACTCAATGTACAGCCTGGCCCAGTGCGATAGAGCAGTCCAGATCTATCCAGGCAAATACTTTCAGGTATCACCCATATTCACAATAAGTTTCCGCTTGGATTCGAAAACTTTGCAACACGAATTACACAAAACTTATGAGAAGATAGCTATAACCTCGGTCTCTTTAAATCGCGAGAGAATCTGTTTCTTCTAGGCAAGCGCGCTACATTCTAGACCGCATCGTTACTTTACATCAAGTGAGTTGCGGCCAAGAGCAAGCCTATCGACTATAAAAAAAAGTCCTAAGTAATAATTTAGGACCTTTTTTTTTTGAAAATCGATTCTAGATCTTAACTTAAATAATAATCACTATTTAATATTTTTGATTCCGTAACAAGGTTCGCGTAATTTGTGTTGCGAAGTTTTCGAATCCGAGCGGAAACTCATTGTGAATCTGGGTGCAGGAATCTCTTAATATTTAGTATTCAGTATTCGTAGTCGCTCTCAAAAGCTTTTTCTTATTATAATGAATCCTTGACATAAAATCAAAACGAACATTCCGAGATAGAGTTTACTTCTAAACTATTCAAGCATATCTCCACATAACTACTCTATGTTTCGTCGTAACTTATACCTAACTTCCTAATTGTTTTTCAAAGTAAGTTAAAAGTCACAAAAGCCGTCCAATATCTTTGATCAACGCTAGCTTAGTGCTCTGTCATTAGTTTCCGATAAAGCAACCTTTTAAAAGTCGGTAAACTCTTAACCTATTTAAGTTGGGTTTGTGCCAAAATCGACCACTTGAGACAGATAACTCGGAAACTATAGGGAGATGTGATGACAGGGCGAGGTAGGTGTCACTTCAATATGCATAACGGAATACATTGCTTGCGGTACCCATAGATGCGTTCACTTGTTGGCTGTAAGTATGTAAGTCGTGAAAATATCATATTGTTCCGTAGTAATTTGTAACAATTGTTTTATAATAAACTGAATTTAGTTCGTCACGTGACGATTCAAATTTTTCAGTTATTTTCTTCTAATACCTACACTATTGGAACGATATTACTAAAATTATAAAGGGATCATATTTTACTTACAATCCTCGTAAACAAAAATATTATTCAAATCTGTTCAACCGTTGCTGAGATATCAATTAATTAGCTTTAAATATTTTGGTTCCTAAAGTTCTATTTGTAATGACTTACCAATAAAAGACGACTGACTTAATTCGAATGTTTTTTTATCAAACAATTTGAAAGTAATATGTTTTTCTTAATAAAACTTCGTGCTTCTGAACGATTAGACTTCGCCTTTTAATGCGACACTCGGTTTCATACTCAGTGCACGGGATTGGCAATTCTCCAGATGTGTACCTATGACTTGAGAGGAAGACTTGAACCCATCGGGTTTCTGAGACGGCGATGATCTTAGAGGAACGTGGAACTGTACTATGCCACGTATTTTATTCTATTGGTTTACTTTTGAAACTAAAAACACGTGAAATGACAGATTTTGACTACAGAACGGAAGAAAAAAAATCAAAGGTTCTTAAACTACTTCAAAGAAAAGAGGAGGTTCCTAGTTTTTGTCTAATTAAATACTTCGATAAATAATTTACATTCTCTACATTGTTTTTATTGTATTAAGTTTACGTTACGCTACCACTTTAATTATTAATATTAAATTTACATATAATTTAATTATTTTAATATATAATTATTCCGCTTGTCCGGTAGGTTGTAGTCCTAAACCGTTTTGGAGCCAAATTTCCTTATCTAAAGTTTGTGATCAAGAAGCTTTGACACCGGATGCTGTAAACAGACCGGTGCAGTTTAACTGCTTGTTGTACTATGTACCTGCTATTCGAAAAATAATGACGTTGAATGACTATTAAGTAAAATAAAATCAAGTGCGTGTGCGTGCAGGGGCTTGCTATTAAAAAAAGGAAGTAAAATTAAAAAAAAACTTCCATCTCTTACTAATAATTTTTTTTTAGGTAATTCGTAATTTTATGATGGTAGTTGTATTGGATTTGAAAACTTATCGTAGTGTATAGTATTGTCCTACACAAGTTCTTCCATTTATTATCTACGTTGAGACAGTTGTGAAAATATATGTAATCCAAAAAGCGAAATCAAAAGATCTTCGGGAGCTTCAATGCCACATATATAATATCAAATCAAACTTATAACACCCCGTCGTTTTTACTTTAAAATATATTTTAACGCACCTATTTATTGAATAATATAAATCTGCAGAACTATTCTACCCTCGACGCATCTTATTCATTTTCATGTCATCTGACACTCCTACACACTTCTCCTATAATCCACTCACATTCACACATCAACTGATTCACAAACATTTTGACAGACACGCTCGCGCTCTGGCTTCGCAAAGGCTCCAGTCGGTAGCCTGTAGCCTCTAGTTATGTGTTGACGAAAATCTACATTGATATTTGTATTAAACATTTACGAGTATGTAGTAGGTATATGACTTGTGATATACTATAACAGTAGATCAGCCAGACCGATGTGTATGCACATATCCTCATATGATGTAAGAACTAACTGCACTTAAATCACTTAATTTGTTTTCTTATTGTTTAGAATGTTCCCAGTTTCCGTGTAATATTAATGTTGTGTGATATAAATTATGTAAAACATAGTAGATATATAAGAACCTATGGAAGACCTGCTTTTTGCAACACAGTTTTTAAATAAAGCAAAAGGCAGAGCCCACATACATGTACAAAAATATTATTTTTTCAATAAATTTGTGTTTATGTTATGTTTATTTCTTCATACAAAATTCAAACATTTCTCGTTTCAAAAATTAACCACAATCATTTTTTTAAATATGTTTGTTATAAAAACCTGTGCAATACTCGTATAACTTTTTACTAACCAAAATTGGCATATAAAAGCAGGAACATACTCTTACTTCGTACATGCATGTATATGGGAAAAATTATAATTTTTAATTTATATTACATAAGTAAATGATATTCTAGGAAGGAAAATATTTACTTGTGTCTTGGTACTAAAAATATAATTTATTTCTATTCCCATACATTTTATTGCTGAATATAAAACGGGTATATATTCAGACTGAAGTGAAAACAGTATTATGTAATAAAATAAGATCATAGTAAGCTATAAAGTTTTATTATCGAGTTTTGGAAAGATGAAACGCATGCTCTCTCTTTGATAATTTAGGTAACGTTAAACCGAGTAAAGGATATTTGCATGGATCGGCATGAAAGAATTTCGCTTTATAAGGTTATGTAAAATGTATCGTATTATGGTTTAGTGAGTACTTTGGTGCCTTTATTCGGCCAAGAGCAAAAAAAGTGATTACAAAAATTTACACAGTTTAGAGAATCATTTTATTTTTTCTGTGAAGCCGCGGATAACGTGATCAGCTAACAATGTCGGTGGAGACATCGCAATTCGCGTCGTGGTTCTTGGCTAACTCGGTCTGATCTCGTGATCATCGTGAATCTGTCAAAAGTTACCAAATAGTACACTTGCTAAAAGTGTCTTTGGCGTGGTCTTGGCCTACTTTATATATAAATATATATAATAGAGATAATATACTCCACAGCCTCCAAGTTCCGAGCCATTTCGTAAATTACATTTAAAATTTTAGATTTCATTACATATTTATGGATTTCTAGACGTAATATAAGAAAACAAATAACTTTTTAGCTAATTTAACTTAATCTAAATTATATTTAAGTTTTCCTTTATTTTAAATTATTTGTTAATTTATTTACCTGCTAAAATTCCTGTGTAGGTACTGTAATACTCCAAATACTCTACGAAAAAAATATTCGCAATATTTCCCATGAAAATTTTGCGTATTTCTTTCAAAGAGCATAATAAATGCCGCGGCAAAGCGGTTATTCGCTTAAAGATCGATTGATCAAAGCGGAAAAAATGTGGTGCGCGATTTGAGAAACAATTTTCTTGTTCCTGTATTCTGAGGTTTTCTAATACGCTTAAGATATGTAGGTCTGAAAGTTTTATAACGTGGAGGTTGTGAAACTTTGTACTGTCTACTTAGTTCGTCTTAGTGAAAACTTATGCTAGGCAGATTGTGAATTTTAAACTTTAACACGAACTTATTACAAGAAGTCCTAAGAATATCATGTTTGGTAACTTCAACATTGCTTCTATGGAATATAATGTACCATTTTAATTATGTACCCTTAAGAGCACTAGCTACCGCATCACAGGGAATCCTAGCGCGGTAGCTAGGGACATGACCATTTATAAGAAAACAATATTCTATGAACAATAACAAATTGTACCAATGTGTTTATGTATTATGTGTCAAATAAATAAATTTTATTATTAATATTGGGTCTTAGTTTACGATTATTTATTTTTTGAGTCTCATTTTGATCCACAAATTAATTCTTAATTATAAGTCATTGTTTACTTCAGAGAGTGATAGAGTCTTAAGTCCGATGTATTATGTGTAATCAACGATAATTTCAAAGACACTTTGATCGAGTATTGCCTTCATCTGTTTTATATTGAAATTTGTGGATATTGCGACTGCGAAAGAAGGAGGGTTATGTTTTTCGAGTATACTGTATGTATATTTCTTTGGCACGCCCGAAATAGATTCGTCGTTTTAAAGAGATGTAGTTTAAAGTAAATGAACTACCTATTAAATATGTTGTTCTCACTCACCGACTGATATTTTCTAGGAATCAACGCAGAACCTAAATCGCTGAACCTACAGACATGAAAATTGGACATTCATATTCATTACAGAGGATGTAGATGCACTATACAAGGATTTTTGAATATCCAACCCCTAAAAAGTTCAAATAGTGGTTTACATTCTCAAACTTCTTTATATTTTGTTGATGTCACGGAAATACGCAATTTTTTTTTACAGCTTCTATTTCTTTATAATAGGATTATATTAGATTATAATAACTTGTGCTTAGCAGTGTAACGCTATATTTTAAAACAAACAAATGTAAATCATCAAAAAAGAACCACCAAGAAAATACAAAGACTGTTCGAGTCAAAAGTTTCAGCAACCTAAATCAGCGCTGCGTAAGTTTATCTAATCTACGAGCCCTCCGGCCCTCCCTACGAAGCCCTCCCATCCGTCTTTCAACACTGTCAGCATCGATGGAAAAAACGTGCCCCTTGACTTATAAAGCTTTACAAACTAACGACCTCTATGTCTCTTCTCCTTGTTTTAAATGATCTGTTGAAATATAGTACCTACTTGGTGTTTGCAATGACAGAGAGGTAGACTGGTTATGTTCTAACTATAAGGTAAAAAAAAGTAATACTCGTTGTTTCCGATAATAAAACGTACTTTTTGGTTTTTATGACAACTGAACGTTCAACTGTGACACCCGTTTTTACCTCCAACGTACGGAACACTAAAAAGGCTCGAACGAATTGAGAGCTTCGTTGTTAAAGGTAAAAATATGTTTGCGTTTTACCACATCTCGCTTGTGTACTACGCGGTCTAAGATATAAATCTCTTGCTTTGAAGAAATCGATTACTAGTCTAAAACGAAAAAACCCAGATTACAGATTGGTAAATAGAAAAGCTGGTGACGAGTTCTACAATCTGGCAGTTCGCACAATAAAAGTCTAGATTAGATATCTTATTGAACTATATCTTTAAAAAAAAACTTTGAATTATTAATATCTACACCAACGTCATATGTGTTTCATTTTGCTGAAAAAAAAATTGTAAAAAGGATTTAAATAAATCTATTAATACTTTTTGTGGTTTAAAAAATGTACAAAATACTACACATCAAAACAAAAAAAACAACACATTGAATGTCAAAATTGGTGGTTAAACACTGGTTAAACACATTTATTTTTTCCAGTTTTTTTTTTAAATTTTGGTTTGCTCAATGTCACTCTTACTAAGACGAATCTATTGAAATCTCTCACATAAAAATACAACAACTGTTTAGGCTCTATGGCGTACATAAAAATATACATACACACGAAGAACATAACACTCTTTCTTTCGCAGTCGGGCAATATAGGTGGATTAAACAAATTACCACCTCGAATATATAGTGAGAGAATAAACATCCAGTCAAATATTGCGTGTACAAACCTCTGTGCTAAAACGGCAAATGTCTAAACATCCGAGGGTGTCTTAAGCAACAATTTTACGTCTTTCCCTAAACAACTATCCTACAATCTTGGAGATCTTTATTATCTTATTACTCCGTGAAAAAAAGTTGTCAACAACAAATATTTCTCACAACGAATATAATCTTTTTCCTATTTCATATTCATTCGTAAAAATCCTACCCGGAGATGTAAGCCTAGCTGACACTCACAAACACACACGACTTTACAGACACATGTATCGTACGCGGGTTGTTTTATTTGTCCTATCAATACCAACTCGGGTTTATTGCGTCTCTTCGTTTTATAGCAGGATTCGTCAAAGATAGTAGTGACACAAAATATATAGGCACAGAAAACTTTTTACCGTTCAATATCGCGCAATGACTTTATTAGTACATGTTCCAGCAGTAGTAGTAGTATTAGTAAATTTAATCTCGCTGAAAATCGGACACTTTTAAGAGGTACTGAGTAGTGCGTTTGTCAAAAGTTTCAAAATAAGTGTGTCTTTTTGATAGCCTATCAAAAAACCAAAAGGACTAAAATCGGCTGATCGTGTGTACTGGGTACGGGTAACTGGGTAAGGAAGAGTTCGCTTGATAACATATGTATGAAGATTGAACTAAACTACTGATATCTACGCAAAGTCCGCTTAAAACAATGACGTGTTGTTGTATTTCGTAAAGCCCGTTTGCCAGTTCAAAATTATCTCATTATGTAAAATAATTATCTCATTATGTCTACAACTCGTCTTTGTCCTCCATACATTCACTTAGTGTTTATCATTAGAAAATAGAACTTATCAAGACAAATAAATAAAATTAAGATTTTTAGTGTCGTTTATATGGCAATAACTCTTTAGCTCGTAACGTGTGTGTGTCTGTGATATATATATATATATATATATATATTATATATTTATATTTGCTAGCTTTCTGTATTTTACTAATTTGTGCTACACAGAAAGTTTCGTCTGATGGGATACGAATGAAACTTACGAAAGGGACATATTGAGCTATGGGCCGTAAATTGTCTATAGCCCTTCTTTCTTCTGTGTTACGTAGAAAGTTATGAGATGATAATGCTACTTGTCACTGTTTTGGTACAGACTAGCGTTTGTTTACACTCTTAGATAGTTTTTGAATAGATTTTTATAACTTGATTCACTCGTAACATGCTAAGAGCAATAATATAAAAAGGTCACTAGGTCACGTAATGTATACAAAATAATAATTTCTTAGAGTAGTAAGAGTTACATATTCTAAGATTCATAAAATTACAGACTCCAGACTTTATGTAAAGACTCTATTGTGAATGTATTGCATATGATAAGATTATATACCAAACCTAAAAAAGTGATTATAAATTAATTACTTAAAAATTAGTCAGAACGGCTACGAATCAATGATTCAAGAAACAGGGTACAATAAAGAAAAATACAAGTAAAAATCAATACGAAAAGTTAACAACAATAATAAACTGACAAGTCTAATAACGTGAAAACCACCTCCGCTTCCGAAGAAGTCTACAAAAATTTACCAAAATCAAGAATGAATAATGAAACTTGGAAACATTTGCTTCGAGTTTAGATCACATTACAGTATAACCAGTATGGGAGGTTGATACAAGACAAAAATTTATAATGTTGAAATAAAGCAGCAAAAAAAAGCGATACGACATCTTTTTTCAGCATTTCTGCTTCATGTCATGAAATTTTTGCTTTTTCATTACTCGAGAGAAGGTTCTGAAGTTGCCTGTGGAGTGGGTTGTAAGTAATACTTTTCAGCTCTAGGGAGAATTGTTTTAGACTGAACGCTATCCATTCATATATTTAAAAAAATAGTAGTAATAGGGTAGTTCTTTTTAAATTTATATATTATTTTTGATTTACTCTCAACTTTTCAAATCATTTTTGGCGGCCGCCGTAGTCTAATGACTAGCATGATTATTTCGAGATCCGACGGTCCCGGGTTCAATTCCCGGTCGGGACAGGTGCTTGAATGATGAGTTTGAACATTTGTCTTCGGGTGTCTAGGTCTTTGTGCGTATGTTTGTAAATGTTACATGGCATCCCCGACACAAGAGAAATTCTAGTGGGGAGCTATGATTGTGAAATGTTTAATTAACTCTCAGTTCATTTTTTGCAAGCACTTGCTTGCCTGGCTAGCTACCGCCTGCAAGTTGAAAAATCTATCGCTAAGCACCCATCGATGTATTCTGGCAGCCAGCCGTGAGACTGTGTATTCCAGACTAGGCATGCTCCATCTAGGGCTATAGTGTCGCTGGCTTCCGTGGTCGTGCTAGCTTGTGGTCAAATGGATGGATATGATGCGTGATGGATAAAACAAAACAGATTTGGGTAAAGTATTTTTAACATTTTTTTCAATTATTAAACTGAAAAATAATCAGTGAAATCGCGAGATATTAACAGTATAGACTATGACCGCCTGCCTATAAAGACCAATCTAATGACACCTTGCACATTGAAATCGGTCTAACGCTTTAGGCTTAGGCTAGGTTTAGATTTAGACATACATACAACATACATTTGAAAAACATTACCCTCCTATTGAGCAGGTGTGTTTAGCAATTTATTAATGCTAAATCATAATCCTTTTTGTTATAGCTTGGCTATAGACACGCTTTAAAATGCTTTTCTTATTACTTATTCCAACTTAAGTAGCTACTATATTATTGTACAATGTGTACAAAGTTCTTACGTCCTCAGTATGTTACTAGGCTTTTTTTTACTAAGAGTTTATTTTTGAGGTAATGTTGATATCTTATTACATAGTTTTATAGTCGTGAAAATGTTAAGAGGGAACTGTACATTAAAAATATCTAATACGTAATTTTTGGTGGAGGCCATCTTGGATTTGAAATTTATTATAGTCATTTTACTAGTCAAACCCTGATTTGATACCCACATTGAGTATTAAAAATTATGTAATCCGTCATTTAGTGGCGACGGCCATCTTGGACCGATTTTTATCAAATATAGCTAAGAGTACTTCCGACCAATTCTACTTTCAAACAAAGAAAAAAAACAGAGTCTATATCAGTACATCCGTTAAGTAAAAATGTATCTGAATTCTATTAATAATAAAATTATGATAATAGAGACTAAGTATTCAAACAAGAACTCCGTTTGTACGCATGACTTAATTAATTAGGTACACTGAGGAGAAAAGCAGGATAGTAAAATTAAATTTACTTGGAATGAATTTCAAATGAGTACTAATTGTGATGTTAAGTGAAAGGTTTATTACCAGGAATTTAATATTTATTAATAGGGATGTTAATATCTAGAACGGGTGCTTTAGGTCATGGCGTTGAGTGACTCATATTGGTTGAACTATATCTTTGCGTCTTCAAAGTATTTTTATATGACACAAAAAAGGAGTGAAATTTGTGAGGAGAAATTCGTCGAAATTCATTTTATACGTTTCCGATTATATAAAGGCGCCCAACCTGGTTTTGAAGGTCTTTTGTATAATTTTCAAGTTACCTATAAGGTTTGTAACAAAGTTAACTTAAACAATATATAGTTGCCTGACAAATTGATGTCGGTTGTTAGTTTTTAATGTTATAATTATTAAACTATTGTCGGTCGGAGATGTCATATAAGGTCTGTATCTCTATATATATCTTATATTATATATGTCTTCGTATACATGGCTACGCAACTCCCTGATGAACGTCGTTTTCAGTCACTAAGCGACTGTCGCAATACAAAATCGGGTATAGGCGACGCGTGTGTGGGTAAAAACCTACCTCTGAGAATTTGTATTACTATTAGTTGCCTATAGCAATAGCATTCTAAGACGAATGCTATATTGGCAATTGAATACTGTATTGGCAATTGGCGTCTTTGCTTCTCCAATTAATTTTTGTCTAATTTTAATTGGCCTAGAAATAATGAGATGGCATTTATGACCATAAGCACTAGTGCTATATTCGTAAAATTTGAGTTTATTAAGTCAGTTCCTGGGTCAGTGAAAAAGCCTTATTGAAATGAAATTCACACATCTGATATAATTTAAATATTTATTTCGTAATGTCACTTGAATCAACGTAAGAGCAAGCGGCGTCGCCCCCAGGACTCTCGAGGACATCGCCGCGGCCACATTATATTATATACTATACTTTAACGCGTAAAAAAACAATTCAACATCATCTATACCGTTATATATCTTTATATATTTACATCTCTCTCACTAAACATTATTTACACTAACAACTAGGTATGTATAACATACAGAGAGCGAAATATATTACAAGAAGAAACACAGTTCATTGTCCATGAGTCACGCAGACTCAATTGTATATGTAGTAGTAACATCTTCGTTAGAATTTTTTATTTCGCCCGCGCCGGTGTGTGCCGAAGAGGATGCGAGCAAACGCCTGGCGGAAGTCGGGGCTGAATATCGTATAGATCACTGGGTTTAGCGTGGAATTGAAGTAACCGAGCCAGAGGAAGAAGCTAGCTAAATAATCACTGATAACACACGTTTGGCAAATGGGCATCACTAGCGCCATAATGAAGAACGGTAGCCAGCAGAAGACGAAAGCTCCCGTGATGATAGCCAACGTCTTAGCTGCTTTCCGTTCCCTCTTCGCTTCGAGAGATTCCTTCTTCTCTCTGTGAGTCGGAGCGGGCATTATGGCTCGCTCGGTTTTGGAACCGTTTGTTACGGTCGAGGAAGACTTTTCTGGAGATACTGATACTTTTTCGTTGATTGTGAATGCTGTGGTCCGAGGTTCTTCGTCTAAAGTGTCGACGGTAGACGTGCTTTGACCTTCAGTCAGAAGTAGTGCTGCTGCGAGCGTCTCGGCTCGAGTTCTTTGATTACATTTTTTGAGGTTAAGAAACCTTTTCTTGACGAATCGCCTGTCTCTTGCCGGTTGAATCGGCTTGCCGACTGGAGCAGCGCCTTCGGCTGAAGTAGGTCTCGGAGGAGGGGGCTCTCTTCTCCTTCGGATGCGTCTTCTAGCCGTTTGGAATATTTTCCAGTAGAGGATAAGGATCACCGTCAAAGGTACGTAGAAGGTTGACATTGTCGCGAAGATCTGATAGGCGAGATCTTGGCTGACGAGGCACTTCTGCTGTTGGATGATTCTGGCGTGATAGTCGGGGTCCTTCCAGCCGAGCTGAGGGGCTACGGAGACGACTAGAGAAGTCGTCCAGACCAGCACGATCATGGTGAATATCCTCCTCTCGTTCCGAATGTGAATGTAGTCTACATTAGTCACAGCCCAGTACCTGGAAAAGGTTGAAAATTCAAGGTTAGACAACAATGAGTCTTTACAATTTGGCGGGTAGCTTTATCTTATCTGATCGGGTCATTGAATTGTTATACGAGTATTCTGGGGTTTGTGATGTACGTTACATACTTGTTACATAACTAAACATGTGCCGTACTCGTATAATTTTGAAATTTAGTGTGGGATTGCTTTGTTTGGATTCAATTATATAATCAAAAAATATTTATGAATCCGAGTACATCATCTCGGCCTCAGGATATTAAGCAAAATGTTACCTTCATTTATTGTACAACTTCGCACTTTTGTTTTATTTATTAATTATCTAGAAACTCAAATACCTAACATTAAAATTCATGATGTAAGTGCATGTTCCTTTCATAAATTACTAATTTTCAACGCGAGTGATTCAAAATCATTTACTAAGCTATTATACTGAACGGGCCGATAAGGCTCGAAGCAGACCGGATGCAGCGCGGCCCAGCAGCACATAACGGCTTTTCAGACGTTGTAATTAGGAAAACGTTATCGGGAATAACACACCAAACGCACAATGTTGTAAAGTACTACGAAACTACTATTCCAAACAAGGCATGCACCATCTAGGGCTACAGCATACAGTGGTCGTGCGACCTTGTAGTCTAATGCCTAACTGTGTTGGATAAAAAAAATCAAAACAGACCACGTCAATACGCGTATAGACGTGCAGAGATGTTTAAAAGAACGTGGCATTAATACACACCATCAAAAAACATCGGTGTTACATCCTATACAACGCGCTGCAAGTAAACCGATGCGCTGAGTTACGCGTCTGCACCACGCTTTATACAATGAATAACTAACCTATCAGTAGCGATAGCAACCAGATGTAGAATGGAAGCCGAGCTGCACAGCACGTCGCTGGAGGTCCACATGTCGCACAGCTCCGGGCCCAGGATCCAGCCCTGGCTTACCTGCAGGACAGACAAGTCACCACATCAGTCATACTCATATATAGTAACATAGAAAACATTTTATTGTACATAAAAAAGTATTTTCCAACTAAATAAAAAGCATTGTACCTATGCACGTAACATAGAGTAAACATAACAAGTATTACAAAAAAATAATTAAAGAAGTGGTTAGAAGCCAGTTCGAAAAAACCCCGACTGTTAAATCGTTAAACCTGTGTATCGTACTTAATATCTTTTTTTTTAATTACTGTGTCAAGTGTCACTTTCACGACGAAGACAAATCTATTGACACCACTCATATGAAAATACTGCAAGGCGATGGCTTTAGGGCGTGCGTAAGAAATATACATACATATATACACTCGAAAACCATGACCCTCTTTCTTTCGCAGTAGGACAAAAACCGACTTCAAAACATTTATAAACAAACCAAACAAATGAACCGTATACCAATTACTCGTCTATTAATCGTCTCTGAAAAAGAAAAGGTAACATAATTAAAAAAAAATACATGCTTTCAGTACCTGTTCCTATTTGTAATTAGTTTAAAACATTTATGTACAGTGTATTTAAAAGCGGTTTATAGCTATTAGTTATATCTTCTATCGCTTGCTGTCGATCCACAAGTTCGTTGTCTCTACGTCTCTACGAAGTCTATCGTAGACATAAGGATACGTAACCCTACGCAGTGTAACCCTCTACGAATCTTAGTGCTACAACGGTTGACAAGTGCTTACGTCGTTAATGTTAATATGTTTTCAAATTAACCAAAACAGAGCAATAATCATAATTGTTTTTTTGTAAAGCCAATTTAAACGTCAATCGAACAAAATAAATTTTAGAAATGTATGCTATGCATAAAACTAATATTACTTATAAATTTGTAATAAAATTATAATAAATTATATTAAGTTATATTGTGGACACATTGACCGCTGCGCCAAAACAAAACTGTATTAGAGGCAGCGAACTATAAAAAACTCGTTTGAATTATCAGAAACATCGACTTCACTATCTTGCCGCTGTGATTTGAACTCATCGCAAAAGGGCACCTAGGAGTTACAAATAACAAACGTTCGTTATCCTTTGAGCATGTGCGAAGGAAGGAAACGAAACGATCGAGCAGACGTCCGTCCTTCGGCCTATCAAACGTAACAGCTGCTTCCGGACGATAAGGGTCATTGCCCATTGTGATGATTCGAAATCAGATCGCAAGAAACAAACGAATGCCAGTCATCTTACAACAATAATATTGTTATATTTTTTTTGTGATAATTCTATAAACTTATACCAGAACAGCTGACGTCTACGTACACGCTATTACTCTTATTTTCTTTTTTCAATTCTAATGAGCAATCAGAGTATATCGGTGATAATATTGTTACACTCACACATTCATACATACATATAAACACTCATACACACACAATCACATCCTTCCAGATAAATACTTGCATATGTATATTATATGCAGTTGTTTTATTTTTTTATTTAATATTATTTACTTTGTGTTTAATTAGGTAACTTATATTCTAATTTGTATGATGTAGTTTTGTTGTTGGCTTAAATTCTAAATTGTTATTAATTATTTTTAATATAACTTAGAAAGAGCTTATTTCAATTTTTTGGCTTCATTTATAATAATAATATACGAATAGGAAAAGCTATTGACCCAAGCCAAGTACTAACTAGTTCGGGATTCTTTGGATACATAATTTTTTGTGATATTTGATTTTTTGTTAAATTAATAATTTTGTATTTGTATATTATCAAGTGGAACTTTTTATTGCATTTGCAAATCAGAAATCGCACGACGCATCGATAATGCCTGAAAAAGCTATTGGTTCATGAAAGATCTGATGAAAGGTACTTTACCACTATCCCTCAAACGCAGATTCATGGACGTGTGCATTCTCCCTATTCTAACGTACGGAGCGCAGACTTAGTCTCTAACTAAAGATCTAAAGTCCGATCTTAGGGTTGTCAACGGGCTATGGAACACAGTATGCTTGGCGTGAAGTTAAGAGATCGCATTTGAAACACCCTACAGCGTTCCAGGACTCAAATAGCGGATGTGACCCAAAAAACTGCCTATTTGAAATGGGATTGAGCCGAACACGTCTGCCACATGTAGGATGATCTTTGGGTCAAGATTACCATAGTGGAAGCCAGATCGCAAACGATCTCTCGGCAGACCAAGAAAACGCTGGAGGGATGACATAATATACACTATAGCCCTAGAAAGAAACAAATGGAAGGAGGGTAGGGAGGCCTTTGCCCAACGGTGGGACATGATAGGCTCTTAATAATAAAATAATAATATTATACAAGTAGCTATTGCCCGCAGAGTTACCCGCGAAAAAACCAATTTTGCTATAACGAACGTAATATATTTATTTCATTTAATTTTGACAAATTTTCTTCTACAATGGGTGAACCCTTGATTGTTAGACTAACACCCTTAAGTATTGTCACATCTTTCTGTTACACGTTGTATATAGATTATTCTAATACGAAGCTACTGTGATGTAGATACGATGCTATCATAATGAACAAGAACCCTAACGTAACAGCTGGTTCCGTTAGATAAAGCAGAAAAGGGCCCACTGGTAGAAAGATGCCGACAAAGTATTCCTGATATCAGTCAGGCTATAGATATTTTAAGAAAGGTGAAGGAAATGTAGAGGCCTCTTGGCGATTATATGATATGGTATATAATATTGTCACTTAAAAGTATATAAAGTTTCTTAAATTATGAAGAAAAAAAAATATTCTTTTAATATTTTTATGACGTAAAACCAAACTTACGTCACAAGAATGTCACGGATGTACGAGTAGTTAAAGAAAACTGAAAGTTACTTTGATTAAAAAAAAATATAAGAATGATTTAGATACAAATTATGTAGGATCAATTTGAAGAACTTTTTTTATATCGGTCCAACAATCTCTGAGAAATCGGAGAAGTTCATAAAAAAAAAATTCCAACGAGTTGAAAATCTTCTTCTTTTAAAGTAAAAAAACAGTCCAACCCTGGTTGTAAACCAAAGGACTTGTTTAACTTTCGGACAAGACAGCGTACGTTTGCCAATAAATGTCTAAATATGTGGTTAATAGTGTATTAATTAATCGAAAACATCAGTTGCCTCCTTTATAGTGTACAGAAATATCTAAATTGTAGTGGAATTATGGCATACCCAGAAGATTTGTGTACAAAACCCACACAAATGTCAAAATTGATAGAATATAAACGCGTAAATCATATTTTTGCGTAAATAACGTGACAATATTTTGATTATACAATTAAATTTAATAAAGTAAAATAGTAATTGTGTACACTGCTATACCTTACGTTATTTTGAATTTCATTTGGGTGATATTGTTAAAGATTAAAAGTCCCATATGTATTTATGGTCTTATGTACACTGTTCTAGCCGGAGTTGCGTACATTTTTGAAACATCTCTTTTATTGTTAGCAGGACCACCACCACATGTTTGCCTTTGTTTAGTATTGTGCTTTCTGGTATTCTCAACACAGGAGCAATCATAGTAGGAAGCTGTTAGATTCCAATATTATTATATAATTTAACTATTACGTTTTGATAAGGCAAATTTATTAATAAGTTTCACAGATTGTATTCGAAAACCATTGCCAATATTTACCAATCTGTAATTCAATAACCTACCAAGTATCCCACGACAATAGCTCTCGGTATAGGCTTTCAGAATATGATAGATTTTGCGAGCTGAAACCTAAATTGCTGCCTAAATGGGTGGTTTCGTTATATTCGGCCCCGTGATTAAATTAACAAGTAGAATTTCCTTGTCATTTTGACCTAGATCAAAGTTTCACCATTAGTGGATCATTGTGACTTCCCAAATGACTAATTATTAAAATGACAGGCGATAAAATCCATTAAGTTTGAAATATGCATAATAATGTGTAGTGCTAATAGGTATCCTGTGGCAGTGGATTGGAACATTTGGATTATCTGTAGATCAACGTGGACCCGGCTTTATAGAACTTTTTGGTTTCTTATTCAACCTTTTTGGTTACGATTGGCATACTTTGGTACAATTTTGGTAGTTTAGTTACAATGTCATTTGATGTGTCTGTAGAACTGTAACTATCAAAGAACTTTATATAAAAGTAACTAACTGCACTCTGTGGTGTTATCCGCGGATCCCTACTTTTTTATAACCTCAATGATAATGTAGTTCTGTAAAGGCGAAAGAATTTTTAGAATCGGTCCAGAAGTTTTTGATTTTAATCGTTACATATAAAAAATCTTTCCTCTTTTTAAAATTAGTATAGGCAAGCTGTCCTGGCGGCCTTCGTACCACCTAACAGTCGAGTAGATATTGTTGTGTTCTTTAGTACTGTAGAATATTTTTTTTATTGTATCTTCAATACTTTTAGCAGCGGATGCGTCTGATTCGTTTACACCTTGGGTTGGATTTAGTAGGTGTTTTTAAGTATCTCTAATTTTTACTAGTAATGAACATGTGACTTATGTAACTCAGTGGTAATAGAGCTTCCTAACAGTAATATAATTTTTGAAATCGGTTTAGTAATTTTTAAAGTATTAGTTACTTACAAAAATGCAAAACTTTTCTCTTTATCCCTTAATTCGACGCCGTGCATTATACTTCACGTTGATGAAAAAAAAATCTACATACAAAAAAAGACCGTATAACTAGAGTTTTACGTGCTATATTGCTTCCTAAACTATCCAAGTACCTTGCAAGAAAACAGCAACGCGTGCACATCGATGATACGTGAGTAGTCGCCGGCGAGATGGCGGGAAGGAAGGACGCGCTGCGCGGGATTTTGGTAAGTTGCATTTTATTCCTTGTTTTACGGCTTATTTCTTTGTGATATCATTGAATTCTATAAATAAAATACCCGGTAAGCCACTGGTAATGCTGTGATTGTTTTATTGTATTTGGTTTAGTTTTTGTGACGCCCACAATATGTATGTCCAGTATACTTCCCGTCGTCGAATTATTAGTAAAGAAACAGCTAAATGCTATGTCTAGTATTCTTCCCCTTGTCGTAGTAGTAGAGAACTAAATAAAAAATCATATGTCTAGTATATTTCTCGTTGCCGTATATTTAGAAAATAAACTTTTGTAGTTTCTTTTAATAATATTTTAGGTATCCACAAATCTTATGTTTCGTTACTTACTACTAACTGATTAATTATTGATTTTCAGAACTTCAAATCTAGAGGACATCGCTTAGTAGCATTGGTGCCGCCTGAACATGCTCTTTCGGATATAGATACTAGTGGTTCTGAACCTGACAATGAAGAGGAAATTGCACATAGAACTGAAGAATTGTCCTCTTCACCGTGCCCTTCAATAGATTCATCTTTAGAGCGCATGAATTTATTAGATAGCTCCGAAAATGACACAAAAGACAATTCTTTAATCGACAGTGATGAGACTTATGTTGACGTTGATACTGTATTGGAGGTAGTCAACGAAAATCTTGATACACAGGTCTGCCCTAGCATCAATGATAGTGAGAACAACCCTGTATTAGAAGTAGAAAAAAATTTGAACTATGATCGACCTCCGTTGACCCCTATTTTTAACAACGTGCTACCACCAACTGGTGAAGTAAATTATAATGCTATACCAAGTGTAGCTTCATTATTGTCGATTCCGTCACCAAATGCTTCTTCGTCCTTTGTTAGCCCATCAACATCAAGAACGACCAGGCGTAAGAGAAATCTACCAGTACGACCTGTGCAAAACGTCCGGGCAAAAAAGACAAAGAAAACACTGATTATAAGCTACAAATGGAAGAAAGAGCAATTCCGACATAAGGCTGATGTTCCATCAGATGATTTTGTGTTTGAATTACCAGATACTGACTCCCCGTTGGACTTTTTTTATCGGTTCTTCTCCCCGGATATAATCGATGACATCGTTAACAACACGAACTTGTACTCAACTCAAAGAACTGGCAAATGTATACAGTTGACCATTGATGAGTTTAAAGATTTTCTCATGATTCTTCTCATCATGGGTATAGTGGTCATGCCTTCCTATGTAGACTATTGGCGTTCAGAATTCAGGTATGGCCAAGTAGCTGACGTCATGCCATTGAAACGATTCGAGCAGATTCGGCGCAACATTCATTTTGTAGATAACATCAATTCAGATGAGGACAGATATTACAAGATACGACCATTTATTGAGAAAATAAGACAGAACTGCCTTGCAACAGAAGAAGAAACGAAGTTTAGCATAGATGAGATGACTATTCCATATAAGGGTACTAAAGCAGGTAACCGTAAACAGTATAATCCAATGAAACCTAATAAATGGGGATTTAAGAACATAGTACGCGCTGGTGCGTCTGGCATCGTCTATGATTTTCTATTGTACGGCGGCGACGACACTTTCCGGTACATTGATTTCACCGAGGAGGAAGAGCAAATGACACTTGGTGCCAGAATGGTATTAGCCCTTTGCAAGACAATTCAGACTCCGGGATCTGCGGTTTACTTCGATAACTATTTCACTACGCTTGACTTGATTTGGTATCTACGTGAACACTGTGGGATTTTCAGTCTCGGGACCATACGGCAAAACAGACTGAAAGGTTGCACCAAAAAACTGTTAAGTGACAAAGAACTGAAGAAACGAGGTAGAGGTTCATTTAGCCAAGTTGTAGACAACGACAAAAAGGTTGCCATTGTCAAATGGTATGACAATAAAGTTGTGACTTTGGCCTGCTCTTATGCAGATGCTTACCCAGTTCAGGAAATTAAGAGATGGAGCAAAGAACAGAAAAAGAAAATTAATGTCACATGTCCGCAGTTAGTCCGACACTACAATCAACATATGGGAGGCGTTGATTTGTGCGATATGTTGATAGCTCTGTATAGAACTTCTTTTAAGAGCCGTCGTTGGTATATGAATATCTTTGGTCAAATGTTAGATATAGCGGTTAATAATGCTTGGCTGCTCTATAGGAGAAAATGCAACGCAAGGAGCCTGAAAAATATAAATATGAAAAAATTTAGACATAAGTTGGCAGTCGAATTGAGGCAAAAGAAAAGATCAATTGAAACTGAACCACCGAACCCTGTACCGAAAATAGCGCTGATTAAAACCCCAACTGCACCAAGGCCCCCAGTTTCTGTGCGTTATGATGGAAACAACCACTGGCCTCAATATACAACCTATGGACGTTGCAAGTTTTGCAAGAACAATAAAACGAACATACATTGTTCCAAATGCAAGCAGAGATTGTGCTTAGTGGCTAAAAGAAATTGTTTTTATAATTTCCACAATAAGTAAGAAGGCGGACGGACCTTTTCGAAAGTTATACAAGGTTGAAAAACTTTAATAAGTAAAAGACTGATTGTTAATTAGTGTAATTATGACTGTGATTTGCATAAGCTAAGTATTGATTATTATGAGAATTTTATAGATACTTTATTCATTTGTTCATAATATAAGTGAGTTCTTTTTAGTTGTAAGTTTTTGGAGTTCCTATTAGTTTTAAGCGTAAGCCAATGTTATTATGAGTCAAATTCTATAAATAATTTCCTACAGAACCACTTGTTGTTTTTATTCTTTCTCCTCGATAATGGGAACTATACTGCACATAGTTTGAGAACATCAGTTTTTTAAGTTCTCGATAATGTCCAGTATAATGAACGTAGGTTTTTCAGGAAACTGAAACAGGTGGATTTTTTTTGGTATTTTTTATAGTGTCTCCTACCAGCTAACATCCAAAAACTGTTACGATTTAACAAATTTAATAGAAAAAAATTTCCGTCGAATTAAGGGTTATAATGAAGATAAACTCTGATTATTGTATTTATATAAACTCCATTTTAATGTATAAATAATTGTAAAGTAAATATCTAGTGTACATATTCACACTAGATATTTACGGTAAACATACCTTTTACATTTACCATGGGAAATTGTGCGAACCATACCGACTAGCGATCAATCATGACAGGTATATTGAAGCTGTAATGGATGCAAACTTTTTATGTACAAACGCAAAAATGATGAGGGATGAGAACATCAACACAGAAATAAACCTTGTACAAGGTTAAAGTTTAAAATTATTGTAGTAAAATTAAGACTTTTACTTTTTTTTTGTTTATTGACCATCACATTCTGTGTATTGTGTCACATCAGTTTTCAAGTTGTCCAGTTTATAAAATAATGAATTGGAAAAGACAGTGGTTATACTCCTATATTTGAGCCTTTTGGGGTTGAAAGTTTCGGGCCTTTGGGACTGGGAGTAAAAATATTTTTCAACGATCTAATAAAACGTCTGGTGGACGCTACACGAGACCAAAAGGCTGGCCTCAACCTGGGTGAGCGCATCAGTATGGAAGTTCAACACGGCAATGGCCAGCATTTTGGGTAATATACTAAACAGCGGTTTGGATTTTAGTTTTAATTATTAGTTATTTATTTTGAATATAGATCATAACTTTATACAGTGTCAGTTTTAGTTAAATTTTGTCATGTTTTATAAGTTTGTGCAATAAAAGCTATATTATAGGAAAAGTCAAATATCATTAAAGTCATAAGTCGTCATGGTCAAATAAATTTCATAGTAAAGCACTGGAGACTTCACCAGAGTTTCTATGAAGACCCGAGAACACGAAAACCACGTTATTCACTGATTTTTCAATAAATACAAAGACGAAGACGTTTTTTTTCAAAACGCGAGCAAATTCTGCTTAATATAACGATTCATTATAATTATCTTTAATAAATTCCCAGCCAACTAGATTACATACATAAAGACTTAAGAGGTTTTTCTTAGTGATATAGAGTCTCTAATTAGTATATAAGAGATATTTAAGAAATGTAACTTATAAAAAAACGTACGCTGTTTTAACGATTTTTTTGTGGATCGATCAAAATCGATCCACAAATAAAATTAAACTTTTATAAGCTAAAATGATTTTAAATTAATCATAGTATAAAGTATTCTACTAGTCAAGCTTTTGGATATATTAAAAGGGTTGTGCGAAAATATGTAATCCGCCATTAGGTGGCAGCGGCTATCTTGGAACGATTTTGATCAAACGCAGCTAAAAACACTGCTGACTCATTTCATCATGACCTTTCGAACAAACAAAAAAAAAAAAACAAAATCTGTTCCTCCGTTCGAGAGCTGCTCACACAAAGAGACACGTCAAAGTTATGATACCCCGTTGTTTTTACGTCAAAAGTACTAGGAAAAAATAAAACGTAAAAACACTTACCAAAAAAATAAATAGAATTATCTATAAGGGAAACTATTTTTTTCCTCTGGTTATTGACCATCACAATCTTTTTCTTAAATTCCTAGAAATAATTATAATACAGCCATTAAAAGCTTGCAAGGCTGTCTGCTTAACAATTGTGAATAGTTGGTAAGTCATTTGCGTGTCTTCTACTCTTGGTTTGTCTCGGAAGCCTCGGAAACTTATATTAAACCCCACCACGATGGCACCGTCAAGAAATTAATACGGACAAGTTTTTAATACAACCATTTACAGTCTGAACTGAGGAACTACATTAAGACTATTAAGACATAGCATAGTTAGTAGGATTACTGTTATATATTTTTGCATATTTATTACTATTATAGTTTACATTAATGTTTGAGAGGTCGTAGTGAATCAGGCCCCTGTTCTAAACTGTTTTAAACTGCAGTTAAAAGAAAGGAAATTAATTTACTTTTTTTACTGTTGTACTCGTTTTAAAGGGGCAGTTAGTTAAAACATTCCTCGCGGGGGTAGATAGCCCAGTGGTATATGGTAATAAAATATGTCCGTCCGCCCCCATTTCTCGTATGTGGGGGTCCATAGCCATAGGTGTTACCGTCTGCCATCACATGCGACGTTCGTGAGAGCAGAAGGAAACAATTCGTAAATTTGGCATAATTATGGTCATATTCATTTTGGTTAAGGTATTCAAAGAAGTAACGTAGCTAGTTTTTTGACACTTTACGCGTAGACAGCAACTTAAATATATTTATTAATAACCTGTATATATTTAGGTATAGCTCTTAATTTTAAATGTGTTATAGTTTCACGTTTTAGTTTAACTTTTAGTTAAGTTATTAAAATAAAATATTGAGTTCATTTTAGACATCGTGAAATAATATAAATTGAATATTTTAAGTGTGGTTTTCTTATGTAAAGTGAAAGCTTTGTTATTTGTGAAGTGGGTGTGGCTATATGATATAGTGTATCAACCAATAGGAGGTTTCTTAATAATTTTTCATGAAATTAAGGGCTTCAACTGTGACCTGGTGCTCTGAACGGGATTGCTATTAGCGTCAAGGCCGCTGCTTGTTGCTTATAATATATTGATGAATTTCTTTATGTGCATACAAAAAAAGCATTTCTAACCTATGTAAGGGTAGCTACTAAAAGAGGAATAGAACGATAATTATTTTTCACACTTTGGTAATTATGATATTAATGGCACGTTTGGTACTTGATCCCTTTAATCAAGGGGAAGAGAATCATGAAAAAAAAGGAACAATAAAGAATAAGAATACATTCAATGACACCTCGCACATCAAAATCGGTCTACCAGTTTAGTAATAATAGTAATGTTTAACATGCATACTGTTTAGTAAATGTATGTATTATAACATTTTAAGTATATTCTTTGTTGTATACCTCGTCCTATTACATTAAATTTTTCCAAAATTATCTCCATCCTAGGGTTGCCTGGAAGAGATCGCTTTTAAGCGATAAGGCCGCCACTTGTAGCACTATATTTTGTAAGAAATTTTCTCCTGTATTTTAATTTTATTTGTGTTTTTATTGATCTATCTTTACAAGATACATTAAAAAATCACCATCCTTATGGTCGTTTAGGTAAAAAGTATGAAATTAACCAATTATAGTTATCTGCCTAACATAAAGCAAGTTCATTTACTCTGCAGCCTCATATAGCTACGTTCGCTGAAATAATGGTTGTTTATTCATGAATTCATAAAGCATTCTCGAGTATCATGACATATGACATGCTATTCCGTACACTAATGTCATAGCCAACGGAATAATATTACAAGAATGTACCTATCACACGATAGTCTGTTTGGAACGAAAGATACGGGATGATTCGGTCACTGGTAAAAATGTCATCAAATATTCGGTTTATAAATCTAATAGTAAAAACTAGAAAAAGTTATATAAACGACTGCAATATTGGAGTCAGTTTCAATTTTTTTTATCCTGCACATTTAGGCATTTGACCACAAGTTTGCACGACCATGGAAGTCAGCGATAATGTAGCCCTAGATGGAGCATGCCTTGTCTGAAATACAATGGTTCTCAAAGGAGGCTGTCGGAATACACCGTTAGGTTTTACAACTTGAGGGTGGTAGCTAGCTAAGCGAGCGATAGGAAACGCTCTACCAAAATGCAAACGCAAAATGCAAACTTTAAAGTATAAGAATAAGAAATATTTATTGGCCTTTAAATAACATTCGTTACAGGCAAGTCTTGTTACATCTGAAATATTAATTACGTAAAAAAATGAACCTAAATAACTTATTTAAATTAAAAAAATGCTGCATTCTACTAATGTACATGTAATTTTACATAGAGAAACAATGGATAGCACTAGTAAAAGGCCTTGGAAGATGATGTTCGAGAGAAGAATCACAGAAGTGAGTGAGAGCGGGCGATTCAATAAAGTCTAAAATCACACTGATATCTCACCACTACGATTTCCCTTGTGTCGTGGATGCCATATAACATTCATAAACATATTCACAACACACTCAGATACCAAGACAGATACTTAAAACTCATCTTTCAATCATCAGCCATGGCAGGGAATCGAACTTGATAACTTCGGCTATCCAAGCGAGTAAGACAACCTAGCTACGGCGTTAAACGATTTTAGACATATTAGAGTTTCTTTGGGAGCTTCTTGGCTTTACGTAAGCTCGTATCAAGCCAATTATAAATGTATAATGCCAATGAAGGTGGCATAGTCATATCTGACCAAACCTTTTACATAGTAATTAGGATAAAAAAACACAGTGTGAAAAGATTATCCCGTAGCTTCTGAGGTATAATGTCAGTCAGTCGTTATCGTGCTATCACGGCTCTTGCATATGCGGGTGAGGGTCGTTAGTTCGCACAAAGAATATGTACGAGATGTATGTATGTAGGTAGGTAATAGGTTATATGGATTTACTACAACCTTTGTTTTAATGAGGTAGAATGTAACTTCGTACCAACTATAATTACCTACCATTGCTATAACGCTTAAGGAAAACATCGTGAGAATAGCTACTGGTCGGAGTTTTTGAAGATAAGTGTAGAGCTGTGATTATAAAAAACAAACAAAAATAAAATGTTACCTACTATATTAACGTTATCTGGTTGATTTCGAAAATGGTACGAACCTTCCACGTCCCTTAAGCGGCGCGTCTGCTAAACGCGTCTTAGAACTTTAAATAAATATATATAATATATTAAAATATATATAATATATATAAATATATATAATATATTTATTTAAAGCTCTAAGTTTTCTATATCGAATGACGTTACCAAAAATATATGCAATCAGGTAATAGATTATAATCTATAGAAACGCGGTGCGATATTATTAAAATAATAACTATTTGAATAAAAAAAAAACAACGTTTTTGACTAAAAACGTCGAAATCTACACTTTCTAAAGTTCAGCTTCGACAATATAGATGAATTAAACTAATTTGTCTCTCAAAAAATATCCATCAAATAAAATTCAACGCGTTTCTGTAAACCAGTCTTTTTAGCTATTTAGCTGCAGTACCTAGTGAATTCTTCAAATTTTCCAAAGTTGTAAATAATAATTAAGCGTTAAGTCTGCCCTTAAGTCTGCAATTTTGTTTTAGTATATTGCAGAAAAATACTGTTGCTATATTTGTAGGTAATTTTATTCCTGACCAAGACTACAGACTATAGTAACAAAACGAGTCGTACGTAAGATCTCTTTGTAAGCATGACATAAACCTTTGCCTCGGGCAATGTCGTAGAGCTCAAATGTAAAGGAGGTGGCGTAATAAGATTGTCTGGGACGACTGGTGAGGAATGGCTGTTTGCTCTGGGATAGTACTCGTAATGTTAGGATATGTCCAGAGCATTTTATTATTTAAAATGGGAATATACTACAAAAGGACAAAGAAATTAGAAGTTGAATGAATGAAAAGTCGCTTAATACCTTGTTATGACAAATGAAAAAGTGAAAATGTACTTTAATTATGCAAGCAAAACTTACGTTTCGAAGCAGAATGTTATTTTAATACGTAGTCAAAGGTAAATATTATTTTGAGTAAAAAAGCTACTAAACTTATAGTACTATATTTTGTAAGAATTGTTCTCTTGTATTTTGTGTGTGTTCGCAATAACGAATTGATCTATCTATCTATCTCAACTGATGTATATATATGTATAGGATCAATTGGAAAGAACAAAAAAAATATTTTTAAAATCCGTCCAGCCATCGCTGAGTAATTTGGGAACATACACGAAAAAAAGATTACAACTAATTGAGAAACTCGTCCTTAAAAACATGACTTTAAACATTAGTGTACGACGACAAGACAAAATAATTTCATACCAAATATATGAACACAAGAGAGTCACTTCAAAGATAAGAAAAGAACGATATAATGTTTTTTCTTTAATGTCCTGGCCGTTTAAAAGGACCACAGCATCAAGTGGGTTGATTCATCATGCGTATTTATTTCAGGTTTTTAAATATTACAAAAAATATATAAGCATTTGTAAAAGAAAGTTTCGGGTTAACTAGCTAATTTTCAAACAGAACGACATCAAAAAGGTGTACGTTCAAGATTAAAGTAACGTGAGTTATCGTCCCAAACAGACATAAATTATTTCAGCATGATTCACTTTGTATTTTTTTACATTATGTAATGAGTAAGTAATTATGGGTTTGTATATTATAACACCGTTTATTTTTTCTATTTGTTTATATTCTCTTCAACACTATTCTTACTCTTATAATAAATTTTTTAAACATTGTGCGATGTCACTATCTGCCGCAATTCTTATTTTGTCTGGTAATTTATTATAAATATATAGTGATGGCCATAGAGTTATGACCTGAAGATATATGCAAGAAACTGATAAATTTTTAAGTTAAAATTATATTTTAGTTCTTTTTTCTACATTTTTTTTCTTTTTCTCTATTTGAAACATTATTTGTTTTATTACCGTCAATAAATGTGTTATTTAATAAGAATTAAACTAATTCAATAATAAGTATTTACATAAATAATTGTTAAGGTATATATAATTATAAGCCAACTTAATTGTAATTTCTGCATAGTGTCAACTGTTACACGACTGCAGTGCTATTTAGTCTATAGCCTAATCCTCTTTGTTATAGCTTCACGCAAAATACACCTAGGGCTGCGTATGACGCGAACTTATGCGTGTTTGCTGTCAAATGTTAAGGCCGAGGGTAGTTCGGACGTAGAGTAGGGGTAGATTATCCCAGAATGTGTTGGATGGGGGAGGGAAGATTGAGCAACAGTTTAGAGTGGGGGTAAACCACAACCTAAAGACAAGAGAAATTATATCTAAATGTATTTTTGACTACATATACGCAACACATACTAAAACGCATAACAAACGAAATATGTAAAAACTAAATCACAAATTTATTACATTACAAATTTGATATACAACATATTATTTTGGTGAGGACGAAAAATTCTTGAATGGCGACCATAAACGGGAGGACGCAGCATAGGTGAGCCTCCCACTGGGTGGAATGACAACACAATAAAAGTTTCAAAAAAACTAGTGGCCGCAATTAGCAGCTTGTCTTTCGGAATGGCGTTCTAAGGAGCATGCCTATGTTCAGCAGTGGACGTGGAATTCATCCGTACTCTCACTGATAATGATGATGATGTGTTCTAATGTACTTATGTATAAAATGTTCTGAACTAATGAGAAGGGATTTTGACTGCCTAAGAGAAAATGGCAATGCATTCCATAGAGTGATATCCTGCACAGTAAAATAGGAATGGTAGTAAAGATTAAAGAAGGAAGAAGAACGATAATACTATATATATATATATATAAATAGTCAATTATTAAAAGTCGGTCTCTGAACTGGGTCATTGTTTGAAGGAGAAAGGGCGTGATCCACGTTCTGGTCATTTTCTCGCACAGTGCATTACAATAGCGATTCAGCGTGGTACGAGTAATGCCGCTAGCCTTATGGGGACGTTTGGACGACGAGCCGAGATAGGTTTAGGTTTTTGTCTGTATTATATTATGTTATGCTATATTAATATAACAATTTATACTTACTTCATACACAGCACCCAGCGGCATCACAAGACAAGCCACCATGAGGTCAGCCACTGCCAGCGACGCGACCAGATAGTTCGCCACATTCTGGAGATTCCTCTCGATTATGATAGCTGCTATCACAAACACGTTACCTGGAACAATTATGAGAGTAATTTAAATATAGTTACATATTGACGGCTGCCGTGGTGTTAGTGGCTAGCATGTTTGCTTCGAGATCCCACGGTCCTGGGTTCAATTCCCGGTTGGAGCAGGTTCGAATGATGAATTGTCATGAACATCTGTCTTCGAGTCTGGGTGTCATTGTGCGTGTGTTTGTAAATGTTGCACGGGATCCCCGACACAGGAGAAATTCTAGTGGGGAGCTAGGAGTGTGAAACGTTATTTATTTATTTATTGAGACTGAACATTCTGTTAAAGGGAAAATATTGACGTTCTGATATAGACATTCCTGAACGAGCATTCGTATTTTTAAACGACTCCAACAAGGAGGTTCTATATTCATCTCTGTTTGTTTCATTGGTTATTTTGATGAGGATATTATAAAGTATTATTAAATTATATATTATATTATATTATTTAGTATTATTATAGATGTATAATAATACTAAATAATACTCTCACTGCTTACTTTTATCATGAAGTCAGGATCTGATGATGGAATTTCAAGAAAATCAAGAAAAAAGTAACATATTAACATTGTGTTTTATCCCTTTTGAGTGCGTATTTCTAGTTTTAAAAGCGGTTTAGTATTTTTTTTTAAATTAGGTTAAATTGAAATTTCTTATTAGACTTAGGCTGAAGCTAGATTGCAATAATATTAAGGAAATCTTTTACGGATTTTCCTTGTGCAATAGGAAAAAGAAAATCATGTGTTTTCGCTTTTGATTGCCTATTTCTGGTTTAGGCGGTTAGTATTATTTTTAATAGTCACTTAAAAAAATTAAATTTCGTGCAACGTGCCCAAAATGCTGGTAGCGCTGGATTGCTTGACTTATATTTTGGGCAAAATATAAGCCAGTATATTATTAATACATTTATTATATTATTATTTTTTGTAATAGTTATTTACAATACATTCAATAATGATAAAACCTGGCTGATTTAATTTTAATAAGAGTGGTAGTATTTGCATACTTAAATAAGTGATGTGACAAACGCAAACAATATTTTTGAATATTTTTAACTTGTAGATTTTTCGAAATAATATGATATTTGCTTATTTAGTTACATAGTGATATATTGTAACTTGACTTGTGTGGTGTAATTTACACGGTAACGAGGCCAATAAGTAATTTGATATGCTAATAATTAAACGATCATATTATTTATCGTCCTATAATTATTACAGGGCGAAATATTGAATGTACTTGACTCATCATGGCATTGAGTATTTAGTCAAGGGCATAATATTTGAAGGCTATATTGCATTATCTATTAATTATGAAACAAAATATCTATTATGCAAGTATATGAGACACTTCCGATACTCTTCTTCGACTTGGTTGCATATTTGTACAACAATGAAATGAGATGAGACCGACTGACATTTCATCCCTGATGAAGTTCACCGAATGTGAACGAAACTATAGTTGGACCTTTCCAACAATCAGGTACGCCTGAAAACCCGATATGAATCAAACATGCGTTAGTTTAAAAAAAATACCTAAAAAAATGATTACCGACTGTAATTACGAAAGGCGCCGACAGACCTTTTTCATTTATCTCATAGTAAAAAATTAAACAATTAAATTAATAAAATTTATATGGAACCACTTGAACAACTGGCGAATTGAGTACCTTCTACTCTTAGGTCGTCGTAAGTCAGTGAAATTGAGTAAACAAGAACAAGTAACGAGATTACTTATTTACGATCAGTAAAGCAATATCATATGCCTAAGCAAAATTAATACGCGTCCTTAAACCCAAAAGACCTTTACAACGCCTATTAAATTAAGCTGCACAGCTATCAAATTAATTAAATTATAGTCACAACATATTAATTTTGAAGAAGCTCTCAAATTGCCTACAAAAGCAGACAACCTAATTTCAGCACGATAAGAGGCCATTGACGGAGCCTACGAAATTTATGGAAAAGGTAATAAATCATGAGAAATAATTAAATGGCAAGTGAATAAAATCTTTTGACAGCTTTTATTGGGAAAAAGATTGATTGAGAGTATATACATCAGTAGTGTGAAAGTCCAGATTGCGGAACTCGCTGACAGGTTTTTTGTTAACTTACCAGTATAAAATTGAAGACATAAGATCGCCTTTTGTGCCTGTTTTCTGTTGTGTTTATTTAGCAACATACGCATATAAGGAACAAAAAAAACGGCAAGTGCCTTTAATACCAAAAATCAAAATGAATAATTACTAAAATAATAAATAAATTATAGCAGAAAGATTAACTATAGACCATGTAAGATCTACAGATAATACATGTTCCAACCCACCACCAGAAGGCAGCGTGCCGAGCATGCTATCCACATTACCACACTGAATGGCAATGCTTATACGAGTACGTTGGGCCCAATAAAAACCGGCATTCTGGTCACGCGTCGAATCGATCAAACGCTCCGATAAGTTATGGAAAATAATATGAGCTCGCGGTCCCCACGGCCCTAAAGTATTTATTTAGTTGTATAATTAATTATCTGATGTTCTATTTTTTATGTAGTGACTATAATTTTTTAATATCAATAATAATTGTAACTTTTGTGTCGCTATAACAAGGTACAATTACCTTGTAATTGTACCTTGTTATAGCTGATATTTAATAGCAATAAATATCATTTTCATCCCACCATCTCGGAATGAGTATTTTTGCTATTCGATATCTGAGTGCAAAAGCCGTTTTTATCCGCTAGAGGATAAAGTAAATTTGAATTTAGAATATCGTGTGCACTAAGTTTGTGCATTAAAAACTTCATTCAACTTATTTACTTCTATCTCTATGGCGCCGAATTCATCATACAACCTTTTTTATTTTGTTAAAAGAGTTTTTAACAAAATAAAAAAGGTTGTATGACGAATTCTCTCGGAACCTTTTTGCTGTACTTTTTTTTATTTAGTTTTGCGAGTTTTGTTTAAAGATTTACACGTCATGTTAAAACCTTATGTTAAAAATAAGTGAAAAAACTAAAATGAGTGATTCAAATTTTATTATTTTTCGTAAGTATGTAGTCATTTCCTCGCTGCGGTGGGATGAAAAGTTACGTGTTGCACTCGAGTGCAAAGATTTTTCACCTAGTTCTCTTTTAATTTAAATTCTTGTGAACCTAATTTTTTAATCCTTCGCTTGCTCGGTCATCAAAAGTGAGCACGCGGTTATAAAGCAACTTTGCACTCTTGTATAACAAATAACTATTCATTTCTATTTCATTTTATTTTGTGTCGACATCTACTAATAATCAATAACCCTTCAAGCAAATCAATAAAATACCTGTTTAACATTATGTCTAGCTTACCAATCCAATTTAACAGCTGGTCACGACTCGCCACTAAATTATTCATTGAAATGATCCACCGCAATAAATCATCTATGATAATAGCCAAGTTGAATTTTACGAGAACTTTCGAAGGATTTTTATTTCCAAAAGAATGAAATTGTTCCTTTTGTCCTCGAGTTTCAATGGAGAACACATTTTATAAAGTTTTTGGTTAGATTTTTCAACGAATTTAAAAAAGATTTTCGATATTTTTACAGTCTCCGATGGAGTTTCGATGAGATAAGAATAGAGATCGTTGCATCAAGTAAGGTAAGTTGTGATTCTTGGACAGTTTTGTGCCACAGTGAATGTTATTTATTCCATGTCAATGTATACTATTCTGACAAGAATTAACATGAAAAAGCATATAGTAGTTGGAAAAACTCAGTGATACTTTATAATATAGAAGATGTTTATTTTTATTTCAAAAAACCATCATACGGCAAGCTAAGAAAATTTGCAAGAGGATCCATAGCCGATAGTTGGCTCAAAATAATCTTAAAGTAAAATACCGATTTTATAAGATACAATTACTATAAATGTTTTTATATGCATTTTAAATTTTATTTTGTATATTAAGTTTGTGGCTGTTAGAAATATGAGCCGTACAAGATAAAAGCAAGCCTTTGTCAACATGATCGTAAGTATTCATATAAATATAATCAAACTGTAGGAGTCAAATTTTTGTACAATAAAAAAAAAGAATGCTAAAAACCAGTCAATGGATCTGAGAAGTGAAATAGAACTAAGTTTTTTCAATTTTTTTGTTTCTCTGTTTGTCTGTCTGTTTGTACGTGCTAATCTCCAAAACGACTGGGCCGATATAAATAAAATTTTGTATGGTGGTAGCTTATATCTCTAGTTAACATATAGGTTACTTCGATCGCGGTAAATTAAAGAGAAGAAATAATAAATACAACGCGGACGAAGTCGCCGGCATCAGATTGTGTTTCATATAAATTGGAAAACGTATCGATACATATATCGTAATAATTCTCTATTTTAGTGCTACCAACAGAAATAACAAAACAAATTGACTCCGATTCAGCCAGTCACTTGACGAATATATCCATCTTTTTCTCACCGGTGAAAACAAAAAGAGAAGAGACAATTTTAGAATTGACAAATTAGGTTACTTTCATTTCAAATACTAAAGCCAAGAAAAGCATAATTAAAAATACGTAGATAAAAATAGATAAATCAGTTCTTTATTATAAACACACAAAAAAAAACAAGAGAAACATTCTTACGAGTACGTAGTACATTTTCATCTCTATTCTCCTATCTTTCTACTATTCCCAACTTACCAAGAATCAACTTCGCTCACTCACACTCACTTCACTAACTATCTCCTCGTACCATCCCAACACGCACTTGACCACAATCAAACCCACCTCGCGCACATAACCACTGATACCCCTTGAAATACCTTACCACTTATATAAGAAGTAGTGCGCAGTTGAAAAGCAATTTACCTGTCGATCAAGGTGAGCTGAGGGGTAAACGAGCTGAAATACGGGGTGGGGGAGCAGGGAAGGGTGGGTGAGCATGATGCCACAATAGTTTCGCTGCGGAGCCGATGCTCTTCATAATAAGAGATTTCTCCAATGCAGACGGGTTGACGTGTGGTCTAAGGTTTAAAATGTGAGCGTGTACCCAAATTATACTAGTGGCTGATAAACGCAGTGATGCCCGCAACATAAAATTGAATGTAAATTCAAACTTAGAACCACTATTTGACCGCCTTGAACTCTTTGATTAAAGATAGATTCTCTGTCGCTTCTCTCCACAGTTAATATAACTATAACAACTAGAAATCGTGCTTTTTGAAAATATTTATTTTGCAAGTGTACTTTTACAATACTTCTTTTTATAACCCAATTTACAACAATTCAAATTTTTGAACCCCCCATTTTTATTACGATAATGGAAAGACAAATGAAAAATAACGTAACCCTAGTTTTTTATTTTACTCAGAATGTAATAATTGCGATTTTAGAATTTTTTTAAAAACCTGGTAAAAATGATGTCATATTTATCAGGTGTCATTCATTTAAAAAAAAAAACGTTTAAACGTTGTCAATTCTGAAATGTTTCTAGAAATGACGAATTGTTTCTTCACACTTTCTTAACTGCTTGTGATGTGCGTCAGCTACCAGTTCCGACGGAAGACCAGCGTTGGTTGTTTCAGCCAGCATTATGTTGAGTTGGGGCCGGTTTGTGACAGAAAACAGTAATTAAGTTAATATTTTTTTTGTATTGTATTCTATACTGTATTTATTTTGTAAATTATCTCCATCCTAAAGGTTGCCTGGAAGAGATCGCTTTTAGCGATAAGGCCGCCACTTGTGACACTAGATGTAAGATTTTTCCTATATATTTGATGTTTGTGTGTCAATAAAGTGTTAATTCATATATACACTGTTGTTTTCTGTTACGAATAAAAATTTATTCTATTTCCTCTTATCCCTTTCACCACGCCTCGCATATTCACGTCGGCAGCAACTTGACCTACTCACCACAGATTTAGCACTTAACGCGGCTTACGTAAACCGACCGAACTATTGCTACACTTTCATTATCCACAACCCATAACCCATTAAATATTAATCTATGCTAGTATAAATACATAATTCTTAAGAAAAAAAACAATTTCAATTCATCAACAGTAAAAAAAATATAGTAAATAAAATTATTAGGTAGTTAAGAACATTCTCTTTTTGAGAGTCAGTATAAATGAAAAAAGATACTACGATAAAAACATATTTAAAAAGAGTATAATTCTTATAAATATATATTTATGAGAAAAATTTTGATGTGAAATAATAGCAAACTTACTAAATCAGCACAAAATAAAGTCAGTAAGAATTTCACACTGATCAACCCTCGTCAAATTAATTTTTTAATCTTGTGTCTATTACAGCTTTTTGTAGAGATTCAAAGAGGAGAATTACAATTAAAAATTTAGGTAGAATTATATGTCACACATAACTGATATAATTACGTAAGTACTGACATCAACACATACCACCAAAATACTTCACTAAAATGAGTGCGAAATGTACCGCCGTTGAGGGCACGAACGTCTCATTTCATCCCTGATGAAGTTCACCGAATGCAAGCGAAACTATACTTGGACGTTTCCAATGATCCATCCAGAACTCAGGATTCCGTAACTTAAAGATCCGCGCGTACCTTAGACCACGAATAGAATTCTTGGTCCAAGGTACGCGCGGATCTTTGATTAGGTTATGCGAGTAAACCGTCTTCTTTAACATAATGAATCAAACATGCGTGCTTTTTTAGTTTTCTCAATAAAATTCAGTTCATAAATAAAAAAATCAGTAAGATGATTTAAAGACCACGCTCTAGATTTGATAAAAAATATATTTAAAAATTTCATACAGTCGAATTGAGCACCCCTTTTTTAAAACCGTATTTGAAGGTTAAACTAAACCCCTTTTACTTATATCTAAATATATTAAGCTTTGATTACATAGTTTAATCTTATTCAGCGATAACAGAGCGGGTTGGTTTCAATTTGGCACGTTTAAAATTACAAAGGCTCATTGCAAACTAAACTAAAAGTTTGCTTTATTTATAGACTAGCAACAAAAGTTGCCTATAAAAGTTGTTTATAAATATACAATAGAAAATAACTTGACGTGCAGGAAGGAACCTGAAAATAGTCAAGCATCTGGGCGTGTTACCCTAAAGGATGCATCTTTTTGGTAACATGCCCAGATGCTTGACTATTCGGCAACTGTAGAAATACAAATACGCTGTCTGTAATTCAAACGGTTCCTAACGACCTGCGGTGTCTATGATAGAATTAGTCAATAAGATAAATAACGCCTACTTCTGATACTTACTATAAAACATGTTTTGAAAACAGTTAATTTCTGTTGGTACAGACTTACCTACCACTAGGGTGGGTCACTAATGTATGAAGAGAAAAAAAATGTTTCACATAGATTTGTAATAGTTATAAAAAGGTGCTACAGTATCAATATATTATGTTTACAAAAAATTATTATTATTGGATATCATCTTCAGCCTCCGGATCGACTTTGAAAAATCATAAAATAAAAAAAGAGCTTTTTGTGAGATTATGTCTGGAGGCACTGTCCAAATTTTATTTGGTGTATTTTATAATTAAAACACGAGTAGACAGACATATTTATATATTAAAGAAAAAGAAAATAAAATCGTTACCAACTTTTTTTTAAATTTTTTTGGTTATTTCACTAAAAAATCCTTTTTACTTTCGAATTTAGGCATGTCTTTGCGAGACTCGATTTGAGTCTTAATAAAGCCTTCTCTTGATGTTTTACCACACAAAGAACGTGCTGCTTCAGTGACAGTTTTGACGGCTCTTTCGACTGCTTGTGTGTGACATGGTAGGCGTAACAGAGGAAGTTCTTGTTCTCCTTTTAGTGCAACAAACAATTGCAAGTCCTCGTCACTTACAGCCTTGAGGATTGGAGGTTCGGTAATGTTCTGCTGCCAGTTGATGAGGTCGATATAAGACGTTGCATCAAGGTTCAGCTCGGGAACTTGAAATAATCGGACCTTGCTTTCTTTATTGGCCCGAGCCTTCAAAATACGACGTGCTGCTAACTCACGAATGTGGTTTTGGGGGTCTGTAAGCATCGCCAGTAATAAATTCTCGGGATGAGCGAAATAACCATTTCTTTGAATGACTGGATCGATGTGAACTTTGAGATCTGCCGGTAAGTATCTAGAAGCAGACACTAGCTTCCACAAGTGTCGTGCTCCATCTTTGCAAGTAGGATGAGTTTTAATAAAAAACCAAGTCGGAGCGTAAACTTTAACAATATAAGTCGCTAAAATTTGGACACGGAGCTTTTGTCGAAACATACAAACGAAGAATGCGGTTGGCTCGAGTCAGCCACCTGGCATGAGACATCTTGCCCGGCGATTTATTCGCTAAATCATCTGGGCAATGTCCTGAAGTAACAGCTGAGGTAATGCTATAGAGGTACGATTGATCGGTACTGAGATCTTGTGCTGTTAAATCTGGTAACTCTGAGGGGATGGGTTGAAATTAAACCACAGGCTTATTATGACAATTTTCTAGTTGTTTTCCAATTGGCCCTTTGAAAGTTTCAGGTCCCGACGTACCACCATCAATGTATGCAAACAAATGTCGAAATGGTAATTCGTTCATATGTAGCAAGCAAATAATCCACTGCAATGGTTTATTTAATTCTTTTTCTAATAAACGTATGATGCCTCCATATTTACCGACATTAACATTTGTACCGTCGCACCCAATCGCCAACAGACAGTCCGTCGATATCTTTTCTCTTAAAAAATAATGAGTGATTGCTCTTGCAATTATTTTGGCAGAGCCGGAACTTGGAGTGATATGTCCCAAATACTTAGAGTCAGGTTCTTTAATTAATGATATGTGCTCTTCCATAATAAGTTGTCTATACCTTTTGCCCCCTTTTTTTGTCATTACAAGGGTTTTGTCTTTACGACCATCAAAATATAAAGCGGGTACTTGCGAAATCCTGTCACTGGCAATAATTTTTTGTCTAGTTTTTGTTCGTTCTCTACGTAACTTGTTCTTGTCTATCACTGACACAGAGGACGTGGTTGCTTGTAAAACTGCTGAAGCTATGGCAGCTCCTGCCCTGTCTGATACTCCATACCTGTCACAAGTTTTGGCGATTATAGAATAATTCATACGGGCATTGGTAGTTGGCGTAACTATATTTTCTTTTAATTGAAGTGTTTTGTCGTCACAGTCAGGCTCACTGGAATCGGTAGAGGTGGAGATATCAAGCTGAACGGCGGCATTTAAAGTGTTACAGCATGTTGCTTGGTGTTTTGATAGGTATTCTTGCTTTTGCAGCTTCCTTTTTAAACTTTTTGTGGCTTGTTTGGTACAGGTGATATCGACATTACCAATGAACATTTTTCTAGACATACGTTGATCGAGTAGAAAGTCGCATTCCTTTCTCGGTACCTTTCGCTCTTTTTGGCAAGTGCAATTTATTAAGTCCTTACATTTACAGGCACAAATATCAAAAAGGTTTTTACCAGTACGCTGAAACTCTTCCAGGTTCTTTTTAGTTATTTTTGGGTGTGATTTCAGCAGATTCTTGCACTTGGTGTGGTAAACTTGCAACATTTGTGTCACTCTTGTATGGGAAACGATGGGAAGAGATGCCTTCGCCCATAATTTTTCAATTTTATCCGTCACAATGGTAGCGATTTCGTTAAAAGTTGGTTCTTTTTGAGTATCTTTAATTGACTTTAATTGTCGCCTCGTCCACTCATAACACTTCATAACTTCTGCATAAGTTGGCAATATATTGTCTTTAAGATCACATATTTCCCCAAATAAAGGACATCGCGTCGTATTTCGCGTGCGTTCCATTTTTTAAACGTCCTCTCACCTAATTAGCCGGGGCGCAACTGGCGTGCGATATTGTCGCGACAAGTGCAATCGACGCCTTCCGCCCCCTCACCTCACACCTAAATCTAATAAATCAAACGCGTCTATTCGTTTATTTTAGTGACTACGCCATAATTGCTTTTAAGTCATGTAATAATAATGTAAAAAACACAAATGCAATACATAACTATCGACCCTTGAAATTACAAATTAAAATTTATATTTTGGTTTTTCAATGTGAATCCGGAGGCAGTTAATGACATTACAGATCGATTATATTTTACATACGTGATTTTTGTGCTACCTGGCACCTAATTATAACTATTAGATTACAAGTATAAAAAAAAAATTTTTTTGGCCCACCCTACCTACCACCTTACCACAAAAAACATACCTTGTAGACGTATTTCGGCGAATTTCTTACAACAAAATCCGCGCCTAGCGCTTGTTTAGGTACAAACACCTCATAGTTTAAGTTTATTCAACCACAAACCGTCATTAAACCAGTGTATAACGATTTATTTAAATATAAAAGTTATTTATTTTGACATTCAAGTTGACATTTTATTCTAGTATATGCTTTTCATAGGGTTATTCAAAAAATTTCAGTCTTGGGCTACCACAAGCGTTTAAACTAAATTTAAAAATTATTTTTGTCGTAACACTGTTATAGTTCAGTAACTGTAGCACCGCACAAGGTTGCAGCAATTTAGTACAATCCTGTAAAAGTAGTTGCCAACAATCGTTACAAGGTTCGTTTGAAAGTCGCTCGTCTGCGCTGCCCCGAGTTTGATCCCGAAAAAGTTTCCCCTCTCTACCACTGAGCTAGTTTGTGTGCTTCGGGCGAAAGGACTAGTTTAACTTTTAATTTTATTCCACTCAACTTTGTTATTGTCCAAATTTGCTTGAAAATGTTTAGCTTAGAAACGCCAGCTGGTCAAATAACTATAATGTTATAGGTTCTTTTTTTATTTAGGGGAGTTGATTAGTACTCATAATATTGTATAAGTTTCATCCTGGATTTAACCCATGGTTAGATCCTCCTCATCTATTTCTACTGCAAAAAAAAATTGTTTTTGAACAAAATTAAATCGAAACACCATTTGCTATTAAATTTGGAGATATAGTTAATTTTTATTAAGCAACAACCTATCTGTAAAATAAAGCGATGATGCAGTCTAAGGCGAACAATACTTACCTACGAAAAACCGAACTTGAATAATACTGCAAAAGCTCATACTGATTTCGAAAAATAGGTTTCACCATTAAAATATGATTTCATAATTTATTAGATCCAAGACAGACAGATGGACAGAGCTTAAGTAAGCGGTTCCTTGTAGTAGATTCAAAAAATTCTAACGGATTAAGAACCTCTCTGACTTCGAAATACGTTAAAACACTTGATTTATTTTGAATTAATCCATAAATCCAATCACATTAATATTCATTTGTATTATTATATCGTATCACTAGGATACTTTAGATTATAAGATAGATAAATTAGAGAGAAGACCTAGGTATAAGATTTCTTATTATATTTGAGTACAATTCTAATAAACAAACTCATTTTCATAAAACAACAAGAGATAAAAATAGCAGCAAAACATTAAGCAAGAACGATCTTAATGTGATAAATTCGTTATAATTGCTTCTTTCCAGCAAAAGCTCGGCGCTCAAACAAATTTCATTACGATGGAATAAAGATAATTTTTCATTTGAGTAAAATTAATTTTTGGTCGTAATTAAGGGGAAAAGTGCTGCAGTCTAACGCACTGGCGCTGGCGATTGTGATAAGTAACACGACAAATGACGCGAAAGATGTCGCCACAAATGACGCAAAACATGTCGCTACAAATGACGCGAAACATAACTACGACGCAAAACGCAACTAGTGACGAGATAAGCGATGATACAAGAAAACACTATGAGAAACTAAGCGACTTTTCAGATTAATCGCATTCTTTAACAGGATTTATTAGAGATAGCTGGACCAATTCGAAAAAAGAAACATTTTTTTTTGTTTGAAAAGGTATCTGAGGATTCAAAATATACACCATTGGTCCCATACAAACTTTATCAAAATTGTTTTTGTTGTTTCTGTTTAAAAACATAAGTTTTGCCTGCCGGAATCAAATAAAATAATAAATGAATACATAAAAAAATTGCTGCTATTATATTATGCTAAAATTATGCTGTTACTAATTTTTTTAACATATTTCAACGCCTGAAGTTATTATTTGTCGTGTTTATGAAGAAAAAAAAACAAGGTAGGTACATTGTGTTTAATCGAACTCTTTTTGTGACGCTCACTTGTTTTTGTCGTGTTCTCTTGTTTTTTCGATGCTGACTAACATATACACTAACTTCTTCAAAATTTAACATATACATTACACAAGTGAGGCAAAAATACTGGTGTTGCTTGTCCCAAAAGTAGTCGTCTCACTTGTCTTAAGCGACAGATCTAGAATATAGGTGGGACAGATCCAAAAAAAAATTTACACACAAGTCCCTACCTGGCTAATGTAGCAGTCTTCTTAGAACATGGATTTGATCGCCTGTCGTGTCGTAAGTCACATCAGAATTCTTGTCGCCATTTAAATCGCTTATCGCTTTATTACCGCTTGTAGTTGATTGTGAATTAGACCGCCGCTTATTTGTTGAGGACCGCGACGGAAGTTAATTCTCTTTTGTTAACCTTTTTCGTTAATTTCTTTGTTCCTCGGTATCGCTTATTGAATTCTTATGGCTTGTTAATTAACCGTTTTGAGGCGGAACTCGTTTTTAGGTAAGTGTCTCTTTGGTTGTTGAGATATAATTAAACTGAATTCAATTGTTTTGTTGTAATACTGAAAAAAGGTCGAGTCTGAGTTTGAGGAAAAAGAAAAGCGCAATAAAAGAAAATACGAACGATAATTATAGAACGTAATATTGCTATTATTATGTTTTATTGCTCGGCACGCTGTCCTCTGGTGGTGAATTGGAGCATTTGGATTATCTGTAGATCTTCAATGGTCTATAGGTAATCTTTCTGCTATATTTTTTGTGTTGTTGTAGTTAGACATTTAGTTTTTGGTAATAAAGGACCTTGTCCTTGAAGGTAGATTATATGTTATTATATGTTATATGTTATTAAAAAGAACCGTCATTCACATGAGGGCACCGGCCGTGTTGATTTAATTTATTTGCTATATTGGCAACACTTTCGTTATCTTAGCGCGACTCAATAAGCTAATTACTTATTATTTAATCATTTTGCCTATTAAGTTTTAATTATTTACTATTTATGTACTAAGTTGAGTTGAAGCTGTTATATAAAATCATAATATTAGTTACATTTTACGCCACGACGACGGTTCTCTCGCTAATAAGTGCTTTATGTTTATAGTACTTTATCCTTTTGTAATGATAGGTTCAGCTAAGGTTAAAAAAAATTAGATTACATAAGTTTTATGTAAAATCAAACAGTGTGTAAGCATAAAGTTTGAAAGCGCAATCTTAGCACACAAAACCATTATTTATTATCTCCTAATTGTTACTCACTTCCTTTGCTTAGATAAATACGTGAACAACCTCTAATGTTAATAAATAATTTTCAAAATCAATCAATTTTATTTTACAGACGTAGACCGATGACGTGCTTACATTAATGTAAAGAAATGTGTTTTGTTTATACCCGATTTTTTATTCTAATTTATAAAATGCTCAATCGTGATGTCTTTTGTTAACATTTTAGTGGGTTCAGCATTAGGCCCAAGACACTTGTTTACTTCTATAGCACTGGCATTGCCCACAGAAATAGTTATTGTTTCCGACAACAAAATTAGAAAACAAATACATTGCAGACAGTGATATTTACTAGGTATGAACTCAGAGCCTAACCCGCTGAACGTGAACATGAAATTTGGAGGGTGTATTCATTTTAGGATGTACAATTGAACTAACATTGCCTAAAAGCGTGCGTGACGTCACCTGCCCGCTTCAACGGAAGACCAGCGCTTGTTGTTTACAACCAGCATTATGCTGAGTTGGAACCGTTTGTGCTATTTGTTTAAGTATTTATCATAAATAGTCTAAATATTAAGTTGAACAATAAGCTTCTATCTTTAAGAAAGGAGTTTTGGTAAGGCAACCCCTAAGGGGTTCAAAAAGCGGGGTTGCGAGAGTATGGCAGCTATTAGTATCGTATAGTTGAAAAATAAAACCTCGAATATCACGATTGATCGACCAGTCGAACTGTATACCAGTAAATATAAACATATTTAGGCAGTAGATTACTAAAACCGTACTGGTCCACTTCGTTCCAAACGGATTATGGGTTATATCGTTTCTGACAAGCATTTTATACATTTCTGTTTGATGTAATTCTGCTCGGAATGTCGATTTATTTGCTCGACGAGAAATGGGTGAAATAAGACGTTTTCTTTTACACTCCAATTGGTATTGACTGCTGTTTGCTTTACGGAGGGAGTGAATTTTCGAATATTTTGATAGTTTGGTAAGCAAAATAAGTGGAGCAATCTTATAAGCCATAATTCTGACGTTAAGGGGAATTGAAACACTTTTTCTAACATCTGAAAAAATATGGTCCTCATTAACGGCTTTTATTAATATATAAAAACCTACCTATTACTCATAGTGAGGACAAGTAATTAGGTCGTTAGCAACCAAAAACTGAAAAAATAAGTTTATGTTCTTTTTATTTTGTTTCTGCGATGCTGATGTGTTTCTTTGATGGTCACTACTTTTTTAGATATTCACTTGGTTCTGTGATATTCTATCTGATGATGAATCTAGAATCTGTCCAATCCAGAATCTGTCCAATAGCAATCAATCGAAACCTACTTGTTTTGTCACGAAATCTGTTTGTGTATATAACTGTACAAAAGACTGTTTCACTTGTCTTCACTACATTACTAGATTGAAAGGAATATATCAAGTAAAATCACGTAATTTTGACTAATAACTTGACCACGTCGACTTTGATTTGGATGTTGACTAATACTTTGTAACCTATTTTTAATTTTATACATAAAGCTGGCAAAACTACTTAACGTATGACGCGTTGTGTGAAAAGAAAAAAGTGTGGGGTTAAATGTCACGATGACAGTGACCGTGGGACTTTTTTCTGTATTAATATGGCGTCATACGATTTATATATTTACGAGTGTCAAGTAAATTAAAAACTTAAAAAGTAAAATTATTAAGACTATGAACACTTAAGTCGAATTAATCAATCAATGGCACTTACCAACAATAGTTGCCAGTATGATGACAGCGAGGACGACGGAAGTTATGGCCATGAGGACGAGCGACGAGGCATCAGTGGCCGTGGTGTTGCCAGCGGTGGAGTTGTACGTAACGTTGCAACCCCACGACACGGCGTCTACCCACGAGCAGTTGTCGAACCACTCGGACGTCGGTGGGTAGGTGACGTCACCTGTGCAAAGAAAAGTTCAAATTTATGTTTAGATGATAGCTTCAGTATTTTTGCCGCAATTTTGTCATAATCGCGTGTAGAGGTAAAAAGACAAACGCTAGCATTAAGGTTAGCCTGATATTTATAACGAGGGCACAATTTATTTCCACATTAAATAAATAAATCGGATTTTTACTTGTTAGTGTTTCCAAAGGATACAAACAGTTTTTTCCCGCGTTCGCTGAAAAAATGGCGTCTTTGTCTGTGTATTTATTGCAAATCTACTGATTCTGCAAGCTTTAATGTGTAATATTGGTGGATTATTAACCACTATTGTCTTGTTTATGTGCTCAAGTGTGGGCAAGCGATATATAGACGGAATACCGTGGTTTTCGTGTTCGCGGGTAATTTCCATAGAAAACCTGGTAAAGTCTCCACCGCTTTACGAGGGTACATGATATGACTTTAACTTGACCACGTTGACTTATTACTTGATATTTGACTTAACTTTATCGATTAATAACTCAAAAATTTATAAACTTGAGGCTGGCAAATATACAAATCGTATGGTGCCATTAATAAAAAAAAGGTTATAAACATAACTTTAACACTAAGACTTCACTATCCGTCCGTCCGTTCGTTATCGCCAGGCTACATCTCATGAACCGTGACTAGACGGTTGACATTTTATATAACATAGATTGTGTACCTATTTCTGTTGCCGCTATAACAACAAATACTAAAAACAGAATAAAATTAATATTTAAGGGGGGCTCCCATACAACAAAAGTCATTTATGATGCCAACAAAATACTTCCTGAAATATCCACAGAATATTTAGCTGTATATTTACTTTAAACTTTAAACAGACGTGTTTTTTGCCAATTCTTCAATAGCAGGTAGAAACTTGAACTAATGTTTTATAGATATGGTAAGGAACCCTTCGTGCGCGAGTTTAACCCGCATTTGTCTGATTTTTTTTTGTATTATCATAGCATAAATATGCATTAGCCAAGGCGCATTAGTTAACCGATATAATAATTAAAAGAAAAGTGAGACAGAACTTTTTTAGTTATTTCGATTTCAAAAACCAACCTCTTAATCTATTTTGAATGAAATTAAAATGAAACTACACGGAAAATAAAAATTTAAACAAAAAAATAATGATTCAAACATTCCACCCGTCTCCTATATAAAAGTAACCAACATTTAAAACAACCCCATGAATCGAATACCTCCTTTTTGTAAGCCAGCAGAAAATAATGTTGGAACATTTCACGAACAAATCAAAATCCAGCCGTCAAGTTAGCAAGTCAGATTAACAGAAACACAATACCATATCCTGTCATCTAATATTCATATAGCAAGCATCCGGAACCCATTGTGACGAGGATAATGATTTATTCAGTACGCCTTAACAAATTCTATACGGAATCTGGACGGGGTCTCGCACGTATTTACTCCCCAAAGAAACCCGCACAGAATAACAAAGTAAAGGTTTCCGGAGATGCAATTTCTGAAAAAAATCCTGGGGTCTTATTTTTGCACGGTCGGAATCAATTCACTGCTCTCTAATGACATCACTTACGAACGATATTAAAAAGTAGCATACTTATTATTCGTAAGTGACGTCATTGGGGTATGTTGCAATAAATTCAAGCGTTTCAATTAGCGACTTCAAAAAAACCTGCTGCTTAATCGTTATACTTACCTGTGTATCATTCCTAATTTTTTTAAATTTTTATGTACCCAGTGTCACTCTCACGACTAAGACGAATCTATTGACACCACTCACAAAACAAGTGTTTAGAAGCGACTTAAAAAAAACCGGCTGCTAAAGCTTTAAGCAGGTGTATCAATCTTAATTATTTTTTTCGATGTAGCCAGTGTCACTCTCACGACTAAGACGAATCTATTGACACCACTCACATAACAGGTGGTTAGAAGCGACTTAAAAAAAACCGGCTGCTGCTTTAAGCAGGTGTATCATTCTTAATAATTTTTTTCGATGTAGCCAGTGTCACTCTCACGACTAAGACGAATCTATTGACACCACTCACACAACAAGTGGTTAGAAGCGACGTAAAAAAACCGGCTGCTAAAGCTTTAAGCAGGTGTATCATTCTTAATTATTTTTTTCGATATAGCCAGTGTCACTCTCACGACTAAGACGAATCTATTGACACCACTCACATAACAAGTGGTTAGAAGCGACTTAAAAAAAACCGGCTGCTAAAGCTTTAAGCATGTGTATCATTCTTAATTTTTTTTTTCGATGTAGCCAGTGTCACTCTCACGACTAAGACGAATCTATTGACACCACTCACAAAACAAGTAGTTAGAAGCGACTTAAAAAAAACCGGCTGCTAAAGCTTTAAGCAGGTGTATCATTCTTAATTATTTTTTTCGATGTAGCCAGTGTCACTCTCACAACTAAGACGAATCTATTGACACCACTCACATAACAAGTGGTTAGAAGCGACTTAAAAAAAACCGGCTGCCAAAGCTTTAAGCATGTGTATCATTCTTAATTTTTTTTTTCGATGTAGCCAGTGTCACTCTCACGACTAAGACGAATCTATTGACACCACTCACATAACAAGTGGTTAGAAGCGACTTAAAAAAAACCGGCTGCTAAAGCTTTAAGCATGTGTATCATTCTTAATTATTTTTTTCGATGTACCCAGTGTCACTCTCACGACTAAGATGAATCTATTGACACCACTCACATAACAAGTGGTTAGAAGCGACTTAAAAAAAAACGGGCTGCTAAAGCTTTAAGCAGGTCTCTGTGATAAATTACTCTAAAAATAAAAGCATAGGGTAACAAGCGCTACTCAGATAATCCCCATACATATCAACATTCGTTTGTTTGTCCTTCTTCTCAGCAACTGAGTGACGGATTTAACTGACGACTTGATTTTATACCCGACTGCGAAAGAAGGAGGGTTATGTTTTTCGAGTGTGTGTATGTATTAAATACATAATTTGTATAATTTTTTGGCACGCCCTAGAGCCTTAAATAAGGCTTGTTGTATTTTTATGTGAGTGGTGTTAATAATTTCGTCTTAGTTGTGAGAGTGACACTGGATATATCAAAATTAAAAAAAATACAAAATTAAGGATTTTTGGCGTCAAAAAGTAATCTAAAAAAAGTTTTCTAAATACATCGAGTGTGGTATAAAAAAACAATTACAACGCGGATGAAGCCGCGGATAAAAGCTATAAGATATTAACTTTTTTGACGCACTCGTCACTACAGTGATAGTAAAACACTGCTTTCTTTATTGTTATGTATTAATGTCGTTATGTATTATTTATCTTATCTTTGTTATTATTGTTTTACTGTCTTGTATGTCTCAAAAACGTCTTCTTTCTTTATTTCTTTCTTTTCTTTCATTATTAGTTATTCAACTACCTAAAACTTTCTTCGAAAATATCATCGATAAACTTCCGGTGGTTAAGTATGTGAAATTCTTCGGAAAATTTCTAACAAGAATCAAAAAAACATGAACACGGAAAGTAACTCGGAACTTACTTGTGGGAAATTGACAACGAACTTGAGATTTAACTTGGAATTGATATTTGCATGGAACAAATTTACTTAGGAAATATCTATAGATAAGAAAATAGGTATAGTTATACAGGGTTATCGTCTAGGGGTGTACTAAGCGGTAATGTGGTCACTATACTTATACTAAAGAACAACTTTCACTATGGGACCAACTCTAAATTTAAGATGCGAAATCAGCTGTTCCATACAAAAAAAATTGTTCGTCAACAAAATGTATGAAACGCCTGATTATTTTTAAAATTTAGAGTTGGTATCATAGTAAAAGTAGTTCCTTCAATAACCCTGTATTTGGTCACTAAAATATATAATTTTCATTACGAACAATTTTCACTATGGAATTTTACTCTTCCTTACATAATGTAGACAAAGCAACGATTTTCTGTAAAACATCAGATTCTCTTATTCTAATTTCGGGTTAGTTCCATAGTAGAAGTTGATTATTACAATAACTACAGCAACGTAGTATTCCAGTTACCGATAACCTTTTATTTAATTTAAGAATTATTAGACGGATCTAAAAATTCTTAAAAGTTCCATATTTTATTCCAAACGAGGAATATTAATTTAAAAACTCTAGAATTGGGTCTACGTTATTTTAAATTTCAATGTTTAAAATTTTATATTAACTTGTAAGCTAATGAATATTAACAATTGTTTTTTTTAATTAGAGCTATTTTAAAAGGTAAAACAAGTTATTTTGTAACAGAAGCATAAATATAAAAATTTACCTAAACACTTAAATTAAAAAACCCCATCAAATATTTATTGATGAAATTGTATGAAAGGTCAAACACGACGGATATATATCAATAAACCATAAATTAAATAAAAAAAAACACATAGCAATGCCATTTTTTATCCACTAAAGAAATTTAAAAGCCCCAGCATTAAAAATATGAAATTCATAATTATCATCTCTTTCTGAATAAGCAATTGCTTTTGCGAGAGCTAAGAACACACTTACCTCTCGTTGAAGGGAAGCCTTCTGAATTTTTTAACATAAAATCTCATAACGTTAATGAATCCGGGTTATAAAACGCTGCTCTGTCGTTGAAAAATAAATTTAAAATGGCCCTGAGGTCTTACCGTGGCTAGCATTAAGCGATCCTATTCACGCACGGTGTTAATCGCCACGCGATCAAGAACCGTATCCCGCTGCAATAAGATGCTTAGTCGCATAGCATATTCAGCTGTGCGTGTAAAGGACCGGATAATGTAGGTCACGGTAAGGTCACTGGAAGGTGTCCGTAATCAGTAATTTGAGGTTAAAAATTAAAACATTGTTACGCGGGTTCTAAAGTGCCTGAATTGGCTGAAAAGCCGCGTGAACCTTTAATGGTACGTGAGGGAAATATGTAATTGGGTGAAAAATTGTCAATGTTACCCATTTGGATACCTTCGGGTTTTGCAGGTCACGTGTGGAAAACTAGGTGTGATTTGGTTTAGGTGACTTAATTGCTGCATTTCAGAAGTAAACTAGCGTATCTTAGTTCCTTTATATTTTATTTTCTTACGAGAGGGGTGATGAATTTTTTTTTGAACTACATTAGAAATATTTGAAGTATCAGGTCTAATCGTTAGATTATTATTATATGTGATCCAACCCTAATTAGACGTCCCTTTTTTATTTATTTTTACATTAAAGGTTGTCCTATAATTTACTTTTGACAAAATTTTTAAATTCTAATAACTTTATCCCTTTCCGTAGGCACATTATACGTACCATGGATGGACGACGGAGAAAATCAATCAACCGTACATCCATCAAAATTTGCTTATGTTACAACCGAAAATATTTTAACTTCCGCTTAATTTTTCTGTTATAATTATTATAATTTTTCTATCTCGCTTCTAACCACTTGTCTGATTAAACAATTAACTCTTTTTTAAATACAAATTACATAAATTATTATAATATTAATACACTTCAAAATAAATTAGTCGAACAACCCAGCCCGAATCGTACCTGCAGCAAAGGCTGCGTTTTTCGCTGGCTGCGTTACCGCGTTGAATGGCAATGGCCATTTTTCTATTATAATAATTATAATTTTTCTATTATAACTATTATAATTTTTCTATTATAATTATTAAAATTTAAAATATATTTAAAAAATAAATAAAACAACAGTAATGTCGTTCTCATGTTGTAGCGTGAACAGATGAAATAGGGGTTAATTTTTATATAATACTAGCTACGCCCTGCAACGTTACCAGCATTAATAAAAGATAAAAAAGAGCCTAAGTGTTCATCCAAAGTCCAAACTATCTCAGTATATTAAATTTGATCAAAATCGATTCAGAAGATTTTGCGCGAAAGAGTAACAAACATACATTCCACACATTCTTATAAACTTTTGCGTTTGTAATATTAGTAAGAATAAGATTTGGATGTAAGCCCTAAACAATGGATTGGACTATGGATCTTCTTTTGATTCTTTATTAACGTAAACAAAATGGCTAACTACAAAAAAAAATATAGAAGAAAGATTACCTGTAGACTGTTTAAGATCTTACAAATAATCTATATGCTTCAACCCACCACCAAAGGACAGCATGCCCAGAATGCTTGTTGCATTACCACGCTGAATGGCAATGCTTATACGTTGGGCCAGATAAAATAAATAATAATAAGAAGTAATATTAGTAAGAATATGATATAGACGTAAACCCTAAACAATGCATCGGACTAAGGATCTTCTTAATCTTTACTGTCTATCAAATAGAAGACGACAGTTCTCTAAAATTTCCATTGTATAGTTCAAAGCGGGATTATTTAGGTAGCTCTCGACACGAAGTTTGATTCTCAACAGGTTTGGTTTTGCCGTTTGAGTTATAACAGACCTTTTGTTTGTCTTGTTACGAGAATAATTTGTTTATAGTTTCGGTCAACATGCCGCGTTTGTGATGGATATAAATACTATTGAAATGTGTTGTTTATGAATGCAGTTGCAATGGTTATTCTGATGCAATCGATTGTATTTGAAATCAAGATGAGCTGCAGCTTAAGAGGAAATGACTATATGTTATTTCTATACATAGACGAGAAACAAATGGTTAGAAGCATGTTTGAGAAAAACCCAACTGCTAAATCGTTAAACCTGTCTATGATCCTTAATTATTATTATTTTCAATTTTTTATGTGCCGAGTGTCACTCTCAAGACTAAGACGAATCTATAGACATCACTCATATCAAAATACAACAAGCAGTTTTGGCTCTAGGGCGTGCCAAAGAAATTGACTTACCTACATACATATCTACACTCGAAAAACATAACATAAAAAAGTCTTGTATCAGTGTTAGTTCTTATATTATAGTATAAGACTGATATAAGCCTTTTTTGTCATTATATTTAATGATATATTATACATATATTATAAATAATATATTTATATTTATTGCATACTAACTATGCCCCGCGATGTTACCCGGAGATTTGACTATCCAGCGGGACACTTCATTTTTCCGAGATAGTAACTAGCCTATGTGTTAATCCAGGTCATTTTATTTCATCCGCGAAATTACATCCAAATTCGTTCAACTGTTTAAGCGTGACGAAGTAACTCACACATATATACTAACTTACGCTTTATAATGTTATTGTGATATAAATGTAGTGGTTAGAGATCACACAATACTATAATTTATTCATAATTTTAGAGTACAATAATTCACAAAAACAAAATAATAATATAATTTAGTTAAAAAATAGTTTAACATAATTGTGCATTGTTTCATTTTCGGCCAGGACGTTGTACGTCTATCAAAAAATACCTAAAGATGCATATATCTCTCGTCTATCAAAAAATGCATCAGTCCTTCACTGTGTACAAAAATATCTAAATTTGGTTAATTGGTGTCATTTTGGCATCCCTAGAAGATTTATGTATCCTAGGTCGACCTCGAGGTCGACTCCAATGGTTGCATTGGTATTTTAATTTTACAAATGTCGAAATTGACATAATAAAATCGCGAAAATAATATTTTAACGTAAATAACGTGGCAATATATTGATTTAAAATTTATTTTGTACATTGCGATTAGTTACGTTATTTCGAATTTGATTGATAAATTAACGATTAATAGTTCCTGATGTATTTATAGTATCATGTCCTGGCCGGGGCTCCATACATGTTTGACATATTCTCATAATGTATCGTTTAAATTTTGTTTGGTTGGGTAACTATAACCCAACGAATAAATACAATAATTAATATACAAAATTAAATAATAATTATCAATATTTTTTCTTATCTTTTATTGTCTGTTTGACCTGTGTCTGGGTGTTTATTATATATATAAGTATGTATTTATGTATATAAGTGAGTATATCAGTCATCAGATTACCATAGCACAGCCTAGTTTGGGATTTGAAGACCTTTGTGTGGATGTTGTCCCATATTTATTCTTTTCTCTATTGTAATTCAATTACAATCAGATTTGTCTCGCTATATTTTAAAGCAAACATCTTTAGAAAACATATCTACAATTACTAACGACTTTTTTTGAAGTAAGTAGATTTTTATTTCTAAACCGTTGTGTAAATACATAGACGCGAAATAAATGAAATAGTGACATGACGTGTTGAGTACGCTATTTGTAGCCATGTTTGGCCGCCGCCCAAAAGCCTCCTTAATTGACGTTGATTATGACGGATAATATCTGCTGAAAATAATATCCATTATATTTGAAGTAACTGAATTACATTTAAAATGTGTTATGATAGTTTTTTTATTGGCCTATTAAATGTTCTTTCCACTGTTAGTTTGTATGTATAGATGTTTGTCCGCAAGAAATAACGTACTCGCGTACTGGTCGTGCTAATAGTAATACACATGGTTACTAAATACTAAAAAAAATATGAATGAGTGCTTACGAGCGACTTCAAAAAACCGGACTGCAAAAACTTTTATCCATTGTATCTTAACAAGTAAACCCGCGGGGTGCAACTAACATTGCCTATGACTATCTGCAAATAAAGACAAATCGAATTACGTTTTGAAGAAAAATCGGTCTAGCGGCTTAGGCTGTAGAGGGTCATATGGAGTTAGATATACCTACATACGTCCTTACATACAAATATGCAAGCATACACTCGAAAAACATAACCCTACTTCTTCACAGTCTGGTAAAAAGTGCAATTGGATCACAAAATCTGATACATTTCTACTACTGACATGAGCCCCTAACAAACATTTCCTTTAGAGCACCACAATAGAATAGAAAAATAAAAAACCTTCATTTTAACTTCCCTTGAAGCCCCTTTCAAGCACAAAGTCCAATTACGTACTAACTGAAATGCAAATAGAATTTTCACAAACGCTCCCATTACGAGTAAAGAAATGGTCAAGTGCATTTCAAGTTTTCGGTGAGGGTTCCATTTGAATTTTTCATTTGTGGTCTAATATAAAAGAAAAGTTTATGGAAAAAAATCATAACAATCTATATAATATAATATAGTCCTGACTGACTGAGTATGTTTCAATCAACGCAGAGCCTAAACCGCTTAACCTAAAGACATGAAATTTAAAGAATGTATTCATTGTAAAGTGTAGAGGTGTACTATGTAAAGATTTTTGGAAATTATTCCATAAGGGGTCAAATTGGGGTTCAAAGTTTGAAACTCTTTATATTCCATTTTATATCACAGGCAAAGACGCGGGCGAAATATTGACGCCTTGAAATCAAATTGTAATTTCATTAATTCATATTAATTTTGCGGTTTACTTTATATTTCACAACATATTGTAATCCATAAAACTAGAACAAAATTTATCTTGTTAATAACTTTAAAACAGAGCTGGATAACAATTTATTAACTTCTAGTCAAGCAGTAACCAAATTATGGCAATGTCCAGAAAATTAGAGCCATTTTGGCATAGTCTAGTTTCCGTAGTTACAATTTCCGCTAGATCAAATATTTCTGAACTGGTAATACATTTATTTTACTATTATGTAATAAAAGCATAATAATTACATGAAATATCTAATATTTTCACACATAAAAACAATTGCCCAGCTGGGCAGCCCTTCCTCACGGAACCCTAGAAACGAAGAACAGAGAACTCATTACTCGTTTCAAAAAATAATAACCATGAGTTGGCAGCATCGCCACCGTCGGTCGCACCTTCTAATTGTTCCCCTCCATTCAATTTATACGAACTATGGCATGCATTCAGATGGAACTGGTCTAATGAAAGCATTGGAACGCCCGCTTAGAGAACCATTTGTACTAGGAGCGAGGCTACGAGAAGAGTTTTTCTTTTGTGATTACGAGGTACTGTTTTATCGGTTTTCTAGCCTAAATGGCCAATTCACAGAAGCATGCCCCTCCTATAGATTTAAGCTGAAATCAAACAATCGGACGCGTCCATCAGCCGCGAATGAAAGCCGTGTCAGGACAGTTTTAACAGTTGTATGGACGCTATCTGCGGGTGTTACTGTTCAGATATTCTAGCAGAAATTGGAGTAAGCGATACGTGCAACTTTATGCGTCCTAAACGAAGTAATAAGCCAATGACGCGCCCTGTGTCATGTAAACATTGTCCGCGGACGTTTTACCCGGTGAAAATATCCGGCGCATCGAAATCGCGTACGAAGAGGATCTGGTATCCTCTTCGTACGTCCAACCGGTCAAAGTTGACTGAATGACATGCCCGTGATATCTTATGATATAATGTGCATACATGTGGGTAAATTACAAGGCCAGATACTTTCTTAAGTCGCGGGCTGACGAACGCGCCCAAAAGTATTTTTTAAGCTGAACTCCTGCTTTTCTCTTTAGGTGATCATTTTTTCAACGGGGTTGTTAAAGAGTATTTCAACGTTCGCCCAAAATGGCATCGTCACTTAATATTTACGCAAAACTTGTAATTTTACTGGTATCAATGTTTTAAAATGGGAGTATAGAATACGTTTAGTGTTGGTTGATGAGTTGAGTTGACGCTGGATAATTGTTGTGAGTATTCTATACGAGGTCAATGGTATGCAGTATATGCGCTTTACTGGAGCGCATGCGAGATACTGGTCTGACGGTCCAAATAATCTAATACAAAATGAATAAACGAACTACGTCTAATTATGTACGTATGATGTAGGCGTGAGCAGTATGCCTTAATTTAGATTTTACATAAATAAGTATTCGTTATTCCATTTTTAAAGTTTACTTACGCTACCATGATTGGGCCATCTAATTCTCGCATATCGAAATGCAAAGGTTGCGACCGTGGCGTTTAAGAACTTTAAGGAAATGCTTAGCTTGCAGTACATATCGGGCTTAACAAAAGCATTGGAACGTGAGACAGGAACGCTTAGCAATAGAGGTGCATTTAATTAGAAGCCTTAATTTTTTTCCACACAGTAAAATGGTTTATGATCCGTTACTACCGTGTGTTTTCTTTCACCGGGGTAGGTATTGTAAGAAATTTAGTTAATTATTTCCAGGACAACAACAAATTGTGGTTGGTAATTTCTCCACTTTTTAACCAACTTCAAGATAGTAGGAGGTTCTCAATTCCACATTTTTATGTACGTTATCAGATTTCGACAGAAATAGTCCGATACAGAAATTTCTTATTTTTATCATATAGATTTTAAAAAAGTGTCTGTGAGTAAGTTAGAACCGACTTGGTTGTTTTAATTCATAAACTGCCATTGGACCAACTTTTGTAAAATTATAAGAAACCAATATAGATAGCATTATTCCCTTTTTTAATTTTATGAAGACTATGTCGCTGAACGATCATTATCCTTAGCCTTGTAAGTCAACATTACAAAATAATCAAACAAAGCATTTAACATTAGTTCACAGAATAAGGTCTTTAACTTTCAGCAAATCCAAAAATATTTTTTTATTGGTCCAAGCGTTGCTGAGTGGGAAACATACATAATAGAACCCGACGAATTAAGAACCTCACATTTTTTTGAAGTCAGTTAAAATGAGTTAAAATACACCAGGAAAAGGGTAGCACGTAAAATGGCTTTGACAGGACATTGTTAACCTATCAACCCTTACGATCCAACGCACGCATTCACTCAAACCGGAACCTAACCTCCTTCAAAGCCTCCAAATAGCGAACGTGACTCGTTTCTCAAAATAACAAAGTAAAAAAACCTTTTTTCTCGACATTCTATCTAAAAACTCCATAAAACTCCCTAACAGTTAAAAACTACAAAGTATTTGGCCATTCGTTACTTTACTGACGAAAAAATCGGGAATAATGCAAAACATTTTTCAACTTCTAAAAGTTAATCTACCACTAAACAGCTTTGAAACGGAACGAATACTTTTCGGAATTCTACCGGAATTTTGGAGTTTTTCTAAGATTTAAAGAGTAATGTTTCGGTAAACTGGATTTAATTTATAACTATAAATGATATTTAATATCATTCATAGTTATTTAAAAGGTATGTTGGTATGAAAGGTGTGGTAGTGTGTTGTAGTAATGTGTTTAGAAGTTTGAAATGAAATGAAATTTCCTGTAAGACTAGATAAAAAATAACATCTTAAATTAAAGATTTTAAATTTAAGAAAAAATGTTTAGCTAAATTGACACGTGCTTGCCTTTTTACGATAAACGAAATGACTAACTACAACAAAAAGAATATAGCAGATAAATTACTTATAGACCATTTAAGATGTATAGATAATCCAAATGCTCCAACACACTACCACAGGGCAGCGTGCCTAGAATGCTAAACGAGCTACAGAAGATTTTTTCGAATCAGTATAGGTGTTTTTGATATGTCGACATAAGTAAATTAAAAAAGAAAACTGCAAATTGGAAACTTCCTCTTTGTTTTGAAGTTGTTTAACAATTAAGATGTAAGAGCAACACGGCTGACTTAAATAGGTATCTATTTTGCCTAAAATGTCTGAATTAATTCCTCGAAGATTAAAACGTTTGTAAACTAGCTTTAGGCAGAAGAACATTTCTAACGAGAATGTTAAGGCAGAATCTGGGAAATATCCCCTTGAATAAACTATTGCTTTATCAAAGGCGATAAATACCTACCTATAATATATAATAACATTATTATAATCTTTTTCATTTTTGTATTTTTGTGTGTAACGAATAAACTCAAAAATTACTAGACTGAGTTCAAAAATAATTTCAGCGTTAGATAGCTACATTATCCAGGAGTAAGTAGTAACAACGCAGAGCCTAGCTAGTGCAAGATAATTGTATGCGTGCGCCTTCTCGCTCGCACACTCATCTCGTTCTCCATATAAAAATTTGGTCATGTGATCGGCGAAAATTGTAAAGAAGACGCAAGATTCTTCTTCTTCTTTAATTTTTCAAAATTATGTTTTAGAATGTGTTCACTTAGATGATTAGAATAACATAATATAATAGCAAGATACTCACTGTTGGTGTCATTGACCCCGGCGGGGGGTCGCGAGGCATTCATCGTACTGTCGCTCGTCCTCCTGCAACAATATTAAACATAGTTTCAAACTCATTTGTACATTTTATGTTACTAGCAGCTGCTCCCCGCGGTTTTACTCGCAAAGACTATTTTTTATTCTACAGCTATGCATGAGAATACAAGTTGGCACGACCACGGAAGACAGCCATACTGTAGCCCTAGATAGAGCATAGTCTGGAATACACTGGCTCTCAAGAAAGGCTGCCGGGACACACCGTTAGGTGCTTGGCAACAGATTCGATAATCCCGCGGGAACACATTCTGGGATTAAAAATACGAGTAATCTGCGTGCGAGCTATTCTGGTGAAAATTTCATCTAAATTGAGTGTGACGGAGTAAGAAACGCGCATAGAAACATTCGCTTTTAGGCATAATATTAGTGTGATTTACCCCTTTTCTTACAACTCCTATAATTTGTATCTATTTACATAAAAACCGTTTACGCTGAATCAAATTCACTTTTACGTGCCTACAAAGGCTGTCCGGAAGATATCGCAGTCTGATGCTTTCATTATTCTATACTTTGAATTTTTGTAGTTACAATAAAAAGTTTTGGACTTAAAAAAACATATAAACACATAAATCAATCAATCAATCAGACACAAAGATCTATTCAAACTTAATTATAGGCATTAAGTAAAGTTAAAAATAGACATAAAATTATATAATTAACTAGTAGCTGTCACCCGCGACATCAAAATGAATATAAAAAAGTTTCAAACGTTGAACCTCCATTTGACCTTCTTAGGGGTCTCATTTTCACAAATCTTTTCTTAGGGAGGTGTACAAAAACAGAAATTTTGTAGTTTGACTATACACCATATAAAAATACACCCTTCAAATTTCTTACTCACTAATATGTTATACTAGCTGCATCCTGCGGTGTTACCCGCGTTAATATAAGTCAAAAAGTACCGTATGTGATAATCCAGGGTCTAAAGCTAATTCCGTACCATATTTCATCCAAATCAGTTTAACTATTTTTTTCCGTGAAAGAAAACATACATTCACACATTATAACAAACTTTCGCGTTTGTAATATTAGTAGGTAAGATATTATAATTAACGTTCATTACTCGACGTGAATTATAAAAAACAAGCAACGCTAAAATTAATCTCCTCTGCCAATCCACCGACACTCCCATTTCGCGCCTAAATACAAAATTTAATAAATAAACTCTCCCCGCCCCCTTACAGTCCGCTATTCAACATCACAGCGCGGCCCGAGAGCCCTCTAACAGAATTACGAGTTAACAAAACAGTTCAAACGGAATTGCTCAGTTGAAAACAACCGTTTTATACACAAACTGTAACGGGGTGTAAGTGTATAATTGGAAATACACCCGTCGAGTTTTGCATAACAGAGATCTATGTATTTTAGGAAAATTATTTGGATTTATTATACGTGTATAAAGTCAATACAATACTTGAGATGGCCACCAAATTTCTCAACAAAGTTCGTAGTGAACTGACTGAAGATGCACTAAATATTCCATGCTCTTAAATTCAGTATTAGAGCATGTCATCTGAAACGTAATGGCCATAGATATTGGCGTACGTCTGAACGGATTACATGAAGTAATTGAATATGCAGATAGTCTGACTGTCTTAGGACAGTCAAAGAAAGAGGTAGAAAGGTCTTTGCAAAGAATGAGGTAGAAAGCTTCTAGAGTTGGACTCGGAAGTAATATTGAAAAAACGGAATATCTCCAGATCAACGGTACAAAAACAAAATACCCAAGCGCTATGACCTTCATTTAGGAGACAACGTTTCTAAGGATCTGCAAAATTTAAGTACTTTGTCTACACTAGAACGGAAACGAATACGCGGGGGAAAGAATTGATTTCCGGATGCACAACGCCCTATAGTGTAGTGCAGCGCTACATGAGATGTTGGTGTCTAAGTTGTTGAACAGAAACTCCAAGACTTAGATTCTGTAGTATGGTAGCGAAGCGTGGGCATTAATTCTTAAGAAAGATGAAAAACTTTAGTGGCAGGCAGAAAAATCTTGAGGAATATAATTCTGGGGCCAACCTAAAAGAGAAATACTACTTGGAGGGTCAAAAAACCCCTGGAAATGGAAGAGTTGGTAACCGAACCCAACATCATGGGAGAATGTTGAGTCCAGAGAATACGCTGGATGGGCAACCTAGAGAGAATGGGATGAGATCGAAATGTCAGGAAAGCGTATTTAGGATTCTTAAAGGGCTGGCCTAGATTTTGTTGGATAAACGCCGTTATGTCCGATCTAGGCGATATCGCCTAGATTAGACTTAGACTAGGTGCTTGGCGACAGATTTATGAGTATCAACTTGAGGGTGGTAGCTAGTCAAGAGTTATCACACTAGAATTACACAGTATATCTCAAGTCCTAGTTACAAACTGGCCGCCTATCACACTGCATAGTTTTGCAATGCAATGCAACGCCCGGCGCCCGAACAATGTGAATACTTTCACAAAGGAAATTCTGGTGGCGTTATCGAATGTTAGAAATTTTTAACATTTCCACATAGAAAATACTACGGACTAACCAACGGTGCTATCAGCGAAAGTTAGGCATGAAAGAGGTGAAAACAAAAGCAGGCAAACTTAGATTCGTTATGTCAATTCGCCACTTCAACTCTGTCAAAATGCTTGCTTTTGTTTTCACCTCTTTTATTTCTAACTCTAGCTCTTAGACCTACTAGTTTCATGTAGTTTACTGGTATTGTTATGATGTATATATATAATGTGTAACAGAAAAGTGTGATAATACTTAAAGGTCTACCCGTGACACTATACCCTGCGTAGAACAAAATCTTACGGAATACAAGATACGAGTAAACGTCCTCCATACTACTTGACCGAGACCCATTTTGTGAATACGTTTTTTTTATTTATTTGCATGATTTTGTTTTAGAATATGATACGAGTACTTTGATGGTTTTATCGCACCTTTCTGTAACACGTGGTATATAAAAAATAATATCTCGGTTTATATCCAAAGGCTGCTTTTACGAAAAATTGGAGGCAAAGCTATCAGATAAAAACATCAGCCTCTAATAACTTCTTTATCATAAATTGGATTGAAAAAAATCCAATATAATGTAAAAATATGCAAGAATACAATTCCCGTGTAAGAAATATATAAACGTTCGTAAACTAGGCATACAAAAAAAAACTCAATTAGGTCGTATTTTTAATATTGCCAAGTTGTGAAAAAATATGTAATCCGCCATTTTGTGGCAACGGCCATCTTGTACTTATACTAATACACATTTAAAAAATATATCCGTTAAGGAGCTACGTTGCCATAAACAGACACGTCAAACTTATGACATTTATAAATTAAATATCAGGAAACCTTTTTAAAAAGTGCTTTTTTATCATATCAATTTCTATAAACACACAAAATGTTTTCGAACCAAATAACTCCCACATCCTAATTTCCCAGTAAATTTCCGAGCCAGACAATTACAAAGCAGCATTATTCTCTCCAATTCTAAAGTGGGACGTCATAAATTGTCCTCACTCTATGGCCTCATAAAAACTGACAAAGTATCGGTCCGAGCTTAACGACTAACTTCCTTGCTCTCGAGTTGAACAAGAAGTGCCAAAGAGTTAATTATCTTGTACTAGAGTTGCAGAACTAAGTTTTGTTGGAAGTAATATTCTTACAACAGCTTAGAATAGGTAAAAGTAGGGATGAGACGAGTTAGAAGTTTATAAGTTAAAAAACCTCCAAAGCATCGCCATTTTGTAGTGGAGGCCCTCTTGGATTTGTAATTTATCATAGGATATTTACTAGTCAAGTTCTTACATTTGAAATCCATATTGAGGGAGATATGGAAAAATATATCATACGCCATTTTGTGGCGTCGACCATCTTGAACCGATGACAAACTTATATTACCCCGTCGTTATTCCGTTGGAGGTTAAAATATCTGACGAAGTATGACTTGACGCCAGACATTTGTCCTACAAATATTACAAACGAGAGTTTGTATGTATCGATGTATGTATGTATGTGTGTTACTCTTTCACGCAAAAACTGCTGAAAGGATTTGGATGAAATTCACCACAAAAATAGGGCATGTCCTTGATTAACACATACAATACTTTCCATCCCGAAAAAATTCAGTCTGCCCGTGGGATTGGAAATTTCCACCGCGGGAGCAGTTTAGTTATAAGTTGTTGTTACTGTTATGACAATAAAAGATTCTGATTATATTGCAAAGTGTGTTATTAATATTTTAATGTTTTAATTTAATTCTGTGCTAGACTTTTAAAATAAAGGGAAGTCGCCTAATGCAAACAGATTTTTGATTTAATTTTTTTTACCGCTGTCAACGGATCTGATAAAACAAACACAACTTGCTATTGTAGATAACCTAACTAAATAAGATATATATTACATTAAAAATTATATGTTAATTACTATACTTAATATTACAAATTATAATTAATCTTCTAAAATAGTATTAGTAATTTTATATTATTATTCATTTTATTTTAGTAGGGACTATAAGACAGGAACCTCCTGACAATGCGTGCCGTAACGAGGATCACCGCTCTTTGTATCTGACCCTTGATACAACCATATAGCGAGAGCCCAAATTATACTTCTTGTAATCAAAAATTATATTTTATTATTAAAAAGTTGCTAACTGTAAATACTACAATTAAAATTATCGCATTAACATCGGTTCTTGATAAGTCTACAAAGTTGTAAATTAAGCCAACATAATAGGAGGCGGAAAACCCTAACTAAAGTATGTTATTAAAAACACTATTCCATTTTTCTGGTATGTCGTCCCGAGACAACCGTATTCAACTTTGCATATCAGTAGAAAATTTAGAAAAACAAACCGGAAAGAAAAATCTCTAAGAGAAACTATTTATCGGGTCGAAACAATTGGGTCTGTGAGTTGTAAGTTTGAGAAGATCAATAAAATTGGGACAAAAGGTGAAAACTTTTACTTACAAACTTCATCAATACAGTTTGAACAATGGTTGGAACAAAGCGAATTGAAGGCGTCCGTTTTAAACTCTATCTGAAAACGGCTCATTTATTTGGAGATATTTAATAAAACGGAAAACGGGAATAAGATTGACTGCACAAAATTCTTTCGTTTAAATCATGGTCGGAGTTAGCAGAATTTTGACAAACATGAAAGGATTTCGTGCTGTTCTATAATTTAATACAGTATTTCACTTGATAAAATTTATCGAATTCAATTCTCATGGAACGGGCTCAATGCTTGGGTGTTAGCGTAAAATATTTTTATGAATTGATAAATGATCAGGTTTTGATGAAAACTGTGATAGTTTTACAGATTTATTAGCTCCTATTACATATATATTTTAAGCTTTGCAATTTTATCTTTTTGATACTACATGCCTGAAAGTTAAATCGTAAGATTTATGTCCGACAAAAGCTATTACTTGCAAGTTTGTCTGCATTATGTTTGTTTCCAAGGAAAAAGTAGTCTATAACGCTTTCCGGATTTCGAATTACTTAGTACAAAAATTTAAGTCTATCCGTTATTCAGTTGCTAAGGAAAAGAAATACAAACAAACCAAGAAGCATAGTTTTAATCTATATCAATATAAATAAGTTAGTCCTGACGCACGGATTTAGATGACTGCATTTTCATAAAATAAATACAATTAGTGACAATCGTATATGACTGTATATCTAAGAAAGTGCTCCCGCCAAATCGAGCAAAATAAATGGAACGGCCATATTATCCTTTTCTCGAACGGATTCCAGCCATTTTCGACGCCATATAGCTTCGTTATGGGAATTAAAATTTCTCGCCCTATTTTTGAGCAGACAAAGATAGCAGCATCAGATTTTACTGGAAATTTTCTGAGAATCTATACAGGCATTAACAAGTTTAACGCAAGCAAGTCGCAACATAGATAATCCACTTATCAAAGGTCAAATCTGAGCCTCATTTCACACCCCGACTCAATTGCTGGTTAAAGTTGTTTTCGTCCTGAAAACCTTTTTTATCCCCGTCTCAGATCACAGTGCCTTTAGATTTAATTGAATGAAGCCCGTACAAATGAAGACGGGAGTAAGTAATTGGGTTTCCTTAGTTTTACTTAATGAATATGTAAAAGAACCTTTTTAGGGAGTTTAGTTCTATTATATAGGCTAAATTAGAAGCTGGTCTTCTTGGATCTAAATAAACTTCAATTGAACACTTAAAATAGATACATCATTTTAGGCTCTTGATATCTTAACTGATTATTATTATTTATTATTTGATGTTTTGTTTCAGTGACATGGCTCACTATTGTATTTTTCTTGGTGGCTAATTAATCCGATACGGGATCATCGACAGCAACCGCATTGTTGATAAATTAGGATTTGAAGAGTTGGAGTTGTTAAATTTTACTTTTTACCTGACTGCGAAAAAAGCAGTTGTATTTGTAATTGTACCTGTTTTCAAGTGTATCTATGTATATTTCTTTGGCACGCCCTAGAACCTAAACGGTTTGTCGTATTTTTCTGTGAGAGGTGTCAATAAATTTGTCTTAGTCGTGAGATCGTGATACTGAGTACATCAAAATTAAAGAAAAAATAATTAAGAATGATACATAATGTTAAACGATTTAGCAGTCGGGTTTTATCGAACCCGCTTCTAACCACTTGATAACCTGTACTAACAGGAGTAACACCGCATAGCGTTTATAAATATAAGCGTGTTAAAAAGATATCACATTTTACAAACAATGATTTTCTACTATTATTATTAGTCATTGCATATTCCGGTTACTATCGTCAAAGGTATTATAACTATCTCTACCGCTCCCGGCACGACGATAAAAGCTATTCACTGTGATTCATAGGAACTGCACCAAGAATTAGAGAAATATATTGAAATGCTGTTGTAAGCGAGTTTGCTTAAAGTATGCACTGTGCTCATATTTTTAAGAGATGGTGTAGAGAAAAGGAAATATTTATAGTTTTTGACATTTTCAGTATCGGTGTGCGAATATTTAACTAAAGCTAATAAAGTAAGTGAATTTCCTATATAAAAAATTCAATTATTGCAGTTCGTTTGTCTCGCTAAAACTCGAGAACGGCTGGGCTGATTATGGTTTGAAATTTTTTCTGAAAGTTCAGGGAAAGTTTCGCTGGGTCAGCTAGTATTTAATAAAATTTTATAGATATGAAAAATAACAATAAATGATAGAAAAATAAGAACACCTAAAATTTTCACTAAAATTTAGAATGGTGGCTATCTATAAGATAGTAATCATCCATCACAAGTAAATGTATAAGCTCGACTCGTTACTCGAGAAGATTGCCTCATCTTCAAAAACATTACGCTCTTGTTCGGGTTAGTAAATTCTAATATGCTTACCCGCTTAGATGTTCGGTAAGAAGACACAGGATAACATAACATACGCTACTTTTTATCCTATATTAACACGGGTAACTCCACGGTTCGCAGCTAGTTTGGCATAATCAGTAAATTTACTAAAAACGTAAAAGATTTATTACGTAAAACCACATTTTAATTTTGCATAAGCCACTCCACCAACATTTTTACATCTCTTTCATTTATAGGTAGGAGGGACAATAGTGGGAAAAGCGGCTTAGCCTTTGAAGTAAAGTGGTGTGGGGATAGGCGTTATATTGGACCGTGGTTCGTTAGACACTGCGAGCAAATGACAAGTTTTGTGCAGACATGTCATCAATACAGTCAGAGGCTATTAAAGCTGCTGCTTACGGGTAAAAAACTACACAAAATAATGGAAATGTTTTTCAAGTGTATGTTTGTTGACCGAGCAAGTGAGTGAGCGAAGCGTCTCTACTTTGATTCATTTTTGATCATTAGATTCAGCGTATTAGGCTCTGCGTTGATTAATAGCAAATATCAGTCAGTCAGGACTCACTCTATTTATATTTAATTATATATTATAGATAGTGTAGCTCAGATATAATAGTGGCAGCCACGGTGTTTGATAAATTGCAGAAGGGGAAATAAAATATCAATTTTCCAAAATGGATTGTACGTTGGTAAAATCGGCCATGTTTGATGGTGTGGGACACGATATATCAAATGTGTTCTAATGTCGTATGAAAAATGACGTGCAATGAACGTTTGGTGTTTCGTTAATGGCACCTGCTTGTCGGAGAATTGAACATTCGTAGTTAAGTAGTAAAATGTGAAAGGTTATTGACCGAACGAGCGAAGCGTGTGTATTTTGGGCCGGACATATTTTCCATTAATCTGTAACTTATTATGTTTGTGTGTTAGTATGTCTCCTGAAATTTTGTATTCAATTTAGAACAGCTCTAAGAAAACTTTGTGTATGAGTTCTACGAATGTTTAGATTTTTTAGTCTTCGGGGACTTGCGCCTCGCGGTCTAGATTGGAAAGGTATTTCACCCGTAAAAGTCAGGATTTTTGTTGCAAGGGTTAATCTATAATAATAGATTATTTAGATCCAAAATATTGATAATACGTAATGTGTCCGTCAACGCTGAACCGGAAATATTTTAAAAGTAGTAAGTAGTTGTTTTTTAGTCATCAGCTGACAGAAATACTAGTTTAATATAATTGGAAAAAGAGATTCTGAAGGTAGGTGATGGAGCAATAATGGTCGATGGTTAGTGGGGTCGATTGCCGTGCAAAAAGTACAAGGTTTTGATCCACGAAACTTGCAAATAGAGCCTTAGCTACCGGTAAATGAAAACATCGTAAGGAAACCATAGCATTGTGGTAGGGCGTTTCCTATCGCTCGCCTGGCTACCACCCTCAAATTTCAAAATCTCTCGCCAAGCACCTAACTGTGTGTTCCTACCTTCCTTGAGAGCTAGTGTATTCCAGACTAGGCATGCTCCATCTAAGGCTACAGTATTACTGACTTCCGTGGTCGTGCGAATTTGTGGTCAAATATCTAGCTGTGAAGGATAAAAAAATAGTTTTAAAGTGACGCCTCACCTTACGGCTGATGTTCTGCAGCCAAGACTTTTTCTATGTAACGTAGGTCTGTATATATAGAAAAGTAACGCGTGTTTTTCATATTATCAGGTACGGGTTTTCACGTGTACCTGATAATTGGAAAGGTCCATTTTAGTTTCCTTCACATTCGGTGAACCCGTTTTCTTAAACAATATAGGTATACATAACTCTTTCAGTTATTTTCTTTAATGAATGATGGAAAAGATATTCTTGATTGTACAGTTATAGTCAAATATGGAAAAGGTTATTAATTCTTCAGGATCTTTTCTGCATGTTTTCCGATTACTCAAAGATGTGAGACCAAGGGTCTCCAGATGGTCTCAAATCAATAGGTAAATAATATAGAAATCGGTTAAATAAAAAAAAGTCGTGTGTTATCATTTTGTATTTAATATTATTTTCTCGTTTAACTTTAATTTAGTTTTTCCTTATAAAATATTAAACATAATATTTTTTTTTTGTAATTAGATAAAAAGGAAATACTTGTGTTATTAGTCCGAATAACATAATGGTGTCTAAATTGACTCGTCGTATAAACATTATAGATATTATCCCGACAAACAAAGCCTACCTCGACTCGGTACATATTTTAAGAGCGGCAACCGCGTTATATTACTTGCTTAAGGTTTTCGCTAGCATCGAGTTATCATACAAAAAGTAATTTCCACATGTAGGTAATACTTTAAAAAAAGGACAATCAACTTCAGTTGTTTTTATTGATACATCAAACTACTTGATCGACTTACATAACACAACTGCACTTAAAAACAACAAAAAACAACTCGGACAAATTAAGAAATAAAAAGAACTAAAAAAACATTTTTTTTTCTTGTTGGAGTTAGTAATTTTGTTTTTGGCAGTATTCATTGATTGATAACTTAGGTGTAAATTATAATTACTTACTATTCATTCTAGAAACACAAAACACGAAACACAAGAGGAATAAATATAATAGGTGAAATAGATAAGTTATAAAGTTAAAAATAATTAAAATCAGGGCGACGGCTATTTTTTTACTACATTTGTATGAAAGGTCAGTGCTAGAATCCTCTCATAAAAGCCTTAACGCACTAGCGGTTGACATCCAAAAAGGTAAATATAGGGGTGGTGCGTAAGACAATAACTATCTACTTATAATATACTTACATACAATAAAACTGTGAGGGTCGTATTTCTCTACACTAAAAAAATGCTAAAAACCTAATCAGGGTGTAAATCAAATCATATCAAATCATTTATTTGCTGAAAACACGGTGTACAGGTCTTAGAGTTTTGCTTTACTAATTGTAAGAAGTAATTTAATGGTAAGAAGTGAAATTTAGATTTTTTTCCAATTTTTTTGTTTTTGTTTGTCCGACTCTTGTAAGGGCTAATCTCCGAAATAACTGGACCGATTTAAATTAAATTTTGCATGGTGGTAGCTTATATCCCAAGTCAGCATTTAGGATACTTCTGATTTCGGTTAATTAAAGAGAATAATTAATAAATACCACGCGGACGAAGTCGCGAACATCAGCTAGTCTAATATAACTGCAAACACTTAAATTAAAATAAAAAGTGATAATCAGGCATTTTTTTTCAATTACCATTAAAAAAAAATGTCTAATTCCTCGACTTACTTGGTTTTAAACTGTGTTTTGAATAGTGATTATAATTCTGAATAAAGTCATAATTCAAGGTTATCGGACTTTGACTTGGACGAAATGTCACCGTATCCAACATGACAGATATTTATTGTTCTTACTAAGTGACAAACACATAAAACATGTGCATAAAACGTTGATTTTGATTCATAAAACGTTGACTTTGATGCATAAAACGTTGACTTTGATTCATAAAACGTTGACTTTGATTCTCGAATTTTTCGGATTCATGGTTTTTCGTCATGGCGAGAGTGCTATTGTACGAGTATGTATATCGATTTTTCCGTACTGAATTAAATTCTTTGCGGTATATATCTCGTATCACGTACGTAAAAAGCTATTAAAGATCACTCCTAGAGGTACAAGGTATAGCCGACACAGCGTCCATATTAGCAACATCTGGACCACTTTTGCCGAGGCTTTCTGCCGACCGACTTATAAAAAAGAGGAGGTGTTTCAACTCAACTCAATTCGGCCGTATTTTTTTAATATTTCTTACCTGATTTTTCAGATACGGCTGAAGCGATATGAAAGATTTTTTTTCTGTTCGAAAGTGTAGAAGTATTTCTTATTTAAATTTTATTAAAAAGGGTATGTATAGAAGTTTTAATTTACAAAAAGGAATTAAATGAAACGTTATAACGGCGCTTGCCATTATGGAAGGTCATCACTTTTTCTGAGAAATGTAAAAGAACTAGTGTACTGTACATTAATGTTTTCTTTGGCTAGGCTTTACACAGGCATCTCGGCGGAACGTCTCGACCGAGTGATAGTAACTAAAAAATAAAATGTAAGCTTAAAAATGTTTACCAAAAAGCTAGCCCTTGTAAATCACACTTTTGTCAACTACTTCGTGATTTGAGTACGCAAGGAAAGACTTTTATAAAAAAATATTATTTACAAGTGTATAATAAACTGTAAGTGTTGTAAAAGTCCAATCTTGGTTGTCGTGTCTTATATCAAACATTTTATTACTCAATTCCAAGCTATATTGGCTCAAACATGTCCAACGTCGCTTCACGTTGACTACAGTAAAAAATATATAGTAGGTCAATTTTACACACTCTCGCAACGGCGTCCGTGCGAGGCAGTCGTGTTGATCTTTTGCAATAGCGATTGCCGCTCGTCGCGTATATAGCTCCGGCGCGGGTCTAGCTACGCTAGCCGGCCGCGTTATCGCGTGACCTTTATCATGACTCAAACGCAGACAGAAAATAATATTGCGATGGAAGATGAGATTATTAAAACAGCAGTGAAGAGAGTACGGAGCGAGGAAGATATTAGCGATGAAGAGTGGCAGACAGTTAAAGGAAAAGGAAAAGGAAAAAAGTCAAGACATACATCAATTAATGAGACGGACGAAGACAATAAAGAGAAGGAAAATATATATATATCGAGTGAGAATATTTTACCAAAACAATTTGCTTTAGCAAAGTTATTTAAAGACATGAATATAGGTGATATTACTAACATCAAATATTTGAACCCTTACAAAATAAGAGTAACCTTTTCAGAGGAGAAATCGATAAAGAACTTCTTCTCTATTGATGGTTTAAAAGACAAAGGTTGGCGCTTTAGTAAATCTTCGGAAGTAAGCTACTCCTACGGCGTAATAAAAGATGTGGATTTAGATTTAAGTGAAGAAGAAATATTAAAAGATATTACATGCTCTGATTCTGTAGAACTAATATCAGTAAAAAGGCTATCCCGTAGATGCAGAGACCCCTCCAAAAAAGACGAGAAGTGGAGTCCATCAGAGACAGTACGCCTTTGTTTCAAAGGTAATTTTTTGCCAACACTGATCTATGTGCACGGAGTGAGGGTCAATATTGAACCCTACGTGTATCCAGTTACACAATGTTTTCAATGCTGGAAACTGGGACATACAGCTAAATCCTGTGCAGTTAGAATTAAATGTCCTAAGTGCGGTGGCAACCATGAAAATTGTGACACAAAGATTTTTAAATGTATCAACTGCTCGGGACGACACATGGCTATGTCCAAAATATGCCCTACCTATTTAAAAGAACGGCAGAAAAGATTGATCATGGCGGACCATAACTGTACGTATAGTAAGGCTGCGCGAATATACTCAGAGACGTCTTTTGTCAATCCCGCATCAAAAGAAGGCTCTAATGCTAAGATACAGGTTGTTAAGCAATCCAAAGGAGAAGATAGTGAAGCTGGGCAGAGTAATATGTCACAGGTTAGCCACATACAGACAGACGCTCGATCCGAAAAGAGTGTCATCTTTCCTATAAAATCTGCAAAGAAGCGAATAATGAAGGATTCAAAGAATATATGGAACGGGTCGTTGGACTGGTTTGGCTTAGAGGAAATGCATGAGAGTAACCAAACACCACAAGATAGTTTTCCAGATGATCCTGAAAAAAACAGTTTTAGTGAACTAATGACGAGGATAAAAGAAGTAATCTTTATGAAGAATCTGGACACCCAATCCAAGATAAAGAATGTGTTTAAATTATTTATTGAGTGGCTGATTATAGTGGCGGTAGGTAACGTGTCTGATTGGCCAGTTGTAAATTTAATTTATAGTTTCTTGAATAGCAATAATAATGGGTAGTACAACATTAACAAAGCTGAATATTTTACAATGGAACGCCCAGAGTATTAATAAAAAGCTGTGCTCGTTTGATCAATTATTACTGCAGGAGAAAACTCACATAGCATGCGTAAGTGAAACATGGCTGCCAAAGGACTTGACAGTAAATATAGGTAAATATAATATATATCGTAAAGATCGAGATTCGCTGGGTGGAGGTGTTGCTATATTTACCCATAGGTCTCTAAAGACCCAGATGAGTCAAATAAATTTCCCGAATAGTGCTTTTGAATTGGTTGCTATCAAAATATTTAATTGTGCAATAATAGATAACGTTATCTCGGTGTACTGTCCCCAAGCAGCGCGCCCGACCCTTTATGACTTCAAGAGACTACTTTCAGTTTTTAATAAGCGTACACTTATATTGGGAGACTTTAATGCCCATCATTCATCATGGTCTTATAAATCAGACACTAGAGGTAATTTGTTATTTGACGCATTACTCGATAGTGATTATCTAGTTTTGAATGACGGTCGTGACACGCGAGTCAAGTTAGTGGATGGACGTCTACAAAAGACTTCTCCGGATATATCGCTTGTATCCTCGGATGTCAGCATTAAATTTAATTGGACAGTCTTACAAGAAAATTTAAATAGTGACCACCTCGTGATCAAAATAAACAGCAGCTATTGTTTTAGTTATAAACCTAATATAAAAAGAAATTATAAAAAAGCTGATTGGAAGACTTATAACTCAAGTCTGAGAGACGAATTTGATTTATTTGAAGCTCCATTAGACAATCAACAATTTTACGACTTGTTTTTGGACAAACTAAATTTTGCAGCCAATTCTCATATACCTATAATAAAAACTAGTTTAAATCCCGAATCTAAATTTAAGCCTAAACCATACTGGAACAGCGAGATATCCAGAGCAGTAGCTTTACGTAGATTAGCACTAGCAGCGTTTAGAAAAAATCCTACACCTTCAAACTTATCTATTTTCAATAAAAGAGTATCCGAGGCTCGCCAACTGATAAGCGACGCTAAGCGCAAAAGCTGGCAAGAGTTTTGTTGTTCCATCAATGAAAAAACTACTTCTTCGGAGATGTGGCAGCGATTGAGATGGGTCAAAGGTCATCGATACAATCAACAACAAGTGAGCGAAGAACAGGCATTACACTTACTCCAATCCCTGGCGCCCGACTCCGTTATCGCTAACCAGCCAGAATTAAAGATCTTTAATTCACAGATTGATATTGAAATCTCCATACAGGAGCTCGATGCATGTATTAAATCTAAGGATACATCTCCTGGATGTGATGGTATTACGTACTCCATGATAAAACATCTTCCAGATAACGGGAAATGTTTACTTCTATCATTGTACAATAGGATCTTATCGGTAGGTTATGTACCTACGCAATGGCGGACGGTGAATATAGTACCTATTGTCAAGCCGGGACGCGATCCTAATGAGGTATCGTCGCTTAGACCTATCTCTCTGATTTCATGCATATGTAAAATACTGCATTCGATTTTAAACAAAAGATTAGAGTGGTTTGTTGAACACTATAATATGTTTAGCTCTAATACTATCGGTTTTCGTAAAAGTAAGTCGTGTATAGATAGTTTAAGTAGCTTGGTAGGTAGAATTCAAATCGGGTTTTCAGAAGGTTTATCTACTATCGGATGTTTTATAGATGTATTGAATGCATATAATAACGTTGATATAACCGTCTTACTAACCATATTAAACAAGATTAGGGTTGGCCCTAAATTTTGCTATTATTTGTGGAACTTTCTTAAAGAAAGAAATTTGAAAGTAAATATTGGTGACAAGAGTTGGACAAGAGTTACAAGTATGGGTATCGCTCAAGGTGACCCCCTTTCTCCACTTTTATTTAATATTGTAACGATGCATATCTGCAAGACATTAGAGGACAAAGTTTTCATATCTCAGTACGCGGATGATTTTGTTATTTATAACCATTTTAAAAACATAACCGAAGGTGGTATTACATTAGAAAATAATTTACAAATTCTGTGTTCGTTGTTAGCAGATTTAGGATTAAGCGTTTCACCACATAAAACTAAATTGTGTATTTTTAAAAGGGGGCTTTTTGATAATTCTTTAAATGTACAAGTTCAGGGCTGTCCTATAGAAGTTGTTGATAGTATTAAATACCTAGGACTGTGGTTAGACAGAGGTGTTAGATGGACTAAACAAGTGAATGAAGTTTACGAAAAATGTCTAAAGTTTTTAAATATTTTTAAAGTAATTTCCGGTTCATCATGGGGTGTACACCCTACACACTTGAGACGCTTATACCTAGCAGTAGTCCGTAGCCGCCTTGATTACGCAAGCCTCCTATATGATAATTGTTGCCGCACTAAAATCAGTAAACTGGATAAATTGCAAAATAGATATTTACGTATTATAGGAGGTTTTATAAAAAGTACCCCTATTCATGTGATGGAGTCGGAACTTTGTATTTCTCCATTGTTTGTCCGCAGGAATTATTTAGCGTCTAAATATTGGCTAAAATGCAGGTCAATACGTGATAATGTCACTATAGACTTGCTTGACGAGCTGTCTTATCTACTGAGACTGCCATATTGGCAAAAAAAAAAGAAACCGCTTCTTGTGACAGTTCATAATTCACTTCGTTATAATAGTATTAATAGCACTTTAAAATTGGAAATGTTTAGCATGAATACATGGGTTAGTAGTATTAACTTAGTAGATGTTTTGGAGCCTAACATAAGAGTTATGGATAAGCCAAAGAAGTGTTATAATCCTATTGACCTAAGATTTAAATGTTCCAAATACTTAGATAAAAAATATTTAGGGTTCTATAAATTATTTTCGGATGGATCGTTAATGAATGATGGTAGAGGAGCAGCATTTATAGATGCTGAGAATGGAAACAGCATGAAGTTTTTAGTAAAATCTAAAATTTGCATAATGCATTTAGAGCTTATCGCTTTATCAGAAGCTTTGTCTTATATAGAATCTATAAATAGTGACAAATTTGTAATTTTTACGGATTCTAAGAGCGCCATGTTTCATTTATCTCGCTGCGTCAGTGGATCCAGCTTCAGAGGTGTTTCTATTGCATACAGTATCATAAATAATATTCGTTGTTTGATAAGTAAAAACAAATGTATTAAAATTCAGTATATTCCTTCTCACGTTGGTCTTGTGGGGAACCAGGAAGTAGATATTCTGGCTAAAGAAGCCACCTCGGATGGAGAAATAATCAATTGTTTACCTAACTTTACAGACTTAGTCCCTTATATAAAAAATTGTAGCTTTAACATTTGGTCCGAATATTTTGATGAAAGATCGCTAACTAAAGGTATATGGTACAAAGTAATACAACCTTCGCTTCCTCGTTCTCCATGGTTTCTCTCGGCCGATATGGATAGGAACGAAATAGTTACAGCTGTGAGAGTTCGTTCTGGTCATGTTCCACTAAATATGTTTGGTCATATGATGGGTAAAACAGAGTCTGCTACTTGTGCTCGATGCGGTACTATTGAGGATGTCTACCATGTTTTGATGGAATGTGCCTTGAACGATGACTTGCGCCGTCAATTGTTTGATCGTAACCATGTCTTCTGGCAGCTGGGGGGCTGTAACAACGTGCTGACCGATCCAGCGTCACCAGATGCCAGAGGACTGTACAATGTATATCGAGCAGCTGTTCGACAACGAAAACTATTGTTATAATTAATAATTACAATAAGATTAGTTATAAGGGTGTCATGTTTATACAAAACCCTGGATAAAAAATAAATGATTAAAAAAAAAAAGGTCAATTTTAAGTGATGAATTTTATGAAACACCAGCTGCGCCCTGCAGTATTGCCTTCGTCAATACAGGATAAAAAGTAACCTATGTGTTAATCCGGAGTCTAAGCTATATCCATACCAAATTTCGTTTTAATGAGTTAAGTTGTTTTTGCGTGAAAGGAAACCAAACATACACCCACCTATTCTCACAGACTCACGTTTATTTCACGTAATTAGTAGGTTTTTATTTTGTGTTCCTCAGTAATTTAAGCATATAGATTATGACCCCGATTCGGGTAAGCCAAAATTACTAAACTAACCCAATTCGACAGTTCTAAAATTGATAGAAATGATTTTAGGAACTTTTAGTTTAGTCAGTGTGTCTGGAAAAATTGGGGTCAATTAAACATGGCAACCCTTCCCTTGCTATAAAATCATGTTGTTTAATTTAATTTGGCGGTAAAAAGAGAAAGAAAACATAAATAACTACCTGACACGTTTGAAATAACGCTCATTGATTTTATAGCAAGGGAAGGGTTGCCATGTTTAATCTTTGTTTTTGACTTAAAATTAAAACAGATCCAATTTTTTTTTAAATTATGTATTTTACAATTATACGAAGCGACACGTTTTATTTATTATAGATATTCTTCCTTGTTGTAGTTGTACCAGAAACCGATAAAACTAATATTTGTATATCTTCACTAGTAGCTGACACCCACAGCGTTTCTAATGAACACCAATTTACTCTTTCCAATTACACCCCTATAATAAATACACGCCTCAAATGTCATGTCTTTAGGTTCAGCGCCTTAGATTCTATCTAGATAGAAAATACCCTCATTTTTGATTCTAAATTGACTGCGTATATTCAGAATAGTAAAAGAATACTGAAAAAATAAAATACCCGTGTTTTTTTGTTTAATTCACATTAATGCAAATATATTGAAAAATTTCAATTGAAGTCAGCAAAAACGTGAACCTCACCCTATGACGCGGCGCTGCCTCGGTGCGAAACTAGGTAACGGCAACGAGAAGCGCGTTCGCACGGCTCTCATTTGTGTAATCGCGCTTAGATGAACATATTTCCAGTCTTTTGTTAACAAAAATGAAAAAAAGGATGTGTTTTATGTAGCGAAATATCTTATATCGACAATGTTGATTGCGTGGTAAAAATACACGCAGTCAATTTGAGATCCCCACGTACATAGACTTGTGTACTTTTAAAGTCCATTCTTTACGGACAAAAATACGAATATATCCTCTTTGTAATATTATTACAATTTATATAATATAGATGTAACTGGGACAGTGCAAGCATGAGCCATACGTCCAATTCCGCGCATTAACGATTACAGGATCATGAAATTTAATGTACTCGTACTACAAAGTTCGTCAACGCATTTACACTCTCGTTTCATCCGTATGTCATATGTCAAACTTTTATTTACATTGAACATAGAATGCGCACATTATCTGTTCCGAATTTCAGGCAGTTTTTCCCATAATTGTAGAAGTTAGATCCAGGCCTAACGTCTGAGTCTAACTACTACAATTGTACAGATTGGAGGCCTAACGTCTGAGTCTAACTACTACAATTGTACAGATTGGAGGCTAACAGAACAATACTATAAGTGATCTTTGAAATACTTTGGAAATCTAACAAATTATTTGAATAAAGCAATTGCCGACTTCCATTACGAAAGACGCCGGTAGAACTTTTTGATAAATCAAACTTCTGGACCTACTTCATAAAATTTAAATGGGGCCTCTTCAGAAGTATATCACCAACAAAAACAGAAATTTTCAAATAGGCTCAACCATCTCCAAGAAGTAAGTATTTGGTAAGTAACAAACATAAGAAAAGTACCGTCGAATTGAGTACTTCCTTCTTTTTTGGGAAGCCGGTAAGAGTAAAGTTAGAATTTCTTTCTGCTCAGTTTCCACTGTAACTTTATATATTTGGCATACGGCCGAGCGCCGGCTTTCTTTTACACCGCCATTTTTTATCTCCACGCGAAGTTTAGCCGCTGAATTGTTCAATTAGCTGCATCTGGATACCGAATTTTTATTTAAGTATCTACTTATCGAATAACGGTTGCTCTCTATCGACGCCCTGACTTGCTAATAAAGTAAATGTCAAAATCGATGTCAAAACGTATAATTTGACTTGCAAAATTTTAATATGGTTGAATGTTACGAGTATCATTTGCATCTTTGCATCTAAGAAACCACTTTATATAGGTTTATGCTTCACATTTATCAAGAAAATCTTGTAAAAATAAATCTTGTCAATGTATTCCATCGACAACTTGTTGATTGATTTTTAATATTTTAAAATGCGGTTCATCACTTCCAAGTTAAAATTAATACGGATCAATATACCATCCGTTACTTTTACAACAGCTCGACAACATTCAGAGATATACACTCACCACTATACTGAACACACCCCTAGACAATCGCGCTTGGCGCCAGGCCTCACTTCCTGTGAGATTTGAAGGACTTTTAACGTATCCCTGCCGGCCTTTTTGTCATCTGCACTCAAAAACTGGTTCAAGCTTTTATATCTCTATTGCCAAAGCCAAAGTCCCGCCTCCCATCCCGGGATTGAAGGCCATTTCGGGACGTTGGTAATTAATTGGATAGCAATACTTTTAGAGTAGCCGTACCCCTGCAAATAGGTGCCCCTTGCCAAGTTTGGTGCCTTGGCCACCACCGACTATTATACGTAAAGAGCGCAGGACGTACACCATGTCACGCCAGTTTGAACGAGATCCTACGCTTTTGTCAGTGCTGGAGTTCCATCAGTTTTGGAACCAAATGGACTGATGCGAGATGACTGCAAGAGGCCTGACAGGATGACTCTTATACTTAAGCCTCTTGTTTGGGACGCTACTTGCATGGATTTTTTGGCTTTGTCTCAACTTCCTGTAAGAAAGGTTCAAGCTGGCGCTACCGCTGCCAAGGCCGAAACCCTCAAACCCTTGACATGCGGTACATGTTTGTTTCCTTTGGAGTAGTAAGGATGTGTCGTGGAGACCGGTCGCTTTCAGCCTTTATAGCGATTTGGCTAAGCGTTCGGTAGACGGTATAAGTGACAAAACTGCTAGTTTTTTTTGGGTCAAGAATTTTCCATTGCCTTTCAATAGAGCAATATTGCCAGCATGTTGGCCACCGTTCCCTCAGCTAACAGACTTTTTGACTAGTAAGTTATAGTTAGGTTTTCATCACTGTTTTTTTAAGTTTTAATCACAATAAATTACTTACATACTATCAAAAGTAAATTTAAAATCCTTAACTACTTGTTTTATTGCTCACATAACCAATATTCAAGGATTATGCTAATGATTATTGAAGTACTTACAAAATTTTAAGGTACATATATGTTTAATTTATTAAATGATGCAAAGCATCGTGACAAAGTTTATACCCCATCATCTCTCATACGGCCGTAAGTTGTAAATAAAGACGTATGACATAAAATAAGTTCATAAACAAATGGATAAAGAGGTAGTATATATATTTTATCACCCAATATCGACCTAAGATATCACGCCTCGGCGACTTAACTGGTTTATACTTCTAGTGTACTTAATGTCTTTATGTATTACGAGTAACTAGCTATAATATCCAGCGGCAGTGCTCGCGATATCAAATGAATCATATAGAAGTTTTGCACAGTTCTACACTTTATTGAATACACCTCATTCACATATTTCTGGGTTCGGTGGCTTAGGCTTTGTGTTGTTTCCTAAGATATATCAGTCAGTCAGAACCTCCTCTTATATATACATCTATATATGTACTATTCAAAACGGGCAAGTGCCTTTATTAACATAAACAAAATGATTAATAACGACAGCAAAAAATATAGCAGAAAGATTACCTATAGACCATTTAAGATCTACAGATAATCCCAATATACTTAGTTGACAAAACTTAAGATAAGATCTGAAAATTTATCGGTCTTAGTTAACACGTTGTTCAATTCTATTAATTTCGTAGCAAAAGCAATTTATATATTTTTTTAAATGATGTAGAAAAAAAAACAAACAAAGACTCTATTTACTTGGCAAACGCAGGAAAATATCTTCGTCGGCTTATTCACAAGCACCATCTCATGAAAGTTATCGAGAAGACAAACATTTTTGCTTCTGAATTAGCAACAGTTTAATTTATAATACAGTTCAGACAAAGTTGAAGTTAAATATAAATAGCGTCCAATCACTTTGAGCAACACAAAAATGAGCCGCGTTTTTTGAACAAATTGCTTTGAAATTGTTTTGGATGGGAATTTAAGAGTTGCCGTGGAAGTTACGAGCTTTTTATAGCACTTAGAGCGGATTCTATAGACTTAAGTAGGGATTATACCGGATTTTGATTATGAGAAGCATTTTACAATTGTTATTCTTTATTTATTTGGATAGAGGTATCGGTATGACTAACTCTAACCTTAATTAATAATAATTGACACGCAGCTTAAAGGTGATGTCTCCATATTATCAAGTTTTGTTAAATTCTTCTAATGTTTTATGAATTGCCGAAAATTTTCACGCTGATCTTTTTCCAGTAAAAATAGTGATGGAGAAAACTGTTTTATTGCTACGTTATTTTGAGCAAAAAAGCAAACTTTGCCATATTTTTTACACGATAATAAAAAAACAAGAAATCTGTGTACATCTTTATTTTAAAACACATACAAATATTTATGTTATAGCAAGCAAAATCAGCGGAGTCCTACGAATTAAATTTAAATATGGTGCACAATGCGAGCGAAGCGAGCGAATTTTGTTTTAATCCTTCATCAAACATACGAGTTAAGCGACCGCATAATACAAATAAGCATCTGAATCGTAAACTTAGGACTAATTACGTGCAAGCGTAACAAACCAGACCTAAAACGAAAATTCGTAAATATGTAGCTGCAACAAGAGCTAGTTATTACATATGATAACAAAAACAAAACGCATGTACTTGCCTATTGCCACGTAACTACGGTAAAAGTGTTCAGAAATTCTTATATAACTATTCATTATTTCAAGACTACTATTATAGTTATTTGTTATACAAGAGTGCAAAGTTGCTTTTTAACCGCGTGCTCAATTTTGATGACCGAGCAAGTGAAGGATAAAAAAATTAGAATCCTGAGCGTTAGCGAGGGAATTAAAGCGAACAAGGTGAAAAATCTTTGCACTCGAGTGCAACACGTAACTTTTTATCCCACCGCAGCGAGGAAATGACTACATACGAAAAATAAAAATACAGCAAAAAGGTCTGTATTTTAACAAAATAAATGATGAATTGTTGTGTTCATAGAGTTCTCATGAAAGTTTAAAAATTTGTTGGTTTCAATTATTTTCGTGTAGCGAGTAGTCAGTATAGTTCAGTGGTTTTTACTGGAAGCGACATTAAGGTTACTGTAAGTATTAAAACTATCATTATAATAAGGAATATAGGAGCCGTAAGTTGAAGTAAGTAAATACGAGTAGTTACACAACGATTTATTTTACTGATAAAAAGTAATCACTGTGTTTTTAATGTAGTTACACTTTCATTTTAGATATATAGTCGTTAGTCCTTATCAAGATTTTAGATTTAATGGGGAAACCTTGTAGCACTGTTTTGTCCTTCCGCCTTTCATTCTATCCCAGTTCTAACTTTTTGCTATGTTCTGCGTAGGATTCGGAACAGGTGGCGTAAAGTATTTTTTGAATATTTTACATTTGTAACTGAAAATTGCGTGCTTAGATCAATCAGTAGCCAGTTAATATACTTTAAGTTGCGTACCGCACGTCCTTGTCAAATATTATTAAAATCGGTTGTTAAATAACGTCTAATATGTCGTCCCCTAAATACTCTTCCAAAATTGTAATAATTAAGAAACTGTGTTATAATTTTGCACTATAATTTATTCTATCCGTTTATAATTATCAGTACTGTATTCTTTAAAAAGCGATAATAGCAAAAATAGATATGTTGAAAAAAACTATTGCACGTAAAATAATGTGTTCAAATAGGAGAAATCTCCAATTTTGGAAATTCTCCATACATATAAATACATTTTTATGCTATTCATTTTTACTTAAATGCGACGTTGCATATTTTTCTTCTGATTACTTAATTTTTTTAACCCTGAGTTATGAATCGGGGTTAAAAAAAAATTAAGTAATCCTTTCATTAATAATCTTAATTCCCTTCGGGAAACAATATTTCTTAACATCCTTTCTTAGTGCGCGTCCACAACATTTTCTTAACATATGTTCCAAATTTCAAGTTTTTACTTTAAGCGGCTTTGTATTGTCCGTCAGGCACTCACGATAAATTATTTCATAGGTTTAGATTATTTTTATCAGCAACATTAATCATTTAACAAATAATTGTTACTTCAGATTTGTTGTACGTCGTGAACATTAACGTCAAATCTGTTGTCTTATTACTTTTTTATTACTCGTTTTATGGAAAGTATAATACTTACAGCAATCGATGTAACTACCATTACAAATGAAGACCGACGACTGTTCTGACTACTCGCTTAACGGAAATAATGGAAACCTACAATTTTTTAAATTTTCGTGATAATCCTATAAACACAACAAATTTTCAACCGGAAACAGCTATAGTATGCGAAATGGCTGCTAAAGTGGCGGAACACAATTTCATGTGGAGATTATTCACCTTGTTAGTAATTGCCCCATCCATCAATACAGAAACGGTAGAGTTGTTGTTCCGAAATTACCAGAAAGGCTTTGCCGTTGCTACTTCAGACCAACTTCATCTGGCATCGGAAGCTGTGACTCAGTTTATCATAGTCGTTCAGGACACATTCGAACTTGCAGACATTTTAACGCAGCTAGTTGAACTGGAATACGACACAGGCGGAAAATATATAATCGTTTGCGACACAGACTGTGATCAAAGTCTTGTTTTTGGCTTACTTTCTGATCATACTGTTATCAACGCCATGTTGTTCAAGTATGACAACCAGGGTCCTACTGTATACGACTACCCTCCCATAATTCCCGGAAATTGCAACAATACCGAGCCACGAAGACTGGAACAAATAGAATACAAATGTAAAAACGATCAATGCTATAAAGAACTTTTTCGTTTAGATTTTTTTAATATGCATAAATGTCCTTATATTGCTGCCGGGTTTGATAGTTTTCCACTAATGAGTACACGTGATCCCACCAACCCATCGGGATTAGATGGTGAGATCACAAAGTTATTGACTTACAAACTTAACGCCACATTGTACGTAAAAGTACCACGTCTGACCGCAGGTGGACGAGATTCAAACTTTAGTGTAGTAGCTAATGACATAACTAGCGGACGAGTGCACGCACTGCTCTTTGGTTCTGATATACCTACAAATAAATTTACGGTTCCTGTCATCAGAAGCTCGCTACCATATGATTATAGAAATTTTATGTGGATCACTGCTGTACGAGAGAGTAACCGTCCTTGGGAAACGCTTCTGTTTCCTCTACAAAACAAAGTGTGGGTCGCAATTATAGTTACTTTTGCCTTGATTATTATCATTAATTGCTTTATGAAAGCTCTTGCATGTAAACGAATCAGAAAAGTACGTGAGCTCGAAAATACGCAAACAAACAATAGTATAGTGTTTTGCTCATTTGTTTTGTTTTTGGGATACCCTGTCGAAAAGTTGTCGAATAATTGGAAAGTTCAAGTGATACTATGTATTTGGATTTGGTCTACTTTTATTCTTAGATGCTCTTACACATCTTCCTTACTGATTGTTTTGAAGACGAAGAAATATGATGATTATATCAACACTATTCATGATGCTCATAAGTATGGCATCAAGTATGGTGGATCAATAACTTTCAAAGAAATGTATGTCGATGATCCTGAAATCTTTAAAGATTTTATCCACCTTGGGTTCCTAGATTATTGGGATGAAGTTATAAAAATTGGAAATGGCACTTCAGATTTTATTGTACCAGTACCTGAACGTGCCACTGTCTATCAAATTGTCCGAATGCCTAACCGTCGCGTTAAGTTAAAATTTTTGAAAGGAAACGTGCGCTCTCAGCTGACAGTTTTGTTCTACAATAAAAAATATATCTGGATTATTGCCGCAGTTAATAGAATACTGCAACGATTGATAGAGTGCGGTTTTATTGAACATTACAAAAACCGATTTTATAAAAGCAGTTATGAGAAATGGAATAACGACATTAATGATTTAGAAAAAAGTGAAGCTAAACCGATGAAAATCCAGCAGTTTGTAAGTCTGTACATTATATATGCAATAGGTCTGTCAATTTCTGTTACAGTGTTCCTGTTTGAAGTTATGTTTTCTAAGTTCCGTAATTACAAAAGGCAATTGGTCTGAGGTAGACGTCTAGTTTTTTAAGTTTGTAGTAGCTAGTAATTAGTCGTACTCTTTTTAGATTAGTTCACTTATTTGGTATTTGATTGTATTTATTCCATTATTTGTACACTTATTTAAGAAGTTTATATAATAAGTGATTGCATAATTTAAACTTACACTGTATTGTAAACTTGAGCGCATTTAAAATTTTTGTTTGGTTTACGACAATAAGACCACGTCTCCCAATATTACACTAAGCTCAGTGGCTCCCTATTCACTCAATAAATCAATTTATTTTGTGTCTAAAAAATAAATTGATTGTATGAATTTCTGTTACAGTGTTTCTATTTGAAGTTATTTTTTTAAGTAACGTAAGTACAAAATGCAATTGTTTGGAGGTAGACGTCTGGTTTTTTAAGTTAGTGGTAGCTTTATGAGTGCGTAAATTAGTCGTCACTCTTGAGATAAGTTCACCTGTTTTATTTTTAATTGTAAGTGTTTCATTTATTGTACACTTATTTAATTAGTTAATATAATAAAGAATGTCATGAATTAACCATACACTGTATTACTTTGCTCTCGTAACATATATCACTACTTTAAAACAAAATTACATTATTACAGCGTTATATTCCGATTCTGAATATGGTGATTTGGTGAAAAATATCTCAAAACTTTTGGTTAATATTAAGCATTCATTATTAAATCACCACGAAATCCCCCGGACAAAGTCATTCATAAGCAGTACGCCATCTCTGGACTTAGTTCGCATAGCCGATAACTTAAAACCATGGACGATAATTTTTTTTTGGATCTTATAGGGCGGTCCACAAAACCACTTTGTATAAGTAAGTACCGGTGGAGCAGATATTAGCGGGAGTGTGGCTTGTGTTTGAGGAGGCGAGGTATGATAAGAAACATTTGGATATTATATGGAATTGTTCAATATGTTCGTATCTGGAAAACATTATTTTTTGTCGTTGAATATAATGACGTCATACATCGAGCGATATTGATGGATAGGAAAGATAATTATTTTTTGATTACATCGATCGATTTTGTAACGTCACAACATATCAAGCTTATATACTTACCTCGTACCTAGTAGAACCTATATTCTTACCTCGTACTTTATGTTATTCAAAGTCTATGGCATCAGAAATATTTTTAAGTTTAGATATAAATCAAATTGTCCCTTTCCCCATAACTTTTTTTATAGTAATGAATATTAGCATGAAATTTTCACGCATAATACGTGGGTTTTTTACAAGAACGATTGCTAATCATAACATTTATTGTCATCTTACTCTATGGCATAATGATTACAAGTCATATATATAGAATACCATTATGTTAACATGTACATATTTTTATTTTTATATCTAAAGCTTGAACCTACTGCTCATTTTGTTGGCGAAAGTATTAGGTTGGTCATAAAAAATAACCTGAACCTACTGCGGACCTTGTTGGCAAAAGTATTCGGATTATCATAATAAAAATAACCTCAACCTACTGCGGACCTTGTTGGCGAAAGTATAAAGATTGTCATAAAAAATAACCTGAACCTACTGCGGACCTTGTTGGCAAAAGTATTCGGATTATCATAATAAAAATAACCTCATTCTACTGCGGACCTTGTTGGCGAAAGTATAAAGATTGTCATAAAAAAATAACCTGAACCTACTGCGGACCTTGTTGGCAAAAGTATTCGGATTATCATAATAAAAATAACCTCAACCTACTGCGGACCTTGTTGGCGAAAGTATAAAGATTGTCATAAAAAATAACCTGAACCTACTGCGGACCTTGTTGGCAAAAGTATTCGGATTATCATAATAAAAATAACCTCATTCTACTGCGGACCTTGTTGGCGAAAGTATAAAGATTGTCATAAAAAAATAACCTGAACCTACTGTTGACCTTGATGTCCAAAGTATTCAGATTGTCACAAAAAATTAGCGCATCATTCCCAATATGTACTCAATATATTTGTTGCTAAATTAGATATTACATGCAGATCTTGACATAATGCAATAAGTACTTATATATATTTTTAGGAACCAGAAGCGGGTTTATTTAAAAAAAAATACAAAAGTACACACAATTTTATAATCAAAATAACAATTTAAACAAATTAATAATATTATAAGAAACAACACTGATTTACACAAAACACATTTAAACAATATCATTCAACACAAAAATGGCTCACGTGACCGTCGTGGGAGGTCTGCACAGCGCGGGTGCTCGCGATCAAATGTGCCGGCGGGTTTTTTTTTTTTTTTTTTTAGAAAAGGACTGAGCTGCTGGTCGAACACGACCTCGGACAGCTTGACCGGACGTTTGGCAAGCGCTAGTGCGCTGGGCCGCGGTTTTGGTTTTGGGGCGACAAGCACAAGGGCGCCTCAGACGGCACGAACCTCGGCTTGAGCCGTCGCCCAGAGATGGACTAACGAACTGCCCTGGCAACCCAGACGGGGAGTGCCTAGGGCCCTAGCCACTGGTGGCATCCTGGCTAAAACTTTTTAGAGCGAATTTGCCCAGACCTCCCTGAGGGGAAGGACAAATGAGCCCTATGAATCTGAGTGACTATTTGACCTGATTGTCCTGGAGCTCTGAGTCCAGAGTTCACGAGGACCCTACACTTGATTGGCATCTGAACGACGCTTTTTGGAGAGAGGTGCCCTGGCCCGCGCCAGAGCCCTATCATTAGATCGACTTGTGTCCATGGCATCCCGGGGAGAGGCCTGGACCCTAAACCTAGCTAATTTAGGCAACTGGTTTGATTATTTGACCGAATTGCCCTGGCCTCCCAGACGGGGAAAGACCTAGGGCCCTATCAATCAACTGGGTGACCCTAAGGGTCCTAAGAGACCACGTCCTCGCCGGCGAGGGCGCATTCTGTATCGTCGGAATGGATGTCGAATCTGGTGGCTCGGACCAGTACCAAAAACGGAGTGTGTGTTAGGAGACGAGTCAGGTGGGCCGGGCGACCCCAGGGCGGCCGATACTACGGCTGCAATGGGGTCGTCCGGATCATCCAAGAAGTGTCTAGGACGCCTATGCAAGGGGGGCGGACCGTTCGGGTCAGTCGAATAGTCCGCCGCTTGAACCACGAGCGGGTTCGGGTGGTGGGGAGCAGAGTCGAAGTACCTACGCGAGGCATCCTTCATAAATTGACGGATGGAGGGGAGCTCGAGGTCGCAGTGGAGGTCCGAGTTGCGCATATACCATTGCGCGTCTACCGCTCTACGGATGAAGCGGTTTTGAATGACTTGGAGTTTATCCAGTTGATAAGAGGGCGCGTGTGCGAAGACAACAGAGGCGTAGGTCATGACGGGGCGGATCACGGTCTTGTAAAGTGTCACCTTATTTCTAAGGGACATTTTACTTCTCGCGCACAGGAGGGGGGAGAGACGGCCTAGAAAGAAGGCCGCGCGGTTACGCACCGTGGTGATGTGTTTTTCGAAGTTGAGCCTATTATCCAGGGTAACACCTAGGTATTTGGTCGAGGAGGCCCAAGAGATGGGCTGGCCATGGAGGCGTAGGGACCTATTCGGGAGTTTTTTACGCGGAGTGAAGTACACGGCTGCACTTTTCTCTGGATTGACGGTAATGGCCCACATGCGGAACCATTTACCCAAGGAGAGGAGCGCTCGGTTGACGAGAGCTATTTGTCGAGTCACGTGCCACCCTCTGGCGTAGAGGGCGGTGTCGTCGGCGAAAAGGGAGAGCTCTACCCCCGGGTAGCGGGGGATATCGCTCGTGTAGAGTGAAAAGAGCAGCGGGGACAGGGCTGAGCCCTGGGGGACCCCCGCTCTGATGGGGTGTGGAGGTGAACGTTCACCCTCGTGTTTGAAGCGGAAGCTTCTGTCGCGGAGAAAGTCCTGGATGATGTGGACAAGACGGTCTGGCAGACCGAATTGATACAGCTTGTATATCAACCCGTTGTGCCAGACTTTATCGAAGGCTTTGGCCACGTCCAGGAAGACCGCTACGGTCCCCTGGGGGTTGCCAAAGTGTTTGGGTTTCGTGTTGAAACCCTCTAGGATGTACTCCGTGAGGCGGTGTACTTGTTGGACGCAAGAGTGTCGGGCTCTGAAGCCGAACTGCTCGTTGGGAAGGAGGTTGTTGGCCGTGACGTGGGCCCACATGCGATTCAGTAGAAGTCGCTCGTAAATTTTACCCTGGGAACTAAGGAGACTAATGGGGCGGTAGCTAGAGGGCTCTGACGCCTTTTTGCCTGGTTTGTGAATGCCGATGACATCGGCAGTTTTCCAAGCGGATGGAAACATGCCGTTGCTCATGGCAGCATTAAAAATACTAACTAGGAGGTGGATCAGGGCGGGGGGAAGGTGCTTGAGCACTTTGTTACTGATGCCGTCGGCACCGGGAGCTTTCCTATCGCGGAGGCGGTGGATAATAAGCGCAACTTCCCTAGTCGTGATAGGGTCGAGGGGGATCGAGGGGGGAATGGTGCTACGATGTTCGATCTCTCTGTCCACCATAGTAAGATGGGAAGCGGGGACCGAACTGAGCGACGGAGCACATTGAGCCTCGAGACTCTCTGCTAGGCACTCTGCCTTCTCGTCGTCATCGAACGCGGGGGGCTGACCGGGGCGGTTCAGGGGGGGCATGGTGACCGTTTTGTCTGACTTTAGGTTGCGCGCCAGCTGCCAGTAAGCCTGGTGCGTAGGCGCGAGATCTGCGAGTGTGTCATCCCACTTTTGATCCCGGAGCTCCTGAATGCGGGACTTTACGAGGCGCTCGTAACGCCGCAAGGTAGCTCTGTTCTCATCGGTGGGGCATCTACCGAATGCCCTAGTGGCTCTGTGTTTCTCTCTCAGTAATTCCCTCGCGTCCTCGGGCAAGACCAGCCGACGGGAATCTTCGACTGGTACTTGCCGCGACGACTTGCCTATGGCGGTGCGAAGGTGGTTAGTGAGAGAGTCGATCGATCTTTCGACGTCCTGGGGGGATTGGATATCATCCGGTATCGGGTCGAGTTCGGGTGAGCTGATGTCATTAAGGGCTGTCCCTAGATGATGCCAGTTCACTACTGTCCTAGTCGCGGTCGGTCTGTCCGTCGGGTCGGGGCCTAGATGCATGAGCACTGGTCTGTGGTCGGAGTTAAGTTCGTGGAGCACTTCTAAAGAGCGCAACTGGAGTGTTACGCCTTTTAGGAGTGCTATGTCAAGTACGTCGGAGCGGTAGCCTAACTTAGGAGGGAAGTAAGTGTGCGTGGAGGGCGAAATGACATCAAAATTAATGTCATCCGCTAAACTAAATAGTTTGCTGCCGTGGCTATTCATTTCGTTACAACCCCACTCGAGGGTCTTGGCGTTGAAATCGCCGGCGAGGATGACGGATCCCCCTAAGGCGAATAGTTTCTCGTAGTCATTTTGATCGAAACGCCTGTTACCAGAGTGGTAGCAGGCCGCGAGTGTGATAGGCTGATGGCCAGTTAGAGTGATCCGGCAGACGGAAGCTTCGAGATAGCGAAGCGAAGGCGTGTCGAGAGGAATGCAGTGAAGGGATCGTCTGTAATAGATAAGCGTCCCCCCTTTGGCAGAGTGGAGCCTATCATTACGGAACAGGCAAAAGTTGGCGATCCTGGGATCCCTTTTGCCCGGTTTTAAGAAGGTCTCGTTTACTAGTAGGACGTCGATTTGGTGGTCGTGGAGGAATTGTTCGATGAGTGGCACTTGGCTTCCTCCGTCACTCGTTTCCTTAAGAAGTCCGTTGGCATTAAACCATGCCAGTTTGATCGATCGGGGCCTAATACGTTTGGTTGAACTATCCATGACGGGTCGGGGACGCGGCGAGGAAGGCCTGGATGGCCGCGACGGTGGCCTGATTTTGCGCAAGAATGCGTAAAATCGCCGCCGGTTCGCGGTTGCTCAGGATCTGACGACCTAAATTGATGCAATCGCCCAGTGGGAGCTGGGCGGAGATACCGAGGACTGCGTTAATGCATTCATCGTCCGCAAAGTGCGAAGGATGAAGGGTTACCTGACGGGGAGCAGGAGGAGAAGCGATATGACGCGGCTGGGATGTAGCCGTGGCATACGAGGTCGGGCGGGTTGAGGGAGTGATCGGCTGTGAGCCAGGTGTGGGTAGGACGGGTGGTTCCGGGATCAATGAAGGTAGGGTAGGTGCCGGCTTCGACCTAGCCCCGGAGGGTTTGGCCTTAGCTGGCTTAGGTTTTGGGTGACCGGCAGGCCTGGAGGCGGAGGGTTTGGGGAATCGGGGGGCTTTGGGGCAGCCGCGATAGTTCGCGGTATGCCCGACGGTTCCGCACAGGGTGCAGGAGGGCGGGGTGGGATCGTCCTTCTGCCTAGTGCAGTCGGCGGTCCCATGGTCACCCGTGCACTTGACGCAACGGGGACGGGAGTTGCAGTGACGGGCCGAGTGCCCGTAGCACTGGCAGCGGTGACACTGCGAAGGTCCAGTCCTCTTGTGCGGAGTCTCGACCGTGACTCCCGACAGGGCGCAGACCGTCTTCACTTGGAAGATGGCTTTGCCAGCGGGGGTCCGTTCGAGCACCACAAGGACGAGGTCGAACGGTGTCTTGGTCCTGCCGCCGGTGAGGCGGTGGACTTCGAGAACGGGGAGGTTTTGACGGAGGAGATCGTCCTTGACCTCAGTCGCGGGGATCTCCTTGGGGACGTTGCGTATTACAACGCGGAGCAATTTTTCCTCTTCCAAGGCGAAGGTGTGGAAGCCCACGCCCCGGTCGCGGAGGTATTGTGTGATGGCTCGGTAGCCGTCGGTGGACTTGATGACCACCTTCATACCCTGCTGGGTGCTGCGGGCGGAGAAGTCAATGCCTCTGTCTGCGAAAGACTTGGCAAGGGCGTTCCACCTTTCCTTGTCTTTGACAAAGATTGGTGGGGGAGGCTTGGTACCAGGGATGGTACGTGACGAGAGGGCGTCGGTGCCTGCCTCGGGGCAAGCGGACTTGGCGGGAGGTTTAGGAGGCTCGGAAGCCGCCGGGCGTTTGCGGGTGACGACGATGAAGCCGTCGTCATCCATGGATAGTGGGACGCCTGCCTGGTCGGCAGGTGCGGGGGACATGGGAGAGTCGGGTATGGAAGAGGAAGGGAGTGGGGAACGCTGGCGCGTGTGGCCCGATGCCGATGGCGAGCGCGAGCGCGAGCGTGCAAAGGCCGGAGTGAGGGCAGATACCGGGGATCTGTCCCTTGTAGGGTAGGGGGATTTGGAGCGGTTTTTGCGCGGTTTGCGCTGGGACATGGCGACCAGCTTAGAGGGCTTGGTCGCCGGGCGGAAGGAGGTCGACGTTGTAGGAGCGGGTGGAGGTGGCGGGATGCCCAAAAGGGCGTTCTTTTCGGCGGGGGAGAGGTTTGCTCCCGCGGGGGAGCGGAAGAACTGCTCGAGGAGTTCATTTTTCCTCGAAGAGACGAAAGCGTTGAACGCCTCGGCCATCGTGTGACGGAGGCGGACAACTGGCGGAGAAAGAGTCGATGGATGGAGGGGGACACCTCCAACCAAAAGGTTACGATAAAGCGCGGTCCCCCTGCCGGGTATAGGCAGGAGGGTGAGTGCCTAGGTGTGCCCTAAGCGATGTGCCGTCGCCAATCTTAATGTGCGACGGGTGAGTACCTACAGTCCCTAGCTGCCTGCGGGGGAGAGACAGAGAGTCCGGGCAAGCCCGATCCTCCAAGCCAAACACACACCCGAGGAATAGGAAAAGGGTAAGGGTAGGGTGGGAGGGAGATACCTGGCGTCGACTAGGAGCACCCCCCAAGGTCGGTGGTACCAGGCCCGTCCGGATTGCGCGTTCCCCTGAGGGAGGAAAGCGGACGCTCCGGGGCTGCGTTGATCGGCTTCGTTGGCACCGTAGGTTTCCACCGATCTCCACTGAAGGTGGCAAGTGACTTGTGTGCCCTCTACGGAAAAGCGCTCTCTTGCGAGAACGCCTTTCGAAGAACTAGAGCGCTCTGAGAAGAGCGGTTTGCGAATCCACGCACTCGCAGCGTGCACGACTGTATGCAGTTTTGTGTATAAAACACGCAACTACTTTACAATCGGCCCGTGAACGATGCGTGAGATCCCCGTGTGCACGACTGTATGCAATTACGTATAAAATATACGTAACTAACTTTACAGTCGCCCCACGTACGGAATGCGGGTTGCCCCGCAGGTGGCCGGCTAGCAGGTAGCCGTTTAACTTCTCGGAAGAAGCGTCCTAAGTGGAGCGGCGCTCGACACAAAGGAAACCCAGTGGAGCAAGCTCAGACACAATGGGAAAGGATGGCTTAGGGAGCTAAGCGGACATCTGTTCAGAACGAAAGTTCGGAGCAGAATCGTGCCGGCGGGCGCTGGCGCACCGCTTATATAGGCTGGTCTAGGCTATTCTCTTACAATATAATATTAACCTTACTTGGGTATGGCAATATGTTGAGTGGAGCGCACCGATATGTTTCATTTCATTTTAAAGTTTTATCGTTTAAATATTCTTCAACACTATAATAACACTTATTTAGTAATATATATTTTAAAGATTTTTCGAAGTCATTATTATCCATTGCATTTTTTATTTTGTTTGGTAATTAGTTGTCAACACTTGGTTATAGTCAATTATTTTATTCAAATTTTAAGAATTCGATTTATTTTGTTGAACGAATACGGTATCTTCATTTACACTATTCCCCCAGAGTATAATCTTATGCCGAAGCCATGAGTCTGCGTAGGCATAATAATGTAAGAATAGTGTAGAATATGAAAATAATTGCTAAACCACTTTGGTGATAAACTAGGGAAGAATTGAATTGATAAACCTTTTAAAATTGTAAAATGTTAAAACCAAAAAAAATAAAAATACATACTACAGTGAAACCCATTGAAAACGGAACAGAATATAACTAAAACGAAAAAATATTTATTTTAATAACACACTCTATATATTTTGAAACGCTAATTTTTCGTAAAGCTTTTTTTATACTTTTTGGCGCTAAAATCTTAATTTTGTGCTATTTTATTTAGATATACATAATGAGACTCTCTCAACTAAGACGAATTTATTGACACTACTCACACAAAAATACGACAAGCCGCTTAGGCTCTAAGGCATGCCAAAGAAATATACATACATACATACACTCGAAAAACATAACATTTTTCTATCGGTTTCTTCCAGTAATAAAACTTGGTTAAAGAATATGCAATTAGCATGATAATAGGACCATTCAAGAAACAGAATGAAGAATGAATTATACTCGTAACTAATGACCAAATGTCTATATCTAAACATCTTTTTGTATTTACGGAATTTAAAAAACATACCTAACTTCAAAAAGAAAGACTATTACAGATATAAACAGACCTATTGCATGTATAATGTACAAACCTAGAACGTGCTTGATTTGTATCATAAAATAATGTTATCATTTAGGAACTTTAGCTTAGGGTGATGGTTATTCATTCTAGCATTATTATGAACAAGAGCACGTTTAGGAACTGGTATAATAAAATCTGAAGTGCCATTAGCAATTTTATTGGTCGTATAGAAATTCTCAAGTCTATCTATTACCACAAAATTGTCAAAAATATCAGGCTCATCAATATATATATCTCTGGAATCCAATGTTCCACTAAACTTTTTTCATACTTCTGAGCATCATAAGTAGTGTTGATTATGGTCATTATAACTCTTTGTCTTCAAAATAATAAGTAATGAAGATGTATAAGCGCATCTAAGAAGAAAAGTACTCCAAATCCACATAAAAAGTATTGCTTGAACTTTCCAATTACTTGCAAGGTTTTCGAGAGGATATCCCAAAAACAAAATATATGACCTAAACAGAAAACTATTATTTGACTTGGAATCCTCGATCTTACATGCTCTTTTGATATTTTTCCATGCAACAGTCTTCATAAAGCAGTTAAAGCAAAAAGGGCAAACGTCATTAAAATAACGATCCACACTTTTTTCTGTAGAGGATACAGAAGCGTTTCTCAAGGACGTTTACTTCTATAGTCATATGTCGTATCCATCACCTTATTGCTGAAAGAATAATTTTTTTTGAAGGTGCAATTACTTCAAGCAGTTACTGAAGTTGTTTTCCCGTCCATCTGCGGTCAAAGGCAGAGCAAAGTTTTTGTCTTTACGTCTACTATCATTATTATTATGTTTCCCTATACTTATAATGAAGCAATACTGAGTAAGTATAAGGTTTTTTAGGTGCAGTTGTCGGACAGTCAGTACTTTGCAGTCTCTATAAAGTTCTTCAGTAGGAAACCTGAAGTATTTAAAAGTTGCAACTTTTAAAACAGCCCTTTGAGCCCGTTCTAAATGCTTCATATGCGTCTTACAAGCCCCTCCCCACGAGCTATCGCAATATGTTATGATGGACTATCATAATGCACCATAAATATTAAATATTAATTTTCTATCTGCATCTTCTCGAAGATGTTTAAATACAAAAATAAATTTACGGATTCTTTTAACGAGCGCTATTATATGAGGTCTCCAACTAATATATTTGTCGATAATTACTCCTAAGTATTTAATACTAGGGACAGAATGCAATTGCGGGCGATTGCAATTATTGAACCTAAGGCATTTGTTGTTAATAACGAGGATTAACTTCGTCCATAATTATTAGCAAATGCAATATATTATATTAAATGTATTCCTGAAATCTAACAGCGCTAACACAGTTAGATTACGCTTATCCATAGACGAATGAATATCTTTAGTAATCTATGCTATATACATTCTGCTATACTCAAATTTATATATATTATATTACAAAAAATATCATTGTTACGTTTTAATTATTTTTATTGTGAAGTAAGGTATCACGCTGCAATTCCTAGAGGCGGAGTTAAAACGAGTCAGTAGAATGGGTCTTGGATTCTAAGGGTTTAATTCATAGAAACATATGTACTTGGTATTTTTAAAGTTAATTTCCTATCTAGCCATCGCTTAATAGCTATAATGGCCGTTTAAACTTATTCAAATGCTACTTTCAACGAACTTCCATTGAATTGAGCGACAGTATCGTCCGATTAGCATTTGCTAGTAAGTCACTTTGTTCTATTGCAAAATTGCCACTGGTGGTATCAAAAATATGAACATTCCCGGAGTTACAGTTTGGTCAATTTTACTAAATAAAAGAAAAGTGTGTGTGTAAATTTATTTCCTAGCTAGTGAGAACATTTCTCACAGAATACGTGAAAAAAGTGAACTATTAATTGTTTTTGTAACAACGTGTTTACATCTAAGACTAGCAAGCATAGTGTGCATTATGAAAATAATTGTTAAACCAATTTGGCAGATAAACCAGGGTACAAGGCTTTTCTTATACTTTTTGGTGCCTAAAAATTTTATCCTTTGGATGTACGAAAAGTGACTCTCTCAACTAAGACGAATCAATTGACACCACTCACATAAAAATACGTCAAGCCGTTCAGGCTCTAAGGCGTACCAAAGAAATATACACACACTAGAAAAACGTAACCCTCTTTCTATCGGTTTCTTAGGGTAATTAAACTTGGTGAAAGAATATAATTGCATGATAATAAGACCAATCAAGAAACAAAATGAACAATGAATTATAACTTAAGACCAAATGATTGACCTTATCCAAAGCAGGAACGACTGACTTCAATACTACATTATAGAACTACATATTATTGTAATTATGGAACTTAACAAACATAAATTCAAATAGGAACACTATTACACAAATTAACAGACTCATTGCATATATAATGTACAAACCCAGAAACTGCTGGATTTTTATCGGTTTGGCTTCGTCTTTTTCTAGATCATTATTGTTTTTGAACCATTTCTCAAAACTGATTTTATAGAAACGATCTTTGTAATGCTCAATAAAACCGCCCTCTATCATTTGTATCAGAATTCTATTGACTGCATCGAGCAGTAAGTAAAATTTTTTGTGATAGTAAAATACTGTCGGATCTAAAATTATGTGATCATTTAAGAACTTTAGCTTAGTGTGATGGATGTTCAATCTGGCAACGTTATAAATAGTACCACGTTTAGGAACTGGAATAATAAAATCTGAAGTGCCATTTGCAATTTTAATGGTCGTATACAAATTCTCAAGATTATCTAGTACCACAAAATTGTTGAAGATATCAGGCTCATCAATATATATATCTCTGAAATTCGATGTTCCACCAAACTTTTTTCCATACTTCTGAGCATCATAAATAGTGTTAACATGGTCATCATAACTCTTTGTCTTCAAAATAATAAGTAATGAAGATGTATAAGCGCATCTAAGAAGAAAAGTACTCCAAATCCACATAAGAAGTATTTCTTGAACTCTCCAATTACTTGAAAGCTTTTCGAGAGGATATCCCAAAAACAAAATATATGACCTAAACAGAAAACTATTATTTGACTTGGAATCCTCGATCTTACATGCTCTTTTGATATTTTTCCATGCAACAGTCTTCATAAAGCAGTTAAAGCCAATAACCATGGCAAACGTAATTGCAATAACGATCCACACTTTCTTCTGTAGAGGATACAGAAGCGTTTCCCAAGGACGTTTACTTTCTGGCACAGCGGTGAACCATACATGATATCTATAGTCATATGGATACGATCCCCTTATTGCTCGAAGAATGATTTTCTTTGAAGGTATAACAGCACCAAAAAGCAATGAGTGTGCTCGTCCATTATATACGTCATCAAAAACTTTACCGAAGTACTTATCTCGTCCACCTGCGGTCAGATCAGGTCTTTTTAAAATTAACGTGGCGTTCAGTTTGTAAGTCAATAAATTTGTGATCTCACCGTCAAATCCCGATAGATTATTGTGATCACTTATTATAACTAATGGTTGACTACTAAAGCCGGCAGCGATATAAGGGCACTTTTGCATATTCAGGAATTCTAACCGAAATAATTTCTCATAACATTGATCGTTTTTACATTTGTACTGTATATGATCCAGTTTTCGTGGCTCGGTATTGTTGCAGTTACCGGGTATTATTGGAGAGTAGTCGTACACCGCAGGACCCTGGTCGTCATGCTTGAAGAAAAGTACGTTCGCTATGGAATGTTCAGAGAGTAAGCCAAAAATAACCCTTTCATCGCAATCTGTTTCGCAAATGATAATATATTTTCCGCCAGTAAAATATTCTAATTCCTCTAACCGCGTTAAAATATTGCCAGCGTCGAATGTGTCCCGAACCACTATTATAAACTGGGTCACAGGTTTCGAAGGTACATCTAATTGGTCTGATATAGTGACAGCGAATCCTTTCTGGTAATTTCGGAATAATATCTGTAGCGTTTGTGTATTGATGGTGGGAGCGATTACTAACAAGGTTAAAAATCTCCACATGAAATTGTATTCCGCGACTTTGGCAGCCATTTTGTACAATATAACAACACCCAATTCATTATTTGTTATATTTACGGAGTTTTCTTTAAAGTTTAAGAATTTGTCCATTATTTCCGTGAAGACAGTAGTCAGCACAGTTGTAGGTGTTCATTTGTAATAGTAGTTAGATCGATTTCTGTAGGTATTATACTAACAATAATGACTAGTATTAAGACAACAGAAATCACGTTTATTGCCACGAGGAAGTCTTATTTGACGTTTGTTAATAATTACACAAAGATTAATGTTGCCGATAAGGAGTAATCACTGTGTTTTAATGTTGTTATTTACACTATGCTACTGCGCTGTTATTTGAAAAACGTACTCGTAAATCTTCATCAAATTTTTGGGAATCAAAGGGAAAGTAGTAGTAATTTGTAAGTGTAGTTTCGTTATATCCTTCCGCCTGAATGAATTAATATAGTAAGACAAATCTATACAATGATAGTATATTGGCCGGCCTTATCACCTAAATCATTTTCTTCCAGACAGCCTTTGGATGGATAAAACTTATATAAAAAAACGATTGGTGCAAAAAACGTATACTTACTAATAAAAAATAAAATAAGTAACTAAGTATACATGAAACAAACTAATAAGAAATAAGCTATAAGATTGTGTACCGCCTGTGTCAACCCTGGGTCTAGTTTTTATCTAACTGTTTGTGTATGAACCAAAATGAGTGTAATCCTGAACAGGATACTTAGATTGCGTTAAGTGTTTTTTATTTATTTTACATAATGAAACCAAGGACCTGCTGAGACAGAGGAATTGTCAGTTAATAAGACTAATACTTAAGAAAACTATTGATCTTACGACCACAATCATATTGTAAGAAAAAATACTACCCGATTGTATTTTTGCTCATATTTTTAGGTTGTATCTCGCAAAACAATATCCCTCCCAAATATTATTGATAATGGTCGATATATGACGATTCAGAAATGCCCTCCTGATTAAAAATCTCCAACATTCTAGGAATCATAACAAACAACTAGATACTGTGAATCACGTTTCTTTTAACAACTTATTTATAATAACGAATTGTTTAGACAAGTAAGTAAAACTCTTTCATTATCATAATATACGTTTTAATTATCATAATTCTATTCTTCAGCTGCGTAAAATACGAGAACAATTTTATTATAACAATTAATTAAAAAAAGATTCAAATAATTATTTTATGTAATTAATTTTATCCAATTTGGCCACAATTATTCCAATAGTAACCATTTTCTCCGAGTTATCTATATTTTTACATGACTGTGAAAGAAGTTATAACTACATACATACATAAACATACTCGAAACACATAACACTTTTTATTTTGCAGTCAGGTAAATAAGTGAATTATCAAAGTTATTGACAAAATTATTAAACATCTTTGATTATTTTACCAAAATACAAAAATACATTCTGACGAATAGAGAACATAATTAATTTATTTTAGTTTGTATATAGGCTAATTTACTTCAGTAAATTTTTACTTTAGTAAACAATAATTCACTTTAGAATTTAACGCATACATTTGATAAATTAAATAACAATGCAAAAATGCGCATACACCGTGAAAAAATACAATAAACGGCGTATAACGCGTGTGCATATAAGTGGAATAACTTGGAATAAGTAAAGAAATAATATATTTCTTCGCGAATGTAGACCAACGGGTATGAGACAGTTTTTTGTATTCTATTGTTTATCTCTGTTTACTTTAATTCAGGTACGGATGAGCTACTCTAGTTTTATATTTGCTTTGTAGATTAATCACGATGTATATCGTTAAAGGATATGTTTCAGAAATGTATGGTGCTCCGGTCGTGACAGTGTACTAAATTTTTAATTATAATACAAATTCTCAAAATGCAAGTCACAAAATAATTTGTGACTTGCATTTTGTAAGAATTGTATTTAAGAATGATAATTAATATATTTTATTATTAATCAAAAATAACAAATAAAATTGTACAGGGCCTACCAAATCGAGGTAGTATGTAAAACTTTATTTAATTCTCGATTAAATACTAATTATTGCGTATATAAATAAAAGAGATGCTATTTTTTGTATGGGATGTTGATTCGTTTTTTCTTACACCTATATATATATAACTTATAATTTTATGTAGTATAAATTTTTAAATACTGAGAAAAAAAAATATTTGCACTTCCATATGTTCATAATTTTAAATTTATATAAGAAGTGCACTGGCAATACTAATTGATGTGAAGTGTCACCCTTAATTCTAAATATGGCAACAAATGCCGAACTGAGTAAATCAACAGATCGTATGACGTTTAATAATGTTTATCAGTCCTGTCATTTAAACATTTTCCCATCATTTTAAATAAAATAAAGAACATAGGTATAAATTCTGTTAGGTAATATTTTTTTTGAGAGCATAGCAATGAGCTTTATGTATCCATATATATAAAAGAGTAAGTCCTGACTGACTGACCGATATTTTCTAGAAATTAACGTACAGCCAGAGAAATAACTTTGAAGCTAAACCTGCAGTTATAAATTTGAATGGTGTATTTATTAAAGGGGTTAAGGGTGTACTAAAAAAGGATATTTGGAAATTCAAAGTCAAAGTCAAATTATTTATTGGCCTTATAACTGCGTTTGTTACTCTAGGCAAGGCAATAAACTTTCAATAGCTTTCAATAAATTCAACCCCTAAAGGATTCAAATGGATTCTAAAGGATTCAAATGGGGGTACAAAGTTCGAAACCTTTAAATAATATTAATATTAAACTTTGTCGCGGGCAACGCCGCGGGTGGTAGTTAATATTTATATACCTATATATATAGCAAATTTTTGGAACTGCGTCCTTCATAAACAAAATACAAATATAATGTTTTTTTTTATAAATAATTAATTGAAACCCTACTACGTTTTTCTAATAAGTTAGAATCTGTATAACAGACGAAATAATGCTATATAGTACCAACATGCAAACAAAGTCGTTTACAACGTGCCAACATGAAAACAAACACAATACACGCTCGTACAAAACGAAAATAATAGTATGGGTCGTTGCCACTGACCTATCATACTAATTCACTAGACAAGTAAAACCATTCAGAATAAGAAATACAGAAGAAAAAATCGGTTCCCGATGGCTTTCGAAACTAGGGTTACGTTCTCGGCAGGTGTTTAAATGTATTTGTCTTTCAGTCTGGGGGTATTCTGGAACCCCGACACAGGAGAAATCTAATGGGGAATTTAGAGTAAAAAACGTTCTTTACTATTATTTATTTAAATTTATTGAAACAAAATTTTGATTAATAATTTATGAAAACCGAGCTCAGAGCCGTTCATGCCACCATCACTGTTCTCCTCAAGTTCTGTATTGGAAGTTCTCATAAACGAGAGCCGTCTCTCCGTGTATCTCTCTATGTCATTAGGTAATTAGCTGAGTCAACATTCTCAAGGTTGTTGTCTTTCTAGCCATATACGGATAGTTAACACGATCAAATGTGACGCCTTTCATTATCAAACGTCAAGGCGAGCTATAAAGTCTTGGAACATTTTATTGTAGAAACAAAAGAAATTGCAAACTGCCTCCTTATTGGCTAGAATCAGGCAAAAAAGTTAAAACAAGAATAAGCAAACTTGGTTTCGTTTTGACAATTTGCCGCTGAAAATTAAACCAAATTCATTTGCTCTTTTATCCCTAATTCAAGCTGATAAGATGCCTGGTTACAGCATACAAAGATTCTTTATTCGATATCTATCGATGGCCAGTCCAGTTCATCGAATCGAGGCACGTTACACACATTGCACCGTTTACAACATCCATTTTAAACGTAATAAAAGAATAGTTGCTTTGAAACCGCCGAGGAACAAATACAGGTTCGATTTTCAAATGGTAGCAAACCATTTGAAAATCGAACAAAATGTAAGACCGTTATTCGCTTAGACAATGGTGTTAAATTCTACACGAATGAAGTTGTACTTATGACACCTCGAAAGGCATTAGGCAAATGCTTGTAAGTGAAAATTAACCGAATTTAGTACATATTGAAACAATTAAAAATATTAACGTTAAAGATTAACATTTTCAATTTTCTAAGTCAGGTAAAGGATAGTAATTCTCAGTGGTTTTCAGCCTGAAGTCGAGCATGACCTAGAAGCTCTATCCAGCGATGCATTTTTGTGTTCCCCTCAGTTTCCTTCAGTTTTATATTGCGTTCATTAGAGCTTATTCTCCGCCTCGGCTTTTAATGAAAATTGCGATAATATTGTGAATTAATATCTCACGGTCAGGGCCAGATGCTCGGCTGCTTTCAATGGGACTGTGGATCTTTATTCGTAACATGAAATATTTTTGTTTTCTGTACTGATTATATTTATATTATAGTATAAAGAGGTAAGATTTGTATTTTTTAACCGATTTCAATAGTTATTTTAACGTTAATAAGCTTTATTATCACTGAGTAACATAAGCTATATCAAAAATTAGAGTGTAGCTAGTCTTAGATATTTGGGATTGTTATAACAACGTTTATAAAAGTGTTACCAAAGAATATTATTTATTTCTTTGATTCTGGTTTTGTTAGTACTTAAACAAAGGAGATATGCATCAAAGAAAAACAACAATAGTGTAAGACATCATTATTATATCATTTTTAAGTATTGATGTTTTTAACATAATTTGAGTTCCTCGTATTTAATCTGGGTAATATAAAAATACATATAATTTACAAGGAATAAAAAATAAGTTTTACTATATATAAACATGCCTGTAACTTATTAACGACTCTGATAGCGATTCTTAAAAACATTTTCCATGGATCCATTTTACTCCATTTTATTTTATTAGAATTTATCGTTATACTAGAATGAGGAAAGTTACTCTTAGCCAAAGCTGTTTTAGCAATCGCACATTAGTTTTATGGTACCTAAGTTTGATGTTAGCTTGAATTAGGCATCCTAATTTTTCTTCCAGACCTAACAACAGTCATCTGTTTATGCCGGATAAAATCTGCTATTGTTTGTCGTTTCTAAAATAAGAGAACTTTTATTTTTCAGTTAGGAATAAAGATCATAATGTAGAAAAAACAAGTAAAATTGAAAATTTTAAAACCGACATCTGTGGTGGCGGCCATCTTGGATTGTAAATTATAGTGAATCATTCTACTCCTTCAAACATTTTCATTTGATAAAAGTTATTAAGTTATTTGAGGAAGTTATTTTATAGCAGCTGCCATCTTCGACCGATTTTCATTAAGCATATCTAAGAACACTCCCGACTAATGAATGCAACTTTCAAACATTAAACTCACACACAGACTCATCAGAGCTATAACATCCCGATGTTACTGTTCTTTTCTCCCTAGGAAAGACCTAGCCAAGCATTAGAACACCTAGGACTGGAAAGCCTTAGAAAATAAGTAAATATATTGAGTTCGGTTTTGATATGGTATACTTGGCAAAAGAGGCGGCTGAAAGAAGGCCAGGGTAAGTGACAACAAAGAGCTCGACTAGTAGAATACTATACATTATGATGACAGACAATAATCATCGTATCTCATCCATATACGACAGCGTATTCTGCTATTTAGTGTTCGCAGGAGTTTTAGTGAGTTTTACCTTACAAAACCATAATAGAACGATAGGAAATAACAACTGTCCCGTGTTACTATTTGAACGGATAGTGGTAACATGGATAAAAATACATGTGGCACTTGGGGACTGCCGCGGTAAAGCTATTGCATACATAAAGTCACACGCATACAAAAACCGTGCCCAAGTCTGCCGAACTGAAACGGCGTTAGACGAGTGTTACGTTTATTTTCGTTTCGGAATTTCTTTAATTGAAGCCGACGATAAAAGCTATGCAATAGCTTAAAAGTAATCGTTTTACTTTTAGTAGTAAGACTGGAAGTAAAATGGGTAACAAATGGCTTTCAGAATTTCGCCAGTAAATAATAGCATGGACAGTACAATTTGTCAACAAATATTCCGGCCATTTAATGGAGCGGTTATCTCTATTTGGAATTTTAGCAAGCACCTTGGCACCGTCGTAAAACTGTTTGGCGAGCACTCAGCTTGAATATTAATTCCGTTGACTGGTTTACGTTCGGAACAATCAATACGAACATTTGACACAGATTTCTCAGGAATGATATCATTGTTATGGACCTCGGCAAGTTTGAAGATGGGATCGCATTAGTTTGCTGTTGATTTAATAATAGTGGTTTAGTTTATATTATGCTTATCTGAACATTTGTGTATGTTTGCTAGTTTGTTTACAATGCCTATAGAATACTTGAAAAGATGCCTTTGGATCAAATCTCAATAAACTTTAATATTACTTTATTTTAATGCTGTCCATTTACATAAATATTTTCTAATAGATAAAAAGCGGAAAACTTTACAGAACATGTGCCGAGTATGAGATCCGTTGAAAATATGAGCTACAGGAAAGTGATCCAAGTAAACAAACGTATTAACAGACAAAACAAAATTTGCCAGATACGAATGCGAGGCGCCTGTTTCGATGTCGAATCCCTCGCTCGGTTGACCAGTTAGCCTCATCGGTTGTTAAAGCCAGTGGTGGTATCGCGTAAAGTTAGCAGCAATACGGGTTTCATTTTGTCAGTTTTCTCTTTCAATTCTGTCAAAACGGAACCAAGATTGTTGTCACTTATTTCTACTATTTCGCTGCTAACATTACACGTTACCGATAAAAATCGAGATAGAGTTCTTGTAAAATTGACAACGAGAAATAAAACGTTGAATTCCTTCAAGTATCGATACGATACAGAGAAACGATGGTCAATTTAAAAATTGCCGAGTGCGCGGTGCCGGTTATACCCAGAGATGCTTCCTTGGAATTTATAATAAAAGCCCTTTACTCATGCATTTGCGATGCGCTATTTAGGATTCTGATTCCTGTTCCAGACATCGCACTAATCAGCAATACTGAGCGCTTACCAAGTGATACTATAAATAAGGCACAAGTAACTTAAAATTCGTAAGAATTCATTAATCTATCTTGATTTTCTTACTGCACCAAACTATTAGATTAATTTTGACAAAATATGTACTGTGGTTCTTTTCAAACAAAAAAGTAATTCAGTTACCTACCTTTTTTGTAAATATTTTAGTTACGCAATCACTCTGCTAATAATTAAAATAGTATTTGATGTTGTTTTTTGCATATTTTCCAAATAATTATTATTACCATTATCGATGTATAGTTTCTTTTTAATTCAAAATAAAAAAAATAAAACTAGATTTATATGCGCTTGCCAAATTGAACGTTGTAAAAGTATAGTCACTCTTGTAAAAAATATATTATTGGCTGTTAAAGTGTTATCTATACCGTATATACCCGTCAACTGGCAGACAGTCTTTTCGCCAATTGAGGGGATAAATCTATTAAGTTCATATCACAATCAGCTAACTAAACCTCGAATTTCAAAAAGAGTTAAATTATTACTTCAATAGAATCGCTTCGCATCGTGTTGTATCGCATGAGCAGTAGCCTAAGACGGCGAGTTCTGCTGTTGAACTTCAGCTTTGCAATGCAAATAGCAGATTTTCATCGCTGAATTATATTTTATTTCTGCCTACATTTGTTTTGAAAGCGATTTCTCTAAAGGTGAAAGGTTATACATGGACTGCATAATCGTTTCCTGATTAATGAACTCGGGGAAATTTTCTACAATGTATTTAACAAAGGATGAGGCAGATATTTGAATAAATTGTTATGCAAGAATATTAATTCTGAATTAAGATAAATTAAACAGGAAAGAGCATCGTTTAATATTTATTCTGATGCATTTATTAAATTTCTGAAAGAGCAGTAGTTTTATTTAAATTCATAATCACACTAGCTGACTCGGCGAACTATGTACCGCCTAATAGTTATGTATATTTTTCACTGTTTAATCCTTCCCTGGACTGTCACAAACATTTCAAAACCAAGATAAGCTAAATCGACACAGCCGTTATCGTGTTATAGCGAGACAAACGAACAGCAATCGATATTTATACAAGACTAGCTGATCGTACCGCCTAACAGTTGTGAATGTTTCTCACCGTTTAAACCTTCCCTGAACTTTAAAAAATATTTCAAAACTAAAATCCATCCAGGCCCAGCCGTTCTCTAGTTTTAGCGAGACAACTGATTTTTATATATTAGAAATAAGAAGATAGATAGTATTCTACGAGTATCTATCTTTTTATCTTGTATTGACTAATGAAAAAAAATATTGCCTTGTTTCGGATACTAGGTGTTAGGTAATAAAACAATAATAATATTTAAGCCTAGTCGAAACTTGTAATAGAAAAATTCTATATAATCATTTATACCTATCACGAATCAAGCAGCCTTATTCCAATACCTAATAATGAAATAAATTGTAAAGAATATATATTACGTCCATAACAAAACTTAACAGCAATTTTGATTTTAGGAGACATATGTAGTAGCCTGGCCAGACGCGCCAAAAGTCGTGTTTTGACAAATTTGGCAAATAAGGGGGAGGAAGGTTATATGCAATAGTATATCTCTGTTATCTGGTTATGCTCCCAATTTCAATAACAATGTTGAAAACACGTAATAGAATCCGCAAATTGTATAAGTTTAATCGATCGATAAGCAAAAAAATAAGTACGGCATCTCGAAAATTCGCTTATGAGATATTCGCTTCGACCATAACGATATTCTTGGAAATACATCAATTGCGGAATATTGGGAAGAAATATTTCCTTTTAATAGTCATAGTTATTTTGCGGACAAATAACAATGGGAATATACATTCATCTACAAACCACAAATTTTATACCACCATTCGCCGTCATACAAAATCTTAATACAGCTGGTGTCATGTCAGTCATGTCATAATACCGGTGTCGCAAGGTAGCATATTGAAGCCTAAGGCCAAGCTTTGACTTTGCTCATAAAACCATAGTTACATTTTAACCTTAAATATACTTTGAATTGCAATTGAATAATTATTTTGTTAGCCTATTAGATAACGCCTTATAATAAAATACCACGTTTGGAACTTTTTCTATGAAGTGAAAACACAACATCATACCCGAATTATTTGGTAAAGTTTTTATTTCTGATGTTATTGTCCGTACAGCGATAGTATAACATTGTTGCATTTAAATAAATTTAATGTCTTGACTTTTACTTATGCCATTACATTGATTAGAATTTATGTCGTGTTTTTATTTGAGTGGTGTCAATACATTCGTTTTCACTGGCAGATGGTCATAGGCTAAACTGCATCCCAGGCTATGCTTCTTAAGATACGTGGGTCTAAAGTTCTTGCATTCGGGTTTTTTGGAGTCACGTTTAACCACTTATTTAATTATACTAAACTAAATCGAAACTGTTATCAAAATTAAGTAAATACTGAATAAATTTATAAACAACACCGAAATTTATAAAAATTTATTCCGGATATCCTGTAAAATCCATATTCACACTCAATATGATATATGTAACAGCCTTCAAAGAAAAAAAAAGGGTTTTCGGACATAACTTCCCTTTTTTAATGTCCCTGTTGAAGCAGGAGGACATCCGTTATGTCTCCTCTTTTTTATTTTTACAAAATGAATATAACTTCTGAAAGAAAAAGGTCTCGTTAAATCTTTTTCTCCGTAACTGATGGCCGACCCTGTTTATCATCACTTTATACAGAAACTTGTTTTCTTGACAGATTTTAGGAAATGTTTTAATTTGGGACGTTTTTATCTTACATTTCTGTCCGTCTGGTTTGTGAATACAGTTTTTATAGCGTTTTTTATCTACCTAGTGTTTCACTACTGGGTTACGGGTAACTCGTTTAAAGGTGTTATGAAAGAGTTAATCGTACTCCGCCATATTGGTCAAATTGAGTTATAGAAACCTAATTCACTTATCTGCTATGATATATTTTATATATTTATATGTTATACTGTTTCACTATTACACATATAGTTAATTGATATTTTGGACACACATTATTTATATTATAGATTGTATAATTAGTTCTGGTCATTTTCCCGCCCAGCGCATTTCATTAGCGATTCAGCGTGGTAATGCCGCTAGTCTTATGGGGACGTTTGGACGAAGGGCTGATATAGGTTTAGATTTTTGACTATATTATGCTATACTAGCATAATTGTAAGTGTTCTTATTATATAATTTTAATTTTGACATGTTTGACTTATCGTATACTATATATTATAGATATATTCATGTAATTTGTTATAACACTGTTTTTTAATGTAAAATAAATAATACACAAATTGCTGGTGAGAGCTTCTCTCATCTTCAAGAGCTAGTAACCATCTCTGACAAAGTAACTTTATTTACAATACTTTCCTGTTAGCATAAGTGGTAATTAACTTAATGATAATAAGTGAAAAAGTAATAGATGCGTGCTTGTCTGAACCTAGGATCGAACTTGCCTCTTTTATTTGAGAGACGAGGAGTTTACCGGCTATGCGTCCTCTAACTTTCATTTCAATTAATATCAATACATAAACGTTTATTTTGACATAAAAATCAATTATTATTATGAGAGTGGATTTAGCGAGATTGCAAGCTGTGTCGCAGTCAGAATCCGGGGCATGCTTGAACGCTCTTTCTTCCCCTCACTGGACTGCAAGGTGTGTGAACCTCATAAATGCATCTGCGGGTCCATGGTAGAGGCCAATGATCATCACGCACTGAATTGTCGTCGCTGCGCAGGGAGGTTTCCGCGTCACCATGCCCTCAACGACATAGTTCATAGGGCTTTAATCTCAGCTAATGTCCCATGCATGCTGGAACCGCCAGGTCTAAATAGATCTGACGGTAAGAGACCGAATGGGCTGACTCTGGTGCCGTGGAAGAACGGCAAGTGCTTGATATAGGATGCAACTTGCGTCAGCACTGTCTCTGCTTGTCACCTGAGTCGCTCGATTCGGTCTCCAGCAGCGGCTGCTGAGGATGCGGCTATTAAAAAGCACATGAAATACACGACAATGGAGCCGAATTATCTGTTTGTTTCCATTGCAGTGGAGACTATGGGCAGTTGGGGTAGTGAGGCAATTTTTTTTTTAGGTATTTAGGACTTAAAAGAAAGGTGTGGTGAGTCTCGCTCCGGCTCGTTTCTGGTGTAAAGATTAGCCATCGCTATCCAGCGCGGTAACGCAGCTAGCGTCATGGGTACCTTTGCGCCAGGTTCAAATTGGGACAGTTTGTTTGACTAAATTTGTGTTCAAATGTACTGACTTTGTCAATAAATAAAAATTTACATTAAATACCGACAAGGACATTACTATTATATATAAAATAATAGTATTATGACTCACATACATGACAGTTTTATAGAAGTATAAAACATACTCTACAATATCTAAGTCAACTGACGGCTCAGTAGTGATAGCCATCACACTTTGTTAGGATCAGTTTTAGGTCCAAAGTTACTTATCTCTCTACATAGAATATACCTGCAATTAAATTCGTAGTTTGTATTTTATTATCTTTACTATTTTCGCAACTTAAACCGAACCATTTTCGGGTTCCACACCGACTCGGAGAAACATCGGAAAGCATTAATGATTTCCCTGATCAGCTATTAGGGTGAGATACGTATTTTAATCATGGTCCTACTTACATTAGTATTCTGCCCTAGCACAGGCTAGGTTACAGTTGCGTTGGGAGTAAATTTATGCACGGATTGTGACCAGAGCCGAGTGTTTAGTTAGTATATACAGTAATGTAGGATACACTTGTTAGTTTAATTAAAACTCGTGAGGCTAGCTTTCATATCAAATAAGCAAAAATTTAATCTAGAATTATAGAGCTAACATTTTCCTAATTAGGTATTGCATACAAATTTATTAAAATTAAAGATTTCATCATCTTCCTATCCTTATCCCATTACGTAGGATTGCCACAGCATGTCTTTTCTCTTTGATTCTACTCTATCCGCCGTCATCTCTTCATTTATTCCTCTTTCGCACATATCTCTCTTCCACGTCAAAAACTTCGAAGTTGATATTCCCTGTAATGATGATTACGACGTTTTTTTCTGACGTTTTAATTTTTTTTATTAGTCAATTGACAAATTGAATAGTCGTTACTTTCAAATCGGAAAACTGAAATTCTATCCGTGCCTGCTGTAATGGTAGTCGTTTATTAATTTTTTTTTTTAAACTTTGTGTATTCTAAATAAACTTTTGTATTTATATCTCAATTTTTTTAGTACAATATATATTCTAAAGACCGAAATTGCAATAGCACAATGATTACTACAAATACATAACGTTGGAACAGATGTACTCTGAAGTATACTGCAATTTGTTTAAAATTATATTACAGTACGGACGTGCACTGAATACTAAAGGAACATCGCTAGAGAACATTGACTTAGATAACGGCTATGCACTCTACTATACACTAATCTATATATATATATAAGAAGTAGTTGAAAGTGACTTCAAAAAAGCCGACTGCAAAATCTCTAAACCTGTGTATCATGCATGTTTTTATTTATTTACCAGGTGTTAATTACGAATCTGTTGACAGCACTCACATAAAAATACGACGTGCCGTTTAAGCTCCAGGGCGTGTAATAAATCCAAACAATTCATTCATTTGCAGTCTGGTATACAAATATGTGTGTAACATTTTAAATATTACTTGCGATAGAAAAATATGCCATATGTATTTTATTAGATATGACTTAAGTCTTAATTGCTCAACAGCATAATCAAATCAGCAAATAGTGAATTTATTTTAGGAATTAATTTATTGGTAAGTTTTTAGTTGCTACTAATTTAATAATAACATCGTTTTGTTCATTTTGCATGCTGACAGGCAAAGACTATCCGCACTTATTACCTTTGCTTTAAGATCTTGTTTGTATTATACCTCCTACCATGTTCCTAGCAAATAAAAATAATTTAAATTTGAATTCTTTATTGCAACACACCAAAAACAATTAAATACAAGAGAAAAATTCTTACTAAATTTAGTGTCACAATTGGGGCCTTATCGCTAAAAAGCTATCTATTTCAGGAAACCTTATGATAGAGACAATTGTAAAAAATTAAATGATTTAAGAAAGGGTATACAACAAAGAATATACTTAATTAATATAGTAGTAGGAGTTGTCTCCGTATATTGCTCATTAAACAATCACCTCTTTACGATTGGTGTTATACACATCCCTCTATGCAGAGGCTGCATAGAGGATGAGGAAACAGCCGCGCATGTGCTACTGGAGTGCAGCAGCCTGTCAACAACGGAAAATCTTTCTTTCTCGGCTCGCCGAGTATCGTCCGGGAGGACTGTTAATTTGTTTAGTGGACACTCTTAATTTGTTTAGTTTCTGCGGACAGATTATCTGTCTTAGTGTATTTGTTATTCACACATAACTTTAAAGAAGAGTTCGTTAATGTCCATTCTAGTTTTATCATTGTAACGTTGTATTTCTTATATTGTGAACTAAGGTGTTACGCTGCATTTGCTTGAGGCGGAGTTAAAAAGAGTGAGTAGAATAAGTTGCTAGGGTCATCTATTTTAAGGCTTTAATTCATGGAAACATATTTACTTGGAATTAACAGAAGCTGATTAATTGAAGCTGTAATGACCGTTTAAACTTTTTCAAATGCTACTTTCAACGAACTTCCATTGAATTGAGTGACAGTATTGTCCATGTAGCATTTGCTAGTCAATCACTTTGTACTACTTGGTCAGTACGACATTAATAGACTTGGACCTAGTACGCCACCCTGCGACACTCCACAGCAAATAGGCAGTCTAACACTACCTACCACTGTCTGTTGTCTTGACGCATTAATTTTTTTACTTAGATTACTTGACCATTCCAAGGGCAAACCTCTGATTCTAGAACATTCCAGTTATACATTTATTTTTTGCAAAATTGCCACTGATATGGTACTCGTATCAAAAACATGAACTTTCCCGGAGTCATACCGTTTGGTAAATTTTATTAAATAAAAGACAAAAAGAGTGTGTATATTTATTTCCTAACTAGTAAAAACATTTCTCACAGAATACGTGAAAAAAGCGAACTATTCATATTTTTTTAGTAACAACGTGTTTACAAGCAAGCATAGTGTGCATTATGAAAATAATTGATAAACCAGGGTAAAAGCCTTTTAAAATGGTGAAATGTTAAAACCAAAATAACATTCTAGAGTGAAACTCATTGTAAATGGAACAGAATACTCGTATAACTAAAATGAAATATATTATTTTTTTTGTTAAAACTTGGATACTTGTATTTCTCACATACATCCTGATATAACACACTCGATGTATTTTGAAAATATTAATTTTTCTTAAGGCTATTCTTATATTTTTAGCGCCTAAAATCCTTAACTTTGTGCTTTTTGTTTTTGATGTACCCAGTGTCACTCTCTCAACTAAGACGAATCTATTCACACCACTTACACAAAAATGCGACAAGCCGTTTAGGCTCTAAGGCGTGCCAGAGAAATATGCATACCTACATACATTCATACATTCGAAAAACACAACCCTCTTTCTATCAGTTTCTTCGAGTAATTAAAATTGGTAAAAGAATATAATTGCATGATAATAAGACCAATCAAGAAACAGAATGAACAATGAATTATAACTAAAGACCAAATGATTTACCTTATCCAAAGCAGGAACGACTGACTGCGATACTTATAGAACTAGTACATTTTTAAGCAACTAGACGTCTCTGTAATTACGGAACTTAAAAAACATAACTTCGAGTAGGAACACTATTGCAGAAATTATCAGACCTATGGCATATACAATGTACAAACCTAAAAAGTGCTGGATTTTTATCGGTTTGGCTTCGTCTTTTTCTAGATCATTATTGTTTTTGATCCATTTCTCATAACTGACTCTGTAGAAACGATTTTTGAAATGCTCAATAAAACCACCCTCAATCATTTGTATCATAATTCTATTGACTGCGTCAAGCAGCAAGTAATATTTTTTGTGATAGTAAAAGACCATCGGATCTACAAGCATGTTATCATTTAGGAACTTTAGCTTAGCGTAATGGTTGTTATTTCTGACATTGTTATGAATAAGAGCACGTTTAGGAACTGGTGTAATAAAATCTGAAGTGCCATTTATAATTTTCGTGGTCGTATAGAAATTCTCAAGTCTATCTAGTACTACGAAATTGTTGAAGATTTCAGGCTCATCATTATATATTTCTCTGAAATCCAATGTTCCGCCAAACTTTTTTTCATACTTCTGAGCATCATAAATAGTGTTGATATGGTCATCATAATTCTTTGTCTTTAAAATAACAAGTAATGAAGATGTATAAGCGCATCTAAGAAGAAAAGTACTCCAAATCCACATGAAAAGTATTGCTTGAACTCTCCAATTACTTGAAAGCTTTTCGAGAGGATATCCCAAAAACAAAATATATGAGCTAAACAGAAAACTATTATTTGACTTGGAATCCTCGATCTTACATGCTCTTTCGATATTTTTCCATGCAACAGTCTTCATAAAGCAGTTAAAGCCAATAACCAGGGCAAACGTAATTGCAATAACGATCCATACTTTCTTCTGTAGAGGATACAGAAGCGTTTCCCAAGGACGTTTACTTTCTGGCACAGCGGTTAACCATACATAATATCTATAGTCATATGGATACGATCCCCTTATTGCTCGAAGAATGATTTTCTTTGAAGGTATAACAGCACCAAAAAGCAATGAGTGTGCTCGTCCATTATATACGTCATCAAAAACTTTACCGAAGTACTTATCTCGTCCACCTGCGGTCAGATCAGGTCTTTTTAAAATTAACGTGGCGTTCAGTTTGTAAGTCAATAAATTTGTGATCTCACCGTCAAAGCCCGATAGATTATTGTGATCACTTATTATAACTAATGGTTGACTACTAAAGCCGGCAGCGATATAAGGGCACTTTTGCATATTAAGGAATTCTAAATGAAATAGTTTTTTATAACACTGATCGTTTTTACATTTGTATTGTAAATTAACCAGTTTTCGTGGCTCGGTATTGTTGCAGTTACCGGGTATTATTGGAGAGTAGTCGTACACCGCAGGACCCTGGTCGTCATACTTGAAGAAAAGTACGTTCGCTATCGAATGTTCAGAGAGTAAGCCAAAAATAAGCCTTTCATCGCAATCTGTTTCGCAAATGATAATATATTTTCCGCCAGTAAAATATTCTAATTCCTCTAACCGCGTTAAAATATTGCCAGCGTCGAATGTGTCCCGAACCACTATTATAAACTGGGTCACAGGTTCCGAAGGTACATCTAATTGATCTGATATAGTGACAGCAAATCCTTTCTGGTAATTTCGGAACAATATCTGTAGCGTTTCTGTATTGATGGTAGGAGCGATTACTAACAAGGTTAAAAATCTCCACATGAAATTGTATTCCGCGACTTTGGCAGCCATTTTGTACAATATAACAATATCCGGTTCATTATCTGTTATGTCTACGGAGTCCTCTTGAAAGTTTAAGAATTTGTCCATTATTTCCGTGAAGCCAGTAGTCAGCACAGTTGTAGGTCTTCATTTGTAATGGTAGTTAGATCGATTTCTGTATGTATTATACTAACAATAATGACAGTATTAAGACAACAGAAATCACGTTTATTTCCACGAGGAAGTGTTATTTGACGTTTGTTAATACTTACACAAAGATTAATATTGCCGATAAGAAGTAATCACTGTATTTTTAATGTTATTATGTACGCTATATGCACTGTGTATACCGCCTGTGTTCTATCCTGGGTCTAGCTTTTATCTAACTATTTGTGTATTAACCAAAATGTGTGGAATCTTGAACAGGATATTTAGATTGCATTAAGTGTTTTTTAATTTATTTTACATAATGAAACCAAGGACCTGCTGAGATAGAGGAATCTAGGCAAGTAGGTAAAAATCTTTTTCATTTCACCATCTCGGAAAGAGTAATTTTGCTATTCAATATCTCAGTGCAATAGCCGTTTTTATCCGCTAGAGTATAAATTAATTTAAATTTAAAATATCGTGTGCACTAAGTTTGTGAATTAAAAACATCATTCAACCTATTTACTTCTACCTCTATGATGCCGAATTCATCATACAACCTTTTTTATTTTGTTAAATACTCAGACTCATAACCTTTTTGCTATACCTACTTTTATATATATCGTACCTATTATAAGATTTTTCACCTTGTACTCTTTTAATTCCTTCGCTAACGCTCAGGATTTTAATTTTTGAATCACTCACTGCGCTGGTGATTCAATTTTAGAAACCTTCGCTTGCTCCTTATCAAAAGTGAGTATGCGGTTAAAAAAAAACCTCTTTAAAATTTGAAGTATAAAAATGGTATATTAAATAACAGAAACAAAGCATATAAAATATGTGAGAACAAAAAAAAACAATAACTGGCGTATAAAGCGTGTGCATATAAGTGGAATAACTTGGAATAAGCAAAGAAATAATATATTTCTTCGTGAATGTAGACCAACGGGCTTATGGCAGTTGTTTTGTATTCTATTTTTTTATCTCTGTTTACTTTAATTCGGGCTCGGATGAGCTACTCTAGTTTTATATTTGCTTTGTGTTTATCACGATGTGTTTAGTTAAAGGAGATATTTCAGAAATGTATGGCCGTGACAGTGTGCCTACATTTCATAAAATATTCAGAACTTACTTAATTTTTAATTCAAAATAAATTCTCGTTTAAATACTATTTTTGTATTGGAGGTGGTTTACAATTATATAGCTTATTCTGCCGTGTAATATAAAAAAAATTAACCAATGCAAAAAAAAATTGCACTCACATTTGTCCAAAATCTAAAATTATTAAGAGAAGTTTATATTAATCTATTTTCCTAGTGTTTTTTATTATTCGTGTTGCGATTTAACTGGCTTTTTATTTGCTATTTATTTACCTATCAGTGGGTATATGTATAGATGTTGAGCGACCTATTATTAAATAAATAATAAATATATATAGCAAGTGGTATAGAAAGTGACTTCAAAGAACCCGAAGGCATGAACTAGACCCACGTATCTTATTAACAAGTGTAATCTTTTAAAATACGACATGCCGTTTAGCTCTAGGGCGTGCCAAAGAAATATAGATGCATATTTATAGGTTAGTCTTATGTTTGGCGTGCAATAAAGCTATATCATATCATCGATTTTATTTATTTAGGTATTGCATATTCCCCGATTTTTCAAAAACTACTTAAAGGTCGAGTACAGAAACCCATCCAATCTAAGTAAACTGACTTACGGAATATGAAGGAATATTGCAGCTCCGACACGTAGCTTATACATAACTTAGTTCAGTGTGTACTTTGCCTTATTAACTTTACTTTTATATTCTGCATTCTATTGAAATTGCGGAATATATTATTGTTTTAGTAATATAGACTTGAAGAACATACAATATAATGTTTTTGGAAGGATGTCAAAATGTATTATATCAAAACATAGTGAAACTTGTTCCTTAGGATGTGTCTAGTGACCCCCTTTAGGCTTAGTACACCCTTAACCGATAACCCTGTATAACTTTATTAACAAAACTCATATGTGCGCCAGGGTTGCCTAATGAAAAGAGTAATAATTTAAAATTTGATCCGGAGCCAAACGAGCTTAATGCGCCCTATTTTGACAACCCTAACGGCTAATGACACGCGTAAATGGGGTGACCATGTCGTTCGTTAGTTTTTAAGCGAAATAAGCAATATTCTAATATCTGAACTGGTATATTGCTGTGACATTGTGAACACAAAAAGGTGGTAGTGTTTTTTTATACATTTTAATCTAATCTAGTATTTAGACTCTTGTATTAAGACAATTGCATTAAAGCTATTGTATTATTTAATTATTATAGTTTATATATACTAAGATTAAAACAAATGTGTCAAGACTATTGAATGATTTGCAACATAATTTATTTTGAAGAAACGTACCAATTTATATATATCAATAGCTGATAACCGAATTCAAATAAAAAATCGTCTATTCGATTTTATTTTACAGATATTTTGTTTTACACATCCAACTATCAGACTGATTTAACAAAAAATTATACAAGATCAAATAGTACAAAAAATGTAATAAACAAGAAAAAAGATTTCAAATTCGTCAAGGCGTCTCTGAGAAACTTGAGAATTACCTGCTTATTGAACTAATTTCGAAAATAAAGGTGGAATATGAAAAAGATATCGACATATACAGAATCTCTTTATTTAGAAGATGATTAATGAAAAAATACGAAAAGTCTATTTGCCATCAATATACCTAAGCGCGAATGAGATTGATTTCTGGCTACATTACCTGCGTCTTAGTTTACATTACAAACAGTTTACTTCGGCATTATATGCATCCTCAGAAATTTCTCATTATGTTCACCTTTATATCTCTACATGCCTATCTACGTGTAATATATGAAAACCGCTAATTAGCTATGACCCAGACTCGCGTGGATATGCTAGCACTTAATTTACAGGATTAACAGTAAGGGATGTACGAAACCTAAAATAGAATAGAATATGGTTTATTTGTGACAAAAAACAACAAGCAATTTTGAACAATAATAGAAAGTACAGTAGTAGGGGAGCATGTTTTTAGTCGCAAGCCGATCCCAACTCAGCGTGATGCCGGCTGTAAACAACCGCGCTGATCTTCCGTTGTTACTGACAGGTGACGTCACGCACGACAGATAGAGCAGGTACACAATAAACAACTGTTATAATAAAACAAATAACAATAATAATATATTATTATAATTAATAATCTCTAATTTTATATTATTCAATTAGTTGCCTGGAAGAGATCGCTCTAAGCGATAAAGCCGCCATTGAGAAACCTAGTATATAATTTTAAGTTTTTATTAGTTATAATTTTTATAGTTAAGCTGGTTTTTTTTAAAAAGAGTTATCTTATCTTATATTGTCTTAATAAAAACTCTAAGTTTCTTTATACTCGTAATATAATAAACGAGAAAAACTATGGGTGCACATGATTGAAACAAAACGAGGGTTGTATACTCATACAAAATACAAATAACTCGAGTAACCAACTCAAAATTTGAGAAAAGACAGTCGGCTCGTTCTTACATTTTGTCTACAAAACATAACTTTTATTATAGAACCAGCAAAATACAGTTATGGATATAAATATCATTTCCGAATTAGAAAATATTGAGTATAAAATTAAAAATTAAAAAAGTATAAAATTTAGAAAAATGTACTGTTACCTGTTTCTAAATAGTGATCAAAATGAGTTTGTGTCGGTTCATTTTCTACGTTCAGCGCTGAAACCGCCTCTTTTAGCGAGAGAAAATAGTATAGTACCTATAGAGTTACTGTATATTTTCTCTCGTATTTCATGTTTTGTTCATCTATCTATCTATATATAAGTAAGTCCTGACTGACAACTCACAATCAACGCAGAGCTGAAAGCGCTGATCCACGTCATAAAATGTGAAAAGGATTTTTGGCAATTCAACCTCTAAAGGGGACAAAGTATTTAAATATTTTATAATTATTAGTTTATATGTTTGTTCTCTATGGCCGTGTATAGTTTATGTTTTATGTGAACGAATGAAAATGAATGAATGAAATGTTTATTTCCTCAAACACAAAAACAATGAAACATATACACTATAGTTTAACAGATAAAGTACTATGCTATAACGTACCAGTATATACCAGACAATCTTTTGAAGTAAGTAAATAAATTCGTTCTTCTATTTTGTATTTCATCTACGACGTTAGGTTGGTTCATTTAGGGATGTCATTATCTGTCCTTCTGCTGCAGAGACGTCGTTTCATTTGCGTGGACTAAATTCTGTCACTAATATTCCACGGTAAACATATACAGACCTAGACCAGAAAAAAATGCCCAAACATTGGCTGTTATGAAATAAAATGTCTGCTGTCCCATAAGATAATCACCCACCCTTCACTGTTTTCGTGTTTCTGATACAACTTTCGTTCGCTCTTTTCACCCCCTAAATTGTGTCAGTCGCTTTGCCATGACGTATTTTAGGCCTACACGTTTTATTATTACGAAACAAGTTATTGAATTCTGTATAGTAAAGGATTTTAATGGGCATCGTATCAACGCAAAAATATGACCGCTTAGGGAGCTTGTAACTTTATAGTAATATAAAAGAAAGAAAAAAAATAAAACAGTAGTAAATAATGTGATAGCTATGTGAAAAAAAAAACACTGGAATCGGACAACAATAAATTAAGAGCTCTTAATGTATGGACATGTCATCGGTCTAAAGCCTTCTTAAGTATGACTTAAAAAACTCATTTAAATAAAATATACGTTTCTCGTATATACTGTATCATTGAAGTGGTGGAGGCTAGGGAAGTGGAGCGTTGGTAGACCGGCGGCAAGATGGGTCAACGACATAAGATCTGACGCGGGTCCAGTCTGGACTCGATTGGTACAGAACCAAGGAAGATGGCATCGTATTAGAGAGGCATATACTCTGCAGTGGGATAAGAAAGGCTGCGGATGATGATGATGATTTTTCTCATAGTTATCATGTGATAAGTAACTTTTTGCTAAGATGGGTTTTCACGCGTACCTGATTGTTGGAAAGGTCTGACTATAGTTTCGTTCACATTCGGTGAACTTTATCAAGAATGAATATGAATCCATCATGTCTTCAACGATGACACGTCTCGCACTTATTTGTTATAATTGCAGTCTTATTAATAAACACGTCTCAATTTTAAACGTCTTTTCTCTTGTTTTATCCGATGGAGAACGTCACGCGTCAAAACAAGACAAAAGACGTTTGAAGTTAAGACGCGTTTATTAATAAGACTGTTGATGTTTACATTAAGACGGAGTCGGTTGTTTTTATTTGTCTACTAGCTGACCCGCCGAACTTCGTACCGCCTAACAGTTATGTATGTTACTCACCTTTTAAACCTTCCCTGGAGTACGACAATCATTTCAAGACTAAAATCAGCTATATCGGCCCAGCCGTTCTCGAGTTTTCGTGAAACAATCGGATTAATTTTTATATATGTATATATATCGTATATATTTTATTTATTTTCTGTCATTAGAACTTTCCCCTGACAATAACAAACACAACAAAAAATTATGAAATCGGTCTAGCGATTCATGTGAACGCACATGTGATGGCGTGACCAAGGGATATAGTGATTAATTTTTTATATATATAGGTGACTTTTGCATGTGTGTGGTGTAAATAAGAGTAAAAAATATAACGGGATAACGTAATGATCAACTAGAGCGAAAGATAACTAAAATATAGAGCAAAAATGTTTGGTGATACAGCCTTTGTCTTACAGCTCAAGTGCTTGACCAGAGCAATCCTAGTTGAGCAGTGAGTAGACGTTATTTCATCATCACTAAATAAAAAAAATCCAAAAAAAATGAAACTAAATTGGATCATCTGTAGATATTAAATGGTCTATAGGTAAGTTTTCTGCTATATTTTTTTGTTATTCTTGTTAGTCATTTTGATTTTGGTAATAAAGGCCCGATACAAAAATTGTGTATTAATTCTACTAATATTATAAACGCGACAGTTTGTATATATGTTTTTTACTCTTAAAAAGAAAAGATAAAAGATATTTATTTATCAAAACACATGGTTAACACAGCAATTATATAGAATAATATCAAAACAATGGTTTTGGTTGTTACCATAGCATTACATAGCTTCAATTCAGTAGTAATAACGGGTTCCAAACTCTGCACAAGCCGGTGTCTTGGACACCCAGAAATAGATTTACTTTATTACATTTTGTGCGCGCACTTAAGTTAGCTTACTCGTATTAGCTACTTTGTTATTTGATTTATTGAACTTTACAAATATAACTAAATATGGATAAAACGAGAAAATAAATTAAAATAAATAATAGAAGATTAAATTGACATTTTGATTATATGAATTACAGTTAAGATTGAATTTTTACAGCGTAAACTTTAGTGCCCAATACAATACAATATATAATACTAATTTAAATTAATAATTGCGAAAGGTATGTTGAATTTATACTAAACTATTAAAGGTACAACTGATCAGAATTGACTTAAAACACTTATAGTATGAGCTCGCCGCGTAACTGTAGTCTGCCGACTGTGTTCGCAGCAGTATCTGCTTGTGTGAATGTGTAAATGTAAGCGTGTGGATGTGTTTATGATTTTGCTATCATTACTTTATTTTCTTTGTAGGGAGTTTGTTTAGATGCGTAACTCAGAGTCGAAAATTTAACTAGTGCTTCCATTTCATCGTAGTTACGTTTCAGCAGCCAATCTTTCAATTTACCTCTTGCCTTTCTGTGGCAAATCTCCCTTGATTTAATAAGATTGCTTACAGAGTTAACTGCGAAAGCGTGAATATAAGGCGGTAATCGAGAAGCAAAAACACTTGTGGTGCTAGGTAGGGGGACGACTGCCATAGGACGAACAGACCTTGTTATCGGTGTCTGTGCACTAGTGCGTATTTTAGCTATTGCTCTCATAACAAAAGCTGTCTCACCGTAAGAACCTTACCTTCGCGGTAAAGTTCCTCAGTGTCGAAACGTCGTGGCTTGCACAACAATACTTTATTCAGTACAGCTCGCTGCGCCCTTTCAACTTCTATCATATAAGATTTTGCAGCTCCTCTTCAAACACCTATACAGTATTGCAACAGAGACTGATATAGGGTTGTATATACTAGATTTTTAACTTCAGTACTAGCCGCAGGCCTCAGTTGTTTCATAACGTGTATTATTTTTCGGACTCGTTTGGAGAGGTATGATATGTGCTGCTCAAATGTCAGGTTTTCGTCTATTTTGATTCCAAGATATTTTGTGCATGCGACTCTGGGCACTTTACTACACAAACACTCATGACTTTCATCCGTGCTGGAAGAGACAATTAACACCGGGCACCGATTGGCATGTATTTTTAAATGTGTAGCTAAAGGCGAGTGATGTGAAAACCGATAAAATTAGTTTTGGTAACATTGAAGGTCAATAGGTTTTGATCAAGCCAGTCCGCTATCTTAGACATCCCGGCTTCAGCAGCTGTTATAGCGCTTTGCCAAGTTTTGCCATGAAATATAGCCATAGTGTCGTCTACATAGCAAATTAGGTTCGCGTTTTTGATTTCAAGCTTTAGCAAATCATCCATGTATATGGTGAACAGCGTTGGAGATAGAATCCCCTCTTGGGGGACTCCGAAAGATACCCTGCAATCTTCACTAAAGAAATCTCCTATCCTCAACCGCTGCTTTTTTTTGCTGACATAACTGGTGAACCAGTCTAATGCATTTCCTCTTATTCCGATGCAGTCGAGCTTTTTTAATAAGATTGGAATCGAAACAGTGTCGAACGCCTTGACCAAGTAAAGGAAAACACCTACTGTAATTCGAGTATAGCTTCTATCCAAGTGCATCGACACCGTCTCGAACAGAAGCTGAACTGCATCTTCAGTAGATTTACCTCGCCTAAATCCGCACTTGTAACCTTACTTGCATAAAATAATTTACATCCCGGAAAAATGCAGTTTTTCCGTGGCATTATCAAATTTCCGTGGGTAGCTTCGCGGAGAGTAGCTAGTTATTTATATAAATGTGCTCTAAATTGAGCTATTTATTAAATAATTTTCATCTTCAAAAATATAACTTACCAAACTTTATCCATCCAATATTTTTCAAGGCACGAAAAATCGGAAAAAATCTCACATAAAAGCCCTTCCTAATATCCATGATATAAGGCAGGTCTACATAACTACCGACGGCCCCGTTAAAGAATTCTCTCCAATATTTTGAAGGGCACGAAACCAGTCTATATGTTAATTCGGCACATCAGTTACGGGGTAAAAAATCTAGTCAAAATCTGTATCGAAAACTTGACAATGTATTAGGGTTTCTGAGAAAAAAATATATAGGTATGAAAGGTGGTATGCCCTTACAAAAAAGTTACGAATTACCTGCCAATTGAACCGAATTTTTTGACACAATTATGGCTTTATTGAAATGTCGGTACTCTTGAGTTTTTATGACATTTATTTAATGTATAGATGGTTATAAGCTAGGGGTGTATTGAGCGCAAAGCTGGTTACTATACACATAATTGCGTATCAGTTTCATTATCAAACTAACATTAAGTCAGGAATAAAAAAATCTGCCGTTCCATACAAAAGTTAAACGAACGTCGACGAAATGTATGAAACAGCTAATGTTTTTCTAGAATTCATATTTGGTCCCATTGTGAAAGTTGCTTCTTAGGATGACTATACCTTTTTCACATACTTAGTACGATAATCCTGTATACGATTTATTACCAGCAAACTTAAACGTTGTTCTATACATATTGAATAAAAATACGTTAAGCACGTAAGGGTTTGTTCCGACAGCCTTCCTTGAGAGACATTGTATTCCAGGCATGCTCCGTGTAGTACCAAGTGTTGCTGAGTTCCGTGGTCGTGCGAGCTGGTGGACGAATGCCTAGGTCTTTAACTAAAAAAAATACGTTAATGTCAAATAGGAAGACGGCAAAGTCTGCTACCGTCTATTTACTCGTATATTTGTAAGTATTTTACAAAAAAACATCCCAGATTTTCGATTGCCTAAATCGCAAAGGGCATAATAGGGAAAAGGGGGAAGCTTACAATAAAGGTTTGTGCTCGCAAAGTTCGAGAGTGAGTTCGGGGTCAACTAGTTTGACAAAAAATAGTTTTTATTTCTCATAAACTTTTCTTCGACATTTTAATTATGTAACATTTTTTTATCCTACACAGGTAGGATAAAAAACTAGGTATTTGGACTCTTATTACTCGTATATACTTATATAACACTTGTACATGGATATAAGAACGTTCCCATTGAAAGCTATTACGCAAAAGTTTTTTAATATTCGTCGAGGAAATAAAACAAACAACATAAGTGAAGACTTTGACAGCCTTTCCTTGTTTTTGACATTGACAGCGTGTATAAGATGTCAAGAGGCGCGAATATAATGTGTAATGAAAACTTTAGTTTCTTAAGAGTTTAATGGAGAATTAAAAGAGGCACGTTAAATTGCGTCAATAAATCTATATATTTATAGAAGTGTAAGTCCTGAATGACTGATTTTTTTCTAGTAATCAACGTAGAGCCTAAACCGCTGAACCTTAGTGATATGAAATTGGGAAGGTATGCATTATAAGGCGTAAAAGTGTAATTAGAAAGGATTTTTAGAGATTTAATCACCAAGGGCTTCAAAGTTTGAAACTATATTTTTTTTAAATTTTACTAGTATAATCTTTACTCACCATGTTTTTAAAAAATAAAATAAATAAAATAAAATGTTTTTATTGGCGGACAACAAACAGATCCATATTTTGTTAGTAGCTTACTTAACTAAAAACTTACAATAAAATATAACTAAGGTTAGTAATTATAAAAGTAATAAAATTAATTAAATTATCATGTATTTCGCAGGCATCTTTTGCGATATCATGGTTCGCACTAGATGCCTGAATACAGGAGCATGCGGGTCATCCGCTATGACTTTCAGGATGCTATTGTCACTCCCCCGAAGCCTTTCAACCATAGACGCTACCTTTTTTCTAATGATGGCATGAAAGCCATCGGTGTGGTTTTCAGCGAACATACCGGAGGCGCTGCAAAAACGGGGGAGTTTCAACATCATCCTGAAAACATTATTATATTGGACGCGCAGAGTATCCAGCGACTTCTGAGAACAGCTGAACCACAGTTTTTACAGTAGTCAATATTTATATATTTTTTTAAAATATTTTTTGCTGCGGGAAACGCTAAGGGTGACAGCTACATAATATAATATACTAGATAACCCGCCGAACTTCGTACCGCCTAACAGTTATGTATGTTTCTCACCTTTTAAACCTTCCCTGGAAGACTACGAGTACAATCAGCTATATTGGCCCTGCTGTTCGCGAGTTTTAGTGAAACTAACAGATTCATTTATATATATATTATATATATATATATATATATATTTTCTGTCATATGAATCTTCTCCTGACAATAACAAACACAACAAAAAAATAGTGAAATCGGTCCAGCCGTTCTCGCGTGATGGCGTTACCAAGGGATATAGGGATTCATTTTTATATATATAGATTTTTATCTATCACTAACTGGCCAGGCACACTTCGTACCGCCCAAAAGTTATGTATGTTTATATAGTGTATATTTTCTCACCCTTTGAACCCTTCCTGAAGTTTCACAAACATTTCAAAACCAAAATCAGCTAAATCAAATCAGCTCTCTATTCTCGAGTTTTTGTGTGACAAACGAACAGAAATTGGTTTTTATATGTAAGATTAGTGAAAGCAATAAAAGTTAATATATTTAATACTAGCTGTACCCGCGACTTCGTTCGCGGTTGTTAACTTTTCATATCAGTGGGACTTAAAAAAATTGTGAATTTGTATCAGTGGTCCTTCTGAAAGTCTTATCATTGTCTGGAATGCACTAGCTCTCAAAGGAGGCCACAGAAACACACCGTTAGGTGCTTTGCGAGATATTTTTCAACTTGAAGTGTTATCCTTGATGCAGATCTCGATATTGATAAATATAATGAATGATGGAAAAAGCTTTTATTCGAATGCTTACAATATTGTGAACATGCCTGCTACAGAGACACAACAATTATTTGATTTTTATTTTAATATTGTATTTATCATGATATTTATTTCTTACTTTATACCTTATGTGTCTTTTTTGTTCGAATATTGTGATGGATTTTTATTCTTTTCTTTTGTTTAATTTAATTTTAATGTGATAGCAATTGACTTGATTATTTTTTTATTATTTTTCCATTTTTGTGTTTTGACATCTTTGTTATCTATCATTATTGTAACTCGCATGCGGTTCTAATAAGAATAAATAATCCTTAAACGATAGCTCAAGCTCTGCTTGCGTGTTGCGTGGGATGGAACCTCGTACCTCTCGCACTGCAATCTACCCCCTTTAACTGATCGGTCGCCATCGCTACAAAAAACTGTGGACGCTATGTGTTGATATATGTACAATCATAATCTATGCCGCAGCTCGTGATTATAGTATTTTATGACCGTATTATGCGTTTAGTTTAACTGTTTCAAAGATTTCTGTAAGATTTGTATGGAATGTTTTATTTAGATTTCCATTAAAAAAAAAAACCTTATCGATAGTTTATCGAAAATATGAATTACAATACAAATATCGTTTTTTTTGGTACAATAATTTCAGTAAATCCTTTCGAATGAAAAAAAAACTATGCAAATAAAGTTTCAATAGAAAAAACTTCCTTGCCACAACGTTCAATGAACTTAAGCAAAAAGTTATAAAAGTTTTTTTGTTGCAACTACAAAGGAAAGGAATATTTATTTGGGATGTAATAATTTCAGATAGTGATTTCTAAGAAAAAATAACTATATCATTTTTTTTATTTTTTTATAACAAAACTTACTTGCTATAACATTTTATGTAGGCGTCTACCACAATATTTTCATAAAAACTCAAAAACCAATGATTTTTTTGCGGTACATTTTAGTTCCTAATCACGCGTTACAGAGTTATAGTTAAATACGACTATTATCCCCTCGGTCACAGGTACCATACTATTTTTTGAGGTAACAATTAGTTTAAAAAAAAGAAACATCTAAATCGAAGCACCCCTAACTATGTTATAGTTAAATACATGCCCTCTCCCACGGGAACCTCCACTTATTTTCAGGATAACATTTTAGTTAGACCTTTCCAACAAAAAAGAATCATAAGTAAAGTAAAGTAAGCTTTATTGTTCAACTGTGTCACGAGATCTTAAATTAACATAGAGTAAGTATCAACAGCTGTGTCCATTGCGAACGTACAATATTTGTAAGTCTATACATAATATTAATATAATTTTGTAGTATTTAACATGCATGAACCTATATAAAAATTATTAGATAATTTAATTACCTACAAATACAATATAAAATTATTATTTTTCTTAACTAGGATATATTTATACACATATAATCATAATACTCTTTATCGAAATATTCTTTTACATTATAATAGGCTTTTATTAATAACCACTCTTTAAGACTGCTTTTAAAATGGTTACCATTTAAAAATTTTAAATCCAAAGGGAGATGATTATAGATTTTAATTGCATTTACAAATGAACTTATTTCAAACATACTATTATTTATCTGCTGAATACTGAGGTTATATTTATGTTTATTACGTAAACTATCGGCGCGAGTAGATTGGTTGAAATATAAATCTTTATTTTGGTTAACAAACATACACAATTCATATACGTAAATGCTAAAGACAATCAGAAATTTGTTGACCCTAAATACATTTTGGAGGGAATCGGTACTACGCATTTTGTAAATGCTACGCAGGCATCTTTTTTGTAGAATAAAAGTAGATTCTATCTCAACAGAATTTCAAAATCGTAGCGCCCAAAAAGTTTGACTGGGTAACTTCATTTACCTTGTTACCATTGTGTACAATATTTAGCTTCATCGGAATTCTTTTGTAGCTTCGAAATTGTATGTAATTGGTTTTACTGGCATTAACCATAAGATTTATTGAGTTGAGCCAATTAGTTAGTAATAGTATAGTGTCATTAACTTCTTTTTCAAAATTTATTAGAGATAAGTAATTTTGGGATATAAATATGGTAGCGTCATCAGCAAACATGACACATAGGAGTGATTGACGGTAGTTCATCCAAATCAAGGCACGCATTACTGAGTTATAATTAATTACCACTTTCATCCCCCCTCCCACGGGAACACCCGGTGATTTCCGGAATAAAAAGTTGATAAGATCCTACTTCATTGTATAAACCTTAAGCATACCAAGTTTCATTAGAATCCATCCAGCAGTTTCGGAGTTATGTAAAGTCCAGAAACAGACAGACAAAAATGAAATAAATTATAGATTTGGGGTCTGTATCGTTAATAACACCTACCGCAAAAGAAATTCTTAAAATATATTCAATGTACAGAATTTGACCTGTTACAGTTTTATTGTAAAAGATGTTCTTTAACACCACCTTTAAATAATATCTTTTATTATTATTTCATAGTAAAGTCTTTGAAACGAAAACTTAAAGAATAATCTAATAAGGCCTAGTGTTATTGCGAAACACGAGTCAACTAAGTCAGATATTGACCGAAAGGGATTATTTAAGTTTTTTTATCCTGCACAGCTAGGCATTTGACCACAAGTTCGCACGACCACGGATGTCAGTGATACTGTAGCCCTAGATGGAGAATGCCTAGTCTGGATTCCACTGGATCTCAAGGACGGCTGCCGGCACACACCGTTAGGCGCTTGGCGACAGATTTTACATCTTGAGGTTGGTAGCTCACCAGGCGAGCGATAGGAACCGCCTTACCACCATGCAAATGCACCATGCATGCAGTTTTTAAAGTGATTAAAGACTTTAATTCGGCAGACGTCGGTCGATACAAATTTTTCTGTTATTCTAATTAACAACCATACTACCAAACTACTAACCAAACTGATTTTGATAAAAAATAAAATAAAACCACTAGTGAGGCAAGCCGAGGAAAACATGTTTTCAAAATCGGTCCAGCTGGCTCGGAGAAATCAAGTAAGAAACATAAAAAATACGTTCGAATCGAGTACATCTTCTTATTCGGAAAGTCGGTAAAAAGATGAACTTCATTCTTCATCTTTTTACCACCACTAAAATATATTTCGAATTCTCGCGCAGACACTAAAACTACGCGAATAAACACTACATCATTTAGCAAAAAAGGTTATCAGACCGTGATCAATATTTTTTTTCGTAAAATATTTTTCATAAAGAACGCAGCTGCTCCACTACATACGATTCAAAGAGGCGTGTATTCGTATGTAAATAAGATGTGATGTGTAACGCGAGAATGTGAAAGAATCGTGAGTTTCGCTCGTCACGCCGCTAGGGCGCGTGACGTATGCCTGACGTGACTACACAAAGCGTGACGCGTGTTATGGCATTAGTAACAGATTATTTGAAAAAGGATAAAGGTCACAACCTCCAGGGACTTTATTTTTGAAACTTAAACCTTATCTGTTATTGATAAGTGATAAGCAATAAATAAATCAATCAATTCAATCAATGTTTTATTATTTATAATAAATAATACATTGTATTCATATTGACACATTGCAAATAGTTTATCATGTTAAATTAGTTAAATCACGGCCGGATAATATTAAACCTTGAGACCATATTTCTAAAACGTTCGAATGAATTCATTACTCGCTGATGTGGTAAATTACGACAGACATTTGCAAAATCTCATAACTATCATACGTAAGTGACGTCATTAGCGACTAATTAATTAATTCGAACGTTTCAAAAATAAGTCTTCACGGCTACTGTTTAATATCATCCGGCCGTGAAATAACTAATTTAACAAGATAAACTATTTGGAATGTGCCAATACGAATATTGTATATTATTATATCTCATAAAAAAAATATTGATTGATTTATTTCTTATCACTCATAAATAACAGATGGTGTAATATATTACTTACACCGAATCTTGTTACTTTACTATTATGCTAAAGTTACATGAACGTTTAATCTTAAAATGTTTAACTCCTATTATGCTTTCTCAAATCGTACGATTCAAAACTTTTCAGTGGTATAGAGATTTCATGAAAAATTTGATGTTGACGATAAGTATTTAAAAAGCAGTAGCGCTCTCATAGTATAGGTAGCTGAGCTGTTTCCAAAAGATCACCAATGTTAAGCAACGCTCTGACTGGTCAGGTTATTGATGAGTGACCTTGGAGAAGCATTTACAACCGAGCTACCATTGGTCAGATGACATGTCAGGTCTCGGTTGTTAGTTTTCGAAAATCATTCATAGCTAATCACTCCAGCGTTAACTATACTTAGGAATATAATTAATGAAAAGATTTCAGAAAAGACTCATTGAACTCTATTTTTTACTTTTTCTTGAAGTCAGTGTGTTTAGATTCAGTACCACTTGTTATATTACATTAATAATACGAGTAAGATCGAATATTTAAAAAACCGCCGAAGTTTGCGGTACTCCATCTTTGGTTTGAAATTTATCATAGTGTTATAGTATTCTACTTGTCAAGCCCTTTCATTTGATACCCGTATTGAGGGAGTTTCAAAATATATGTTATCCACCATTTTGGGGCAACATCCATCTTGGACCGATCATCAAACATAGTTAAGAACACTCCGGACGAATACATCTTTCAAATAAATCAACATCTGTTTATCTGCTAAGCCTCAGATAGACACACATACACATTCACACACACACACCCTGTCGATTTTACGTCAGGTTAAAAAATAATTACGAAGACATAAACAAAACCTCATCTAATTTTCCGCTAACTCACCGCCACTATAATAACACAAAAATACAATTTGTTCCGTTTCAAGATAAGCTTATGTCGCGTTCACACTAGGGAAGATTCTCGTCATGACATAGACTAACGAGCGGCGTGACGCGTATGGGACATGTCATGACGCGTGACGTATCGGACAGCTTCCTTGAGGTTATGAAGTGCTTTGTGAACTGATAAGAGGACGCCAAGCGTAGACAGGACATTACTAAGACCAGTAAAACAATATAGACATCTTTTTTGTACATATATAGTAATTTTGGCGCGGCTAAATCTTCGTATAGCAGATAAAGGGCCTTATTTATGTAATTGCTCGTATTAATTCAATATTCTTATACGAAAGAAACCACCGGTGAATTTCTGTGTAATTATTATTTTAAAAGAATTGACAATATTATTGTTATTTTTTAATTTTCTATCAGTGAATTTAAAAACGAGTGACTAGTGAGTATGAATTTTTCAAGAATGCAACTTTTTGTATATCGTCAGTAAATGACTTCATTAGCAAGTGATGAATTCTTTCATCTTCTTCTTCACAAATAGTGCCACATTATACATTTAATGATCGTACGAGGGAAGCATCTATGTCAGTCTAGCAATAGTTTTTTTGAAAGTTATATATTTATTTATCCCTTACAAAACCACTTATCAAACAAACATGACAACGTATAATTATCATATAATAAGAAATAATAAATAAGGATTTCATTGTTCTTGTTAAGTTCAAAAAATAATTATTTAGAAAACTAACGCGTGTTTGATTCATTTTGTTTAAGAAGACGGATTTTCACGCGTACCTGATAGTTAGAAAGGTCCTACTATAGTACGTTATTCGTTCACATTCGGTGAACTTTATCAGGGATGAAATGAGTCGTTCGTGTCTTCAACGATGACACGTCTCGCACTGCGCTCGACCACTCGCCACGCGCGCGATGTTTTCAAAAACCATTTTTTACGACTTACAATATTTTGGTAACCTCTTAACTTAAATTTTGGGTGTTCATACGCAGTTTGAAAGACGTAAGTAAGAATTTACAGCTACTTCTAACATGACCCTTAAGTTATTTCTAGGACAAATATAATTCGCAATTTAGTAGATTTTCGCTGTTCTGGCAACCTCTGAGAAATTAGTTCTAACCGACGTCGCCACCTGCATCTTGCATTAATAAGGCACGGTCTTGATATCGCATATTACATATCTACAGAGATGTACTTAAGGGCTTGGGCGTCTTGGGCAAGATCTAAACTTGGCCACCGCAATTTAAATTCGACTTCTGACTTGACTGTGTTTAACTTCTGAAGTTTGACTGTCTAAAATAATTATAAACAAACAAAGCAAGAACTATTACAAATAACGACAAGTCAGCGTTTGTTTTAGCGTATTTTATTTATTTTTTCGATTCGCATTAGAACGCATTGTACCGTGATAAAAAAGATGTTTCGATGCCTTGTCTATATTCTAATATTATCATGATTTTTACCAGTTCTGGTAAACCTTTTAATATGTTACGCTGAAGAATAATAATGTAGGAGAATGGAATAAATAAATAAATAAATAACGATATTAAAACTAAGAAACAAGCAATTATACTTCAACAATAGTATAACATTGTTTAAAGGATACGAGAGAGCAAAGTAGGGGCTAAAAATGTTGCCCCCATAATGTTGGCCCTTTTAACATCTGTCTTTAATCCTGCCCCTAGTAACGATCCCGCATACCTACCCACAATTCTGCTGGTACCAAGCAATATCTTTGAAGCTCACATACGAGTACCTTGATTAATAATTCCATTAGAACTTTATAGTGGACCTCATCTAGTTGATGATTCATAAGGAAATTTGTATTTGTTTTCAATTAATTAAGTACTCACGTAATATATATTATACATAATGATAAATATTTTATGTATTTTTTTTTCATTATAAATTTTGGTGCAGTCATTTCAGGAAATTTAAATCTAAAATGCACTGTATTTTATTAAAATACAGATTTTGGACAACAAACAAGATCTATCAGTATCAGATCAGTACGTACAGTTACAAGAAACAGTTTAAAAAAAACAGAGTCAATTTTGTAATATATTTGAAGTGTTAAAAAAGAATTCCTACAAAATCTCCATTTTAGTATGCTGTTTGTCACGTTATGGATAGACAAACAATATCATATTTACATCTAAAATCATGTCTCAGAAAAGATTTTCGTAATTTATTTTACCTTTGTTGAGAATGTTTTATGAATAATAACTTTTTAGCCGGCTACAAAAAAGAGGAGGGTCTCAAATTATCACTTTCCTTTTTATGAATGTTCCCAGATTTTTCAGAAATTTATAGACCGATATGAAATATTTTGTTTTGTTTAAAAGGATATATTTCCTCATATAATCCCCATATTTCCCCCACAATTTACATACGATCTCCCATATTAATTTTATCAAAATTAGTCAAGTACTTATTTATAATATAACTATTAGTTTACCCTGAGTGTACTAGAACTGGTTTCGAACTTTGGTTTCGAAAGCGGCCGAAGGGTACATTACATTGTCATTTTTGTAACGCATTGTTTTGCGTGCACAATTAAGTTCATCATAATATCATCATAATATTTTTTAATTAATTAATTAATTTTCAATTAAGTTCATCATATTATCATCATAATATTTTTTAATTAATTAATTAATTTTCAATTAAGTTCATCATAATATAATCATAATATTTTTTAATTAATTAATTAATTTTCAATTAAGTTCATCATAATATCATCATAATATTTTTTAATTAATTAATTAATTTTCAATTAAGTTCATCATAATATCATCATAATTTTTTTAAATTAATTAATTAATTTTCAATTAAGTTCATAATAATATTTTTTTGGAAAATTACTTGTTTACTATCGTTAAAAAATCTATATAAAAATACTAAAATATACTATAAATTACTCAATAGAAATAATAAAAATCATAAGAAAAATAAAAAACAGTCAAAGTGGTTAATAAACTTCGTATAGCAACTTTCAAACCAACGCTTTGTAATTATCGATACTAACTTTCCATAACATCATACACACACATACACACACACTGACACCACACATGCATATGATCACTATATCATCGTGGTTATTTACGGTCGATTGGCTAGACCTATGTTTATATATAGAGCTAGGTCTCCGCCTAAGCCTCCTGAGCCGGCTAAGGTCAAGCTAACGGTGCAAATGACTGCACTCACACCTACTGAAACTACTGAAAGATTTGAAGGTAAAACGCTGCCTTTAAAATAAGAACGAATCAACCTTTTAAGGATAATATTTTATTTCTGTTTTAGTTTAATTTTTCTCTTCGAAAATGGGGTAACTCACTGTTTGCTTAGTGAATTTCTGACCAGTAATTATTGTGCTTACATGATATGTATTTCACTTTATTCACATACCTACTGCACTCCACTTTTTGAGCAATAAGCTTTGTAATGACTTGTGACTGGCCAGTTGGCGCAGTTGGTAGCAACCCTGCCTTCTGCGCCGCTGGTCCCGGGTTCGATCTCCGGACTGGTCAAACATTTGTGTGCATGAACATGTCTGTTTGACCTGCGTCTGGGTGTTTATTATAAGTATAAGTAATTAAGTAAGTATGTCACTCATCAGGTTACCATAGCACAGGCTATGCCTGGTTTGGGACCTGAAGACTTTTGTGTGGATGTTGGCCCATATTATTATGTATTTATTTAGATGTATGTAGTGTATGATGTACATTATAAATGGCAAAAGTTTTTAAGAAATCGGTTCAAATGTTTTTAAGTTTATTCGTTAAATACAAATCTTTCTTATGAATAACATTAGAGTAGTAATGTTATTAATAATAAATGTTATAAATATTTCACATTTGCGTTTTATTTGAAACTTACTTTAAAATAAAAACCCTATCGTACGATCCTAAATGTATAAACTCTATCAAATATTGGAATTATGGCAGAAAGCGGCAAATTATTAAGTCTTGTTTTTTATGAATACTTTTCTTATAAGTGTCAACACTTTTAGTTTTTATTTAACATCTATTTTAAGTTTAATTAACATTTTTTATTTTTATTATAAATTTATTATAATAATATCAAACTTACAATTAAAAAGCTCCCCGTAGCGTCAGCCGTTGTAAATATCGACAAAAGTAACGCTATAAAAAACTTGCGACGTTCATGTAAAAACTTCGTTCCTCAATTTTCCCTAAAGTAAAACAAACTGAAGAAGTCTTATTTGTTCTGCTATTTAACAATTTCCCTTTTACAGATAGCGTTTTGTTTGTCACTTTTGTAATAAGTGTAGTCTGAAAACTTTTGAATACATAAAATAAATTGACTTACTTAAGTACGCGAAATGGAGGGTTTTTTTACGTATTTTTTTTTAATAAATAAATAACGTTTCACACTCATATCTCCCTATTAAGATTTCTCCTGTGTCGGGGATGCCATGTAATATTCATAAGCATACGCACAAAAACACACAGACTTGAAGAAAGATATTCCAACTCACAGTTCGAAAGCCTGTTCCAACTGGGAATTGAACCCGGGGACCGTCGAATTTGGAAGCAAGGATGCTAGCCACCAGACCACGGTTGTCGTCAATTACTGTGATAATTATACAGTTTCGTAAACTTTTAAACTCATTAAATTTTGATCATGAAACTCAGACAGAAAATCGATAAAAAGATAATTTATGATAATAATATTAGGTACATTTTGTTGTCTCAGAAATGACCGCAATATATTATAAAATCTTCCAAACTGAGAATGTCAAATGTCCTCAAAGTTCTAGTATTTATTTCTGATATTTTGCATATTTTTTTGGAAAACCTCAATGCTGATTTTCCTCGCTCGGAAGCGTTCAGTCTTCTCAGATCTTGGAAACCATCAAAATATCGTCAAACTGAACGTTTCTGATCGCAGACATTCAAAATTAAACGCTACCGTTAGTTGGATGGCATGTAAATTTGTAAGACCTTTCAAAAAAACTTTCAGCTGACCTAAAAACAAAAAACATAACATAAATATCCACTTCCCTAGAAAAAGATACTATTTCAACAAAAGTTGTAAGTGTTATTATTATATAATTTTAAGATGCAAAATAGTAAATTGCAATATCATAAAAAGCTATTTAAGGCATGACAGGTGTAGCAAAGTTATTTATAGGTGTAATAAAAAACAATTGTTATTTATCATTAAAGCATTTTAATAATGATTTAGTAGCATGGTAGTATCGCTCGCATAAGCACAGTACAGTGCAGTAATAGCAAAGTCGGTTTTGATTTGACAGTTCGTCTTACTGTCAAATTAAAACAAATATCGCTCTGATTTGTTACACTTCTTTCACCGCTCTTACTAACTAATACTATTTGTCGTCTACTATATATATATATATATAGTATATTATATATTATTTCTTTGTTATGTATTGAAAAAAGAAAAAAACAATAGCTTACAAAAGTGCTCCACTTTTTCCTCACATTCGTCCGTAGTATAAAACATCTGTTTTCAAACGCTAAAAATATGATCCAATCGAATTTTGACGTCAAATGGCGAAGTATTTTTTGTGAAAGTTATTTGTGAGTAGTTTATTGATTTTAAATATATTTTTCTTCCTTCTCACTTTAAATAACATTTATAATGTAAGAAACATGTACCAATATATGAATAAGAAATTAGAATTAACAGCAAGATATCAATCTGTTTCTATTAATATGATCGAAGATAAATATTTCGTAAGGCATTTATATACAAGATATTGGACAAGGCAGGATGTAGGGATCTAGGGATTATTTTATGTTTTTTTTATGAAGAAGCTATTGTGTGCTGAATATAAGTGAGTAACAGTAGTTTAAAACAGGATTCTAAACGTTCGTTCATTTGCCAATTATTCAATTCACTCACGATTATTTCATTCACTCACCATTCTTCTGTAACATTGCTCTGAACGAAAACTAATTTTGCACGCAGCTGTGAATAGTAAAAATTGAATTCCCGTATTCAAAACTACTTTTAAATTACGGCTATTTTATGATTTCTATTATATAGACTATTTACTTTTTAACAACAAATAACACCGTAAAGAACGACAATTTGACATCAATAAATATCACAGATATATAAGAGACCAAAAAATTTGTTGTCGTCGATGATGAGTATTAATTAAAATTGATCGAGGTTGAGACACGCAAATTTATATTCCTCTTAATACACTTTAATCGAAAACAGTTTTTAATTTATAACGTACTCATGTCTTATAGTAACAAATATGTGCTGAGAAGTTCTTTTTATTTTGGAGAACATACTCATTGATTTTACAAAAAAAGTGTTATTCGAGTTAAATACAGATAGTATTGAATCAACGGTGCAGGCGGACCCTTAGCTTCGACGCCGCGCCGCAGACTTGTGTGCAAAACCTGGTAGTAGTAGTCAAAATAGTTTCACCTATTTGCAATATCAGATAAACTAGAGATTTCAATTTTACTGATACTTAATTTATGATCGAAATCGCTTTATAAACATGAAAAAAATTCCTCAATACAAAGAATGGTGTTGGTGGTGTGAAATCGAAACTATTACAGGCAAAAGAAAAGAAAATTAAACAAAAATTTTACATGTATGTAATATATGTTTTATATTTTTTTTTTGCATATGATGCTGCTGTTTTTGATTTACTTACTAAATTAAAAATATTTAGGTTAAGCACTAAAATTAAACATGCAAATGTGTAGACAAGCGCAATAATGTAAACTTTAAGTCTTGCCCAAGTTACAGGCACTGCCAAGTTTAGACTCTCAATACTATATAATAATAGCTCTAAATAATTTGCTAAAAAAAATAGTTAACTTAATTAAGTAAACATGTACTTACAGTAAGTTTCTGCCATTGAACAATTATTATTATAATTCATCCGAAAAATGTCCCTCGATTATTGAAATGATCTTGTTACCGAGTTCTCCCTTAATTTGTTACAAAATGTAATTAAACACCATTCAAAATGTTCCGTCCTTAAATTACAATAATTAGTGGGCACTCTACGAAGTTATGTTTTGATGGTGCTTTTTCAGATTTTCATTTGCTTTCGCTCCGTGACTTTGCTGGTTTCAGAATTTTAATTAATGAAAAGTGCTGTTTAATTCGGAAATTTTGGTTTTTATGCGTAAACTTTTTGAGTGTTTGCAATTAAATTGAGTACCAAATTTAAATTTGTTGGCGTTATTTTATAGAATATATATAGAAGCTAAGCGATAGAAGAGCAAATTGCTTTTATTTATTTAATAAGTCGTGTCGTTTTTATTTACACTACTAAAGTGTCACTTATTTCTTAAATATCAGTGATTATATTTTGTAGCTGATTTTGATTCCTAATCTGATCGAATCTCCTACTTTCTGAAAATCCACTTTTGCTTATATGGTGATAGCCTGGTTAGTGATGATCAGATAAATTGTGAAATTGATGTGTAAGGAAGGTTTTTTTTAATATTAACAATGGTATCCCAAATTACACGTGTAACCTTTGCGTTTGATTCACAAAAATCATAAAAATATTTTAAAAACCATAATTAATAGAACTTAAACCTTTTTATAAATATTTATGTAGCCTTTCTAATTAGTACATTAAAAAACACGTTACAAATATCGTCGTGCTAAATGTATATTAATTCTGAAAAAAAATATATAAGTATCTAACAAATAACTAACCTGGCAATTGCTCGTTCAGGACCGTCACGGCTTCCCAATCATTTTATCATCAGCACGTTGACATTAAAAAAAACATTCACTAACCAACCTCTGTCATCCACATTACTTCTACATCTACTGCACAGCACTCGCCACTTGATCGAAAAAAGTTATTGCAAATTTAAATTTGGAATTTAGAGCGTATGTGTCATGATTATCTGGAAGAGACGTGCGTTTAGCTCGACGGTACAATGTAAACTGACAGAAGGGTGGGAGAGAAAGCTAGGCTGAGGCGCGCGCAAAACTGTTGAGTCTCGAACGAGGCTTTAGGACCTTCACTTGGGAGAAAAATCGCTTAGTTCTGAAAAGACGCGTTGAGTTAGATTCAGTAGCGCTTAGCGATACGCGCTCAAACCCCATTCTCTTTGTTTGAATAGTTCATACACACAATTCGTTTGCTGGTTTTGCAATTTTGCTTTGTTTTAGACACCACAATTTTTTTGATTAGTGATCAGAGTGAAGTTTTTTCATCTTAGTACTTTAACAGTAAGAACTGGCACTCCTTTAACACAAAAAGGAGACTCAAAAATTATTTTCCCACAGAGCTGAACGCAAATAAATATTAATCATCTAATTTCCTGAACAGACAACTCGTACGTTACCTCAAATTATACACGGCACTGAATTATATTCAAACCATATTCGCGAATTAATTTGAAACGTTTTGATAGCTGTAAATATGTATTTTTATCTATTGCTAGCTATTCTCTGCGGTGTTTCCCGCGGATCCCTATTATTTATAACTTATATTACTCCGTGATAATGTAGCTTTTTAACGGGGAAAGTATTTTTTATGGTTTCATTAGTTTTTAATTCGTTTGTTACACACAAAAATACAAATCTTTTCTTTTTATAATATTAGTATATGTATAGATTAATATATTATACAGTTATATTCAATGGAAAAGCTTTATTATATGATTTCGAATAAAACTTTTTAAATATTATTTCAAAAAGAATAGGTACCATTTTAGTTTATATTCACCGATTCCTGATATGGACGCCTGGTCCGATTTGGATAATATTTTTTTGGTATTCGAGAAAGAATATATTCTTTAAGTACATGTTATATTTAATAAAGTCAGTCTAACAGTCTGGTTTGTAAATCAAGTCACTGAAAAACTTGTTTAAGTGCTTGCCGAATCGAAGTCGATTGTTTTATTCAAACGCATTTCTTGTATGTTTTTTATAAGATACTGAGATACACAGGTCTAAATCTTTTGTAGACGAATTTTTTTTTATAGTGTCTTCTAACTTGTCGCTATTTAAATAAGTAGGTAAACACCATAAACCAATGAACCTCGTTCAAAAACCATAAACAAATGTAATTAATTTCATTAAGAATAAGTATTTAGATACAAAACTTCAAAAATAATTACTATAGTTACCTAATATATTAATATTTTTAATACGTCACAATTACATTACCAACAAATAGCAAATAAAAAAGGGGATAAAGTATCGATATATTCACGGTACAATACGGCAGGCGCCTATAGTAAAATATCAGTAATATTGATTTAAAAATGGAACTTCTAAACTTACTTTGATAATATATAAACGGAACTACGCTTTCAAATAAAAAAAATCAAATCAGTCTCGCCAAAGACATCTGGTAGCGAAGATTAAAAAAAAACGTCAAATTGTCTAATAAAAAAACCTCCTCCTTTTTTTGGAAGTCGATAAAAATATATAGAACATAGGTATATATAATATGATTCTGTATGTATAAAGCAGTCTTAAAATACTCCTAAGCTGTACAAAGAGTTAGTAAAGCAAAGTTTGTAAGGAACGCCACTGAATTTACAGGAGATCGTGTTTAGCTTTGATTTGACTACTTACGAGACTTCACGTAGGTACCTACTTGAAGTTCTGTTCGTTCTACTTTATCTACTCTTTGCCTTTTAAAGTAGAGGTTACAATAATATTTGAGAATTTAATTTGATTTGTTGTGGCTATTTCAATGGAAACAATATTGACGGTCATATAAACTATTGGGTCTGTGAATTATTAACCAAAAAATATAATAAGACTGTTTATGTACTGACTATTTTCGTATTTATACAATATCTTAAGTAGGTACAAGTTATTACAAAATAAATTCAAAACAATAAATATAAAAAACTTAAATCTAGAGTGCCGCCAGCAGTGGGGTAGGACCCAAGCTACCGGTGGTAGGGACTATAGAGAGAGGAACCTCCTGACAGTACGTGCCGTATCGAGGATAACCAGCCTCTGTATCTGACCCTTGATCCAACCATCTAGCGAGAGTCTCTTAAGATGTTGGTTGCGGCTTTTCGCTATCAGGCCGTTTGCCGAACAATGATTGTCGAATCAACATCCCACATGGTGGTAACCTCGTGAGCCAAGTCAAGGTATGTACTTACTTATTATTATGATCATTTATTTATGTTTTGTGTAAGATGTATGGTTTATTTTATATATAAGCAGTTTTTGGTCAGAGTCTCGCCTAAGTGACACGTGCGTAATGTCAGTGGCCGGTCCCAGCGGAAGACCAGCGTTGGGAGCTGCACCAGCTGCAGCTAGCATTTATACTGAGTTGGGGTCGGGTTCCGACAACACATTAAAACATTAACTGTTAAACTATAGTGTATAATTTATTAAAAATTATTGTTTTTCTGTATTTGGCGAAATAAACATTTCATTCATTCATTCATTCATTCATTCAAAATGACAAGACTTAAGAAAACCTCCTGCCTGATTTAATTCACATTTAGAACTTTTTTCATGGAAGATGTTATATGCTTGCGTTTGACCGTAACTCGCTTGATGTGAAAAAACTTAAGATGGAGCACGATTGTCTAAATGTCTAGGAGATACCGATTGATAAGATTTGGAGTTTACTCAAGGCTAAGCTCCGAAGCTTTTCTTACCAGTGAATTGTGCCACTAATAATTTCACCATTTTTGGCATTAATTCCCAATGAATAAAAATCCTATCTTTACTAATATTATTTACGTGAAAATTATATATGGATGTTTGTTACTCTTTAAATATAATTCTGACAAAAAAAATTATAAGCAACGACCTGTACGTAAGTACCAATATCCAAACATACTGACAGACAAAAAAACATCTATATTTATCCATACTTGAAGCATGGATGCATTGCTTGCTTTATTGTAAACTTATATTATCGAACAGTATTTGATGACCCCACGGTCTAGTACCCAGCAGGCTTGCTTCGAGATCCGTCAGTCCCGGGTTCGATTTCCAGTCGGCGCAGTTGTTCGAACGATAAGTTTGAACATCTGTTTTCGAGTCTGAGTGTCTTTGTGATTGTGTTTGTGAATGTCGCATGGCATACACAGGACAAATCCTCGTGGGGAGCTATGAGTGTAGAACTTTATTTTTTTAGAACACGAATGTTATTCCAAGTAAGAAGACGTTAAAGAGCTATTTGTGGTTTAGGCGTAGAGCTAAATTAGCGTAACACAAGCCGGATGATAAACAAACAACATACTTAAATAGTCAACGCTTAGCAAACACGATAATATCTTTAGTTTGTAACGTTTATTATTTCAAGTATATTACGATAGAGTGTAATTTTCCTTCGTAATTTGTAATGGGTATGCTAATGCTAGCAATACATGTTATCTCATAATTATATACAAAGGCTGATAAAGGAGATGGTGTTTTTGTAACCCATATCACTTCCCATGCCTAGCAGCACGGTTCTCCTTCGTGGAAGTGTTTTTTTAACTTTATACTGAAAAATAATATAAAATTTAGGTACCTAGTAAATTTAATAATTTGAAAATATTAAAAAATTTATATTATAATTTTTTTACAAAATTCATCATTTGAAAATATTAAAAAACTAATAATTTGAAAATATTAATAAATTTGTAATTTGAGAGTATTAAAAATAATTAATCTTTTGAAACAATAATTTGTGAAGACTATACAGGTTTATCGGTATGGGGTGTACTAAACTGAAAAGGGTAACTGATACACATTATTACGGATTCATCATTTATTATTGGATCAACCATGAAATCGAGAAAAAACAGCTGTTCAATAGAAAAAGTTTAATATACTATTATTTTCATGTCAATATCGCCACCTTAGTAAATATATATACATTCTTTAATGATTATTTTTTTCGATACTATATCTGCTATTCGGGACTCCGGGTCAGCAAATATTGACAACTATTGACATTAATATTTATACGATACTAATGTCACTTAATTGTTTTACCTTTCCTCCTCCAACCTCTCCACTAACACTTAAACTTTATGGTATGGTAATAAAGTCCAAATTTTCTTTTAAGTATTATTACGAATCGATTGTATGGGAGTATAGAAAAGTGTTGTTTTTAGACCTTTACAGGCACTTTTGTTTTTTTCTCTAAGTAAAAATCATCCTTGTACTTCAAGGAATGTTCTAAAAAAATAATTAGCAAAATTGGTTACGTGGTTCTCGAGATTTTCGCTTGGCAACACATTCAGGGATCATTTTTACATTATAGAAGATAGAATATTATTGTCATGTCAATATCGCCACCTCAGTAGATTTTGTGTATATATATAATATACACAAAATCTGTCTGTAGACATTTAATTGTTGGCACAAATAGATACAAACCGTCGTCGTAGCTGAATTACTGCGGGTCCCATTACGTCTGACAGACGGGGGCTGGGTTTGCGAACATTTATCATTTCATTTATCATTTGAGCTTATTTTCAGTCGATGACCTCGTGGGAAATTTACTTCCCGTTTAAAACTAATGGATAGTGTTACCACTAGTTAAAAGTGATTAGTTAGGGTTAGTAAAGGGTAAAACTAAAAATTGGATAAACCCCCGACATAGCTATTTTATGATGGTGGCCATCTTGGATTTGAAATCTATTATAGTCTATAGTGTTTTACTAGTGAAAACCTTTCATTTGATATCCATATCAAAGGAATATAAGGAGTAGCAAAAAAAATTATAAATATATACCATTTAGTGACGGCAGCCATCTTGGTCCATTTTCGTTTATCATAGCTAAGAATACTCCTGACTAAATTACCTTTAAAACAAAAACAATCAAAATTGGTAAATCGGAAGCTACGATGCCACATACACGTCACACTTATAACACCCCGTCGCTTTTACGTCAGAGGTTAAAAACGTGAATTTTTTTAACGTGTCAGTCAACTTTCGCAGGCGACTTTGTGTACGATATTTTTAATTATATTGATTTAAACACCTAATTCAAGGATCGTGAAATTCAGCGAGCAATTGAGGCAAATCAGGGAAGGTGAGATTCAGTTGGCACCGGGAAAATTAGTTAGTAGGTCAAAATAAATACCCATGTCACTAGTAATTAGTTTAACAGGTAACACAGGTATTGGTTGTAACATATATAAAAAAAAGTAAAAATTTAAGTAGTATGTGTTAAGTAGGTAATTGGCGAACATAATTAGAAAACATGCTTGACCGGTGAAGGAAAACCTTTGTCAGGAAACCTGCTTTCGCTTTCGCTTTCTAGCTTTCGAAGATAAGTGAACTCCTCAACTTGCAATTTGGCCAGCGAGGTGGAGGTGTATGTATGTATGGCCTAAAGCCTAAGATGAGTTTTTTTTTTTTGAGATTCTTGTCTCTATTTATTTGTTATGCAAGCGGCGTGCCCGTGTGTCTCCGAAGTTTTTCTACTTCACCCAAAGAGACTTCATCCAATACTTGGACATCGATGCGCAAGTATAGACAAAAGCTCTCGAACAACAGAACGCTTACACTAATTGCACGCAACAATACGGATAAAATGCTTTTTATTCTTGCTGACATTGTGTTGAACGCTTTTTCTATATATTGAATTTATTTTATTGTACTAGTAATTTTGAGTAACGCTTGAACTTTAATTCGAACGCAGTTACGTAACTTAATCGGAAAAATAAACATATCTAATGAAATTAAGTTCAAATAATATAATTTAAAAAAAACTTAAGAAAATTTCTAACTTAAGAAAATAGGAAAAAAGAGGTGCTTAACCTGCCTGAATCTTTTTTGGTTTGCATGTTCTTCGATTCCTCAAAATACCTATAATTCTCTCCTATTTTTTGTTTTATTCCTTAGAAGAAATGGCAAATGGGGCCAACATTTTGGATACTCTACCAACTGTAGATTTAAGTTAGTTTTAATTATTGGGTATTGCTCTTGTTTATACAGATTATAACTTTGTATAGTGTAAGGTTTAGTTAAAACTATATCATGATTTATATGTTTGTACAGTTAATAGAGCTTGTCTCAGAAGATCGATTACTCAAAATATATAATTTTTTTATTTCAAAAGTTGTATGATATATCTCTACAGGATAATCACATGTATACAGTATGATGTTGCACGATCCTCATAATAACGTTTTTAGTAAAATAAAGTCATCATCATTAGCTCAGTAGGACATAAACCTCTTCCATGGCATACCATTCGGCCCTATCCCGGGCTTTTCGTTTCCACCCTCTACACAACCGGCCACACCCTACTGAATATTTCAAAGATTATTATTAAGGCTAAATTAAACAACTTAATTCAAAGACTGAGAAAATAACTTTAAAAAGGCTGTTTATTAGCGAAATATTCAAATTTCACCTTTTAAGCCTATTAGCGTGAACTTTCTCATGAACGCTTATAAGCTAAGCGAGGCAAGCGACATATAAATATTCAAGATTTTTTTTAAGCTTTGCTTTACATGAATAGATAACATATAATTTACAAAAATATTACTTTTATTTACATTTTGTTCTTTGTTAAAAAAAATAACTAGGTAACTACTAATTTATTTTTTAAGATAAGTGGTGTATTTGTCTGATGTAAAGATGAAGTGGCCTAAGATTAAACTTGCTGGGTTAGAAGAAACTGATTCGCTAGCGACAGGAAAAGACCCAGTTATTTCGCAAAAAGTTCCGCAACTTGGCAGTTTGCACAATATAGTTGGTATCACACTTTTAATGACGGCTTCAGGACAAGATCTTTTTAATCAAAAGCGGCTTATGCTTAATTACCAGCTCTAAATGTAATTAACAATATGGGAAAGGAACGTGCTTGTCCAAGAAATACCCAGATCGACCCTAAAACAAATAAAGTTTTATAATCGCAACTTGGAAAGCTTGATGGACTATGTCCAACACCCCTTCTTACTAAAAACCCTTGCAATCGGACGCATATGGGTTGACATATGACGCTGGCAAATTACCTAGATTTGAGAAGCTCTTCCTTAAAGCACAAAATGTGTTTATTCATGGATAAAATAAAGGCAAAGCCAAGTAAGATGAGGTAAACAGGGTAAAATAAGGTACAATAGAGTGAAACGGGGTAAATGTACATTGTACTGTACCAATTACTCGTTGTCCAAATTAATTAAACCAAAGTTAAAGCCCTTAAGTTAAATTAAGACGTCTATTGTTTGTTCCAAAGGTATGAAAATGTAGGAGAAAGGAATATTAACAACAATAAACCAGATAACGCCTTACAGATCCTTTATGCTATTCTATATTACATCCAAATTGCATTATGTGGTATTTTCAAAATATTTAATTCCCGTTATGCTTATTTCTCCTAGTTGGAATATTAATAGATTCCCTATAATATTGAATTCTCATAAATAATTCTTGTAAATTGAATTTTTTTATTAAGTAATATAGAACAAAATGTCTTTGATCTTGAATTATGTGACAAGTTATAGCCACATTATTTATAAAAACTTATAGAACTAACTATATAAGTCGATAACCGGAAAGTCATACAAAAGCATAATTATTGCTCAGACTGAAAGGTAAACAAATCTTATTGCACTCAATCACCAAATCAGTGAAAAATGTTTACGCAGGCGACTCTAATTATTACAACGACATACCAAATGATATTAAGGACTAAAATTAGAGGTACTATGAGCCCTCTCGCCCGCATTATCTGAGTTTAATTAAGATACAAAATCAGTAATATTTTTTTCCTTTGAAAAATCGTCTTCAATCATTTTGTTGAGGAGAACATTTCTTAGCAAAGCAAATTAGAAGTACATTTTTATACATAAAATGGGACTTACTATATTTAATATTACAGTCATATTTTTAAAAACTATTTAATAAAGGTTCAAAAACATTGGCAATATTAGGTACTATGAGCATGACGTCCGAAGCTGATTTTTTTAAAATAATTCAAAAAACTGAGATAGTGAAAACGAGAGGGCGCAACCATCCAATTCTGATCATCAAGAGCGCAGCTTCCGAAAACTATTTGAAAAATTAACTTAAATTACTCACAGTGGTAAATCATACATTATTTATTCTACAAAATTCTTAGAAAACAAAAACTCTTAGAAAGATGCTCTTCCTAGTCATTTATTATTACGGTATTCACTAAGCGATTATTAATTTCTGTAGTTTAAATTTAAACTCAAATATTTTCGTCCAATTGGTTACTGAAATATTTGTGACGTCATCGTGTTATGATAATTTTGTACTAAATTAATTATTTAACCGCATAGTTATTTCTTTCACGCGTTCTAATCAAAACTATAATATTCGTCTATTACATTAGTTTTAATAACACGATAATAATTTGTTATAGGTATACGAGATGGGTATACCTATAACATACTCGTATAAAAAGCAATAGTGTGTTATAAAATTTGACCCACTTTTGAAGATATTAATTGACATTTCTAAAAAAGACCGACGTATATTTCTTTATATGTGAGACAATAATTATTTAAAAAAAGTGACAACCTTTCTTTTAACTGCAGGCGCCGCTAGAATTTTTTCGTTTACTTTGATTTAAAAATGTAATTGAAAAATAGCCAAATTGCGGATTCGGGAGTTCACTTATCTCTGAAAGTTATAAACCTTCTCCGACAAGCAGGTTTCCTCACGATTTTCCTTCACCGTTTAAGCATGTGGTAATTAATTCTAATATGCACATGAGAGGAAAACACAGAGGTGCAGGAGAACCTGGATTTGAACCCGCGTCTTTTCGCTTGTGAGGCAAAGGGTTTACCGACTAGACTACCACTAAACGTGAAGTAACTAGTAATAAACATAAACACATGTTTCACCTTTATAATATTCGCAGAAATAGATACACATTCTCCCTTCGTCTAAATCTTGGATAAGATCTAACGCAAGCACTCGCTTTGCATTTCGAGTTTTGGTTTCGTTTGAATGGCTTCAAAGCAACAATGTAATTGGCGACAGCCAGGTAACTGATTGTTAGCAATCTATACCGAGATTACTTTGATGGTAGACTTCTTTGTCGATACAACCACAAAATATTTTCATAACTCACGTTCAAAGGAAACTTTGGAAAGGAAAATGTTAGTGGTAGGAATAAAGCTTATTTATTCTGTTCGCATAGTAATGTTGTCAAAGCTTTGAAATGTTTATATTTAAAGCATTTCGAGACATTTAACGTCTACAAGTAATTTAAGCAAGTAATATTTAAAAAAATTAAACCCAATTTTAATTTGGCACGCTAAACTTACATAACAAAAATGTTATACTCAAAGAAAATCAAAAATTATACACAATGATTTAAAAAAAATCACAGGATCGATTTTGATAATTCTCATTCAACTCTGTAAGTAGTAAGACTATGTATATTATATTATATTTATCTTTTTAATTCTTAAACATTTGTCAACATAATTATTAATTGCTATTGAAATGCAAGTAAGTTTTTATGTTTAGTTTCCCCGTCTATACTTAAGCTTTAGTTTCTCTCCATCCAAAGGTTGCCTGGAAGAGATCGCTATTAGCGATAAGGCCGCCACTAGTTGCACGTAATCATAAGTTTTATTAAGTTTATTGTATTATTTATATGTGCATACAATAAAGAGTTTTCTATTCTATATGGAAACGATTGAAAAAAACCAACAAAAAAATCAAAAATAGCTCCAGCTATCTCTAAGAAATCGGGGAATGTACTTAAAAAATTTCTCCGACAAACTGAGAACCTTTTTTTTAAATCAGTTAAACAATGATAAAAAACTTAAAGTTTACAATATACCTTTTATTCCCCATCTCCAAAAGAGTTTTTTGCTCTTCGATATCTAAGCGCAAAATTGAAAGCTGTTATTATCCGCTAGAGGATGAAGTAATTTGAATTTAGAACATCGTGTGCACTAAGTTTGCGAATACAAAATATTATCAAACATATTTCCTATGGTCGGCACCATAGGAAATATGTTTGATAATATTTTGTATTTATCGTATAACCTTTTTTAATGTTCAAACTCGGAAACTTCTTGGTGTACTATTTTTTATTTGCTTTACGCGCGCGATATTATTTTTGATGAATGGGATGAAAGGTTACGTGTTGCACTCGAGTGCAAAGATTTTGCACCTCGTGCTCTTTTGATTCTCTCGCTAACAATCAGGATACAAATTTTTGAATTTTAGAATCTTTCCCTAGCTCGGCAGTAAAAAGCAACTTTGCAATCTTGTATAACAAATCACTATTATCCGCTACTCTGATTTAAAATAATGTTTTCTTAAAAAACGGTCCATCTATTTCTAAGTAGTGGGGCACATAAACAGATATTACACAAATGAAAACCTTTTTTTTAAGTTAGTCATCAAGGGCCTGCTCAAAAGAGTTATATTTTTCGAGTATATGTTTGTATACAAATGTGTGTATAGCCAAATATTTGTAACCCTCTACGATATAAACTGGTAGACCGATTTTGACGATTCATTGGATTAGTCTGCACATGGCTATTAGGTTATACTACTTGCAGTATGCGATTTTACTCGTTAAGATACAGTCATCTGACGATTTTGCAGTCGGGTTTTTTGGAATCTCTTCTAATTACTTCATACTTACACCTGAAATGACCTCACTCAAAAGACGGTAGGAGTATTATACATTTTTATAGGTACAACGAGTAAATCTAAATAGGTTTTGCCGTCTTAAGATATTCAATAAGTTGCAAAATTTCAATTAATGTCCCATCTTCAGCCATCTAATACCAACCCAAATTGGCTGCCTCATCTTCAAATTTGCCTTTCATAAACAACCTGCCTATACAATTTCACGGCAACTAGTCAAAGCCCGGCAGATGGCGTGGGCGGTAGTAATTATAACTAGTTCCAGTCATCACTGGCTATTACTGGTAGTGTCCGGCCAAAACCAGTAGTGAGATTTCAATGCACGCGGTGTCATAGCCGAGAACTGGCGCAAATTATAAGCGACAGCTACAGAATCACGCTTTCTTACCCGTTAACGCTTACTGGACTTATTAGTGTCATCAGATGTCATGAATTAATCTTCATAATTTTAACAATTCTATAGAAAACAGTTATTTTTTCTCCTCTTCAAAAAACTGGTAGGTTGTAAGGAGCAACAATACTAATAAAAAAATATGCCACAAATTGTCTCAGATAATATATATAATATTGTGTAGAAATAATTAAGAAGTAGGGATGTTAATAAGTTGAATAAGAAACCGAAATTTCTTATGACTTAGACCATACGACCGCAGCTGCGGAAATGGCCGCATTGGTCACGAATCGAGTCGGAAAATTGCAATTTTAAAACGGAAATCTAAGTATATTTTATCTTTTTATGAACAGCAGTTTTGATATCTGTACTTTTCTGTATTCAAATATATTTTATTCTGAAAAGTTAAATACTTATTATTGCAAAGTTTTTTTTTAGTTTTTAGCTCAGGCAGAGGATAAAATAGTTTTTATTAATTCCGAAGGACAAAATTAAAATATTTCTAATTTAAAACATTATCCATTGCGTCTCAAGCAATTAAGCAAGCGTTGTTGTGGCATTTCAATTAAGCAGTGTTCTATTTTGTTTCCATCTTGCCCCTAGGGATAAACTCCCATGTTAGAGAGATAGTTTCTTTTACAAAGATTCCATCGTTCTTTAGTTCTAAGATTTGTATTACCGTTTTAGTCATAATACGGCCAAAATTTTTTTTTCTTGATTACTGTTTGAATTTGTAACCCGCAACCTTCATTTTGATTAAACACCCGCATACCAGTCAAAAGTGCACAGATTTTCGATAGATATTTTTACCTTTTTTCAAGCCGGTAAATGAAAATATTTTTCCGCACAGGTAAGGCAAGAGATGTTAACATTGTTTGAAGGTCGAACATTGGGCCATTTGGCTAACGCAGCTGTAGTATAATTGTTTATATATAATTAATATATATATTTTAGTAACCCGACAATCTTCGTACCTATTTCGTACGAAATAGTTATCTCCGTTTAAACCTTCCCTACATCTCCAAACATATTACTAGATTAATAGCCGATTCGGTCTAGCAATTCTCGAGTTTGTGAGGTAAACGAACAGCAATAATTCTCATTTATTTATATGGATGGATATTGTAGTTATTAGCTTGTACAACAGCTGCTAATTACGTTTCTTGTTACGTCATCTATCTACGCTCATTTCCATACTAGAGTATGCAAAATCGAGCTGGGAAACTGTCTACAAGGTTGTGAACAGGTCTCTACGGAATCGCTACGAGAAATTGTAGTGGGTCTACGTCGTAGCACCTCGTAGAACCTCCGTAGGTATTAAGACTCCACAGACAAATTTGATTATTTTAGTATGCTGTAGACTTACTGTATAAGTAATTTATGTTAGTTGCATTTAGTTGCTGGGATATTTTGTTAGGTTGCTTAAGAAATACATGGTCTTAAGTTAAGTGGTAAGCTCTCTGAGTAAGCGTGTTTAGTTCCAAACATATCTAAATTAAGGGTATAATTTAGACCGTCACCAAATATTATTTTTGGCTTCTTAAATGGCATAACGGTTACCAAATTATGACACTCCGAATACTTTCGGCCCCAAGGTCAGCAGTAGGTTCAGGTCTTTTTGTTTTTATTTTATGACAATCCGAATACTTCCGGCAACAAGGTCCGTTTTAGGGAACGTAATTTGGTGACCATTTATCCATTTTGGTAACCGTTTAGATTTTTTTGGTAGTAAAATAGGTACTTTCTAGGTGTCTGCAAATATCGTACTAAGATCAAGTGGCTCCCTATTCGCCGTCACAGGGATGTTCATATACTCTCCCTTCTTCATAATGTATTACTTAACCCTTCTTGTCCGCGGTACCTTCAGAAGTGTTTAAAATATTGTCATACTACCCATTTCTATACCTAAAAATCTTCTTTCGAAAATCTCAAGTTATCTATTCCATCACATTCCAACATTTTATATAAGTTGTCATTCACTGTTAAAGTTATTTTGTTGTGAAACAGCCTTCTCGTTGACATTAGCCGTGCTCCTTCTTTCGTTGAACGTTTTCAAGCAGAGAGTCATCATACATTATCTCTCGCTAAAGCCCTTCAATTTGTTTCTTATAATTATTAGTAGAGAATTTGTCTATTTATTTCCATGCATAATATAGTATATGTATATATATATATACTATGTATCTGTGTAGTTATATTAGTATTGATTGTATTTATTATTATTTATTATAGCTGTTTCATATTAAGCTGTAATATTTTAAGGCCTCTTTAGTAAAAGTCATTATCATTTACGTGCATGGTTACCTGGAAAAAGTCGCTTTAAGCGATAAGGTCGCCATTTAAAAGCTGGTATATGGTTGTTGGTTTTTGAATGAAGAGTTGTCTTATCTTGTCTTATCTTACTTTTTTGGGCGGTGTATAAACACGAGCCCTAAATTAATGAAGCGATAAGTTTTTTAAGTACTAGTTGCGATCCACGGTGTTACCCACAGATCTCTATATTTTTTCTAGTTGTAAATATAGTCCATGTCACTCGATTACAATGTAACTTTCTAACTACTATAGAATTTTTGATGTCGGTCCAGCAGTTATTAATTTTATTCGTACTTACAAAAATACAATTCATTGCTCGTTATATTATTATTGTAGATTGCGTGTATATTTAAGGTTGTGTTTTATATATTTTTAACTACGCAGATCTACAGTACATATAGCAGGAAACATTTTAAGGGCAAATAAGATATTTATTAGTTGGTAGTCAAGTCAGTGAACGCTTTGGCTCATAAAAAAGAGTCCAGGCATGTAACTCGATTTTTTTGTGTTAGTTATAGTGACCCTTTTAGGCTAAGTACACCCCTAGCTGATAACTCTACATTTATATTTAGTAAATTGGGTAGTAACTGGTTATTAGAAAATTAATAAGTAGTAGGAAGTACGCAGACATTGTTAAAAGGGAAACAACTTTTAAAAATATAATAATATTCAAAAATAAAATCAAAAACGAATAATCTTTATACTTTGATCTTTTTTGCATAAGCGATTATTCAGTTAAATATCAGAAATTAAGTAAACAAACAAAAAAAATCCAAAGCAATTAATCTACCAAATAGCAAATAACTGAGTTCAATATCTACGGAACCTAATCTCAAATTGTAATTTATTGGCTTTTTCCAACGAACACCACCCTCTTTTTTTAGGGTTCAGTGGTGATCTCGTAAATACGGGCAATAAAATATATAAAGAGGAATTAGATATAAATTTGTTTTTATTTCAATAAGTTGTTTTTATTTCATTAACAAAAGAAGAATTACAAATTAGTGTTTTTTTTTTGCTGAGACCTATATTTGATAAATGATAAAATGATAAATGATTTTTTATTGAGATAAAAACGATTATAAATGTCAGTTACAATTATCTCACATATTATACATAGTTAATTATACTACAAAATTAAGAGAAAACTAAAGAAAAAAAAAAGCATGCACAAATAGAATTAAATATGAAACCAAGTATTAAGTAGGTATATTAAAACATTAATGTCAAATTATTAAAAACAATTTCATACGAGTCCGCCTCGCTGTCTGGCTTTTTGCTTCTATCCTACTGGTCTAACAGACCCTCACAATATGTCAAAAATACAAAGCTAAGTTTTCTCCAATTGTCAAAAAATATGTCACAATCAGGGTTGGCAACAAGAAGTTCCAACGAGCGCGATTTAGTGGGGACATAGTTCGCGCTAGCGTTCGTTCATTGCACACATGGAACAGGTTTATGGTATTTCAATTAAATGGTTAAATAAATAACAGAATGATGCCCCAGATAAGAACTTTGTACTATGAAAAACATTTTTTTTTTAGTTATTTACAGCAGTATATTATTGGTTGTCTTTTGTTTGGCCAAAAGAAATAAGCAATAATACTCATATGCCCGAATATCATTTGCCCGAGTTGTTTGTTTACCATAAAATTCATGTGACATTCTCTTGTTTGTCAGTACATTAGATTCCATAATGATACGAGTGCCATACGTTTGCTATCAATATTAATGCTAATATTATTTAACAGAATATTTCAACGCCATACTAAATTAATTTCAAATACATCCAGCCTTTCTATTTATTTTATATGATAATTGCGGCTTACAATGATGATAAGAAATGATGTTATTGAAATTGACTTGATAGGAAACAAAGTTTTTAGCGCGTGATTAGTATAGCAGATGAAATTATGGCAAATGAAATTCTGGCAAGAAGGTGTACCCTCTAATATTGTCATACGCTATTGACATTACTTACAAACAATATGAATGTGACTTTTTGAAAATAACACCTAACAAAACGTTTAAAATCAATATGACGGAACCATTTATTTATTTTTCGAAGGTTTCTCCCTTCACCTTATTTTTCAATTAAGTCCTTTGTCAATCTAAGTTAATACATATTTAAATTATATTGACTACCTTTAGCTTGTTAGTATTTAAATATTTTTTCATCGCGGCTTTATTGGCAAGATTGCGCTAATAGATTAAACGAAGATTAAAAAACGCGTTTGATGGTAAATGTTGAAGAATTAAAGGAGAAATTTGTTAAAGAAGATATTAAAATATTTATTTTGCAAATGTTTTACTTAAAAACTGAATTGCATTTTACAAAATGCAAGTATTTAGACGAATGTGGAGATTGCAGAAAAAAATCATTGAAGCGACAATGTTTAACTGATCTAAAAATAGGGATTCTCGATTAGGTAAGCTAATCTTTACTTACTGATTTCAAGAAAATTGGAAGTCCATAGAAGCAGCTAATTTTTTCAGTTATTCTTATTAAGCCGAACCACTATGTAAAGGTATTAACAAATATTTTCAGAAAATTAACCGCTAAGGGGGTCAAATAGAGGTTCAAAGTTTTAAACCTAAATTATATTTCGTTTTAAGTGGGTGACAGCTACAAGTAGGTACATAAAAAAGACTTTGACGAATTAAAAAACTCCTTCTATTTTAAAATTACCTAAACTTGAGAAAAAGACTATTCGCCCCATTCGCTTACTACTTAAAAAAGAAAAAGAGAGAAGAAAAAGATTGATTTTTAGCGATAAGGCCGCCATTTGTAGTACTATATTTTGCAAGAATAGTTCTCTAGTATTTCATTTATTGTGTATCTGCAATAGTTAATTAATCTGCTGATAAAGAGTTGTTTGTTATGCAAGCAGTATCAAGAAAAAAATGATTTACAAATATAGACTCCAAACTTTCGAAAATAAGAACCATTTTTAATTCGCGTCTTCCATGCTGTGTCTTTACATATAATTCGGTCTGCAGACATGTTGACATTATAAACAAGAATCTAGTTGAGGTTAAAATTATATTAAATAAATGGCTCCTATCGCTATCTTACCTACAAACTGAGAAGCTTTTTATTTTTAGTGAGATGAGAATTAGGGAAGTTATCAAACACGTAAATTAAAAGAATGGTACCCAGTCTAAAATAGAATAGAGTCCACAAGACGTTCTGAGCTCTTCCTATCCAACGTCCCCTTCCTTATTACTCAACATAAAACCTGTAAGTGGTGTAATATTGTGATACTCTATTATTATTTGCTAGCTTTATTTGTCTGTTTATCAATGTCACAAGAATGGATTCCAAATTGTATTTCACAATTAGTTTTGAAATAATATTAGCTCTTTTTTATTTATTTTATTGATGTACTTTATATATATTTTAACTATAATTTTAACGAACTATATTGATTCTAATCCAATTTAATTTAATTTTTTATTATAATAATTGAGAATCTGTTATAAATTACTTGTAATTTCATGTATAAAAGCCAATATGAAAATATGTATGTATAAACTAGCGCAATTGCATCTAAAGAAACTGTGAACCTGGTTGCCCAAGATACAGGGTCTGCCTAGTTTGGGACCCGTTGTAAAATTATAAACTGACTTGCAAACGATTTCTGTATTTGTGCCTCATATGTATTCTATAGTTATAACTCACGTTTATGGCAATAAATTATTTACTATCTATCTATCTACTTGGTACTCATTTAATAAGCCAAACACACTTCCCGTACCCAACCAATAAACAAACTCCACAATCACAGCCTCTTTTCACGCGTAAACCCTTTCATCAATCAATAAATCGTAATTTATTACCGAAGCAACCTTCCCACCCTTATCTCATCCCCCTTCCCCTCAGTTTTCTCACCTTGGCACTAATTAATGAGATAGAATCCCATGCGAGATACGCGCATCATTTTCGTAGTTTCATTTCGGCACAATATGCTGAGTTAATCAGGTATCTTCAACCTTTTCTGTGTAATTTTGTTCTGAAATTCATAAAAAGTTTTTCCTTGTTGTGTTTACTTATTTTGTTAGGAAAGTTAGTTGGGAGGAAAAGTTTAGCACGTTTACATTGTTTTGTTTAGCTTGTGTAGTACTTACTACCTGAATTATAAAAATTAGAAATAATGAATTTGGTATAATAATACAATTTTAAAATAGTTCGTACTTTTTCAAATTGACGTTTTTAGGCTCATGAACCGTGATAGCATGAGTGTTGAAATTTTGACAAATGATATATTTCAATTGCCGCTACGAGTTAACAGTAAATACTAAAAACAGATAAAAATAAGTATTTAAGGAGGGCTGCGAAACAAAAAACGCGATTTTTGTTGTTTTTTGCTTGATATTAATAAAGGCAACCGGTACAAACCAGAATAAACAATTAATTTTAACTGGATTGGTGAAGGTACGGAATATATAGTGCGCGAGTTCGACACACATTGCGGCTATATTTTTTACTAAGCTAGAATTGTAGCTATAGTTATATTTTGCATTAATTTTCTAAAAATTCATTTAACTTTTTAAATACTACATAGAATTTGAAACTTAAAATTAAAATTTATTTTATAAACCAGTAAAATGATGTAACATGGTTTTGCTTCTTTAACTAGCTTCATGTTACACTTTGCGCATTAAGATAAATTTTCTAGAAATGAGCTAAAGAAGAATAATTAATTCTTTTAAGAGATTTAGAATTGAATATTGCATCTCGTTAATTAAATTCAAAAGTTAAATTAAAGTTCTTTGAACTATTGACCTTGTGATCACAGCAATATTACTGCTATTTTTACCCACTATTAGCTATTATCCTTTTAAATTATCATGACAATTTAAAAATCACTAATATGAAGGGAAAATGATATAGTTTGCAGATGCATTCTGAAGAAGCAATGAACAATTTTCCTTCTCTATTTTCACATCTGATCGTCGTATAGATAAACTCTATTAAAAAGTCTTTAAAGATTCAGGTTTTATGAAGGAAAACAGATCGATTTGGTATTTTGGTACAATAAGGACTTGCAGAGCTAATTGTGGAACAAGAAACAGCTAACTTTCATTACATAAAATTATGGCTCTAATTCAAGCATTGTTGTAATATTTATCGTAAAAACATATTTAAAAAAAAAACATAAAAGACTCAAAAATAATATACTACTTTTTTAGATATAATGGTAGTGGATTTTGCTATCGTTCTTTATAAAGATCACCAGTTTTCGAGTTTTCCAATGAAGTAGAATTTTTAGTACTATTTTCCTAATATTAGTACGCCACATATAAGTTATTTAATGAATTTCAAAATGTTTGAAGCAATTTAGAGGTTTTAGTAACAAGTAGGTTGATTTTTTTAAATATTTAAATTTTTTATTTAAGGTTGTATTTCCGAATTTTCATAGAAATTATTGAATGGCGTCATAGTAAGCTAGTCGAGTATTTGCTGAAATGGTCAGAAAAATCTGACGGAAAAAAATCGTAGAACGTTATGTTATATCAGTCTGTACAGATACTCGTGAAGTGGCATTTCTAAGGCTGGAGAAATCTAAGCAGCGTATTAGTGTAAAACATTATTTAATAAAAACAAAATTAAAAAAAAAAAAAACATTTGGAAACCTATCCCATTTCTTAAATTAGGGTTTTCCATTTGTTATTACTTTGTACTATCTACCCTGATAAAAATGTCTTACACCGGCCTTTCAACCCGTAAAGGTGACCCTATAAACTGGCCCTAAATTGACTAAAACAAGAATTTATTTACGAGTTCTCAGTGACAGTCACAATTTCATTCTCCGAAATTTTCTTCATATAACTTTCGACCTTAACGCTTTGAGTATAGAGTTGAAAGTTGCATGGTAATTGCTGAACAGGTGTCCGGAAAAAACCGGTACGTACCGCTTTCGACCGCCGTATACCGGTTCTCGTTCACGAGTAAAACCACCGAGCGTCGTAAAATCGTTGCTTTATTTGTTATCTTTTGGTTTATATTCTTCTGTTTCGGGTCAGCATTTACATAAAACGGGGTAGCTTTTACGGTATACAGATAAATGATAATATTGAATGAATTTGGCGTTGCGAATTGTGTGTTCCGTGCAAATTTTAACCCTCTTTGCATCGATGTTTTTGGATTGGAATTGAGAAAGGGTTTTTGTGTCGCTCACTTATTTATTTTTTATTATGTTGATTTGCGAAGATTGCTAGTATAAATATTAGAAACGTTAATTTATAAATCAAACAACCATTGATAGTTAGGCGCCTATCGTTTTATTATTTATATATTCTAATTATAAGAAAAAAGATTAAGTCCTGACTGACTGACTGTTGATTCGCTAGGAATCAACGCAGAGCCTAAACCGTTTAACCTAGAGACATAAAATGTAATGAGTATGGCTGTATTAAGGAAGGGTTTTCGGCAATTCAACCCCTAAAGGGGGGCTAAAGGGGAGTTCAGAGTTTGAAGCTTCTTTACATTTCATTTTAGCGATAAGGCCGCCACTTGTGACACTAGATGTAAGAATTTTTCCTGTATCATTGATGTTTGTGTGTCTGCAATAAATAGTTTATTCATTCATTTTATATTGCGGGCAACGCCGCATGTGACAAAAACTCGTTAATATTTTTTTATATTATTTATTAAGTTTAAATAAGTATTAAGTTCAAGTTCTTTTCTTAGTTATAAATTTTCAAACTGATAGGTTCTTTCTGGTGGTCTTGAATGAATGACATCCGACCCATCATAGTGATATCGTAGCGATAATAGACAGGGTCAGAAAACTATTATGGCACAAGGGAAGGGAGGTCTATACTCAGCAGTGATTTGATAAAGTCTAAAAACGATTATCAATTATTATTTCCATTCATTATTTTTAGTACAAAATTTTTAAAGAGCAGTTAGGTCAACACAGTTAGGACAGCTTATGTGATACGAAAATGTCATGAATATTTTTGCAACTCAAATGTCACAGCCACAAAGCTACAGATATTTATGGCATATTGCAGCACAATAGAAATATCACTATAATTTATAGCGCTTTTGTCCAAATACAATACAATATATGGTACCAGGAAAATTTCAATAGGTCATACAAACTGATACGCCACATGGCCACCGTCACATTATTTATAAAGTAATGTATTTAAATTTAAGATTAATTTTTAAAAAAAAATTTTTTTAATTAAAAATTAAACAAAATGAAAATAAATTATGATTGTTAGATGTAATAAATTTATTTATATGTTTTCTTCGGTTTTGATATGTAAATTTAATGTCAGTACTTATTTATACCACTTGTTTAGTATACGAATATTTATAGTTTCATTTATTATTCAGTAATTTCATTAATATTTTTTTTACCAGTAATGATAATTACCAATAAATTGAGGACGAGTTTTGTTAGTAGTTCTGCGAACGATTGATATTAAGTTCACTTATTCGAAGTCTGTTAAAATTCACCGCAATCGCATAATCAATCTAAAACATTAGTACAACGTGTTACAGAAACGGTGATAATACTTGAGGGTGTTTAGTCTACCCATCAAAATGAAATAGCAGAAGAAAATTTAAAAAAAAAATTAGGTTCCCCATACAAAAATTGGTCACGTGATCAGCCAAGTCGTATGGAGGACGCAAAATATTTTTTTAGGTTTTTGTAAAATAGTTTTGGTATACAAATACCCTTAAGTATTGTCACATCTTTTTGTTACACGTTATAATGTTTTTTATTGTCATACTAATCTTCTGAATCTTCTCCCTCATGAAACGGATGTAGGCAATAATCCACGACAATGGTCAAATTACGGGTTATTATAATCTAAATCAAAACCAAGAAGCTGAATCTAGTTTTATTCTGTTCGTAAACGTCGTACCATTTCAGTTTTGAATTGGCCATGGACAGGACAACCCGCCTCAGTAAATCATACCCGGATTGGTAGTTAGAACGACCGCCGCGCCCTCTATCTGCATTTGTCAAACTACGGTTGTAAATCTACGAGTATAATCCCACGCGGTATACTAATAATAGCAGTTCGATTTATGTTTTAACAGTTTTAATTCTAAATTATAACTTAAGTTAGAGGGCATGAAAATATGACGATAAAAAGTATGATGTGAGAGTAGCAATTATAAGGTCTTCACATTTACCGACTCCTCAAATCTGTTTTTTTTAATGTTTGTTATTTGATATCTTGATAACGGCGGGAGCGATTTGAAAAAGTCTTTTTTGTATGAAAGGGAAAGAAACAGAAAATGTTTAAATTTTCTCATAATTGGTTCAGGAGTTTAATTTTTAAATCGAATTAACTGGCAGCTGAAATCACTTCAAAATTATATTAACAAGATTCTTAGTCTCGACATGTGATAAAAGTGTTAGGATCTGTCCAAACTTTTTTAGTTTAAAGTTTTGACAGATCTTGACGGCACTGTTACGTTTTTTTTTTCTTAGTTTTTTTGCATGTAGTTATTATTATTTAATTATATTAAAAAAATGTAAATTCTACAGATTATCAGGGAAAAAAATATAAGAAAGCACACAGTTGAATTTAATATAATACCTTCTACATTTCTAATGCCGGTTAAATCCACGCTCATACTAGTTACAAAAGAATATATAAATAAAACTGCAGTATTTGAATTGCTTATTTGTAAAAAACCTAATAAAATTTACATAAATATTTCATTATACATGCTGGTTTAGTCCTTATTTAATTCCTATTTAGTCCTACTAGACCGTTTAGTCTTGCAATCAGTGGCGATCACGTCAACGTCCCTTCGTTCGGCGCTCTGCAGCGGACATTTGATTTATTGTATTGTTTTGTTACTGTCGTATACTCGTACGGGATTAATTTTCAGTCTGACATATATAAGTCAATTAATATCACTAGACTCTTTGTCATGATCATTTCAACACGTAACGCGGGTGTGTTATGTTAAACGGTTAAAATTCACGTGGCCCGGAACGCGCTCGTTGACTTTCCCGCGTCCACCGTTTTCGGCTGTATATTAAATGCAAAACTAGTGATTCTTCAAGTGTTAGTGTTTAATAATGGTTGATTTAATTGAAATGTCTTGTTTATATGTGGGCAAGCGATATAAAGACAAAATAATGTCGTATTTGCATGAAATGTAACGTAAAGTACAAAATTACAAAAAATATGACCAATAGTTTAAGAATTATAGTATGTTAAGGTTCCTTACTTTTGACATTGATTTTATAAACAGTTTCTTGTTCTTCGAACACGAATCAAAGCTCTTCGCGTGCAAATTCTTTAAGAAAAACAATTCCACTGTTGAACTACCTACCCACATTTTAAATTATTCAAGTCATTTATATTCTTGTGGATTTTGTAGAGCCGATAAAGTATCATAATATTTATATTCTCGGTTTACGACAATGCCCTTATATTCTTATTGGATTTTGGTCAAAGGAATATTTGATTCATTTGTGAAAGGGAAGGATATTTTCCAGGTCGCTTTTATATTTTGTTATGATTTTATTCGGTCGAGTCGTTTACAATATAGCGATACTTTGATATATATTTTAATAGTACTGGCTCAATTTTCATTGTTTTTTTTTTCTTTCGATTTAGCATTATTTTTAAATATTTTATTTATTATCTGTCTCTCACGGTGTTGCATGCGACGGAAATAAATATGTTTTTAATGTTAATTTTTTAACTTTATTGTTTGAATTTCCAATTTTCTCAGTACGGCCCTAAACCCTATAATTAATACACCCTCATAATTTCATGCCCCTAGGTTCAGCGGTTTATGATCTGCTTTAATTGGAAACTGTCAGTAGTCAGTACGAACTTACTGTTTTATTTATATTTACCTAAAGATATTATCACATTTCATGATAAACTAGTTTTATTCATTAGATCATATTTATATCAATCGTATTATGGTTACGACCTGAGTTTGACTAAAGATGATCTTGCGCAGGCATTGTTAATTAAAATATTTGTTCGTTGAGGATAGCAAACACAGATTTTTATTTTATTTTTTATTTCGATATTCACGTGACATTATCAGGGTGGATCATTGCCCAGTAGTACGGCTACGAGCTGCAGGGCGAAGACATTTATGAAAAAAAAATGCTTTGGTATACCAGTGGATGGACGGCATATTCGACTACGCTGGCCAAATTTCAGGTTAGAATCGTCACTTATCTTCGAAAACAGGTTTCATGACGTTGTTTAGTTTCACCGTTGATTTATAGTCTCTCACTGCAATGAAATAAATATGATCCTACTATTTTCGCATAGAAAAGAGATTGCTAAAGACGAAGAAAATAAAGCTGGGATATATTCCAATACGAGCATTATTATCTCTGGCAAGAGAACTGAATTATTAAATTATTCGTGCCATCTGGTTTATGCTACGTTTGCACAGGTTCAGTGTTTTAACATTCTTATGCAATACCTTTTAAAAATTGTAGATTATTTATTAATAACGAAATTTTGTTTTGCTGTTGTATAAATTACTTTATTATATTTGTTCAAAAGTCAATAGTTCCGAATGTTACTTCTTATGTGCAAAGTTCACATCAGTTTTTTAACAATATTGCCTCTGACTGCAGTTTACTTGTGGTAAAACGATGATGTCGTCTAAAATGACTCATATCTCCTTAGAAGAAAAATACCGTTTGAATATAATTGGATTATTAGTTCACGCTTGCAAACATAATCTTGTATACATACATCTTTCATCACACTGGATCACATCTAGATGTGTTAACTTTTCGCATCGAATAGATCAAATCCCACTTATTTGTTGCGGAAAGTTGATATGAATGAACGAATGATCCAGAAACATTCAGCCATTTTGTATGGAAGCATGCCTCATTTTGGTTAGTAATTTTATAATTAATTAATTAATCAATGGTCTATTATATTTCATTTAATGATCCAGCTACTGTCTCGCGTACAAACGCAGCCCTGATGACGCTCTTGCGTGCTAACCTCCATCGTATATCACACGACACCACGTACAATAATGAAAGCGTATTTTTGGCAAATTTGCGAGCGACCCCGAATTTTGCGCCCTTTTTCCCTCCTTATAATGTTTTATATTTCGAAACGTATCGTTATTGTGCTTTATGTCTATTACCTGCCATGGAGTAATGAAATTCCTGTGGCGCGTGTAAAGTCATGCTGTATGTTAATTTTAAGATGATACGTATGACGGTTTGACGCTTCATGCGGAAATCGGTATTATAAAATATCAAAAGAATTATTGCTTGACTTTTTACGACGACTAACTTAAAAAAAAATAAGAATGTTTCAGACTGTATTGTATTGTTTTACATTTTCATCGGCATTTCAATTAATTACTGAGTATTTCACTTTTTTTACTTTTGCAATGCTGACGTCACCGAACACGTTGAGAGCATTCGTGAATTTTTACTTTTGCAATGCTGACGTCACCGAACACGTTGAGAGCATTCGTGAATTTTTGGGTTGTTAGTTTATTGACGGTAGACAAATTGAAGGCCTAGCCTATGAATCTAACCAACCCAGTCTAGAAGGGTATGTTACCTAGAAAGACTCTTATAAGTAATGGAATTAATTTTTGTATGGTTTAACATACTTGCAGAAATAATGTGCGGTTCAATAATGAAGAGGTTTACACTTAGGCAGAATATCACACACTTTTTTAAAATTTTATCAAAGTAATTTACATCTGATTCTGGTAGGATAATGCTAAGGTGTCATTTTAAGGTTCCTTAGTAATTACAAGGTATTCTTACAGTTTGAATTTTAGTATTATTGTAGTATAAATTCGTCGACCACATTAAACATTCTAAAAATTAGAGCGTATGATGTTTGCTACTTTTTACACAAAAACTACTAGACGAATTTGGATGAAATTTAGCACTAAGATAGCTTATGTCCTGGATTATCACATAGGATGTATCCTATGTGATAATCCAGGACATATATGATATGTTGCCCCACGGGAACACATTTTTCTAGGATAAAATACATTTTATACATAAATACATTTTATCCTAGAAAAATTTTTCTATTTGAAAATTAAAATAATACATACGTCATACATTTCCATGGGTCTTTTTCGGATATATAAATATGTTGCCCCACGAGAACACATTTTTCTAGGATAAAATACATTTTATCCTAAATATATCAAAATTAAAAATTAAAAAAAATTATCAAATGTTGCCCCACGGGACCACATTTTTCTAGGATAAAATGTATTTTATAATGACGTATGTATTATTTTAATTTTCAAATAGCTGTCCAAAACTTTACATTTAACCGTCTGTATTCCCAAAATCTTGATTTAAATACCCAATACAAATGATTATCATAAATCTCACACAAAGTTTGAAAACTTGTATCTATTATATGCCCTGATTCATAACCTCACATTTATTTCACTAAGTAGTGAACAATAATGCTACTGAAGAAAATAGTTAAGTGCAGAAGGTCAGTTCAAACAAAAAAAACATGGCTTAAAATAACTAGTTGTATTCTGCGTTCATATGTTTTCACAAGTTTCCTGTAAACCAACATTATCTTGTAATGAAAATAACGCTTTCGTAGTATCATTTAGTATTTATATTGTATTTTTTGTGTTTTCCTAGTTTTTAATAATAACGTTTTTTTTTCTGCCGTAACTGTTTACGAGCTTACCTATTTTACATTTACTGCTACTATTTACATATGAATAAATACTCAAATTCAAATCATTTATGCACCAAAATAAGGTAAAGTACAGATATTGCATAATTTAACAGTGCTGCTTATTTTGCCTGAGCTAGGCTTGTGAATATGTTCAAAGCTAAGCTTAAAAGTAAAGTTATTTCGATTGTCAACTGATATGTCAAAATTAAAAAATATATTATTGTATTTACGTCAATAAGGAATAATTATTATTAATAGGAGTAGACATAAAATCGACGCCATGACTTGTGAAGGAAGTCTTTCACCGTGTACAAACTTTCTTTAGACAACCACTTTTTCAATTCTGCATAAAATTTGTTATCGGGCAATTCGATGAGGTGCCCTGGAATAGAATTATAAATTAGAGGCGCCATGTAAATGCAGTTTTTTCTAACCATTTCCAGTGAGGCACGAGGCATTTTTTTGTTAACCTGTGATCCAGTTCTTCCACCTAAGTTCTCATAAGTAGAAAAAAACGACGAATTACTTCTTACAAATTTATTTTTAAATATGATTTTATGTGCAAAGTGCACCCCAAACTAGAGGCTGTCCCAACTTCCAAGAAAAGAGTGTCATTTCATCAGGTCTTTTACCATAGTCACGCATTAAACCAATCGGTTCTAAAGTCGAAGAGACACCGGCACTGACAAATGCCCGACGGATTAGGTTATTCAGACTGGAGTGCCACAACAGATGACCGGCGCTTTTTTGGCAAGATAAGCCATGGTGGCCAAGTTCATCAACCATTTCACTGCAATGACACTGACTTCGGACTTGCCAAGAAGCACCTATTCGCAAATAAACATTCGCCAAATGGAAAGTTATGTTGTCTAAAAGGTTGCCAATGTTTTAGATGGTAATGCATGCAACGAAAGACCTGATTTCCAACGCGCAACCGCCAGTATACGACCACGCTCTGCAGAAAAAAAGGATATTCTAGCAAACTCTTTGCTTCTGTATCACAGAGCAGCCTATCCCATTGTTTTTGTGAATGTGGCGTTTTGGGCAAAAACTTATTTGGACAAGCCAATTTCCACCAGTCTATATATAGCCTGTTCTAATTACCTGACTTTGAAGTGGTTGACGCTTTTAGACAATATGGCTTAAGTTAAACTATCTGTGCTGTAGAAAGAAGCTAAAAAACCCGGTAGCAATATACAAGAAATTTTAGACTACTTGTTTTTGACTCTTTTTATTTAATTTTTTTAACTTTAAGATATAGTAGGACGGTAGTGCTATTGCGTAAAGCTAGCGATGCAAGAGTAAGCAATCTTAGTGGCATTATGACTCCTTCAACCTTTCAATACTAACTTGATATCACAACAGGTTTTCTGTGACTAATTATTTTGTATCTCTCAAATCCCGGTTGAATTTGGTTACAGCAAGGATTTGTCATGCAATGCCGCGACATCCACGCATTTACATACAAATGAATACTATCACTCTATCCTGCATGAGACTAGCATTGCGGTTCCCAACTGTTGTCGTAGCTTTAGCTGTTGTACACATATCTAGGGTGACGTGTTCTTTGGTTGTGATAATACACCTAAATATTTATTGTGCCTACCACAAAGAGCTAAAAAAAGCGATATATATATGTATGTAAAAGTTTAAATTGTTGTATTATAATGACGTCATATACTAAATACAACGGAACCGTACTGTATGTGGGTTTCGACACGCACTTTTCAAGTTTTTAATTTACACGGAACGTAAGATTTAAAACAAAAAAACATATTGACTGGCCGGTTGGCGCAGTTAGCAGCAACCCTGCCTTCTGCGTCGCTGGTCCCGGGTTCGATCCCCAGACAGGTCAAACATTTGTGTGCATGAACGTGTCTGTTTGACCTGTGTCTGGATATTTATTATATTTATAAGTATGTATATATGCATTTCTAAGTATGTATATCAGTCATCAGGTGACCATAGCACAGGCTTTGCCTAGTTTGGGACCTGAGGATGTTGTCCCATATTATATTATTATCATTATATATATGAATATTGCCATTTTTTAATAGTTCTGCAGCTGGCCAGATCTAATTAATTATGCGGATGGGAGTGTGTGTGTGGGGATATAATAAAACTGATTCAATCACGACTTCAAAAGTAACAGATTATATCGTATTATATATTATATCCAGTTATCGGGATGTACAGTATAAAAGTAGACGCAAAGCGTTTAGGTTTAGTTTCATCTCAAATCACATCATCCCCCTTCACATCACCTCACGTCATCTCATATCATCTCATTTCATTCTGATCCTAAATGTCGGTGACGTATTGCAGCATCTCTACTAATCCGATTGTAGGATAAGGATGCCAGTCCCAGTTCAATTACAAGACAATTCTGATAGACTTACTATCAGCCACTCCTTAGACTAAAATAATGCCATAATTTGCCTCTAATGTAGAAATTGAGATAATCGACAGATCCTGAGAGGTTCTCCAGCATCTGCTATCAGATCAGTAGGTAATGACATGAACGTGGACGTACTTCGCGATCGCTATCATTCGGAGGTAATTTCCTGTTCCAAAAAAGAAGCTTATCGACTCGTCTGAGAAATCCTACTTATCTAATATAGCTGCAGAAGATTTTAAACTAATGTAGAATGGAAATGGTTGACTGGAATACGTAATGTACCTAAGTGATGTTTATTATCGCTAAATGAACTTGTACTATAGCTAACTAATGACAGCAGGGCAACCTCATAACCATTTTATTTTAATATAAATAATAAGCTTCTACTTAAGCACAACTCGCCAAGGGCGCATTGTTGTAAAACAACTATGTGTCCTAGTAAGTGGCACGCTTGCCTAGAAAAAATCGATTTCATATTTTAATAAGACCGTTATCGTCATGTTCCCCATGTCTTTGAAAAACTTTATCCTGGTTAGTCGGCGAATGGCATCTTTTCAAACGTCCCATTTTTGAAAGAAATACTCTCCTAATCAATAATTTCCCGAATACTGAAACATTAAAAACAACTAGATAAAAATATGTATACCAAGTATAGCCATACAAAATATTTATTCGACAAAAAAACTTCCACTTAATCCAAACATACATAAACATAAACTGATAGACGATAGAAAAAAATTCAGACTCGAAGCAGAGATGCTTTGCTCGTTCAGTCAATAAACAGCGAGCGTATTACAGCTACAATTGTAGCTGTAATACGCTGTTTATTCAGAAAACTGCATTTGTATTCACCAAGCTCTTGCAGCTGATAGAGTACACAACATGCTGAATACAGTGACGTTTGTAGCGCACGTGTGCTGTTTATTAGAATCACATTACAGAAGAACGCATTATATTGATCCACGTTTTTTTATATACAGCTGTTGCATTCCAAGTGAACTCTAATAAGTCGTTACAAATGCTCAGATTGACAATTGTAGATATATATAATGCTGTTCAGTACTACTTGGGAATGATCTACATGCCAGCTCATACTAAAGTTCTTTCAAAGGCCACTCTAAAAAAATTTCATACTCTTATACCAACCAATTTTCATTCCGATCCGTAAAGGTACGTTTCGCAAACGCTCTTCTATTTTCATAACAAAACCGCATTATTCGCGCGTAGATTAAGATCGGCTCTACAAAGACAAAAAAAAGCGAATAACCTCCCGCTTTAATATCCGGGTTTCGAGAAATAAAATGAAAAAGACGAATCATCTGCGTTAGACGTTTTAGGGTACCGGATGAATTAAAAAAAAAATGTATATTTTCTAATATATCGGTATTCCTGTTAACGGAAAAATCACTTGTTCCAAACTTTTGACCTTGTGTAAACGAATTGGTAAGAATTACAATGCGCTTACTGAGATTATTAGCTTATATAATGTGGCAAAAATGCAGTGCGCAGACTGTCAAATTGAAATTGTTTACATTTCTGCTTATTCGGTAACGTTAACACGTGCGCTACTAATATTGCAAAAAAAGTAAAAACAAAACAATAACAATCTTTGCAATACCTAAAAAAAGGTGTGTCATGACCCATAATATTCCTCATACAGCAACATCATAAGCCATGCTATGCTAGGTTGCAGTGCGTCCAGTATGACCCACGCTTTATTCATTATTAAAACTGTTTTTGTTTAACTAGAAACAATTTTACCATATATGTACTACTGTAAAAATATTTGCTAGCGAAACATTTTCTCCAACCGTGTTCTTTTAGCAACTTTTGTGAGCAACTTTTTTATTTCATTTCACTTCAAGTTGAGCAATTCACTAGGACTGTAGATTTTATAGCTTGCTTCAGAAGTAGAGTTCAAACAAGTTCGTCAAAAAGAAACCACTGAACTGAGTTATGTAAAAAAATTATTTCAAGTATGAAATTATTAGTATAGTTATGAATTATATTTTTTTAAATATTGTATGAGACTTCTTTTCTTTGTGTATTTTATGTTTTACCCATGTTAGTGGTGTGCCATATGTGTTGTTAATATATATTGTGCAGGGATTACCCTAAAGTAAAATAAAAACGTCCAATATACTTGTGATATAAACTATAATGCCATTTAGCCTTGAACTAACTACTGCTAGACTAATGGTACGAGTATTCCAAAAAAATCTTGAAGTCGAATTTAAAAAAAATTCCTATGCCATATCAGAGGATTTTGGCCTATATGCAACGCTAAGACTAAAAAAAATGTAAATAAAAATCGTTCGTTTGATACACAATAAAAGTTCAAACAGATACAAAAGTAAGTAATTAATAATAGTGCAGTAAATAAAAATACTATCTAGATATATAATGTACAATCTGGTTATAACTAACTAGATTGTACATTCGAAGTTCTGTTTGCTAGCTACCGTGGCAGGATTCCCTGTGATGCTGTGTTTAATTTCACGAATACGATATTATAAAACTAGGGATTATTTTGCCACATTTTTTTAGCTTATAAGTTACATGTTTTATCCCTGTAGATCTCTTCCAAACCTCTTACCAAAATTTCTACCATACGAAAAAACTGTCTTACCACTTAAAATCAAATAGTATTCGGAACCCTCGACGTTAAATATTGCTCTCACACTTTGCGAGTCTTCTTTTTGCTTTTAGTCTTGTGTTTTAGTGTCACGTAAATATAGCTAGCGGTTCCTTAGAGTCTAGTTAACGTGACTTTTGCAATAATGTAGTTTTATTACTTGTCAAATTGAAGCACGACTTGTCTCTGCTTTTTACTTAAAGCTTGTTCTTTCATTTGCGGGATTTTACACTTATTTTCACCTGACTGCCCAATCAGAGGACAATCTTTTTCGGATGTTTGCTTGTATATATGTATATATGATCAGTGTCGGAACTTTTTGAAACAGAAAAAGCGGAGTCCCAAATAAGCGAGAGCGGTTATGTGGGACTCTAACCCACTATAACTTCACGATGTCATACCCGGCCTATAAATGCTGGGACATGGAAACGGACCCATCACGAAAGGTTGCCCCCCGTTGCAGTACGCCAGACACATGACGCACCGCAACCAACTCGAGGACCATACCACCATGTGGGCGACAGACAACCTCCTGCGACAGGTCATTAGTGACCCCGCCGCCTGTAGCATTCAAACACTACTGCGGCCCCACCCTTTCCACCAAATAGCGGTGGTGTTTGCGCCGTGGAAAGTATGAAAGGCGGCGCACCTCAATACCGGTAGTCCTCTCCCGCCGTGGTCCCATCTCACGACATTGCTGCCCGCCTAAGTTGCACTGTCCCCATAGAACACGCTGTAGCCGCTCCTACGTGGATTTAGCGAGCAAAACCCTGTAGAGCGGTCAATCCCGGGTGCATCTTGGCGAGAGCCACGCACGGTGGCTGAGCTTCCCTGCCTCAAAATGTAGGAATCCTTGACATTAACACACACTTAGGTCACTTTCAGATACCTACATGTAACACAAGTAGTTCTTGTTTTATTGTGGTTAGTATTTTTTTGGTAATAAGGGTATTTTAGTAGTTCTATTTCCTTATTCTCATTCTCAGGGACCGCTGTAATAATGGTGACATCATATGAGAAAAAATGTGTTTTTCTATTGATATCGTGATTTTATGCAATAACTTGGAACACAAACCAAATATATTAGTCAAATTATAAATATATTAATTTTTATTTCAAAACTAGTCATGGCACGGAAGTCAGCGATACTGTCCCTAGATGTGTGTGTGAGCCCTAGATGGAGCATGCCTAGTCTGGAGTACACTGGCTCTCAAGGAAGCTCTCTTTTCTCTGCCAGAATACACCGTTAGGTGCTTGGCGATAGAATTTACAACTTGAGGGTGGTAGCTAGCCAGGCAATCAATAGGAAACGCCCTACCACCATGCTATGGTTTCCTCTTGATTATGCGTATATTATTGCAGTTGTCATTCTCAGCCCCTTCAAGTAAATTTGAAACTAATTAAGACGGTATCTAGGACCATTAAACTGGAGCTAAGTGGAATATTCCATTGATTGAGCATCCTCCGCTTGAGAATTCAATGAGATGTACAACTTTGTGGGCGTTTGTCATATATAGATTGACACATGATAGATTGGCTTTTCTAAAATGGATTATAATCTACATAAAGTGAAAATAAGACATAGGTTGTGTATGGAGTTACCCGATCTTTTAGGTGCTTGCAGAAATGAAATAATTTGTCATTTTACCAAAAGTATTTAGTAAAAATTGGTTTAATGTTTCTTTTATAATGTTTGTTACCCGTGTATAACTTTGTGGATAGTTCATACTTTGAAGTCAGCGCCAGTCAAAATCGGTCAGTATTCGTTAATTACAAGGGTTTTTTCCTGTCCTCTCCTATTCTTAGGAGTATTGTTTTTCAGTAACACAACATAAAAATATATATTAAAAACCTTTTTCGTTTTACAAACATACCATAGCCTATATTTCAAAATAACGCCAAAATAATGACGTTGCTTACCTCTCCTATCTAAATGTCACTTCACTTAGAGTATCTCAAGTTAAGTGCTACCCTCAAAATAACGATTCCTGAAACCGAAAAGGGCAGAAGCCTCATAAATAACATGACGGAAATAGAATATTAAACCAACGATACATCAAAAACAGAAGGTTGTTACGAAACATTATCCAAATCAATATAGTATGCAAAATTGTTGTTAAAATTATAAAAGACTGTCAGCCTTACCGGTAGCTTAATAAGTGAGTTGTAGCCTTATAAGTTACTAGTAGCCTATTAAGTTGGTGTAGCCTTATAAGTTAGTTTTGTTCATTACCACCTATGTTCACAGTTTTTGCCATCAACTATTCTGATTATGTAGTATGTAATAAATTAGTTTAGCCCAATAAGTTAGTTAATCCTAATAAGAGAGTGGTAGAATAGTAAGTTAGTGGTAACCTAGTCGGTAAGTTATAAGTTTTTATTCGATGAAAGGTTCAGACATGTTCCTCTGAGTTATTCAGTAATGAGCATTTCAAAATAATCACCAGTTGATGCAACGAAAAAAATATCGTGAGAAATTCTAGCTAAAGAAATAGGTAGGTAAGTTAAGCCTCATCATAGTCTATCATGCTGCGGGTGCAGCATGATAGACTATAATTTATATCTTTTACAGGGAAGACCTTCTCAGTAGTGGGCCGCGAGGCTGCGGTCGCAAAGCTACGCTAACAGTCTTTAAATGACTCGTTTATTGTAGTTTTTACGTAAGCAACTTATTCCTCGTGGTTATTGCTTTCAAATCGAGTTTTTATATATAGCATTTTTTACTATATTTTTAATTGCTGTTTGTTAACACTGTAATAGACACTGATAATAATGTCACAATATTCCTAATCAACGTATCGCTCATTTGGTGCAACAATGTCGTAATTACATATTTTTTTTAAATACGTTAATAATTATGTCATTACGTGCGAAAATTCTATTTACACCCGGAGAAACATCGACCGAATTGCTATTTTGGGTATTTGCCGCTAGATGGCGCGAGTGTCATTGTTGAATTGAACGAAATGGCGCCATTTCTGATGCTACATCGTCCGGACGGCCAGTTGCGCGGGGCCCCCCGCTGAGTGTGGTTGTGTTTGGGAGCTACAACGTCGTTAAGGTAATTATGACATTTAAACTGATATAAATTGGTGCAACAATGGCGTAATTGTCAATTACGCCGTTGTCGCACCAAAATTTAGCATCTTTTTAGAGATACAATGACGTAGTTGTGTAATTACGTCATTTTTTGTCAAAGTAAGCCATTTTTTTGGTGAAACAACGACATGATTGTGTAAATATGTCATTGTAGTTCCAAATAATATTTATTTATTGTTTAATGACAAACAATAAAGTAATTACGTCGTTTTTTCTCCAGATTAATTATTAAACATTAAAAACGATGTCAAAATTGTGTAATGAGGTCGTTGTTGCTGCAATTAATGAACTTATGTATTTTGTACATAGACAAATGTGTCATTGTATTTTTGATCATATTCATATCATTATAATACCCGTAGACATATTGAAGTAAATAAATAGTTCTATGGGCTTTATAATGATACTTATCGAATTGATGTATTTAATCTCACCTAAAGTTTCAGATAACAATCTAATTATAATTCACGCACGATGGATAACCGTGCAAGAAGATTGGTGAATTATTGCACATTAGAGAGAAAAGTGCCCCCATTTGCAAAAAACGATGCTATTAAACGATGTAATGATGGTAAGTACTTAGTATGTAAATTAACATTTATTCTGATATTAGTTGTGCCCTCGATTTTTGCCTGCTTATTTCCCTATGATAAGAGAATACGTCTTGTTAAAATTATATAAAAATATATCGTATATTCACGTCCTCACTGTAAAAATATATTCTATGCGACGACCTTTACCCAGCAGTGGGACATTACGTTACAGGATTATTATTTTACTTTTTAAAACCCACTTAAATATCATTGTTACAGATATTCATAATACAGAACCGAAAAATAAATTAATTAAAATCAATAATACGCCAGAACAGAATGTGCCTCCTATTTCACCATGTTGTGTTGACAAAACTCCCGATCCCCCAATTTGTAGTATACCGGAAATGCAGGAAAAGGAAGAAGATTTTTTTCCAGATGACAGTGGAGATGAATACCGCCCTGAAAAATCAAAACATAATACAGACCCGAAAAATAAATTAATTAAAACCAATAATACGCCAGAACAGAATGTGCCTCCTATTTCACCATGTTGTGTTGACAAAACTCCCGATCCACCAATTTGTAGTATACCGGAAATGCAGGAAAAGGAAGAAGATTTTTCTCCAGACTACAGTGGAGATGAATACCGCCCTGAAAAATCAAAACATAATACAGACCCGAAAAATAAATTAATTAAAACCAATAATACGCCAGAACAGAATGTGCCTCCTATTTCACCATGTTGTGTTGACAAAACTCCCGATCCACCAATTTGTAGTATACCGGAAATGCAGGAAAAGGAAGAAGATTTTTCTCCAGATGACAGTGGAGATGAATACCGCCCTGAAAAATCAAAACGCCCAATAATAGAAAGAAGGCACAGATCGACATCCAGTTCTTCTTCCAGCTCTTCATCGTCTTCCAGCTCGTCATCGAGCTCTTCCTCCAGCTCTTCCTCATCATCAAGTTCTTCATCTTCTGGGAACACCTCTACACGAAACAGTGATTCAATTTTGTCGCAGAATCAACCATTGATTTCAAATGTAGAAAACCGTTCCAATGCTGTAAACATTAACAATTTTCAGGATTCATCAGCTGAAATTTCACCTATCAATAGTATTCAAAACAATGAACCTAATAACATGGATCTAAACCGAGAATCCCCTCCTATGAAAACAAAAAAAAAGGCAAAGAAACCCATCGTCTAGGAAGAAAAACAAACGTGCTCAATTGAAGAATTCAGGTCAGGAATATATTTCTCGGACGGGCAAGATCATTTCGGCAAAAGAGATGAAGCCCCCTTGTTCTAACAAATGCAAATATAAATGTTCGGACCATATTTCAGAGGACCAAAGACATGAGATTTTCAAAATGTATTGAGATTTAGCTTCGCTTCAAAGACAGCGTGATTTTTTGAATTCTACAATAACTGTACTACAATTGGCACAAAGACGTCTGAAAACTAATGTAGAAAAAAACAGAAAACCAAATACTTACTATTCTTTGATATCTAGTGGTGTGAGTGTCAGAGTATGCAAATTATTTTTGTTGAATACCTTGGGCATTTCTGAACGTACTTTACGTACAGTAATTGAAGCAAAGACCAATAATAATTCCAAAGGAGTAGCACCAATTGACAAACGCGGTCGTCATGAAAATCATAAAAAAACCTGTTCTGAAGTACAAGAGTCTGTTCGAATTCATATTAATTCAATAAGTAGAATTGAGAGTCACTATCTCCGTGCTAACACCAGTAGAGAATTTATTGATGGCGGCTTAAGTATTGCTGATCTGCATCGTGACTATAAGAGATTAAGAGAATCAGAAAACAAAGAGGCTGCAACTTACGATTCATACTTTCGCATATTCAATACTGAATTTAATATTTCTTTTTTTACACCAAAAAAAGACCAATGTGATGTCTGTGAACAATATAAAAATGCTGTTGGAGAGGACAAAGAAAATCTAGAACCTAACTACACAGAACATTGCCGGCAGAAACTACTTAGTCGAATGGAAAAGAAAACTGACATAGAATTAAGTAGAAATAGGGACAGTAATGAGATAGTCGCAATTTATGATCTTCAAGCAGTTATGCCGGTGCCAGTTGGCGAGTCGTCATCTTTTTATTATAAATCAAAATTGAACTGCTTCAACTTGACAGTATGTACCTGCTATAATTCAATAATATTACTTTATACTTCGCAACGAGTTTAATAACATTCTTGTTTTATAGGTAACAGATATGAAAGAAGACCAAACTTATTGTTACTTTTGGCATGAAGCTATGGGAGGTAGAGGAGCAATGGAAATTGGTTCATGTATTCTGAAATACCTACAACAAGTAGCTGTTAATCACCCTGGCAGTAACATCACATTTTATACAGACAATTGTGGTGGTCAACAAAAGAACAGGTTCGTATTATATTTATTATTACGAACAATGCAGTAGTAATGGGTGTCTTGTTTAATATGTGGTTTTATTTTTCAGATTCATATTTTCTATGTATTTGTATGCAGTCAAAACTCTTGCAATCAATAAAATTACACATAAATTTTTAATTAGAGGCCATACTCAAAACGAAGGGGATACAGCTCACTCCATAATTGAAAAGGCAATAAAAAAAGCTAAAAAATCTGGTGCTATTTACGTGCCAGATCAGTATGTACAAATAATAAGATCTGCAAAGAAAAAGGTAACCAATATATTGTTGAGGAACTAAATTTCGATGATTTCTATGATGTGAAAAAATTAACGGACTAAATTGAACTCAACACTGCCAAAGATGTGGAAGGGAATACGATAAAGACTTCGGATATAAAGGCGATTGAATTCAGAAAAGATAATGATGCAGTATACAAGTATAAAGTTAAGTATGAAGATAACTGGACTGAAGCTGAAATAAAAAAAAGAGCCAAAGATCTACAAGTCAAAGAATAACTAAAGATATACGTGATATTAATGTGACTCCGGCATATAATTCAAAAAAAGACATTCCTGCCAACAAGAAAAATGATTTAAAAGAGCTTTTACAGAAAAATATTATTCCTCGGTATTACTCCGCCTTTTACGAAAGTATTTTTTAATTATTTTCGTTCTATAAATTAATATTATACGTTTAATAGTAGATTATTAGTAGAAGACATAAGTAGGTTAGCAAATAAATGTGATTTTTGTGCCATTAGGTATGTCCTACAAATTGTGATTTTAATTATTAAAAATTTAGTTGTTTTTGTAAGATGTTTCCTTTTTTAAATATTTAATTAAGTACCTAGTAAATAAAAATTACCTCCTGGTTTTGAACTGATTTTAAAAATACATAAATAAATGTAGAATTTGATTTTTTAATCTAATTAGTTTTATTTTGTCACAACTGCAAAATCCACTAAGCACACGCATTATTTCTTAAACTGAATTCTGAAGAAACATTGACATATTTACATACACCTCATTTTATTTATGCCTATAATTTAGGTAATATATAATGTACAGAAAAGATTGGGACTGTAATAGAAACAACACAAATTAAACTTCTTTTAAAAATGACTCGGAATATAATAAGTCTCCCCAAAATGCCATACCTCGAATACAAATCTTTGATTGGATCTCCTTTAAAAATTCTTAAAGTGTAATTACGCCATTGTTGCACCAAATGAGCGGTATGTGTATAAAGAAAAAATATTAGTTAAATATACGATCAAGTTTTCTTCCCCTGTCATAATTTAGGGTTACGTACCCAAAGAGTAATAACGAAACCATATTGACTAAGACATTGCTGTACGGGTATTCATCTGTCTATCGCCAGGTTGAATCTCACGGACCGTGACTGCCTAGCAGTCGAAATAATCACAAATAAGTTTTTTTTTAACAATAAATATTAAAAAAAGAGTAAAATAAATATTTAAGAGCCTATGCCTTACACAAGAAATGTTATTATTTTGCCGTGTCTTAGTTGATATTAATAATGACATTAATTAGAAACTTAAACTAATGTTGTATTGATCATGATACAAAACCCTCTCATGCAAGAGTCCGACTCGCATTTGACTAATTTTTCATCCTTTCTTATCCATATATGGAAATAGGGATGTCCTATTTTAAACCACGATCTTCTGCCTTGGACATCCAGTCTTGACCTGCTTGCTTCTATGGTCTAGTGATCGCTATTTATTTTACGGCTCCAACTACAGCGGTCCATTTAGGCTAAATGGCTGATCATATAAAGTTAAGTAAAGTAAAGTAATATTTATTGACCTTGAAATTACGTTCGTTACAGGCAAGTCTTATTACATTTGAATTAATAATTACTTAAAAATCTCATTTATATACGATTATTTAATATAGCCATTTTACCGCGGATTCATTCATTAAAAGGCGACCATCTTGGCATGTGCTTGCAAATAGATACGACGCTATGTTTTGTCAGCATTTCGTGATCTTTAGTTATAATTTGAGTTGTGATAAACATTTCATTTCTTTTAGTATTTCGTTATATAGTTGCGTTGAAACATGATATGTGTAAAATTGTGATAATCCCAAATAAATAATTTATTCATAGGTACATTAATTCGAATTTGAATCGAAAAATTAGCATCAAATGTAAAGAAAAACATATCAGCTTTTACTAATACATACGTATATAAAAATATTATTACTACATAAATTATTAAAGATGATAAAGAACAGATCAACAAAAACCTAAAATAACTTTCCAGTCCATAGAACATCGTATCATAACCGTTATTGAAACCATAAAAACATTTAGCCCAAGATTGAATTATAATGTAGTATGTGCATAATTACAGAGTCGTACATATGTAGGTGCCGACGTCATTGAGAAGGGTCGCTCCTTGAATAAATTACTAGGGTACTTGGCCCTTTGTGGAGGTCCTAACGTTTTGTCACCCGGATAATGTAAATACGGGAGGACGACATGTTTGCCTAGTTTATGGATCTTGCCATGGGAGAAGCGAGTGGAGCAGTGGTGTTTAGAAGTGGCGTGTGGTTTGGATGAATTGATGGTGTAGATATAGTAACTTAGATCAGGCAGATCTTATTGATATAGATATAGATTTATCAACTTCCCAAAACAGGAAGAGGCACTCAATTCAACGGCTTTTAACCCAAATCCGAAAGAAGGAGGGTTATGTTTTTCGAGTGTATGTATGTATCTATATGTATATCTTTGGCATAGACGGCTAGTCGTATTTTATGTGAGTGGTGTCAATAGATTCATCTATTCAGTCGTGAGAGCGACACTGGGTACATCAAAATTTGATTGCGATTAGGCTCTAAAGCATGCCAAAAATTTTTTTGGATATTCAATCCCTGGAGAGGTCCAATTGGGGCTCAAAGTTTTGTACTTCGTTATATTCCGCCGCGGGTGACAGCTACTAGCTTATAATAAATTATAGAATTTTTCGAAATGAAAAAAAAAGAACCTTGTAAATATTAAAAACAAATATGCGGAGATCTATTCTGTATACCTAAGAAACCACGACGAATTTTTTTGGTCTCAGCATCATCAGTGCCTACAAAAGCAATCGTAGATTAATTTCATGTTCTACCGCTAAGAAGCTCAAGCTAGCCGCCGAACAAATCCAGCATGGTACTGTTATTATATTTTTCAATAAACAAACTTCAACTTCTTCTGCAACCACTGTCAGAAGCCTACGACAGCGGTCTATGAAAACACAGAGAAGAAAATCTTCAGATATCCAAGCATCTCTTAACAATCATTGTACATACGGCTGTTCGATATAGAGAGATGAATCATTGCAAAATGGGGGAAAAGAAAATCAGCTTTTTTGAGTGTGTGCACTTGGCTACAAAGAATTTTATTCAAAAATGCCTTGACTCCCTCTGATTTAAAGAAGAAAATTTTCGCTGGTCACTGTTTTCAGTATTACTCGTAGTCTAACCCCGTACATGTTACGTACTCCTAAAACTACTGTACTCGTAAAAAAATAAATTAGGCTTAAAACTACAAGATCATATAAACAGTAAAGCTATAAAGACAATATATACAAATGGCTGCTAAACTTAAATGATACTTGGCTGGACACTGCAAGATTAAGAGACAGCAGATGGAGTATAACAATATTACATTGGTAGCCAAGAGACAGTAAAAGAGATAGAAGACGTCAGTTGAAAAGATGAAGAGATGACACATAAAAAGTAGAGTGGAACATTTTGGATTTAATTAGCAGTTGCATATCTGTTTTCTAATTTCTCTTCATTGGTACGTGTTGCAGAAATACAGAAAGTGTGCTAAGGATCGAAGTGTCTAGTAGATATATTGAAACAATTATTATTGTTATGCGTGACCTTTTGTTCTCTGTTACGCGATACATATGTTAGGGATATGTCAGGTTTTTTGCTTTTGTTGGCTTCATTTATTTATCGTTGCTGGCGTAGACAATGGTAACCATACTCGTGCCATATTTTTCTATTTTGTGCTGTACATACAGCACAAAATAGGAAAATATGGCACAAGTTGGAGACTAAAGTTTTAGCGCTACTAAGACTTCACTAGACTTTCTTTTATCATTTCATTGCAATAGTATGTATAGATACAATCATACTTAGATCTTAACTTACATAACTCATCATACCCTGTAAATCTAGTAGATAGATTTCTAACGATTCAATACATAGCTATTTTTATACATATAGACTCGCTTTAGGCATTGGCTGCCGCTGTGATAAATATTGTGTCTCTGTCAACTATTCTACTCATCGACAAAAATGACCGATACATTCAGATCGCGTCCCACTTGGAACTTCTTTCTGTAAATAAAGCGACAACGTATTCATTCGAAAGCTGAATAGACACAATACATTTCGACATCACAATATACTGTTATTTCCATAACGGGACTGTATTGTGGGGTATTTATGTATATTTATACCGCTATTGAGTCGTTTCCTTTGGGAACGCGCGCTGCCGTATAAATGATTAGACTCCTTAAGTATTCCTGTGAAAATTACATGTTTTTCAGCATCGATATCTGATGTACTTTGTAGTTTGTCCGCCACTTTATTATAGACATGCCGTCACTTTGACTTGACCACGAAGACTGATTGTCTAGACTATAGAACTTAAATGGTTTAATAATGTCGTAACTCTCAAATGCAAAGAACTTGAATTTTTACGGTTTATTATTCTGTTTTTTTGAACTTGTATTTATTTTTAAGCCCTAATATGATTGTGGTCGCGAAGTCAACACTTAACGGAAAACTACTACAAGTAGTTATAGCGATCGGTAGAGTGGAGTCTGAATCAAAAAAACAAAATAGTGTCATTCCTTATTATATTGAACAGTTTTGACAATAGCGCTAACCCGCAATTCAACAATTAATACTTTAAAATATACTATAAACTATTAGTAATTCTTTCAAAAAGTCTGTCCAGTGTGTGACGAGACACTCATATTAAATGGTTCTGTAGCGTTCTACAACCTGTAACAGAAAGGTGTGACAATACTTAACGGTATTGGGTAATGAAAATGAACTCATCAAAATGAACCCATAGTTTAGAAATCAATTTACTTCACTTTGGTGTGTAGACTGACACCGCCACCGTTAAGTATTGTCACATCTATCTGATACACGTTGTATATTAGAATGTATTTAAAAATTTGATATTAATAGTATTTAATTTATTATAACTTTTTTAAATATTTTTCTTTATTATGTTCTTTTTAATGCTGAAAAAATAAATGTCGTGTTTTCTTTCCCGGTTAGAATGAATATGGTTTTTAATTTGGTTCGGTAACATTAAAATTCCTTATTCGTCTTCCATAGATAACTATTGTATCCTAGAATGTTTTCATTTGAAATAACGGTTTTCCCGTAGGAATGAAACTAACTGAGGTGTTTTAGAACATTGGTCTTTATATTGGAATGGTAGGGAAGCACATTAAGTTTGTAATATGTGGACTATAAACAATTTGAAAAATATTGTGTTGTTATACAATTTTAGCAACTAGTTTTAGAAGGGGTATAATACAACGGGTACCAGCAATATGTTTATGGTTTCTAAAATGGCTAAACACGAGCCTTTTAGAAGTAGTGTTGTTCTCTGAACAGTAAACAACTGACATCGTGAGCAGAAACTATAGAGATTTCAACCTCTTTGACCTCTATAACCTTTTTGCTTGATTTAGTTCATATCACAAGTTTTAATTGATTTGATTGGCAAAGATCTTTATTTACCTAAGCTTACAAATTATAACTAACTCAGCGCTTAGTTAACTAGTTACATTGCAATAGTATAAAATAAACTTACTAAAATATGTCTAAAATATGTATTTTATATAAATATATTTTTTTTAGTTTTAGTTGAAATTAGGTTAAATTGCACCAAAATTTAATTTTTGAATCCTTGACGACAAAATATCTGAAAGTTCGTACCACCTATATCTATACCAAGTTTCGTTAATCAGAATTTTGAGTATTTTTCTAAGAAAGAGGAGGTTTTCAATTCGTTGCTTTTTTTTAGTTTATTTATTTTCCCCGAATTCTCAGAAACCCCTGGCTGATATGCAAAAAAAATGGCTTTCCTGATAAAATTATATAGGCGCCTGCCGAATTAAAGTAGCTTGTCATTAATATTACATCCTAAGGTTACCAGAAAGATATCGCTTTTAGCGATAATGCCGCTACTTGTGACACTAGGTGTGAGATTTTCTCTGTATATTTAATGTTTGTATGCCTGCAAATAGCTAAATTCATTCATTCATTTATACCTGAATTTTTATTTAATATGCACTGATAAGTAAAAACATCTTTTATTGAAGACTACGAAAGCTGTTCTAGTTACTTGCTTACTTTATGCTTTGACGCTGTATCACACGCCGTCGCCGCCTGAGGCAGAGAATACAGAATAAATAATAATACTCTGCGGCTTTTGATCTTACAGCTTCCGTAACAACTAAACGAGAAAACGTGACCAGCACTTACCCCGGGAGCACTTAGAAATAATAGGTCACAATGAACCGTCATACGTATTAGGTATGCATGAATTGTTTTTTTTATTCACATACATTATATCGTGTATCCTTTTTAAGTTAAGAAGTGATTACTAGCGATTGCAATAAACCCGACTGCTCAATATTTAAACCTGTGTATCTCCCTTACTCATTTTTTTAATTTTGTTGTACCCAGTGTCACTCTCACGACTAAGACAAATCTATTGACACCACTCACATGAAAATACGAAAAGCCGTTAAGGCTCTAGGGCTTGCCAAAGAAATATACATACATACATACAATCGAAAAACTTAACCCTCCTTCTTTCGCAGTCAAGTATTTTTTTTATTTAATCGTAGTACCAGTTTTTAGTTAGTAGTAAAAAGTTCGTATGAGTTTAAGTTACCGCTAAGGAGGAAAACTTCTCTGAATAAGCTGTGCTAAGTTAAAGTTTATGAAAGTTGAACTAACTTAGACTTGCTGTACTCGGTATGTTATTTTACAAGTTCTTCTGACACATCTTTCTTATTACATAGTTTTATGAACGTTAGTTTTAGTATTTACCTCCTTAGAGAAGGTCTGTAGAAGGCAGGTTTTTGGAAGGTTCGGGGAAAGTTTTTCTCATTTATTTAACAAAAAAAGGAATTGATGATATCCTTAATTTTTTAATATTTTGTGGACAGATAGATTAATAAACAACTCTTAATAAAAAAAATTACCGATAAATTAAAAATAGGATAGAAAAACTTATAAACATATACTAATCATTAAATGGCGGCCTTATCGCTTAAAGCGATCTCTTCCAGACAACCATGCACGTACGTATCAAGACATAACGACCCTCTGTTGGGTTATAGTTTACCAGGGTTTGAGGACTTCAGTTATTAACCTTCAAAAGTAATTTACCCTTCTCCGATAAGCAGTATTGTTTCCTCACAATGTTTTCCTTCGCCGTTTAAGTACGTGGTAATTAATTATAATATGCGTTTTTTTATCCTTCACAGTTAAGCATTTGACTACAATTTTGCATGAGCTCGGAAGTCAGCGTTACTGTAGCCCTAGATGGAGTATGCCTAGTCTGGAATACACTGGCTCTCAAGAAGGTTGCCAGAACTCACCGTTAGGTACTTGGCGAAGAATTTTAAAACTTGAGGGTGGTAGCACGAGTGAAAAACACAGAGCTGCATGCGTCTCTGGAGTTTGAACCCGTGCCCCATCATCTGTAAGGCAAAAGCTACCGACTACTCTCTACCACTAACTTACACCGAAGATATTCCTAGACTAAACTTCACATAAGCTAGCTTTATCGCTGAAGACAGGCACGATAAAATTGAATTTCACATGCACACAATACCCGGGCATGTGTTAAGTTAGTCTATTTCTATGCTAATTCTTACCTAGGTATGCAGTTTAGCCGCTGAGCTTCCAAAATGTGCTAAGACAGAGAACCGTTTACCTAGATTTAGTGCTCTGATTAAAAACTTTAATACGTGCATAATGGTGGTTAGGTTACTGGTAACACTTGCATCGCGATGGAATAAGATAAGTTAAGTTTTAAGGACTATTTTGTACCTATTTTGAGGAAGAACCACACCATAAAAACAAAAATATTTTTCGGATTCTCGCGTTGATATCAAGACGAGGCGGAAAAACACTAACTATCTTGTATATACTATCTTATTATAAATGGATTTCCGCAAAGTAACGCCTGATTCTATCAATTATCTCTGAATATGGATAACCAACTAAGTTGGTTAAGAAAATATTAACCGACAAGAAAATACACTTGAATTGAAAGAAAACCTTCTTTATTGAAGTCAGTATATCGGATTTATAGCAAAGACTTGCTGAGTTGGTTAGAAACTTAAGCACCTAATTTAAAGTTCTAAGTGCGACGAAGTAGTATTTTAAAATGTACGATAAAACTAAGATATTTATGGTTCAGATTGAACACTTGCGGGATTTATTAAAATTGCCTCTACAATAAACTTCAACTTGTAAATACAGACTAGTATTAATTCTACAAAACTAGGTCTTTGATAGATTTCAGGTTAGAAACCTCGCTTCAGGTATTTAGTAAAGTAACCAGCAAATATATTAAGTATATAGTTATGCATACCCTTGCCTTTCTGCTCTGATGTAGAGACGGCTTACTCAGCAGTACTTGCACTTGTGTGGAAAGCTGACCAAGGTATCTCCCATCGAACCACCGAGTAGTATGTAAGTTAATGTTAAGAATATAATCGTTAGAATATTCATTAGTATTAATGCCTCCAAATCGGCAACACGTATTATAAATTTAGTTTTCAAAAACATAGTTTAACGCTCCCTAAATTTAACTATTTACTTCTTTGTATATATTTATTTATATTATATTTATATATATTGACTTTGTATATATTTATATATATTGACACACAGAATACAGTCAAATAAAAACATTATGAAGTAGATACAGTTTAGATCTAAATTATGTTTTTTGATATAAAGCAGTAAATAAATCAGTAAAATTTAATTCAAAGTGCGATGCAAATAAGTCTAAAAACAATTATATCCTAATACTATGTAAAAAAAGTATTTTCCTAATAAGAGATGTTTATGAGTTTAAGAGATGATGTAAACACTATGTTTTTGATATCATTTTTAAATTTAGATATGTTTTGATAAAAATATCAACAGAGTTGTGATGTTCCTTCAAGATTACGATATTTATACATGCATGATTTCATGCATCTAGGTTTAGTGTTTAAGCTTTGCATTATTCAGTCAGGGCTTTAGTCATTTATATGACATATATAGATATATATATATATATATAAGACATGTCATGTCAGAATTCTCTATTAAGGGTAGAAATTCTATAAAACATGTTGACGATTATGAATTAGGCTTCGCTGGTTTGAATACATCTCATGTACAATAATAACATAAATGAGAAAGTGTGGATGTGTATGTTTGTTATTCTTTCACGCCCAAACTGCTGGATAGCTTTATACTCTGCACACTTAGGCTACCTTTTATCCCGAAATACCAACAGGTTGCCGTAGGATAGCAATAAATAAGCTAAAATCTTTATGTTTTTTTATGAAATGAGTGTTTTTTTCTTCTTCCCGGAATAAATACATATCTAGTAGGTAAGTCCGAAAATATTAAGAGTTTCTATGAAATGAAACATTTTGCATACGTATCAATCATACTCTTAATATTGTAGTAACTTCTAAATTAAATTAACGCAAAACTATAAATGGAACTATTGAAAGTTATGCAAGGACATCCCATTTGTGATTCGATTAAAATCTACCGAAAGTTTTGCCTGCCAGGTGTCGTGAGGCATTCGCTTGGTTTTCTTAACAATCTAGTTGAAATTAAATATAGTTGTAAAATTAACCTAATAGTTAAATTAATTAATCAAAAATATTTTATGACTTTTTTATTTTTTATGTATTTTAGTATTATATTATGGATAATTTTAATCGTGAAAAAACTTCCAAGGGGAAGTTTTGATATTAAGGAATATCTACTAACAATCACCTTCATTCTCCACAGATAATAATTACAACCATTTTGGTCCCTCTTAGTCTTAGTCGTTAAGGTACAGTTTGGTTATTATGATCTTACAACTGCTTCATTAATTATTATCAGAAGTCCCACTGTCAAATTTACTATTTTAGAGTCAAGTAAAAAAATAAATGATTGTGAATAAAAAATACCCACACTACCAAAAAATTTGTTCATTGATTCATTCAATCGTTCCAGCGACCACCGACCGGTTTGACAGAAAAATTAAAATTTACAATTAAATACGTACTCGTAGAATACATAACTGTATAGGTACTAAGAAAAATATAACTGTAATCAAATACCCAGATGATTCATCAATCGTTCATTCATTAATTCCTTGATTATTGTGGCCGGCGGTCAGAAAGATACCTTAACCAAAATTATTGCACACCAAAACGGCGAAGCCCAAGTTCTTGCTGATAAGGACTTGTGGCCATCCACGGACCTGAGGGTCCCAATAACCGTTCTTTATGAATAACGACGCCAGATAAGTCTATGATAGAGAAACTTCTGAAGCGATCGTAAATTGAGCTCCAAAGGCTTAGAGCAGCGATAAAAGGGACTGGCGGCCATCAATAATTAAGATAAAGTTGAAAGTAACGCAAGTAACTATGTGGTAATGAAATTAATAGAGGAAAGTGTAGTCTAGTGATTTTTACAACTGCTGTGCAACTGATAGGTATACGTCGCGTAATGTATGTTGACTAAACATATATCGCGCGTGATATGAAATTATCTTGCGATATGAAATTACCTTTTGTGTTAATTTAGCTAAATCTTTAAAATTTCTTTAATAGCCCTTTTGGCACAAATATCACACATATTGTGAGAAAACGCTGGTGTCTGCAACACAGTTTGACTGTTGCTTGAACCAGCGGCTTTGCTCCAAATTTTGTATCTAATTTAAATGTCAAAAAATACTTGATTGATTGAAGGTAATTCACACCTGATTATAACCCTCGACGTGTGTGTGTCTGTTTATGACGTCGTAGATGCCAAACGGCTGAACTGAGTTTGATTTTGTTTTTATTTTGGTTGCAAACTGTATTAGTCAGGTGTGTTCTTAGATATGTTTATTAAAATCGTACTTCCTCAATACGGAAATTGAATAAAACAGAGCTTGACACACAAAATGGCAATCGTTTTTTTAATTAAAATTATATTTTACATATTTCTTTAATTAAATCTGAAATAAGACAATTTGTATACCAATTTTATAGTCTAGACTTAAGTCATTTTAAAATATGTCTCGTGTTATTGTTTTAAAAAACTACAATTAAGTAAAATTTAATTTTAATAAACCACCGACATTAAATAATACAAAATATAATGAGCCCTTTGTGATGACGGCCATCTTGTATTTGAAATACATCACAGTGTTCTACTAGTTAAGCTCTTTCATTTGAAACCCATATAGAGAGAGTTGTGAAAAAATTATAATATTATACATAGAATATAATAATATATCGTTGTGTCTGTTCCATATTTAGTTATGTTTATTATATAATATTATGTTTACCTCGCTAAGGTCGCTCTAGTTTTGTGACATCTTGTACGTGCATGGTTGCCTGGAAGGGATCGCTTTAATCGATAAGGTCACCATCAGAAAGCTAGCATGTTTTTGTATTGTTTGTTTTTAAATAGTGTTATAATCTTTTTTTTGTTGATAAAAAGTTGTCTTATCTTAATTAAGTAATAAGTAGTCAAATAAGGAATACCAAGACATTAAAAAAACTGAAAACTCAAAATATAAATTAGTGAACAGCAGCGTTTAAATGGTAATATTTCTTAACGTGAGCTTTAAATGAATCAGGAACCCGGAACAATTACGACTTATTATATTTCAAACAAAGTAAAACAATATCAAAATCAGTCATCCGTTCAGAAGCTACAATGCCACAGACACGTCAAACTTACAATGTCCCGGGGTTAAAAAACAAAGGACTTGTTTCATTTTCGGCCGAGACTGTGCACGTCTACCAAAAAAAGTCTGAAGATGTGGTTAATATTAGGTATTAATAAAACCTGCATCAGTTGCCTATTTAATTAAAACTATACAAAGTTATAAACTATATGTAAAAAAGCAATATCCAAAAATTAAAACTAACTTAAATCTAAACCACTGCCAATTGGTAGAGTACCCAAAATGCTGGCCCCATTGCCTCATTGAATGGCAATACCAATGCGCTGGCCCAGGTAGAGGCCAGCATTTTGATCTCGAGTAGCGTCAACAATTAATTGTGTACAAAAATATCTAATATCTGTAAATTATAGTGAAATTATGGCATTACTAGAATACATTTTTATATCCTAGGTCCACTTCAATAGGCACATTGGTCTTTTAACTGTACCTATCGTCACAATTGCCAAAATTGACACATCAAGAACGTTTTTGCGTAAATATTAAATACGTAAATTAGTTTTGTACACCGCGATGAGTTACCTTATTTTAAAATTGTTTAAAAAATTAAAAATAAATCATCCCTAACGTATTTATGGTATCGTGTACACTGTCGTGGCCGGGGCTCCATACATTATTAAAACATCTCATTTCCGACTTTTGAGTCGTTCCTCAAAGTTAAAAGGTCGAAAATAGATGTTCTTCAGAGCCTAAGTTCCAAAACATTACACTAAAGTAAATAAATTAACACCCAAGATAACGTCTGCTGTTCTGCCGACAACATTAATAGAAAATAATAGTTTAAACCAATTATATCCCATTTACGTCAGAATAGGGCAAACAAGCCCACAACTTGTGCCCATTTAGACTTGATTATACAACTGCTTACCTTCGGAAGGGGCTTCGGGTCGAAGTTTGTTTTGTTTGAGATGGGAGTTGGAATTAGCTGTAAATTATGTAGATGTGCGTCAGTTGAGAAGTAAGCGGTTACCTCACAAGCGATTGGGCGAGAGTTCAATCCCAGAATAAGACATTCACCTCTGAGTTTTGCACTCATGTGCTTATAATACGCCTTTTTTACCAAAAACAAAATAGACCATTTAAGATCTACAGATAATCCAAATGCTCGAAACCACCACCAGCAGTGTGCCCAGTATGCTAGCAGCATTACCAAGCTGAATGGCAATGCTAATAATAATTAATTATAATGAGCTTAAACTGTGAAGGAAAAATTTCTTGAAAAAACCTGCATGTAGAAGAAGGTTTATAGATTTCGTATATTATTAAAGACTTCAACCCGTAATTTAGCCAGAGTGGTGGGTTATGGTCTACACCCCCATTGTATAGCAGACCCGAGCTCAGAGTTGGAGGTTAATATGTGTTGATACGTAAGTTAAGTACGCCTGTTAGATGATGTCCGTCTGGAGCCACCTTTAGGAGTAAGCTAAATATCTAAGCAAATTTTTATACTTACGCTTTGTTTTACAATGATGAATACAACGATAATGATGCTATAATAAAATATAAATCTATCTTTATTTAAACGTAATACTGACTGACTGATATTTTCTAAAAATCATCGTAGACCTTAAGCCGCTGAAGCTAGAGACATGAAATTTGGAGGGTGATTGATTATTGGAAGTAGGTGTGTACTAAAAATGGATTTTTGCAAATTACAATCCCTAAGAGGGTTAAACGGGGATTCAAAGTTTTTTTTTTTTTTAATTTGTACAGTCAACGTCAATGCCGCGGGGATAAATTGTGACAACTACAATACGTTAATTTCACCTCAAAAGTACAAAACAAAAAGAATAAAGAACAAATAACATGGCACATAGGGCTTTTTATCAAAAGGGTGTTATCGCTAAAAGCGATCTCTTTTAGACAACCTTTGTGGGAATGGAATATATCAATAAAAAATTTAACAGTCTTCGATTAAGAAGGTAACATCAGAATAAGTAATGGATCTCAATTTTATTACATTCAAACAAATATTTTAGTCTTTTTTTTAAAAGCAATTCTTTTTATAAACTCAGCGAATATATATATGTCAATGCAGGTTGTAGAATCATCGTTCTCGTGTAACGAACAACCATAATAAAATATCACTAATAACTAAACAAAGCAATCATAATGTAAATATTTGTCATGAGAACTATTCAACTAACAACTAATATTAAGTAATCGTATATAAATGAGATTTATAAGCTTAATTTTTAAAGTAATTATTAATTCAAGTGTATATAACAAAATAATAAATTACATTAATCTGTTAATATTAAAAAAAAGTCGAATTGAGAAACTTCTATAAAATGTTGTTTTTAGTGTGTTCACAAATTATCTCTTTAGTGTTGACAAATCAAATACTTATAATTAATGACTACTTAAATGACATATCGTAAAGTAATATACGGGGTTATAAGTTAGGGTATACCAAAGCAAAAGGGGGTTACTTTACGGGAAACCTAAGGAACAACTACCCTACCTACTGTAACCAACTCTGAATTCGCGAAATAAAGTCAGCTTTATAATACGTTTTGTTGACGATAAACTTTTTCCATGGAACAGCTGTTTTTTTGTCTAATACTGCGTTGGTCTTATGGTAAAAGTTGTTCCTTAGCATGATTATAGTGACCCCTTTCAGATTAGTACACCCTTAGCTAATAACCCTGTCGATTCTTAGAACTTAATTATTTTATACCAAATTTTCAAAAGAAATCATTCTTAATCTTCTATAACTATGAGTAACCTTGTATAATTTATTTCAATCAACCAATTGAAGGCAAATTTTACAGTAACAATGAAAAATTCACCGTAAACGTGGTTTTGTAAATTTAAAATAAACATTCATTTAAGCATAAAAATAACGACGCGTTCAAATAACCAAGTTCAGCTAAAGAGATATGAAAAGCTCGCTGTAATTTCAGGACCGGCAATAAATATTTATTAATTAATTAGAGGACTGGCAACAAATATTTATTTATTATTATTTATTTATTAATTAGTGTGATATAATAACCAATTATAATTGGTTCTCGGTTTTCTCTTGGGAACGGCCGGTTGCGATAAATTTCAATATTCCAAAGGGTTTCGTCCTGTTTTGCTAAATGAGATAGATTAATAAACTACAGAGATTATTATCGTTATTTAGTGTATTTTTTTAACTATTGCATAACTTTTATCGCGAACTTTAAGCGCGGCGACCTAATCAAGAAATTCCGTAACAAAATTAAACCTAACACTTGGCTTACGACGTTTCAGTTTGGCAGACAACGGCGCGGTGTTTGTGTGCGTGCGACTAGACGTATGCGTATGAAATAGCTTTACCGGGGCAGTCCTCGAGTGCCACACGTGCTTTTTTTAATTTTTGTTATATTTTTTAACATTTTGTTTATCGTATAATACTACTACGCGCTACTATTAAAGCTAGGCGCTAACACTCGTCATTATGAACAAATTTCTTATGGGACCAACCACGAATTCGAGAAAAAAAACAGCTGTTCCATACATTTATATATAAACTTTGATGCTAAAGCAAACCACTTTGCATATTAAAATAAGGAAGAAAGAATTTCTCTCCGAAATTATATAGAATTAATGTAAATTTTGATCTCCTCTGAAATCTTCTATTTTATTTTTTATCCTACACAGCTATGCATTTGATCACAATTTCACACGACCACTCAGTCAGCGATACTGTAGCCCTAGATGGAGCATTCCTAGTTAAGAATATACTGACTCTTAAGGAGGGTTGCCGGAACACACCGTTAGGTGCACGTTCTAGGGCTATCAATTTCTACTTCTTAAAAAATTCTTGCTAGTTGTTTGTCCAAGGTTACCACTTTAAACCCCTTAGGTTTAAAGTCAGAAACTTTTTAATACTCAAATTTAATTATAATTTTCAGTTCTATGTGGCTCCATCTGTGATTTTGGAATGAACTTTATTTTAACACTTGCATGAATAAGTAAAGCATTAAAATTCTCAACTTACATACCTAGAATGGCTGAAATCGTCCTAAACTAACCTGATTCCAAAAAAGCGCAAATATATCTCTAAAGGCCGATAAAAAGTAAATAGACAATACATTCTTGACTATTATATTTTAGATATAAACATTACTTTTTATGACTCTGATATGACATATAAAAATCTCTAAAGTCATGGAATTAAAAAATATATAGATAGGAGGTACTGTATCTAGATTGATCTATTACACTGTGTGCACCTGGGTGATATCACCCACAAGATTTATGCTGCTGCTGGTCCCGAGTTCGATCCCCGAACACGTCAAACATTTGTGTGCATTAACATATCTGTTTGACTTGTGTCTGGGTGTTTATTACCTATGTATAAGTATGTATTTATGTATGTATATCAGTCATCAGGTTACCATAGCACAGGATAGGCCTAGTTTGGGACCTTAAGACCTTTGTGTGGATGTTGTCCTTTATTATATTACTATTATTATATATTTGAACCGGTCCATATTTTCGAAAATTTAACAGTAAAACACACAGACAAACTTTAAAAAAAAAACTAAATCACTCGCACTTTCTCTACATTTCACATCCCCCTGGTTCGGTTTTTACTATGTTTTATTGTACAGAAATTCGACCTCCACAGTTTTATTAGATGTGTGTTATATTATTTTTTATAGCTAATAGATTTGCGCTTGACCGCAACTTGCCAGATCTAAAGCGACGATGTGGTCTAGGATGTGGCACGCTTGCCTAGAAGAAACCGATTCACTCGCGATAAGTGTGATTTGTATTATAGATAATGATGGCATCAGCTGTGAAAATATCAACTGTCTGGCAATCACGTTATTTAAGAGCCTAGTGACAGACGTACAGACTTACAGCGAAGTTTTAGTACTAGAGTCCCGACTTTACCCTTTGGTTACAGAACTCTTATAAGGCCGTTAGTGTACACAATGTGACTTTAACTTGACCACGATGACATGTTTTGTGATATTTAACTTGATTGATAATTAAGTATAAAATTGATAAACTTGACACTGGCAAATAAACAAATCATAATATAGTGCTACATATCAAAAGAAAAAAAAAACCATTAGTTTGTATTCCAGCCAAACATTAGTTCGGTTCAGATATTTTTTTGTAATAATTCTATGCTCCATGTGTTTTAAGCCATTCAAATCGATCGTTACATCCAGTTACCAATATGGCCTCGTACGGAACTCTCTATGGAAAAATGCCTTTTTTATACGGGAAATAGTTTTTTCATAGAGATTATAGTCGAAATGCGAGCTTGGTAACGGTTTCAGAGTGTAAATAAGTACGTACTATGCGTTTTAGTACCTTATATCTTTTCCAGGGCTGTACTTATGAGAAAAAACGAAATAATCGCACGGTTAATATAGCCTTTGCCACTAAAATGTGCCCTTTAAATTCGTATTTTGGTGGATTATGTTATTATAAAATATATTTTTTGCGTCCCTAACTACATTATTAAAAAAGATATTAAATATTAAACTTAATATTTGCTAATTACACAGAGTAAGCAACTACCTACTACCTACATTCCAATTTTTTGAGGCACGCGCGCAAACATTGCAATCGTAAATATTCCATACATTGAAAAAATAATCGGAAACTGTGTATTTTCAATGTAAACAAATGTTGTTGCTTTTTTGAACGCTAGAATTTGCATACTTACAGAACGGATCCCTGTATGAATAAATATGGATTCGTTCGGACGTATTTTGTATAAAAGCTGATAATCTTAAACCATCTGAAAAGCGGCCTTAGTACTGCGTGATCTAGGGGACCTGACATACCTAATCCGGCTCTGATTTCCATGGGCTCGCGAATATTGCTCACTGCCAACCAAAACTCTTAAATAATTTTAAGAACTATGTAACAATTTACTTTTTATGTTTAGTTGACCAAAAAATAGGTAATCCAAGCCGTCACAACGCCGCTTGCTTTGAGGTAAAATAATGACGTTTTAAATTAGAAGTAACTAAAAACTATCCCCTATGAAAGAAACTATCCCCTAGCTGAAGCAGTCCCTAGCTAGAGCATGGTTTTGAATAGTTAGCGATGAAAGAAGTTAAACAAGTAAAAGCAAATATTGGTTTTGCTTTGACAGAGTTGAATGGGCGAACTGTCAATACTAAACCAAAATTGCTTGCGATTGAGAGCCGAATAGAAAAACTGTTTTTCAAATAGGTTTTAGTCAAAAGTTTAGGTAGTTATGTTTATGAATCCATCTTTTTATCAAAATCTAGAACTACTAATAGTTAAAAATTTAAAACAAAAGTAAATATAATCTTTGTCGCCGAAGTGATGTCGGTTTTACATTCTTAAACTTTTTGTACCCGACTCCGAAAGAAAGAGTTTTTCTATGTTTTTCGGGTGTATATATGCATATTTCTTTGGCACACCGTAGACCCAAAACCGCTTGTCGTATTTTTATGTGAGTGGTGTCAATAGATTCATCTTAGCCGTGAGAGAGACAATAGGCACAATACAATACAATACAATAATTCTTTATTGTCACCACAAAAATACAACACAAAAAGAATACAACAAACAAATAACATGGCACAAAAGGCGGTCTTATCGCTAAAAAGCGATCTCTTCCAGACAACCTTTATAGGAATGGAACATAATAATAAAAATTTGCATAGACGGTGATGCAAAACAGATATGAGAAATTTAAATAAAAAAAATAGTAATGAATACAACATAGGTACAAGAGTACATATAATAATCATCATACATAAAAATTACAACTAGCTACTTTTGCACACCAACATTTAAAAAAAAATAAGGGAACAGGATAAAAGATTTTACTATCTCGGGTTTTTTGTGAAATCCCTTCTAAATACAAGTTTGAAAAAACTTTTTACTATTTAATATTTAACTTTGTTACCACAATACAATAGTCAGCAGTATTTCTGCTGAGCAAACTATGCCATTACACATTTCCCGTTGCAAGTACTCTTTAAGCAAAGTTGAATTGAGTTTGGCTCAGTAACTGTTGCTGAACTTGTGAATGTTACATTTCTTGTTTCCTGTTTCTATTTGCAAGTGAAGTGTAATAATTGCATCTTGAAGTAGTTATAAGTTTGTTGTAGTAACCCATAGATATAAATAAAATTCATTGGGTTTTTCATAATATTGAATGGATTACTTACCTGTGTAAATCTGTCGCCAAGCTATCTTTGTGTTCCAGCAGTCTTTCATGAAAACCAGTGTATTCTAGACAAGGCATGCTCCATCTAGGGCTACAGTAACGCTGATTTCCGTGGTCGTGCGAACGTGTGGTCAAATGCCTAGCTGTTCAGGATTTAAAAAATACAAAAACCTAGTCACAAGTAATAAATACTTTACATGTGGGTAAGTAAGAAACAGTACCGAAAACAGACTGCTATTCTTATTAAGCAAGCAAAACTTAGGTTAAAAATGTCAACTGTGTGTATAACTCAAAGAAAATTATGAAAATATATATTTAGAAAAAAAAAAAGTTTTTGATAAAATTTGTATTAGATCAATTGGAAAAACACTTATGAAAATATTTTTTATTTTTCAAATCTGTTAAGCCGTCTCTGAAAAAATTGGTAAACTTACATAAAAACGGCTCCTCTTATCTCCTCTTATATGAAAACCGTTAAAAGGACATACTTTTTAAGCACACAGACGTCTACATTATTTTTAATATTTAGATATCAAAGTGAATTCAACTATGTCCAGTAAAAGCAAACTTCTCCGACGCCATTCTTCTCCTATTTCAATGGAATTAATCAAGCAACTCCCAAGTGTAGTAAACCGAAGTCAATATATTGAGTTAGGCTGTAATATAATATATTACACTCATGCGAATGCAATTCACTTTGAAAAGTTTGAGTAGCAAGCATAAGAATACAAGTAAGTCAATTAATTTACGCTAAAATTCGTTGACCTGAAGATTTATTTAATTCATTAAGTTACTCTAAGTCTAGTCTACGTTAGTCTAGTCATAAGGCGAAGTGATGACAGGTGGAGTAAGGTTGTGACTGAGTAGTGGTGGAGGCTAGAGAAGTGGAGCGTTGGTAGACCGGAGGCAAGATGGGTCAACGGCATAAGAACTAACGCGGGTCCAGCCTGGACACGATTGGTACAGGACTGAGAAAGATGACATCGTATGAGAGAGGCCTATACCCAGCAGTGGGATAAGGAAGGCTGTGGATGATGATGATGATGAAGTCTACGCCTTTGAAATATATGTTGTTATTGTCTTATGGTAGAATGAATAGAACTAGATAGTATACGCTTTACGATATATTTTTCATTCAAGAGACCGCCGGAACATGTTCGATTAATACCAACAATAACTCATACGATTATTAATCTTTTTTCTTAAATCTTGTTTAGTTTATTCTTGAATAGAGATAATAACTTTTGTATCGGGAAAAACAAAAGTAATATTTTTGATGTTTCAGTGACATTTAATTTGTACTTATAACCCATAAATACTTATTTTTAAACAAAAATCTAGATCTCTAAGAAATAAGAGAACGTAAAAAAGTCAAGTGCGTGTCTAAACAGTCATCCTTACTTCACATGTATGTAAGCTACCCTTAAAATAAAAATTGTTGACGCTGAACATTAAATTTATTCACGAACAATGTACTTCACTGTGTCAAATTTCATGCATTTCGGTCCATAAGTTAGACAGGACGGTTAGACGGTCGGCGGATAGAGCGAAACTATAAGGCGCAGCGCGTGGCGTTTTTTTTTTTACCACGACGCAAAGCACTGGTGATGCGGTCTTTTAATCCTCCATGTGCGTTATTATAATATTTAGCCGGCTGCAAAGGAAGGAGGGTTATGTTTTTCGAGTGTATGTATATATGTTTGAATACATATATGTATGTCTGTATATTTCTTTGGCACGCCCTAGAGCCTAAACGGCTTGTATTATTTTTATGTGAGTGGTGTCAATAGATTCGTCTTAGTCGTGAGAGTGACACTTATATGTACGAAATTAAGATGATACACATGTATAAAGATTTAGCAGTCGGGTATTTTTGAAGTCGCCTCTAATCACTTGTTTCTCATTCTGATATCGTTCGCAGTCAAACTTACCGACTTGGCCTTCCTCCTTATTACTACGGAATCCTTAAACATATTATCTCTGATTATCTCAAATTTAATATTTTGACCTACTTTCAAGGATAATGATTTTACAAGCCTTCTGCAACCACCCTTCACAATGACTTTATGATCAGTTTTAGCTTTATATTCTAAAAGCAATTCAGATGAACGATCTACGCAGATAATATTTTTATGAGATACGCTGCCGGCGCAAAGCAAATCGATTTATTGAGATAGAAAGTATAGTCTAATCCGGAATATTTTGGAAAAATATGTTTTTGAAGTATCTACGTTTCTAATTTTTATAATTTTATTAACACTAGTCAATGCCCGTGTCTTCGTCCGCGTGGTATTTATTATTGTTTCTCTTTAATTTACAAGGATCTAAAGTGTCCTATATTCTGACCAGGGAAAAATCATACCAGCATAAAAAATTTAATTTAAAACGATCTAGTCATTTCGGAGATTAGCAAGTACAAATAGACAGACAAACTAAATAGACTAAATTAGTTGTATTACTCTTCTTACCCCCTGATCCTTATCCCCCGTGACTCGATTTTTTTTGAGTTGTATATAGATTTGACCTCTACAGTTTTATTATATGTATAGATAGTTTTTATGAAAACCGGTTGTACAAAATCTTGTAGATCACAACACATATATATATAATTTACCATGTTATATAATTTACTATTGTCAAAATCAATACTAAGATAGGTAACTTTGTAAACAGCCTACATCCAAAGCTTGTTTGGAAGAGATCTTTTAGTTATAGTGGCACTAGGCATTATTCATAATAATATTTAAAGAAATGAACCCCTATTTCTCCTAACACGTTATATGGAATCGGCTTTACAGGTTTCATTGATCTCTTGATCTTTTTTTATTTCACTTCTAATACTTCGCGGAAGGATCTAACATTAAAAAAATAGTGCAGAAACTTAGAATATTTATTACAGCTTTTCTTCAAATCTCCGCCATCTTGCGCAGTTGATAGCTCACTGATGACATCATCATTCATCGACTATTACGCGCTAAGAGGTTCGCCGGGTCTGCTAGTTCATAATATTTTTTTACAACCACACTAAAGAATAGTTATAATTAAACCACTCACAGAACGCTGCTATAAGTTGAATCCCATCAAAAAAATAAAAATGTACAAAAAAAATATTCTCGCAGCCGTAAAAAGTTGTGAAATCAAATATAAAACCAAGTCGGCTAACCCAGTACCTATCTATCTATGGTAGTAACTATACAATCATTCGTCATAAGCTGATACTACAAGGTTATTTGGCTGACATAATTTTATAATATTCATATCAATATCATTATTATTTATTTCTTTATCAAATAGAGTGATTTCCCGAACGTATATAATAGATTAAAAAAAAAAATAAGGTAAACATAACTCCCATTCGGAAGTGGAGTTCTTAATGCGTAATGTATATTCAGCAAAGAGCCAGCTAGGAATTAATTATTCACGGCCTTAGACAATGAAATCTGCCCTATACCGGATGGTATAAAGCAAAGAAAACAATATTAAACATGGAGGGTCAAAAATATCTTATAATTTTATAGTATTTTTTGATCAGCCATTTGAAAGTCAATGGTTTTTGTTGAATTTTATGCTTTTTAACAGAATTCAAACAAGTGCCTAGAAACAACGGCTAAATTTTAAAACCTGTGTATCATCATTTCATTCTAATTTTGATGTACTCAGTGTCACTCTCACGACTAAGACAAATCTATTAAGGCCACTCACATAAAAATACGACAAGCCGTTTAGGCTGTAAGGCGTGCCAAAGAAATATACATACATACATTGTATACATGTATACAGTCAAATATATATACATACATTCGAAAGACATAAGCTTCCTTATTTCGTGGTCGGGAAAAAATGAGCATGTTCTCAACTCAACTGTTAAAATTCATTAAAAACTATGTATGACTATAAATTTATTGACACATTTAGTTTTTAAATCAAATCAACTAAGAAATCCTAACTATAATATTATAAATGCGAAAGAAACTCTGTCTGTCTGTTTCGCTTTCACGCCAAAACTACTAAACCGATCTGGATGAAATTTGGTGCACAGGTAGATTGGACCCCGGGAAAGGGAATAGGATACTTTTTAACCGACTGCAAAAAACTAGTTCCCTCATTATCTCGACAATCCAATGGGAAACTACGTGGGTGAAACCGCGGGGTACAGCTAGTGTTATATATAAATTCGACATGTTCCTATACTTATAATTAATCTAACTTAACCAGTGGATCTATTTCTCCAAAAAAAAAGTCCGGACATCTTTGGCATATCGGGAAATATACACGAAAAAAGATTACAAAGAATACTCGAGCTTCCACATTTTTTTTAGAAGTCGGTTGAAGATTGGTATGTTTTCTTACCTTGGACCACGTATGAGTCTTGAAATTAAACCTACCTTTAAGATGGTCCCCGTGAACAGACATTGAGCCAACGTATTCTTTTACTATTTCACGTTTCTAAGATTTTGTAGTTAAAATAAAATAGTTTGTTTACTTTATTTAAAAAAAAAATAATTTAATTATTTTCTTAATGTTTTCTTTTTGTACCTTCGACATATTTTTTTATAAAACCAAACCAATATGGCTACCATCACAAAATGTGGGGGAATTTTGTGATGGTAGTCATATTGGATTTGGTTTACACACAATAAGTTATGGTGTAGGTATAGTATTATATTAGTAAACCTCTACCATTTAATACCCATATTGAAGGAGTTGTGTAAAAAGATTAATCCGTTATTTTGTGGCCATTCTGTACACATTTTCATCAAACATAGCTAAAACACTCTCGAGTAATACACCTTTCGAAAAAATAAAAACTTTCAAAATCGGTCCATCCGTTCGGGAACTACTATGCCACATACAGACAAACATTAATACACAGACAGATCAAACTTATACATTGGCATCTTTGTTTTTGCGAAAAGGTTAAAAAAAGATTTTCCTATTCGATCCAGGAAACTCAAAGAAATCGGCGAATTTTCACAAAAAACACGACGAATTGAGAACCTCATTTTAAATTAAATCGTGTACTACAATAAAAATATTAATAAAATAAAACAATGAATTTTTGGTGCAATATTCTTTTATAATTAAAAACACAGTATTTATTCGTAAATCTTCTGAAACAATTCGACGGAAACTATTACATTTTAGCTCTGCGATAAACTTTCCAAAAAAACTTTTATTTGTGCTACACTTTTCTTTCATGATAGCTTTGTTTTTATTTTACGATTCTTACAGCGATAGCGTCGACCAAAATAGATTATTTTCATAAATACTTCGAGTAGGACATCTTTATCTAAAATGGCCAAGGATTGTTAAGCGCACTCTTATCTTATAAGTATGTCTAGGCTAAAATATAGCTGCTTTTTTGTTCGAAATATATTTTATACTTGACAAATCTTGAATTAGTTGAACATTTATAGAATTTACAAAACTCAATACGCAGTTAGTCTATAAGAGATTGCTTAGAAAGTAGGTAACAAGGAGGTGCTCAATGCTACTTTTTTTTAAAATGTTTGTTAGCTGATTTCTTGGAGACCGCTGAATCGAAATCAAAAATTCTTTTTTTTTGTCGAAAAGGCACAGGTACAAACTCGATATTGACTTCTGGAATATTCAACGAATTACCGCGTGCGGTATATCCAAGTAAGTCACAGCGGCCTCCGACTGGATCTGCAACAAAAACTAACTAAATTAGAAAAAAACTTGAGTATTGTTGTCGAGCCTTGAATGTTCGGAGAGAAATATGTTTCTTCTATCTTTCAAAAAGAAATGTGTTCATTCAATAAGTCGTTAGAAGCGACTTCAAAAAAACATGACTGCAAAATCTATAAACCTGTGTATCATCCTCAATTTTTCTTTTTAATTTTGATGTCCCAGTGTCACTCTCACGTCTAAGACAAATCTGTTGACACCACAAATATAAAAATACGAGCAGCCGTTTTAGGCTCTATTGCTTGACAAAAAATTATACATATATACATGCATTTGAAAAACTTAAGGCTCCTGCTTTCGCAGTTGGGTAAATAGATCTTTTCAATAAACCTTTTTACGCGCAAGTACCTCTTTACCGCTATTTATTATTACACCTAAGCGATTAATATCATAAACCTAAACCTACTGTTACATATAAACGCGACTGTTGTATTAATTCTCGTCAAGTCAAGCATTTCTCTAATCTGCAAGTTATTTCAGCAACGTTTGAATTATATCGAGCACTGAACAAATTTAACATACATATATTGCTCTTGAACAAATCAATGAGTAGACGTGAAACACTCTCAGTATCCAGAACTGATATTACAGTGTAATGACTAACAAATTTATAGATGTGTTATGATAACGGTTTTTTTATTTTTGATATTTGTTAAAATGTTGTTTGAGTTAATTATATAATTATTGACTTCTGATGTTGTGTACCAAGATATCTTTACATAATATGCCTACCGAATGAAATAAAATTGGCGAATGTGACGTGCATGACGTCACTACCTGGTTCCAATGGAAGGTTGTTGCAACCGGCATTACGTTGAGTTGAGAAAGGTTTGTGACAGAAAGAAGTCATTTGTAACTATAGTCTGACATTATAAATTGTGTGATTAAGTTTGTTTTGTGTGTGTTTCACATAAATATTTTTCTATTTTCTTTTATTTCTATATGTTAGCAATTAAAGTACATAATCATAGTCATTAATGAAATGGTTTCTTTCTCATTACCATAGAATAATAATCAAATTACCAGTAAAACATTTGTCTTATCACAAAAGATTTGGACATGCCTTCGACTAGACTTTTTCTTCTTCCTCTAATATCTGACTACAAATCTGATCTTATGATTTATAGATTAACACCCCTGTTGTGTTGGTGCAACCACATTATTTCTTTAGCATACGATCTCTAGTATTCTGTTCTAGTATATTTAGGATTCTTAAACTTTTGATAGTCTTTTACTATATTAATACCTTTTACTATGTTTAGCGATGATGGTCGAGTGTTTAGTGGAGTCGATTGACGTGCAAAAGGTAAGAGGAAACGTACGAAACGTACAAAAAACCCTGAGCAACCAGTAAAGGAAAACATCGTGAGGAAACCATAGCATGATGGTGGGCGTTTCCTATCGCTCGACTGGCTAGCTATCACGCTCAAGTTGTAAAATCTGTAGCAAAGCACCTCACAGTGTGTTTCGGCAGCCTTCCTTGAGAGCCATTGTATTCTAAATTAGGCATGCTCCATCTAGGGCTACAGTATCGCTGACTTCCGTGGTTTTGGGAACTTATCGTCGAATGTTGTCTGTGTTAAATAAAAAAAAAACAACAATATATCTCTTTTTTTGACTAGATAGATGGATCTGCTTGTAAATATTCTCACAACACGTCCAGCAGTTTATTCATCGCCGCGGACTACTACTAAAGTACTTAGTAATCATACGCATGGTAGTAACTGTAGTGCTGTACTCCACCCGGCCGAAGCCAGGCATCTTTAATAAACGCCTCAATTATTAACACTCACGAACTAGTCTAGTTTACAACCGTTTACAGTATGATCAGGATAAGTAAAGGACTTGTGGTGTTACTAAACAAGACTGTTAGTTTTAAGCGCAGTTCTTTATTCTTATATTTTAGGCTCAAATTTTAGGTGCTTGCTGCCTTTTCTCAATTTTATGTGAATACACTAATTATAAAATAAATATTATTTCAATTAAGTATTATGCCCAAAATGCTACGTAAGTTATTATATTTTACCGCTTATGCATAAATTACTATTATACTTTTTAATTTATCGGAATTCATGTCATTTTAGTGAGTAAAGTTTTTAGGATAATACCTATATAATATGTCTAATATACACTCATGTGTAAGTATTCTTGCCCCTCAAAACAGGTTTGTTGACAGTTTGAAATAGGTTAGAGAAACCTAACCTATTAAGAGGCAATAAAAAATGGAGAAACGAAATAGATTTAGAATACTTCGTTAATTTAGAACTGCCATTTATAGCCTACTGGTGTTCTATAACAAGACTTAAAAACTCTCTTCGATTTGAAATATACCTCTGGTATTGCATTTTAGTTTTTTTTTTAACTTCCGACGCAAATACTATGGGGTTTTATATATGTAAAGTCTGACATGTCTATTTGTGTGTGCATGTGGCATCGTAGCTCACGAACGGTTAAAAGGATTTTGATTTTGTTATATTATGTTTGAATTATTCTTAAATATTGATCATTGATAAAAATTGGTCCAAGATGGCCGCCGCCACCAAATGGCGCATTACACATTTTTTCACAGCTCCCTCAATATGAGTATCAACTGAAAGGGCTTGATTAATATAATACTATACACTATGATAAAGTTCAAATCTAAAATGGCTGCCACTACTGTATTGTTTTTTTTTTAATTTTATTTAGCGCACTTATTAATGCTACCGAGTGAGCAATGTAAACTATTTCTTAATATTGACACTACATGATTCTAAAACCGTAAATGGCGATATCGGGCGTTTCTATATTTTATATATTTTACTATTATCCTGGTCAACCTATACAGTTTACATCGTATCCCTGCCTACATCACGCAAACCTGACTAAGCTTCAGCGGGATATTGCTGACACCTCGCCGGCATTGTTTCAAATTTAATATACAGGCTTATATTACATTTATAAGGGTCCGGAGTTAAGCCTCCTACCCACTGTAGAGAAAAATGTGACAATGGTTACAAGATTAAAATTTGAAAGAATGGGATGAGTGAGAAGGGTTCATTAGATTGTGTTTTGTGGGATCTTTGTTGTGTTGTGATATTTATGGGGTGTGTGAAATGATTTTATTTATCTTTAACCGACTTCAAAAAATAGGAGGTTCTTTATTTGACAGTCGTTTTTGTTTTGTATATTCTTAGAATTTTTAAAGACGCCTTTACCGATAAGAAATTATATTTTTTTTAGTTGGATAAGGTTTTCGTTCGATCTTGTAGTAGGTTTTCATTAACCCCCTACGCAAAAACGATGGGGTGTTAATAATGGGGTGGGGATAAGTTTGAAGTGTCTGTGTGTGTGTCTGTCTGTGGTAATGATAGCTCCTAAACGGATGGACCGATTTTTATTGTTTTTATATTAAGGTTTATTAATCGAGTGTGTCTTAGCTACATATGTTTGAAGAAAATTGGTCTAAGATGGCTGCCGCCACAAAATGGCGAAGTAGAAATTTTGTCACAACTCTCTCAATATGAATATCAAATGAAAGGGCTTGACTAGTAGAATAATTCAAATTACTAGTAGTAATTTCAAATCCAAGATGGCTGATACAATAAGTGTTGGAAGTTAAAAAATAAAACATTTTTAATTGTTGTTCAAAAACCTTACATATACATCTTTTTTTGCCTGGAAGAGATCGCTTTTAGCGATAAAGCCGCCACTTGTGGCACAACATGTAAATTAATATTTTTGTATTGTTATATTTTGTGTGTCTACAATAAAGCGTTGATCTATCTATCTATCTTACTTATCTACTTTTATAATCTGTCAGATTTCTGTCTCAAATGCATAGAATTCTTAGCAACCATCTTTCTCGCTGTTAACCAGCATAATATTTCAGATTGTGCTTTCAACTGCGTGAAATTCGTTGAAAACCACTTATCGAAGAAAGAAAAACACGCCCGATAATTTGGAAGTCACACGGATTATCAGCCCGGTCATTATTGGTCGTACATTATCTGGTTGGGCATTATCAACATAAAATAATAACTCACGGCTCACGGACTTCCATCACTGACGAAAATTTATTAACAAATTTTATGGACAATATTGAAAAATCCAAAATTATTCAAATCAAATCTAGAATATAATACTTAATTTTTCGCTTTTATGTGCTCATTTGCGGTTTTAAAGTCAACATAGGTTACAATTGACATCTAGAATTATATTACATTGTTAGTTACATAGTTTTTTCGTCAATTTCCTTGAAGTTCCATCATCATGACCTGACTTGATGATAATGAAACTATCTCGCCTTTCGAACGAGAAAAATTTTTTTTTATCAGTTCACAATCGACTAATACATCGATTAACATACCTACTCATTAAAAAACTTATAAGTAGATGAACATAGAACCTCTCCTTTTTAGATGTCGGTTAAAAAAGAATACTATGGTAAATTAACTATATAAAAGAAGCTGAATGTTCAGCCTACAGGTAGTACTCACGTATGTATAGGTACAATGTAGTGGTTTCGGTACATTTGCTCCACGCGGCAGTTGTAGCGAGCAATCGCGCTAAAAGCCACGAGTGGCCGCCTGACCTGAGATACCTCACCACCTCATGTAAGGACAGCAACACAATTGCTAAACGCTGATAATAAAACTAAACTAAAAAAAATAGATTAAAAAAAATCGTTTGATAATGGACTCCAAACTCGAACTCTTGGTTATTAATGACATTTAAAATATGAAAGTATTTAACATTTTACAAACGTGGTTGAATAATTGCTCAGAGATGGATAGGTATTGAATTCACAGACTTGGTAAGCATTGGATTTCACAACTTATTACGGCAGAAAACTGCGCTGCTAGCTTTATGAATTTTAGTAATAGGCTGTATGGTCGCTATACCTAAAAAAACGCTTACTATATAAATTTAAGCCTTTTCAAACAGTTTCAATAAACGGTTTCGTTTATACATTATAATATCTGACGAGAAAATTAAATATGACTCAACTATGATTATTTGGACCCTAAAGTCTCTATGTTAGGCTCGTTAATAAAACTCGTATTCAATTCGACCTTTGCAGTTTAAAATAATATCGATTATGTAAATTGCAAAGTTAAAGTTTAGACATAAGTTTTTATTTGTTTTATTTTATGTACTCGTAGGTTCTATTTTTTTTTATATTTCTTCAACCGATTAAAAAGTTTGTTATTAAAATTTTGCCAGAATTGCGATCGTATTTTGATAAGTAGATCATGAATTTTTACATAAAATAGAGCAGAATATTGTAATTACATTTTGTTTGTTGGCAGACTGACAGACGCAATCATAGAATAAGGAATTGCTACGCCGCTGCTTACTCTTCTTTAATCTATGGATGCAATCGAAAGTTTTCTTCTGTCACAGTAGCAGAATGTCCTGCTTGTCGTTTACACTTTCAACACTTGATAATTTATGGCATATAAATAATCAAGAAACAAAACAAACGAAACTGAGGAAAACGTTAGTAGCGAACTCTCAGAGACTTTCTGGGCGAGCGGGATTGGTATATCCTTAATAAGGGGACTGACCCGACGTTCGACGTTCGACACAGTTTGAGGAGAACGCCTCTTCAAGAGCTGCGTTGATCGACTATCTGCTCTCCAAACATGCTGAAACACGTCTAGATTTCACACTCGCGTAATGGTTCGATATATGTTTTTTCAAACATCGTTTGATGGATGTTTTAGATTTTTTTATTTTATTTCTATGTGTAACTATTAATATTAATATGTGCAGCAAAACTAGTTATATAACTATGTTAATTGAAAAATAGGTATGTAATTTTTGGGCTAGATAAAACATGCAAATAAATTTATCATCCCAATAGTCACTAAACGAAAATTTTAAGCAATAAAATCTCGTGTTTTATTTTATTAGTCGCCTTACCAAATTCAAACCGGCCTAACGTCAAACATTCAAACTAATAATCCTACAATGCCCTTTCAGAAAAGGGAGTTCGGGGCATTCGAACTCCTCAGGGGCACCGGATACCAAAAGTTTGACGTCTCATCGACTCTTCGTATACCTTGCCAACATATTAGAGTCCCACTGTCAGGAATTTTTGGAATTACCAGTAATCGGATAAGTGAGTGATCACGAATACTTTAGTGTTTCTAACATTATCAAAAAATGTTGAATCAAGTGGAAGTAAAAGCGATTTAAACAAAACCGGATCCAAAAACTGTGAGCCACTGCAGCACCCTAACGAGTGAAAACGCGGGATTCAAGTAGTACAGCCTATGACCATCTACATCTTCTGTCTTCCTGCTTAGGATTTAGAAGGTTTCATAGGGTTAGACATCATCATCATCATCAGCCAGAATACGTCCACTGCTGAACATAATAGGCCTCCCCCTTAGGATGCCATTCCGAACGACAAGCTGTCAATTGCATCCACTTGTTATTTGTGACTTTCACTATGTCGTAGGGTAGGGTCTAACATACGTACATACAAATTCACAAACATACACTCGAAAAACATTACCTCATTTTCTGTGCCTCATTTTTGGACAGTCGGGTAAAAATAAACGATTAATCGGTTAAATTTTATTTTTATACACGTAGAATACAATGAAACACGCTTGCTTAGAAAAACCAATTCACTCGTAACTTGTAAGAATTCAGAATGAAGCTATCAGAATATAGAGAAGCCGGCAGCGAGTAATCTGGCTGTTCGCACAATAAAACTAGATGGGGTGTGTTTAGTGTGAGTCTGTAGAATTTTTTAAGGGATAGAGGCATCTTGCCTTATTTCTACTTGTCCAATGGTGATAAATGAAAATATTACTAAGAGAACTGACAAGATTATAGGCTGAAAATAAGCCTGTAAGTTGTGTCTGGAAAAGTTCGCTTTTAAGCAATAAGACCGCGTTTTGTGCCTGTTGTCTATTGTATTTATTATCTAATGTTCTGTTTTAAGTAGTAACAATAAATAATTCTGTAATTGCAATATAGTTCCACCCTGAGTTTGGTACTTCAAAAGCCCAGCGTGACCAGACTGCGCTTAATACGCTTAAGCTTAAGGCCGCCTAACGTATAACCATTGTCTTGTTTTAGTGTATATTTTTTGTACAATAAAGTTAATTATTACTCATTAATTCTAATCTTAGTTTTTCTTAGATAAAACAATATTATTTACCATATTAATGTCTTACATAACAATAATATCTAACGCAGCTATTATACTGACAGAAAGATACAATTTTTGTTCAAATTCAACATCAATTAAGTCCATTCTACAAGATAAAAAAACTATTGTCTTTTAATTTTGAATAAAAGTCGCAAAAGAAACAAAAAATTAATATGCGCAGAGTACAACCATCGTTCTTTTAAAATACCGTTTAATCACTCAAATCGCACCCGAGTGACGTCACCGACCCTCTTTTCCATGCTATGTTTATTTTCAACCACATTTCATCCATTTATTTGTCTCTTGTGATAAGGAACAGTTTGTGGTCGTTAAGGAATCTTAAAATTGCTTACGTAAGAATAAAACATGAGTTTAGTTTTTGATATCCCCGCCAAGCTGTAAATTTTCATTTAATATTTACGATTAATAATTCCTGTACGTTATTTAGCCAAGCAGGAAAACCCCTTTTTTATTCAAGACAGCTAGGCATTAATTGACCATCAGCTCGCATGCGCACGTGCGTCAATGTGGCCTTAGATAGAGCATGCCTGGTCTGGAATACACTGTCTCTCAAGGAGTTTGGTGAAAGATTTTTAAACTTAGGTATGGTAGCTAGCCCGGCGAGAGTTAGTAAACGCCTAATAATCATGATTTGGTTTCCTCACGATATTTTCTTTACCGGTAGCTCAGGTTCGAAAGAACGCGAGTTCAATTACGAGTTTCAGAGATCTTTTGAGTTTTTCACTTAAGCATTTTTAAGAATTAAGGACAACATCGTGAGGAAAACTGCTTATAGGAGAAGGTTGTCGTTGACTATGGTCTACAGTCTTCTTAGAAGGGAAACCCTTGTCGATCATAAGCTCGTTTTTGGTTGAGACATATGTACAGCAAATAAAAATACAGTTATTGAATTCATATTAGAGTAGCACATTATGAGAGTGGCCTTGACGCCTGATATCAATTCGAGTAACACAAAGTTTTCTTTTCTAGTTTTGTGTATTTTGATTTTTTTGCTGTCGGTACAATAGTAGTTGCGTCATTAGTCGTATTTTTGGCAGCTATCGACGTCTTGATTACTCAAGGAGCTGCTTGTTCACTTTTACTTATCTTTCTACGCATAGACCTGCCTGGCTTGAAAGTACTATCCAATAAATTTACTTCAAAATAACAGCGAATAACGATTTCCATGTTGGCAGGAGCCAATAGGACTTTTTCTGTTATTTGATTTCAAATCTAACCTCTAGACTGATTTTGGTGAAAAAAAAATGGGACGATGTCAAAAATATGGGTTTATTTCTGACAACGTCCCATATAAATTTCAAGGAATTAGGACCGTTTTTTTTTTGATTACTAAAAAAAAATCGGACCAACCAAATCTGAGGACTTAATAAGATTAGAAACATTTAAAAAAAATACCCGTCGAATTAAGTACCTCCTACTTTTTTGGAAGGCAGTCAAAATGCAATGTTGTTATATAATATATAATACGCTAGCGACGATATAATAAGATATTTACTATGTTTTTAATGCAAAACCAATTCAGTAAAAAGTTGAGTTATAGAATATTATACTAAGGTAAATAAGCTCATTGAGTGGCCTATCGCATGAAATGAGATACTCAAAATTGTTTGACATTGCATCCTTGCTCATTTTTTATTGCTATTTACATAATTTTTATTACTTTTTTATGTATTGTTTTATATTCAATTTTTAGTAAAGTTTTGTGTTTTGATATTTCTGCTATCTCTACAGTAGTGGGTGCGTCATTAGTCGTATTGTCGGCATCTATCGACGTCTTGATTACTCAAAGAGCTGCTTTTTCACCTTGACTTCACTCTCTACGCATAGACCTTCAGTTGAGTGTAGTGTCTATAAAGTACAATGTTTTAGCTTAATAGGACACTACAAAATTGACGACAGAATAGGATATGCTATATTGGTTATTAACCCAAGACATAAGATAAAAAATAAGACTCAAGTAAATAGGTACATTAGGTGGCCTAATCGCCTAAAAAGATGATCTCAAAATAATACATAGGAGTTCTTTTACCACATCTTTTTGCCACGTGTAGATTCTCATTATCATCATCATCATCAGCCAGAAGACATCCACTGCTAAACAAAGGCCCCCTTAGAACGTCATTCCGAACAACAAGATGCCAATTGCATCCACTTATTACTTGTAACTTCCACTAAATCGTCGGTCCACCTAGTGGAAGGCCTACCTACGCTGCGTTTCCCAGTTCGTGGTCGCCACTCAAGAACCTTTCTTCCCCGTCGGTTATCAGTTCTTTGAGCGATGTGGCCAGCCTATTGATACTTCAGCTTGCAAAACCTACGTTCTACGTCACCAAGTCCGGTTCTTCGGCAAATATCTTTATAACAGATTCTATCGCGCAAAGATAAAATTATAAATAAAAGAAAATAAAGATACGTTTCTATACTCTAGTTCTAACTAATTTTTGTTTATATTTACATCTTAATATTTAATAAAATAATATTTCTCTGCTGTCGCTACAGTAGTATTAGGTCATTACATATGAAATTGGCGTTTTGTAAGGGAGGAACATAGTCTTTTTTTTATAATAATATATATTTAATCAAAGTATGTACCATTGCTATCTATGCACTTTTGCCATTTCATAGGTAGTTCATTGATCCCTTTACCAAAAAAACCATTAGGACGAGAATCAATGAAATCTTTGAAGGCGCTTTGAACTGCCCCATCGGAGTTGAATTTTTTCCCTTGCAAGAAGTTATCCAAATTTCGAAGAAAATGGTAATATATTGGAGCCAGGTCCGGGGAGTACGGTGGATGTCTTAGACATTCCAATTGAAGCTCCTCTAATTTGGCAGCCGTCTGTTGTGCAGTGTGTGGTCTAGCGTTGTCCTGAAGCAGCAGTGGCCTAGAGCGATTGACCAACCTCGGTTGTTTAGCAGCTAGCTTTTCCATCATGGTCTGCAGTTGCTGACAATAGATATCTGCTGTAATCGTCTGGCCAGATTTAAGAAAGCTGTAGTGGACGACACCGGCACTAGTCCACCAAACGCTCACAAGTAACTTTTTTGAGTCAATTTTCGCTTGGGGCAGGGTTTAGCTGGTTCGCCAGGATTCAGCCATTGCGATGAGCGTTTCCGATTATCGTACAGGATCCACTTTTCATCACAGGTAATGATCCGATTTAAAATCCCTTCATTATTGTGCCGGTTGAGTAATGTAACGCAGCAGTTGACGCGCGTTTGTCGGTTTGCTGCACTCAATTCATGAGGTACCCACCTTTCAAGCTTTTTCACCTTTCCAATTTGCTTCAAGTGGATTAAAACAGTTTTATCATTAACACCGCAGCCTGCCGTTTGGTCCATTATCATAACTGTTTTTCATAACTAGTTACTAAAAAGGCAATTTTCTTCACTTTTTCATAACTAGTTATGAAAATGGACCTTTTGTTCGCTATTTAATAACTGTTTTCATAACTAGCTACGAAAAAGGCAATTTCCTTCACTGTTTCATAACTAGTTATGAAAACGGACACTTTTTTCCCTCTTAATAACTGTTTTTCATAATTAGCTACGAAAATGGATGATTCTTCCCTTACCAGGCAGGTAAACATTTTAGAGGCTTTTGCATGCACACAACGCTTGTATTCTTGGTCTAATTTTCCTTTTTATTTTACCAAAAAGTCTTTAATTTATTGTTTTATGAACTTTTTGTTAAAATGCTGGCTGAACATTGTTTATTGTACGTATGTACAATATTGAATATTTGATATTTGAGTGCCTTTTGAAAAAGCATCTCAAGAACCTCTTACATTACGTTATAAATAAGTAATAAACACTTAGTATTTATACCTAATTAGTTGTTGATATTGTGGATTGTGTGATACTATAATTTCCAAGCAAAAGTAAACATGTCGTCTTCGTCTTCAAAATTCGAGTTTATACCAACGAAACGTAAAGGAATCAAATTGTTGTTCGACGGACGACAATTTCATAGTCGTAAAAAATATGTCAATGGGAATACATTTTGGCAATGCTACAGCAAAAAAGGATGCGGGGGAATATTACACTTAGTAACGAAAATCAATGTGTGAAAGAAAGGAATCATGACGTTGATTGTTAACAAAACACATCCAAAAATATAGTTATGAAGAAAATGACCACATTGAAAACCAAAGTCACTAGTAATCTTGACCCTATTCAAAAACAATTCGAGGAAATGGTTTGTGAACTTAAAGATGAGGGTTTGCACTTTACGACTGATGTACCAGAGTTCAAAAATATTAAAAATGGACTATACAATGCAAGACACAAAAATATTGGGGTATCAAAACTTCATTTCCAATCAACTCAAGATGTAATCATACCAGAAAAGTACCAAAGTTTCATACTAGCTCATTTTAAGGATAATGGAAATAGAATATTGATTTTTTATTCTCCTGATATTCAAGAAAAACTAAAGAGTTACAAACATTTTTTTCTAGATGGCACTTTCAAATCGTGTCCGAAACCGTTTCAACAAATTTACAGTATTCACGGACTCAATGAGGTAACAAAGACTATAGTGCCATTATTTTTTGCAATCACCCATAATAAAAATGTGAAAACTTATGAAATTATGCTACAAATGATCAAATCTCAGCTTCCATGTTGGAATCCCATAAAAATGATACTAGACTTTGAAAAAACAGTTATTAAGAGGGAAAAAGGGTCCGTTTTCATAACTAGTTATGAAACAGTGAAGGAAATTGCCTTTTTAGTAAATAGTTATGAAAAACAGTTATGAAAATGGACCAAACCCAGCCTGCAGCTAACTCGGACGTAGTTTGCAATGGATCTGCTTCCACAATAGCTTTCAATTCTTCATTCGCAACTTTAGTCTCCGGCCGTCCACGGGGCTTGTTCTGCAGGTCGAAATTTCCAGAATGAAAACGTTGGAACCAAAAACGCACTGTGTTTTCTTTTGCGACACCGCCGCCATACACATCATTAATCCTTCGAGCCGTTTCTGCAGCACTGGTACCACGGTGGAAGTCGTACTCGTAAATAACGCGACATTTCAAGTTTTCCATTTTGTAAACTGCGTGACGCAAAGAAAAAACCAAACGAGGACAAAACAAATGAATTACGGTTTTCGAAATACAAATGTATGAATAAATAGCTGTATAAATTTGAAATTGGAATCCCTAACCAAAGAAGAGATATTTGAGATCAAAGTGGCCAGTACGAAAAAACGCCAATTTCATATGTAAGGACCTAATAGTTGCGTCATTAGTCTCATTGTAGGCGGCTATCAACAAACGTCTAGATTACTCAAAAAGCTAAAGATAAAACTGCGAGAACCGCGTCTTCTCCTTGACTTTATTTTCTACATTTAGTCATTAAGTTTTTTTTTGTACAGGATTTCAGTCAAGGCAGGTTAATGATAATAATGATTGTAATACATATATGACTAACAAACGTAACATATTATAAAAAAATGTGACCGTTAATGTCCTCCAAAACGAGCCACTGATCTGGCATTACTTTACAAAAAAATATTCTTGACAAAAACAAGGTTTTTTATTTATCCTACACAACTAGGAATTTGACAACACAAGTTCGCACGACTACGGAAATTAGCGATACTGTAGCGCTAGATGGAGCATGCTTATTCTGGAATACACTGGTTTGGTGCTTGGCGGTAAATTTAACAACTTGAGGGTGGTAGCTAGCCAGCATATTAATGTTTATTAATGTTTCGTTTATTTCGTGTCTTCTCGCTTCAGAGTGAGGATTCAAAATAGTTTTGTCTTCATTTTTGACATGGGCTTAAGGCGGAGAGGTAACAAAAGGGGGTAACAATACAAGATGCGGAGATACTGAGAAAGAACCACGCTCTAACAACAATATGTTAATATAAAATAGTATAGAAAGAACTTGTTTCATTTTCGGCCAAGAACTAGTCTACTAGTACCTACTAATAAAACCTGCATCAATCAGATACCTACTAAATTGTGTACAAAAATATTGAATTTTTGTAAATTATAGTGGAACTCTGGCCTCCCTGGAAGTGTTTTATGTTCTAGGTGGACTTCAATGGTCAAAAATGTCAAAATCGACACATAAAAAATGCGAAAATTGCCTTTTTGCATAAATAAGTGGAAAATATTTTGATTCTAAATTAATTTTGTACACTGCGATAAGTTACATTATTTTGAATTTGGTTGATATATTAATGATTAATAATTCCTAACTTATTTATGTATGTATTGCCTGACTTTATATACTATTGAAACATATATTCTGATGAACGAACATAAGATATTATAAAGAATTTTTATTCTGTGAACGTAAACATAATTACATTATAAAAGGGCAACTGATATGGCGTTATTTTACAAAAATATAATCTTGACAAAAACAAGGTGACGAAATCTTTAATGCTTCGGTAATTTCGTTAATTCAGAGTGAGGATTTAAAACAATTTTGTCTTAATTTTTGTCATGTACTCTTACTAAGACAGAGAGATAATCAAAGGGTAAAAAGTAAGCAATAAAATATGTCAATATACTGAGAAAATCTACGCTCTTACAACAATATTTTAATATAAAATAGTATAGAAATTTAAATTAGTATTTCTAGAATATTTCCATGTGCCCCATTATCATTATCAGATGGAAATTTGTTATACCCTTCTGCCCCATTACCGTGGTCACTAGGCCAGTTGGAAATAAAACAATCGCATATGCCCCGTGCTCTGGTCATTGCTGTGTTGATTTTGGCAGATGTACTTCCACTGTTACTTTTTTTTTATAAAGTAACTTCCATCGAATGGGTGTTCGCCTGACGTCATCATCAGTAAAGTCAATTATATTTCTAAGCGTATAAATATTTACAAGTCAACATAATACATCACACATTCTTCCCCAATTTTCTATACTTACAAGGAAAATCGTTTCTCCCCCGCGTGGAGTGTTCGTGCAAACAAAGAACCCTACAGCATTAGGGCGCATCTATTAAGTGAGTTAATAAAGTAAGATAACCAAACGCCCCCTGGCGGATCGCGAATCAGACTCAAGGACCCGGTAAATTGCCTTACGAGGAATCAGTTATACAGATTGTTCGATAAAGTAAAGATGTATTCACTTTCATACGAATGTATTATCTATGTATAAGGTTATCGGCTATTGGTTTTCTAAGCCGATTAAGAGGTCACTATACTAAACTTAATAAACAACTTTTACCATAAGAACGACTTTAAATTTAAAGTGATTTAATTCGGTCTTCGGACGGATCTTGCACAGATATAATTTGGCGACCGATGTGTGATATAGGCTCCTTTTCCAACATAATGTGTGCAAAGCCGCGGGCAAAAGAAAAAAAAAAAGAAACATGAAGATTCATTGAATTACATTTTTGTTTATAAAATATTTTAAAATCGCAGCGATTCATAACTTCATCAAAGTAAGATTAAAACTTATCCGCTTTTAAGTAGCAGGGGTTCAGTTTTGGTACACTAAAAGATCTAAAGCTACTATTAAATATCAAGTAACATCTTCTCAAGGATGGTTTTTGAGGACTATAAGCAATAACTTCTTTTCTAGAAACTTTTGAAATTTCACAAAAAAATATTAGCTTTACAAGAACAAAAACACAAACGCGCGGTCAAATCTACGAAACTTCTGTTTTTTTTTTCTATTCATTTTCAAAATTACTAATACTTAAGTTGTTGGTTACATTTATCAAAGGCGCTTTAATTAAGAAGATTCTAGTTAATCATGACCCTGTTTATTTAGTTGAAATAAAAATACTGCAAATAACAAACCTATTTCACAGTTGAAACTAAATCTCAAGTTTGCCACAAATAAGTAAAGTAACTCGTCAAGTTTCTTGACAGTCCAACTTGAGATTTTAGCAAAGTTTTAAAACGTTGGAAATGATAAGCGAGAAGCGTTGTCATAACTTCGCGACAAGTTCGAGCACGACTGCGATGATCTACACTAAGTAACAGTTAGGTAAAGGATAAGTAATAATTTATGTGAATTTTCTACTGACAAAAAGATGTATTAAATTTAAGTGCGCTTTTGTTTGTTTCGATTTCTCGGAGACCGATTCGAAAAATTTAATAAAAAAAACATTTTTTTTTTATTTTGAATCGGAACTTTTGGTCCTTTTTACAGATGAGACAGATGTAGCAATAGGTTGTTTTTTTTACCACAATTCGTAGATTCTTTCGTTTTCAAATCACGGTCAGCAGTAGCTTTAAATTTGAGGTTATTTTTACAATACTTCATGAATTACGAGTTGGTGAGCCGTATATGCGTGTAGGTATTTATTTGGAATTTTCTGGTTGGCATTTAAATATATAATAAAAGATTTATGATATAAGTATAGAGTATGGTTACACTACTCTTATTGTCATTTTCATTGAACACAACAAAAAAATTGAAGTTCTTAATCTAGATCTGACTTCTTAAAATATGAGATTGGATTGCCAATGTGGTTCTACACAGATTTATGAAAATCTAGTTTGGTTAGAAATAACTAAAAAGTTTTATTGCCGCCTACCAAATCTAAGTCGATTGTAAAGTTTTTAACTTTGAACTTAAACAAAAACTTCCGTATTTCGACTGCCGCTACGAACAGTATCGAAAGTTCAAATGATTTACAGTTTCGATTTTGTTTGTAGCGGCAGTCGATTTTTGTCCCCGCTCAAAAAAAGTTACTTTTACATACTTTTCAATATTTTTTCTAATACTCATGACGTTGGTTGATCATAAGTTGGAAAGTACTTGGAAAGCTTTATGGTGACGTAAAGCTTCAAAAGCTTATAGATGTAAAAACCGAACCAAATAATAAAATCGAGTAAGCCGCTTCGTGCGAGTCAGTCAAGTCGTTTTAAGATAAAATGGCAATATTAGAGATAAAATAAACGACTGAGGAATGGTGCCTTCAGGGTCTGTGTCGGATGTGGATTGGGGCAAGTCAGTAAATAAACGCGAGGAATTCATTGGCAACGGGGTAAAACATAAAAACACGGGATACAAGAAAAATTAAATTTAAAATCGTCGCACATAAATAATAAATAAAAAAGGATATAGAATTCGCGATTTTATGGTGGCGGTGATTTTGGTTTGAAATTTATCACAGTAGTTCACTTGTGTTGTGAAAAAATATTCCGCCAAATGGCGCAAAATCGGTTCAAGATCGCCGCCGCCATTAAATAATGGCTGCGCGCGGCGGCGATCTTGAACCGATTTTGCGCCATGAAGTTCATTAAACACACATCGCTGATACAATTTAATCAGTTATTTTGATTTAATAACGAAACTATTTACACGATTATGATAAAACTGGTAGCCGTTGCCTGCTGCGTTGCCCGTGAGATAAAATTAAATTTAAAGAAACGTTGAATTTTCATTCGACCTGCTTTTTGATTCGAGAGATTCGGGGTTGAATTTCTGGGTTCAGAAGTTTAGGCTCTAAATTTATTCCTATGGAATACTAGTCAGACATTTACTTACTATTTTATGTTAAAAGGTTGAGGCTACATGGAAAGTAAAAAATAAAAACATAAAAATATTTTTTCAAATCTGTTATTATTTACCCCTTCTCCTCCACCAAGCGGTCTATATGAAATCACGTAACAAAAATAAACTAATAAATTAAGAATAAAAAATATTAATTGTTCTTTAAATAGCTTTCGTTACAGGCAAGTCTTGTTTCATTTGAATTATTAATTTCTCTCTTTAATGTTAAGAATATCATAACAAAAACTATATAAAGTTATAAACTATATGTACAAAAGCAATATCCAAAAATTAAAACTAACTTAAATCTAAACCACTGCCAGTTGGTAGAGTACCCAAAATGCTGGCCCCATTGCCTCGTTGAATGGCAATACCAATGCGCTGACCCAGGTAGAGGCCAGCATTTTGGTCTCGAGTAGCGTCAACTAGACGCTTTGTTAGGGCTTTAAAATATAATTTTGCTCCCGGTCCCCAAGGTCCGAGAGTTTCAACCCCAAAAGGCTCAAACATATAACCGCTATCTAAATTACTATATTTGCGCCTTTTGAGGCCTTCAGCTGACTCTGCCGCCGCACCAGCCTTGTTACTAGTAACGGGAAGATGAGACGGTGCAATTAAGTGTGGGACGCATGTAGCGTCCCACACTTAATTTCTTATAAAAATTAAACTTAAACAACTTATTTTTCTTTTAAAGTTCTCATAACATTTATTATATTATTAATGCAGTCGAATTCAGTACCTTCTTTATTTTGGAAGTCGTTAAACAATTTGATCGCTCTGAAAAGTTTATACCATAAACCAAACATATAAATGGGTAGGTGCAAATAAGCGTTGCGAACAGGGTGCGTCTAACAAATGGGCTTGGTTTCGCACAGATTTAATATCGCGATTGTCTTTGCAGGTATTAGGATCCTCGATAAAATGTTTTATCGCGGCTGTTACTGTTATCCATCTTCGGTTTGCGAGTGTTTATTGGTTTCTGCTATATTTATGATATCGACATGTTGGTTCGAACGCCTGACTGATTGCGTAGGAAAAATAATAGGAATGTAATTTTGTTTATCTGCGCATTTACTTTTTGTGTTAGTAAGTATATAGTATAATGTTTAGTGGTTTGGAAACCAAAAATTGTTTGAAAAATATCGCTTCTTAGCGATAAAACCGCCTTTGGTTATACTGCTTATAAACATACTAACATATTGCTTTTGTGCATGTTTACTGTTGTATGTTCTGTGATGTTTTTTTTTCGTGAGTTTAAAATGTTGTACTTTAAAAGAATATTTAGTCCAACTTTTCGTTGCTGAATATTCGTTTGATAGCTACTAATTTTGCATGTATTATCTAGCTCATAATATGTTTAGATTATTTTTCAGTTTCTTTAGTTTAAAGCTACGCCAACTTTAGAAGGGCCAAATAAATAATTAATAGTTATGCTACACGTAATAGTGAGATGGTATTTTTTAACTTATCAGATAAAACCAGCAAATGTATTTGGTGGATTCATCAGCTTATTCATCGGTTTGTCTTTGTAGGACATTGGCTCAAACTACGAGAAGCTGGTAATTTAAAAAATATAAGACAACTCAACTCTATAAGATATACTTGGTACCAGAAAAAGAAACTCAATAAAGTCTTTGTTTTAGACATATCAGTGTCACCTAAAGTTCTAACTATTAGACTGAAACCATGCGCTTTAATATTCTATTAATATGTGAGTACTTTTTGGTTTCTAAGTAAACTGACGGCTTAAGACAGCTATAGACCACCAACTTGTCCATACAATAAAATATAGCTTTTTTTCTCCCTTTTAATGTTGTCCGATTCCAGTGGGTTTTCTTTTTTCACATAGCTAACACATTATTTACCAGGATTTTCCGTTTTATTTTTTTCTATTTTTTTATATCATTTTAAGCTTCCTAAGCAGCCATATTTTTGCCCTGATGTGATCCCTATGAAAAGTCTTTATTATGCAGAATACAATAACTTTTTTTCAAATTTATATAACGTGTAGGCCTAAAATACATTGTAGTGAAGCGATTGACACCACTATCAAAAAATCACGTTACAATTTAGGGGGTAAAAAGAGGCAGGTCCCGGAACGAAAATTCTATCAGAAACACGAAAAAAGTGGAGAGTCGCTGATATTCTTAACTGTGATAGCTGGCACACTTTGTTAGGATCAGTTGTAGGTCTGAAGTATCTCTCTATAGAATATCTATAGAGTGATTTCAGTCAGAAGTTTAGAATTTTGAAATCTTGGACTATACTTAGTATACGTTAACCAATGTTTCTATCTCATTTTTATTTAAGTTGAACGCCAAAAACATATATATTTCAAGTCTTTAATATCTAATCATCTCTTTAAAAGACTCCCAGCGGAAAGCAGCGCTAAACACTCAATCGGGGATTTCAAAATTTCTCATAATTAACTTTCTGCCTTTTTCTTGAGGGTCCTCTCTTTAGGAGCCATATTTTTACTTTTACTCCAAATTATTATTTACCGAGGCTTACAACGTTTTCGCAAGAAACTCCAAAAGCAATAAAAAAAGGAATTTTCGACTCTACGCAGTCGTTTTAAAATCTATTTTCATGATTATTTATTTCTCTTGATCTTTGTTTCGGGCTAATGTCGGCTGTTTTCTTTGACTAATTTAAAGTTATAGTATCAAGTTGTATTTTTAGGTTTATTTTTATATTTTTTTGATGAACGTAAGAGCTTTTTACTTGACTTTGTTTATTAAACTAATGGTCTTTCTATTTCAGTAAGTAACTAAGTAAGGTTAGTAATAATCTATCCTTAGGCTTTGTAACGAATCAGTACCTAAATAATATTTTATTTTATGTACTGAGAACACATTTGAATCACATTTGAATTCTTCGACATTAAAAATGCTGTTTGGGAAAAAAAATATTCTGCAACTAGAATTTATGAAATTGTCGATGATATATTTTCAAAAAAAAAATAATAAGAAAGATATGTAAGTAAGCCTATTTATTGACTAATTAACAAAAATAATAGTCATATAAGTTGGTGATTTTTGTAGATCCCTTTATTAATCTATCAAATAAAATATGTTATAAAAAAATTGTCCTTACACAATCAAACGGCGAGTAAATGTTCCGGTAAAATTATGTTCCGAATTATAACTGGAAAAAAAAAATTTAAAAAATTTCATTTGAAATTTTAAATGTATTTTGCTGCGGATTATCGGCAAGCCATTTATCTGCGGTTTTGTTTATTTTCAACACAATGCAATTTTAAAATTTAAATGATTAAATTCGTTATTTTTTTAAGCCATAAATGAATAGTTAAATTATGCAAAAAAAATCATTTCTGTAAGTAGATTATAACAATAAGCTATTATGAAGCTGTAAGAAACAATACAATACAATACACGTCACGACACGATACGACACGACACGACACGACACGACACGACACGACACGACACGACACGACACGACACGACACGACACGACACGACACAATACAATACAATATATCTTTATTGCACACCAAAAACAAAATAAACAATAAGATACAGTCTTGCCTGTAGTACATATACAAAACATCAGTAGTACATTGGGCGGCCTTATCACCTAAAGCAATTTCTTCCAGGTAACCTTGGGATGGATCGGACTAAGTGAGAACCGTCACGTCGGTGGTGCATCAATAGCAAAAATAGAAAAAAAAATACAAATATTGTACCGCAAAAAAACAACCATTTCATACTCGCAATAATCATTCACAAATAAATGTTCCGTTTAATTTACGGAGAGATAATGATTGCTTAAACAATGTTTCATCCTTCTTCAAAAAGGGGTCCAGAGGACTATATATATATAGTGATCGTTTTTGACAGATACATTTATCTATTTAGTAGTAGTTTTAGCATTAAGTTCAATAACTAATTCTGACCTATTCTATGATAAAACGAACAGTATGACGCAATGCAATTGTAATTTTGAAACAATTCAAATAACAGACTTGCGCTTTGTAGGTTTTAATTTGAGTATATTTTATTTTTTTATTGTAAGGATATTCTTGCGTGGTCCTATAAAAATTCGATTTAGTCAAGGAATAACTTATCGTCGAAGGTTTTTTACGAGTGCGATACCTTCTCCGACAAGCAGGTTTTTGACTTTTAAATCTGTGGAGTATATTATAATATAACCCGACTGCTAATTCGTTAAACCTGTGTATCATCCATAATTTCTTTTTTTTTTTAATTTTAATTCACCCAGATTCACTCTCACGACTAAGACGAATCACTTGACACCACTCACACAAAATATGACAAGCCAGTTAGGTGCCAATGAAATATACATACATACAAACATATATAATACACATAAATGCACTCAAAAACCGTAACCCTTGTTATTTTGCAGTCGGTTAAAAAAAGCATGTTTCTTCACGATGTTATCCCTTACCGTTTGAGCTTGTGATACTCGTAATTAACAATAATATGCACGTAACTGAAAATCTTAGAGTTGCAAGCCTGAACCTAGATTTGAACCCGCGTCCTTTCGCTTGTAAGACAAATGGTTTACCTACTAGGCTACCGCTAAATTTAGCAATATCTTAAGTTTACCTTAATCTACAAAACTCCATATTTCAAGTCCCTTAATGAGTAGTAAATTAAAACAAATACCCAGTGCGACAGTCAGCGCCGCGGAATGCCATCCTGCGTAATTTATGAGGCCTCTCCATTACACCCCGAGGGAGGCCTTGAGATGTCACCTTAAAACGGGGTGTAAACAACCTAAAACAGTAGAATTTTGACCTATTTTTAAACTATAAATAGACCCATTTTCCAAAATGAGGAGGTTTTCAATTTCATTATTATCCTGTGTCTAAATGTTTATTATATATATATGTCACCGTAAAATTGTAAATACCGTTAGATTATAATCTATCTCGCGTGATTGTAAACTGTTGAACGATTGTGAACTCTATGGACACAGAACGGTCTATTATAAAGCCGACCAATCAGGGACAGCCTTCGGACAGTTGACAATTTAACAATTGTAAGATTGTAATTTGACGGTTTCACTTCGATAGATTACAATCTACCGAATAATAATACGTTAAATTGTAAGCAGTACGTTGAGGTTCACAATCTTTCGACAGTTTACAATCTCGCGAGATAGATTATAATCTAACGGTATTTACAATTTTACTTTGTGTGTGTTTATATATATAAGTATGTATATCAGTCTTCAGGTTAATGTAGCACAAGCTTTGCCTAGTTTGGCACCTGAGGACTTTTGTGTGGATGTTGTCCCTTATTATTATTATAATTTTATATTCCTAATTTTGCTACTAGCTTTATTATTATTATTAATTATTGACCATAGTATTTTTTTAACGTTACGTTTACCTGATCACTCAACGACGGGAACGTCTCGTATAGTCCCATATAATTTAATCAAAACTGTCAAGTGGTTGGATTATTAAATCAAAATAAATGTAAATGTTCTATCGTCGCTTGTCAATGAATGTTGGTAGTGATATTTTTTATAAAAATTAATTATATTATCTTCTCATTTGATATAAAAAAAAAATTTTTCTCTTAAATTCTATTTTGACTTATAAGAAAAACATATTTTTGCATCAATTTTATGTAGTTATTGTTTTTATAGCCATCCTTTGTTATGGTTAAAAACAAATACAAGAAATCTGTTGTTTGACATTATTATATGGGTTTTGTAAGGAATCTACCACGTATCTGAATTCACTCTCGTACGCTAAAGAAATTTAGAACAGATATAATATTTGTGCAAAACTCGGATGAGTTCGTATATTAAATAAATAATATTTCTATGTACAAAAATGAATCGCTGAATGTATTTTTTAGAGTATTACTTAAAGTACGAGAATTGTTCTTACGGATAAGAAAAATATAATAAATTGCCTGTAAAGGTCTAAAAACCATACTTCTCTATACTACCATACAATAGATTCGTACTTAAAAGTAAATTAGAACTTTAATAAAGTTTAAGTGTTAGTGGAGAGGTTCCAGGAAGGCAAAACAATTGAGGGACGTTAGTATCATATAAATATTAATGTCAATATTTATACGATGGTAACATTACTCTTAAAGAACCAACTGTTAGGCGGTACGAAGTACTCCAGGTCAGCTAGTGGTAATATAAAATGATGTATTAAAATAGAATTGAATTTTCAGCCAACCCAAATTCAACTCTATCACAGCCCAGTATCCAAAGTTTCCCGATTAACAATCCAGCTGGTCAGCTGAGCAAGAATTCCCTGGATCCAAACCCTGAATAGTTCAGACAGTATATTCAAACGTATTCAACTATTAGATAAAAGTTTGACCTCGACCGACCGTCGTGTTAGTGGATATTAACGAGCGTGGGTACTCGCAATGTATTCTGGAACAGGATATAAGCTTTGGATTAATACAATGTAATACGAGTAGATCAACCATCCCACGACCACGATATTTTTTGAAGACTTGATAAAAAAACGTCAACCAATTTCGTGCCTTTTTAATCGACTGTGAAAGAAGGAAGAATTCTAAAAGTAATATTAAATATTATAAAAGGTAAAATAATTATTAACCGACAGCGGAAGAAGGAGGATCATGTTCTTCGAGTGTACATACATACACTCGATGTATATTTCACGGGCACGCCCTAGAGCATAAACAGCTAGTCTTTTTTTTATTTGAGTGGTGTCAAAAGATTCGTCTTAGTCGCGAGAGTGGCACTGGGTACCTATATCAAAATTCAAATTAAAATTAAGGATGATACTCAGGTTTAAAAATTATGCAGTCGTTTTTTTTTTTTAAGTTGCTTCTAACCAATTGTTTATAAGGAAATTATATTCACCCTTATGATTAAAATCGGCCAGTAAAGTTTTTGGAGAAATATCAACCATTAAAAAATCTTCAACGACTCAAACTCCAAAAAATCGAAGATTCTCATACATCAAATTTCATCAAGAAATTGAAAACTAAGACGCATACGCGAGTATGTAATTTCCAGGAGACATAAATACATACACACTATCAGAAGTGATACATACCAATTGATAGACGAAAGAAAATTGACAGACCCAAAGCAAAAACGCTTAGTTCGGTCGGTCAATTACTAAGATACCCGCAGATGGATTTATTCCTGTCTGTAACCTTAATTTTTCCCCTTAAGGGGTCAAACAGGAATAAGCAGTAACAGAGAGATGGCCACGTAACTACATGGTGGTTAGTCAAACAAGGCGAAAGATAAAAAAAAAAAAAATAATAAGGAACAACATCCACACAAAGGTGTTCAGGTCCCAAACTAGACAAAGCCTGCGCTATGGTAATCTGATGACTGATATACATACTTATAAACATAAGGACTTATATATATAATAAAGACTTAGACACACGTCAAACAGACATGTTCATGCACACAAACGATTAACCTGTCCGGGGATCGAACTCAAAAAAGATTAAAGATGTGGCAAAAGCGCTTGGACCATAGAAACGAATTAATACCTACACCACGAATCGACCAGTGCGCCCGCGTGCTTCAAGATGGAACCGCAACTCCTTCCAACAAAGACACAAAATACGATACTTAACGTATATATATATATATATATATACGTTATATATATATATATATATATATATATATATATTATATATATATATATATATATATATATACGATATAATAGTTACGAATAAACACGTATATTTCTTTACAAGAAACAAAATTTTTTTGACAAAAAAATTAAAGAAGAAACCACAGAAAAAACAGAAGAAAAACAGCTGTTCCATAGAAAAAGTTTAACGACTGTCGAATCAGCTGTTTTTTATGCTCTCATTCAGTGGTCTCATTGTAATGTTGTTCCCTAAGATGCGGATGCGAAATAGTGACTTCTTTTGTTTTAGTACACCCCTAGCCGATATAATAAAGAAAAATAATCCTGTATAATTTATGTTCTGGAAATTTCGTACTCTCGTCATGTCGTAGTTTCCAACCAATATAGACGAGATTTACTACCTTATTAATAAACACGTTTCAACTTTGAGCATCTTTTGTCCCATTTCATCCAATTGAGAACTTCATGCGCTAAAACAAGACAAAAGACGGTCAACATTGAGAAACGTTTATTAATAAGGCCGTAAGTATAAAAAAGAAATATTTTAATCTACACAGGTTCTATTTTTTTTCACCAAAGAGAGACCTTACGTACTGACTCTCTGTTAACCGACGACTAGCGACGAGGCGTTTATCTCGAAATAATGTGTGCTAACGACACTACCATAGACCTTTATAATATTACAGAGTTAAGAAAAAAGATCAGGAATGTACCAAACTCAATAGTTCATTCTTATTCTTTATCTTAGTAGTTCTGCGAAGTATTGAATGAATAAATAAACGAATTTACTCATTATTGCAGACATCTAGTGTAAGGCTAGTGATGAAAAAAATAGTTTTTTTTCATCACTAGCCTTAAATATTTTACTTAGTGATGAAACAAAAAACCGTTTTTCTGTATGTTTGTTGTTTAGCCTTAAATGTTGTAGTGATTAAAAAACTGCTTTTTTTGTGTACGGTACAGTTTATTCTGTACGGCACCAGTAAAATAGAAGACAGTATTCACATGTTGAAAAAAATGGTGGTTATTATATTTAATGCAGATTGTACCATGAACAAAAACTAATAACACAAAGATACTATTGCATCTCTACGCTACATTAAGCAGAACCAGTATAGCGTGTAACGACGGGAAGCGCCCCCTGGCGACCATATTAATCATCAATAAGATTAATAATCTCGCACCAGAGTCCGATTATACTCTTGGATAATTCAGTTGATACAATAATAGTCACAGGTATCAACACACGCCATTAACCATATTCTAATCTATACACAGGGTTATCGGTTAGGGGCGTACAAATCCAAAAGGGGGTTATTCAACCCATCTTAACAAACAACTTTTAGTATGGGACCAACTCGAAATTCGAGAACAAATAAATCGTATGTTCCATACATTTTGTCGACAGCCGATAATCTTTTTCTATGAAACAGGTATTTTTTTTCCTTAAAAAGGTAACATTATTAGTAGCTTGACCTCCTTTTGGCTCAGTAAACTCCTAACCGATAACCCTGTATGTACAAGAGTAAGTAGTAACTGACTGACGGAATGACTGACGGACTAATATTTACCAGAAATCAACGCAGAGCATAAACAGCTAAACCTAGAGACATGGAATTTGGAGGTGTATTCATTATAGCGTGTAAGGTTGTACTGAGAAAGGATTTTTAGAGATTCAACCCCTAAGGATGTCAAATAGGGGTTCAAAGTATGTATCTTCTTTATATTTGAATTAATGTCACGGGAAAAGCTCTAGTATTATATAAGTCGGTTTATTTCTTGCATTGGCTGAAAAAATAGGGTTCCTGTTAGTGTAATTATAGCAAATCTAGTGATTCTGCAAGTTATAATGTGTAATATTGGTTGATTATTAACCATTAATGTCTATTTTATGTGCACAAACCCGTCTTAAACAATATGAATCAAACACGCGTTAGTTTTCTAAATAAACAGAAATATAATTAAAATCAAAATTTGAAAAATTTAATAGCCGTAAAGTAAGGTACCATTAATATTAATTTGACGTCATAGTTGATATTTATATCTGTCTGAACGTCAACTTGTCTGATCCCAAAATGACAATAAAAGACGTCATTTATCATCTTTGAAATCCGCTTACGTCTAGAAAAGCCGTTTCACTTTGCTCTAAATCTTGAGACAAAATATAAATGCTCCGACATACGTTTCAATATAGAAAAAATACGATTAAAATAGTTTATATACAGTGTTATCGGTTAGGGGTGTACTTAGCCGAAAGGGGGTCACTATACACACCCTAAGGAACAACATTTATTATAAAACGAACTCAGAAGAGAAGACGAAAATCAGTGGTTTAATAAATTTTGTAAACAGCCGATAAATATTTTCTATGGAACAGCGGTTTTATTTCTGGATCTCAGAGTTGGTCCCATAGTGATAACCTTATATAAATACTTAACCAGAGTAAATCCAGGCTGACTGACCGATTTACTGATATTTGATTGGTATTTGTTGATATGGCCTTAATCACTGAACCTAGAGATATGAAAATTCATTATAGGGTGTAGGGATGTACTAAGAAAAAAATATTAGAAATTTAACTCCTGAAAAGGTCAAAATCGGGGTTCAAAGTTTGAAATTTCTTTACAGTTCATTTATGTCACGGGCCGGGGTAGAGCTACTAGTTAATTATAAAATTAAGAAATTTTAATTCAAATTATAATAATGTATTAGACAGTATTTTTTTTACCTGTTTCGCCCCTTAAGGTAACATATTGAGAGAAACTTGAGTAAATTATATATTAAGTAATGTAATAATATTATTAAGTAATTAGTAATTTTGTAGTATTTGGGCTGTCCAACTGTCAGTACCAAAAAGAGTAACTAATTCTTATTTACTGACTCCTTAAAAAACGTACCTACTCAGTTCGACGGGTATGTTTGTTTTATTTTTCTCATGTGATTTCTCGGAGACGGTTGACAGATATATATTTTTTGATTGTAAAGCAGCAAATTAGAATTAAAATAATTTAATAAGTCCTATCGGTGCCTGCTCTAATGCACCTATAAACCTTTTCTTTTGTAAAAAACTCGTTAAAATATGAAAAAAATACTGACGAATTGAGTACCATCTTTTTATGGAAATTGATAGAAAAAAAGTAACGTAAGTAAGTACTTAACGTTTATTAAAATTTCCATATTCATATCTGTGTTGCTGGCATGGGTCTCTCCTTAAAAGAGGACATTGTACCACCACGTTGTTGAAATTAAAAGTTGGCCGACTTCAATGATTTCTGAAAGCTCACTTTCTCCGATAGGCACGTTTTATCGCGATTTTTTTCCTTCGCCGTTAAATCAAGTCATTCAATAATGCAGATACAAACACAGCCTTTTCGCTGAAAAGCAAGAGGTTCACCGACTAGGCTACCATTGACTTTGGTATAATTTATCACGAATAATTTTATTACCAAAATACAAAACAAAAATTCGACTAAAACTACACAATCATAAAGATTTATGGTGTCATAAAAGAAATTGCCAGTAAAACATCTAGAATTTGTCGCACAATGCGTTGAAATGCTATGACTAATTTATAAAATATTCAAATGTTTTGAAATATGGCAACATTAAGCTGAACAAAAACGTTGAACCGTGTGATTTATTTTAATGAGGCTGTCAACATTATCGTGAACACCTGGAAACTTTTGTTAGAACTTGGCTACATATTTGGTATTATAATTAATTTTAAAATGCCATAGCATACGTTGGACGTAATTAAGCATAAAGGACTCAATCCATATTTTAGCCAAAATTGAATTAATTTTAGTATACTATTGTACTTCTGATAGACGAAACTACCATGTAGTGAAAACCCTATTTCTAAAATGTCCACGGAAACTAGTTTTTTTCACACCCCGACTCAACCCACATGTATTAAAAGCACACAAAATGTATTTGCTTAATGAACTCAGTCCGATTGAATTGTTTTTTAAGTAATGTTTTTTTACGAGTTTTTTTTTTTAAACCAGAACTGACTCAAACAGTATCTTTACTAAGAATTTGTTTTCATTGGAAATGCTATCATATCAAATTACTAAAACGACTCAAACAGATTGGGTCGTTTCTATGTTATAGGTTTACTGAAAACAAATTGTTTCTTTTTATTTATCAGGAATCACTCAAAACATTTGAGTTACCAGGTTCAGGCAGTGTATATATAGGCAGTAATATTTTCACTTGAACTAAATCAATAATTAAATGATCCAAAATATTAAGCTAACTTAATATTTTGGATCATTTAATTAGGTCTGTAGAGAGTTCTATTTTAGATATAGATTTATCTAAAATAAAACCTAATTCTTCACCTTTGTATCTCAAATTTACAGTTTATCAGCCGATAAAAAGACTAAATTTTCTGATATAACATTATAAAATTATTTCGATAAATATCTCTAATAAATATCTCTATAATAATAGTTTTTATACGATACTAGCTGGCTGTCTGCGTGGTATATATTATTTCTACTCGTTAAATTACCGGGATAAATAGTATCCTATATATTGCCCAGGGATATAAGCTACCAATATACAAAATTTTATTTAAATTCACACACAAACATAAACACATATACGTCAAAATTACAACACCACGTCGTTTTGCGTTGGGGGTTAAAAAGAAATCTAAAGCGATACAAGTGGTCTAGTGGATATAGCCACCATTTATCCAATAACAATAGTACAAAGATAGATAGGCAAAGTACTAACTTTAGAGTTAAAAACACGGGGCTCATTTTTATCGAGGTAATAAAACGTAAAGTTCTAGTTCAGTTTGTGGTCTAACACATTTTTGGTAGGACCTATATTAGACGCGAAGTCTAATATAGCCTTCCTTTGTAAATTTGTCATTGTTTTTACCTAAGCTTTTCCCGCTGGGAAATCACTGCATCAGCCCATTTATGTGATAACGATTGACAAAGATTGAACATCCTCGGTCGACTACTGTCAGGATTTTTCTTCGTAAATTGGCCTCGAGCGGAATTAAGATTTAGCCTGATCGCTTGCTAATCAGCTTAGGATTGTTTGACATTTGTTTGCTATTAGGTTTTTCTTTAGGTAACTATATTTTATTTGTATGTTACTAGTTTTATAGCTAGTGAAGTATGAAATAAAATTTAACGTCATTTTTTTGACAATATAAAAATATAGGTATTCTTTCAGTTGTACGTAGGTACTTTATTACTTTCATATAAATTTTATAAAAATCTTAATAGTAGATCTGGAAGTACGGGTTATAAATCAAAATTACATAAAAAAATAATAGATTCAATGGTCAAGGAAAACATCGTGAGGAAACCTTTTTGTCAGATAAAGTTAGCTTTGGAACATACATAAAGTCCCGAACCCTCAATATGAAAGACCCCTGCCAAGCATTATGATGCATCGGGTCCATACAAAATAAAAATAAATACATAAAGATTTTATTAGAACTTAAAGCTCTAAATTAACGTTAAACTAATAATTATTTGCTGTCAAAAACTGTTATCATTAAGATGTAAAGCCTCCCTAAGAATATCAAATATTAAAGATCTATGAATATTTATTAGTCAAGATATCTATTTACTTATTAAGGTGCTTCGGTAAATTTTATGTTTTCGCGAAAATACAGGGCAATAATGTAGGCCGTACAAGTAACGTTCTTCTTCAAATACGAAATAAGTTGTTAAAAAATAGAGATTATCGAATCTATACATTTTAGATTTTTTTTTATTTAAAAATCTAAAATACAGAACCAGTTTTGATAAAAATTAAATAGCATCACTTAGGAGACCATTTAAAACATATATAAAGATCTTTTCAAATTAATTCGTCAGTATTTAAATTAACATCATGTAATGAATATAAAAAATGCATTCCAATAGACGTTCTCCAATTTTAGCGAGTTGTAAAAAAAAATTTGGTGAAACTTTTAACTGACTTCTAAAAAGAGGTTGTTTTTGTATTGTAACATTTTTTTGGTACCATATGTTGGCCAAATTAATATTTTATCCATATCAATCCAGTAGTTAGTAATGCTTAGGAAATTAAAAAATAACGTCATGCAAATTTAAACCAGTTTTTGCGTTTTAAAAGTTGTACTTGTCGCAAATATATTCGTGTCAATTGCCGAGTTACCTCAAGTCGACAGCTTGTTAGCAATTTACATTCATAAATGAGTATCAAATTAATAACACAATTTAAAGGCTAATACATAATTTTGAAAACAGTTTATTTAATAAAAAAATGTGAATTTACAGCTGATCAGATGTAAATATGAATAACGTAATGTACAAAAAGATTTCACATAATAATTAGTCGTAGACATTTTTATATATTAATTTTCTTTGGCATTGGTATTAAATATTTTAACTCTTCGTGTGACATTCGTTGATTTTTGAAGCGATTATCTGGAAAAGAAAACGTATTTTTAAAAGGTTGATTTCCAAGACCCTGTAAAATTATATCAAGGGGCAGTTTGCATTTCACTTTGATTTGGGTAAGCTATTTTGACTATATACCAAAACAATGAAGGGCTTTATCGAAAAAACGTACACGGAAAAACTATAAAGTAACCGATAGTTAGAGGTAAAAATTAAAATAAATAGATTTTTTTCCAATAAGGATCATCACCTTAAAACACCTGGATCCTATGGTTCTCCCTGTCGCAGACGATGATGTTTCCGCCAGACATGACCGCGATGCCCTCTAGACCCTTAAACTCCCCGTCTCCAGAACCCCAGGAACCGAAAGCGCGGAGGAAGGTCCCGTCAGGGTGGAAAATCTGGATGCGATTGTTGCCAGAATCTGCCACGACTATGTAACCTTGATCATCAACGGCTACACCCCTGGAAATATAAAAAAAGTATTTGAGAAATGGATTTCAAACGCCAAACATCCTATTTTGTACATAAAGCTACAAGCTTCCGTATCATAATTAATCACTATGGCATGCTAATAAATATTCTAAAGGCACTAATAAAAATTATATGAACATAGTCATGATTTGGCTTGTGAAACCCTCTTTACCCACAACTTTATAACCGGTAGCTCCATAAACTGTGGTCTAGCAGAATATCATTTTACTGACATTTCCTTGGGACTTGCCAGATGTTTACATAGTAGTTGCTCTGTCGTGTAAGGAATAGTTTGATATTAGACCGTGTTATGATGACTTTAACTTGGCGTAAAGTAAGCTTTTATAGGAATATATTTTAGGTACGCTTTGACATGGCTTCTACTCGTATGGTGCTTGAACATTAGATTTAACTACCCGGTTTCATAGTCCATCAGTTTTCATCTGATTGGAAAAAGCCATACAAATTTCGGAAACTTAGCCAACCACAGATTTTTTTCTCCATACTTACTAAATTTGATCTACGGTATCGCTTTAATTGATCAGTTACCATTGAAGCATCTAATTAATGGTCCGCCTAGAAGATGCTTGCTGTCATTGCCCTCCATTATGTTAAAACTCTACTATTCATACCATGACCACGTCTAGCAACGTGTTATATCCGACGTTGTCACGTCATACTAACCTCGGGAACTTGAACTGCCCATCCTCAGAACCCTCTTCTCCAAACGAAGACAGCACCCGTCCGTTGACGTCAAACACCTGAACCCTGTGGTTGTTGGAGTCGGAGACCAGCACGCGGTTGGTGCTGGACACGGCAATATAGTGAGGGTGTTCTAGCTGGCCCAGCTTGGAGCCATACGAGCCGAATTTACCCACGAACGTACCGTCGGATTGGAACACCTGTGGGTAGAAAGTTATTTTGTTAAATAGGTTTTATGATGGGGGATAGCAGAATAGTAATTTATAACTGACTTCAAATAAGGAAGAATTATTATTAATTTGATACTCATTTATGAAAATTGGTAAAATACATTGGTTTATGAACAATAGGAACTGAAGAAATTGCCTGCTGAGTAAAATTCGGGTTTTCATTTTTTTACGGTCAAAAAGTGGTGCATTTTTATTATCGCTATAACAAAAAATACTAAAACCATAATAAAATAAATATTTAAAAAATCCTCCTTTAATATTTATTTCCAAATAAATACTGTATGACAGCTCTCCAGTCTAACAACAAATATTTTCGTAAGTTCCTCGATTTAATAACAAAAACTTGAACTAATGTTGTATGGATAATAGAACGGAACCCTGGGTGTGCGAGTCCGACTCACAAATGTCTGACTTATTTATCGTGAGTTTTTGGTAGTGAAATAAATCTTATGACAGGGAACAGCAGATAGGACGATTATTTGTATGAATTTGTTGCTAGCGGCGCTACTGCGTCAAATAACGTTGCTTATACGAATATGTATGGCCAAATAAACAATGGCATTCTGATCATAATATTTGTTTTGTTTACCTGTACTCTATGGTTTTCCTTGTCACACACGTAAATAAATCCGAGGGCGTCCGTGGTGATCCCCCATGGATAGTTGAACTTGCCATCTCCTGTACCCTGGCTTCCGAACGCACGGAGGAAACGACCTTGAGGGTCGAACACCTGCGAACAAAATAAGTAAAATAAATAGCAAGATTGTGATATCTATTACGTAATGTTTGAAAATTTATGTTAAGGAATAATATGTGTTCGTTTGTATCCAGACATAGTGTGTCACAGTTTCCTGATTGCCAGTGAAGAAAAAATTACCATGTCTGACAGGAAAACATCGTAGTAGAAATGTTGACATAATATTATATTTGCAAAAATTTTAAAAAACTACTTCCAATATGTCCATAATATTGTATCATTGTAAAGTATGGATATATTCGAAAAGACAGAATTATAATTTTTGTGCTGAATTTCAGGTTATTTGTAAGTTTTTTTTTAATTCAATAATTATTCTGAGCTCCCACTCTTTACGTTAAATTTGTCCATCAGAATGAGTACGAGTAGAACGACCTACTTTAAGTTCAATACATCATCATCTTACTTTCATGCACTGCTGGACGTTAGCCTCTTCCATTGAAAGTTCGGCCCTATCCTGGGCTTCTTGTCTTCATCAAGTTTAAAAAACCCCAAAAATATAACTGTAGTAATATTGTAATAACAACTTCTCAAAACCGAAAGCACAGTATCAGAATGAAGAAACGAAGTTGTAGTAAGTCTAGAAATTCGTATTAAATCAACCATTCGTCAGTTGTTACAATCCAATAATCACATAGTAGTTCTTTGATGTTGTATCGTTGTGGTGACAGTAAATAATTCCTGTATCGGATTGTTACCTAATTAAAAAGGCTTTATCTAGGCAACTTACAACGTTAGCAAAAAAAAATCCGATTCGATAACTTTAGTCTGAAGGTCATTTTCTACAATCCCCACACATATAGAAATTCGAAAATGTATTAGTCGGTTTCTTTGTCCTTATTCTCTTCAACAACTGAATGACGGATTCAGTTGCCATTTCACGCAGAGATAAATCGAAGTTCTAAGATGCCACTGGCTGATTGGCGCGGTTGGTAGCAAACCTGCCTTGTGCGCCGGTGGTCCCGGGTTCGGTCCCCGGACAGATCAAACATTTTTGTGCATGAACATGTCTGATTGACCGGGTGTTTATAATATACATATGTATATCTATAATATATAAGTATGTCTATTAGTCATCAGGTTACCATAGCACAGGCTTTGCCTAGTTTGGGACCTGAAGATCTTTGTGTGGATGTTTTCCCATATTATTATTATTAGTTATAGCTTCCCCACTAAAATAATCATAACGCTGACAAAGCTAGGGGTAAAATATATTTCTTCTTTAAGTTTAATCCATTGCTTTATAGATTTGCAACTACTAACTATAGTTTTATAGTCCTGTCTATCACAGAACCTTCCCGATAGGTATTTCACAGTATTTTAGTACAGAATTCTACAGATACATAAATATTTATTATTTAATTATATTATAATACAAAATTCACTAAATAGTGTAAACAAGAAAAAAAATAATTAAAAACTTTAAAAGAGGACACATACAATCAAATAACTTTCACCTTATCGTAGAGAAAGAGTAATATTCTTTTATTTCAATATTATCCAAAAATTGTAGCAGAAATAATGTAAATATTACTGAGAAAAATAAATGCTAAATAAATACGAGAATCAAACCTATGATATGACCCTGATCTTATGGTGTCATAATAATCACTGCCACAAAGGTTGTCAGGTCAATATATGACTCGGAAGTAATGTGAGGATGATTCATAATAAGTATTTTAATAAATATACAAAAAAAAACTTAGTATTAATCAGCCTCAGTGTATTATTTTTTTTTTCTATCAGTTGGAAATCTGCTAAGGCAAAATGGAGTCACATGTCACCTTAGCGAATTCCCAACCGATAGCCATGTATATTATTTAAATTGTCCATAAGCATCGGCCGAGACAGGTTATTCGAATTCAGGACTTAATTAACTTTCTCCAATCACCGACATTTGCTAAAATAAACCAATTCTAACGTGAGCTGCAAGTGTCTCCAGTGTTCTCCCTCTGAGTTGATCAGTCCATTTGGAAACAGCGAAGTCTCGGTGGACAGTATTTGTGCTGTAGCCGCTTGTCTCGCCAGTAATTCATTAGTGTCACTCAGTTGTCCGTTGCGTTGAGAAATAAAGGTAGAAATACGGTTTGTTGCGGTCTCGTAAGCTTTATTGTTTTTTCTATTGTTGAAAGTAAGTAGAGTTATGGATAGTTTATTGTTTTGTGAAGGTAATGCTGTTTGGAAATTTGATAAATCGCAATATAAAAAGGTAATCTAGCTTCTTCTATATATATAAGGAGTAAGTTATGACTCTGGTGATATTTGCCAGAAATCAACGTAGAGCATAAACCGTTTAACTTAGATACATGAGATTTGGATATTATCGGTCTTATTAATAAACGCGTAATAACTTTAAACTTCTTTTGTCTTGTTTTATAAGAAGGAGAACATCACGCGTCTAACAAGACAAAAGACATTTAAAGTTTAGACCCGTTTATTAATAAGAGCGTATATTCATAATAGGGTGTAGAAGTAGACTATGACGAAAATTTGAAAATTAAATCTTTATGGTGGTCAATGTTTGAAACTCAGTTTCAAGCTTTTTTATATTCAATTTTATATCGCGCGCAACGCCGCGGATGCCAGCTTTTAGTAGATATATGCAAAAAATATGGGTCAATTAAATAGTTTTTTTTATCGTCTATCAGACCAAGTAAAATAAACAAAATATATTTTTGAGTGTTTTTAAAAGAAACGGTCAATATAAGATTTTTAGCCAATTTACTCTGTCTAGAAAAACAATTAATACACTTCAACAAAATTGATCAAGACAATAGAATGCATTGCATTCGAAATTGCCGCTAGAATCTCCGAACGCACTTTTCATCACTATAAAGAGTATCATTTCTCCGCACATTTCGAGTGTAAGTTTATTTCGCAGCAACAAGCTTTTGCACTACATACGTTACTTACTGCGGATTTCATAACAGACTGTGAAAGGGTTTGTGCCATAGAGTATTGAGTGAGGCGTTCGACTCTACATTGACGAAGCCAAATTCAAAGGCAATTAATACGACAGATAAAGGCCTCGAAATGTGTCAAGATTTAGTCCTTCGCAGTAATCTTAATATAAGTAGCCGGCAAAATAATAATTACAGCAAATTTACAGGGAATCGAATATGGCCCAAATCGCTTCGAGAAAAAATGGTATGGCCGTGCCTTTGTTTTACTTCGTTTCACGGTATACACACATGTGTAGAAGGCGTAGTTATTTTTTTTATAACATTCTGGAAATTGTTTCGATAGCGGCTCCACACGGTCAGGAATAAGTTTATTGATTAGGCCACTTCACACAATACTTCTTAAAATATAATTTGGTAAGCATTTATCTACTTTCAAAGCATTTATCCAACCCTGTACCTTATTTGAATACTAACCAGTATTCAAGTACGGTACAGGGTTGGATCAAAGCCATAGTTAGGTTTGTGGAAACATTGGGACAAAACATTGACGTAAATTCAATGGGAAAAGATTGATTCGGGACAAGATAAATTGACGTGGTGCCTATGCCTAGTGGATAGACGGAACTGTATATGATGATCATCTCTCATCTAAGTATAGTGTTAGAGTAAGTTTAAAATTCTATGACTCTCAACGTCGACGTTTCAAAGAAACTGGATCAGCCTGAAAGGGTCTAAGCAAAAGGATAAATGATTCCATTTGTCACTCCGTTAGGAACCTTGTTCTGCTCTTTTTCAGGATTGATAAAGGCAAAGCTTGTTTAAAAATACTATCGATGACGAAAATAGAGAAAAATAACAAAATATTTTCTTTTATCTTGCTCTTTGATCTTTTTGCTGACTGGATTTGACTAATACTCCTATTATACCTAACAATGGTACGGTAAGTTTATCTTTTCTTTTTTGCGTGAATTGCTACCTCGGCAGAAAGATCAGACAAACCTAATTTATCGATGAAATAGTAAGTCCTGACTGACTGATATTTGCTAAGAATACTAATCTACTAAATCTCGAGACATGAAATTTAGAGGGCGTATTAATTTTGACGTGCAAAGTCAAGATTTTTGGGAATTCCACTCGTAAAGTAGTGTAATGGAGGTTAAAACTTCATTATATTTCATTTAATGTTTCGTGCCATGTCCCGGGTAATAAACAACTACTGGTGCATATACACAATTATGTTTTCTATTTTTTTACTCTAATTAGAAATTATTTTTGTCAGAAGAGCCCGTTTGAATCTCTGTCGAGTTCGATCGAAATTGAGCTCGAGTCTTTGAGAGATATGGGTATCCTCACGATGATTTCTGACGATGTGCTTATCGAAGAATATGATGACTGCATCATATCAATACTTTGCATGCAAGGCGAATACATGTATTTATACTTATTATTAAAAGTTAATGTAAAAGATAGGTGTATTAAAAAATAATTTTGCAAAATATCTAGAAACTGGCTCCATAGCTCCAGTTTCGTAGATGACCGCAGTGGATAATTGACTCTGTATAGCAGCAAATATAATAATGGATAATGTTGAGAGTGCTAGGATGACTGACCTGAATGCGATGGTTGTATCTGTCAGCTATGATATACTGCCCGATGCGGTTGACTGCGACGCCAGCGAGACAGTCGAACTCTCCTTCTCCGCTGCCGTACTGACCGAACTCCTTCACGAATATTCCATTGGAATCGAACACCTGAGGATAAGCGAATTTACTCTTTATCGATACCTATATATATGCACAAAATTAAATAAGTGAAAATCATTTAAACAAAATAAAAAAAAAAACATTAATCAAATTATTATATCATTACATAAAAAATATATAAATTTATTCAAAGAATACACATATTTTTTTATGACTATATTTTTATACGAGTATAAAATGAATCCGTTGATTGTGTTGCTAAGCGCAAATCTCGAGAGCGGCTGAACTGAATTTGTTAATTCTTTTTTAGAATATTCCTTAAAGTACAAGGACGGTTCTCACGGCGAGAAAAAAATGCCTAAAAAAGGTCTAGAAGCCACACCATTCTATACTCACATACAATCGAATTGTGATAACATTTAAAAGTCAATTTGAACTTTAATACCATACCATAAAGTGTAAATGTTAGTGAAGAGGTTCCGCGAAGGCAGACAATTGAGTGACGTTAGTACTCGTATCGTATAAATATTAATGTCAATATTTGCTGACCCGGCGGCGTCCCGAATAGCAGCAGAATAAGTATTAAAGATCGACTGCTAGACGGCACAAAGTTCGCCGAGTAAGCTAGTACTATAGGTTACTATAAATATCGAAATACTTAACAAAACATGCTTATTTTTATCATAAAATTAATGCGTCTTATAGAGCCTTGTTATAAATTAAGTGTTTATTTTTAGAAGTCGTCTTTATATTACTTCATCATTTTGAGTGTTTTTTTTTTTCTAATAAACCATCTATATTATAATACAGTAAACATATATATTATACTGTGAACAGACAGTTTTACATATTGAAATTTTCTAAGAAATCGTTTAACGATGCTATTTACATACCACCAGATCCGAATAGAACGATGAGATCAGTCTTTTTGGCACAAGGTCAAATAAAAACAGCGAACACTTGTTTATAAACGTATGATTTGAACGTCAGTAATGCTGTTAACTGTTTAAAATTAGCTGGCAAGATCACCAATACAATTGCAGTTATCCGATTCCTCAATAATTGAGATGTAACATAGCATGTATGGACATGCAAGAAACTGCAAGAATTTTTTTTTACAAATTTTTTAAAAGAGGAAGTACCGAATTCGATCGGGTATGTTTTTGTTACCTAATTTCTCGGAGATGGAAAAATTCTTTATTGGTTTGAAAGGGTTATACTTCGTTTAAATGTAAACAAAATTAATCTAGAAGTATGTTTTTTTTTATAATACATAATAATTAAATAAGTTCTATCGGTGCCTGCCGTAATGAAAGTCAGTGTTTTAAAACTTTGTTTAAAAGATTTATTTCTTGTGTGACTTGTTTACTTACCTGGACTCGGTGGTTAGATGAATCGGCCACGACCATTGTATTGTCGGGACCCACAGCGATGCCACGAGGCCATGTAAAGCAACCCGGTTCGCTCCCCCGACTCCCCACGCTGAATTGTAAACGGCGTTTCTGCAGATACTGGCTCCTAGGGGAGGAACCTGCTGCTGCGAAACCTAACACCAAAAACAATTATAAGTATCTTACATTAATTGTAAAAGACATCACAAAACCTAAGCGTCAAACCTATATACACGCCACGCGTTGTTCTAACCTGCTACCGCTGCTGTAGCCGCCGTAGGGGAGATGGGGGAGCCTGCCGCGTTTTTTGAATCATCATCAGAACTGGCAAGCTCGTTAGCCGAGCGCAAGGGCAGCCCGAGAGACAGGCGACGCGACGCGCTCGATGTGCTGCCACTCGTGTCTCGCTCTTTGCCCCGCGATCCATATTTGCTCTTCAAGTATCTAGCCCACGAACTGAGCGCTGCACCGTCTTTGTCGGTGCTGCTTGTCACGGGCCGCTCCGGTGAGCTTTCGCGCGATTTCAGCGCATGTGATGATCGGCTCCGAGACAACTCCGAGCCTCCAGTGCCGGAGCCGTATCGAGCCGCGAGGTACGCTGACGGTGATGCCGTTGTCGGAGACACCGGCTCGTCAGGGTCGTCGTCATCGCCTACACCAAAGCCGGTGTGGCTGCTCTTACTTCTTGCAAGACGGTTGCGTCGCTCTTTCAGGGCGAGGTACCTCGACCGAGCCGTGGGATACTTCGATTCGTCATCGAAAGAGGACGTCGTTTCTTCTTCCCGTGGTTTGGTGCCGTACCGGTTCGTATGAGTGGAACTGCTGGCTGAAGATCCGTATCTTGGCGCGGGCTCTTCCTCGGTTTGATCCGTCTGTCTCGTGCGGTAACGAGTGGGCGGGGGCGTGTCTTTAGATTTGTTGTCATTAGCGTCATTACGAGCATTATTGCTGCGTGCGAGCAGCGGTCCAATGTCGCTACGGGCCATTGCTTGACTCTCGGGCTTCCTTGGCGGCGGAGCAGGCTCTTCTTCACTCTCCTCTGACGAGTCAGTCTCTTCCTCGGAGCTAGAGTCGGAGTCTTCGTGTGCCGGCTCGGCGGGCGCCGGGGCGGGCGCGGGTCGCTGTGTGCCGATGAAACGGCTTTGGACCCGCTGCGCACCTCCGGTCGTACCGTTTGTAGTAACCGGTGCCGTTTTGTCATTGCCTGTGGAAAATAAACGAGTTCCAGTATGTGTTGGCGAGCTGTATTTTGCTTTTAATTCTGCGATGGTGAGTATTGCACCTGTGTGTTTTACCGCCGAGCCGGAGCTTTCGGTAGAAGCGCTTGATTCTGTGCTGGGCGCGCGGGCGGCTGGACGGTGAGGAGTGGCGGTATCGGTAGCTGACGGCCTTCTAACTTGTGCTGCAGGCTTTTGTGGAGTAGGAGCGGTCTTACGCTGCTGCTGAGTTCTTGGTAGAGTACCAACAGACTCATCAGATTCACCATCGCTGGACGCCTGAGAAATACATTTAAATTCGTTTTTGGACACCGAAACGCTATATTGTACAGTGTTTGTGTAAATGTGTGTAAATGAGTTAATGTCGGGTATAGTGTGTGTGAGTTTTCCGTTAGTGTTGAGTTTGTCTTGTTAGTGTCGATGATATCCCTAAGTTCTACGTTGTATTGCTTCTTTGTCGTTCACTCTCTTTCTTCCTCCCAACTCACCTCACGAGCTGGTGTGGGTGGTTTGCGGCTAACAGCGGTTCGTTCTTCTTCGGCCGCGCGAGCAGGGGCACGGTCGGGTTCTTGAGACGACGCCGCTTCTTTGTTTTGTTTCTTTAGCCGAGAGATTTCATCTTCACTTTGCTGTCTCTGTGTAGGAGGACGAGCTCTTGGTTGAGGAGCCGGTTGAACCGGTTTGGGTGGCGGTGGAGCCGGTTCTTTTTTTTCTTTCTTTTTTCCGCTGTCTACATCTAATATTCTTTGCATGACTCTCGGGCAATCACCTAATCTAAAAATGCCACTTAGTGGTCCACGAGTTGCATCCTCAGTGTCGGCCACTTTTTCTTTTTCTTTCTGCTTTTGTTCGGCCTTGGCGGCCACTTGAGTTGCCGTTTCCGAGTCAGAATCATCATTTTGGTGACTTCTGACAAATCTCGAGCGGAACCTACGAGACGGTCTGTGCTCAGATTCGTATCCACTGTAATCATCGGTAGCACCGTAGTCTCTGGTTTGTCTCTCAGGAGGTGGAGGACGCTTTTCCCCAAACTTTCTTCCACCGAGTAGTGGCTCATCATTGTCCATATAGCTTTTTGCTTCTTCTTGCTGCCGGAACTGAGTTGCTAGGCGATGATCACTCTTTGATCTGGTAAGACCTAAAGAACTCTGACTTTGGGGCATACCACCAGAGTACGCATTTGGTTGGGTTATATTCAGTTCACCGTAGCTGGCAACGTGCATGACTAACTGATTTGGATCATGAGTCATGATAAACCTAACTCTACGGTTATAGTCTCCAGCTTCGTAATCGAAGTTCCTCAAAAACTCGACTGTCTTCAAGAAAATTTCTTTTGTGTCTACCAATTCAGTATCTTCCCATTCGACGTCATCGTTAATATACTTATCGGCGAGATCACAATTACTTTGTATATTTGCTAATTCTAACTCTAGATTATCTTTGAGATTCGTCAAATTTCTAAGTTCAGTGGCGAGATAGCGGTCGACTTCGTTTCTTAGGAAATCAGTCCGATCTTTTAGAGCCTTTGCAAGCCTTTTGTGAATTTCGTCGACTTCTCCGCCTACTGCCGCGCAATTAGTTTGGAGGTTTATAGTGTTGCGTTCGACGATGCCGAGAATGTCTTGGAGCCTGTTCATACCTCGGCGTATTTGGTTGTTAATTCTTGAGATTTCTCTACGCAAGACCTCCATATGTGCAGACTTGCAGTCTTCGCAGACTTTCTTGTCGCAATGTGCGCAGAGAGCGCAGTATGCCTTCTCAGAACAGACGTTGCACCTCTCCATGACCTGACCGGCGGTTGGATCTGGAAGCTCCCCCGCTATGTTCTGGTGGAGTTCTAAGAACCGCTGCAGAGTTACGTTTGTAGGGAAACCCTGTACCCCCTGGTACGGGATTCGATGTTCTGCACGACATTCTGGACATTTGACCTGCAAAACATGAATATTACGTAACTGGAAATATGCAATTGCTCAATAAAGCAGCTAATAAATAAATAAAAAATTTGCCATTCAATCCCATTGTGAATGTGTTTGTGTATTAGCTATGGCTAAGTAAATCCCCTAGCTAACTTAAGCCTTGTTAAATTCTGTATATCTGTGGCATAATATTTAGTATGTTGCAACTATGTTCTGACCAACTAACATTTTCATAATTCTAAATATAATCTTTAAATAGAATATTCCTTGTCTCAAAAGAGTAAATAGAATAACGTTAGTTTACTGCGTTAGTGGGTTAGCTTTTCCTCTTTAACCAGAGGGGAAACGTCAAGCCGCAATGCATTTTTTCTTTTCAATTTATCTCTGGGCTTAACAACGCGTTTTGTTGCAGCTTTGCTGTTTCTTGGCTGGGAGTTAACATAATTATCTTATGAAATTTCAACATTTTGCAGAGGGACGATATTGTTTTAGCATAAAATACCATTAATATGATTTTCTATTCAAACAATTAACTCGTGTAGCTTATATTAATCATTTTCTTAAAAATCTATGGAATCTTGTTCGAGAACTTTAATAAATCTGTCTCGTTCAAGACGCGTATTTAAAGGTGAACTAAGCATGGGAACGCTATCTTAGCTCAAATGAATGAACTGAAATCTCAAAAACAAGCTGAATCTTTAACTGCTGGTTAGCAGGATGTTGCATAAAGAATATCTAGTTAGCGTGAGAAAACGGTAAATATTTTTGTTTTTATGGTGCGATTCCTCCTCACCACCTCCACACCTTATTAATTATTTTTTGCTCTGTATTTGACTATCTCAACACGTGTTGTTTCGCTTTGGTATAAATTATCATCAGGAGACGGAGGATGAAGGTGAGATGTGGAACTTGTGAGGAATAACCACACAATAACAAAATGTTTCTCATGTTATCTCACGCTGACATCAATACGAAACGGGAAACCCTTGTTATTGTTTTAATAATTCCTTATTATATATTGATTTCCGCCGAGTAACGGTTATGGCTTATTAAGGGTTTTAATCTTATATATACAAATTAAATTAAATGATATTTATTGCTATTACAAGGTAAAATGCAGATTTTGATGCTAAGCTTAACATACCAAATTGGTGTGCAATTTAATATAAAGGATTCATCTATATCTACGATACAAAACAAATTAAATGAAATTAGATAATTAATTATAAGTGAACGGATTTAAACTAGACCACATGTAGTTTCTGGTTATAAAGAGTTAAAGTATCTATATATCTATATATATAAGTTTTGTTTTCTATGAGTATGCGCATACCTGTCGTCTTACGTAGTCGACGAGGCCGTCCATGCAAGGCTCCATACAGAAGCTGTGCTGGCATGGCAACAGCTTTGGATTCCTGAACCGGTCTAGGCAGACGCAGCACGTCAATAACGACTCAAACTGCTCCATCGTTGATTCGCTTTAGTTACGTATCTGTAGAGCAAAAGGGAAATAGACGTTGAGAACACCGTTAGTGTTGGTAGAAGATAAGTGCTTTATACACCTATAAATATATAAATTTGAAATTAGAACACAAAGGTACTTCTAATTTTGAAACGTCGTACATCGTGATTGAAAGATATAGTCTTTTTGACATTTTATATTAGCCATATAAAAAATTATATACTTCGCTAACTAACAAAATTTTCTACGAGTAGAATTCAGATATAAGTGGTTTAAACCATTCGTTAGTCAGTATGATTTTTTAGCATGCGTCGTTTTGCATATCCTTAAAAACAGAGCCTTAATTTAATTAATTTAATTTAATTTTGATTTATAAACTTAACGATTTGTAGTAGTATAATTTTTTATGTTATGTACTTTAAGTAGTTTTACTTTATAGTTCTCACATTTTTATCACGATATTTAGACAGAGTCTATAGGGTCCTAAAGGGCTCGAAGACTGTTAAGAGACATCCAGATATAGAGGTTGCTTTACCGCCACGCAAAATATTCGCTATTTAAAAACCGATTTTGAGAAATAGGTACGAAAAGTAGATAGGCGGTTACAAAAGTTATATATACTAACAGCTCTTGCAAGCAGTGAACCCCAAAATTAATTTTGCTATGTTAATAAAACGAATACACTTGGATCGCTTGGTCAATTAAACACAATATATTCTATAGCAGCAAATTTTTATAGACACATGAACGTGATTCCGTAAGTACCTCGTATCTAAATTATTGCAGTATTATTAAACTTTAATATGTCTGCTTTTACTGGTCATGTTTTACTAAAGTTTCGTCCATTTTAAGACGAATATAAACATTTTACAATGCAGTTTTAAACAGCCACCGCAACCAAATGTGGTTTTAACAGCACTATAGCATATAAACCAGCTTATATTTCGTGGTTTAGCTCGTAAAATACAGCTTTACAGCTTGCATGGAGTTTTTGTGGAGATTTTCTTGCGCTCGTGTCTGAATTTAATATTAAAATTACAGAAACAGAAATGTTTGTTTACTTTTGCAATGCGGTTGTGCGTTTGCTTTTCTGCATCGTATTAGCCACTCAGGTTTTAGTATTTTATAGTATTAAGACTTTTAAATTATTTTTACCCCAGATGCAAAATCTATGTGTTTGTCTGTCTAAGGCTTAGTATCTCGCAAATGAAATCAATTTCGATTTTGTGTGCAAGGTAAATTAGTCGAGTGTGTTCTAAGCAGTTATGTTTGATGAAAATCGGTCCAAGATGGCCACCGCTACAAAATAGCCGATTACATATTTTTATATTTAGGATTTTTCTAATTTTAAATTTTCCTTATTTGTCAAAAAGTATTTCTTACTGTTATATTAGTACTCTTATATTTTAATTCTATGTAAGAGGTTATTATTAAAAATTAATTTTGCAAAAAATACTAACTCGGAAATCTAAAAAAAAAAAATTCTATAAATTGACCAGTTTAAACTAACTTAAAAAAGTAAGTGGTTCTTTATTCGTCTTATAATTTTTTATGTATATTCCTCAACTTCTCAGAAACGCTTTGATTTTTTTTGCAAAAATATTTTTTCAGATTATATATCGTATAAATTTGATCAAATTCGGTTTAATAATTTCGTTTGTAAATTAAACTAACGAAAAATGTCGTACAATCAATCACCTGCCAAAATCGCATTTAATTTTATTTCTATTAAAAGTATTACATACATATAATATTATAGCTTACCGCCAAAACAGGATCCACACAAAAACATCCGCTGGACATAATTTGAAGCTTAGTTTAAAATAACATTAAATTTATACCAATGGATTTAACCATAATATAAACAATTTGCTTCACTGCAGGTTTATGTTATTGTTATGTGAGCTTGTTTTAAACAAAGTTATAAATTAGAAATTTATTTAACCTTACCGTTATGTTATTCAAAAAGATTGTACGTGAATTAGCCTGACATTATGTTATTAAATATTATACAATTAATCCTTAAAAATAATCGCTTTTACAGTTTATTTCGGAATATGATACAAATCTGCAGAATTAAAAAGAATCTATTAAACGACTGTAAGGATATATATTAAAGCGAATACGAACATGTCGCATTACAAACAATAAAAAAAATGCCGCAAGCATACTGGGATCACTGCCCTCGGTTAGTAGTTTAAGGCGTTTAGATTATATGCAGATCTTAAAAGTAAGAATCGCAGTTTATCGGTCATCCTATTTCATATATTTGGTTTTGGTCGGTAGGTAATTTATTCTTTTAATATATTCAATTATGTCAGAAAAAAAATCTTCAAGAACGGGTTCGTCCCACTAAAAACTTAATAAGATCCTAATGTTACTGAAATCCCCATACATATGCGAAATTGTGTTTGTTTGTTTTCTTTTTAGCATCCGAGTGACGGATCGACCTGAGTTTTAGCACAAAGACAGTTTTTTTCTAACGAAAAAACAAGCTTAACGCAGGCTGGGCTTTCGTCAAAAGCTAGTTCATTCATAAACTTTAGTTTTCTGTTCACTCGACTTCACGAAGATCGGGCGGTATTTATAAAAATAGAAAACGCGCCTGGCATTTCACACGTTACTTATGAGCTTAACGACTAACAAAACATACGTTTGATTTTGAAATCTGAGCAGTTTATGTTAAGAATCAATTTGTCTTAGAAATTTGTGATAATTATGTACTAATTAGATTCACGGCGTAAAATTTTGAATTGAAGGATATTGAGATAGGTAGGAGAGAGAAATGATCAGATATAGGAAAGTACTTATAGTAAAACCAAAAATTACACACTCACCGAATTTCGGCAGCGTATTTTACGTAAAAACAACCACCTCACGTCTCTTGTCTCGGGAAATGATCAAATTTTAGGCACAATTTCAAAAAGTACAAAAAGCTTCGTTTATTTTTGTGCGTCAATATTTTCTTTGTGTTAATGAGTCAAAAAGGTTTCATAAGAAAAAATATTGGCACTATTTCGAGTAGGTAACTGGACAAGTCATGCTTTTTCTTAGGACGTGAATCATTAAAAAAATCTAATGTATTTTACTAGACGTTAATACTTTTCAAAGATAGAAACTGTAACTTCAAGATAGAAAACAGTTCTGAATTCTAAAACTTTATGTATGGTTCTGTACCCAAAGGGTAAAAACGGGACCCTATTACTAAGACTTCGCCGTCCGTCCGCCGTCCGTCCATCCGTCTGTCTGTCATCAAGCAGTATCTCATAAACCGTAATAGCTAGAGAGTCAAAATTTTCACAGATAACCCATTTGTTTGAAAAAGTATTAAATTTTTTTTTATCAAAATATTTTTTTTATTTTGTTTATTAAATCGGTACAACTTAAATTTCCCATAGGTGACCGCTGAATTGAAGTCGGTTAAAATTTTTATTTTAAAGTTGTTTACAATTTTTGAAAAGAAAACAACGTTGATTCTAAAAATACACAGACGTACGTACAGTTTGAATAGTCATATAGATTCAGTGACATGTTTATAGATGGCACGCAATATAAATGTTTGGTATAACCATAAAAATATCGGATTTGTTTTGTTTGCTAACAATGTTTAAAAGTTTTGCAGCTTTAAAGTTTTTCTGAGTTACGTTTTAAAATAAACTTAGTGGATACCTTCAGCTTTACATTAACTAATTCTTTATTTAGCTCATACTTTTTACACCTAGGAAGCTAAGCGATGCTTTTATCAGGATTTTTTAATGAACCTAAGTTGCAGTTAACCATGCAGGTTTATAAAAATGGATTATTGTGCAAGGCGTGTTATCGTTGAAGTCACGACCGATTCATCTCACCCCTGAAAAAGTTCACCGAATGTGAACAAAACTATAGTTGGACCTTTCCAACAGTCAGGAAAACCCGTCTTCTTAAACAATATGAAACAAACACGCGTTAGTTTTCTAAATATAAACTAAGTTTGCCAGAAGGAGGCCAAAGATTATCATGTTTTATCCTTGGCTCATAGAATCAAGAATCTCTATTACGAGTACATCAAGACAACAAGATTATACACAGATTTTTGGATTTATCAAAATTATTTAGGTTTTGATAATTTCAAGCCTATTTTCCCCAAAAAAGCAAAAGTTTGCTACAACAATTGTCGCATTTCAATTAGATTCTTCTAAATATTATTTTAAAATTAAAAAAAGTAGACGTGGTAGTCCTTATTCTTATTACGGAAACAAAAAAAATAATTAACCAGTGCCTGGCAACCGATTTAAACGTTTGATTTCTCGTATTTTATTGTAGTTCTTTTTCTTTTTTGGAGGATGTTAAAATTTTTGACGTGTTTAACAAAATAATAGTTACTTATTTTTAACAAATTTGAAGAATAGTTTAAACTATGTTGAAAAATATTTTTTGTAGTAAGACTGTTAGATTATAAAACAGCTAAAAAAGCGCAACTACAAAAATGCGCCTGCTATTTTATGTTTCAGAAATTATTTTATAATTATTTGATAATATTAGACAATTCATAATTAAATTTAATCTTTTTGGTCGAATCAACCACATTTCAAAACAATGGACGTAAAACTCTGTTTCCAATTTAAACTTCGGTTTGATCGAAATCCGTCGAAAATTTTCGGTGATATTGGAACCAATCGAAATTCCATTGTCATTATTATCTAATATATAAAATATCACCGATCACGTGACCAAATTTTCTATGGAGAACCTACTTTTTTTTGGTGTTATATTTTTTTTTGTTCTTCAATTTGATGGATAGACTCTTAAGTTTTGTCACACCTTTCTGTTAGAATGTAGACTTATGTGTATTTTTTAGCTGATTTTCTTCGAACACTAAAAAAACTAGTTGCTAACTAACCAGGAATCATATTTATGACACAGTTGGATAGTTTCCCATAGATAGGTATTGAATAAACCGACTTGGCTTGCATTTGATTTCACAACTTCTTACGGCAGAAAAACTGCGCTGAGAGACTTATGCATTTTTGTACATGTAAGTTTGTGGCGGGATTATTGTTCTTGAATACAGAGTTGGTGCCTCTAAAAATTGTAGCTTAGGATTATAGTGATCCCTTTTCGGCTTAGTACACTCGTAACCAATAACCCTGTATATTAGGTTTTAAAATTATTAATAATATTGAAAACGTTCCATCAAACTGCGATTAATAGCAACTTGTATTTAACTTGTTAAGTTTGTTTGAATCAAATCTTGCAAATTAATTTTGAACTGCCAAAGATATTATCGTGATGATGACGGAAACAGTTCTGAGGGATATAATTAATTATTAATTAGTAGCATTTTCTGGCTATTAAAGATTCTTGCTACTAATTGCGGCGTAGTCCGCGGCATAAAAAGTTAATAAATACATGATACGAGCTACAATCCAACGAAACATGCAAAAAAAGCCTGAGCAACCGATGAAGGAAAACATCTTGAAGAAACTATGGTGTGGTGGTAGGGCATTTCCTATCGCTCGCGTGGCTAGATACCGCCCTCAAGTTGTTAAATCTGTCGCCAAGCTCCTAATGGTGTGTTCCGACAGCCTTCCTTGAGAGCCAGTGTAATCCAGACTAGGCATGCTCCGCCTAGGGCTACAGTTTTGCTGACTTCCGTGGTCGTGCGCCCGTGTGGTCAAATGCCTAGCTGTGTAGGATAAAATAAAAGATACATAAATAAAAAACTTGACCTTGACAAATCCTTCGACTAATAAACTCTAAAACGCGATTCTAAAGATAGTCTTAAATCTGTATAAGATCACAACTGGAAATATTTCGGCTTCAATAAATTCGTATAGCGTGGGATTTTCTAAATACCCTGCGCAAGTCCGGTGGGAGCCTGTCATTGGTATATTTAGATGTTTCACCAGACTGTTTATTTTCTTTTTAATCCACGTAATGTGTTGTTATTATTGACCGAGCGAACGAATCGAGTGAAGCGTCTCTGTTTCGGGTTTGGCATGTTTTTTTCCTCTATCAGTTCGTAGGTTTGTATATCTTCTGAAATTTTGTACTAGCATACAGGTCGTAGTTTCCAATCAATCTTGTTGAAGCTTGCTGTAAGGGTTCTACGATTTTTAGTTTTTTTTTTGTCATCGGGACCTTTAATTTGAGGGAGTATTTTTTCTAAAAAGATGTATGAAGATATGAAGTATGCAATGGCGCCATTTTGGCATTATTAATAGTATTTGGAACACAACATTCATTAAGATTCCTAAATATTAATAAATCTGTCAAGTGGTTGTCGTTGTTTTTTTTATTATAAAATTGCAAAGATTATCGCGGTCGCGAGGTCGACAGTTTGCAGAACAAGATTTTTAGAGTTTTTTTTTGTTCATAAATAAAAATAATAATATCTGTGCTTCTATGTTAAGGATTATACGTAAGATTAAGTTAAGTTATTTTATTTACCATCGCAGTTTAGCTTAGTCATCTTGAAATATATGACCGTGGAACGGATTTTTTGGCTGAACATCTGCAAAATCAGTTTTTTTGTGTATTATCTAAAAGTAGCGTCTCAAATATATTTGAAAAAAAAACAATTCTACAGCTCATTTCTTAAAATGATGTCAAGGAAAAAGTGATCTTGCATTTAAAAATACATGACACGTGACTATGTAAGTAATTCTACGAACTGAAACAAGTGCTTAGAAGCGAGTACGAAAAAACCCGACTGCTAAATCGTTAAACCTGTATATCATCCTTTCTGTTCCTGTTGTATTTATTTTTGATGTTGGGTTTCAGTAGTGACAGTAAGAGATTTGTAAAATTATAATTGTAAGATAAGACAAGCACGCTGGATTTTCTTGACCGGCAATATGCTGTCATCGAATTTGTTTAATGGGCTCGTTCTACTGAAACACATTATAGAACTTTAAAAAAAATATAAGACTCCATACATCGAATTACGTTACAAAAAATATATACGGTTAGGTAATAGACCAATATATAGAAACGGGATGCGATATATTTGAAACACTAATCAGTGTTTCAAATATATCGCAACGCATTTCTTTTTTTTTTAGTTGTAGAAAAAAAAATGTTATTGGCTAAAAATTTCGAAATCGATTATTTCTAAAAGTTCAATATCGATTTTTCCCAAACACTTTTCATTTTCATCTTCGTTCGGAAAAGCGTCTGTTTTATTGACTTATTCAATACTAACAAGAGAGATATAATATACTGTAGGTAGCGGCTACTCCTGGTTTTCACCAACTTGGTTATTCTAAACAAGTCCCAATACAAACTTAGGAATCACAAGAAGCGAACAATATTACCGGATTTAGAAACTTTAAATCTTCACTGATTTAAGATGTTCGTTGTTGTTTGTTTTGTAGGTATTTGTGAGGAAGTTAATATTATTTCGGTCTTGTCTTACCTTTGTTTTATGAACAAAAGATACATTTTCTAAAATTAGATAGAACTGTGGGTTTTGATTTAGTTAATATAAGATTTTCAAGTCAGATTGCAGGGTTCATGTACCTCAAAGTAATTTTTCATATTTTTTTTTTGTAAATCATTTTTCTTATGAACCTAAATCGACAATGCAGGCTAGGATTTGGCACGCTTGCCTAGAAGAAACCGATTCACACAACTGGAGAAGATCGAGATATAGATATAGCTATACATACTATATAAAAGTGATTTATTTGTTATCAATTATTCATTTACTGTTTTAGTAAACGAATAGTTAAAACATTACTGGATTTTATTCTTCTTTGAGATATTTTATTTTTTACCATGAAGAAGAGAAAATTACCATAGCAAAGTTTTCGGAATCTAATGTTAATAATTGGGACCAATCAGAATATGTTTGTTTCTTCGATAAATATTTTAGTATTTATTTAGTAAGTAGTAGATTATTAGATAAAATTATCTGGTAGATCCCTCGCGTCTCAAACAAGAGGATGAGGGTTCGATGCCAGGCTCAGACATTCGCCTCTGAGTTTTTAACGCATTACGTATGTATATTAGAATTAATTATTATCATTTGCTTATAAAAAGATTTTGAAGATATGTGCCTAACTCTCAATTTAGCAAGACGGACTATAGCCTACAACCCTTTCGTAGAGGAGACCCCTACGCGCGTAGGGAACATTATGTAGAGTCTACATCGCAACGCGTGTAGTCTGCTCCACGCTTTAGATGTGTCAGAAAAGCTGCATATCAATTTGTGTTTCAAATAATTTGTACCCGGCTTTAGATAGTAGGTACAAGACAAAAGACGCTTGAAGACGCGTGTCCCGCATTATGACGTAACGCACGTGTTCTCAAACAGCGTAGTGTGTCGCATGTCGCCGCTTCACGTCACACGGCACGACACTGAGTATTTTTAACTTACACTTCACAGGAAGAGATACACATTTTCACAATAATGTGCGTTATTAATCTGTTTTCCGGGAAAATATTCCAAATAATTTAAATTAACGTTTCCTTTTTTCTCGCGTTTTGGATACTTTAATCGTGATTGGGGAAATTATTTTGGTTGTGTATTTATTCTACGATATTGCTAAATGAAAAAGTTAATCGTATTTGGAATGATTTTATAAATATATATATATATATAATAAAATTATCTCTATTTGAGAGTATGGTGACGTATTTAAGTAATTTAAAGTTAGCATATTATAAACTTTCAAGGGTCGTACGGAAATCTTTGTTAGATAACAAAGTGGCAAAAAATAAACACTTCGATATACAATGATTAAACATAAAAATCTATTACCATCAGAACATAAAAAAACAAACAAACTTAAAACCAACAAGGAAGCTCTAAATCTTTCAAAATAAATCTAAATTTAACCGATGCCATTAAACAAAAAACGTCAATTTAATTCCTGAAACCCTGCCAGGGTCACCGACACATCACTTTATCCGCAAACTTCTTTGTCCATGCTTTGGATCAAAAACAAAGCGATACTTACAAAATTAGAGCCACATTAAAACAGGGATAAAAAGAGAGGTTCCAACCACACAAAGCAATGTTAGAGCACTAATTACTTGTCATGATTGCCGACGCAGCGTTTAAAAAGACTAGATTTGTATCACAGAAATGTGTGCTCGGTAGAACACCGTTGAAGACACTGACGGGAATATGATACTGGTGCGCGGGAGTGTATTTTTGGACGAAACACTCCTGCGCCGCTCTCTCTCTCTCTCTTGGTGATTTATTTTCTGCTTGTCACAGATCTGGACGTGGAAAGGTCGATGCTCAGGTTGGATGATTGTTGTTCGCGTGCCGCTGAGGTCTTCCTGGTCTACTTACTGATCTTAAGTTGAAATGTCACGTTTTTGTGCGACATACGTGAGATTTATATGTGTAATTAGTGTGATAAATTGAGATGAATTTTGTTTATTCATGGTTTTGAATTAGAAAACTTGTATTGGAAGCGTTTGATTTTAGTATATTAGCGTGGTTATTTTTTAATTTGCTTCGATTTCTGGTCGTCTGATTAATGTGAAAATTACATTTTTGTCAGTGTCACGTTTTTGTGCGACATACATAAGGTACTACTGAACTGTGATGAAGGGAGAGAATAATATGTCTAGGTTGTTATGAATGAGGAAGCTATTAGTGTAAGCGTTTCATTGTAATCTATTTGTTTGTAATTTTTAAATTTGTTTCGATGTTTTTTTATTATGTTTAGAAGATTGGAACCCAATTGACAACATTTAATTTTTGGAAAGTAATGTAAATTCGAAAACTATTTCGATAATGTAATGAAGAGTTCATACTAAAAATACCAGATTTTTATATTCACTTTTTCCGAATTTCATAGAAAAAATCTGATGAAAAAAAATCTCGTATTTATGCTAAGACTGTCAGATGCCACCTATAAAAAAATATTATTGTAACTGTCATCTGCGAACCGTACCAAAACCAACAACAAAAATACAAATTATTAATAACATTATTTTTACGAGCTTTACGACGAGAATAACATTATGTTGAACTTTTTAAAAATCACTTAAAACGTAATATTTCCATTCTGAATGAAACAAAACATAGGAGTACGTTATTTTTCATTTGCCTTTCCAACATCGTAATATGAATACGGGTAAAAAATTTGAAATGTTGTCAATTGACTAGAAATATGCATAAAGAGATGAAAACATGAGCAAGTAAACTTGGTGTCGTTTTGACAGTTCACCGCTGCAACACTACTAACACGAAAATAAATTTTGTGCTCCACTTTAACAATGCCAGCGTCGTTGCATATGATCTGCCCAATTTACAATTTTTTTTTCCGTTTTGGCCGTTTATGGAACCTTGGAGAAGAATGGACTTGCGGAACGGGTTCCGTACGAGGCCTTTAATTTACTTGTACGAAATGCCGTTTATTTAAGATACTATTCTTGAAATTATGATATTCTGAGTTCTTCATTCGCGTAGTTGCAATAAATAATTTATGACAATTGTGATTTAATGTCACTTTTTTTCACAACTTTTTTTGTGCGTATTATAAAGGGCTTCATTATTTAATTCCGAAGTAACTCTTTATAAAAGATAAAAAAGGCTAATTCTGCAAGCTGAATTTCAGTTATTTTATTTTATATACCAAATTACGGAACAGCTGTTAATATAATACACCAGCTGACCCTCCGAACTTCGTACCGCCTAACAGTTATGTATGTTTCTACCTTTTAAACCTTCCCTGGAGTACGACAATCATTTCAAGACTAAAATCAGCTATATCGGCCCAGCCGTTCTCGAGTTTTAGTGAAACAAACGGATTCATTTTTATATAAATATATTTTAACTTTTTTCTGTCACAATAATCTATTTTTGACAATAACAATCACAACAAAAAAATAATAGTGAAATCGTTCCAGCGGTTCACGCGTGATGGCGTGACCGACGGATATAGGGATTCATTTATACATATATAGATAATGGTACCTATGTGGTACAATGTACTCGTATATGTGACAAACTAAAAGAACTATTTGTCACTCAATCAAATAAAAAAATATAGATAAGTCAAAATATGGACTAAATCAACTTATCCCGCGGGATCGGTTTATAACGGGATCAGTTGATAGTTGGTACCTATTGAATGAGGTTATCAAACCTCTTTCTTCTTTGTGTCGGTTAAAAATAAAATGGTAAATTCGGGAACTTTTTCAACGATACTGGTAAATCATTAAGCAAATTGAGGATCTGGATTGTTTCCTCAAAACAACAATTATGACAGCTGTTATTATTTTTAGCTCTATTTGTAACACGAAAAGTATTCAGTACTGCACTTGACCGAATTGTGGCCATTGGCTGACCGTAATAATATGTATGCGCCGACGTAGGCCGAGCCAGATTCAAGAAAATATTTGTTTAACAGTATTTGACAAGCAAAAGTAAGCATTAATAGTGGCAACATACAAATCTTTTAGTAGTTCTTAAGACTGGTGACCTTGCTATCACGACATTTGTATAAAAAAACGACAACCACTTAGCCAATTTTTTTTATATTCAGTAATCTTATTTGATGTTGTGTTCTGCATGTTTGTACTAAATTTTATTGAAATGGGCCAGTAAATGGCACCGTATGGTTTTTTTTTCCATATTAGGAAAAATATCAATCCAAATATCAATCCATATCTAACAACAAAATAATTAAAAAATTCGTATAACCCAAGTTTCGTCAAGATTGGTTGTTAACTACGAAAAGTACGCGAGTAAGAAATTTCTGCGGACAAACATCCATATATACAAACACACAAATCTATAAACTGAAAGACGAAAGAATATTTTTCCAGATTCCAAGCAGAGACGCCTCGCTTGCCGGTTAACGAATTAATAAGAAGATAATTTTAATTTCTTCACGAGAAAAAACATACTCATACTTAAAAGTAATGCTCTATTCAAACTTTTCTCTAATTGAATAAATAAGTCTTGAGATATATCTTTTTTTATATAAATTTATGTATCAATTGTTGATATACCCTTCTGTCTAAAGCCGAAAATAGTGGCATGATCAATCTGTTTAAACTCTGTGAAATAATCAAGATTAAATAAATAATCCTAAGTAATAATATGTTTTTGATCTCTAGATCAAGTTTATATTATTGATGGCATTTATGTATGATATTTATAATCTTAAGCCCAAGACTTCGTGATATTAAATTTTGTATAGAGTATTATATTAAAAGAAATTCAAACAAAAATTTAAAGGTGAAATCCAAATCATAGTTTATCGCATCACAAAATCTTTTAGATTCCGACGTCAGCATACATACAGAAATCGCGCAAAATATCCAAATAGTCATCCCATCATCGCCTCTTCCTACGTCACGACAAAACGTAGGCGGCAACACGTTTTGATTTAATTCCAAAACTTTTCATTCATTTTCAAGAGTTGTTTACAGTTTTATTCCGAGACAAAGCGTCTTTGTTTGAATTCAGCGTAATAATAAGCGACCGTGAAGTTTTCAGGACTCGAACGAAATTTCTGTCTGTACTGAAGAACACAAGGTTTTTGATGTATATTTTATAACACAAGTTTAGTCTTTACAAAAACTTGGGTTTTGGTGAAGGGTGTTTTTTATAGTTTTCTTTTATGATTAATAGATAAAAGTTTTATATGCATAAAATATATATAATACCCTATATTTTATAGATTGACTTAATAATTTGCGTTATTAAGCTATACTTGGAAGTTTCAAAATATATATATATGTCTTTAGAAATATAGGATTGACCAAAGCGAAACTTAAAAACCATACCACTCTGAAAATTCAAATACAATTATCTGGCCGGTAGTAATAAATTTTAAACTACCTTGTTACTAATATTAAAATTCTTACAATGTTTTCCTTGGTTTTGTATTTTGGTTCTGTCTCTAGTAAAAAAGATATCCTCGAATCAAAAGCCAAGTATATAAATCCACAGAATTTACAGTCTATCACTTTGGTTTTGGCCGAATAAAAAACACAATGATCTCGTTAAATATTTCAAATAACTACCCTTGAAAACTCGACCTCAACATTCTTGTAAAGTAAACACATACTGAATGTCTTTCGAGAACCTTAACGATGCATTCAACTCCATTTCATTATTGGCTATTCATTTTCTTCAATCACAAATTGACCTTCAAAACGACAAGAATTCTCGATGCGAATTCGAATTCCATTTGTGAGATTAGTACGATCGGTGCAAGGCCAAATAAATCTTAAGACTATGTATGTATGTTTGATTACTTTCACTGGCTATATATAAATGATCAATGATCTGCCTGTCCTTAAGCGTAAGCCACTGACTTCTTTATAAATAGTGATGAACGCCAAAGTAAGTCGGTCGGTACTGACTATCTATTATTCTGTAAAGCAACGTATAAACAGTAAAAAACTGTTTTGGCTTATACAATGAAAAGTAAAATCATTAAAAATTAAAACAAATTCTGTGCTTATGGAGGGAAACGTTATAAAGACTATTTTCTTGAGCCTTACGTACGCGTTGTTTTAAAAACATTAGACTAGTATAGTTTACATAAAAAATCGCAGAATTAAATTTTTGCTACCATAAGATAATGAAAATCCCAAGATCTTTAATTATTAGATTACTATATATTTTCTGGTTAATTTAGAAGTAGATATATCGTCAATTCAGACATACTCTGTTATTACAAAAAACCGACGTTTACTTATTTTAAAGTTTTATTTCATAACTCTGCTTAGTTGTTCTTTGCATTTTTCTTAATTATTTCGAAGCTTCTAAGAATTAAATATCGCCGCGTTTTTGCCCATAATATATTACGAAAAGCAGGATAAGTTTAGTAAAATATGGACATATCGCGCTAAAGAGTTCACACGACCACGCTGAAAACGCATAGTAAAACAATCGCTGTACAATATTCGCGGCCGGCCGCACTGCGAGCTTGGCGCCTAACCAGCAACTGTCTTGTTAATGCAAGCTACTAAGCTCTAGGTTCTACCGGCTTCGCAAACCTGTGCGTATCCAGCCTTACTGTTCATACGTCGTCCAAATTTCCAAGTCACGTACTGACTACTAAACATTCTATGGCTGGCACGTACGTATGGCTGTAACTACTATGAACTGTGGCTTTATACATCGCACATGTTTTGTAGCACGCGATCTTCAATGTGCGTAGATTATACACAAGCTTGTTATGTTACAGATTTGTCTTTATTTAATATAGATTTATTATCTAAGAAGGAATAAGTAGTTTATATTAGGAATACCATGTCGAGGTTTTTAAAAGGCAGTCGTACAACACGTATAAAAAGAGTAATTATTGAACTCAATTCCCCACGCACAACATCCTATAATAATACACGGTCTAAATTGCTGTCTCTAGGTTCAGACACTTAAGCTCTGCGTTGATTCCTAGCAAATATCAGTCATGACTTATGATTTACTACGCTAATATTATTTAAAAGATTTGTATTTTTGTTTGTAACTTATAAACTTAAAAAATACTGGATAAAAAGTTTATAATAGTAGTAAGTACCTAATCATATTCGAAACTTTGTAAAAATGCCTCTTTGTAAACATAATAATTTCTGTAATAAATTATTTTGCCGTTAAAAAGCTACATAACCACAGAGTAATATAGCATATTCTATATTCCTAAGAAAAAAAAATACAGTTAATAAACAGATAAATATTATAATATATTCATCATCAAAAAGAAAAAAAAAGTGGTATACATATACTATGACCGCGACTCGCCTGATGTAAAACGACGATGCGGTCTAAAAAAGCAGGTTCTAAACAAGACACCATTTCTAAAACGAGAGGAACACCACAATCTTCATCGTACATTTAACTTTTTACGACTGTTTCCCCTCACCAACATTTCCACAAGTTGATTACAATTTTCAAGATAACAAAAAACCGCCAAGTTGTTGAGAGAGTGTGAGCCAAGTGCTCCCGTATCGGTCGTTGGTTAAACTAACTTGGTATCTCTTCCATCTTGAAGATTTTGTAAGACTATTTGACTGAGAAATACCTAATTGTTACTGTAGCGGGAATATTCGCGATTTATTTAACTAAAGTATATAAAGTAAACTTATACCGTTTACTAATGGGTTTGGATCGAATGAAGGAAGTGTATAGGCCAAACACCATTAATTTGGAGACTTTACTTATCTTCGAAATATATTTTATAAACTCCGCGACGAATTTTCTCACGACCCAAATTTTTTGTCACCCTTTGGCAAGTAATAATGAACTTTAATTCAGAGTATATTTTTTAATCCTCAACGAAAAATGAGGGGTGTCATAAATTTGACAGTTGTATCTGGTTTTTAGTTGCACTGATCACAGAAAGGCAGCTATTGAACGGGTAAACTGATTTGGATGCTGTTCTTTTACAATACGTCTTTAATAATCATGTAAATGTTTCAATACTTCATTATCTCGTTCTTTATTTATTTAAAAGTATAGGTATAATTATGTTTTCCAATATCCTACGATATTAGGAAGTAAAGAGGTTTTTATTTAGGATAGAATATTAGGAAGTAAAGAGGTAATTATTTAGGATAGGATATTAGGAATTAAAGAGGTAATTATTTAGGATAGGATATTAGGAAGTAAAGAGGTAATTATTTCTACTATCCCACTTAATACTAATATTGTAAACGCGAACGTTTGTAAGAATGTGTGGATTTATGTTTGATACCCTTTCACGCAAGAACTGCTGAATTTATTTGGATGAAATTTGGTAAGGAGATGAACCCTGGATTGACACATGAGCTACTTATTATCCTGTAATAACGCAAGTAACACCGCAAGGTGCAGCTAGTAATGTTAATCATATCAGGTATGTTAGATAGAAAAACAAAATAACTGAAAAAATGCCTGTCATATTTAAGTCAGTTCATAATTTTTTAAAACATCACTTGTTTTCTTCTTTTACTTTTTATTCGTCTTACGCTACTTCCTAGACGATAAAGCAAAGAAAAAAAGTATCTCAATGCATACCTGAGTAACTAAAAAAAAGGATTTGCCACTTTCCACAGAAAGAAATTAGGTACAACACTATACCTACTTACTTACGAATCTATGTATTCGAAGTATTAGATAGAAGCACTAATAAACGCAGGCAAGTGTGCCATTCTGCCTCAGTTTTCTCATCACGTATCCGAATAAGAAGCCAAATAAAAAAGGAGAAATACGCACCTTAGAGAAAACATAAAAGAGATCGAAATAAAATTCAAATACGAACAGACTACGAGTAGCATATCCAGTTTTTGTACCTATTGAAGATAATTTAGGAACCAAAATAAAATATTTTATATTATTTACGTTAATAATAAACCACTAACTCAAATAGTAGAAGTATTTGACCGACAGATACACACCCACACATCCTGTGTGTGTGATCAATCTAAGAACATTTTAGTATGCTTAAAAAGTAAAAATGCTTTACTTGCTCATTAAAAAGGTCACAAAAAGTCATAAAAAGCTTAGGAGTTATCCCGCGTTTGCTGAAAAAATGGCGTCTCTGTCTGTGTATTTATTGCGAAACTATAGTGATTCTGCAAGTATTAATGTGTAATATTGGTGGTTATTAACCATTAATGTCATATTTATGTGCACAAGTGTGGGAAAACGATATAAAGACGAAATAACGTGGTTTTAATGTTCGCGGGATATCTCCATAGAAACCTTGGAAAAGTCTCCACCACCAGCTTTACGATGGAACGAGACCACACTAAATTATATAACTGCAGGCAAGGCGGTTTGCCGTTAATGGCTTTAGCCTGAACTATGGGCAAATTAAAAAAAAAACATTAAAAGTCAATACTTAAAAACCGCTGCGACAGAAATTATATACAATACCTGAGTACATAAAGATATAAAGTTTATTATACTTTATTTAAAGGGTACCCTTATTTTCTTTTGGCTACAGACATTTGAGAACCAACGCGATCATTGCTCGAACGCACTATAGGCCACATCACACGTAGCGTTTGTAAAATAAACAGCGGCCGCAAATAAAAAATAAACAGACCTAGTAAAGAGAGAACGTTCAAATATTTACTGCGACCCTGACTGGAGGAAATAACGGCCCCTTTTATGTCAGAGTAAGACTGTCGCCATAGATTACGTGTTAGTCAAGTCTGATCTTCAATATAGCTTGAAATCAAATATTATAAATGAACATACGAAAATGTGAGATAATAGATACGATTTCAGCTTTTTATAGTCCGAGATAGAACCGATTTTAGGTTTTTTTTTCTATCAGGTATAGTTTAGAACAATTTGGTAAGATAAATACAATTGATAGACTGCATAGTTATTTTTTAACCACGTGCTCAATTTTGATGGGATCATTTCTTGACATAACTATATAGCCTATAGTCCTGCTGGTTAATGAAACAAAAGAGTTCATACCATGGTTTTAATTATAACTATAAATATAAAACTATAGATTTTCTGTATTATCTGTTAATTTTAAATGGTCTAGGGGTAATTTTTATGCTATATTATTTTGTTGTAATAGTTAGACATTTTGTTTATGTTAATAAAGTCACTTGCCACATTACGTATCAGACACAAAACCATTTTGCACCACCACTTTTGTTGTTCTATAGGAAAGCTACTGTTACGTCATTAAACGACATATAATCGACAAGAAATAAATATCCTACTGTATGTAATCGTACTGTTGTATTAATAGAGTATATAGAGTATATTTCAAAATTAAACAAAAAACTGTTAGTATTGAGACGTTTTAATGAATAAGACATACTGCAGAGGTGCAATATGTCTTACTAAGACTGCTATAGTATAATAAATAAATGATTTCTTACCTAACATCCGACAGCTATCAACAAAAACACGAAACATCATCAAAATAACATCCAACTCGTGTCTTAAGTACTTGCATAAGTAACGCAGAGTTGCCAGCTTCACGCCGAAGCGTATGCGTGAAATTAATAAATAAGTAACGGTAGTAACTTATTGGCAATGCAAAAGTTACGGAACTCTGAACTTTTGCGAACTAACTTTTGTTCAGAGCACAAAGGGCCGCTGAATATATGCTAATTACTGAACAACGCAGTGTGTGGAGAAGGAAAACTTTTGTAAAGATATTTATTGTGAAAGGGTATTTAGTTATATCAAGACGTTCAAATGATACTATCTATGGCTCTATTAATTGCGCAGCAAATAAAAACTGTATTCCACACTCATAGCTCCCTTGATTTCTTCTGTGTAATTCATAGTAGGGTAGTACAAGAGAAATCATAGTAGGGTGGTTCAGTTTATATTAGGAATAAGCTAGTAGCATTAGGAGAAAAACAGCCCGCAATGACTAAAATATAAAAAAAAAACGTTTAAACGATACCATGTTCCATCAAATATACTATAAAAACACGCAAAAAATCCGAATGCTGCTGATACTGTGGATACATTGTAAAAAAAAAACGGAAATATGGATCCTTACATTAGCCAGACTTAAATAAAAACGCTTTACTTGCTCAGTCAGCTAGAATATTTAATTTTTAACCATCAAAAAAGAAGAATCTCAACTTTTATTAATTAAATAAATTGTTTACAAAATTACAGTTCTCACTGCAATGGCTAATTAGCTATGATCTCCCCACGATTTACGGCGTTCACACATACATACTTATTAAGCAAAACATGAAATAAACTCAAGTAGCTCTTATGTAAAATACATAAGGTCGAAATTCCACTAAACTTCATGTAACATTTGGTAAAAGGACGAAATGACGGTGTAAAAGGAAAATAAGGTAATGGCTTTTTAATTATCGTTGGTAGATTCTATAACGTCGAATGAAATGGATTCAGTCGAATGTGAATATAAACGCAGTTTGTAAGCGTTTGTAATTTTTAATAAAGTTTCATTACCATTTTTTTATGTACTACGCGATTTTCATTATTTTGGTGATTGCGAAAATATTGCATAATTGATGGAGTCAGGCGTTACTCTGACTTCCGAGCGAGCGCTTGAAGAGTCAACATCTCCTGAGGATGCCTTGTGCTAAGGCGAAACACGTGTCGAGGAAGTCGGATACTGAGAGAAAGAGAAATAATAAGGTGAGGTGTGGCGGTGGTGAGGAGGAACCACACCATAAAAACAAACATATTTTTCGATTTCTCACGCTGACATCAAGACGAGGCGGAAAAACACTAAATATTTTGTATATACTATCTTATTTTAAATTATTGCATATTTTGATAACAATAAAAAATCCTAATTCAGTCCGATATTGTGTGTGTGAGTAAACGGCAACCAACTTTGTTTATTTTGTTAAAATGGTGTATTATTTAGGAGTGTTCTTAGCTATGTTGGATAACAATTGTGCCAAGATGGCCGCCGCCACAAAATGGTGGATTGCATATGTTTCACAACTCCCTCAATATGAGTATCAAATGAAAGAGCTTGACTAGTAGAATATTAAACACTATGATATATTTCATATCAAAGATGGCCGCCATCACAAAATGACAAATCACATATTTTATTTTGTTTCAGTGTCGGCGGGTTTTTTAATATTTAAATTTTATTGTTTATTTTTTTCTGTTGGGTAGTCATATATGTAACGTTATTTATTAAAGTGCCTTCACACTAGCCTGGTCTTATTGCTTTGTAATCTATATATTTTATAGCCTGTAATATGTGTGGGACATCCCGTATGCATCACGTTTAACGAATGCACTAGGTAAACCAAAAGTGAGTTACTATATTCATCATTCATTCTTATTAACTTTGAATTCGAGTAAAAATCAGTTATTTCGTATATTTTGTCGACGCACGATTAACCATTTGTTTGAAACGATGTTTTTTTTTGTCGAATTTAGGGTTGATCTTATAATAAATGTTGTTCATAATGAATAATATACATACAGAGTTTATTTTTAAGCTACAACTCTAATTGATAACCCGATATTATAAATTAGAAAGTTTGTTCTGTTTGTTATTTATCTTAGCAATTAGTGCGATGTACTTGATTTTCTTCACAAAGACAGAGTACGGTGATTCGAGTGCCATTGAATGTTTTTTTTTATCGCGGAACAACAATGCAGGCAAAACTGCGGGTAGAAGCTAGATTAAAATAATCTTAGCATTCGATTTCTGTTTACAAAAACAGAAAACCAACAGATCAGAGAAAGGCCAGACCAGAACAATGATACTTTGGCGGTATGCCCGCAACATTGTTCTGTTTTTCGCATTTTTATTATTCAACATGTTTTTGTGTCTCTGTGAGTCACATGAAGTTTAGGTACATTTTGTAGATTGCACATTTGGTACGTCTGCAGTTTAATGATCTTTGTTATATAACAAAAGAGTTCAAAGTATTTTAAAAGCTTTGTTTGTTTGATTATATATTCGTTTGATATACCTATTTATTTTTGGATTTGTTTACTTTTGAACCTTTGATTAAAATTAAAATCTAAAGTAAAAAATATTCTTTAATCTTATTTACTTTTATCTTTCCTTACGTTTGCTGATAATTTCAATTTGAAATAAAAATTGTGGCCTGTTATCATCTCTGTTCTTAACATCACGTCACTATTAATTAAATTTATTAAATAAACGATTGTTATTTTACATCCATGATTTTCTTTCATTCGTTTTTAATAAAAAATAAAGTTTAATACGCTTTGACTATTAATTTAAATTATTAATGCCATTTTATTTTTAAACTATTTGCTTTACTTCTTTTTGATATAGGTACATATACATTTATCTATGTAAAAAAAATATACACTCTTAGTAAAATTAATTATAAGGCTTTACCTTAAACCAAATATCAGACAACGGCATAATAAATTCCGTTGGATAATTATCTATTTAGGTAATCAATGTAAAAATAAAATATAAAAATCTAATCGTAGTTAAGGAACTTCCTTTTTTAATAAATATTTTTTTAATGAAAGGAACACTCCATTCGATTAAAAAAGTCTGTAGAAGTAAGACTACACAGAAGTAAAATTCGGAACTCAAAGGCTACGAAGTACAGTGCTACGCGGAATCGTAGCGAGCTGCTACGCTACTTTGAAGATTGGTACGCCGTAGCACACGCTACACAACTAAGGGAAGGTTCGTTCAATGCAGTTTTAAAAGCATTAGCCTTCATTCAAGAAAGTAAACTCAAGATGCAACTGTTAGTTGTTTTCTTAGTTTATTTCTTTTTAAAGTTCTCTTCGTTCTAGTTTGTATTTAAATTAGTGGTTACAAAAATAATGAAAGAGATTTCAAGTGCGTAGTTCAAATTAGAGCCTCAAAAAAAAAATGAATACTGACGGCTAAAAATCAATAAGAATAATGAATCGTTACATAATTGAGAAATAGTAAGTGTTGTTATATGTAAAATATGTAGTTTAAAAATATAGTTCCAAAATATTCAAATAAATTTACTTCGTTAGAGCAGCTCTTCTTAATTACTAACTTCATAATGAGCTCAAAGTATCAATTATTTTTTAAGAGATTAGTTAAAAAAATTAAAAACAGACTTGCATTTAGGCAGGTGCCGATACATCTTTTCTGTAATTTCAATTTAAAATCAAACCTCCACACCAATTTTGATAAAAATTTAATTAGTCTACTCGGGATAAATGCCTATTCAAAAATTAAAAAAAAAAACACAAAAATCAGTTCATTCGTCTCTGAGAAGTAAAAAAATACGGTTAAATTGGATACCTTTTCAAACATTTAAAAAAAAAACACAAAAATCAGTTCATTCGTCTCCGAGAAGTAAAAAAATACAGTTGAATTTGATACCACTATCTGGTATCCTTTTGTAAGTCGACAGAAAAAACGATTTAATTGCACTCTCAAATCAATTCTTGTTCAACTCAGTGAATTAGTTTATTATTAATAATATTCCAATGACTCGTAGGCTACATATAGGAAACAGTTAGAGGCTTCCTAGTGTTAAGTATATTTATAATAATGCCATCACTTAAGATAGGAAAATTAGGCTCAAATATTATTTCAACGGTGCTACAAAGTTTTCCGTGGAACAATTGTAAGATTTTTAACTAATTTGAAAAAATAAAACGGATATGGTTAAATTTTCATATTGACTAACTATACGGGATTTTACACGTACCTAACTGTTGGAAAATTCCATTTATGGTTGTATTCACATTCGTACATTTTCATGTCTCATCGTTGTCATCATCTTCCATCTTTATTCAACCCACTACATGAGGTCGGCGCAGCATGTCTTCCTCTTTCTTTCTACTCTACAGCCGTCATCTCTTCGTTCACTCTCTTCTCACACATGCCTCTATTCGTTGAGCTCTCAGCCGAGTGAGAGCTCATCGAATAGAGGAACGAATAGAACGCTCTACATTTTTTATCGACTTGCATAAAAGAGGAGACACTTAATTCGGCTGTATTTTTTTTTCGTTACCTGATTTCTCAGAGACGGGTAAACAAGTTGGAAAAAGTTTTAATGCTGTCCCATTTTTATTTCAACAAATTGGTCTAGAAGTTTCATTTTTAAATCGAAATAGCTGAAAAAGTTTGACCAGCGCCTGCCGTAGGGAAGTAGGGAGTCACCATTTTTCATAAAAATAATTACTTGAGTCGTTTACTATAGCTAAAATGTTGGTCTAGCATCTAAAATGTCAGGGTTACACATTAAAAATACGTTTGTGTAAAACTCTGTAATGAAATAAATTTTCGTCGTAACATTTACAAAACTCCTAATAATAGGCAAAACAAAAAAGAAACATTGAACGTCAGATACAACAGAAAACTGTATCTTTTCGCGATAAACCGATATCTTCCTAACAACCTTTGTAGGTATAAATTCTTGTTTGTGATCACAGTATATTTTTTATTAACAAATATCTCTATGTAAACCTAAAACAGCCGTCGTTCTGCTCGAGACTCATAAAAATACTGCAACGAGTGTAATGGCTGCATTTTACGATTCTTTGAGAAATGGTACGGCTGTATAAAGTGCCTTCAAGTATTACATTATAAACAGTATGGATTATCCAGTAAAAAAACGGTTGTAAATGTATGCCTCTTCTTAAACGAGGTTTAAAAGAGTTGTAAGATGGTTAGAAAGGCAATGTTTTTAGCAAGGATTAAAGTAAAATTACATTTATTAAACATCCTGAATAGTGTAATTTTTTCTCAGTTTTTTTTTATCCTACACAGCTAGCCATTTGATCTACTTCCCAACCACCCCCAACTGTAACAATGGTTTGACCACAAGTTTGCACGACCTCGGAGTCAGCGATACTGTATAACTAGATAGAGCATACCCAGTCTGGAATACACCGTTAGGTGCAAATTTTCCTTTTACATTTGACAGGAGTTTCTAAAAAGAAGTGGAACTCAATTCATATGTATTTTACTAGGTATATTTATTTCACGATTTTTCAAAGACGGCTTAATTAATTTGAAAAACATATCTTTGCTATAAACACCTTTACCATCATAAACAAAAAATAATTATTATTAACAGGTAAAAAATGGTCGCATTTTTTTTTAAATCAGTCCAGTATCTTAGTTTACAATACAATATAACCAAAAAAATTGTAACGACGCCCTCTAAACTGAATTCAGTAATCCGATATTTTTTTTAGCTAAAATACGGTTTTTGAAAAGTTCGACGTAAAATATTCCTTTATAAAAAGTATTTATATAAAAACTTTAAAAAGACCTTTAGTTGAAAAAAATGTAATTCTCATACTGTTTTCACGTCAAGATTCTGTGGTACTGTGGCTATAAAAGAACCGGGTAAAGACGAAGGCGTGGCTAAGTAAAATAATGGAAAATTAATTTCACGGTTTAGAAAATGAATAGCCGTTAAATCTAGCCATTCAACAGAAAGGCACCGCCGAATGTAACAAAAAATAATAAGTGAAAAGTAATGCGAATTGGTGAAGCTTTTATATGTTCCATCTAAGGTGACAGTGTCGGTGCCTTCAGTGATCGTGCGAGCTTGTGTTCAAATGCCTAGCTGTGTTAGATTTTTTTTGTTTGCTTGGTGTGAGTATAGCGTCCCCTTCTTGGCTAAGTACGCTCCTAACCGATAATCCAGTATGTTAAGATATTGTAAATAAAGTTGAATGTAGTTTTTATAAAGATTTTGTCAAATTTAATCAATGATGTTCGTTAAAACACAAAATAAATTTACATAAATAGAAGTCAAATTACTTAGAGTTAATTATTTTATAAACAATTAGGGGCAAGTCCTAACAGTTCCTGTTGCAAAGGTGCCCATCATCTCATCAGGTGCTTTTATATTACACATCATCAGGTGTTGTGTTATCGGATACAATTCGGGGAGTGTGCCTTGGAATTACACGAATGAATTCCCCCATCTCCATTTTACAATCGGACAAATAGAGACACTGCAAGGCGCCACCGGTACATGGTAGAAGTTCCACGGACTTGCACAAAACGCTTCGCGTCTACTTTTATTGTGCGAACTGCCAAGTTGTGGAATTCTCTGCCAAGTTCTCTATTATCCGATAGCTATAATCTCAGTCTCTTCAAGTCGCGAGTGAATCGGTTTCTTCTAGGCAAGCGCGCTACATCCTAGACCGCATCGTCACTTTACATCAGGTGAGTTGCGGTCAAGCATAAGCCTATCGACTATAAACTCAAAATAAAAAAAAGATGTTTTTATACTACCAAGTTTACATATTTGTTCTATGAAGAAGTTCACCTCAACTTAAAAAATGCTGATAGACAAAAACCAAATTTGAAAGTTCAACATATAAATATTAAAATCTAAAGTTGCATAAACAATCAACCTTTTTACAAGTGACTTTTGCGTTTACGACGTCAACATTTTTTTTATTATGTTTTTGCAGTTTTGTGAAACTTCAAGAAACCGGAAATACATTGGCCGATACTTGTGTGCAGACGACCTTCCACTTTCGGTCTGCTTCCGGTTCAGAGGCTTTATGACAGGGCTGGGCGGCTTGTATAATTCTCTTTTTTTTTCAAGGAGATAGTAGTAAATAATAGTAGATTAGTAGCCAAGGGCTGTAAGGCATCAATTGCAGCCCGAGATATTTAATTGCAATTGATGCTTACACCCGAGCTAACTACTCTGCTTTACATCTCGATTGTGAGGTAAGTAGAAAAAAACCGGCATTACAATAATAAAACATTTTAATTGCTGCTTCAGCTTTCATTTTCATTGAACCGGGAGTGCAGCTTATATCTTCATCACTTGCAGAACTCGTGTTTTTTTCCCAATTAGCATGTAATTATAAAAAAAACCCAAAAACAAACAATATTTAAAGTAAAAGTTTTCTATTTCCGTCTTTTTTTTTATTATTATTTTCAAGACCGAAATTGAGCTTCGCCGTTCGATGTTTAAAATTGATGACTATTATACTCATACGAAGACAAGGCTGAATAGCGAAGCGACCTCTTTTGTCATTGGGCTGAATGCATGATGTCTATTGCCAGTATGATGGTTAGATGTACGCGAACTTTTTGAAAGAGTGAAGTTTTTTTTTAGTTACTTACCGCCCTAGGGCTTTTTTATCTACATTATTACCCTAGAGCGCAAATTGGTAATCTACAAGCCCCATTTGGGGGTAATAAGGACCTACTTACCGAATATGAGAGATGTAAATTAAATTATGCACTTACGTACGGGACTTAGTTTTCAACCAATCTTAACAAAACTTGGTACATAGATAAGTTTTAAGGAATTTTAGTCTAGGCTGTATTTTAATAATTTTAGTTAAAATAAAAAATACTAGGGCAAAATGTTAAAAAAATAAATGCTACTAATAAGGCACAAATTATAAGTCCTAATAATCAATTATATGTTGAGTTATATGACTTTGACTGGTCGGTTGGTGCAGTTGGTAGCATTCCCGCCCTCTGCGCTGCTGGTCCCGGGTTTCATCCCCGGACAGGTTAAAAAAGTGACTACAACAGGCGCTGGTAGAAGTTTCTCAGTTATTTCGATTTAAAAATCTCTTGACCAATTATGATTAATGGGACTGCATTACACTATCAAAAAACATGATCTAATCAGTTCACCTGTATCCAAGAAAAAGGTAACAAACACCATAAAATACATTTCTAATTGAGTGCCTCCTTTTTTTGAAGTCTGTAATATAAAATAATTTTCTATATCAGTCCAGGCTTCTTTGAAAAATTGGACTTCATTTCATATTTTATAGATAAAACCAAAGCAGTCAGACCACTTAAAATCCATTTTCGGCTCCAATTTCACGTTTTAAAAAAAAATTCGGCCGAATTTTGCGCAGAAAAAAGATGCGCATTTTCCCATTTTCTCATATTATCTCCCGAAATTTATTCGTGTCGCATAAACGAAATCCAATTTGTCTTGTCTGCTATCACGGATTAACTAACTACAGGGTCGAGATAAACGCTAATCCAATGGCGCTCGCGTTTATGTACCACGTCAATGTAGCTTATTTATGAAGGATAGAAAAGAAATACAGAAAGTAGTATAACATACAACAAAAAAAATGCATTGCAGTGGAGACTATGTGCAGTTGGGGTAGTGAGGCAAAAAAAATGATAACGGAGCTAGAGAGCGAGGACATAGAATACGAGTAAGTGAAAGATGTGGTGACTCCCGCTCCGGCTCATTTCTGTTGCAATGGTTCGCCATCGCCATTAATTTTGTATTCCAAATGTACTATTTGACTTATTGATAAATTCATAAATATTAATATTGAGTAAATCACATCACAATAATGTTATAAAGGTGAAAGTTTGTATGTATGTGTTATTGTTTGTTCTTCCTTCACGCTCAAACGGCTTGACGGGTTTGGATGAAATTTGGCACGAAGATAGCTCATACCTTGGATTAACACATAAACTACTTTTTATCCTGAAAAACTGAAGTGTTCTTATGGGATGATCAAATATCTACTGCGGGTAAACCGCGGGGTACACCTAGTATAATATAAATATTAAAACACAAAAGTTTCTGTATTTCTTTGTAAATAAACATATTACTAATTCCAATTAAAATCAAATACAAAAAAACTTTATAAGTAACTTCAACTTTCTAACTGCTTTCTGTCGCACAAACCGGCCCCAACTCAACATAATGCTGGCTGAAACCACCAGCGTCGACCTTCCGTTGGAACCGGGTGGTGACGTCACGCACGTCACTGATTCTTAACTGCATAGTTATTATAAAGTTTAGTAAGTCCTTTGAATGATAAAATCGAATGAAACAAATAGCACTCTGAAAAAACTGAAAACTGACTTCAATTCGGCACGCAAACTTACGTTACCAAAATATCATATATGTATGTAATGTATGTACTCTTTTTACTTTTTTACTTAACTAAAATAATTATTTTAGCTAAATAAAAAAAAATAACATAAAATATCATTCATATAAAACCATTTGGAAATTATATCCATCCGAACAAAAAAATAATATTGCAAATATGTCCAGCCGTTTCTGAGAAATCTGGGAATATAACCGGCTCAGACAATTCGAATTTTGATAATTCTTCTGTTTTGAAATCGGTTAAAACAGGGAACTTTTTCCGGTATATAGAAGCTACGTGACGATTTCAGCAATATAAGACTTCGGTACGTTTTGCTCCGCAATGACTCGAATTACGAGCCATTTAGTTGGAAAACTGCGTCGACACGGATTAAGTCATAGTTATTGCGGTAACAGGTCTAGAATAAGAACCAATATAAAAGAACATATATAAGAGAGAGCGAAACTTCTTGCCTCGGATCTGGTACATTTTTGTTTTCTATGTCAGATCGTATGTTTGTATGTCTTCTAAAATGTAGTTACTCGCGGTAAGGTTTGTATGAGGCATGTTGAAATTTTTTAATAATATTTCAAAACTATGTCGAATCTTCCTGAATTTTATTTCGTCGATCAAACGTGAAAAAAAAATAGAAATTAATTAAAAAAAAGTTGTCTAGCAGAAAAAAAGTGTGTTCTACTATATTTTTGGATTTGACACAAGCTTTTGATAAAGTCTTGCACGATGGTTTACTATTTAAATTGCGGCAGATGGTACCAACGCAGTTAGTAGATATTTCGGAGTCCTATATTTTACGACCATAATGCTTGAAAGTGCTTATTTTTTGAATTAGTAAATATTTTTGCTGGCGTCCTACAACGAAGTATATTAGGCCCAACCCTAAACCTACTATACACCTCTGACGTAGGTACCACAGCCAGAAAATAACATCAATGTTACTATTGCAGATGATACTGCTATTATGCGTGTAGGTAATACACATGAAGAAACATGAGCAAAAGTACAAATTTGAACAAAATCTATGAATGGACAAAAAAATTAAAACGAAAATTAAATTAATCAAAATCAAACCACATAGACTTTAGTAACAGACCATCGACACTCTCCCATTTATTTTATTAATCAAATAATGCCCATAAAAACACGGCCAAAGACATATAACTGAAAGTTTTTCAAATTTTCAATATTACTGTTATAAACAGCCTAGCGAAGCTATAAGCGCTGAGCAAGTCTGCCTGTACAGACGTGGCTTTATACATAACATAACCTTTAATTACCAGTAAATTAGGTAATTTCTTCAAATATACCCCATCATAACACTCCAAACACCCATCTCCCAACCATGACGTCATAATGACGTAATTACAAATGACGTCTAAATTGGTACACACGTCGAGATATTCACTTAATTTTCATATTTCATAACTTCCTACCTTATTACCGTAATATTAAACATGCATGTTAACCGTATAATGCTCGAGAGATACTTAATTTGCTAGATATAATCTCCGTATAAAGTGTAGGGCTGAATATCATTTTGAATAAGTCAACCCTGACTTCGGATTTCAAGAAACGGTAAGTCACTTTGGTGTTTTGATAGACTTAAAAAAGGCGGAGGTTCTCAAATTCTGTTTTTAAGGTTCAATACCCGAAGAGTGGAAACGGGATCCTATTACTAAAACTTCGTTATCCGTCAATCCGTCCTACTGTCTGTCACCAGGCTATATATATTTCATGAACCGTGATAGCTAGACAGTTGAAACAACAAAAATTTAAGGGGCTTCCATACAACAAACGTGATATTTTCCGTTTTTTTATCTACGTTATTACGACAACAGGTATTTGAACTAATGATGTATGGATATTTTTAAGGAACCCTTAGTGCACAAGTCTGACTAGCACTTGGCTGATTTTTTATGTGTATTCCTCGATTTCATAAAGACATCTGGAACTATTTTGATTATTAAATGTTTGAAGTGAAGCGAATTACTGACTCATGTATAATATTAGGTCCTTACATATGCAATTGGCGTTTTGTCGTACTGGCCACTTTGATCTCAAATATCTCTTTTTTGGTTAGGGATTCCAATTTCAAATTTATACAGCTATTTATTCATACATTTGTGTTTCGAAAACCGTAATTCATTTGTTTTGTTCTCGTTTGGTTTTTTCTTTGCATCACGCAGTTTACAATATGGAAAACTTGAAATATCGCGTTATTTACGAGTACGAGTTCCACCGTGGTACCAGTGCTGCAGAAACGGCTCGAAGGATTAATTATGTGTATGGCGGCGGTGTCGCAAAAGAAAACACAGTGCGTTTTTGGTTCCAAAGTTTTCGTTCTGGAAATTTCGACCTGCAGAACAAGCCCCGTGGCCGGCCGGAGACTAAAGTTGCTAATGAAGAATTGAAAGCTATTATGGAAGCAGATCCATCGCAACGCACGTCCGAGTTAGCTGCAGGCTGTGGTGTTAGTGATAAAACTGTTTTAATCCACTTGAAGCAAATTGGAAAGGTGAAAAAGCTTGAAAGGTGGGTACCTCATGAATTGAGTGTAGCAAACCGACAAACGCGCGTCAACTGCTGCGTTACATTACTCAACCGGCACAATAATGAAAGGATTTTAAATCGAATCTTTCGGATATTTCAAGTTTTCCATTTTGTAAACTGCGTGACGCAAAGAAAAAACCAAACGAGGACAAAACAAATGAATTACGGTTTTCGAAATACAAATGTATAAATAAATAGCTGTATAAATTTGAAATTGGAATCCCTAACCAAAGAAGAGATATTTGAGATCAAAGTGGCCAGTATGACAAAACGCCAATTTCATATGTAAGGACCATATATAGTTTTTTGATAGATACTTTATAGAACTTGAATATCTGGTTTGTCCAGATTGATTTGAGCGATCCACGACTAAGATCTGTACGCAAGTATCAACTTCCAGAGAAAAATCTATACATACACACTTACAGATGAAATAAAACGGTTGTCTATTGTTTGCCCTAAATATATAAGTAATAATACTCATATGCCTGAATTTTACTTGCTCGAATTTTATTTGCCCGAATTGTTTGTTTACCATAAAATTCATTTGACATTCTCTTGTACGTACATTAGATTCCATAATGATACGAGTGCCATATGTATTGTTATCCATTTTGTTAATTGCAATAATATTATTTAACAGAATATCTCAACGCCATACCAAATTAATTTCAAATATATCTAAGCCTTTATAGAACACTTCGCCGGCCGCTGCTGCGGCACGCGCGCTTTGCTCGCTCGGATCGTGCGTTGTTTTTTATGTTCTAACTTAAACTTACCAAATATTTTGTAACAACGCCATACTAAATTAATTTCAAATATATCCAAGCCTTTCTAGAACACTTCGCTGGCCACTGCTGTGGCACGCTTGCTTTGCTCGCTCGGCTCGTGCCTTGTTTTTCATGTTCTAACCTAACCTTACCAAAACCATTGATCGTTTAGTTTAAACCGATTTTAGGTATTTTTTCTACAAGTAATTTCGATGGCAAATGATGTTATGGCATGTGATAATTACGGTTTACAATGGTGAAAACAAATGATGTTATTGAAATTGACTTCACAGGAAAAAAGTTTCTAGCACGTGTTACGTCATCGAGCGCACAAAGGAATGCTGACGTCGCCCTCGATGCCGCACCGCAGCAACAGCGTTTCCACGGCGTCAGCGAATTCGATGGAAACTGCCGTGGCCTCAATTTACATGGAATGTGCATTAGATATAATTATAAATTCTAAGTTATTCATTGTATACCTAACATCGGTTGCAAGCAGTACTTGTTAAGATTATTGTATAATTAAATTTAGTTAAATCAATTTTGTTTTTTTTTGGAGCCTTCAACAGCGACCTTTGTAATTCACGTGATAAAAATAGTAAACAATGAGTAAAACATAATAAAATTACGAGAAACAATATTATGTCTGTTGACTAGTATAGCAGATGAAATTATGGCAAATGAAATCCAGCAAACGGGTGAACCCCAAAGAAAACATGCCAAACTTTGAGCGCCGACGTTTTGCTCGCTTGTGAACAATGTCATAACAAATATTAGTCGATATGAACCCGCCCAATATAACACCGATGTATTTTAATCTGTATTTTATTTTTGGATATTTTATAAAGAAATCGGTCGAAAAAATGAAAATATAAAAGAAATTGGTCAACAAGTCGTCTTATAATTAAAAGTCTCAAATTTTGAGGTCGCAAGGCCAACAGTTCACAGACCTGCCAGTAGCTATCAAGTTAAGTTTTTAGATAATATTAGGTAAAGTATAGTATGCAAGCCTCATACATATTGCATTACAGAGGCTCCCCTTTTAGCAATTTCGTTAACGTGTTTCAGCGACTGAAGATAAGAAATGATATATTTTACTATAACTTAACCTCGTGATATATTTGTCTTTATTTATTTAGTCAACTAATCGCTACTTTTACTTTTAGCTTCTGACAACTTTTTTTTTCTGACTCTCTGTAAGAAATTCGTACATAACATATTACTGATTTTAAAATATGGGGAGGTTTTTAATTTTACTTTATTTTTATATTTTAATAATTTTATAAAGTGTTATTATAATCGCTTAAACCATTTTTTTTTTTGCAAAAATTATTATTTACATTTTAGTCACAATCAGTCGAGTATTATCGCTTGTAAGTCAAAATAGCTTGGCAGTATTAAGATATTTCATGATGATAATGTAGGAGGAAAGTTTAAGTGATATTTATTATTTAAGTATCATAACAATGCGTTGCACTATTGTTTATTTTGTGATAGCAATTAATTTTTCGTTACCTCTTTTTTTATATTTCATTTTCTCATATAAAACCGAAAACAAATAAGTTACAACATAATATCGTATTAATATTAAATGAAGTTAACAAGTTCAGCGATAGATAATTTTTATCGCTTTCAAGAGTCCTAAATTGCTAAAGTTGAAAACAGTTACAAATTCAATGTAAATAAGCTTACTCATGAGCGCAATTAGCACAGCGCGATGCGACCCTAGCGATACGAGTATATTGTGGGATAGACAATATTCGTCACCAAGTGCCCGGTGATTGTAAATGGCGATAAACTCATTAAGTAAGGAATAATTCAACATCGCCTGTCAAAGATCTTAGCGATGAGCTCTGTATGCAAAGATATCCGTTTATAGACCGCCCGTTATCCGGTGAAAAAAAACGGACGTCTACAAACGTTCTTAGGCGGCTTTAGTCGTTAGGAAGCTGTCGGCAAAAGCAAGGTATTTTTTTGCTATAAAGAAGTAAAATAAAATTGATCTAATAGGTGAAAACTAATTAAGGGGCATTAAAGAGTAAAAATGTTCATTGCAATCCTACATAGTTGGTAAACAACTGGATTGTATGTAAGCAAAAATAATTAATCATTAGTTCTTAACGTTTAATTTATTCTTAAATTTTATGTTATTGTTTTAATTTTAGTTAAATTTAACCACAAAATCAATGTCAAATGACTTGACCATTTAAAAAATAATACGAGTATATCTCACATCGCATCGCTTCAGTATAGTATGTATGAGTAAATGAAGCTCATAAAATGCCAAAGTAACGTTTGACATATTCTAAACAAGTTTCGTTCCGACACTGAATACAAAAGAAGTTACGAGAATACCCACTCGTATGTTAGGAACTTGTGTTGTTAGGAATTCGTTATTAGAGTAAAACTTATTTAATTTACAACAAGTTTTGATGAGCACGACTGAGTTGACGCTTTTATTATTTTGCTTTATATTTTTGACTAACTGGGCTCCACGGTGTTACCCGCGGATCGCAATTTTTTATAGCCTATGTTATATTGTAGCTTTGTAAAAGCGAAATAATTTTTGAAATCAGTCCATCAGTTTTTAAGATATGATAATTAAATTTCAATAATAATATAATTAATATAAGAAATAATATAATTAAAATTTCATAATCCCGTTCTATATTTATTAATCATTAGTCTGTTACCCGCAGCGTGGCTCGCGATTTTAAGGATTATAAGATTAGAAATCCTAGAACCGATACATATTGCCTACCAAAATTATGTCAAAATCTTTACGAAACTACGACTCGCACGCACCTTTCGGCATTTTTTACTATAAATAGATAAACCGATAATTATTTATAATTCAATGATCACTTACAAATTAAAATCGATATCTTCATCTCGATCGTAATGATGATCGAGTAAGAGGCATTATTGCTTAGATTTACGAGCAGAACAATTACTTGCGACTATAAAACTTTAGGGCACGCTTTATACACCCATAAACCGTTTAAGTGTTTCTAATAACCTAATAACACGAACACGACAATGGGACCTTAACTACGAGTATATACAGGGTCACTGGTAATTTTCAAGCATCCTCTTAAGGGCGGCCGTTCTTTTCTTTTTACCAGATTGCGAGAGAAGGAGGGTCATGTTTTTCGAGTGTATGTATGTATATTTCTTTGGCACGCCCTAGAGCCTAAACGGCTTGACGTATTTTTATGTGAGTGGTGTCAATAGATTCGTCTAAGTCGTAAAAATGACACTGAGTACATCAAATATAAAAAAATAACTAAGGATAATAACACAGGTTTAGAAATTTAACAGTCGGGTTTTTTTGAAGTCGCTTCTGACCACTTATTATACATATTAGGTTTGAGCTTTACCACATCTCGTCTGATGTATAGCGACGATGCGGCCTAGGATGTAGCACGCTTGCCTAGAAAAAAACTGATACACTCGGTATTTAAAAAGACCTAGATTATAGCTATAGGTATTTTGATGAACCTATGCATTTGTTGTCTGTGGTATCGTAGATCTCTAACGGATGAACCTATTTTAGTTTTTTTTTCTGTTTGAGGCCCTTGCGTTGGGTCGTAACTTGCCTGACGTAAAGTGACAGTAAGATGGGCCACGCTTGCCTAGAAGAAACCGATTCACTCTTGACTTGAAAAGATACAGGTATTTTTTATTAAATTGAAATAAACGACAACATACTGTCGAATTGAGTGTCGCATTTTATGAAAGACACTTGAAGATGTCTAGTGTATGGAATTTGAAATTGCTTTTGTATTCTATAGGTAACTTGATGCATTTCATTAGTTAATATATATACTAAGTCTAGTCTAGGTATACCATCCTGTCCATAGCAGTAAGGTTTGAAGCTTTGCGTTTAATTGCAATGAATGCTCACGAAACCAACTTTGCTTCAGTTATGATACAAACTATTCAGCGAGATAGTGCCTTAGCATAAAACTTAAAAGAAACAACTAATATTAAAGAAGTATGTTTTTTTTTATTAACAATGAGATAGTGTCAGCAAAAAGAGTTTAATTTGAGATGTCTTACGCTTTTTGTCATCTATGGACTTTGATAAACGGTTTACAATTTTGTTTTGTCTTATTTTATTGGTCAAGTTTAAGACGCGTTAATTTAATTTATTATATTAAGCGAGAATGTTACGATCATCCAACTTTCTACACTTAAAAAATATCATTTTAGTGAAATAGGTAATAATAATAAAACAATAACTACATTTTCAAACACCAAAGAAATATTTTATTAATATGGTTTCGGCGTATTTAATGAACGACAAATTCCGAATGTATAACCTCCCTTTTTCTAAAGTAAATTAAAATAAAAATGTTTCTTGGATACAACGTAAATTTTATTCTGAACTGATTTTATAATACGATACTGAAATCCATGCACTTATTGGTTCGACGAAAGGTTAATAGAACCTAATCTATTCTAATATCAACTATACGACAACGGTAATAAAGTTCAATTTCTCACAGCTCTATATTTATCACAGTTAAATGCGATAATGATGAAACATAGACGTTAAATTTTAAACACGTTGCGAGCTTTTGCTTTGAGCTAGTTTGTACTTTATTGTACCTTCAATTATTACTGACAAGGGAGCGTATAAACAGAGAGCTGTCGCTTTCACACTTACGACTGAAAGGATCAACGTGTAGGAGACAGAAACAGCGCATTTAGCAAGCTTAATCGCATGCTTGTTTCATTTGAATTATGCAATATCCATCAACAAAAAAAAATGATTTAAGAATTGATTAACAATAACGCACAAAATAAAATAATTTCGAAACGGAATCTGCTCCTTTTTGAAATAGACTTTAATATATGTAGTATGAAATGATCAACTAATTGTACAAAAGTTAAAGCATTTTCAATAATCGTTCCAGATTTTTAAGAAATAATATAAAGATGAGAAAACTCGATAGATAAGTATATGGAATTCGGGTTTATCCAGACAAGGGGCACGTTAAGTAAAAAAATGCACATGATTAAAATGCTAGTTTGTATTTTGCTCAAATATTAAGCCTAGAGAATTATCCTACATTTTGGGCACATTAAAAGACTAAAAATCTTAGAGACTAAATAATTTTTATTTAATAACTATTATTTTTAATTTTAAGTTGTATTTTTTTATAATGTTATGATCATTATGTCTCATAACATGAATTAATTTACCTATAATGAAATGCAAAGTGTTTTATCACATTAAGTTACAAGAGCTCGTTTCTAGCAACATTTTCCTTCTAAACGCAAAAGACTTTTGTAATTGGTAAAAACATCTCCTGTGTAATTTTCTCAAGTTACCACTTGGGAGTGTATTGTAATAGCTATCTGGGAGAGTGTTTTAGAGATCCTTGAGTCACAGTAGAATCCTGCAATTTGATAATTTAACTAATATTATAAACGCAAAAGTTTGTAAGAATGTTATGGATGTGTGTTTTTTTGCCCTTTCACTTAAAAACTGCTGAATCGTTTCGATGAAATTTGGTGCGGAGATAACTTAGACCCTTAATTAAATTATAAACTGTTTTTATCCTGTACTAGCTGACCCGCCAAACTTCGTACCGTCTAACAGTTATGTATGTTTCTCACCTTTTAAACTTTCCCTGGAGTACGACAATCATTTAAAGACTAAAATGCTATATCGTCCCAGCTGTTCTCGAGTTTTAGTGAAACAAACTGATTCATTTTTGTATAAATATATTTTAACTTTTTTTTGTCACAATAACCTACTCCTGACAATAACAATCACAACAAAAAAATATTAGTGAAATCGGTCCAGCTGTTCACGTTCATTAATTTTTATATATATAGATAGATTAAGACGGGTAACACTGCAAGGCGTAGCCAGTATCTCCCATATATGCTAGTAATTTTACTGAGTATGTGAACCAACTCGCGAACTCTTGAATTAATCATCATTATCATCAGTCCGTATTCTTCCACTGCTGGACAAAGGTCTCTTCTAATAAACGACACCAAGATTTATGTCCAGCTCGTTACATCCAGTTCATGCCCGCCGCACACCGCAAGTCATTTTGCCACCTGGCCGATATACATTACGCGGTCTGCATTCCAGAACTCCTTTACCACAACGGTTGTCGGTTCTTCGGGATAAATGGCCAGCCCACTGGCACTTCAGTTTGCTAATTCTTTGAGCTATGTTGGTTACCTTGGTTCTCCGCCGGATCACTTCATTGCGAATTTTGTCCTTAAGTGAAACTTTGAGCATAGCTCTTTCAATAATTTGCTGAGCGACTTTGAATATGTGAACTAGCTTTTTACCTTGTGTGTTCACGTTTCGGCACCATAAGTCATAACTTTTAGTTAGACTCAAAAAAGACAACATCTTGACCATTTGTTATTACAAATTCAGAATTTATTAACAGTTGTTTTGCATGTGTCTGCCGAAAATATAAAAAATTCTCTTGCGAAAATATTAAATATAGAAATGGGCCAATACATGGTGCTGTAGCAAACTTCCACCGCTTGGAGGATATACTTCCCCAAATACATATACTCCAAAAGCTGCAAAATCATAATGGTCGCAAGGTCAACAATTCACAGAAATACTAGTCTTTTGCAATCTTTGCATGATGACCTTTGTATTAAAAAAAGTATTATATATAATATAAAGATTCGTTTTTAATTGACGAGCTAAGTTTAACGTGATTCAATACCAAATATCATTAGGCAAAGTATTTATTGCTACGGAACACTCAGAGTCAGAAGTTGACATACACTTGTTATAACATTTTATTCGGATACGGGAAAATTGTTTTCGTGTTTTCTATAACAACGCAAATTTCGGCTGTCTCCCGTTTTTTTTCCGGTTTGTATCGAGTTAACACAATTTGTTTGTCACGTTTTGTGGGTCAAGACCAGTGACATAACATTGTTCGAAAAAAATAACAATTTTGTCACAGTCATTTTTGATTGTAATTAAATTTTACAATGTAGGTAATGTATGTACAAAATGCTACCCTACACATTTCTTTTAAATTTCCATGTATGTATAGAAATATTTATTTTTTAAATCAATAAATCCACACGTTATTTTTCCACACTAAGATAATTTAAGAATAAAACTGGCAATCCTCATAGCACGAACCTCCATAACAATCAGTTGTATCCCATACGAGTACCATTTAGCAAGATATTTACTTAAACAATATAAAATAGCCGTTAATGCTTAGAACCCAGCAGTTAAACACGCACGCACGGAGCCAACTAAGAAGGAACGACTGCGACACGATTACCTACGATATTTTTTAACTGAAAATAATTATGTGGGGATTGGGAGCTCATCTTATTCTCCAAAACTTATGGGAGCGTTCGATCGAGTCGACGCGTGACCAGAATGCCGGTTTTAACTGGCCCAACGTATAAGCATTGCCATTCAGCGTGGTAATGTAGCTAGCATTTCGTGCAGGCTGCTCTCTAGCGGTGGGTTGGATCATTTGTATTATCTGTAGGTCTTAAATGGTCATTTTACTGCAAAATTTTTTGGAACGAAGTTCCTTATCGCACATTGCGAAAGGGGACTAGACGAAAAAACTTAGACCAAAAGTTGTAACGACTCTTTTTGCTATAGTTGTAAGCCGTGCGGCGTGCGCATGTTTCTCTGTCTGTCTCTCTTTCTCTCTCTCTCTCTCATAGAAAGCAAGCCAGTTATTTTTGTTTCGTCTTGATATTCTTTATATTTAATTTCATTACAATTCCTTCACTAATCAATCGAAAGGAACTTCGTTCCATCCGGGTTTCCCTTGACACCCCTTTTTTTGTTTTTGTAGTTAGTCATTTTGTTTATTTTACATAATAAAGATAATATATATTTAAAAACAACAACTCTGAAATTAAAAAAAAAACATACTGCTAAATCGTTAAACCTGTGTATCCTTAGATATTTTTTTTTAATTTCCATGTACCCAGTGTCAGTGTCTCACGACTAAGACGAATCTATTGACCAATAACATCAAAATACGACAAGCCGTTTTGGCTTGGATGTGCTAAAGAAATATACTTACATACATGCATACACTCGAAAATCATAATTCTCCTTCTTTCGCATATTTTGGTGGTTCTTAACTCGTCAATTTTTACAGAAAACTATTCGTAGTATGTAATGCTTAGAAATTTGATATACTGACTTTTAAAGAAGTTTTCCAAAAAAGAGGTTTTATGTGTTCTCACATCATTCAAAGACGCCGTGGCCGATTAACAAAAAAAATTTTTAGGTCTTACAGATTTACATAAATCTTACAGTTTTACATAAATCTTATCAAAGCCCGTCTAATAGCCTTTAAATAAAATAACTGAAAGATTATCTGTAGCGTCTGCGGAACTAATGTCCATTATCACTTGTGAAGTTAAATTTGATAAGACATTTATTTAAAAAAAAAAGAACAATTTTATAATCATATAACACTAATATTATAAATGTGAAAGTTTGTGTGCGTGTGTTTATTTTCCACGCTAAAACAGCTTAACGAATTTGGACGCAACTTACCAAGATAGCTTATACCCTGGATTAACATATAAGCTACTATGTTTATAACGGAAAATTTAATCACAAGTGGTAATCAATTATCTACTAGCGGGTAAAACCACGGAGCGCAGCTAGTAATTAACTAAAAATATACAAGATTGTAATGACTGACTTATCGCTAAGTGTGATGTCTGTAACCAGTCTGAAAGCTGTATCCCATCAAAAACATTATATGTACAAAAATGCACAAGTCACAGCTCAGTTTTTGTGCCGTTAAAAGTTGTGAATAAAAAAATGTGAATAAAATGTGAAATGTAAATAAAAAAAAAATAATAATAATAATAAAATCGAATATTTAAGAAGTCGGTTCATTCAATACCTATTTATTCATGTGAGTAAATATACACAACTTTGTCATAAATTAATACTTGATAAAATTGTGTAGTAACCATATAAATATTTTCTTTCTTTCTCCCACAATGAAGTCACAGGAGGTCAAAATCGCTCGAACCGCTTCGAGAATGGATGGTACGGCCAGCCAGACTTGGCCGGCACTGCCGTGCTCCCAAACTTATCGTGTAGTATCGTTAGCTATAAACAGGACTCCTGATAGCGTTCTTTAATGTACGAACGAATGTATGTATGTGGAAACGAGTATATTCTAAAGTACATAGAGGCGTACCTTGCGAACATTTCAGATAATAACTATTACTTTTGATTGAGCAACGCTTTAACACTCAGAATTTAAAGTACAGATAACACAAAAAAGTCTTATATTTTCTACAACAAAAATATTTTTTGTCAGAAAAAATAGGTTTGCGTATGACGGCAACTTGGCTGATGTAAAGCGATTATGCGTTCTAAGATAAAGCACGCATAAAAGAAAACGATTCACTTTTAACTTGAAAAGACCCAGAGGAAATAGTTAGGTACTTGGCGACATACAACTTAAGGGTGGTAGCCAGCCAGACGAGTGATAGGAAACGCCCTACCACCATGCTATGGTTTCCTCACGATGTTTTCCTTTACCAGTAGCTTAGGCTCTTTTTGCATGATTCGTAGGTACTCAAATATAGATATAAGATAGATAAATAAGCGAGTTTATGAATATTATTCTATTTAACTACAGATTGAAACTACAAAGCTATAAATTAAAGGTTTAACATGTAATTTGCCGGAAACTTTAGAACCTGGTCGTTGGATTACGGTCTGGCATGACGCCCGTTCGGTTCTATTATCAATGATATGTTCTTTAATCCCAAATTCGTTCGATAATTGGATTATTTTAAATAGTCTATATGCTGTAACCTTTGATATATATTAGTGGTAGCCTAGTAGGTAATTGCCTTATAAAGAAAAGGGCGCGGGTTCAATCCCAGGTACATGCATGGACCTCGGATGTATTTTTACCCACGTCATAATATAATTACCACATGCTTAAACGGTGAAGAAAAACTTCTTGTTTGTCGGAAAACGTTAACAGAATAGCCGTAATTTGGCAATTTGGCCAGCGTGGTGGCCTTTGTCGGGGTTATGGGTTGAAAAGCACATTATTATGCTAGAAAATTGGCAAGAGTTAGACGGTAAAAAATAAAATAACTTAGGAAGAACTTACTTTGATAGCAGAATGATTTTCTCAGCTTCTATAAGTTTTAAAATTTATTGAGTTTAGTTTATAATATCTTATTATGTCCTTAATACATGCTTTTTTGAGATGACGCGGAAGTTTTATACATTAATAAAAAATATATATCAAAAGTATTGACCCCAGGCCATGCCCAAAGGCCTCTATGGCTTTTAGGCGGCGTAAAAATTCGAACACCAGGGCAAAACACTCCGTCTACACGAAGAACAAGAAGAAATGGTAGAAAATAAACTTAACCACTCAAACTTATTTATTATTTTTAGATTTTTCGCTTTAATACCAGCTGAAAAAAACATTTAATAAAAACTGGCTACTATTAAAAAATCGTAATTAGCACGATTTAACTTACTTACTCGCGGTATCTTAGCAAAAATAAAACATTTATTTCTAAATAGTTATAATATAAAACAATACGAAAATCTTAAAAAATTTCAATCTTAGAAAATAAAGTCAAATTTTCCAAGCTGCAAAAAAAACTAAATTTCAAGGTACGACTGCTTAAACGTTCTAAGGCCTCTTTAGGCTACCTATTTTAATTTAGTCTCTCGGAAAAATTTACATTTTCACAAATGAATATCAAGATCATGTGAAAAGACAGCTTAGGCCTTAGCAAGGACTCGTTAAGTCTAATGGACCTAAGTAATTGTATTGTCAGACCCAGGGTTTTTCTTTTTTTGAGTCCAATTTTCTTTTTAATAAATTAAAGTGATTTGCTTAATGATTATTAATGCACCTTTATGTAATCATTGTAAAATAAATCTTCGCTTTATGTATGTATAATATTACAATTGCTTTAAATGTGTGTAAAAATCATCGTTCTTGTGTAACAAACAACCATTATAAAATATTAATAATAACTAAACAAAGCAATCATTATGTAAATATTTGTCATGAGAACTATTAAACTAAGAACTAATATTAAGTACTTAATCGTATATAAATGAGATTTGTGAGTTAAATTTTTTAAGTAATTATTCATTCAAATGTAATAAGACTTGCCTGTAACGAACGTTATTTAAAGGTCAATAAATATTACTTTACTTTACTTTACTTTAAAAAAAAATATGTTAGAGTGATATTGAGGTTTTCAGTTTGATTTGGTCCAGTGAGAGAAGGTAGTAAAGCGAATTTGCTACGAATTTCGGAAAATTTGCTTTTATATTATATCTGTATCTTCATGTGAATGTGGGGAATGTGTCATCTTGAGTTTTATTTTAGATATTCTCCAGTAATGTTATATTTTTAAATAATTCCGTTGCGAAGTCCTTTCTATTATTATTGAAATTAGCCAAATGGGGTCATTTGATTGCGGCGGCAGAATTAAGTGCCCTGTTTTAGGGAGAATTGCTCCCTCAAACAAAAAATTTATTATACTAAAATAGACTTAGAAATTTAAAAAAACCTTATCACTTATTGTTAAGTCGAGATTACTTGGATTAAACTTACAGATGAAAGAAAAATTTGCCAAACTCGAAGCAGATACATTTCGCTGCTTTTCTCGCTCGATTAATAAATTGTTATCCTTCATTAATCTGATAATAATATAAAGAAAATACATTTCGAATTAAATGCTTCATAAATTTAGCAAAGATTTGTGAACGATTCATTTGATAGCTTGAAAGAGCTAACGTAGTCGGAAACATTTTATGTTCAGCAAACGAAAACATGTTTTTCGTCTGAAAAGCAGTCATTTCCAAATATTACGATCTTTTCAGTTTCACTATAACTGTTTGTTTGTTTATTTCTATAATAGACCTTTAAAGTTTGATCTATGGGAAAAGGATATGGGGTAATAAAATTAAAATGTTTTCGTGCAGGTTACAAGTTGAGTACTCGTTTTGTAATTTTGGTACATTTCTCCAATGGCATCTCTAATCAAATTTTGAGAAAACTTTTTTCTACGAATTTTCTTTTTTTAATTATTTTCTTTCCAAAAGAAGGGTAATAGTTTTTCGAGTATATGTCTGTATATTCGTCTGTAAGTAGGTCATTTTGTGACCATCTACAGACTAACCAGTAGACAGATTTTGATGTTCGAAGAGTCATTGGATTCCTTTTTATCTGTAGATCGTCATAGGCTATAACTAGTTGCATCTCACGATTTTATATGTTAAGATGCATTGGTCTAAAGCTTTTCCAGTCGCGTTCTCTAGGAGTCTCTACTTACCACTTGATTTAGTAGGTATCTTTTCTCATTTGATATAATTTTTATAACGTATAACTTTACCTTAAATTCCTTCCATCATAAACTTCAGTAACATTCAAGTAGAAATCTAAATCAGCAAGTACTAGTAAAACCTAAACGGATTTTTATTACCCACGCCTGTTTCTAACAATTTCAGATTGGTCCGTAGTAAAGGAAAGTTTTATGGCTAACATGCCTGCTGGATTTTGCTCTTTTTGCAAAAACGCAAATACGAGGTTTGGGAATCGCTAACTCTTATGTTTTGTTTTATGACCTGAGTTTGGAGAATCAGGAATAAGATTAAATGCCTTCATTGATTTTAAGAGGCACAAAACTACTGTCTTCTTAAAATATTATAACTTCTAATCTTTTAAAATTAATGACATATATACTTTGCCGGTATCAATGTTGCAAATTTAATGTTAATTTGCAGACTCTGAAAAACGCTGGGTTAATTTGGATTTTGCACACCGATCCAGGACCGATGGTAATGCAATAATTATCGGAAACGTGTTGATTTTTTAGGTTTTTGAACTACTTATTATTAGATTTAGATTAAATTAGATAATTAGGGAGTTGTAATGATATCAAGTGTGAGTATCGATAAAGTGTTTTTTTTTGTGCGTGGCAGTTTTTTTTTTAAATATATTTTTGAAAGAGGACTTACAGCAACAAAAGCGTGTTGGTGCGGCGGGCCCAGCCAGCCGGCGGGCCCGCACGGGCGCCTCCGGGTTGGCTCCCTCGCGCTGGTAGATACTGTTCACCTCCTGGAATTGAGATAGAATACTTTGTAGATATATATAAATACATCTAAGGCATTTTCACATGCACTTAAATTTCCAAAAATTGGATGTATTCAAAAGGGTGCAGATACAGCCATCTACGAAACTGTAGCTAAGTAACCAGTTACGAGAAATAACGTATTTCTTTTACAGCAAGAATCTTTACACCTCTACATTTTTTCAGGGATAGGGAAGCCCAGGATAAGACCTGGCGTGGCGATGGCGTATCATAGGAGAGACTTAAGTCCGTGAACGACGCTGACGATTATGATGATGATTCTTGCTAAACTCCCAATAAACTAAATACCGTTAAAAATTGAAAACAATGAGGTACGAAGCACCAACATATATTACTATCCTACATGTTTGTTACGGCACATAAATCTTTCTTAATCTCGGGGCATTCTTTCCTAAGTCCGGACAAGCGCACTGGACCGTATCTCCAAGCAATTTAAACTAATCCTTCCGAATAGATGTGATGTGTGGACCAATTTACTAAAGGACGTGAAAGTGCGTCTAGTGAAATAATGAAAGTTGGTTTCTTTTATTAGACGTACTTTAAACCCCAGACGTCAAAGCGACGGGGTGTTATTAGTTCGACGTGTCTCTGTATGTGTGTGTGTGGCTTTGTACCTAACGAACGGATGCACCGATTTTGATTCTGGTTTTATTGTTTGAAATGTGCATTACTCGAGAGTGTTCTGTCCAAGATGGCCGTCGCCACAAATTGGCGGAATACATATTTTTCACAATGTCTCCGTATGAACGGAGTCGATGCTTTGGAGATATATAGCTTTAAAATATCTATGTAGTGCTATTACCTAACTTCAGATGATATATTTACTGTTTGTTTTGCATAAGTAAACTTCTACTACAATTTTGTGTTTCAAACACTACCAATGTCAATTATTCCTTAACTTATTATTTATTTGAAAACAAACTGAAGGATATAACAAATTAAAAAAAAACAGTCTTCTTCAATAAAAGTATATAATTATGCAATATTTCGTCTTTTTTTCTTTTGACGTGGCATCAAACGATTGGTATATATGCCAGCGTCAAGTTTATAAATAATTATAAGTTATCAATCGGTCAAGTCAATAACTCATCGTGGTCAAGTTAAAGTCACATCATGCACCCTTGTAAAGCGGTGGAGACTAACAGAGTTTCTATCAAAATTTCCCGCGAATACAAAATCCACGTTATTACTTCTTTATATCGTTTGTCCATACTTGTGCACATAAACAAGACGTTAATTGTTAATAATCCATCTATATGACACATTAAAACTTGCAATATCACTAGTTTTGTAATAAATACACAGACAGAGACGCTATCAGTAAAGGCCGGATAAAACTCTCAATATTTTGTACAACGCCTAAGTCTGCTAGTGCTCTTAAAAAATCGTTTCATGTCCAATAGCAAGTTTGTTTTGGCACATTGGACGTTCGGGGTACGTACAACTTGTTGGATGGTGAATGAATGAATGAATGAATAAACTCTTTATTGCAGACACACAAACATCAAATATACAGGAAAATTTCTTACATCTATGGTGATGGTGGTGAATTGATAGCTTTATTTGGTATCTGGTGTTTGCTGTATATATTATTAGTAAAAATAAAATTAGTATCCAAAATGTTTGAAATCATAGACAGCTAATTAATCTTAATGGAATCTACTTCTAATAAATTTGTTTAGAATTTTGATTTATGAATTTAATATTTTTTCTAAAATTTAAAAATTGATTATGAGAACATAATAAAAGTGTGATGAAACCTTAGAAGATTTACTATCGTCTAAGCGCCTAAAGTCTGTTATTTTTTTTTTACTTAAAAATCAGTAGCTCAAAAATTCAATAAGGGTTTATTCATCACAGTTGATTCACTATTATTTTTAAGCTTACAAATGCAAAGAATTTCAGAACTGGCAAAACGCACATAGTGTAGAGGTCAAATAATAAAGAAGAAAAAACCTCCGTTACGAATAAATACAGTCTACAAGTGGTTAGAAACGACTTATAAAAATCCCGACAGATAAACCTTGAAACTGTGTATACTAAACTTAGCATTTACTATTCCAACTTTAATAACCTAATATATGTTTATATGTTTCATTATCGCCGTTAAAAACTCATTATATTGATTCTTCTTCACGATGTATTTTGAAAATATATATTTTTGAGGTTTTTTTGGCGCCAAAAATCCTTGATATTCTTTTTTTTATTTTGAAGTACCCAGAGACACTCTCACGACTAGGAAAAATCTATAGACATCACTCACATAAAATACTACAAGCATGTATTCCAGACTAGGCATGCTCCATCTAGGGCTACAGTATCAATGACTTCCGTGGTCGTGCGAACTTGTGGTCAAATGCCTAGCTGTGTAGAATAAAAAAAAGCCGTTCAGGCTCTAGGGCGTGCCAAATAAATATAGATACATACATACATAAATACACTCCATAAACATAACCGTCCTTCTTCCACAGTTGGGGAAAAAGAAAGTTTCTTTTACAAAGAGCCCTACGCTCTTTGGTCAATATCTATGCATAATAAGTCTCTTTGTATTTTCTTTTCATATAAACCGCACAACAAACTAAGATAAGATAAATATTTATCCATAAAAACATCCTATGTACAATAATGTACATAAAACGAGATATTTGTGACTAGAATTCCACAAAGCATATTGTTATCTGAAACTGTTCTCTGCATTCTGAAAACAGAACCCACGAGATTTTATTTTATTTTTACACAAATATCGGAACGAATCAAAGCAACAAGACAAACACAGTGCAACATAACAAAACAAACGCAACACAACAATTTTGTAGAAACAACAAACATTCCGACAAACCGACGACACCCGAGTGAATAGCTGGCTTTATTTTCCTTTGCAATTGTAAGGTCGAGACGCACTAGGACTAGACTATTATACTATGACACGACAAAAAAATAAGTTTGGAAATGACGTACGACGTTGTACAAAGTCGGGAGACATGCAACAATCGGAGGGAGGCCTCTGCCCAGTAGAGTCTAGTAGAGCTACTTTCCATCCTAAAATCAACCATTGCAACGTAAGACAAATTTTAAATAGCTTAGAAATTTTATTATTATCGAAATCAGTCAGAAATATCAACATATAACTATTTAATTCAGTCTAAAATAGACTGGGTACGCTGCTTTCCATCATGTGATCTAATAAATATGCAATTACATGCAAAGACAAGTGATTAAAAGTTACTACAAGAATTTAAGAACCACGTATCTTAACAAGTGAAATCGCGAATGCAGCTAGTATAGCCTATGACCATCTGCAGGCGAAGACGAATCTATTGACACCACTCACATAAAAAATACGACACCCCGTTTAGGCTCAAAGACGTGTCAAAGAAATATACATACCTAAATACATTCCAAAAACACAACCCTTTTTCTATCGCAGCAAATCTGTTATCCAAAATCGGAAAACATACATAACAAAGAAGGTTCTGTCTAAATGAAAATATCTATTTTTGAACTAATTTAAAAATACTTAGCTTACTTTAATTTTAGCGGTGCATCTTTATTTATCTCTGATTAATTTGTCTTATTAAAATAACTAGTTTTTGCTCCGCCCACGATGTAAAATAAAGTTGTCTATGGCATTCTCCGGATATAGACCTATCTCTGAGGCATAAATCAAGTCGATCTGATACCATTTGCTGAGGAAAAGTAGGACAAATCTATGAGTATAGAGATATCTTGTCGTCTGTACCTACTTCTATACTAATATTATTACAACAAGTGGTTAGAAGTTAGAAAAAATCCGACTGCTAAATAGTTAAACCTGTGTATCATCCTTATTTTTAATTTTTTTAAGTACCCAGTGGCACTCTCACGACTAAGAAAAATCTATTGACACCACTTACATAAAAATGTGACAAGCCGTTTAGGTTCTAGAGCGTGCCAAAGAAATATATCGTATATATATTTCTATGTATATGGTATGCATGAACACTCGAAAAACATAACCCTCTTTCTTTCGCAGTCAGGTAAAAAAGGAAGATTTAAAGGAAGCAAGGGATATTTGTATTTTTGGTAAACTTAAAACTCTGGATCGGTTTAAAAAATTCTTTCACCGTTATAAATATATCTAAACATTATCACTGAGTTACATAGGCTACAAAATATTAGAGATCCGTGGTTAACACCACAAAGCCCAGCTAGTATCAAGTATAGTTATCATAGTGCGTTATTGTATGCACCAGCATATCTAATGTTTTGCTCGTAATGCGGTACAACAGTTGGCAAAACCAAAGACAGCAGTCGACTAACTTAGAAAGTAAACAGTATTAAAGTGAACAGCGTACTCGAATCTGGTTTTTGTTCACGATTGCTTTGTACGAGAAAAGAATACGTTTGGAACGATTAAAAATTAAACTATATATACTCATATATAAATATCAATATATTTATGTATAAATATATAAGCTAGAATATACTTCTATAAGTTGGAACGTCTACATGTTGGTAACCGTTTTTTAGGATAGGCACAACTTTGTTACTGAAAGAAAAATGTAGAGCAACATTTCTATTAAACTTGGTTATTGGTTAGGGGTGTACTAAGCCGAAAAGGGGTCGCTATACTCATCATAAGTAACAATTTTCACTATGAGACCAACTTTGAATTTGAGAAAAAAACAGCTGTCTAGAACAAAAGTGAATCGGTCGCAAGTAACGAATACACTCAAAAACAACTGGAACGGTTTTAAGAGTTATTTTCCTAACGCCGTTAGGTAAAATATTATCAGTGAGTAATATAGGCTATTAAAATTAAAAGTCCGCGGATAACACCGCAGAGCTATTATAACTAAATTTATTTGATTTAATTCAGTAGTTTTCAATCTATAGGTAATTAATCTGCTGTATTTTTTTTAGTTATTCATTTCGTAAGAACTCGACGACTCACCGGCAGTAAGTGTGTGATTATTTTTTTAATACAAAAATTTGAACATTTATATACACTCTTTCCATCATTCCCTTATGCCTGCCTAAACTTACACCCAAAGAGACCACGTAACCAAAGTATAATTAGCAATGTACAAACTATACTAAACCTAATTTAAAACTACACTGCTCACAAATAGTTTAACTCCATATTGCAGAAAACCTCCACAAAAACATCTAAACAAACATTAATTCTCTCAGACCCGAGTTGATAAAACAAAAATAAAAGCTCCCAACAATTACCGTGACTAAAAAAACAATATAACAGCTTCGACTAAATTTATGTAAGCATTTATTAAATAATAGCATTATGACGAGTGGTACCTGAAGTTTTTCAAGTACTCCTCACAAAATGTGAATTAAGAATAATTAGTCTTAAAATTATTATTATCATTAAATAACAACAGCAATTATATAACAATTATAGTTAACTAGCTGACCCGGCGAACTTCGTACCGCCTAACAGTTGATTCTTAAATTATTTTTTTAATACTTGGCTTTGACTTTTAATTAGTATTACGAATCAATTGTACGGGAGTATAGAAAAGTGATATTTTTAGACCTTTACAGGCAATTTTTTTGAAATTTTCTCTCCGTAAGAACTGTCCTCGTACTTTAAGGAATAATATAAAAAAAGAATTAGCAAATTCGGTTCAGCTGCTCTCGAGATTTGCGCTTAGCAACACATTCAGCGATTTATTTGTATATTATAGATTATTATTATGATGGTTGGTGAGCATAAAGTTTCGTTGCTTTATTATTGAAATCAATTTCCTTGCAAAAAAATTTAAATGCACAATTTTATGAATTTAAGCGGCACGTCGGCTTAAACACGTTAAAGTTACACTTTGCAATTAGTAGTTAATTTAAGTATATGATTATCATAATATCTGTGGCAAGTGCCTTTATTAACACACAATTAGTACACAAAATGACTAACTACAATAGCAAAAAAATATAGCAGAAAGATTAACTATAGAGCATTTAAGATCTACAGATAATCCAAATGCTCCAACCCACCACCAGAGGGCAGCATGCTCAGCATAATATCATAATATCTATCCATGAAATAATATAATCATCCAAATCGGTCATAGCTCCGATAAAAAGTTGGAGAACATAAATAAATAAATAAAAAACCCTTGAATTATTGAGAACCTATTTGAATCACTTTTATAAATACACATTTTAAAAAGCCTGCAAAATGGTTCAATGGACGCTATTTCTTTTGTTTGTATCTCACAATAGCCAGCTTGAAGTTGGCTGTACGCCAGTTAAGTTTATATTTTAACTTAAACTTAAAAGTCTTAAGTGGATTAAGCGTAATTGGTCGGACGTTAAGCTGGGATAAGATAGTTTAGATTACGAGAAGATAGTTTTGTTTGATACGACTTTGTAGGATTAGATGTCGATGGTATAGACTAATTGGAAATAATTTAAGAAACCTTATTTAATTATTAATAAAGTCTAACAGGCAGAGGTATGTGGTAATTTTTAACAAAAAATCAAATAAAAAATAAATGACTTTGAATCGACAAAAATCGGAAATAACGGCTATAATTCTTCAGACGACGCGTATATTTTTTATGTATGACGATGCATAATTTTTATGGAATACGTAGTCCAATTTTATTAATAGTATTTTTTCTTTTGACTAAAATTTTATACTCCAAATGTGGTCTCATGTAAGTTTTTAAAATAAATTCTAACTCTAGACATAATAAAGGAAGAAAATAGGTGTTGATAGTTTATTTGCTAACTGTAATATGTTTTTGGTCTTCCCGTTCAGAGCTTCCTGTCCAATTATTGACAATTATTTTAAATTTGGTTTCCTTTTTCTATTCTTGCAAGAAGGACGCTATATGACGCATTCTACTGTACTTTCTAAACTAGAATAGTCTAGATACATCAGATACAAAAAAAAAAAAAGGCAATTAATAACATGATATCGTACGTCAAAGAGATATATGAGAAACAGTAATGTTACAAAATCATATAATATGCCAAGTAAATAATTGTAACGTAAGAAAGCCTCATTTTAGGTTTTATAACCTCAAATATAAAAAAATAAAATTTTAGTTATTCATTAAACCTTTAATTGATGAAATATGCGATTATATTCTATAATTTTTATTTTTAAGCAACTGTAAACATAAGTTACGTAACCAATCACCTAAATAAGGTCAAAGTTTATTTTCCAACAATTTTCACGCATGCGCTACATTTTAATGCAAACAAGGCGAATTATTGCCGTCTCGTACTTACTAAAGGAACTATTGCATGAAATCATGAGACAACACTTACCTTTATAACATTTCCAAATACAGCAATATTAAAAAACAAAAAATACTACCAGAAAGACGTTAAAATTTACATTATTAAATTATATTTTATTCACTAAATAAATTAGTAAATGTACTAGAAATTAATTATCAAAGTTTGTGTTCTGAATCGCACAAACGATATTTTCTGTGCGGTTTTCTCGTATGAGTGTTATTCGGAATAGTTGTGGAGGGGGTCCGTAGCTACAGCAAGTACCGGTATTGGTGGGAGCCGGCCTGATTCCCGCCTCCATAAGTTGATTCAGTGATGAATTCGTATAAGGATGTCAAATATGTTGAAATAAAGATGAAAAGAGACTTAGGTCTCACACCCGCGCTTGTAGCTGCCTTGACCTTCTTTTGTTTATTTATTGGCCACTAGCTTGATGCTCACGTGGTATCTGGGAGCAAGGTAGTGTCCTCGCCAAGTCAAGCAAAAAAAAGGCACGGCCGTACCATTCTTTTCTCGAAGCGGTTCGAGCCATTTTTAACTTGCCTGTAAATAGTTTAGCGATTTATTATATCTTATCTTTAATTTACCGAAATCAAAAGTATCCTGCATGTTGAACAGCAATATAAGCTACCACCATACAAAATTTCATCTAAATCGGTCTAGTCGTTTCGGACATTACCCCGTACAAATAGACATGCAAACAGAGAAATATCAAATTTGAAAAAATCTAAACCAGTTCTATTTCACTTCTTACCTCCCCCTGACTTGGTTATGCCGTTATTATTCATTGTATAGAAATATATTTACTCAGTTTACAGTTTTATCACACGAGTATGCATAATATAGAGCACACCGTGACTTCGTTCTAGAATTCAGTAATATACTGTATTATTTGACCTGCATTATATTGCTTATAGAATATGATACATTTCGGTAGTTTTTTTAAAGGTTTATTTTTTTTTAGCTTCTTTTTCTAACTTCACAAAGAAGAAGGTTCGCAATTCGTCGGAATATTTTTGTTAGTTTATGCTCCTTGATTTTTAAAATGATGACAGAACTGACTTAAGTTTTTTATTTGTCTAAAAGGATGTCATTTTTCACAGTCACATTCCGTGATCATGTCGGCGTAAAAATAAAATCAAAACTATACGAAATTTTTCTCTCTCTATTGTAACTTAAAAATATTTTTCGATATCATGTCGTCAATCTTGGCTACGCGAGGATCGTCTATGTGGAGATAAACGCCTACTTTATCGGTATTGACATTGACATCTCAACAATCTGAAAATCTGACATACACAAGTGTCGAGGCTAAGGAAGTACTCAGCCGAAAGAGAGTTACTCTACTCACCATTGCGAACAACTTCGCTATGGGATCAACTCTGAATTCGAAAAAAAAAACAGTTGTAGTATAAAATATACATTTTGTCGACAAAATGAAGAAGACTTTCATCTTATATATAACCTATATTGTTTTATATTGTTTCAATATACTGCAAATCCAAAAAGAAAAATAAAAAAGCTATGTCATGACTTAAATTTCAATAAAAATCCGATAGATTTGATGCTCGTCGAAACGACAAATCGCCCCAGGGGAAAACTTTTATTGTATTTTTGTTTTGCTTTACTCGAGCTTTCGTCACCCTAGGTAAATTGAGTTGATATTGGTAGAAACTGATGTTTTAAATAACAAATCCCCTGCGCAGGGGATTGTCTAAGGGGATTTGTGGAATAAGCCCATTTGATAAAATTTCATATTTTCTGACCCACACATTTTTATTAAGATAACATAAAGATATATGAATATTAACGTATTTCTATTTTTCATTCTACTTAGAATGTAATTATTACATTATTAGATTTTTTTAAATCTAAGAATAGTTCTAAAGTAAGCTATTCTCGTCAAAAGCTCGTAAATAAAATATTTCATTAATTATCTGTATACTTGTTGTTTGTTTCGGTCAAAGAATATGTCTTTCTAAAGTTCTGTATTCACATTCGGTATTATTCGATCGAGCTATCATGTCAAGTAAAAACCATAGCATGGGCTTTCGTCCACACATTCAGCATTATTTATCGAGTGATGCGCACCTATTCATCGAAAAACATGTCTATTCGGAGGAGACGGTGGCTACATTTAGCAAGTCTTGCAGTTCTTAATCATAAAAGAATTTTAAAAAATTAAAGGAAGAAACATAAAAGGAGGTACTGGGTTGAAAATTGGATGGGTCGCCGCTCTGATTGCAGCCACGCGAATTTGATTGATGATGAAGAGCTCTGTCCCCAAGATTATAGCAGTTATTTAAGAATGACTGAAGTGCTATATGAAGAATGACTCGACAATCAACAACGGCGGACTGACTTTACTTCTACCTCCATTGTGCCGAATTCATCAGACAACCTTTTTTATTTTGTTAAAAACTCAGACTCAACAAAAACAGTACACATGTCACTATCACCAACATTAATTTACCTAACAAAAATATTACACTCAACGTAAGTAACTGTACCAACGCGTTGGTAGAGTTACTATTAACATGAAAACAAATTTTGTGCTCCACTTTACCAATGGCAGCGTTGCAACGTTACCTTACTTTAAATTTTTCTTAATTATACCTAGATATTAGTAATCAGAATAATTTAAAGATTATTTTGTAATACTTACCTATCATAATAAAGTTGTTAATACCTAAACTGAAATAAAACTATCTTGTGGCTGTATTTTTATTTTTCGTATGTAGACATTTTCTCGCTGCGGTGGGATGAAAAATTACGTGTTGCACTCGAGTGCAAAGATTATTAACCTTGTGTTTTTTTGAATTCCCTCGCTGTCGCTCAGGATTCTATCGCTCGCTGTCGCTAAGGAAGGATTCTAGTAAAATTTAAATCCTTCACCTGCTCGGTCATCAAAAGTGAGTACGTGGTTAAAAAGCAACTTTGCACTCTTGTATAACAAATAACTATTATATATAATTCCATTAAAAGTTTTTATTACTATACACTTTTTTGTAAAACTCCGAAGTTATCTGGACACTAAACTAAACTTAACTTTCAAGCCATAGAAAAACGTGTTACAGACACTTTTATAATAAATAACTCAAACACCTACGTACGTACATATTCAAATTACTCTGAAGTTACCGTCAAGTGACGCGATGACTTTAATTAAACAAAGCGATAAATTTTGCTCACGTCTGACCTACAGGCCTAATTCACAGAAAAAAGGCATTCTTTTGAAAGAATTTCCAATTAAGCTACTCAAGACTGGAAGCACAAAAGATAGATGGTACAGAAATCAAACACACGTATGCACTTTAGTTTTAATACCTTGAATATTTAATATATATAATATTTGGTGTTTTTCCGCCTTGTCTTAATGTCAGCGTGAGAATCAAAAAAATATTTTTTTTATGGTGTGGTTCCTTCTCACCACCTCCACACCTCAAGCTGACATCAAGACAAGGCGGGAAAATACTAAAAATTATTTATATACCATCTTACCTTTAATTAAGGTTTGGCTTATTCATAAAAAACTATCATAGTCGTAGCTCGTATCTAGTTATTTGATTTGCAGTTGAAAATGAAACAGGAGGAACGGAAATATAAACCAATAATAACTAAAATATTTGAATTGGCACAAAAAACTTTACAAACGCGTTACACAAGCGCATGGCATTCGAGTTCGCACTGTCCCCAACCGTTCCAAGATATCGTGTGTGTGAGCAGTGTGTATGTGTGCGTTGCTCGAGCGCACTTTGTGTGTAGATTAACTTCTGTGCAATCTGTATTTTGTGATGGGAGCATTCAAGAATTGGCGCATTTGATTACAGTTGATTTGAATGGTTGGATGTTAGGTTGCAGAATAAATTGTATAGGTTTTTTTAATTATTTATGTCGGTTAGGTATACTTGTATTAAGCTTAAAAATACAGTAAAGCCGGAATTTATACGTATGACAAAAAGAAATTGAAATAACTCAACTTTAGTGCGTAACAATAGCGATAAAAGAATTGTAACGAGTGAATAAATCTTGGTTCGTTTCGACAGACTTGAAGCGGTGAACAGCCAAACGTTACCAAAAGTGGCTTACACTTGTTTTACTTCTTTCATCACTAACTGTGCAATGACACCATTGGTCAGTAGTATAATGTGTGTGTTTAAAAATTCTGCACTAACAGATAATTTCTTGCTAACATTTACTCCACAAAATCAGTTTAATTAGGTAAGCATCATCACTAATTTTAGGTAAATAAGGCCCGTCGTAGCGGCAAATATAAAAAAGTAAAGACATTTATTTCCAGTGATATAAGGTTGAAATTGGTACAAATATATTCGAAGGTATACGTGATCAGAATCGATGTTCTAACAAAAGAAGGGGAGGTACCAATTATAACTTTTGTATTAAACCACTTTTATGAAGATCTTCTTCGAGAACATGAGAAAACTCACAAACGAATATAATAAATCCCATCGATGTCATACAATTTCAAAACTAAAAAATAAATAAATAAATGCGGATAAAGTCAATTGTGGCAATAAATCATTATAATTAATTATTAATTTTAATTTATATTTAATTCATTAATAGGAAGTCACGCGTCATTTTGTGAAACACCATTCTTTAAATGAGGAGTTCTCAATATGACTGTACTTTTCATAAGTATTAACGGGTTTCTCAGATAAGTCTTAACAAATTTAGAAAATTATTATAAAAGAACATCATAATGTTGTCTAGACGAAATCTTTCAGGCGGAAAGGCTGAAAAATCTACTATAATGATCTTAGTATGTATTTTTTTGATGTGTTTTTTATCTCTCTTGATTGGTGCCTAATAAACTTATATTCATTCATTCATTTATTTTACGTAAGTAATTTTACTTGCAAGCAACTATGAGTAGTAGCACCCCTTCATTAGGCTGACGACACAATGCAGTAACAAGGCGGTCGGGAATTAGCGAATTAAACACCTCTGCACTTCTCTCTTACAATTGGGCTGCCTGCAGACGTGAGGGGAGTAGCGAGTTAGTTTCTGTGTTCCTAAAAAATAAAGCTTACAAATGTAATATTAATTACTAGAATGACCAAAAAAATTATTGCGGAGATTAATTCATATTATTATTTGACTTGCTGCGCCCTGCGGTGTTACCCGCGTTAATACAGGATAAAAAGTATCCTATGTGTTAATACATGGTCTAAGCTATCTCCGTACCAAATTTTATCTAACTCGGTTCTGTAGTTTTGGCGTGAAAGAGTATTAAACATACACACATACATTCTTACAAACTTTCGCGTTTATAATATTAATAGAATGTTAGGTTTAATAATTATATATCTCTATATACATCGTGTAGAAAAAGGTGTGATAATAATGAACAGTGTCAGCCTACACATTACAATGAACCCATTGTACAACAAAATTTTGCAAAATTGAAATAATAATGATTGCGTTCTCCATACAACTTGGCCGATCACGTGGCCAATTATTGTTTGGAGAAACTATTTTTTTAAATATTTTGATATCGATGGACTTTCAATTATTGTCACACTTTACTGTTACACGTTGTTTATAGACTGATAAAATTTAGTAATCAACATAGATCATTATAAACAGAAACATGGATGGCCAAACATCAGAAATACAATTTGGAGAGTGTATTCATTATAGGGTGTACGGGTTTATACTAAGAAAGAAGAGTCCCTCTAGAAGTTAAAAAAATGTTTTGAAGTTCTAGAGTGATAATTAGGGGTCTAAATGAGGGTTGAAAGTTTGAAACTTCTTTAAATTCCATTTTATGTCGCTGGCAACACCGTCGGTAACAGCTACTAGAAATTTATATATATAATTATCATGCCATAACATCGCTCTACTCAGCATTAGTCTCTTCTGAGGGGGGTGTAGACCATATCCAGCCAAATTGTGGGTTGGAGACTTCCTTTTCGAAAGCCATTAGCCTTCTTAGACATGTTTTCTTTCACAGTTTAAGCACGTGGCAATTAATTCTAATTTAAGATATTATTATATTTTCAAAATAAACAGCTAGACCGATTTAGACATAATTTATACACTATTGCCCGTGTACAATACCTTTTAAGCATATATAGCTTGCCTGGCTAGCTCTGAAGTTGTAAAATCTCAAGCACCTAACGGTGTATTCCTTGAGAGCCAGTGTATTCCAGACTAGGCAAGCTCCATCTAGGGTCACAGTATCGCTGATTTCCGTGGTCGTGCGAACTGATGGTGAAATGCCTATCTGCGTGTAAAAATTTTACACAAACAAAGCGATGCTATCACAACCTGGTCCTTTTTTTAGTTGCTTAAAAATAAAATAGTCTTTTCTTACTTTTTCCACTCCATTAGTTATCTGTCGTGACCTTTCGGTACTACATTGAGAGTGAAGCGCCATCTGGCGTCAGTCACGCGCACTAAACGCAGCCTCCGAGGAAATCATACAGTCAGTCGAGTCGGACGAATGGTCTCATTGGCAGATGCTTTCCTCTGATTATATATGTCTAGACTCGCTGTAACTCGGTTTCGAACTTTGAACCCCGGTTTTGATTTGATCCTTAGCGATTTAATTTTTAAAAATTCTTTCTTAATGCACCTTTAAAGTAATAAATACACCTTAAAATAAAATGCTATATATAGAATATCTGGTATTTTCCGCTTTGTCTTGATGTCAGCGTGAGAAATCCTTTTTTTTGATGTGGTTCCTCTTCATTGTTTTTTTTTATTGTCAACAGCTCCTGAGGATGCCCTGTGCTAAGACAAAACACTTGTCGAGGAAGCCGAAGAAGAGAGAAGTGAAGTAATAAGGTAAGCTGTGGAGGTGTTAAGGATGAACCACACTAAAAATCGATTGCTTACGATGACATCATTACAAAGCGGGAAAACACTAGGTATTCATATACTCGTATACCATCTTATTATAAATAGATTTCCGTAAAATAACACCTGGCTCTATATATTAAATACACCTTCTTATTTTCATTGCCTGAAGAAACTAGATAATACAAGGCTTTATTTGAATTGAGGAGAAATTTGCATACATTTATGAAAACATAATTGACGCATGTTAGACAAACATTATAGGTGAACCGTTCACTTCTACTTTTTTGGCGTTTTTAAAGCTGTCTCTGTCTATCTACACATAAAAATAATCAATGACACTTTCCTCTTGTAGGTTAGTTTTTACATTGAAAATGGAAAAAAAGGTTTTAATATAGTCGACATTTGAAGCTACGCGCGTGTCATTGCCGGCACGAATCTCTCCCTAAGGAATGTACGCTATATTTCACTACGCTAGCCGTAGCCTTCATTTTGTGAGCACGGTTTCGGCACAAGACACATTTTAGGTCCGGGTATATTATACTGGCATTCCAGATAGTGATATTTTTGTATAAATCAAGAGTAAATCGTCCGAAATTCGCTCATATAAAACTGAAATAAAAAAAATCGTCTCTGTTTATTTCAATTATTTTTATTTGCCATTAGAGCGTGTGGCATACTAATATATTACGAATTAATATTGTAAATTGTAATATGTCGACTTTTAGAATATCAAAAAACTTTGGTTGTTGTACTTATGCGACATATTGAGTAACTTACTTCGAAAATGGGAGAAAGTTTCAATATGTCAGAAATCTGTCGGGATCTTCTTATTGTCCGAGTTTTCACTGACAAATATACCGATTCAGAAAATTATTTATTTTGTTTGAAGGATACTATTTCATTGGTCCCATGTAAATATTGACTTTGGTTTTTTATAAAAAAAATATAAAGCTGAGAAAGTTACTGAATCAAAGTTGGCTTTACATTTTTTTAAAGTATTATTTTTATAAAATCTTGAGTTCTATCAACAACTTTAAGTATTTTTTCCCAAATCACGTGCCTTTCTCACTATAAAAAAATATCCCTCGCATCGTCTGTCGAGTAGGTACTTTTATCAAGTGTACCATATTTCATCTAAACACTTGGAAATCTGACCCTCGGTTCCTACTATTTGTCTTATTTCATATTTCCCGAAGGAATAAGAAAAAAATATGATAGAGATAGTCCTTCAACGAGATTTTAGAACACATTATACTCGAAGTAGGGATATTGTTAGCTCGCGATTTGTCAGAATTTTTCTGCTCCTATTATTTAATATTCGAATGTTTCTCATAGACGTATTATTTAACAAAATAATTCAAACAAGCCATTAATTTTTAAAATAATATCAAAGACGACTGAACTAATTTCCAAAATATATTTTTAAAAGATACATTCTAGGTGCCCAGTGGTTCAGTTTTTTAATTAAAAAAAAACTGAAAAGTTTGTATAAGCAGGCGCCTGCCAAAGTGAAGAAGTCGACATTTATTTTAGGGTTCCGTACCCAAAACACGGGAAACTTTTACAAAGGCTTCACTGTCCGTCCGTATGTAAGTCACCGGGCTGAATCTCATGAAGCGTGACAGCTAGACAATTGAAATTTTCGCTGATGATTTATATCTGTTACCGGTATAAGAACAAATACGATAAATAGAAAAAAATACATTTAAAGGGGGCTCATATGCAACAAACGTGATTTTTGACGTTTTGCCCGTTATTAAAAATAAAAACAGGTAATAACTTGAACTAATATTGTACGGACCCTTGAAGCGTGAGTCCGACTCGCACTTACAGATTCAAATGTAACTTTGAATTTTTCTCTTATATTTTTTTTATGTCGTTAAGAATTGATCTATCTTATTATATATTCTTTGACAACGCAATCTTTTTGATAAAAATAACCCAAGCATCTTCATAAAATCTAAAATCTTTTTACCATATGAAAAGCATAATATCATGCTAATGCACTAGAAAAAATGCATAAAAACGTTATAAGTAAAACCACTCATTTCCATATTTTGCAAAAGTTAATAAACAACCTAATTTAAGCATCCGAGCTTAGATTAAGCTCACTTAAGCATAAAAATAAAACTTGGTAGCATAAATCACTGAATACGAAAATGAGTGGAAATATCGTGAAATGAGTACATTTTTTCTGACATTACTTTCTAGGAAAAGAATAGCACAAAGGTTTCATTAATGCATTTCATCATGCTTATTTTTGAGCCTAAAAATATAATAACAATAACCCTTAATTTCAAAATGATTTCTAATATTAGTAGACGCAAGTTAATGCTAAATAAAATATAGTTAATATGCTGTAAATTTTGAATTAAAAAGCAAAATTTTCATAATATAATGATAATTGTTTTTTTTTTGCCATACAAGATCATATGCCATTTGATTATGGTTTGATTGTAGTTTAAGAAATTTTACATTGCGCAATCTACTAAATTAGGAAAAGGTTTGCATCAAAGGGAATCTCGGAAAATCATAATTTTCATAAACAGAAATAAAACCTAAAACTTACATTAAAAAAGATAGATTGAACATTTTTGAACATTTTTTTATCAGAATCAACTAGGCATTTGACCACATTGACATAATTTGACTACAAGTTCGCACGCCTACAGAAGTCGGTGACACTGCAATGTAGCCCTAGATTAAGCACGCCTAGTCTGGAATTAACTGATTTAATCCACAATTGTACCAGTTAGCTGAAGAAATTAATACAACAGAAAATACGCTACAGTACTTTTTTTAATTAACTCATAAATCCTGTATAGTCAAATAATAAAAATTTAATATAAAAAAGGTCGTAAAATGCGCTTCTTGCCGACTCTTTCTTACCCATGCATAAGTGCGACAGGGACTATCTTATTTCACTACACGCTCTCTTAAAAGGATCACTGACTCTTCACTGTTTTCGTGTTTCTGCCTGTTTTCGGGGCCTACCTTTTTTCACCCCGTAAATTATAACTATTTTTTTTTATTGGTGTCAATCGCTTCACAATGATGTATTTTAGGCCTACACGTTTTATTATTCTGAAAAAAGTTATTGAATTCTGCGTCATAAAGTCTTTTAATAGGCATCGTATCAGCGCAAAAATATGACTGCTAGAATATAGTTAAGAAGCTTGTAACTATAAAGTGATATAAAAGACTAAAAAATAAAACGGTGAAGCTTAGTAAATAATGCTTTAGTTATGAAAAAAACCACTGGAATCGGACAAAAATAAAAGGTAAAAAAGCTATATCTTATTGTATGGACAAGTTGGCGGTCTATAGCTGTCTTAAAATTATTCACCCACACACTTTTCACCGCTAATTCCATTAAAGTGCATACTCATAAACTACATAAAGTTTTTTTGCTAAACCTCAACAGTTTTGCGGCTTTAAAAACTATGATTTACATTGAAAGTTGGAAATTCTGAACCACAGTTTGCTTTTACAGGCAAACTGCACTGGAACAGAAACTGGGTAAACAAATTTTGCTTCGGTTAAAATTGTTTTTGGCAAATGAAATGCGAGTCGGACTCGCTTACTAAGGGTACCGTATCATTATCAAAAGGACATTCATTCAAGTTTCTACATGTTTTCCGTATTAATATCAAACAAAAAGTGGGAAAAAAATCACGATCGGTGAATGGGATCCCTAATTTAAATATGTATTTTTTTCTGTTTTTATTATTTTATGTTATAGCGGCAACAGAAATACATACGTTGTGAAAACTTCAGTATCTAGCTATCACGGTTCATGAGATACAAGCATGGTGAGATATAGATGACAGACAGTGAAGACATAGTAATAATGTCCCATTTTACCTTTGGAACCCTTAGAACATTTTAGACATACATATTAAAAATTTGTAAGCGTGAATTTCGACTGATAGATTTACGTTTCTGTCCTTTCGCTATTTCATTGATAGACAAAATCACAACAAAATAATGATTTTTAAATAAAAAAAAACATATTTGAAGCATATTTTACATACTTAAAAAAAAGTACGTAAATAGAGTACGAGTATGTATAATTATTTGTGTGTATTTAATTCTGAATGACAAAAAAATAATATTTTTTTATGAAAATAAGAAAAAAAACTGTTGTCTCTGTCAACTAAATACAGAGCTGTGTTAATAAGTTCAAAACTAGCATTTGGCCGCGGTTTTGCCCGCGTTTCGTTAGTTTTCCTAAAAAAAGTGTAACCTAGTGCACACTCTGACCTTAAAACATGCTTTAAACTATGGGCAGATAATCAAGTTGCTCAGTTGCTGAGTAAGATAAGGAAAAATAACCCAACAATCTCTTTTCTACACCAAAAAAATATTGTCGTCACGAAATCAATACTTCCCAGAACAACAGTTCTATCAAAGTAATTATTCGCTAAATAAAAAAAAAAATAACATTACAATTATACGAAACACCAATATTACAAATGAAATAAAACTGAGAATATAAAAACAAAGCTTTACTTATCAATAATAGAAATATGTAGAATAATCGGTTTCACTACACTAGCATTGTGTTTGGTTGATCCCATCTCTATCATAGAGTATTTTCTTTATGGTATGATACTCGTTTATAGATGGATTTGTACTCTTTGGTCCCTCCGAATAAATTGTAATTCAATATGGTTGTGGTTTGTTTTTTCCCGCGTTTGTTGATAAAATGGCGTTTCTGCAAGCTTTAATGTGTAATATTGGTGGATTATTAACCATAAATGTCTTGTTTATGTGCTCAAGTGTGAGCAAGCGATATAAGGATAGAATAACGTGGTTTTTGTTTTCGCGGGAAATCTCCATAGAAACCCTGGTAAAGTCTCCACCACTTTACGAGGGAACGAGACTGAACGAACAATATATAACTGAAGACAAGGTATGGCTTTATTACCTTGAGCCTGCCCTATGAACAAATTAAAAATAAATCTCCACTAATAATCATAAAGTAATAGATAGTTCTACACAGTCCTACTCGCCCTTCGCACAAACGGAAAACCAACAATATACAATATCCGCAATCATTTTCATAACATTTATATTAGAAATGAAATATAATCATCAAAGCTTAGTGTTATTGTATGTCCCGAAGGTTGCAAAGTAAAGTGTCTGCCAGTCGTGATAAGGAACGACCAATGGTATTTTCATACAGTGTAATCTTATTGGGCCCGTACACTTCGAGCCATATAATATACACATCGGATAAATCATTTAATATTGCTAATTTTTTAAACATAAATTATCATATTTTATTTTAGGATACAAAAAACAAAATTAATAAATACTCAGAAATAAATATAAATAAAAATAGTTTTGCAATTGCAATACGAGTTATCCAACAGTAAGGTACGGTAGTTGCAAAAATCCAACTGTAGTTTTAAAGTAGTGAGTGTGAGACGATTCATCGTGATGGATAAGAATGACTTATTTCATCCCTTATGAAGTTCTCCGAATGAGAATGAAACTTTTCGACAATCAGTTATGCGTGAAAACGCGTGTTGTTAAACAAAATGAATCAAACACGCGTATGTTGTAATTTTCTTGATAAAATGTTTAAATAAATTAAATTATATTTTAGTTAAAATAATTTAAATTATATATTCTTCACCGATACAGCAAGTGCTGATTAATTCTCATATGCAAAGGAGCAAGATTTAGAGATACATGCCAGAATCTGAAAGTGAACTCATGCCCTTTTGCTTGAGCGGAGAGTGAGTTGAGTTCGGCGACTAAACCGCTAACCTAGATATTACTAGTATATAAAAGAGTATGATCTAGTTAACTGACTGATTTTAGGTAGGAATCTACGCAAACCCAACATAACTGAACCTAGAAACATTTAATTCGTAGGGTGTAATCGTTATAAAAGGGTGCGGATTCAAATACACGTTCAAGTATGCACCTCTGTGTTTTTTTACTCACGTGCATATTAGAATTAAGTGTCCGTGATTAAATGGTACGTGGTTAGGATAGCTGCTTGTCGGAGAAGGAAATTAACTTTCAAAGATAAGTGTAGTCCATGATTTTTCCAGACCTAAAAATAATTTCGTGGCATGCACTGTACGGACCTTTTGCAGCCAATATATTGAATGTATTGAGTTTCAGAGATTATTGGACCGGCGGCCTCGCAAGGCCTCTTTTGTGTGACTACGGAATGCGGTAGCTTTACTGTGTTTTCCAATTTTCCTTTCATGAAAATGGTGTGAGCATAAGAACAAACTTAACTGTTAAACCTTTTTTATTTATGACCAAGCGAGCTGAGCGTCTTTGCGTAGAGTCTTTTAGATATTTCTTTACAGCGTTTACATTTCAATTTAGTTTCTTCCAAAAGTATACTATTAAAAAGAAAAAGTGAAAGTAAAAATTAAAAAAACTTATTTGGACTAAGATACAATGTAATTCGCTACTTTCTGGTGGCGGCCTTCTTGCATTTGAAATTATCATTTAATAACCATATTTAATCCGCCATTTAGTGGCGGCGACCATATTGGACCGATTTTTTTTCATACATTACTAAAACACTACCGACAAGAATTCCTTCTATAAAAAAATACAGACATTGTCTACAAATCCCTACTTAATATTATAAATAGGATTGTTTGTTATGCTTTCACGCGAAAACTACTTAACCGATCGTGAAACTTTTTGCACATATATTCTTGGAGGTATTAGAAGTAACGAAAGATAAAAAACTTGCCCACGCGGACGAAGTCGCGGGTAACACCTAGTATAAGAATAATTATTTTTCCAAACAAAATCCTTTACAATAATTCCACCATACTCTAGATAAAGCATGCATCTCTTAAACAACTCCATATTTGTCAAATGAGCAAAAAGCTGACGCCTGACTCTGTAATCTAAACATCGCTATCTCGCTCGCAAGACAAGCGTATACCACTAATCCAAGATCGCTTCAATAACATCTTTTGTACACTAACCACGTTTCCTGTTTCCTTTAATCAATTTACTTTTGATCGTCAAAACGTTTTATTTTCACACTCAATAAAATCCGATCTCGGAGATGGAAAAATATTCGAAAAATAGCATAAGAACGCAAAGACAAGCCCCTCGGGCTGCGTTCGCACATTGCTTCCTTGTACACTACAATACAGTATTATAGCTTACTTTCCAACCAACTTCAAAACAAGATTTTAAAGAGACTTCTAAAAAACTCGACTGCTAAATCTTTAAACCTGTGTATCTTCCTTAATTTGTTTGTAAAATTTTGATGTACCCAGTGTCATTCTCACGTTAAAAACGAATTTATAGATACTACACAGAATAATACGGCATGCCGTTTAGGCTCTAGGACGTACCAAAGACATATACATACATATTCTCAAAAAACTTCTTCCCTACCTTTTTGAAAAAGAGGCTCTCTTTCGCCGGAAATCTTTTTTTATGTAAGTTTCCCAATTTATCAGCGACATCTAGACTGATTTAGAAAATTGTATTTTTATTTATTTGCTTATCAAGTGCATTAATATAATAAGATGTCAAATATACTGTTTGACTGGCCGGTTGGCGCAATTGGTAGCAACCCTGCCTTCTACGCCGCTGGTCCCGGGTTCGATCCCCGGACCGGTCAAACATTTGTGTGCGTGAAGATATCTGTTTGACCTGTGTCTGGGTGTTTATTATATATATAAGTATGTATATATGTATTTCTAAGTATGTATATCAGTCATTAGGTTACTATAGCACAGGCGTTGCCTATTTTGGGACTTGAAGACCTTTGTGTGTATGTCGTCCCATATTATGTATTATTACTGTTAACAGTTTCGAACTAGGTGAACCTATGTTCTACGAATTTCCATATTTTAACTGACGGGATTTTTGATTGACGCATTTCTCCCAAAAGGAGGGGAAGCTTGCTATGACGCCTTACCCTTACTGGCCAATTTCAATAACATCTAGTAACAAACTGCAGAGAGACCTGTATATAAAATAGGTCATTTTTTTTCTCAGACAGTTATAAAAAAAACATTGAGGTCACAAGGTCGACAGTTCAAGGAACTACTACTGCCATATCGAATATCGAATCTTAAGGTATTCGATATGACGCTAACCATATTAAGGCTAAAGTAATTAAAATAGTTTTGGTACTGACACTAAAATACAGTGCGTATGCTGACTCGGTGAGAAAAGGCACATTGCAAATAAGACAAGGAAGATATTATTTCAGGTTTTATATCGCTTTATAAAACGAGATAACGCCGGGATAAGGTTCACGGGACTTTCGAGATATGACAGAATAACTCGCTTCAAAGTATTCTTTTACCTACAGATTTAATTTATTACGAATTTGGCTACAAATGTTAATAATTTGATAACGAATTTTTTTATGTTAAGCTGCAGAGCTATATCTTTACATAAATACTTCATATAGTGCAAACCGACTTATAAAGATAGAATAAAAAAAATGTATTCTTAGTTTCGTTAACATTTAGGAGAGAAAGTAGTCTCCAGACAAGAATTTTATTAAATTAAATATTACTATAATTCTATTGTTAATTCAATTATATCTACGAGTACAATAGTTATATTGTTTTTATACAGGGTTATCGGTTAGTGTACTAAGCCCAAAGGGGGTAACTGCACTCGTCATTGCGAACAACTTTCACTACGGGAGCTAGTGTGAAATTGAGAAAAGAATTCAGGTGTCCTGTACGAGGAAATAATCGGTCGTAGACAAAATCTATGAAACAGCTGATTTCGTTTTCTTGATATCAGAGTTGGTGAAAGTTTTTCGTTAGTTAAATGCAAAAGTTGGCTTACTGGTTTGTTTGTTCTTTCTACTTAGCAATGAGCGACGCATACTATTTTTAGCAAAGAGATAGTTGTAAGTCAGAAAAGTTGCATAGACTACTTTTTGCGTAAAACAAATCTACCGAGGTTAAACCCGCGGGTAAAAGCTAGTCTTTGTAATAAATATTTACTTATATATCTATGAAGGTTCTTAAAACAATGCCGTCGGGACTGAAACCAGTTTTGAACAGGGTCTGACTTCCATTGAGAAGATATTGATTTGATGAGACAACCACTATTAACATCCATTGTTTGACTATAATATGTACTGTTACAAACAAAAACGCTTTATTTCTTTATTATCATAAGATAAGATAAGATAAGACAACTTTTTATTTAAAAACAACAACAATAGCAACAATACATAAAACATGACAAAAGAATATACCAGCTTTTAAATGCATCAACATCATCTCGTATAACAATGCAGGACTATATTTTAAAAAATAATCTAAAGGTCTAAGTATAGCACACATTCGGTAATCTTCATCAGGGATGAAATGAGTCACTCGTGTCTACAATGTTGACACATTTCGCACGTCATTGTTGACAGGAAAGACTCATTTCATTTTCACATTAAAAGTAAATTTTTAGACAATTTTTTTTCGCGCAAGGTAAAGTTGTTTGCCGCGTATTATATCTCTTCTTATCCGTTGGTGACATGGTTAATAGGTCGTCTTTCTTATCACTTCTTCAAATACCATTACTTAGCTCTACTGGTAGTGTCATAGTAAATTGACCATGAATGATTTTCCCATGACACTACTTCTCTGATTGGTTCATTGGACATATACTAAAATTACCTACGATCTACCTAATGGTTACTTTTAGACTATTGCCTCGATATCTCAAATATTAATTACATTAATATTGATTTAAATACCAAAGCGATATTGTACGCGAGTGTACCCAGCCGGTAACAAGAGACCGTGGACATAGGAGCCCTATCCCAACACCGATACGTTATCTTATTGACACAAACATCCCAAATGATTGTATTGTATCGGCAGCTGCTACTATGCTTGGTACTCGTATCTAATCATCTACACGTTGTAAGACAATGGAAACGGCTGACAGGTTCGAGAAGGTTCTGATGAGATGTTTAATATATTATATATCGGCAAGTGCCTTTATTTTTGTCTAAACTTTAGTCCAAAAACAAAATGACTAATGAAGGGCACGCTTGCCTAGAAGAAACCAATTCACTCGCGACTTGAAAATACCCAGATTGTAGTTATCAGGAAATAGAAAGCCGGCAGCGGTGCAACTTTTATTGTGCAAACTCTAGCAGTGTTTTGTGCGAGCCTTCGGAACTTCTACCATGTACCGGTAGAGTCTGACCGTGTCTCTACTTGAATACGTTAATCTGAATGTTGGTACTCACGTATCTAAACGTCATAGAATCCAAAGATCTTGACAAAACTAAGTAGGTACTACGATTTTTTATAATTACGACATAATTAAAGTTCTTTAAAACCTAACTAACATTTCAGTCTCGTATAAAAAAAATCTAAAAAAGAGTGAAGTAAAAAGTTAGTGTGAAATTAGGTAGTAGGTATTCTTAATTGGCTCGAGAACAGCTGTTGTTGAAGCTTCTGTAGAGGAAAAGTTTAAAAAAGTTACTTAGAAGTTCCGGATGCAAAACGTTAAGTGACTGCTAAGTTGAACCTTAAAAAATCAAGGCTCTTGTTTAAACACCGCCCAAAACAGTCCCTATTTTACTACCAAAAAAATCTAAGCGGTTACCAAAATGGATAAATGGTCACCAAATTACGTTTCCTCAAACGGACCTTGTTGCCTAAAGTATTCAGAATGTCATAAAAAATGACCTGAACCTACTGCGGATATTTTTGAAGAAAGTACGAAACTATTCGGAGTCTCATAATTTGGTGACCGTTAAGCCATTTTAGGAACTAAAAATAATATTTGGTGATTGTCTAAATTTTACCCAAAAATTAAGTAAATATTAAGAATTAACAAAAATATATGAAAGAATAATTTTAATTTAGAGATGAATTTCGTTAATTATGACTAAGAAGTAAAGTAACAAAGCTGCCCGCAACATTAATTTGCAGCTTGTGAAAATTTCCCCGCGCTATCAGCGGATGTGAGCGATTTATTGTTCTCCAGCTAATTGTGCTGTTTGCTTACGTCTCGGGGAAGCTGCAGCTTGACAGGATACAGCTCAAATGTAATTAAACTTTAGCTTGTTTTCTGCTCCTCATAACTTGTATAAAATGTTTAGTATGTAATTGCTTGCTTGATCTCGTGTTGACAGTTAGTTATTGTAACTCAGTCAAAACGTAATCGACATTGTAATCATTGCCCGACTGCGATAGAAGGAGGCTTATGTTTTTCAAGTGTAGGTATGTATGTATCTCTACTACTCGCTTCAAATCAAGTGATTTGTTTCAATTCTTCATCGCTGACTTTAGGTGACATCGTCAATAAATATACTGCAGGGTTGTCAGCTACAGGTATGAAAGAGTATAAAACAAGCGCCAGGAAGCATGGTTTTGTTTCATCAGTTCACCCATTCAACACTATTGAAATGAAACCAAATTTGCTTGGTCTTTTGTTCTGTTCAAAACGACTATAATGGCAGAACCAATCGTAGTATTGTCATAATTCAAATATTACTAGGGCACAAAGCGTCGGACTAAAACATTTTTCTTTTCTTGTGCCTATATAGTATACTTACAGCATATTACTACCCCTATTGCAAGTATTTTATCTCCGAGGAAATGCATGTCGCATAGTATCATGACATTATGTCACTGCATAATTCAAATGAGTTTTTAGCAAGCTTCTATGTACATTTTGGTAAGTAGTTATAGAAAATGTATAGAAACTGGAGTTTCTGAACGAGTCGTGCGCTCGTACTCGTATAATTGTTTTTTAAAATAGCGTCTATCAACTGATTCCAAAAGTTCGGGGCGAACCGAGATAAATTAATTTAATGGTGTATCGAACTATTTTACTGCAGAATTTTCAGCTGTATGCGAATTAAAAAACTTACTCATACTTTTAAACTAATTTGACCCAATGCTACGAGAATTCCGATTTTTTAGAGACGCCTGGCTCGATATGGAAGATTATTTTTGTTTGAAGTGGTATAACTTCTCATGTGGAGCCCAAACTGTATCAAAATGTATTTATTTGTTTGGGCTAGAAATCAAAATAAATGAAAGAAATATATACGCACCTATCGAAAAATATAATTAATTGTTGTTTTTAACTACGCGTCAACCCGTCTTCCCACTGTTGGGCACGATCTCCCTTATATAAAGGGAATGTAGGCCATAGTCATTGCGCTGGACAAATTACTGGTTGAGAACTATGCAAAACTTAATAAAAATATTTTGTATGAAAACTTGTCCTTACCAATCAACATGAACATTTTTAAGCGTACGTTTATACATTGCTTTCAATAAAATAAAAGAGGCCTACAAGTTTTACCATCTAAAACATACTAAATCTAACCCACTCTGCCATTCATTAAAACTAATCCCGACTCCGAAAGTCTGTAGAACTAACTAGGCCTCTCAATCAAGGCTTAGGCCTCCATTGTCGCGTGAACACTCTAAATCGGGGCCAAATCGGGTCGAAGTGCCTAACTTGTCCCATTTCAACTGCTTCTGTCGATTCATATGCACTTGGCAAGCAGAGGCGCGAGTTTGAAGAGTTTTGAGGACAACATAGACTTTAGATGTAGGTAAAGCGAATTGGATATACGAGCGACGTTTTGGGTTCCTTATCCAAAGGGTACAAATGGTATCCTATTACTATGACTTCGCTGTTCGCCCTCCGGCTCTCTTTCACCAGGCTGTTGTTACTCATGAAACGTGATAGCTTGACAATTGAAATTTTCACAGATAATGTATTTCTATTGCCGCTATAAGACAAATAAAAAAGAAATATTCTAAAATGGAAAAAATAATAATATGGGCAAGTGTGATTTTTGCCGTTTTTTATCTTCGTCCGCGAGTACGATTCGTACTTGCTGATTTTTATTATATTATTTATGGAATTATTATAAATATTTATTTAATTGTAATTGCCATTGCCAGTTTGATCCGATTTCAAGTAGATTGCTCGATAGAGTTTCAATAGTATTTTAGTTATAAAATTGTAAAATATTCGTGAGCATACGCAAAATGTAGCTAAAGTAAATAATGATAGCTTTATTCTTAACCTACACGTACACAAACCCAGTAACACCAATATTTATCTTACAAATTGATTCAACAATTCAATAAAAGTAAAACAAATCCTGTCTTTACCTTTATAATGCAATTTGTTACAAAGGTCTCAAGCTCAGAGTTGAGAAGTTTGTGCGGTTGTTTGATCCGTCTCGCTTCGTCGCTGATTGTTCAACAGAGTTTTCAAGTGCATTGATTGAAGAGCTGTAAAATGTTCCACGGTTTCAGTGGGATGGTGAAAGTTTGATGAATTTCAGGTATTTGGGGTATAATCACCAATATAGGTTTTTTTTTCTCGGCGTTATTTTTGTATACCCCGTGCCATTTCATTTCATTTTCACAATTGTCTCCATCCTAATGTTATGTAGGTATGTTTATCTCGTATTTAATTTTGTATGTGTCTGGATTAAAGAATTAATCTGTTTATTGCTCTCTATACATAATAGAATAGAAAATTTCTTAAAGAAAACCAAAAAAAAAAAAACTAGGATAAAAATTGTGTTTTTAAATAATAGTATGAATTGGTCTCTTTGGGCATTAATGGGCATTGAGAGACCTCATCAGTTTTTCTTTTTATATCAGTTTTCAATATTTTATATAATTTTTAATATTTTTGTACTGAATTCCAAAATGAAGAGGTACTCAATTCGACGTGTTTTTTTTTTGATATTTGCTACCTGATTCGTCGGAATATGTGGACCAATTTAGTTTTTTTTTTGTTAGTTTCTTACTCTAATTTTATCAAAATTAGTCGAGTAGTTGGATTTTAAATTACAAGTTCTATCGATGCCTGCAATAATTCTAAAAAAAAAGTTATTGACTCCGATTCCTACAAACCAAACTTACTAAACTAACCTAATTTGACAGTTCTAAAATAGTCACCTCTCTTTTTGTTTTCACAAGTGAAAAAACAATGGATATAATTTTAGGAACTTTTAGTTAAGTCAATGTGACTGGCTGACATTAAGTAAAAGGTTAAATTGACTGAAATTTGAAAAATTATGTAATAATATACCTTACTAACTTTTATTATTTAATTTTAAAGCATGACTTTTGACCATTTTATTCCTAATAATATTGTAATTTCAGTCAGTCTGGACTTACTCTTTTATAATAGTAGTTTTATAATTATTAGTTTCCTCTTCAATTTACTTTAAACTGAATCCAGTCAGTAATGCGAAATATTCCCTGTACTATTATACCCAAGTGACTTTTACTTTTTCCTGAAAATCTCGTAGTTCATTACATCCATTCAGCGTTGGCATCGAACACAACTATTTACTTTGAACCGAAGTTCTTAACTGAACATTGAAATGCAGAGGACTTGCTTTCGAGTTAAAGCTTAAGGGAATTGTAAGGGTTGTTGTTTTGGTTTTCGTGTTTTAGGTACTTAGATCATTTACAGAAATAAATACCATTTGCTTTACCACGAAATTAAAATAATAAATTGATTTATATAATCTTTTAAACTAAAACAGAATTTTACTATTAGTTTCTGAGAAATCGGGTTACATATATTAAAAAAGATATCGAGTTAAAAATGATAAAAAGTCTGCTGTTTTATAGAAAAATTTTAAGCGGAAACTATCAACTAAATTACTTAACTATTAAACTTAAATAGGTTCTGTTATTATTTTTAGACAAATCCCAAGTTGAACGTATAAAAAAACTCGTTACATTAACTACTATAACTTCCTTTCAGCTTAGAACACCCCTAACTTTCAATATCATATAACTTAGCAAATTACGAAGAAGTTACACAAACGTCACACAATAGGTGTTAATGAAATGACAAGTTGTTATATCGCAGTTGAGATGTAATAATGAAACATGTATCAAGTTCCCGTCTGCAGCAGCCGCGGTAATAGTATTACTGCGTGCTGCTACTGTGGCCATGTGAAATGTGAAAAGAAATCTTATTTTTAACTGTATTTTGTATCATTTTCAACCGTTCAAAAAAAATAAGGTCTTTATTTCGTATTTTTTGTGTCTCACAGATTAGTCAAAGAACCTGGCCTGGTAAAATATTTTTATATGTTTTAAAGAAAATCCTTTCAGTGTGATTTACGATATTAAAATTCAATTAAATATTACTATTAAAAAACTATACACGTAAAGCCGATAGTAAATTTTGCTTGAACTCATATTCCAACCATATTTTTGCTTTTTGGTTCTTAGCTCTCGTACGGATGAACCGATGTTGATTTTGTATATTTATAGTTTAAATGGTGTTCAAAAGTCGTGAGTGTATTTATTTATGTTTTATCTTGGTCCTTGAAGAATGTCACCTCAAAGGACGATTTTTTTTAGTTTTAAACTTTGTGCTACTTGTACTAGCAAATTATTTGATGAAGCCGATTTTTACATATATATCTTAATTTATTTTACAAAGTCAAGGTTAGCCTATCGTGTGGTAACCACGCCCGTTCTATTCCATACTCGGTCGGTTCGCTCTCCAACTTTCCTCTCGCCCCACTAATGTTTGCTTCCGACGTAAAGACCTGACTGTAATTGCGAACAACAGCCTTACCGCGGCTATCTTCACGCGACTCTATTCACGCGCGTCTTTAAACACTGTGTGAATTTGAACCGTAAGTTATTGTAATAATGGTTGCAAAACTTGAAATATATCGTCCAAAACAGCTACGGCACGAGAATATTTTTACCGCGTACCAAGTAGAGTAATTTGTTTCAGTACCTGTTTTGCAAGTAGTAAATGTTTTGCACTAGAATTTTCTCTTCCTTGCAAATTGCTTTTGATTTTCCTGTTATGTTCTTGGCGGAGAATTTTAGTGTTAGCTGAAAAGGAAGGTTTAGTTTTAGTAATTTACTTTTTTCTGTTTCTCCTTTTGGCTCGTAGGTCACTGATCAGTGTTTGTATGAACGGATAATAGATATATTATGATACTAGTAATTCTGCAAATGGTTGGTATACCGAGAATATACTTTTAGCGACCCTATCTCTACAACCTCTTGACCGATTTCAAATGTTTCCAGACTTGAAGCAATGACGCTTTGTTTAGCTTGTCACTCATATACAACATGTAACAGAAAGGTGTAACAATAATTAAGGGTGAATCAAAGAGAACTGATTGTGGAAGAACATTTTGCAAGATTCGAAAAGAATATTAGGTTTCCCATACAAAAATAGGTGACCTGATCGGTCAAGTCATATGGAGGACGCAATAATTTTTTCTCGAATATTGCAAAGTTTTATTCTATAACGGGTTCACTTTGATGGGTAGACTAACCATTTTATTGACTATAAACTTGAAAAACTTTGTCTCCTTTTTGGACAGTAAGGTACGATACGATAGTAAGATTTTTATCCGAAATAATTTCAATAACGATATCGGGTACCCTAGATAAAATGCGCTAAGCAAAAAACGTCATAGAAAAAAGATAAATTCAAATTATTTCTTAATTTTTTTTTTATTTTGTTTACAATAAAGCTACATTGAATTAAATTAAATGAATATCAAAACAATTAGATTTATAGTATTTCAATGTCAAACATCCATAATAGTAGCCCTAATATTAAGCATCTAAAATTATTAAATTTGCTAAATGGCATTTGGTTTTTAGTTATCATATTTTAGTTAGCCTAAGAAATTAGTTTTGATTGTTCAGCAGCATCTTCAAATAGTAATAAATCTACAAGTTAGCAAACAAAAAGAAAACTGAAAGGAGCGGCTTCAATTCGACACTTTGTTGTAGCAACTGCACAGACAATTTTGATACAAGAAATATGTAACTACTTGCAAAAAAATTGTTTCATAGAATTTTCTGAAAAAAAAGAAGAAAGTTAAAAAAAACTGATCGGTCTTTGTGTAACGGAGGACGATACAGAAACAAGTAAAATTATTTTTATCGTATAATCCCCGATATTTAATACGGCAGCCATCTTGTATTTCAAGTTAAAACAGGCTATACTATATTCTACTATTAATCCGGTCAATTTAGACATTCTAAGGTGCATAAAATCCCAACAAGCTGAAAATCAGTAACATTGTTCAAAACATAATCTATCCTTATAATAAAACCGTAACTGGTCAAATTCTGTACATTGAATATATTAAAAAAAATCTTTTTCGGGGGGTGTTATTAACGATATAGACCCCAAATCTATATTCGTTTTTAATTTTTGCCTGTCTGTCTGTTTCTGGACTTTCCATAGCTTTGGAACTGCTGGATGGATTCTAATGAAACTTAATATGTTTAAAGTTTATACTATGAGGTATGTACCCTCCAAAAATACCTAATTCCATTTAAATCTATGCCTAATTCAGTCAAAAATAGATTTAAATTTCCCCACACGGTCTTTGCCAACGCAAATTCAACGCATACAATAAACTCTTTATAATCGCAATACACATGAAGGCCGCATTATATCATAGCTTTCAGTGTAATTGTACCGAAATAACTTTTCGCACTCCCGAGATAAATACTTCACAGGTGATCTGACGGCATATAGAAATTGAGTTACTAGCAAACTAAGCTCTATTTGATATGCGATAAGAGTTATTATCGATTGGAGATAGTCGTTACGTAAATACCTCTCAGGTGAGCCGATGGCATATAGATAATTAATTAACTATCAAAATAAACTTTAAATAGGTTGAGATAAGAGTCATTTCCGAATGAAGATTGTCATTACGCGGATTATTCATAGGTCAGCTGATGGTATATTTTAGAATTAATTTACTATCAAAATTAACTCTATCACGTTAGCAATAAGAATTATATTAGATTGAAGATTGTCGTTACGCGGAAGCAGGTGTATCAAATGAATCATAGAGATCACGTGTCGATTTGTTGGTTGAGTATTGATAGTAAAAAGTGGCGGGAATTGCTTGCATTTGATTGTTGAAGAAGATATAGTGTAAGACGGCCTTTGGCATAACGTGGCTAAAAGTTACAGAGATAACTTGGAAATAAATATAATAAGCCGGTTTAAAGGCAATGGAGACTAAAATTAGCCAGTTACAGGCCATGGAAACAAAATATTAGGCGCTTTATAGGCCATGGACACAAAATATTAGGCGCTTTATAGGCCATGGAAACAAAATATTAGGCGCTTTATAGGCCATGGACACAAAATATTAGCTGGTTTTTAGGTCAAACGAACAAAGTGAGCAAAGCGACATAGTGTACTGCTTGGAGTTTGTTTTTTTTTTATTTCAGCCTATAACTTATCTGTGACAAAAAGATAAGTGCTGCAAATATCTTAAGTTTTTGATTTGTTACAGTTTTAATAGTATGTTATATTATTAAAATATTTTTTTACTAGCTGTGCTCCGCAGTTTCACCCGCGTTGTTCCCATTTTACTATCGAGATAATCCAATGGAGAACTACTTTTTTTGAATCGGTTAAAAAGTATCCCATATCCTTTCCCTGGGTCCAATCTATCTATGTTCTAAATTTCATTCAGATCGGTTCAGTAGTTTTAGCGTGAAAGCGAGACAGACCGACGGACAGACAGAGTTACCTTCGCATTTATACTATTAGTTAAGATTAGGATTACTGCAATCCCATTGATTTATCTATTGTCAAAAATAATAGACAGAGATAATATGCAGTGTTACAATTTTTTTTTTTAAATATTACAAAATCAAAGACGAGGTTGAGGAGGTGTTAATATCTATTTTACCAAACTACTACTCAAAAACGACTTGTTATGAACTTGTTGTCAAAATATAATCAAAGAATTTTCAATTCAAAAACACTTAGATAGACAGTATAGATCAGACTCAAAAGATATTAATAATCGTCAATACTGCATAAAAATTGTCGATTTTCATTCAGACCTCACGCAGAACGATTGCATCCAAATTGCATTTTTATTTATTTAGACGCCCGCTGGCAATTTGACTAAAGGCTAAAAACGACGTACGCAGTATTCCATCCAAACGAGTTTGAAGGCAAATATGAATCTATGGAAGTCTACGGAAGTTTTTTGTAGTAGAAATGGTAGGACTGTAGTTTTGTTAACATCCGGTGACCATCATCAGGGTGTTTTAATGAGACGATCGCGTCCAGACGATGGCACGTTTTGCACCAATACTACTATAAACTTTAATCAATATTTTTTTTTACAATAAATGGGTTACAGCAGGCGCCGTTAGAACTTTATTAGTTAATTTTATTCAAAAATCAACCTTCAGACTTTTGATGTAAGTGAAATGGATTTAGAGATTAGACCACTCAAAAATTATATATAGTTTATATGTATATCCATTCGTAAAAAACAAAAATGATTTAATCTAATTCAAAATCAGGCGACAAACAACAAAATCCTCGATTTTATTTGAGGTCTGTAGAAAATAATTGCAAACAGACAATAAAAAGGTTTTTTTCAATCGAATAAAAAAGAAATCTCCTTTTCTTAAGTCGATAGAAAAAAATACGAGTTTTTCTCATCACTTTCCGTGTCAAATTTAAGGACAAATTCAGCTAAAGTTTGCATTTTATAAGAAATTGTTCACAGTACGCTAACCCAGCTCCCGTCGGTTGCGCTTTCCAAAACATTAAATACACTCGCTAATCTCTTCAGCTGTATCCCTTTATCGACATTTTTGTCGAAGAAGTACAGCAAAAATTAGGAAGATCTGAATTTATTTAATTTATATTTAGTGCTAGCTGAACTGGAGAACTTCGTACCGCCTAACAGTTATATATGTTAAAACCTTCCCTGGAGCACAACAAACATGTCAAGAACAAAATCAGCTAAATCAGCCCGGCCGTTCTCGAGTTTTTGCGACACAAACGAACAGCATTTGATTTTTATACTACAAGAGAATATAAGATAAGAAGAAAATTATAAATCACAAATTGGATTACAATTAATAAGTTCCACAAAAAATAACCGTTTTATATGAAATTTATATATTATAGGTTTTTTTGTTATACTAACTAAAAACCAAATTTAAAAAAAAATCAGGTACAGTATTGTATCTCATTTGGGTGTTTATTTATAGCCTGGTATCTTCTATGAGGAAAAAAAATACCATAGAAAAAAATATATGATTCATATTCTGATCATCAACCAGCTCGTTTGCCTACATAACGCCCTGATTGCTCAGCACCAGGTAATTTTGGTTTTATGACAAATTTAATGTACTTTATTGGAAAAAATTAACATTAAAATATTAGAAAGTTATTGAGGATGTTAGATTTTTACACTCATTATTAGATTTACACTATTTAGCCATATATGTATAAAATCCTTAATTTAATAACAGATTTATTTAAAAACTGCACCGATAAGGTGATTTAAAGTGAAAAAATAAGTGGCATAATTTTAAACATTAAATATTATTGCGTGTCTGAAAACGATTGAATAAGAAGATTTTAACAAGAAAAATATTTTCCTACTTTATGGCTTACTCTAAAGAAATTCCCACTAAATTTCATCACCTACCCGCAAACCGCAATCGACACCTCACTGACGTCAGGACTTCCGCTTCATAAACCTAACACAAAGGGTGTAATCAAACTTGGCAAACAAAAGGAAAGCAAAAGATAAAACAAATCTTACCTTTAAACGAAATAAGGAGCCATCTCGATGATTTCTCACGTCTTTTTCTATTTTCCCCCTTTTAGGCCGCGCACCTGCTGTAAGAAAAGAAAATTATGTTAGTCAAGAAAGCGGCAAAAACTAACACGAGCTGGATTCGATTCTGCACCCTTTCGGGTAAATCACAGAGTGTTTTATTTTGAAAACTAACGCGTGTTTGATTCATTACCCGAGTGTGAAAGATAGAGGGTTATGTTATGTATTTAAGTGTATTTATATATACGTATGTAAGAATGTATGTATTTAAATTTATTGGCATGCCTAGACCCTAAACAGCTTGTCATATTTTTATGTGAGTGGTGTCAATAGATTCGTTTTAGTTGTAAGAGGCACTGGGTACATCAAAATTAAAAATAAGTATGATACACAGGTTTAAAGATTTAGCAGTCGGCATTATGAACTCTTCATTAAATTATTGAAATAGTTGTCGAATTTTCACCCATTTACAAAAATTAAACGTTGTCAATTGAACGTATCGGAATTTAATTTTTAGTGATAAGTGTTAAGATAAGTGAAAAATTTAATTCTAATCTGCCCAGAATAAATATTTCAGAAATCTATTAACAACAAATTATCACCACTGCTATAACATGCCATCAATCTACATAGACCAAGCTAAATCAGCTACTCGTTAAACGTCGCTTACATTGTCTCCATAAAATTAATTTAATCCTCACAGAGCTCGCACCGGAGGAAATTATAGCTATAACTAATAGCTTACGAGAGATAGATTAACGTAAGTCGGTTAATACGAAGGATGAAGTCACTACGTATGCTTTGAAGTTGCGATAATTTTAAATCACCAAGCGAAATGATTGGTTGCGTGGCAAAATTATGATACGATGATTATATAATTATTATCTAGGCGTATAATGACGCTGTGTATTACCATATTATTACCAAGCTTATTGATAAATATGAACAGTTTAGCTCTCAATTTTAACCCGATCAAGCATTTTTTCGCAATAAAAGGTAGCATTTATGTCCTATGTACCAAAATTTCAGTTAAGTCATGAGAGCGTATCAGGGAGACAGACAGAGTTACTTTCGTACTAATGATATTAAATAGAGAAAAAGAAATAGTATCTATGACAAATAAGTGGTAAGAAGTGACTTCAAAAAAACCCGATTGCACAATCTTTAGACCACTGTATCTTAACGAGTTAAACTGCAAGATACAACTAGTAAAGCCTACAATCATCTGCAGATAAAGTTCAATCTAATGACACCTCGCTCATTAAAATCAGTCTAACAGTTTAGGCTGTAGAGTGTCACAAAGGATTTGACATAGATACATACAAATATACAAACGTACATTCAAAAAACCTTACAAAGGCACAATTTAATAATGAAACATTATTACTGAAGTAACGAAGGAAAAGTAATTTTATATTTTTTTATTTTAGGATCGTAAATACACATGTTTAATGCACAAAAATTCATGGGTAATTAAGGCCGATAGTGGCAAGGAGGCTATATGATAACTTTATGCGTATTCCTCTATTCGGCAAAGTCATTAGTTAAATATGAACCAAATCGGTTAAAAGTTTGTTCTGATATAATATAGTAAGGGCAAAAACAGATGCATGAGAGCTGTACCAACAAAAAGGTTGGAAAAGTCTACTGTGAACAGAACTACTGTTAATATTATTATGTTCTCAAGTCCACAGTTTTCGTTTCCTGTCCTCTCTCAATTTATTAGTCGTAACATTTTGAATCCATTTCTCTCGTAAATGTTTGTTGATTTAATTATACGCAATAATTGTAGTTATATGTAAATATTTTATCATTAGCTGATTTAATAATTTAGCTAATTATAGAAATATTCAGTTTATTTTCCGTACAAATTGCTTTTAGTAAAATGATTTTCATTGCCGATTTAATTTCGGTAGGTGCCGATTTCCCCAAATTTATCAGTTTTTTTATTAATCTAACCTCTGAATCAGTTCATTCCAGAATTTTCTTTTGAGCAAAATATATTTTTTCGTTTATTCTGACTAGTTTCTTCAATAGTTCCTTTAGAGTAATTACCGTGATTTTTGTCTCTGTTGTTCTTTCCAAGGGACTTAAGGTAAAAACTACTAAGTCTTAGTAGTTTTTCAAGTTCCAAGTTCGTAAGTGATTTAATTTAGGTAACAACCAAAAAAAGGGTTGAATTGAGTACTTTCTCCTACTCGTATATTGAGAAGCCGGTAAAATTTGAACAGGAGTATAAACTTTTGTAAGTTTCCTTACTTATTAAACATGTCAAAAACCCAACACCTATGTTTAAACCATACACAGTCTATAGCATGTTCATAGGAATAAGTTTGTTTGTATAAAAATTTCACCTAACAGCGACTATTTCGATAATAATTCGCTACAGTACAGAACAAACTTCAAACATTTCAGTTCAAACCTTGGATGGGTGACCGCAGAGTTGAATTTTTTATAAATGACTGCAGATTGGATGCTTAGTAACGTTAAACAGTGAGTACTGCAATCTAATTCTGCACCCATATTCACAATGAGTTTCCGCTCGGATTCGAAAACTTTGCAACACTAATTACGCAAAACTTATTAATAAAAGGTTATAAATTATTACTTTGAAAACGATTCTAGATCTTAACTAAGATAATATCACTATTTAATATTACGTAACAAGATTCGCGTAATTCGTGTTGCAAAGTTTTCGAATCCGAGCGGAGACTTCTTGTGAATCTGGGTGCAGGAAACGTTTCCGACTGAACTCGAAAGCTTTGCACCACGATTTACTCAAAACTCGATACAAAATCTCAAATTTATAAATGTAATTATCTTTTTTGTATCTACAATACAATTATAATATCATAATGTAGGATCTTCTAAAAATCTTTGCGTAACTATTCAAGAACCAAAGTTTTTAATCCCAGCGGAAAATCTACCTGAATCACCCTGCAGGTCGTTTATATTTGATTCAAAAGTACAGGCAACGTCAATAATTTACTCAAAAAGTTTATCAGAAATAAATCATTTTATTCTATAAGTTATCAGTTACGGTGTACAAAGGCAAAAGAGGGTCATCATACTTAACATTGTTCTATAAGAAATACATCACATTTTTTTAGAGTTTATACTCGTAGTTTGCACATAGTAAAAGCGATCACAGTATTTGGCTTTGGCAGCCGTACATGAGATAAATTATTGTTTGCATTTTAGTATAAATATTGTTGATAATTTTCCCAGACTACTAAAATACTGTAGTGTTACCATATAAAATGTCAAAATCTGAAGTATGCTTGCCAACCGGCTCGTCAGTCTTGAAGTGCAGGTAATTTTAGCAGCTGCGAAGGTCAGGACTAGTTTAATACATTAATGATACAGTTAACATATGGCAACACATTACGAAATTAGTTCAATTGTATATTTAATGTCATATTATTATTAATATGTAATAAAAACCGTAGATAACCGTGAAATGCGTAGATTATACGCTTTTCACACTGTTTTTCGTATCTACAGGGTTACCTGTTAGAGACGCACAATGCTAAAAGAGGGTCACATTAAACATCCTAAGGAAGAGCTTTCGCTATAGAAGCATCTCAGAATTCAAGAAAAATGTGAACAGCAGTTAGAATATTTTTTTCGATTTCAAGGCTAGTGCCATAGTGAAAGTTGTTCATAATGATAACCATAGTAAGGATCCTATTTTAGCTTGGAACACCCTAACTGATAACCCTATATAGTTTTGATGACAACTTTAAAAATAGAAGTCAAGAACGTTGTACCAGTTCAATCAAGCGGGTTAAAAATACAATCAAACGTGTTATAAATAAAAAAAGAAAACTCCATCCGAAAATAGCCACTGCGCCGGGGCATTCTCCAATTTCACTCAAAAACACACACTCTCACTAATATTCACTAATCATTATCAAATATCACTGTTGAAATAAATGGCACTCGCGAAACCCCGATACATTCGATATATAAAAACAAAATTCGAAACTAAGAACATCAAATGACATTGACAGCTCGATTTTCAAACTGTTCTCATTAAAGGGCCAGGGATCGCGAAGGCCATGATTTCGAACTCTTTAATTTGAAACTTACTGTAGTGCGCGCGCCTATCTCAGCGATACTGAATCTATTCATCCCACAGTCATTATTACTTCGCTAAAATCTAAAAAAAGCTTAGACAGTCATCTGAGTGGCTCGCAAGAGTCGCGAGTAGGTGAGCAAATAATTCTGAGACGTCACTGGCTTTTTTCTCCTGTCATTGAGACTTTCTCTCGCATAGAGCGTTCTATTTGGAATTTTGACACATGTTTACTTGGCATGTCATTGCAAGTGGGTTATTAGTACGCGAAGAAATTTCGCAATGTAATTTAATTTTGGAAGTGGGTGCTGACAGTGAACTTCGTTTGAAAGTCAAGAAATTATACCTAACTGCATGTATAAATCTACTTTTAACAAAACTCCTTTGAGAATTTTTAGGAGTCAATGAATGAAATTACATGCACTTTCGCAGCAATCTATTCGTAACGAGTATTTTTTTGACTAATAGCACACAACTAGCGGTTAAACGAATTTAATTTGAATCATTCTAATAGCTGTCAAATACAACGTTTTAATTTGAATATGGAACCACATTCAATTTATTTTTGAATCGCATGCCACAGACGAGACAGGGCCCGGTCGTTTCGCTGCTTCATTTTCTTAATTTGAAAATGGAAACTGCGCGTCGTGGACTATTTTCTTTCTGTGAAGTACAGAAGTTTGAAAAGACAGTTGCATCGATTCGAAGCTCGTTCGAAGGTAATAAGAGAGTATCCGGTCTGACAACGTGTGTCGTATTAACGTATCACAGGCATCGTCAGTCAGTGACTTGTCTTTATACTATTATCGTATTTTTTTTAAATTAGTCGCTCTATTTGCACTATGTTTCTTAAACACTTTTATAGATATTGTCACATCCAAGGCAAGAAAACACAACCTTGGTTTCTATTGGAAGAGATCACTATTAGCAATAAGCTTCACTGCTACTAGTAAGTTCTTTTTCGGATTCCATACCTAAAAGATAAAAACGGGACTCTTTTACCAAGATTTCACTGTCCGTCCGTCCGTCCATCTATCACCAAGCTGTATCATATGAACCGTGACTATTGCCGCTATAATAACAAATACTACTAAAAACAGATGAAAACTAAAAACGTAGGGCTCCCATACAACGGCGTGATTTCTAAAAAATGGCAACTGATCTAATGTTGTATTATAATGGTCAGGCATTCCTGGTGCGCGAGTCCGACACGCGATTGGCTGATTTTTTCGAACTTTTATTAATTTTGTTTTTTATGGATCTTCCGTACTGCTTTATACCACGCCAAAGTGATGTCGATTTGGAGTGAGTATCGCTTGACTTATTGTAAATTTCTATTCGGATACGCTATTGTTTTTTTCGAGAGAAGTATCGAACCTCATTACTTCGTAGAATTTTAAGAAAAGTGCACAATTTTCTTCTACATGGTTATGGGCTAGGGGTGTACCAAGCGGAAAGGGGGTCACTGTACCCATCAAAAGGAACAACTTTTACTATGAGACTTACTCTGAATTCGACAAAAAATAATCAGATGATTCATACATTTTGTCGACGACCGATCAACTTTTAGTATAGCACAGCGGTTTTTTTTTTTTAAAATTCAGAGTTGGTCCCATATTGAAAGTTGTTCCTTTTGATGGGTACAGTGACCCCGTTTCGGCTTTGTACACCCCTAGCCGATAACGTGTAATGGGTTCACTTTGATAAGTAGACTCTTAAGTATTGTCACACCTTTCTGTTACATATTGTAGATGTTTACTTAATATCGGCACGGTTGTTAAATAAAAAAAATGTTAAATAAAATGATTGGTAGTGTAAACCAATTAAATTCTAATTTAAATACAATTTATTTTTTAATATTAATTTAATGACCTTCGGGTAACATAGATACTCTGACACCAGGACGAACCACATTGCGTACACGAAGAAGAAGAATTCATTTTATTTAATGTCAGCTTGGGTACACAAAATTCACTTCCCCATAATAAAAAATAATTACACCATATAATAAAAAATCATGTCTCTAATGTAGAAAACTATTATTATAACTGAAAACACAAAATTCTTGCCTTCTCCTACAAAAACTTGTGGCATTTATAGTGGTGCGGTAGAATTTGGCATCTGCTCATTCCAGCAGCTATTTATATCCACAGGTTAAGGGCGAACTATCAAAATATAAAGTTGTCTAGAACGCGTCGCGACATAAATACGGATTCATTATTTCTTAAATTAAATATTTACACTCCACAGACGTTTTGGTTCGTGCCATTTATGATGTTCCTTATTTAATATACATACTAGTTATGGTACACGGATTAACATGATATTGAAAGCTTATAATTTTAGTGGTCAAACAAAGGTCTTCGAAACAATGGATTCCGAGTCCATTTCTACTAAGACGTAGCGCAAAGTACGAGCGTTGGAAGAGTGAACATCTATTGAAGATGCCTTGTGCTAACATAAGGACAAAATATTTTTCGTTTTCGCACACTGACATCAAAACAAAGCGGCGTAACAATAGATATTCGTTAAACAATCTTATTGGTCTTGTAATTATTGAAATGATGTTTTACTAGGGTAGAAGAAGTGCAACACATTAATAGTAGTTTTAGAATACTGCTGTTTTATTTGCTGCATGTCGTGCAAGGTGTCTGAAAGGGATACTCTAGCCTTAAGGATAGTTAGAGTTAGGACCTCACCCGTTTACATAAACCTTGGGAAGATGACAACTCGCGTGGCTCACATTGTCGTATATTATTGATGTAGCCAGTCAGCAGTCATAGAATAGGTGCTAGTTCAGGTGCCAGAAGGTCACCGGTGTGTTTTCTGAGAATCCCGACGCTTTCCGTTAAACACTAAGGCAAGTTGAAAATGTGAAATTCAAAGTTGTTGTTCAGGTTAACAAAACCCTGTTTCATCTTTATGAATAGTAAGTCCTGACGAACTGATAGCTCAGAATCACCGCAGAGACTAAACCACTGAATTTAGAGACATGAAATTATATATAGGGTGTATGGGAGTTAAAAAAAAGATTTTTGGTAATTCAATATCTTAATTGGGGTTAAAAGATTTTAAACTTATTTATGTTTCATTTTATGTCGAGTAACTCCGCAAGTGCATATAAATCAACACATATAAAACTGTGTATTTGTGTTTGGTGATTTTACTGCTGTTTTTATAGCGTCGGTCGTGTTTATTTCGAAATAGCTAAAGAATGTGATGTAGACGTAGGCGTAAAGTGGTCATTTTGAGGGCGACTCTCTTTGGTATTTTTAAAGTTTTTATGTACTCTCAACGACGTTTTCATAGTTTTAATGGACATGATAAAAATATAGGGTTTTTAACTTACCGATTTTATTTCTAATATATTTGTTACTCGATTTGACAGACACGCCTAGACTAATTTGCAATAATATTTTGTTATAAATATGACTTCAAATATAGTTTTTTTTTTACCGAAATTAGTCCCGGTATTTTATTTTACTAATTAAACAGACTAATTTGTAAATATATCAATATAATAATATTTTTTTTTTTACAAATGTGGTCCCATATATAGTTTTTTTTTTTAATCAGTCTAAGTAACTTATTTAGCAAACCAAAATATCTGAAAAAATAATAAAGGTGTTACATTCTAAAACTTATAATTAAGGGAACGATCATGCTAATGACTAACGCTAATAATAGCATGCCATATTCGCGTGGGTTAACTATCGCTATAAATAAAGATTTGAAAGATATTAGTAATTACAAAACAGCCCAAAATCCCTGTTTTACCCCATATTTATTCAATCTGATTTAACTTTCACAAGTGAACCCTGCTATCGCGCCAGCCGTCACAACTAACATCCATCATGTGATAAAGTTAATCGCAGTTAAATGTGCCATGTCTAATGCATGTCTGTGGCATAATCGTTAAGTGAGTGCTCTGCTATGGAAATTGTCTTTTTGAATATAATAAAGAGCTTTTTACCGACTTACCAACAAAGGAGGTACTTAATACGAGTGTGTTTTTTTTACCCGACTGCGAAAGAAGGAGGGTTATATTTTCGAGTGTATGTGTGTACGTGCCTTTTGTGCCATGTTGTTTGTTTTTTATTCTTATTGTGTTGTATTTTTGTGGTGACAATTACGAAATATAGTATTGTATTTATGTATGTTTATATAACTTATATAATTGTGTTCCTTCTTATATAGGGTTGTGGTGAAATAATAGTTGAAGTTGTTGTTCTGAAATAATAGAGTATTTATTAATAAAATATTAACCTATTTCAAACACCATTATGAACACTTAAAAACTACACTTATCAAAATGAACCCACCTGAAATAATAGAGAAACAACATTCAAAGTAACTACTCCACAAGTAAAAGTACTAATTTTATCAATATCTTTAAAATAAATCTCAATTCACATTCAAACTATATGCGTTGTTCTCCATAATAAAATCTAACCTCCAAACCGTGAGCTTCAACGGTGAGCGCGGCAAATTCAAAACATGTATAGGCGGTACATTTAAATAAGCATAGACAGAGTATGTGTATCATACTTTGTCTACATCTCCCCTCCTCCAAGATGTTTTAAACTGGAGTTTAAAAACTTTTATAACTTTTTCACAGGTATAAGTTTGGTTATGTGAAAATGGTTAGATTCACATTTTTTATGACCAGTGTCTACTATGTACACCGATTTAGACAGTTTTTGTAGAATTTTTAATGGACCAATTTTCAATTCATCTAGATTTTTCCTATTTAAGCGATTTCCGTTTTCAACATACACATAATCTCCTTCTTCTAATTCACATGCTTTCCTATTTTTATCAAACAGCTTCTTGTTATAATTATGTGATTTGATAGTCTTATCCAATGCTATTTTTCTATCTTGTATTAAATTGGTACGGGTTAATTTTGGTCTTAATTCCTCTGGTACCGCCTCAATATTTGTTCCATCCATTAAGTATTTTGGAGAAAATCCCGTCACAGAATGTTCTGTTTCATTGTATCTCTGAGTGCATTCATGAGCGATAGTCGTCCAAGCTGATTTTCCTTTATTTTCATTAACTCTGCATCTGATTTTATTGACCAATGTTTGGTTCAGTCGTTCGTTCAAACCGTTTGAAAATGGTGCGTTTACAGCAGTAAAAATAATAGGGATATTCTCTTTATCTAAGTAGTTTTTAAACTCTTTTGAGTTTATACCTGGATATTGATCAGATAAAATCATGCCAATTTTGTCTAATTGGACCACTCTCTGTATCAATTTTATGAAATCATTTGAATTTTGAGTTTTTGATGTTAATATCCAAGCATATCGGGTGAAATGGTCAACTAATAGGTGTAAGTATGTTTTTGTTGAGCGTGAACCACCGAATCCACCAATAGTATCAATGGAAACTATTTCAAATGGTCGAGTTGCGGGGCCTAAATGAGACATTAGCCCGTATTTACATTTTTGTCTTGATTTATTTTTTATACAGATCTCACAATCCTCACATATCTTTTTAATGTTTGTAGCCAAATTTTTCGCTGTATAGAACGGTCTAAGTTTTTGTAGTATCTGTTGAGATCCTATGTGACAAAAGTATTTGTGTATGTTCTCTATAATCTTTTTACTAAACTCTTCAGTTAGTATAATTTTTTCCTTTTTCTTATCCATTTTATAATAAATTGTTTCCTTTAGTTTCAAGCTGTTTTTGTTAAGTTGTATATCTCTGTTACTTTCTTGATCTTTTTTTATATCTTCCATTTTAATGAAGTTAATAATTTTGAAACTCTCATCTTGATTTTCATTTGGTCCCAATACAGGGTTTCTGCTCAAACTATCTGCTTCCAAATTATATTTTCCTGGTGAGTATATAATTTCAAAATTATATTGGGACAGATAATAGGTGAGATCTCCTAATTCCTCGTCTGTTCTCGCTTTAATGTTCATTTTTTCTAGAGGTTTGTGATCAGAAAAAACAGTAAACTTTTTTCCCATTAACCAATGTTGCCAATACTTTACTGCTTCTTTTATCGCCAAGCATTCCAGATATATAGCTTTCTTCTTCTTTTGGGCATCATTTAATTTTCTTGAAAAGTATGCACAAGGTTTTTCAGTTCCATCCTCTTGAGGTTGTTTTAGAACGGCACCAAGCCCTTGGATACTGGCGTCTGTATAAATATGTACTGGTAAATTAGGATCAAATATTGCTAATATGGGTTTAGAGCACAGTAATCTTTTTATTGTATCAAATGATTTTTGACTTTCTGTTGACCAAATAAATTTCTGCCCTTTCCTTAATAACTTGTGTAAGGGCTCTAATATAATTGATATGTTTTGGACATATTTTCCATAAAAGTTTATTTTTCCTAAAAACTGCCGAACATTTTTCTGTGTTTTGGGAATTGGGAAATCCTGGATGGCTACCAAATTGTCTTTTAAAGGTGTTATCGTATTATCTCTTATTATGTGGCCTAAATACTTCACGGAATCCTGGGCAAAGTGACATTTCGAAAATTTCAGTCTGAAGCCCTCTTTCGATATTGCTTCTAATAGAAGAGACAAGTGTTTTATATGCTCCTCGAACGTTTCCGAATAAATCAAAATATCGTCAATGAAATTTACAGTAAAATCCATTAGTTTATGTTTTCTTATGATGCTGCTCAGTATCCTTTGAAAAATTGCCGGAGATGTTTTCAAGCCATATGGTAGACAAGTCCAGTTGTAATGGCCTTCCTGAGTGACAAACGCAGTTTTCTGCCTGTCTTCAATTTTCAGGGGAATGGACCAAAAAGCAGAATTAATATCAAGTGTAGAAAAGTACTTACAGTTTCTCGTTTTTACCATCAAGTCCTCAATTAGTGGGAAAGGCTGTGATTGAGGCACTACAATCTTATTTAGATCACGAAAATCTATGCATAGTCTTGACTTTTTCCCTTCTTCTTTCTTGAATGCAAGTGTGACTGGTGCTGCAAAGGGACTATAAGACTCTTCAATCAATTTTCTTTCTAACAGTTTTGATATTTGTTGTTCGATTTCTTTTTTATCCTGTATAGTACACCTGTATGGCCTTTTACTACAATATTTATCCACTAACAGATCAATATGTGCTTCATATCCGGATACTGTTCCTATGTCGTATTTATCTTTTGCAAAAAGTGTTTTATGTTTGCATATTAATTTATCTATTTCCAATCTTTGTTGGTAGTCTAGATTATTTACCGTAATATCGAAATTTGTCTCCTTTACATGTTCATTAAAATTAACTTTATATTCATCAATTTGTGTGTTACTTGAACTCTGTTTGCCTATATGGCTACCCGTTAAGCCGGGAATATTATTTTCATATTTTTCCGTGTTGTTTTCCTGTCTAGGAAGAACCTGCGTAATTTGTAGTTCCTCATTTTGAACTAGACGAAAATCTCGTATGCAATCTAATCCGATCAAAAAGTCATCTTCAAAATTTTCTTCATCTACCACAAAAACATTTATGTTTTTTTCAATATCGAAAATCTTGATTTTTAACTCAGTCATTCCTTTAGTTCTTTTTACACCATTAATCGTTTTTAAACCTGCACTTTTATTCACAGTTTTTTCTTGACACTGTTTTATTGATAATAATTTTGCATTTATTACAGAAACTTCTGAGCCAGGATCATAAATTCCTGAAGTACTCAAAGTGCTGTTTATCAATAACTTAACTTTGATTAATGGCGGTGTAACTAGTTTTTTGGATCAAAGTCGTTCAGCTCGACTTCTAATTTAGAATTATTGACATTCTTTGTCGGTTCCCTTCTTGTATTGTCATTATTTTTACTCTTGAACCAGCATTCTGATTCCGGATGATATCTGTTTCCTTTGTTCTCTTTTTCACAAATTCGACACGGCTTGTAGTTAGATTTCTTTTCATTAATCCTGCTTTCATAGCTTCCTGTCTTCTTCTCATAATTTCTTTTATTAACTAAATGTTCTAAGCCTCTGATACTGTTAAACAAATCCTCAGATTTCTTAAGATTTTCTCTATTTATTTTATCAGCTATATAGTTTGGTAACCCTGTAGCAATTAGGTCAATCAGAGTGGTATTGTCCATAGATACATTTAATTCTAGTAATAGCTTTTGTTTTTTTAACGCATATTCAATCAAAGTGCCTTGTCGGTATTTATATAGAATTGCATATCTCACCGGTGACCAGCCTCTATCAGCATAAGTTTCACAAAAGCTTATTTTCCACGTTGACCACTCAGAATCAATTGTATGTTTTATAAGCATAGCACTGTACCAATCAAGAGAACCATCTTCTAAAAACAGCCGAAGAATCTCAATTTTTTTTGTATCTTTTTCTACTCCAACCCGAGCACACTCAGCTTCAAATGTTGACATCCACTGAGACACATTAGTAACTTTCTTACAACAAAATTTTTCAATAACAAACTTTTCTGAAATATTTTTCACATTTTGAGGGTTATCTATCTTCACTTCAGCAAAATTTTCTAAAATTCTTGTTAATGCAGCTTCTGAAGTTTCTGCAGTAGGTGTATCTCCATGTGGAGACTGGATCTCTTCTAGTAAATAGCCTTTAAATTGCATGTTTCCATCTTCATCCATATATGCACTGCTTAATTCAGGTGTTAGTGAAATCCACACTTTTCTTCTCTCGTGTCTTCTTTGAAGTGTATTTTTAACTTTTTGGTAAATCTCTGTCTTTAAAATAGCGTCATGCTGCTTGGCATATTGATGCTTCTCTGGAATTATATAGGTTTGTCCGTTGGTATTTGTGATGGAAGTAATACACATGACATTGGTCTTTGTATCTTCACTGGCTTTTATCAAAAATTCAAACTTTAACTTATCCATTGTAGATTATAACCACAAGAATGTTGTTTTATAATTGTGTTCCTTCTTATATAGGGTTGTGGTGAAATAATAGTTGAAGTTGTTGTTCTGAAATAATAGAGTATTTATTAATAAAATATTAACCTATTTCAAACACCATTATGAACACTTAAAAACTACACTTATCAAAATGAACCCACCTGAAATAATAGAGAAACAACATTCAAAGTAACTACTCCACAAGTAAAAGTACTAATTTTATCAATATCTTTAAAATAAATCTCAATTCACATTCAAACTATATGCGTTGTTCTCCATAATAAAATCTAACCTCCAAACCGTGAGCTTCAACGGTGAGCGCGGCAAATTCAAAACATGTATAGGCGGTACATTTAAATAAGCATAGACAGAGTATGTGTATCATACTTTGTCTACACTTATATATGTACATATGTATGTAAGTAAGTTTTTTAGAACGCCCTAAACCTAAACGGCTTGTGTTATTTTTATGTGAGTGGTGTCAATAGATTCGTCTTAGTCGTGAGAGTGACAACTAGGTACATTAAAATTAAAAATAAAAGAAATTAAGGATGATACTCAGGTTTACCGATTTAGCAGTCTGGTTTTTTCGAACTCGCTTCTAACCACTTGTTTGTTAATGTTTGTGACCTGCTTTCTAACCGATATGAGAAATTCTTTCATGTGTTCCCATTTTAGTTTTATAAAATCGGTCAAGAAGTTATATTATTAAATCGAAATAATATCGAAACCTGTAATCTGTTTTTTTTTTAATACAATTGTGCTAAACGAAAAAATGACTTGTAACCTTAACGTATTGTTATAAATCTGTTTAGTATTATTGGTATAACAGTTTTCAAATGAAAAAAAATACTATTATTATGATATTATAGATAAATAGTATTGATTTTTGTACAGTTTTCAAATTTATTGTTTTTTTTTTTTTTTTGTTTATGAGATATTTGATAATTAACTTACTTATAATTTATGACATTAGATAAGAGTCATGAAAAATTAGGATAAAATATTAATTGTTAGTTAAAGTTTAATCAGAGTAAATATGGCACATTTAACTCCGATTAACTATAACTTTTACAAGTCTAATGCATGCTTTTGAAATAATCCAGTTTGGTAAATTGTCGTTTTGAAGATAATAAAGAGTAAATTTCATTTAGTAAACTCATCCGTGATGTAGTTCACCGAATTAGAACAAAACTATAGTTGGGCCTTGCCAACAATCAGATACGCGTGAATACCCTTATTGTAAAACAAGATAAACGTAATTCTAATCTGGCGTTGTTTTTCGAAAGTTTACAAAATTGAGAGCTTTAATTTGTTTTAGATTATGAAATTATATTGCAGTTGTTTCATACTAAAATCTTATACGAGTAGTAAATAAAACAAAAAATTATAATATTGGTAAATATTTACAGTTAATTATCCCTTGATTAATTAATATAAATATTTAGGGGCCTATAAAGTATGCGTTTGCAATAAAGGTTTATTGTCAAAAAATGTTAATGAAAAAAGCTTAGGTTATAAGAAATTATGGATACAGCAAATAAAATAAAGAGGCAAAGTGGTACAGTACAAAAAAAATTATTACCGAATTACATTTAGGCGGGTGTATAACAGTTTTTTTAATTGTTTTTTTATATACTTAAAAAACATATCCGTCGCATTGAGCCCCCCCGCCCCCTTTTTTGGAAGTTGGTAGATAATGAGACTGCACCTCCAAGCTAAATAACAAAAGGCAATAAGATGCCACCATCAACGTTCCATCATCGGTGCTCGAACCGGTTGGAATGATGCGTGATGATGGCAAGCGCCCTGATGGCTTGACTTTGACACCCTGGGGGCGGGGTAGGAAAAAAAAAGGATAAATAAATAAAGGACGCAACTTGTGTTGATACGTTAGCACCTTCACGCCTCAGTGTAACTGTCTTAAGGGCTGGAGCCACTGCGGAGGATGCTGAAGATGTCAAGAGGCGGAAATATACGTCTCTTTCAGCTGACTATGTTTTCGTATCGCTTGGCGTAGAAACTTTTGATCCTAGAAGCCTAGTACCAAGGATTTCTTAGAAAAAATAGCCTTAACTTATCGATGCTTTTGGTGACAAGGGAGCTGGCTCATGCCTTGCTTAAAAGAGCGGGAATGCAGCTAGCGTTCTTGGGACAATGACAAACGCAAATCATTTTTTGTCAGACTTTTAATTATTTTTGCAGTTTGTTCTTTTTATTTATTGAATTTTTGTTTTCATATATGCACTCATGCTAATATGTTTGTATGAGAATTTTTTATCCGTCTAGTATTTTTTATCAATATGTCTTACGCTCGTATGTATAAACAAACATTCTACTTCCGTACCTCCCACCAACCTTTCAAATCGTACGTTTCCCAGGAAGTCATACAAATTTATCCTGCAAATAAGGAGACCCAGAATTTCTCGGAATTTCCACATTTTATTATTCAACGTCTAACGATTTGTCGTCGTTTGACAGAGTTTGTCGAGCGACGGCCGGGTCAAACACCTTTTTATCAAGGGATGAAGGGGTAAGGAGCGTAGATTTACAAATAAAATAAAAATAATGATCTGAATTTTTTGTAGCGATGAAGCCAGAATTCCGCTTTGAAGAATACTTACTTTTTGGAGTTTTTCTTTATTAGTTTAGTTTCAGCGAATGAATATAACTTAATTGCACACAAAACAAAAGATACAGCAAAACAAATCTAGCACCTGAATCCGATCTAGCGAAGCGTCTCTTTCTAGTATTAAATCTAGTATGTGTTATATTTGATTTAATATGTAAGTTTGTTAGTACATAGGTACACGTTGTAGCTTTAAAATTATATCCACAAAATAACGGTACCCGGATTCTTTAATTTGTTAGTTAAAAGTTCCTAGTCTTCGCGGATTTTTAATTTAGGGAGTAAATGAGGCAGACTTGCCTCTTTTGTATATAATACCCATTTTGTTTAGATTTTAATATTATTTTTAATGGTGTACGTTTCGCACTATCTATCAGAAACAGAAAAATTTAATGTCGATTTTATTAAGAATATTTAATTGTTATTTTCTATATTTTTACTCGTAAATATACTCATGTCTCGGTGAATTTGAGTTTCTTCTTCCACGGCTGAAATTTGCGCTATTTAGAACCATTATTACATGTACAACGTACAACAGGAAGGTGTGTCAATATTTAAGGATATTAGTCTACCAATCAAGGTGAACTCATTATTGAAAAAACTTTTGCAAAAATCGAGATAAAAATAATTATAAGGTTCTGGATACAAAAATTGGTCACGTGATCGGTCAAGTTGTATGGAGGACGCAATAATTTTTTTCTCGAATTTTCTAAATTTTGTTCTACAATGGGTTCACTTTGATTGGTAGACTAACACCCTTAGGTATTGTCACACCTCTCTGTTACACGTTATATATAGATTAGCGCTTTATAAAGCGCTTCTACGCATTAATATACTTACCATTCCTTGGCCAGGCTCTGTCAGCATTTGTAGAAGATCCAAGGAAATAGGTCGACTGTAAAGTAGTCACATTGAAAAATTTCCAGTTATCGTCTGGATTAAATTTCAAGGGTCCGAGGAAATTTATCTTTCGTGTTGCGAAACCGTCGGAGTTTTTGCTGGGTTTTAGTAGGTACCCTAAGCTGTAAATGTAGAGTAAGGTAAAATAAAATCAAGGTTTTTAGTTAGAGAAATATTATTAATTATATTTATAAAAAAAAAATGTTTTCACAACTCTTGTATATAAAATAAGGACGTTTCAACGCTTTGACTTGCATTATTCAGGCGGAAGTTTGTATGTGTGTGTATTTATTTGTAACTCCCTCACGCTCAAACGGCTGAACGCATTTGGATGAAATTTGGTTTCAGGTTAGCTTATGTTCTGCTAGTAATTGTAAGTATAAAAAAAATGATTTGAATTTTTTTTTGTATTAAATTATAAAAAAAATATTAAATAAATTTCACAATATTAATAGGGTTTTGTATTGATGTAAAAGTCATCTCTAGAGATAAAACATATTTAGCGGTTTTGCTATATTTAATAATAAAATATATTTTTGTCGTCTTCATATTAATTACATGCCAAGCTCAAAACCATTCCACGTTAAAATGTATAACGTAATGCAAAGTTTGTAAAAGTTTAGGAGTAAATTAAGCTCTGGTTAATTCCAACCAAAGAACTGCAAGTTCAGTTAAATTTCAATTTCACTTCAAATTAATACAGAGTTTGGACAAACGAAAACTTACTACTAAGCTTTCATCACACCAATGTATTAGTAAACCTAGAATTTCAATAAACCTAATGCATATAGCAAACAAGATTATTATTCAGATCCTACGAATAATTTAATCCTACCCGCACATTGAGAAATTACAACCCTACGGGTAACATTCGTACCAATCAAAACCCTGAATTAATATCAATTCGCGCCCAACTTTGCAGACTAACAAAAACAATGTACACACAGAATTCATACATTAAACCTAACCTCGAATTTCCATAAAGGAGTCACCATGTGCCAACATTTCAGATAGGTAATGTGTTTGCTTGGCTCTTCCATAGAGTTCAAATAAAGTCAATCTGTAACTTGAACCTTGTGTGATCAGATTAAAGTCTAATATTGTTTGGAATGGTGTCTGTGCGGAGCATTGAAAGAGTTTAGCTTGAAGCAATGTAGATTCAAAAGTATGAGCGCATATCGACTATCTTTTCTTTTTCGCAGCGATAAGAGGCCAACCAAACCAAATTAAATGTTGTTTGGCTGGTACGGAAATATACAAGATTATCTGCTAGGGGTTTACTAAAACGAAAGGAGGTCACTATGCTGATCCTAGGCAACACGACACTTAGTAAGAGAAAAATAGTTAGATAATAAATTAATTAAATTCAATAGAAATATTCTTACAAAAAATAGTGCTACAAGTGACAAATATATAGATGAAATTTGAAAAAAAAATATCTGCTGTTTATCTAGAAAAAAATATTAATTATTTGGTCGGCAGAAAAATCTGTGAAAGATAAAAAAAGAAACATGTGTATAATATTGTGAATGGTTAATGTAATGGAGTTAGTCGTTTAGTTTTTCAGAAACTTAATATCCTTATAAACAGTTTAAAATAGGAGACATTGTTAATAAATATTTTTGTCAAAGTTAAGCTTAATCTTGAGTTTTTTTAAGTCATCTTTATACTTTTTTTTTTATTATAATAATTTTTTATTTTCCAACTTACTAACTTCTAATCATTAATTTTATACTCTTAAACTAGGTATACCAAAACTTTTATACGTTGTCCTTAAAAAGAAGACTGACATTTACAGGTTCAGATTTCGAAGATAATATGAAGTACTAGTCCAGGAAAGTGCAAAAATGTTCAAGAAATCCTGGACTATCCATAGTCGTGCAAAAATATATTTATATCATTATACTTGGTAATTGAAGTGTCCTTTACCTTGGGCTTATTGCATCTGGGCGATATCACCCTGCACTAAATTAGATTAAATCAGATCAGATTTCATTAGATTAGATTTATAGCGTCATAATTTGTGTAATTTGTTCACTTCGGAATTTTGCTATTCAACGCGGTAATGCGGCAAGTTGGGCACCTTTGCGCCGGGAATGGTCAGGGGCGAATTATTAGATTAATATGCTAAGTTTTTAATTTATTTTATTAAGTATTGGATAATTTGTTATTCAATTTAAGTTAATATGACCCCATATTCTAAAATTTCTTCGCAATTAAATCACCCAGGTGATAATGGACGACTTTTTTATTGGTTCGTGTTTACTTTGATGATCCACATGAGCTTATGCATTTACGATCTACTTCTGTGGCAGTCTGCAAATTGGTTGTCGAAAAGGTGGAAGCTCGGATAGTATTGATGTTAGTAATGGCTGCTAACGGTTGAAACACAGTTCGAATGTGGTTTTAAAGTGGGACGTTGAAATGTGTCAAGACGTCGGCGACTGTAGGCACTTTCAAAGGATAACGAGAGAAGCGTAGTTCACGAATTTACGTAGTACTCGCATGTGTGTATCAAAGTTTAATGAATGCTTTTCAACCTTCGTTAGAAGAGCGTCATCAAATCAACTGAATGTTTTTTTTTAAGTGTTACATTACTTCGATTCTATTTAGGCGATAGTGTTTTGTTTTGGTCGTACTTTAAAAGTACACATATATTTTATAATTTTTTCTTATGTTCTTCAACAAGGCATTAATTAGGTGAAAACATGAGCATATAAACTTGGTTTCGTTTTGACAGTGCTGAAGTGGCAAACAATAAGTCTTACTGATGTAAATTATGAAGGCGCTTGGATTAAAGTCGTTTGACACTTTTTGAAGTTGCAATTATATGTACCTATAACATATTATCGGCAAAATTTATAGTCAATAAATATACAATTAATTATTTATGTCTTCATATTGTTTAAGAAAACAGGTTTTCACGCGTACCTGATTGTTGGAAAGGTCCAACTATAGTTTCGTTCACATTAGGTGATGAAGTTCACATAAGGTGAACTTCATCAGTGATGAAGATGGGGATGTTTCTAGAACCGGCGGAGCAGTACTGTTCACCAACCCCCTCACCCCAGCAGCCATCGATGACATCGCGCGCGCGGCGAGCGGTCGACCGCAGTGCGAGACGTGTCATTGTTGAAAACACGAACGGCTCATTTAATCCCTGATGAAGTTCACAGAATGTGAACGAAACTATAGTTGGACCTTTCCAATCATGAGGTACGCGTGAAAACCCGTTTTTTTAAACAATATGTATCAAACACGCGCATTTCTAAATAAAATATTTCTGTCTTCATTCATGCTAAGTGGCATATTCCTTCAATCGATTGAATAATATAATCTAATTATCTAATTAACTAACAATTTATTGGCGAAGATTATCCAATGATCTGTAGATTAACATACTAATCAGTGATTAAGTCATGTTTATTACTAAATCACTTACCTATGGAATATAACTTATTGGAAGTACCTATCGAAGGTACAAGGCATTCCGTACGAGAAAATGTTGATAATATTTAAATATTACTACTGCAGAAATTGATACAATTATTAAACACAAAATCATTTTTCAAATCGGTGCAGCCCTTTCTAAGAAGCACGACTTATAAATTGAAAAAATAAAATAATGGCTTCAACTTGAGTAGACACTTCCTCTTTTTTTGAGAAATCGGCTAAAAAAGATTGCAAAATATTAAAAATCCATGAAACTTGCTTTTATTTCCGCTACTTCTCAACCCCACGGGGTTCTAAAACAATCTTTTATTTTAACTCACCGAACAAAATACTAGACTTCACAACGATTCCAGCTATAAAATCGCTTCACAGCGATGTAAATACTGAAAAGAAAGCGCTTTGCTGCAGCTTTCAGCGGTAATTTCCTTTGTAAATTCGTTGACGTAAAGAAGGTAGTATAATGCTCGCTCGTGCTTAATTTCTAAAGCTTAAATTAAAGTTTGTGTTGTTCGCTTATCTAATTTGAGACTTGGTTCGTTTTTGTTTGTTTGAAAAACAGACGGGGAATGGTGGAGATAGTGGTTCTTGTTATGCTATTGTTATTAATGTTTTTTAAGTTTTAGCGTTGGTCTGGTGAGCTGCGATTGTTTGTGTACTGTTTCACAAGTTATCATTTAATATTAATAAAGATTATGAAATAACGATAAATTCTTTTAATATTTGTTTTAGTTGAATTTTGTTTTATAAGTTAGGGCGTATAATAATAATAATCAAAAATCATTATAAGATTTATTTATTTTTTATTTTGTAAATAATATGTCAATAATGTCAAATTTTAATGGTATGTATAGCTAATATTATTATTAATTTTTCAAAAAAGTGTCTTTACGTCAGGAGCCGATTTAAATTGTTCAGTTATTTTAATATATAGATCAAACATCTTGAGCAATTTTGATGAAATTAAAGTGGGACTACGTGGGAGGTATATACCCTTTCAAACAAAAATACTTTTAACCAATCCACTCATATCTGAAAAATCAGGTAAAAAATGCAGTCGTATTTAGTATTATCTCCTCGTTATTGTCTCTTAAAATAAACTTAAAAACTACTCGTACTGCACCGATTTAGAATATTCTTTACGGACTAGTACGGAATAAAATAAATCTTTCAAGTATGTAGTAACTTGCAAAACAGAAAACTTACCTTAAATATTCTAACTCCCGGAGACATGTAGAGAATTCGTTTGATTTAAACATACCCTGTTTTACCCGGGGTTACCCTGTTACATTGAAATACAAATTTATTAGGCTAATATCTAGCCTACTTTATGGTTTCAATACAATTCGTGTGGGGAATGTATAAGAAGATTTTAGAAGAAAAACTCAGTCAAGAGTTTTATTTGGAAAAGGTTACACGAAGATATGTTAAGATTGTTGTTCTTGTTATTTAATATTAGTGTTAAGTATATCTATCAATTATATTATACAACGTGTGACAATACTAGTCTACCCATTAAAGCGAACCCATGTCGAACAAAATTTTGCAAAATTCGTGAAAAATTATTGCGTTCTCCGTACAACTTGACAATTTTTGTATGAAGAACCCAAATGTTTTTATCGAATTTTGCGAAATTTTCTTCTGAAATGTTTATTTTTAATTATTATTACACCTTTGTTTTTCATGTAGTCTATTTACAGGGCTATTCATTTTTAGAATTGTTATAAAAGATTCAACCCCATGTGGAATCTTTTATAACAATTTTTGCAAGAGCAAATATTCGAATAAAATAATTTTGACTTGAACTCTTGAAGCGTGACGCTCTCGCAATAAAAGAATAAAAAAGTGTATTTTTATATCCATAAAAAGTCATTATAAAATGATTCTAATTACAAATACACTGCAATATCAAAATCACCTAGACGTAGATTGTATGACCCAAAATAACCATATTCGTACTTCAACACTTAGATTCACAACGAGTTTCCGATCGGATTCGAAAATTTTGCAACACGAAATACGCAAAGCTTGTTGTTTGTACGTAATTTAAAATATTAGTGATTATTATTTTAGTTCAGATCTAAAATCAATTTTCACAGTAATCTTCTAATAAGTTTAGATAAATTTAAGATCTTCTAATAAGTTTAGTGTTGCAAAGTTTTCGAATCCGAGAGGAAACTCATTGTGAATATGGGTGCAGTGAGAAAATAAATGAATACAGTAATCTGCATTCCAGCAACCATTTCGCTGGCCATTCTAATTTAGTTTCACCTACTATGACCGCTTGGGATATTTCTGTTATAGCCATGGATTTATAATTTATTTAAGAAGGTAGATCGGAAATGTGCAACTCCTAATACTCTGGTATAGTGCCTGGCAATCTTCTTGAACCGGAATCGTAGAATCGCATATGTACTTCTTAATGACGATTCACCAATCGTGTCTCGGCTTAATACCTGCTGCGCACTCTATCTCTATCATCGTCAAGTAGTTTGCCAGGAAGTGTACCCTAAGATTGTTAGAAGTAGCCTAGTCGGTAAAGCCCTTGCCTCACAAGTTCAGGCTTGCACCTCTGAATGGTAACATATGTGCATATTAAACTTAATTGCAACAATCTTAAGCGATGAAGGAAAACATTGTAAAGAAACCTGCTTGTTGGAGGAGGTTGATAGCTTTAGAAGATAAATGAAGTCTCCGATCTGCAATTTGGTTAGCGTAGTGGGTTGATATAAGTACCCAAGAGAGCTCTTTATGCTGCCAAACTTCAGAGTAAAGATACTATTGTGTTATAGATGAATCTCAAGAATGTATTAATATTCTCTTTGACTTCAAAAAAGACGAGGTTCTCAATTAATCGGAATCTTTCGATTTTTCAAAGATTGCTAGACCGATAAAGATTTTGTTCGAAAAGGTATACTTTCGAATTGGCACCAGATAAATGACATCCTGTTTTGTAACGTAAATTTTGCCAGCCGAAATCAGATTTTAATTTATTTTTTTCAGTGTTACTTTTAGTAATAACTATGCAAATAGCGTACATATAGATCAAGTTAATATTGGTAATAAGCTAAATTATTTGAACTTACGCTCACATATTTTACATCTTACAAAAGTCATTCTATGTCACGCTGAAGTTTTATTTCTAATAAAAATACCTAATCTCTGGCTTTATAAAGTCGTGGTACGTAAATAGAAATGTATTTCTGACTTTATTTAAATTGGAGAATGTGGACATTAATTCTAATTTATGGTAAACAAGTGGACTGCTAGTGCATAAGACTGATTTTATATATTGTATGTATTCTTGATGATTCTGTCATAATAATGCAGTCGCCATAAATATTGCGGCTGTTCTATTTATGGCTCCTCTAGTTAGATATGTTTGCCTATGGCATCGTAGCTCCCAAACGGATGGATTGATATGGATTTTTTTTTACAAGCTGTATTAGTCAGGAGTGTTCTTAACAATGTTTCATGAAAATCGGTGCAAGATGGCCGCCGCTACAAAATGGTGGAGTAATTTTTTTATTCTTAATTTTCTCAATATGGGTATTAAATGAAAGGACTTGACTAGTAGAATACTATACACTATCATAATTTCAAATTCAAGATGGCTGCCACAATAAATGTCGGAGGTTTTACAAAATTTTAAATTATACTTGTTATTATGTATGTTCCCTGATGTGTCAGCGAAGTTTAGATCTTTGTTTAATGGTTGGAAATTTTCCACTTTGTATAGTGGAAAATTTCTTCGTATTCGTTTTCGTGAAAAACTAGATGAAAATCAGTTAAGAAATTTGGTACATTCAAAAAATAACTAAAAATGTTTCCTTCTTAAGTAGGTTAGGTAGTCATTGTCAACTTAACATGATTTTGTGTGTTTGATGATATAAACATTTCATTCATTCATTCACTCATTCATTCATATACAGTCACTCAGTTTATTATACAGTACAATGTAGTAAAAAAGGTTAATCTAATAATAATTGTATGTGAGTAATTAAGTGTAGAATTATTTAATAACTGTAAGTTCATCCCGTTCTATACATTATTTTTGTCAATAGTCTCCATCCAAAGGTTCCCTAAAGAAAATCACTTTTAGCGATCAGGCCGCCACATGTGGCATGAGATGTATTTTTTTTTGTTTTTAAATTTTGTGTCTACAATAAAGCGTTCATCTATCTATCTAACCATATAAAGTCATACAAGAATTGAAAAATAAGAAAAAGATAGAATTAGATTCCACCACCTGTGGCAATAGATGCAATTTTTTTAATGCAATTAATCTATTTATTCATTTAAAGTCATATAGGGATTTAAAAAAAAAATAAAATTAACGAATGCAAAAAATGCTTTTCTGAATCACCAGTCCATACTAGAGCCTAATCATCCCTAATTTACCTACCACACATATTGTTCAATAATCAGTGTGTATAATGCTTTAACTCAGGTCATTGTACAGTGCAGTGCATGTATTGCGGTCTCATTTGCCAGATGCCTGCGGTTACACAATTCAGGCTTGCATTGATTAATTCCTCGCGACTGCTCATTTGGATATTTGGAATGTAGATTATTTAGATCTATGAATTCAAAGTATCAACTACTAGTGGGCACTTGCCTTTATGGATAAAAACAAAATGACTCACTACAACCAAAAATATAGCGGAAAGATTACCTATATACTATTTAAGATCTACAGAAAATCCAAATGCTCCATGCTTCATTTTTATAATGTATGTTATAATATGCCATGTTAGATTATGTTTTTCTTTTCCTTTAAGGCATCATAAGATTTTTATATTTACCAGCGTCAAGTGAATGAATTTTCCAGTTATTAATCAATCAAGTTAAGTCAAATTTTAATATCCTAATAAGTCATCGTGGTCAAGTAAAATTCATATTATGTACCATTGTAAAGCGGTGAAGACTATACCAGGGCTTCTTTCTTCCGTCTTTATAACGCTTGCCCACACTTGTGCACATCAGACATTAATGTTTGATACCATAGCTTGCTGGTAGGACGTTTTTTTGCTCGTCTGGCTAGCTACCAATCTAAAGCAACTGGAACACACCGTTAGTTGCCGCTGCTCTACGTATTACGATCACCGCATATTATATACCATTTTAGATGAAATTTAATTTAAATTTTATTGTAATGAAAATACTTATACCTGTTTTATTTAATATTATGTTTATCCTTAAAAGCTGATCAGAAATAACTGACTGAAAACAAAAATGAAAAATCCCGAACAAGTATATTCCCTTTTATCACTTTACCACTATGCGTGGTGTTGCTCAAAAATGAAAATCGCTCGCAAAAAATCCCGGGAAAACCGTGAAAAAGCGGAGTGGTGAAGGTTTTACGTATTCTACTCGCACGTGTCACAGAATGGGGACTTTTTTATTTGAGCATTTGGTTTTGAACCGTTTGTGACGATTTGATAAATGCTGTTCAAAAAACGGCCTGTATTTGCTTTTTTGCGAAGAATGTCCTATAAAAAACTTGATTGCAGTTTGGTGAGTGAATGTGCATTTAAAAAATTAAATATATCTTACCTACTTTTTAAAACCTGTAGTTCAGCGAACTGTCGAAATAGCAAACACTGTATTATTTACAACTTTTGAAAAAAAAATCGACAATATGACCGTTTTTTTATATCAAGAGTCTAATAATATTAAAATAGGCCAGTAAATTGCGTCTTCGCTAACTACCCAGTTTTTTAGAGAAATAAATATAAGAAACAGATGGACTGAATTGTTTTTTTTAAATCATTATAAAGGATTCCTTTCATGTCGTTCTATTTTAATTTAACCAAAACAAGCTTAAAAAGTGCTATCAGCGCCTACCGTAACGAAAGTTGGTAGTCTAGATTTTTAATAAGATTTATTTAATATTGTACAAAGAATTATATTTTATTATCATGGCAGTTTGATTGAAAATAAATAATGACAAATCTACGAGGATAAAAGAGTAACATTTCGAACAACAATTCAAGAGAAAACCATTTCAAATTTTCAACAAGTTTCATAAAACCATTTCTATACAATATAAAACTTTCGCTAACTTCGATTTTGCATTGCATTTCTAAAACTTTCCCTCGTAAACTATATTTTCAGGACTCGTTTTTATCAAAATAAAAGTACAGTGACTAAGCTCTACCTACTAGTAAATAACCAAAAGAATATCCAATCAATTTGGCCAGCGCTTCGATTGAAATACCAACTCTGAGCCAAGACACGAAGTTTTCTTCAATAAAACTTATTTTAAGACATGAAGCGAGACACAGAGCTTAAAATACTGACTCTCGATAGAAATGTATTTTAGGGTAAAAATCCGTAATTTTTTAAATAGAAATAAAATTTAAAAAAATAGAAATAAAATTGACGCCATAACATAATGTCGCATCGCATGTTTTTGTCATGTTATGAATATATATTAATAAAGATATATAAGAGAGAAAGATATTGTTGAAGACACTCATGAGATCTTCGCCTTATGCTGCCAGCTCCCACTAACCAATTCTTTTTTTCAAGCATCATTAACTGTGCAAGCTATCCTGCTATGGAACATGTTACCCCTGTCAATCAGGCAGGCTTAATCTCAATATATATTTTAAAAAATATTGACAAATCATTATATCTCCGTAAATTAAAAGGAACATTTATTTATAAATGACTAGCTGACCTGGCGATCTTCGTACCGCCTTACAGTTATGTACGTTTCTCACCTTTTAAACCTTCCCTGGAGTACGACAAACATTTCAAGACCAAAATCAGCTAAATCGGCCCAGCCGTTCTCGAGTTTTTGCGAGACTAACGAACAGCAATTGATTTTTATATATAAGATTATAGCGAGTATGACATATATATATATACTGTATAGGTATGTATTAATTATGTGTAGTGATTAATTTTAACATATTATTTTTAATATTAAATTTTTTGCGGTACAGTATTTATAATATGCCTATTTTTGATATTGATTCACCGACGTGACTGTTCTCACTTAGTCCGATCCATCCCAAGGTTGCCTGGAAGAAATTGCTTTAGGCGATGAGGCCGCCCAATGTACTACCGATGTTTTGTTCTTGCCTGTATCTTATTATAATCAATAATATGTTAGTAAATATGGAAATAAACAACTATTTATATACCAAGATATAAGTGTGATTTTAATTTCAATTAAAACACAGAAGCAAATGGAAATAAAAAATATAAGTAAGTTAAAGTTAATATTTTAATTTAATTATTTATTTTCAAAAAAAAAATAAAGAATAATAATATCTGTGATAATAATAAGTTTACACTCAAACTTAAGATCTATAACTTATGTATAAATATTGTAAGAAATGAATTATAAGAAATACAATAAAATAATTAACATTTTCAATACAAAGTAACTATATAAGACAAAAAAATAGTAAAAAAAAATATAAAAACAACTACCTACTTCTTTTTAAAGGTGTAAACCACACAACGCGAGCTAAGCGAACAAAACTTCTCTGCTTTGAGCCTGTCAAAATGTTCTTTGTTTATCAGTTTGTATGTATGGATGTTTAAAAACGGACCGAAGGGTCCAATCTACCAATCAAGTCTATGTACTCTTCTTCCTTGTCGCAATTTGTAAAATGTTTTAGTGGAAAGTTCGATGCTGAATTACCTAGACTTTGTCTGAGCCAAACAATGAGTTGTCGCGACACGCCATCATTCTTAAACAGTTGCTTCTGTTTGAGATTCCGCTGCGCTCTTTATAAAGGCTCTTTGAGTTTGGATTAGCTGGGGTGTGTTAGGACTTGAGACGTCTGTAGGAATTTCGGTTTTATAATATCGTTAATTAAGTTGCTTTCATTTGTCATTAAATAATACTAATATTATTAAAGCGAAAGTTTTATGTGTGTTTGTTTGTTTCTCTTTCACGCTCAAACGGATTAACGAATATGGATAAAATTTAGCACAAAGATTGCGTATACCCTGGAATAACAGATAGACTTTTTATCCCGAAAATTATAAGTGTTCCCATAGGATGTTTAAATGTCTACCGCGGTCAAAACCGCGGGGCACAGCTAGTATCCTTAAAAATTTGGTATACTGGAAAACGGGTACAGTTCTAACTTTCTAAAACATTTTTTTTAACGAGTATTTTAATGTTTTTCAGTAATTTCCCCTAACTTAGTGAAACTCTGCCACGTTGTCATGTAACGGCTGTTGCGGTAATAATTTTGATAACATTTGGCACAGATATTACGTTGCCGACTTATATTTAATAAAATGCTCAATCAATAGAAACGGTTAAAATCTTTATTAAAAACTTTCCCAAGTTCAAACACTACGTTGTCTCACCTCACTATCTTAAGCTCGGTTCCTTTTACCTCTGAAGTTGGATTTTATTGAACTTCCCAGTATAGGAGGTATCTATACCTACCTGGAATCCCCCCCCACCCCCTTAGTAAAAGTAGTGGTACCCTCTTCCTTACCCTATCGACCCCCTTACTTGCTGTTTGCTAAAGGTAAAGCCTCATTATAAAGTATTTAGCTAATTCGCTTTGACTTTGTCATCGGAGTTTTGTGATTGCGCTATTTTATGATATTTCTTGATAAAGATAGATAAAATTTGATAGGAGGTTTCTTGCAGAGAACATGTTTTTAACATTTTTATTTTATTTGAACTTAAAATATGTTTTGTATTGAGGCATAGCGTCTCATTATAAGTTACGGCTGTACTTCATAGTGGTTAATGGAGTAGTCTTAGTAAATTAAGTCTTAGTCAAATTGAAAGTTGTGAATTTTATTCGAAACCTTGTTAAACAAGCAGTAATTAATAAGCAAGGTAATATACAAGTAGTAATTAATTTTATTATGTAAGGACATAAGTAAAGACACAGAAATGCGCAAGGCTACCTGTATCTACACATAGTATTGAAATAGTCTGTAAATCACCTCTCAAATCTCTCAAAAAACCGTTTCCACGATGAAAACTGTAAAATGCATCGCATTTCATCTACCATCACGGACACTGAAATCGTGCGAATGCTAAATCCACGTACTCCCTTCCACTCGACTAGAACCGGATTTGTGCGATTTTAAAGTGGTCGTTTTCATTGGATAAGTATGTTGTGATAGAACGGAAAATTTCATAACATTGTGAGCTTAGTCGAATCATTAAATAAAATAATACAACGCACGCTAATGGTTCTATTTTTAGTATTTGTTGTTATAACGGCAACAAAACTACATTATTTGTGAAAAATGCATGTTTTTATTCTTTATAAAATACAGCCTGGTAACAGACAGACGGACGGACAGTGGAGTCTTAGTAATAGGTTCCCATTTTAACCCTTTGGGTACGGAACAATAAAATACTATCGGTCTCTCAAAGCTTAAGCACCGCGTCCTCATGGGCAAAGTGTGAGCAGCTTACAGTTTATTATAAATTAGCCACACTACGTCTTTGGCTATGTTTCGTTTGGCGACGTGAATTTAGTGACTATAAGTCCGTTCTATGCAAATCAAACTCTGCGCATTAAAACCAGTTCTATCCGGTAAATACTGGACAAAACCGGGTGCCGGATACAATTCTGCCACCATTTTGTTCCGGATTAGGTGCCGCGGGTCGGCGGAATAGCCGCTTTTACGTTCGCAAAGTTAAAATTATAATTTCTAACGAATTTTGTTATGTTACTGAGCTTTTATGGCTTTCATTGTAAACGCAGTTGTTGGGGTAACTAATAATTAATGTTATTAAAAAGCACTCAGAAGTTCACTGGATTAAAAAAAAGTATCATAACAAAACACGATTACGAGAAATTTCTATTTTACTGTTTGTCATTAGATTAATATTTAAATAACTTTTGTTTTCGAGATATTTGTAAATCAATCTACTAAACTGGTTCTGATAAAATTTGCATTGGATCTTGAAAATATACGTTTTTAAATAATCCAAACCATTCTTCTTAATGGTCCATCCTTACTTAGGAATTGGGAAAACATAATATAAAAAACGGCGATTTTAAAAATATTTCTTTTTACCGGTCGTAAGTCGGTTGAAAAATGTTTATTTGAGAATAAAGTCACGTCGGTTCTTATATCAGACAAGTGCTGGAACAGAGGAGCGGAGGTCAAAATCATTAGTTTTGGGTTTCTCCACTCATTATTTTGTACTTTAATACCACAACCCCTATTTTTAGAAAGTTTACCTAAGTTTAAGTTTTTTACTTTTTGCGCTTCAGATAAGAAACTTGTTATAACTCTTTTAATTTAATCATAATCTTACAACTTATTTTTTTATTCGCCTTTTGATCTTTTATAATCTGTACCATCTTTTGATCAAAGTTTCTGTAGTTGACCGAGTAAGCAAAGCGTTAGTGGTGAAATGTTTTATCGCCTGTCATATTTATCTATGTTTGTGTGCAAGAAAGTTTGTACTCGCACACAGGTCGTAGTTTATAAACAATCTTGAAAAACTTGTAGTGTACGGGTTTTACAAACTTTTTGAATTTATTAGTCATCAGAGAATTTGAATTGGGAGAATACGCCTTTCTTATATTTCTCTTAAACACAAGGAAGTTTAGTTGAAAAAAAACACAACAAATTTATACGAATAAACTTTATAATAAATTTTATCATGAAGGTTCATTTGATAAAGATCTATACAATAATTTAGGCAAAAACTTCGGTTTTATTATTAATTATTTCGAAGTGTCTCTTTCTCTCTATGGGTGTGTAAAGTTATCAGTCTGTGGATCTGCTCCTGAACGCATGAACCAATTTCATTTTTTTTACGATTGAATTAGACTGGAATGTTCTTAGCTATTTTTGATAAAAACAATCCAAGATGTTGCCACAAAATGGTGCATTCCATATTTAGTCAACAACACTTATACATCTCAATATGGGTATCAAATGAAAGGGCTCGACTAGTAGAATAATACCACACACTCTATGATATTCAGATCCAAGATGGCTGCCACCCCAAAATGGCGAACTCTTGTGTCGGGTGGTTTCCCAAATATTTAATTAAATATACCTAGTAACAACTCTATTTATACGTCCGTGATTGAAAAGGACAGTTGAAATATTAAGATACGACTACCACTGTAAAATAGCATGACATTTTTATATTATAGTATTATGAAGTGAGAAAGAAAGAAAGAAAGAAAACGTTTATTAAGACACACAAGACACTACAACAATAACAACAAAGATAAGACAAATAAAAACATAACGACATTAACACATAACATTAATCAGTGTTTTACTCTCACTGTAGAGACAAGTGCGTCAAAAAAGGTCATAAGCTCAGAAGAAGCCACAGAATTCACCGCAGCGCTGACCTTCAGCTCTGACCTTCAGAGATACACAAGATCATAATAGACAACTAATGTTAGAACAATTTTGAAGAATAAGACAAATAAGTAGTAGGTATAAGACAAATATAATAAAGACTGGTGCACTATAGTCCTAGAAGAGACAAATGGAAGGAAGGTAAGAAGAAAGAAGAAAGAAGGCCGTTGCCCAAGAATGGGACATGATAGGCTCTTAATAATAATAATAACAGTAGGCAAGCGCATTGCGAATACATACTGTAATGCTTATCCCATGGGGTGTAAATAAATAAATAACATAAATAACAATGCTCTACCTTTGCTTTTCAATCACAAATAACCTTTCTTTCTTTCAGAAAACTCAGGTAAATAAGAAAAGTAACAAGCAAAAGAGCTCTGAGAGTAGTCGGTCCGACTGACATCTCCTAATTGTAGCAAGAAAACCGTCAATTACAGCAGACAATAGGTAATTTGGCTGACACGACGTTAATTCTCTCGCCTGTGTTTGTGGGAAAAATTCGTGCGTAGGAAAGTGGTTTTACGTCCAGACTTTGCTGTTGATATGATGTGATTTGCCGTGATATTGTTAGTATATTGTATTAGCTGTTTTTGTATTACGTTTCATCAAGACTGATTTGTGATAAGAAATTAGAAGTAAAGTATTATTATTAAATAGATAGATAGATCAACGCTTTATTGTAGACATACAAAACATAACAATATATAAAGGAAGCACAACTTTATTTTAACTATTTTCATTTCTTTATTCCTACGCTCTAATAATGTAACGGACTCTTAACAATAAACGTATGATTATTAAAATAAAATAAAAAATTAACGTGAGATCAGTCCAAGGATAATCATAAAAAATTGATCGTACACTTTTGGCAACAAAATGCAATTAAGTTTAAATATTTTTTTAATATTTGTCTTTATAAATGAGAGAATAACGGATGCTTTATCTTGTTGTCAGCGAGAGAAAACGAGAAATATTTATGTTTTTATTTTGTGGTTCTTCCTCATCAGCTACACACCTCACCTTATTATTTCTCTTTTTTCTATTATCTGACTTTCTCAACAAGAGTCTCGCTTTGTTCTTCTTTCGTTCTTTGCTCCAGGGCATCTTCAGGAGCTGTTGAATAGTCAAAGTCTCCTAAGCATGCCTTCTGCAAGGCAAAACACGTGCCGAGGAAGTAAGATACTGAAAAAAAGAGATATAATAAGGTGAGGTGTGGAGCTGGTGAGGAAGAACCACACAATAAAAGCAAAAAGATTTTTAATTTTCTCACGTGTTCGTATTTCCGCAGTCGTAATTATAATCTAATAACTCTAACAATTATCTGTGTATTTCTTCAATAAATAGCTTTTTAATAATTCAATAGGCTTATTTATGACCGCTACTCGCCTGGTGTAGAACAGTAATAGATAACCCACGCATATCTAAATTATATGATTTAAAAAGATACTGTGGTAGTAGAAGTGGTATTAATTGCGGGACAACAAACTAGGTTTTGCTTTGGCAGAGTTGAAGAAGCGAACTGACAAAATAAAACCAATATTGCTATCACTTGTTTCACTTCTATCGCCTCTAACGTTACGAGATACCACTACTTTGCTTATACTAGTAGTTATTAGGAAAACTTCATAATAACTATATTTTGTAGCGATGACGGCCGTGTGATTGCCGTGCAAGAGGTACGAGGTTCAATTCCACAAAATATGCAAAAAGAGCTTGAGCTTTGAGGTGCAGGAAAACATCGCAAAGAAACCATAGCATGGTGGTAGGGTGTTTTCTAACGCTCGCCTGGCTAGCTGCAACCCTCAAGCTGAAAATCTGTCGCCAAGCACCTAACGGTGCGCCGGCAGCCTTCCTTGAGAACCGGTGTACTCATATTCTAGACTAGGCATGCTCCATCTAGGGCTACAGTGTCGCTGACTTGCGCGATCGAGCGAGCTTGAGGTCAAATGCCTATCTGAGTAGAATAAAAAAAATCGACGGCGAGTTCTACAACCTAGCAGTTTGAACAATTAAACTAGAAGCAGTCCGTTTCTAGCAAGTCCGTCGAACCACTCCGCACTTGGGCTTGAAGAAATATTTCTTCCGTCAAATTATTGCTATGCTAAAATTTAAGTTTTTGTAATAAAAACTAGCTGTGCCGCAATTTACCCGCTGTAGATATTTGAGCATAACATGGGAATACTCCAATAGCCTGTGTGTTAATCCAGGATATATACTTCCTGCGCGCCAAATTTCATTTCAATTTGATTGAGCCAGAACTAGGAACAAACAAACACACAAACATAAAAAATATCGTCATTATAATATTAGTGCGGTGAGACTTATTAAATTCGCAATGTGAATAGAACAATAGATAAAATATTGAACTTTTCTATTCAGTGAATGAAATTTATTAAACTGTTATTAAAATACCCAAATTCAGTACAAAACAATAACTGCTACAGCCGTAGACTCAATTAATATTCAAATTACCAGATATTGGCATTGAATAACACACACCATTGGTAAACTTAGAAAGTTATAAATTGTAAAATTTGCGGTATGTAAGAACGTTTTTTTTTACTGTCTTTAAAAAGGAAGAGTGTTATCACACTAGGTTTGACTCTAGTTTTTACGGCTTAACCGATACGGCAAAATATTTATTTTTTTCTTCCAAAAGTCTCAAGAGTTGCCTTGAATGGATCACTACTTTTAGCTATAAGAATGTTTTATGTTATGAGTCTTCTACTTCTCGTGTACCTGTACATTTTACCAAAGTTGGTTTAGAAGATTAAAAATATTAATAAAATTTTATAATAAGCAGTCACATTTCTTATAAAATTTTAATTATGTTGCCTGTAATACCTCCGATTTCGATACACTACTAAAATTTGCATAACTGTCTAATAATTGACGACCCTTCTTAATACCCAGGTCTTATTTATATTTGAGCTTTGTTTCATTTAGAAATCATATTCGTGGGTTAAAGTAGAACTAACTAATACTAAAGTAGATATTGACATCTAATGAAAGAGAAAGTTTGTATTTGTGTATGTTTGTTACTTAGTTACGCTTTAACGGCTGAAAGGATATAGATGAGGATTTATACCCCAGATTAATACAAAAGATACTTTGATCCTAAAAAATGAAGTGTTCCCATGGAATGATCTAATAAGGCACAGCTAGTTGTAAATAAATTCTCTCTCGTTTGAAATCTGGCATAATGGACTATCATTTATAATATGTTAGTCTCGTTAACATGTTGATATCGTTTGTATGTGCTAGTTTTGAAGTAATTTGGTATACTACAGGGCCCTTGTTATCTAACTAATAATGAGATTCCTTGCTGAAAACGACGCAATATGTTCAAAATCAAATTATTTTATATGTTAGGAACATGGTATAATACACACAAGATCTTAAAGTAAAGTTAATGAGAGCGCATATTCCTTGCCTGTCAGGATGCAAATTTATTGGGTTTCTTTTCTTTTATTGTCGACAGGCTTGCGCTTGACCGCAACTCACCTGTAAAGTGATGTAAAGTGACGATGCGGCCTAGGATGTAGCTGGCCTAGAAGCAACTTGAAGATGACTTGTGATGTTATTCTAATGGTGCAAAACGAACGCGTTATAGTGACAGAATTATATTAAATTCGATATTGGCTTAGTAAATGACGTTCTAAGTGAGTTACTACTACGCACTTGGAGTTCTTTAAAAAAGTGATTGGAGACTTTCATTACGGCGAGCGCTGTTATAACTTTTTCAGTTAATCGATTTAAAAACGCTGCTTTCTGGCAGTAGGTTGATTTATTTAGATTGTTTGTAGATCGTAGTATATGGACCGATTAGCAATTTTTTTGTTAAATTGTCATTATTTATTCTAAATAAAGGCATTTGCTTAGTTTTATTTATTATCAATGTCAAACACATATATAAATACAAGTAAATAGCATCCAATATTTTAATCCGTATAAGCACAGGACCGAGTCAACAAAAGGATTTGTTAATCAGGCAAAAATCGGGCTCCGAAAAATTGGGACCCGTTTTTCGATAACCTTTTAGGGTTTATATCTTGTATTTAATAGACGAATTTGGGAATAAGCCAGCGGAAAATGAGTTAATACAGAGAGTTAGAGAAAGAGTTATTTTTTTGTCGTCATGAAAACCTTTTAGGCAAGTATGGTACATACCTAACTCCATAAATTACTATATTGAATATTGAAATTAATTTTATAAATGGAGAGGTTCTCTATTCCACTGTTTTTTGTATTGATTTATTTATTAGAGAAGTCAAGGCCTGATGGACAAATATAAAATTGATCAAAATCCAAGATTTTATTTTCTTGGATTTGAAGTTTTTATAGATTACTAGCTGTGCGCAGCGATGTTACTCGCGGAAATTTGATTATCGCACGAGAACACTGCATTTTTCGGGATAAAAAGTATCCTATGTGTGAATCCAGGACAGAGGTTATATTGGTGCCAAACTTCATCAAAATCCGTTAAGCAGTTTTTGCGTGAAAGAGTAACAAACACACATTATACTTTCTTAAAACTTTCGCGTTTATAGTATTAGCAGGATAGTATTTTACTAGACTAATCTCTCTTTTCATTCCCAAATTAAGGAAATAGTGAAATAAAAATCTGCCATTTTGTGGCAGCGCCATCTTGGTCCGATTTAGATCAAACATATTTAAGAATAAACGCGACTAATTCACCTCTCAAAAAAAACAAAATTAAAATCTGTTAATATATTTGGCAGCTGCGATGCCTCAGACACACGCAATGACAGGTCATACTGCTGGCACCCCGTAGTTTTTGCGTCGGGGGTTAAAAAGGCTGGTGTGAAATCCAAAGCATCAACTAAAAAATATATTTTTATATATGCTATCCTATATCAATGAACTCGCTACACCGTAGTGCGTTGCGCTAGAACGCAACGTATCAAGTTTGACCCACCCAAAGAGTGGAGCATACCGTGTGCAGCGCAGCCCAGTGCACCACAGCACAGCACGGGTACATAGGGAACATTATGGGGAATGACATACCAAACGCACGATGCTGTACAACTACGTACGCCACCGCAAGTCATACCCACGTCACTAGGCGCGTATACGTCCAGTCATGTTTGACACTTTCCAAAAGAAATGTCAAGAACGTAGCAGCAGTGCAAAATACAACAGATAAAAATGGCCGGTGTGGCATCCTACGCAACGCGCTGAACACAACGCGATGCGCTGTAACGTAGCGCGTGTCGTGTCCCTAAATGGAAATTTCGATGACGTATAATAAAAAAACTATAGTTACAGATGAAACGCGGAACTCGTTCCTTACAAATAACCATTTAAATTCTTCTAACTGTTTGAACATAGTGAAACACAATGTCAACTGAGAGCAACAAAAACTAAAGCTTGTTCAGTTCTAGTATCCATGGAAATTTATTTCATTTGGTAAAGTGAGAATGAACTGTGTTGAATAATGTATGGGATTCTTTAGGTCGGCCGCGCTAGCTGGCCACTTGCTTTATTGACTGCGAGACTCACAGATAGAATACATTCTAAACTAGCTGTGCCCCGCGGTTTCACCCGCGTAGTTCTACTTAAAATTAAACAAACTAAAACTAATATCGAACAACTTTTTTGATGTCGGTTAAAAAGTATCCTATGTCCATCTCCTGGTTCTAAGCTACCTTCCCAACAATTGAATCGTTTCAGCCGTTCTTTTGTTAAAAACAGTGTAACTAACACGACTTTCTGTTATATATATATATATATATATATATATATATATATATAGAAAATATAGATGTAGAGTGGACGGCTTGATGATTTTTGAAAGACATGGGTACTTTACGTTCACAAGAGATTTATACCTTAAAGAACTGAAAACCAACCACAATTTGGCACGCAAAACTCACTTTGCAAAGCAAAATATCGTCTTGTTTTATCCTACACAGCTAGGCATTTGACTACAAGTTCGCACGACCACGGAAGTAAGCGATACTGTAGCCCAAGATGGAGCATGCCTCGTCTGGAATGCACTGGTTCTCAAGAAAGGCTGCCGGAATACACGGTTAGGTGCTTGGCGACAGATTTTTACCACTTGAGAGCGATAGGAAACGCCTTATAACCACTATGCTATGGTTTCCTCCACCGTTTATGTATACAAAATTTTTTTTTTAAAAGTAAGTCAATCTTCAATATAGACGACTGGCTGCGCTCAGCGGTGTTACTTGCAAAACTCTATTTTTTTCTACAAAGAAATATATCTTATGCTACTCAGTGCTTTCAAAAATTCTTTCACCGACTGAAATGGCTATAAGTTGAGAATTTTTGAAATCGGACCAGTAGTTTATAAATTCATTCGTTTCATACAAAAATATAATTCTTTCCCCTTTATGTACGTATTAGTGTAGATGTGTACGCGCCCCACCGAATGGAATATATATTAATAATTAAATTATTAATACAATATTATACTAACTTTCGTGTTTCGTATAAGTTCTTTTACAATAAAAACTCAAAACAATAAATATTATAAAAAATCTTAAATCTAGAGTGCCGCCAGCAGCGGGGTAGGACCCAAGCTACGGGTGGTAGGGACTACAGAGAGAGGAACCTCCTGACAATACGTGCCGTATCGAGATCACCGCCCTCGAAACGGCACCTCTACTAATTATTATTAGTTAGAATATATATTAAATAATCAGTATAATATTATAAAAATATTATAAATTTATATAATAATATTACTAATATCAGATCGATAGATCAACAGTGATAAACGAGCTTTAATTGCTAATACGTTTTTTATTGTAACATACTTGAATGTAAGATAATAATCTACTGAAGACAAGAGAGCTGGCTTATTTCCTTGCTCCAAGGATTTCTGTAGCAATTCAAGGCGGGAATGCTGCCAGCATTCTTGGGACTTTGCCACACGGTCATCATTTTTTTTTTTTAGAGTTTTTAACTATTGTTTTCAAAAAACTGTATTCCTTTTTTAAATAATATAACCGTTTTTTCTTGAGAGCATGGGATCCATTTGCATATTGATACCGATATATATTTGGCTTATTCCCGCGGCTCCGCTTGCGTTAAGTTTAGATAAAATAGTAAATATTTATACAAATATATATATACCCTCCCGACTTCGACTTACCTCTGCGCAAATCAAATTGATCCGTCATTCAGTTGCTTAGGAGAAGACGAACAAACAAACCATTTAGCAAATATAATATGTGAAAAACTTCCTGCAAAAAGTTTGATTGACATGTAATTTATTTTGAGCACGATTAAAACTAACCACTTTAATTTTGATATGAGAACATTTTTGATTTTCAAGCCACTTCGATTATAGGAGGTTCTATTTGTCAAAATCTGTTACAATATAAGATGAGATGAGATGAGATGAGATGAGATGAGATGAGATGAGACGAGACGAGACGAGATGAGATGAGATGAGATGAGATGAGATGAGATGAGATGAGATGAGATGAGATGAGGTGAGGTGAGGTGAGGTGAGGTGAGGTGAGGTGAGGTGAGGTGAGGTGAGGTGAGGTGAGGTGAGGTGAGGTGAGGTGAGGTGAGGTGAGGCGAGGCGAAGCGAGGCGAAGCGAGGCGAAGCGAGGCGAGACGAGACGAGACGAGACGAGACGAGACGAGACGAGACGAGACGAGACGAGACGAGACGAGACGAGACGAGACAAACAAATAAAAGCTTATAAATATATACTAGGTTTTTTATGTTAGACTTTATTATGTTTATTTACTATTAACAGAGATCGCTGACCATTGTATCTATAGACTGACAAAATCAATACACTTTTATCTACACACTAGTTCCACAGACTCGTACAAAACGCTTTGTATCTACTTTTATGATATTGGCTGCCAAGTTGTTACACAATTAAAAACAACACACCTTTTTTATGATATATACAATAATATGAAATCAAAACAATAAACGCGTCATTCGTAAAATTTAATATTGTCTCGAATCACTTTCAAATTTCAAATCAGAACCCCAATTTTAGCCTATGCCTATGTTTTGGCGACAATACAAATACTTTCTCATAATAACATTAAAATACAAACAGCAAAATGAAAAGGAAATTTCATTTTGGAAAATAAACGGCCAAGTTAGCATTTGTATCCTAAATTTTAATACGGTTATAAGCAAGTTACACTGTAAATGTTTGCCTAAATTTTGTCATAGTAGTGGTTTTTGCATACCGTTGCGACTCTAACCGATTCCGAAAACGTCGAACGACTTACTATAATAAAAGTCTAAGCTGAATAACACAATATAACTCAATAAAATGTTATGCATTATGCTTTTATTTCAAGAGATATTATGTTAATACAGTAACAAACATTGAACCTCAAATAAAACAAATTCTGTTAGCTGTGTGAAAGGTCTGCAACTGAAAAACTTTCTTAAAAATCTTATAGCTTAATTACAAAAAAAATGCATACATTTTTGACTAAAAATGATCGTACGGCACAAATAGACATCTACCATTTTTATAGCACTTATTTCCCTATAAGTTGACTTTGTTTAGTTGGAAATAGACTTACCCTACTACTGCTATATGAGTCAACGTTGTGTAGTTGTATGTATACTTTCCTTTTTTTAACCGTTACATATTACACGTGTCCTAAAAGTTCCAAAAAGTTATTAAACCTAGAATTCAAGTGGCGACGATAAATGCAAATGATCAATCATTGTAGATATTAAATTTGTTTAAAGACAAGTTGTAGCCAAAGCTACGATTTTATAACTTTTTTTACCTACCACATAATAATATAAACGGGCTAGACTAACAGATTTATTTATTAGGGGTGTAATAAGTCTAAAGAGGATCACTATACTCTTCTGATTGAAAAAAAATACAATAGGATCAACTCTGAATTTCAGAATCAAATCAGCTGATTCATCTATATTGTTGAAGACTTAGAAACTTTTTGTGAAAGAGATATTTTTTTCTCAAATTCAGGGTTGTTCCCAAGTTTCAGGTAGTTAGTAATTATGTGTTTAGTGACCACTTTTTGGCTCTAACCTTTAACCGATAACTCTGTACAATATACGCAGGCAACTAAACATTTTTAAGTAGGTATCGACCTACTTAAAAATGTTGGGTGAATGCGAAAACCACTACATGGCGTATTTCTAGCTTGAGCTGGCTCAAACTGAGTTCGTAATTAAGGCGAGGTTTCGTGCTCTCTTGAACTTGAGCTCTGCAGTTTAATGGTGCATAGAGTTGGATTACCGGGTTAATGAATCAACTGTGACTAATATGGTTGAGTGTTTTTGAACGCGTCTTTTAAGTGAATTAAATAAGTTTTTTTAATTTTTTCTAAGTTACTAATGACGTGTATTTGCCAGGCATCATACATTTTTGACTCAAGTATAGATATTAATTTGAATACCATACTATTCAACCAACTACTTGAAACGTTTACACTGATTTGTCTGATCTAAAGAAGCAATTAGCAAATATTACAAGGCGTTTTTGAGTAATTGGGAAATATACATAAAAAAGATTCAGAAGACTTAAGACAGCATTCCAAACCTCGTCTTTTGTTAAATTGGTTAAAGATACTTCTGTAGCTAGATTTTAGTAGACTTTTCCAACCGGATTTGGAAACTTTGCTTTTGAAATTACGCAAAGCTTGTTAGAAAATCCTAAATTATATACTGAAAATCGTTTCTCAATCTCCAAAAAACAGGATAAATTACATTCAAAAGTTTTCATACCGAGCTTTCTACGAAATACGCTTATGCAAAGTTATTGCATGCAGATATGAAAGTTTAAATAAGGATATATAAGTCACAATAAAGTGCTCGTTTTCCGTTATAATATTCCAAACAAGTCTTCGTAGAAGTTGTTTCGTTTTTTTATTAAATCATTCGTAAAATTAGTTTGATTTGTAGTTAGGAGTGATAGTGATTATGTTATTAATGTTATTTCTAGTTATATAACTTTGTAACATTTTGACTGTGGACACGAAAATGACTGGGTTTTATAAAGTTGTGTTCTAACTTTCGAAAGATTGAACCGTTTTTCTTTGGATTGGTGAATTAGTCTGGATTATTCTTAGCTATGTTTGATGAATATTGGTCCAAGATGGCCGCCGCCACAAAATGGCAAATCATTTTTTTTTTTAATTATTTGTTTGGGGGGTTTTATTATATGTGGTACTTATTGTGAAATTTAGCTGAATTGAAGGTCTCTAATGCACGAATGACTTAATTTTTAGAACAAAATTACATAAAAAATTACCTTATCAATATGTTTGTTATGTACCTAATTAAATATTTAACGTTCACTTTCGCTTAAACATTATGTTTGACCACCAACTCTTAATATGGTAAAGGCGACCGTAAAAATAACAATCTGATAGGATTTGTAAAGGATTTCCAACTTATTTATTGATATTGTATATCTCGGAAACAGTTTCTGACAAATTGAGAACTTCCTCTCTTTTTTGAAGTCGGTTACAAAACTACCCCTAACCTAATAACTACGCTTATTTGAATTAATTACAACCAGTACCACTGAATGTATTTACTCGCGATCTTAATAGTCATTAGTTTGCATATTATCTCTATTTGTAACAATTATGTGGCTAATAGATATTCGACATGAATTCGGAAATTTAAATAATTTTGATTAAGTTTCCTTATCGTTTTTACTCGTAGTAGCATAATAATGTAGATACATTATGGTACGAATATTTTTAAAGTATAACTTACATAAATGATCACAAAAAAGTAGATAGGTACCTATGTTAAAAATTTAATCATTATTTCCATTTTGTTTTATTTTACACGCATTATCTATAAATATGATAAACTTTAGTCGTTTAGAAAAACTCATAGTTCATTTAATGATAGCGTTTTATTAAACAAAACTACTGACACCTGTAATGTAAAGTAAAACGTGAATATGCGTAATTAGACAAAACACCAGCATTTTTATATTCTATAAAAACTAATAACGTGCAAAGGCACACCTTTAAACCCATGTATAATTTTTTTTTGATGTACGCTATTCCACTCTCACGACTAAGACGAATTTATTGACACCACTCGCATAAAAATACGACAAGCCGTTTAGGCGCAGGGGCGTGCCAAAACATACACCGCATAAAACATATTCATAACCTCCTTCATTCGCAGTTGGGTAGAGAAAAAAAACGTTGTCTTGTACAGAGACACAAAGTTAAAGAACTACTGTGCGTAATGAGATAAATTACAAGTTTAAGAGCGAGGCGATGTTTAGTATATTCGAAGAAGTGTCCAAAAACTTATTTATTACACCAGTAGCCAAATAATGTCCACAAAGCGTTAGTTCTAGCAATCAATGTAGTGCCAGTAGCCAGCGGGCAGTCTCATTACCGTGCGACAGTGTGGCCGGGATCTTTAATCAACTGTCTCGCTCGAATGATTGGAAGGACATTTACACCATACGATGACGTACCTGATAACGTACTACGTAATTGCCAACATTTTAAATTTATTGACCCCCCCCCCCCATTTTTATTACCATAATGGAAAGATCAAGTAAAAATAATGCATCCCTTTTTAATTTACTCAGAATTAATTAATTAATTATATTTTTAGCGATTTTTGAAAATCTAGGTAAACATGCGAAAATGTTGTTCTCATACAAAGCTCGTTAAAAAAACAAACCAAGAACAAAAAATACATATAATGAGTGATTGATTTTGCGGGCTGAGGACTTCAGTTATCTTCGTTAAGGTAAGTGCTAATTAATTCATGTCGGGTTTTCACAATACGAGATTCAGTGAACTTTATCAGGAAGGAAACGAGAAGTTTGTGTTCACAATGATGGCATCTCAGGTACGCGTGAATAGCCGTGCTGTTAAACATAATAAATCAAATACACATTGGATTTCTAAAATCAAATTTGTAATTAATTCTTAATGTTATGTACATGAGCGAAAAATTCATAGGGATCCGGGTTGTCAAGTTTGTTAGTTGAATTGCCTCAGAATTACAAGTGGACCTTTTGTTGTCTCCCTATATATACAAAAAAGTAAGACCTGACTCACTGAGTAATATTTGCTAGAAATCAACGCATAGTTTAAACCGCTGAACATCAACTTTGCATGGTTTATTCATTATAGGGTCAAAGTTTGAAACCTTTTTCAATTTTATGACCCGGACAAAGCACCAGATGACAGCTTACAAGACTCAAGATTGTTATTGTTGGAAGCATTATGCGGACAAAATTCTGAGAAGCAATACATTTTTGACCTTGTACTATCGTGTCGTGTAAAATCACCTTTAAATCCAAAGCCTCGGTTTAATCGAAGTTTATCTTGTAGTTTGAAATACAGTGTCCAGAAGCCGGGTTGCTGCTAATGTGGAATGCTTGTCGGTCCGGCCGATTCACTGCAGCTGACCGTAATAACGGTCAAACCTAGGATATTTAGGATAGTATAAAGTATCTTTATTACCAAAAACAAATGACTAATGGATAGTATTGACTTCAACAAAAATTATATGTTTATTAATGGTTTTAATTTTTAAAAAAGTAACGATACACTGTTGATGATCACAAAACTAAACATTAGAAAGTAACTAAATAGTTACTTTAATATTATTATTTTGTTATAGGAACTTGATAAGTGTGCAAAATTTCGAATCTAAGAGTGTGAAAATTATATAAACATCAATACGTACTAAGCTGCTAATAAAAGCGTGTTAAAAAATTACAACTGATAAAAATCGACAGACGCCAATACTAGTTTTTCAGTATATTTGAGACAGTTTTACATATTTATAAAGTAGGAGTCTAATATTGTCTAATTACATAATGATAAGTCATATAATTTTGATATGATAATGCGTCAACATAATTTAGGAACAGATAAAATCATCATACTCGACAATTTTAGCACGTGATAGTTTTTTATTGGTACATAAAAATTTTAAATGATTTATTAGCTTTTCATTGTCTTATATTTTTACAAATAGGTATCTGAGAATGAATACTTAAGCCAAACAATATTACAATTTCAACGGTAATTTCCTCTTTAAAAGATTAACAAATTAATTTTACTCTTACAAATATTAATTAACAAGACGGATACAGAATGAGTAAATACAAGTTAATACAAGCAGTCCTAAAGTGGGTCCCGAAATGACGCCAAACATTCTTGAGAATATTTTTCCTTAAAATTCTACAGAGACGAGGAACCATGTTTTACAGAAAAATGCCTGTACGACGTAACGCGTCGTGAAATGAGAGACACTTGCAGCCAGGGTTGCCATGGCTACTTTGTTATTTTATATTTAGCTCTTGTCAAAGATTTATGTAAGATCGAGTTTTATATGCAAGCGTAATTTATAATATTAGACTTCTGATCAATAAACATAGTTAATCAATCGAGTCGAGCGTTCTTTAGACGAAATCTATCTCTATTGTGATGTTTTAGCTTTTTTTTATCCTACACAGCTTACATTTGACCACAAATTCACACGAACGGAAATCAGCGATACTATATCCCTAGATAGAGTATGCCTAGTCAGGAATACACTGGTTCTCAAGAAAGGCAACTGAAATACACCGTTAGGTGTTTGGCGACAGATTTTACAACTTGAGAGTGGCAGCTAGCCAGGAGAGTGATAGGAAACGCCTTAATGCTATTTCATCACTATGTTTTTCGGTAGTTCAAGCTTTTTTGCATATTTTAAGGGATCGAACCTCTTAAAAAATTGCACGGCATCGAATACACTAACCACTCAACCATCTTTCTTACTACTAGCTGTACCTATTCTTGTTATTCTGCTTTATTTTTGGTGTCAGCGCAAGAAATTGAAAATATTTTGCCTTTACAACGTGGTTCTTTTTCAACACTCTCACACCTCACGACGTCAGGTGAACACAAAGGCAAGTAGACTTGGTTTCCTTTTGACAGTTCGCTGCTTCAACACTTTAAAAATCGTTTATTACCATCATTATTTTTGTGCAATGACTTTGCTTTCGTTTTTACATTTTTCATGTATAACTCTATGGTGGCATTGGGCAGACTTGACCTTTGCATAGGGCGGGGCGAGCCGGGACGGTCTCTTTTACCGTGAACGATAGACAAACGCAATCCTATACTACCAACTTGAAAAAAAAAAGACCCCGTCGCTAGTTTCTTTTTTGTAGTCAAAAATAATAAAAAGCGAAATCTTAAGTCATTGTCTCTTGCCGCCGGTCGACCAACGCTCCTTTGCCCTAAATAGCTCATTACGTCAAAAATCCTGTAGATTTTTCAGAGTTTGCGCCGCTCCATACTAACTCAAACTACCATGTGAGCTGTTAATGCTTAATATTATGATAACCCTAATACTATGAAAAAATTATGACACGTTATACGTGCATAGTTGCCTGGAAGAGATCGTTTCCGTTGGTCTCATATTTTTTCAGAATCTGTGCAGTAGTATTTTTTCAAATGAAAATAACTGAAAAATTGTGTACTGAATTGAAGACAGTTTATCATTATTTTTTAAATTGTATTTTCGTATGCGCAAAAGTAATGTTAACTAGAAATTTAAAAAATCCAGCAAGCAACAGCATCACCGGGGTGGGTTTTTTTTAATAAAAAGTGTTGTTTGTTTTACTGCTTTCTGTCAAAAAACCTGAACAACCCGATTTCTGAAATGAATCCTGAAAAACCCGAACGCGCGTTCGTACGAGCATACAGCTTTCGCACTTGGCGACACATTTAGCAGAAAAATACTTAATTCCGTCGCGAAGTAGAATTGAGCCTCCGACAAGAAAAGTGACACACTTTATACTACTGCGCGTTACCTTTGTGCTTTGGAATTTTGGGTTTTTTTGTATCATGCCTTTTTACTCGACTGCGAAAGAAGGAGGATTATGTTTTTCGAGTGTGTGTATGTATATTTCTTTGGCACGCTCTAGATTCTAAACAGCTTGTCTTATTTTATGTTAGTTGATAGAGTTGATAGATTTGTCTTAGTCGTGAGAGTAACACTGGGTATATTAAAATTAAAAAAGAAGAAATTAAGGATAATACAAAGGTTTACCGATTTAGCAGTCGGGTTTTTTCGAACTCGCTTCTAACCACTTGTTTCTTATGGCAATGAAGGTACTGACTGTTCGTAGTAGTTGAAGAGCAAACGTCTATCTATATTAATTATGAGTCCTGACTGACACGTCATAATCAACGTAGTAATAGGGCCTTCACCGCTAAACCTAAAGACATAAAATTTTAAGGGTATATTCATTATAGGTGAACTAAGAAAGGAAGAATGATGATGGAGTGGTAAGTAGGGTCGATTGCCGTACAAAAAGTACGCCAAAAGAACCTGAACTACCGGTAAAGGAAAACATCGTGAGGAAACCATAGCATGATGGTAGGGCGTTTCATATCACTCGCCAGGCTGTTATCACCCTCGAGTTGTAAAATCTGTCGCCAAGCACCGAACGGTGTGTTCCGGCAGCCCTCCATAAGAGCCAGTGTATTCCAGACTAGACATGCTCAATCTAAAGCTACAGTATCGCTGACTTCCGTGGTCGTGCGAACTTGTAGTCAAGTGTCTAGCTGTGTGGCATAAAAATAGGAATTTTGGTATTGCCCCTAACCGGATCAAATAGGGGATCAAAGTTTGAAACTTATTTGTATTCAATCTATAAAGCATGCAACGATACGTTTGACAGCTGTTAGTTGAAATATATTTGTTATAAAATCTCCTCCATAGTCACTCTACTGAGACTGGCTAACTGAATCGAACCGTGCTGGCCAAAATAAAGAGCAAGTTAAAACTTCAATTATTAAAAAAAAGGTTACACTTTTGCTAAATATACTTAAGCACGTATTTAAGTGATTACAATTTTTTTTGTTTGATAATTATAATGTGAATAAATATGTAATAAGTAAAGTCTTTGTTAAAAGAAGTTATACCTTCTTAACAAAGGTATCAGAGTTCAAACCGAAATCAATTTATATTTATTTAGTTATATTGCTTTAAAACTTTACTACTGGATCTATATTGATAAAATTAAAATGGGACATCATTTGAAGTACCCAGTATGGACATTTCAATAAAAAATAAATACAAATGAAGTCAAACAAAACAAAATACGAATGACTTGATTACCTCCTGTTCTTTGGAAGTCAGTAAAATAAGCCTCCTCAAGATGTTTAAAATAATCAAATAAACCTGCCCCCGAAAGTTAAGAGTTTAGTTTCAGAATAGTAAATTCTGAATAAAAATTCTAGGAAGTACCATATCAATTAGCAATATTATTTCCTGAATCCTTTTCTTTATTAAGTATTATATAAAAACATGTGTCACTACTTTAGGTAGTAATATGTAGGTACTTATCGTTAGCCAACATATCAACTATATCACAACCCTCTCCAGCAATAACGAAACGAAATAAACGTTTAAACATTCACTTCTGAAATTTTATCAGCAGGTTTACGGTTTTAATGTCATTTTCCACGCTTCCTCAATTCAAAACTATGGCCATTTCCGTAACGCTCGACCCAAAGCGATATGGGCCAGAACAACGTTCCTGCCGTGGACTTGTGGAAAAATCTTTCCAACATCATAGAACGACCAACTCTTAAAGACATTATTAATAATACCATAATTATTATTATAATAATAATACTATTATGATATGGTATTATATTTATATTAAAATTATATTATTTAGTGTAGGTGTGTAATACTGTGTACATATTACACAGTATTACACACCTACACTAAATAAATAATAGCTGTTCTTGGTGTTGTGATTTCCATATTTAAAAGATCAGATACGACGGGTTTTGAAACTTCACAACTCCGAAAATGAATCACGCCAAGTGAAACTTACGACGGTGCATCATTTTCAGTAACAAACTCTTGTTTAGAAAGAAGTCACTTATGAACTATGAGGTATATATATATATCAAAACAGAACCTGGCACAAGCATTTTTGACTCGTTTAACGTTGTTTTAGGTCTTTTATATATTAAACACCATATACATATATACGTTTCTATTAGCGACTCTGGTAAGGGCTATACTGAGAATGACGTCTGCTGTCAGCCGTCCAGAGACGGTGGTAGAGAATGGGTCGGACCTTCATAGACCACTATGAAGGACTGGTATGAAAACTTATCCCAAAATAAAGGAAAGTTTATCGTTTTATTTCTATAACATTTGTCAACAACTTGCGAGACACCCTACAAAAAAGAATTCGGGTTGAAAAGAATCAGTAAAGTGATGAGCATTCATTTTATAGTTCATAGAATTGCTTGTAAATACAATAACTCGAACTTTTACTTAGTAGTTTATGAATCAGAGATACCTCAGATATTAACCGGAATAACTCAAGGCTATTTAGAAGTACATGGCTAGTCAATTGAACAGCATACCAATCAGACGTAAAAATCTTACTTATATCTATAATATTCAATACAGTTACTTTCCACTTAGATTCTTCTAAATTAAATATTCCACTTTTCAGTTTAAAGCTGGCAACATCGAGCCTATTTAATCTGCTTACGGCCACTCTTAGTAGAGTGAAATGAGTACTATGGTCCGTGATTTGAGAGCAGTCCCTTCGCCCATTCGACTGATGGCTAGCCATTTGCCGCCATAGAGCTTGATGAAAAAAATAACCTCCTTTTGTTTCGGAGGCCTCGTGCGATAGGATTTTTTAAATTTCGAACGCAGGTGAACCTTTTTTTAATCTGTGATAACGTTTGATTGCTTGCGTTCCAATTTTTCGGTGACGTTCCTTTATTACGTCACGTTGTTTGCTATCAGAGTAAACGCAAAGTAGATTACATTTTGAATTTGGATATATTTTCTTACTGTAAAGGACAAACGATAAGTTATTGCAATTAATCAATGTACAAAAAACATGCAATTTTTTTTTTTAAATAAATTTTGTATCCAATCTAAATATTGTATATATGATATACAGGGCATATATTTACTGGGCAGGGATCTCCCCTTGTAAGCAATATAATTCCACGCTGGCCGATTTCGGAGACTTCACTTGTCACCTTTACCTTCACCGTCAAATCAAACGATGAGGGAAAAACTCAGAGGTGCATGCCTAAACCTGGTATCGAACCCCTGCCCTCTTCATCAAATAGTATACCACTAATTTAGGTTCTAACACTACTACATTTAAACACGTTTTATTTGATTTTTCTATGCGTGGTTTTTTACAGTGTCCGAATCTTGATATTTTTAATATTAATTTTTTTCCTATATTTAATTTTTTTTCTTAACTTTTGTAACAGTTAATTTTGCTGTTGTGCTATTGTCATAACTTAGTCCGGTTTAGTTTAGTCCTGGTTGTCCGAAAATAAATTATTTTGATTTTATTTTTGAAAATGGAGGATTTACCTTGACTTTCTAATATTTTCATTCAACATGATCTTGTAAAAGGAGTATGGAGGTACAGATGGTGGCAAGGACACTTTCCACATCCATTCTTACATAAAAATATTATGTTTTATCTGTAGAACCCAACCACGTATATTATTATTCTATGAATTATTATAAGAATTATATTCTATATTATTCTATGAAAAGATAACTTACCTCCAAAACACAATTTAACCAACTTCATAATGAGCGTACATTTTTCAACTAGCTCCAACAAAGTCACTAACGATCCACTATCCAACTTAGAGCGTTAGGTCCCAAAAACTAAAACAATATGAAGCCGAGGTAATCCCACTCGATTTAACTTTAGGGGTGCAAACTTTCAGACCCTTTGCACGCGCGATTTATTACGTGTGCTTGAATTTGCGTTGATTATTCTGAAGAGGGCGATTTTTTTAGGTTATGATTAACCCAAAATTTATAACTACCGAGACTGAACCTGCTTTTACTTTAAAATCAAAGCATTTTAACTAGGGTCTCCTAAGAAGAACTATAGTTAACCACGCGGGTTTTAGGGCTACCCTTTTTTTCGATAGCTATACAATACAATACAATATATCTTTATTGCACACCAAGAAAAATATAAACAGCAAATATTTGGGCGGCCTTATCGCCTAAAGCGATTTCTTCCAGGCAACCTTTGGATGGATCGGAGTAACTGCAAATAGTAACGCCGGTGGTGTACCAATAAATAAAAGAAAAAAAACGTGATAGTACATATATACATACACACATACATACATACATACATATATATAAATAAACAAATTTGTCTTTTTGTCTTTTAAGTAAGAGGGAGTTGTAGGATTAAATATTATTTTATAAAGAAAAGACAGAATATGAGAATTACGGCGAAGACGAATAGGTAACAAATTGAGCCTTTTTGATATTCAGAGATATGGTCATACTTGCGTTATCCAAATACAAACCAAATGCAGAAATTTTGTAGACGCTCGAGCTTGTCGAGTTGCTCTTCGGTTAAGTCTAAATAGCAAGCGTCTGCGTCGAGAAGGAGAGATTTCACAAGTGCAGTTTTAGTAGTAATCGGAAGGAAATTACGCAGTCTTCTTAGGGAAACTGTTGTGGTGTATGCACATGCCTGAACCTGGGAGATGTCTGATGCCTGAAATCCCCAACTTGCAATTTGGGCAGCGTGGTAGATAGTGTCTTCTCTTTATAGAAGAGATCCCTGCCCAGCCTTGGGATGCTATGAAATAAAATTAAATGCTGTGTAAAAACGAATATCCTCCCCACACATATCGCGTGTTTGTTTTTTAAGTCTTTGTCCTTCCTTAACCTTACTATTGCTTTTATGATTTTTTGTTTACTAACATCAATATTCTTGACATCCACTTATAGCACTATATTTTTTACTAATTGGTTTTCTTATATTTAAAGTTTTGTGTGTCCACAATGAAGAATCTATCTAACTTTACTGAAAAGAAACATAGCGTTAGTAACCCCGTATGCAAAAGCTAGTATCGCGACTAACCAGTTGGTAGCAACTCTGCCTTCTGCGCCGCTAGTCGCGGGTTCAATCCCGGACAGGTCAAACATTTTGTGCATAAACGTGTCTGCTTGATTTGTGTCTGGGTGTTTATTATGTATATAAGTATGTATAACAGTCATCAAGTTACCATAGCACAGGCTTTGCCTAGTTTGGGACCTGAAGACCTTGTGTGGATAAAAATAAAGTATATCTTTTTTTCAACGAGAATTCCTCCCTTAGAGTAGTTTATTCCCGGTTTTTACGAGCTGTATGTCGGTATGAATTCCCGAGCGAGTCAAATGACCCGGGCTATTGTTACGAGAACCTTCACCAGGTGAGGTGGCGGACGGTTTACACCTCTTTTATAAAGTGGAAACGTGTAATGTCAAAACTATTTTATGACTGAACTGAAACGTAGTTAACGTTTTCATTTACAAATAATATGGATGGATCAGAAAGCTTTTCTGATATGATAAATTGTTTATATAAACTAAATTAATATATCATTATTTATTTTTCATAATTCATATTTATCAGACGTCATGTGAAAAAAAAAACCAATCACGCACACCACAAGGAAGAAATAGCTCTCATAATAGTGTTTTTTTCACTTATAAATTAAGGAGGTAAAATTTAAAAGTACAGAATGATATATGAGGAACTACTATTAAGGAATAACAATCGGTATATTCTACTTTGTAGATCCAGGTGATATCACCCAGGTGAATAAAGTGGAAACTACGAAGATTTTAACTATAAGGAAACAGCTGATCCACAAAAAAAAATATCGGCCATTTATAAAATGCATGAAACAGCAGATTTCTTCTTCTCGAATTCAGAGTTGGTTCCATAGTAGATGTTGTTGTTCTCGAATTCAGAGTTGGTACCATAGTAAAAGTTTTTCCTTAGGACGAGTATAGTAACCCGTTTTGGCTTAGTACACTCCTAGCAGATAATCCTAAGCTTGTTTATATAAACATCCTATATAGTAAGTTTCTAACAAATAATAGTGAGATTGTGCAAAACTTTACTAACACTACTTTAACTCCTGGTTAACTCGTTGTTAACTCGATTTCGATTCAGTTCATCGGATTTAGCTTTCGATGTGTAAGTGAACTAAGTTAATGTTTTTATTACATTATTATAAAAGCGAAAGTTTGTTTGTCTGTGTGTTTGATTGTTGTTTGTTTCTCCTTCACGCTTAAACTGCTCAATGAATTTGTATAAAAAGAGATACTTCAAAAATGTATTGAGCGCCGGCCATGTCAGTGTACATGATACTATATATACGTTAATTTAATAATTAATCTTTAATCTATCAACCAAATTCAAAATAACGTAACTAGTCGCAGCGTATAAAATTATTTTGAAATTAAAATATTAAATATCTATAAAATATCTCGTATATAAAATAAAATAAATAAATATTTATTTTATTTTATATACGAGGCGATTTTTATGTTTTAGGTTTTCAATTTTGACATTTTTGACGGGTTGTACAATTGATAGACCTATGTGACAATAATTCCATTATTATTCACAGAAATTAGATATTTTTGTAGGAGACAATGATAATGAATTAGGCAACTGACGCAGGTTTCATTAATACAAAATATTAACCACATATTTAGGCATTGTTTGGTAGATGTACACGGTCCTAGCCGAAAATGAAACGAGTCCTTTGAAGTTTATACCTTGGATTAACGCATAGGCTATTTTTTATCCCGGAAAATGGAAGTGTTGCAATGGAATAATCAAATATATACCGCGCGTAAAACCGAAGAAAGGAGCTAGTATATTATATGTTATGGATGACCACTAAAAATATATTGTAATAGCTCCATTAATTTGGTTCTTAAAAATTACTTACAAAAGCAACTGTAAATTTAAAGTCAGTTTGTACTTTTCATAATTGTAAATTTTAATGAGTTATACAATAATTTTGCGTTCTTTAAGAAATCGCAACCTCTTTACATATATTTTTACTAAAGATTGGGTGTAATATTTACTTAAAATAAATTACTTAAATGTATCCCAAACGTTAGTAGGAAAGTAAGACATATGCGCGAGTACCAGCTTCCCAGACAATTTATACGTCCAAACTGAGAGACAAACAACATTTTTTAAACTTGGAACAATTAATTATTCGGTCAATATGACACAAGCTTAAACACTGAAACAGCAAGACCATCGCCTAGAGGTAGGCATAAAGGAGTTGATAACAAGAGCTAGCAAGCATGGTTACATTCTAACAGCGTTGCAGAGGCGCATTGGCAAAATGGAACCAAGATTTCAGATTTTAATTCTTCCATTGAATCATAAAGTTGTTAATAATACACATAAGATTCACAATGGACCCCGTCGCGTCGTGAGCAGATTTTTTTTCCATCAATCTCCCTAAACTATAATTACAGGGCTGCTAGAGTTAGCTATAGAGAGATGAAAACAACAACAAGCAAACTAGGTCATGCGTCTTGAGTCTACTACTTTGGTCATGGCTATAAATATATACAATAAACTACCTCGCGATATAAAATATATAGTAAATTACATTAAATTCAGGCGATCTCTAAAACAATTTCAAATTAACGAAGTCTACTATTCGACAGGCGAATACTTAAACGAAATGTCAGATACTAATATTAAAATTTAATTATTTAGTATAATGCTTGAGTTTATTTCTAGTTAGTCCTCCTCTCTCCTACTTATGTAAATTGAAAATTTTAGTGATTTGTTATATTACCAAGCTATTAGTAAAAATCCAAGATCGACAAAACAGATCTCAGATTTTTTTTCATTTGATTAATGGCATCATACGATTTGTATATTTGCCAGCGTCAAGTTTATCAATTTTCGAGCTATTAATCAATAAAGTCAAATATCAAGTAATAAGTCATCGTGGTCAATTTAAAGTCACATCATATACCCTCGTAAAGCGGTAGAGACTTTACCAGGGTTTCTACGAAGTTTCCGCGAACACGAAAACCACGTTATTCCGTCTATATATCGCTTGCCCACACTTGTGCACATAAAAACGACAATAATGGTTAATAATCCACCAATATTACACATTAAAACTTGCAGAATCACTAGATTTATTATTTGCATTAAATACACAGAGAAAGACGCCATTTATTCAGCGAACGCGGGAAAAGTCCTCTTGGATTTTTATTAATAGCCTGGTTTCTGACACTGACATAAGTAACTCTGCGGATTGTGACGTGCGTGACGTCACGTCTTTGACGGTGCTGTGTTGACAGAAGGGACCGGTTTGTGACAGAAAGTATTTAGTACCTAATACATATTATAACATGAGTTTTTGTGTAAGTAATGTATTGCAAATAAATATTTTTCTATTTCTTTCTATTTCCCTGCAAGTCTATCAAGCTACAATCTAACACTGTCTACCAGTGCAATGATCTACAGATAAGAAAAACAAACACATCGGGCTATCGGACAGTTCCTATACGAATGACACTCGCAAATGTCACGATTAGAATCATGGACGAGCGAAAAGGAAAATTCCTATTGGTTTAATGTTTCACGCACTAGTCGCGACACGATACAAACGATACATCTTAGAAATCTGGTCTATATATAACAACGTGTTACAGAAAGTTGTTACAATACTTTAAGTCTACCCATTAAAGTGAACCCATTGTCGAACAAAAATTTGCAAAATTTGAGAAAGAATATGGCTTACTCCATACGATTTGACCGATCACGTGACCCATTTTTGTATGGAGACCTTAATTATTTTCTCGAATTTCGCAAAATTTTCTTCTACAATGGATTTACTTTGATGAGTAGACTAAGACCCATAAGTATTGTCACACCTTTCTGTTACACTTTGTGTATATTCGATAAGATGTATTGTATATACAGGGTTGTCGTCTAGGGGTGTACTAAGCCGAAAGGGGGTCACTATACTTATCCCCAGGAATAACTGTCACTAAGAGATTAACTCTAAAATCAAGAATAATCCGTTCAAGCAGACAGCCAAAAAAAGAAACAAAATTTCTTACATCCCCTAATTTTTTAGCATTTTTTTGCTATTGCACAGATAGAATACACCTATTTAACAATTATATACCTATTTATATAAATATATATATAAATGGGTATATAATTCATACATATATATGTGTGTTTGTTACAATCATTCATAATAAATTTGAATAAATCGGGTGCAGTGAGTACACTCCAGCAACATCTATGCCAGTTTATTTATTTACGCAGTTCGCTCAGACCAATGGGTCCCCCAACGAAAATGAGTTTGGATTGAAAACGGATCTCTAACTATTTTGATTCCTCCATCGCACGCTTGAGACGAATCCTGCATTAAAATACACTTGAGACAGCGAATAGGATAGCTATGAGCTTGAAAAACGTTTTAAGATTATTTTGCTTTTTACCAGAAGGCAAAAGAAAGAGGGTTATTGTTTTCGAGTGTATGTATGTTTATATATTTTTTAGTACGCCCTAGAGCCGTAAACGGCTAGTCATATTTTTATGTGAGTGGTGTCAATAGATTCGTCTTATTCGTGAGAGTAACACTGGGTATATCAAAATTAAAAAAAAATAATTAAGGATGATACACAGGTTTAATGATTCAGTCGTGTTTGCGAACTTTCTACAGACTTTCTAAAAATATGGAGATACTGTATTCGACTTTATAGTGTATTGTTAAGTTATGGCCAGCTTCCCTTATAGGCATGAAATATGTAAAAAACGAGCGCAAACTTTATTTCTTTGATTCAAAGTTGTCAAAATAAAAACTCTTTCATGCCTAAACTTTGTTAAGTGGGCTCGTATCCCAGAGAAGGCTAAAACAATGGGAAGAATTTCATTAGATATATTTGAAATCGGTCTATTAGTTTGTTTATAAAATCACAATAATTAATAATATCACTAGAAGCTATCACTCGCGGTGTTGCTCGCGACAAATTTAAATATCAAAAAGTTTCAAACTTTGAAACGCCATTTGAACCCTTTAGAAGTTGAATTTTCCCCCCCTCCCACACCCTATAATTAATACACTCCACATATTTCATGTCTCAAGATTTAGAAGTTTAGGCTCTACGTTGATTCCTAAAAATATCAGCCAGTCAGGACTTACTCTTGTTTTACATATTAATTACAATTTAAGGCGTTAATGTATTTCTCACAAATGTTTGCTATATTGTTTAAAATAAATTATATGACTTAATTAATACATATATATCAGTTGTTATATATAATAATATTTTTTATTAAGTTTATTTGCATAACAAAACGTCTTACAAATTGGCCTTCTACGAGCAACTTCAATTTGCTAATACCATTGCATCAATAAAATTCATTATTTGCGTCAAATTGAATTTTTATAGGCCACAGTAAAGAAATACAGCAGACATTTTTATGATATAATAATATATTTTTACTAAATACGATGTGTTTTAGGGTTCCTTTGCTAAGAACATTGTCTTTCACCGTAGTAATACTAGCATAGTTTTCTAGTGATGGCATAAGTTCATTTGTTACCAATTTTCCAAAACAAAGAAAAGGTATTTTATTTGACTGTATTTTATTATTTATATTTGTAACCTGCTTTCTTGGTGACAGCTGAAGCAATTTTTTTTGAAAGGTTGATCTTCTGAAGTGTTCCTATTTAGTTAAATATTAAAATCGGTTTAGTGTTATGATTGTTAAATCGAAATAACTAAAAAAAACATGTATCGGCGCTTACCTAATTGAAGTCGGCAATTATTATTTTTTTAAAAGGTTAATATTATAATACTTATTTTAGGGAAAATGTGTTAATAAAAGCATTTTACCGGTTGTTAGTTTTAGGAATTCGTAAGTTTCTCTCTGTCTGTAAGACAAAAAATTATTAAGTAATTAAAAAATTGCTCAAGTGTGATTCGAACTCGCGAATTGCTAGATAGAAAAATTACGTTTTTTGTATGGAAGTAACGAAATTGTATACTACTATAAGCTCAGACATTACGATAATCTTTTCATTTGTTAACTATAACTTAGTATTTAAAAAAAAATGACAGCTTTTTTAAATTTTGTAATTTCATCTGTATATTACTGCAAAGAAACTATACTGTGGCAGTTTTTATGACAAAATGACAAAACAATTATTTTTAACACAGCTCCATTGACATGAAAAAAATATTGGGTCGGGTCAGACCCATTACATGTAAATGTTCATTGTCGAACAATTCATTTCAAAACAACGCTACACAGTTCAAAATAAAGTTTGTTCAATTGAACAAATAAATAATGAAGGAAAACATTGTGAAGAAATCTGCTTATTGGAGTAGTTAATATCTTTAAAAAACTGAATCATTTATTTAAAAAGAATTACATAAACTTTTGTCAATAAAAATTTTTTAAACTTAAAAAAAATATGTGTGTGTGGCAAAGTACCAAGAAACACCAATCAGTTTACCATTATAAGCATTTCCATATTAACCCGACTGCGAAAGAAGGAGGATTATGTTTTTCGAGTGTATGTATATTATAGTATATTTCTTTGACACACACTTGAGCCTAAACAACTTGTCGTATTTTTACTCGCATGTGAGTGGTGTCAATAGATTTGTCTTCTCCTGCAGATGGTCATAAGTTATAGCATCCCGCGATTTCTCTTGTTAGGATACGTGGGTCTCAAGTTTTTTCAGTCGAGTTTTTAGAAGTTATTTTTGGCCACATGTTACTCATTAAGTACGGAATCCTAAAAAAAATCTGTCGAAATAAGAAACTCTTAGAATAAAAAGCGAAATATTCGCATATTCAAAAGCTTACCATTATAAGCATTTACATATTTTACTATTGATTTCTTAGAGCAAGAAATGTATTTCGAAAGTAAGTTAACCAGCAGTTTCAATAGCTTCCATGCCGTTTTTCCCTGGTATCTCCGTAAGGGGAGACTAGAGGATACTGCTAATATCCATATCTCCATTTGTGGGGGAGAGAAAGACCTTTCATTTCCGGACTCGTGTTTCGCTACCATGTCTCCCTAAACTGGGGGATACTGCTTGTGTTCATTTATCATTTTCCGGGAGACAAAGATTTCCAATTTTCAGGTCCATTTTTAGTTCCATATCTCCCCCAGTGGGAAGACATAGGAACAAGATATATTAAACAACTCCTAATCAATTGTACTATGAAATCAATTCAAATTGGGATCTCTTCTACACTCGTAAGATATCAGACTAGAAACATACGAATATCAACACCCGAAGGGGCAATCTTACAAAGTTTTAATTTATTCTATAATTCAGCTTAACCTTTGTAATGTATAGAAAAGGTAGTGTTTAATATGTAGGTGTAATTTAGTGAAAGTTAAATTTTCAGTATAACTTCAGTCGTAACACTTGATTTGCGTAGTTTCGGGTACATAATGGTCTCGGAGGTGGTGACGTAGGCCTGTTAAACTAGAGTCAAATTTTCCCTTTTTAGTGTTCCGTACCCAAAGGGTAAAAACGGAACCGCTATAACTAAGAATTTGCTGTCCGACCACCGTTTTTCACTAGACTGTATCTCATGATAAGTAGACAGGTGAAAGGTTCACAGATGATGTATTTCTGTTGCTGCTATAACAGCAAATAGTATACATTCATCCCTGATGAAGTTCACCAAAATTTAACGAAGCTGGACCTTTCCAACAATCAGGTGCGCGTGAAAACCGGTCTTATTAAACAATACGACTAAATCACGCGTTAGTTTTCTAAATAAAAATGGTCCAACTCTATGTAGGTTATGTTTTTCGAGTGTTTGTATGTATGTATATTTCTTTGGCTCGCGCAAGATCCTAAACTACTAGTCATATTTTTATATGAATAGTGTTATTAGATTGTTCTTCGCCTGCAGATGGTCATAGGATATACTAGCTGCATTTCACGATTTCACTTGTTAATATACGTGAGTCTACAGTTCTTCAGTTGAGTTTTTTTTAAGTCACTTTTAAGCACTTCTTATTATTATTTTGCTTTCAGTTAAACCAGTTTTTTTTTTTAAATCTAATATAACGTAACTTTTCTAAAGCAGGATTTCCTACGTGATTCGTATGTTCAAATTCACACACATAAATACAATGTTCTCAACAGATTTATTTGATTAAGTGCGTTCGTATTCAAAGCAGAAGCTCTTTTATGTGTTTGGGCTGATATTTATCATTCTGATGGCAGCTTGTTTGATTTTATGGTGATAGTAAAAGAAAAGGAAATGTGTAACTGAATGGATTCAGAAAAGTGATAATTATTACTTTTTGCTAGACTCAAACACAAAAAACGAAGAAAGTCTCATCATTATAACATTTTTACTTGAATCAAAGCTGGTTTGAAAAAAAATATTTAGTCTGAAAAGGTCCATTTCACTTGGTCCGTTATGTTTTGGAAACTAAGATGACCTCCTGATCCCCACGGCACTAAAGTGTCGACACTAAAGGGCTCAAATATTAGGTCCTTACATATGAAATTGGCGTTTTGTCGTACTGGCCACTTTGATCTCAAATATCTCTTCTTTGGTTAGGGATTCCAATTTCAAATTTATACAGCTATTTATTCATACATTTGTATTTCGAAAACCGTAATTCATTTGTTTTGACCTCGTTTGGTTTTTTCTTTGCGTCACGCAGTTTACAAAATGGAAAACTTGAAATATCGCGTTATTTACGATTACGAGTTCCACCGTGGTACCAGTGCTGCAGAAACGGCTCGAAGGATTAATGATGTGTATGGCGGCGGTGTCGCAAAAGAAAACACAGTGCGTTTTTGATTCCAACGTTTTCGTTCTGGAAATTTCGACCTCCAGAACAAGCCCCGTGGACGGCCGGAGACTAAAGTTGCTAATGAAGAATTGAAAGCTATTGTGGAAGCAGATCCATCGCAAACCAGGTCCGAGTTAGCTGCAGGCTGCGGTGTTAGTGATAAAACTGTTTTAATCCACTTGAAGCAAATTGGAAAGGTGAAAAAGCTTGAAAGGTGGGTACCTCATGAATTGAGTACAGCAAACTGCTGCGTTACATGACTCAACCAGCACAATAATGAAGGGATTTTAAATCGGATCTTTCGGATATTTCAAGTTTTCCATTTTGTAAACTGCGTGACGCAAAGAAAAAACCAAACGAGGACAGAACAAATGAATGACGGTTTTCGAAATACAAATGTATGAATAAATAGCTGTATAAATTTGAAATTGGAATCCCTAATCACAGAAGAGATATTTGAGATCAAAGTGGCCAGTACGACAAAACGCCAATTTCATATGTAAGGACCAATATATTTATAGCCTCTACCGAGGCTAGCATATTTTCGCCGCTTGTTCTGCTCGGCTGAATACACCGTCGTCTCAAAGAAAGATGAGATGGCGCTGAAGTGTCAACGCATTACGCGTACCGCACAAGAGGCCTACCCAACTTTCAAGGCACAGGTGTCATTCCGTCAGGTCTTTTTCTATAGCACGCAAGACCGCTTTGTTCGAGCACAGCTGCAACGTTGGCAGTGGAAAAAGCCCGGCGAATTATATCATTTAGGCTATCGTGGCAACCCATTCGACTAGCACTTTTAGACCAAGGCTAATAACCATGATGACCGGTTTGATAACATGATATACATGACTTATGTATGTAATCAAATATCATAAAAACCTTCTACAAATCACACCTAAAACAAATCTCATTGACAAAAAGTTAGTTGTCACCGTTGTAGTTGATAAACAACTGCTGAAAACTGGTGCAAACCAGTTTCCAAACTTTTAAGACGTCCATTATATAACTTGTCAAGTTAAATTTACCGCCAGAGTATTAAATTAACGAAAATAGTTGTAAAAGTCTTGTGTCCTCGCAATTAAAAATGTACTGCAAAAGTTTACCAATAAATTACGAGTGAAAACTTGGTTATAAGGTCAGCTTCACACGTTGACTTATGCGGGTGGTTCTTACTTGACTGCGTTTATTTTTACTATTTAATCATCATAAAACAAAAAAGACATATTTCGCTAATTACGAAGGTCGCTGTCGATGGCTCCAAAAAAAATCAAAATTGATTTAACTAAATTTAATTATACAATAATCTTAACAAGTACTGCTTGCAACCGATGTTAGGTATACAATGAATAACTTAGAATTAATAATTATATCTACTGCACATTCCATGTAAATTGAGGCCACGGCAGTTTCCATCGAATTCGCTGACGCCGTGGAAACGCTGTTGCTGCGGTGCGGCATCGAGGGCGACGTCAGCATTCCTTTATGCGCTCGATGACGTAACACCTCCACCCCCAAATCGGCAACTATTTGAGAATTTTGAGATCAAATATTGCCGGTGTTCTCGATGGGGTTGTAGCGGCTGGATTCTCAGAATCCTCGTAGTGATGATCTTCGACTTTGTCCTTTTCCTTGTTGCTGGGATGATTGTAGTATTGTCGTAGGATTAAAGCGGCTGCTAATAGCGATGCAAGCAATATAATGCCGTAGACTGGTATTGTAGTATGATTTATTGCATCAATTGAGGCTTGTTTCAGTTGTATTGCTGGTTGCAGCATCACATGGTCTTGATATTCATGCAGGTCTCTCAAATTGACAGAGTTTAATTTGAGGTATTTTACAGGAAGCGCAGTAGTTGCTTCGAGGTTCACGGAGATTTTCATGATGTTGAACGGTTGACCTTCGATCTGGTCATAGGTGTTTTTGATAGTAAATTGTTCGGTGTCAAGTGAGCAGCTGACTGGGATGGTGACCAGGAAACTTCCTTGCACGGTGTTGTAGTTCTCGTATCCGCAGCTGGTATGAATCTTCGTTAGACGGGGAAATGAGATCAAGTAGTGTTTCTCATTTAGTTGGTCCACTACTTCCTTGGTAAGCTTGACTGTTACCATCTCACAGGTTGCATCGAGAGACTGGTTCACAAGTAGGTGCTGGATACAGTCCGATTGCGCTCGTACTTGGTGACTTAGAGTTTCTTCACAGAGGAACCTTTCACTGTACTTCGGACATTCTGTCTCTATGTACAAGAACGACAACTTGTTACTTGCTATGAAAGGATAGGGAGGTAAGATGGATTGATTGTGCTTATTAGGAACTATAGCTAACTTAAATAAATCGTATTCTACTGGAGATACTATAGGAAACTTTAAGGTTATAACTATACGTTTCCCCGAAAAGTAATAACCCGGTTTGATGATATCATAGTATTCCCTTAACTGTAACCTTAGGATATGATTAGAATTATTTTACCCTTAGGGTAAAATAATTCTAACTTACGTATCATTTTATCTAAAATGTTTATATTAACTACTGAATGGTGGGTGCTCGATGCACGCACAAAACTTAATATATTTTCTACCCTTAACACTTCTGCTATAATGTCATTTCCATTTTCGGACATAATGGACAACAATTGAGCAAATTTCGCGTTTTTAATTAGGCTCGTGTCCTTGTGTGCATCATGGTCCATCAGGATTCTTAAAGTTGAATTTATTTTTTCCTGATTTTGGGCTATCTGTAACAAAGCTTGGGTATGATGAGACATCCACTCTTTACTAATGCTGATATGGCTGTTAAATTCATCTGTTATTTTCTGTTGATTATTATCTAAAAGTTCGATCGCATTATTGAATTTAATTGCGTCTGAATAATCCAAATTACCAGTAATACTTTTAATTACCGAACCTAACCCGTCTACAAGACCTCTCTTGCTACGATTAGGCTCTAGGCTACCGAGATGATTGATGATTTTTTGAAGCTTTATTGTAAGATAGTCGATCTGCAGTTCATAGATAGAATATATGTCATTGTCAAGTCGATTTTTATAGTCAGACAGTTGAATTTGTAAGTCAGTAATTTGATTCTCAATTTCGTCTAGTTCGATGTATTATAAAAAAGTATGATAGTGAGTTATCAATGTCGTAGGTCCAAGTTTAAATGGTAAAAGTCCAGGTCCTTCGTCCAAGCTTTCAAGTCGTATTTCTTGCGTCATCAGTCTTGTTGTTATCACGAACAGCGTCAGGAGGGTTCTGTAACAATTTTGCCGATTTAGGGACTCTTTTAAGGCGTGATTTTGCCACAGGACCGCGCTTTTTAGATGTATAGATATGTATAGGTAAATTAGCTAAGACTTTGTCATGAGTATATCGTGGTGCGACCTTTTGTCTAGCAGAGAAAGGGTTGCGAAAAATCTGTTGCTCAGGCTCGTATTCCTGTTCGGTCTCACGATCTTTATTTCGGTTATTTGTCAGTTGCGTACGGTTGTTTATTGAATTTTCGTTAATCATATTGTATACTGTCAGCATTTGCTCGCGGTGAGATTGAGTGTATTGCTGTAGTAAGTGTTTAGTCAGGTCTATGTCAATAGGGTCTCTAGGGTCAAAATGTCAAATGGTCGGCATTTAGTAAAGCTATGAATAGAGCTGTTATATGCAATGAGTGCATAAGGCATGAGATTAACCACCAGTTCATCCTTACGTTGAAGTTTAAGGATGCGTAGATGCTCTAAGATTGTTGAGTGAAATCTCTCAATGTTACCGTTGTCTTTAGGCGCATGAGGCAGTGTTCTATGGTGATTGATCTTATGCAGCTGGGTGAATTCGGAAAAAAGCTGATTAGTAAATTCGGTTCCGTTGTCTGTCACAATAGTCAGTGGGAGTCCATGGTGAGTACAATAATGGAGAAGATTTTGAACTATGCTGACAGCAGTACCATCCCGAAGGTAGTATGCTTGAGCGTATTTTGAGAACACATCTATGATTGTTAGATACTTCTGATTTTCGGCTGTAAAAAGGTCGAGGTGAACGATCTCAAAGGGTTTAGTTGCTGGTGGTACAACATTAAACTTTTGTTTGATGGGATTTCTATCATATTTGGATTGACCACATATAGTGCAATTATTAATAAATTTTGTTATGTGTTCTTTCATTTTAGGCCAGTAGTATCTGCTGGACAAGGATAGAAAGCATTCATTAATGCCACGGTGGTTTGAACATCCTCGTGTAAGGACACATACGTCATAATCGTGCTGAAAAGCGTCTGACATTTATCATAGAATTCCTGCGGAGAATCGTTGCCCTGGGTAGCAAGAGCCAGGTCGTTATAGAGGGCGGTTTCGTCCCTCTGGTCAGAAAAATTATTGACCAAGGCAGTTCTAATTCCAGTCCAACTTTCTTTCACGCCGTTTGAATTGATAGTACGGGCGGCTGGTCCGGTTATTTTATTTAAAATACCGTTGATTAATCCTAAATTAACTAACTCCCCGCCCTGTTCTTCGCTCAAATATCTAGCGCAAAGTTCATCGCATAGGCGAATGAACCTCGTAAGTACATTGGGATTGCCGTCGAATTCGGGCACTACCCTTAAGGCCTTGTAAATCGTGTCTAAGTCGGGCATCTTGTTCCACTCTAAAATACTACCTAAACGTCTAACTCTATCGGTAATTCTAAAACGTGATTGCCTACTCGGTGCAGGACTTGAAGGGTCTTTCCTTGGATGGAAAATTTTGGGAAATATAAAAAAGGACTATGATAAAGGAGAGCAAGTACAAGAGCGATTCAAGTACTTACATATATTTCATCCTGGTTCCTCTGGAATCGATGTTTGGATTTCTCCTCTGGCGGCGATCCTAGGTTCTTCTGGATAGGCAGGACCGAAGCGCGGCGACGCAATACGCGAGCACGCACACGGGTGCGCTTAGCTGGGCGATAATTCGGCGATATATCTCCCTAGCTAGTCCTACTCTATCCTACCGACTGCGCCAATTACGAAGGTCGCTGTCGAAGGCTCCAAAAAAAACCAAAATTGATTTAACTAAATTTAATTATACAATAATCTTAACAAGTACTGCTTGCAACCGATGTTAGGTATACAATGAATAACTTAGAATTAATAATTATATCTAATGCACATTCCATGTAAATTGAGGCCACGGCAGTTTCCATCGAATTTGCTGACGCCGTGGAAACGCTGTTGCTGCGATGCGGCATCGAGGGCAACGTCAGCATTCCTTTATGCGCTCGATGATGTAACACGCTAAAAAACACATCTCTTTTGCATCTTTATTTACAAAAATTTGGGAAATATGTTCGCCGAAGCGCGAATCACACAAATATGGGCCAGGCAAACGCGTGTGTCGTCGCCAAGACCTAATTTGGACCCGGAGCGGCGAGGTGGCTTAGGGTGACCATCCCTTTCACGTTCACTTTGCTTGACTTCCATTGAACTTCTCTCAATATTTTCGTGCTGAAGTGGGTTAAACAAAAGTATATTATTTTTTAATATTCTTGTAGTATACTAAACACACGCACTCAATTTAGAATCACCCCGTATAAAAAAGTAAGTTCTGACCGACTGATATTTTTTTAGGAATCAACTCATAGCTTAAACCGCTGAACATAGAGACATAAAATTTGGAGGATGTATTCATGATAGGGTACTAAGAAAGGATTTCTGGAAATTCAACGTTCAGATGAAGGTTGAAAGTTTTAAACTATTTCAATTTTTCGCGGGCAACGCCGCGAGTGACAGTAGCATATATTAAATAATCTAGAATCTTTAATATTCTTTCCAGAAATATCAACATTAATAAAACTTATAAGTCGCTTAAATTATGTTACCAAATGACTCTTTTTAGAGTTAAGTACCCAAAGAATTAAAACCAACGTTGTTAAATCAACGCAATACCTACAGCAACTAATAGCAGTGGCAGTCCATGCCTAATATCTTACTAGGCATGGACTGCCTTTTAACGTCCCACCGCTGGGCATGGGTCCCTAACCTGGGCATGGGTCTCACAGCCCTCCAATAAGGGGTATGCAATCAAAATTTTTTGAATCCATCGCGCCGGCTATTTGAAAACTAGTCAACGTGTAAATCCGACATAAAATACCTTCTTTCAGAAAATAGTTGAAAGACGAAGGCAGCTGAAAGCTTTGTGCTTAAAAGCCTGCCTGTCTATATTAGGGTCTGCAACGGCTGTGCACTGAAAACTTTATACCTGAATGAATAATGTTAAAAATGGTATACTTTTAAAGCTTTGCAATTTTTAATGCTCATATTAAAAATGTATCAATATGTTTGGCCGGCCACTTCTAGCACTATATATTTTGCGAGATCTGTTCTCTTAAATATTTAATGCTTTGTGTGGAATTGAGAATTGATCTATCTATTTATATGACTAGTAGTTTTTTATTATAATAATAATTACTTTACTTTAAAGTAAAATGTCTTACTTTAAAGCTCTATTCTTTTTTTTCTGTTTTCTTTACCTGTTACTTTTGTTTTCTCTGAAAAAAATGGTGGCCTTTCCGGATCTCGGATTGCAAAAAGATGCACACAAAAAAATCAAGCTATTCCATCATACGGTTACTGAAAAGAAGGAAAAATAAACAAACATACAAACACACTTTAATTTACAATATATACATGGGCTCTAGTACAAAATTAATTACATTGTTATTAAAGAAAAATATTAGCTATTTACTTAAGTTATATTATAGCAAGGCTTTCGTAGTTACTTAATAAAATTTAAGTTCAGTAAAAATTACAACGCAATATTTTTTGCAAAAAAATATTTTCTCTCAAGTTTCTTTAATATTTTTGCTAATAATAAATATTTTCCTTATAAAACATAATATTTCCTTTAATTACTTTGCTATTAATAAAAAACACGTGTAAAACCCAAGATTTTCCCCGACGAATTGCAAAAAATAAGAAAACAAATAAAGAAATCTAATCCGACGTTAAAGCTGTGTACAAAATTGAAATGTTCCATACGTTATAAGATAAATTCTTGAGGGAAAATGAAAAAACAAAGCGACTGTTGCTGAGACGGCAGAAGCGAAATTGACTCGAACCCATGGGAGAAGATTCAAACGAGAGAACCAACCATGGAATTACAAAATAAGATAGATTAGAAAGAACTTGTTTAATTTTCGGCCAGGATGGTGTACGTTTACCAAAAAATGCCTAGATGTAGTTAATACTGTGTATTAATGAAAAATAGATTAGTCGCCTCCTTCATTGAGTCCAAAAATATCTATATTCTGTGAATCCTAGTGAAATTATGGCATAACGTGTCTTTGGTATCGTGTATATTGTCCTAGCCGGAGCTCCATACATTTTTGAAACATCTCGTTTCGCTGACATAAGCAGAGTTATTTTTAATAGTAATATTATTAACCTTTTTACCCTCGATATAATAACCACAGGGTAAGATGAGATAAGTATGCTTGTCGTTCCTGCATGCGTCTGTCTATAGCATAATAGCTCCCAAAAGGATACACCGATTTAGATTTTTTTGTTTGCTAGTTCAGGAGTGTTCTTAGCTATATTTGAATAATCCAACAAAATTGGCCGCCGTCACAAAACGGCGAATCATATATTTTTTCGCAATCTTTCAATATAGGTATCAAATAAAGGTTCCGTATTAGGTTGCATAAATTAAAAAGGCATAATTTTAAATAGCATAACGTTTTTTGGCATACTCGTTGTTTTGCATAACGTTCAAACATTATAAATCATTAGGCATATATACTTTATTTTGGCAAAACTTCTTTTATCATAATGGATATACCAGCATAAAATTTTCAGGCATATTTTTTTACTTTAACGATTACTAATCCTAACATGTATTGGCTTCACACTCAATGGCATAAAAATTACAAATAATACATTTAGAATAGCATAGCTTGAACCTACTCCGGACCTTGTTGGCGACAGAATTCGGATTGTCATAAAAAAATAACCTGAACCTACTGCGGACCTTGTTGGCGAAAGTATTCGGATTGTCATAAAAAACTTAACCTGAACCTACTGCGAACCTTGTTGAGAAAAGTATTCGGACTGTCATTAAAAAAAACTTCTTGGTGTAAGTATTCAGATTGTCATAAAAAATAACCTGAACCTACTGCGAACCTTGTTGAGAAAAGTATTCGGACTGTCATTAAAAAAAACTTCTTGGTGTAAGTATTCAGATTGTCATAAAAAATAACCTGAACCTACTGCGAACCTTGTTGAAAAAAGTATTCGGACTGTCATTAAAAAAGACTTCTTGGTGTAAGTATTCAGATTGTCATAAAAAATAACCTGAACCTACTGCGAACCTTGTTGGCGAAAGTATTCGGATAAACTTAGTTGATAAATATACCAATATAATATATACTATTATAATATAGGTACATATGCAAGAACATACATAGGTACTAATAAAACTGTAAAATAGGATAAAATACATTCTTACTATTCAATATAACATAAGAGAAAAAATATTAAGATAAAAATGAATAAACTAGATAATTAAATACGAGTATACAATTAAGCAATGAAAGAAGACATTTGCTTGCTTAGGGCTTGTTAATATTTATTAAGTTTGCCTGCCATCGATTAGGCCTAAGATGAAATAGGCATGTCTAGAATTTCTTCGACTTGGCTTGTCGATAATAAAGTAATATTTATTGACCTTTAAATAACGTTCGTTATAGGCAAGTCTTATTACACTTGAATTAATAATTACTTAAAAAATTAAACTTTTAATCTTATTTATATACGAATAGTTAATATTGCTGTTGAATGATTACCTCGTATGTCCGGAAACGCAAACTTTACAGGAAACGAAAATAATTGTTATTTTTGCTAATGTATGAAATACTGTTTTGTTCTTTTGCTTCATGTTTTGTATGATATAAAAGAGTTATTTAGGATATTTAACAATCTTTTACTAAACCGGTTAATACTAGTTTAATGACATAAGATGTTTTCTGTTTTTATCAGTACAAAGTTACGAGGTCTTTTAAAGTAAAGACAGAATTACGAAGACATAAAAAATTATATTTTATGAATACAATTATGGACGTATTTAGTAACAACTTTGTAGTACAGAAGGAATTTAAATTCGTGATTTTCATTGCAATTCCTTAAAAATTAAATATTTATTGACATACGAAGTTTTCTTTCTACAGCGACGATATATTTACATTTTGATTGCTATGTTTAGTAATTAGAAATATTTTATTATTATTGTTTGTTATACAAGAACGATGATTCTACGTATGGAATAAGAATAAGAATAAGAAATATTTATTGGCCTTTAAATAACATTCGTTACATTTTAATTATTAATTACTTTGAAAAAAGAAACTTAACTTATAAATACTTTTATAGTTCTAAGAAAAAATACTTATTATGTTATACATTTACATTGTCATTTATTTCTTTACCTATTACTAACATTTTGTAATTGTTGTTCATCACACAAGAACGATGATTCCACAAGCTGCATTGCCATATATTCACTGAGTTTATAAATGGGATTTCTTTGAAAAAAATATATTAATTTTTGTTTAAATATTTTAAAATTGAGTTCCATCACGCTATTTGGTAATTTATTGTACATTAATATTTTGGTGTAAAGTCCCTGCGTGGTATATTATTTATAAAGATATATGTCATCTAACCACGATAAGTACGTACCTTATCTGTCACTTTGTAACCGAACAGCCATCAATTATTCTCTAATTTAGGCACTTTCATTACACAAATTAACATTACAAAGGATCGCTTCCGAGTACTTACCATTATGCCGAACTGAAATTTCCTATCCCCAAACGGGAATTTTCCACTTAACGCGGGACTTTGTTGACAAAGTCAATAGGCGGTAGCTGGGGGAACCATATCGAATTACTTTTTCTTACTTAAATGTGACTTGGTAACTTAAAGCTAAGTATTTTACTTTGTCTCTATTAAGTAAGTGTAGTACTAATCATCAGCTAGTATGCTAACCACGCTGCCCTGTAATCCTGTGGTGGGTATTTTGAATTATTTAATTATTATTATTTTATGCTTTATTATCTGTAGATCTTGAGTGGTCTATGGGTAATCAATCTGTTTTTTTTTGTTGTTGTTGCTAGTTTTTTTTATTTTAAATTTTATTTTTTTTAATTATAAAATACTGTCTTTTGTAATCTACGTATGTCTTTTAACTGTCAATGAATAATTATATTATTACAATGTTAATAGCATTCGAAGATAAGTGAAGACGACAATCCGCAAATCCGCAATTTGACCAGCGTGTTGGACTGTGGTAGAAGAGGGTCTTCTGGGAGACCCGTGCCCTGCAGTGGGTTTGACGCTGGGTTGACACAAAAGATAATAATTATTGAAATTATTACAACCGTAATAATATCAGGTTTTAATTTGTTCTACTCAGCGTTTATTAGAAAAGAAAAAGTATGATTTAGAAAATAGTACCTACTTATATTTTACGTTGTTCAAAAATATATAATAATAAATATTTTGATTCAATTATCTGCAAAATAAATACATAACGAATCATCAATAAGAAGTAATTTCCCTAATTCTATTGTATGTTAGCCTATTATCCGGGACAAAAACCGGATCATTTGTCCCGGTTCATACAAACCAATTTGAACCGGTTTATACCGGCTAAAATCGCGATTGAATTTGACGATACGTGATTTGCGTTTCTGTTGATTGTACCGTTATTTTATTTGCATTTTGGGTTTAATTTGAATTCAATGCGTGCATCGTACGAGAGTTCTACCCTCGCAATTTATGTTTATTTAATTACGGTATCTTTTACATTTTTTGTAATATTTCATGCAAGAACACATGCAAGTTTCATTGTCAAATGAAACAGGTGAAACAGGTGAAGCAAGTTAAAGTAGTTTTAGTTTTGTTCAACTTGGTCAAAACGAAAACAAAATTGCTGTTACGATATGATAATCGCTATTTTTGTTTATTTAATTACGGTATCTTTTACATTTTTTGTAATATTATGCAAGTTTCATTTACTTCTAATCGCAGCCAAAGGAAAATTGTTTTTTTTTAAACCACGGATGTTGCATAAAACATGTAATTCACCATTTGGTGGTGGTGGCCATCTTGGATCGGTTTTCTTCAAACATAGCTAACAACACTCTCACATACTTTTGATATTTTACAAGGTACGAGTTATTAAAATACAAATCTTATGTAATACTTGTAATGTAATATGCGATCTTATTAATAAACGCGTCTTAATTTTAGACGTCTTTAAAATAGACAAAAGACGTTTAAAGTTAAGACGAGTTTATCAATAAGACCGTTAGTGTGCAATATAATATATTTTAGTCATAATACAATACAAAAATAATTGAATCAGATTAGAAAATACTTTATATTAAAGAGGCGCCTGCTGAGTGGAATTCGATACTGACCTTTATCGAATTCACTTTATTTAAAGTAATCACTTTTTTTAAACAACAGGTTTAAGATTTACCAAACCACATATTTTTTTCTGGTTATGGCATCTTTTTATGCATTTTTTTTATGAAATTCTGTTTTGCATAAAATTAAAACAGAATTGAAATTGAACAGAGAAAGGAATCTTAATCCCGTCTTAATAAAAGGTATTCATTTTCCGATCTGGTTCGCGAGGGGCGGTGGGCGCGAATTTAATTATTAGTTACGCGGCCGGTTGGAACCGGTTGAAAGTGGATCGAGCCGGATTACTCGTGGTCTGCTGGGACATCCGGTGGGATTTTTGCAATTCGAGATCGCCAGAATTCAATTTATGTATGCAGTGTAGCCAGTACGCTTTTAAGATAATGAATAAATTAATATTTTATGTGCTATTGTATAGTAACAATGCATTAGCATATTACTTGATTCCAATTCTGTGCAGTTATTTTAGAGTGACGCTACATATTACGCGTTAAAGGATTTGTTTCATTTTCTGCCAAGACGGTGTACATCTACCAAAAATGCCTTAATATTTGGATAATATTATGTATTAATGAAACCTGCATCAGTTGCCTACTTCATAGTGTACAAAAATATCTAAATTTGTGAATTCTAGAGGAATTTTAGCATCTCTGGAAGATTTTTTATATCTTGGGTTGATTGTAATGGGCACATTGGTCTATCAATTGTATCAGCTGCACAAATGTCAAAATTGACATATCAAAACGCCAAAATGGGCTTTTTGCGTAAATTAGGTATAAATAGTAATAAAAGTAGTAGATTAATGAGCCCCATTCATTATTAAAATATCTCTTTTCTGGATTTTTTAGTTAGATGTGTTATGATTTGGTATGTCATTGTATTTATACGCTTGCTAGAAATACAATGACATACCAAATCATAACAGTTATTTACATAGTTACATAGTTATTTCTACTCATTTTAAAAAAAAAGGAAGAAGTCATCAACTCTATGGGATCTTTTGTTTATGTATATTTTACGATTTATTCAAGGCGCTTATGATGATTAGGATTTTTATATTGGTTATAATATACGATAGAAATTTCTACGAGCCGCCGAATTGAAGTCGGTTGTTACTTCTTCTGATATCATTATCAATTATCTTGCTTGTTCTCAAAATGCATACATATACAAAATTTATATACATATTTATTCGGTATTTTAAGGGTACTAAGACTTTACTGTCCGTCTGCCCATCCGTCCATATGGCACCAGGATGTATCTCATGAACAGTAATAGCTAGACCGTTCAAATCTTGAAAGGTGGTGTACTTTTGTTGCCGCTATAACAACAAATACTTTAGACATAATAAAAAAATATTAGGGGGGCTCCCATACAAGAAACGTGATATTTTTGCCGTATTTTCGTTCGTTATTATAACAGGCAGAAACTTGAGTATAGATCACGGAACTCATCATGCGTAGGTCCGACTTACACTTGGCTGATTTTTTTATATTCTGTATGTAGGTAAAGTATTTCTGATGAATCCTTACAATTCACAGAATTACTTCCTTCACTTCACTTCTTTGACTGCGAATTCACTACAGAATTGAATTTCTTCGCTAATACTCCTCGGTTCCTATAAAGACGTCGGTTGACAAAAGACGTCTTACAATGGACGTCAAGTTCTAAAGTCTTGTAGACGATGTAATGCTCTTTTAATCCGATTCCAACGTACTTAGGTACCTATTTAATTGGTATCGTGGTTAAATGAAATGGTTCTACTAAGTAAAACGATAGAGTTGACTGGAATGTCTTGGGAAGGGAAACCGTTGTCTTGGAGACGGCTTTAGATATAAATACATATAGTTACTGACCAGGGTCTTGGAATATTGCGTAAAGTTAGCAGTGAAACAAGTGAAGCAAGTGAAGCGAGTGAAGCGAGTGAAGCGAGTGAAGCAAGTGAAGCAAGTGAAGCAAGTGAAGCAAGTGAAGCAAGTGAAGCAAGTCAAGCAAGTCAAGCAAGTGAAGCAAGTGAAGCGAGTGAAGCGAGTGAAGCGAGTGAAGCAAGTGAAGCAAGTGAAGCAAGTAAAGCAAAATATAAAATATTATTTTTTATTTAAAATATTTATTTTTATATAATTTGCACATTGTGTAAAAAGAAAATAAAAAGTTCTACACAAACGAGATCTTAGTAATATGGCTGGTGTGCACGGTTTTCATTTGGGTATGGTTTAATTTGTTTGTGCCAATCGATCGATCGATCTAACGCAAAGTTTTGGAAAATAAGATGAGCTCCCAGTCCCCACGGCCCTAAAGTCTAGACTCCAAATGGCTCAAATATGTAACCTCTACCGAGGTTAGCATTATTAAACTAGCATTTAATTAACTTGGGATATCTAAGAAGGTAATTTTAGAAGACTTGTTTGCTGCAAACTTAATGGATGACGCAGCGTCCATCTTATCGCGGGTGTGCCAACCAAACGAAATGTTTGTCTCAATTTCCTAACGCTTATATATTTTCCTCATTTCAAAGTTACCGCGTTCGTGAAAATAGGTGAAATTGTCACTAGTATTCGTCTCTGGATTTGTTTGTGTATTTTAATAGGTTATTTTACTTTTACAGATAATTTATGGTTCATTAAGATTTCTTCATTAATCAGTAATTTTAGGGAAGGTTCACTAAGGATAAAGGTGACTTCGTTCAGTATGCCGGCTAATTCTAATGAAATTTCTTTTGTACTATTTCGATAACTAGTCGATCGATTGGGATAAAATTTACTAACGACTACTATAGAAGTTTCGAAAGGTCGAACAAGAAAAGACAAGACAAGGGGGTCGAAAATGGCTCGAACTGCTTCGAGAAAAGGTACGGCCTTGCTTTTTTGTTTGCTCGACTTGCCGGATTTCAAAGAAGGCGTCTTTAAAAACTGTGGCGCATACATTAAAAAAACATTCCGACAAATTGAGAAGCTGCTTATTTTGAAAGTAGGTAAAGTATTTTTTAATTATTTCTATTTGTCTACAATATAAAACAATAATAATAAAAAAATGATAAATTGGTGATTTATTAATATTTACTAGTTTGGACAGTCATTCATAAACAGTTTTTTATATATGTTTAAAAGTTCTCATTGTACTTTTCTGGAAGAGAAGTGGGTTTCGCTACGGATCCTTATTTATAAGGGTTCCGTGAACCGAAATGTCTCAGAAATAGATTTTAGGACTTGCTGCCGAGGTTTAAGTAAATCATTCCTTGCTGATAGATAAATGTCTTTTCTGTATTTATGGCTGGTAAAAATGTGATAATGGTGAAACGTATTACGTTTTTTCAGCTATTTTTTAGACTTTACTACATTTACTTACTTGTTTAGTTAAGAGTACTTTAAAAAACATTGTATTTTATTTTTTAGTGAAAATTTAGGATTTATTAAATATTAAATAATTAGATACTTATACAGTCTCGACTCGACTCGACTTGTTTATTTTACAACCTAGCACGAGCACGAGCTATTTGTTGACAGCGAAATAAAAGCTCTTAAAGTGACTTTTTTTTTTTTGATGACGTCATAGGAAATTTTTTGATGCCTCAGCAGACCCTAAATAGTCGTGGTTTCAATACCTCGTGCTCGCCTGGATATAAACCTTGCGAGCATAACTTAAGTGATTTTTACCTGACTGCGAAAGAAGGAGATTTATGTTTTTCCAGTGTATCTATATTTCTTTGGCACGCCCTAGCTACTAAATGACTTGTTTTTATAGAAATGTGAGTGGTGTCCATAAAAGACTTGTTTCATTTTCGGTCAGGACGGTTAACGTCTACCAAATGCCTAAAGATGTAGTTAATATTGTGTATTAATGAAAAGTGCAACAGTCGTCTACTTCATTGTGTACAAAAATATCTAAATTCGGTTAATTGTAGTGGAATCATGGCATCCCTAGAAGATTTATGTATCTTAGGTTGACTCCAATGGTTGAACTGGTCTATTTATTGTACCGTCCTGTCACATAAGTTAAAAGAGATACAATAAAAATCTTAAATCACCTTTTAGCGTAAATAGTGTCATAGTGTGGCAATATTTGGCTTGAAATAATTTTGTACACTGCGATAAAATGCGTTATTTTGAATTTAATTGATAGATTAACGATTAATAGTCCCTAACGTATTTATGGTATCATGTACACTGTCCTGGCCGGAGCTCCATATATTTTTGAAAAATCTCTTTTCTCTTAGTCGTAAACGTAAATCAAAAGAAAGAACGATGACACACAGGTCTAACATTTTAGCAGTCGGGTTTTTTTAAACTCGCTTCTAACCACTTGTTTAAAATGTTTTTTTGTTATGTTATAGTAAGTTATTAAAAGTTGAGTATCCTATGTGTTAGCCAAACATTATTGCGACCGTTCAGTACATGATACTGTAATCTATGCATGCCAAGACTCATCATCGTCAAAACCCAGTTACGAGTACAAACATCCGGGCAAACAAACATTATTAAATTAAATTATTTAATAATTAAATAATAAATTTAGTAACAATATTATTGTATATTAGTTTCTAAATTACAGAGAAATATGGCATACAAATAGGTAAATAGCGGCCTTAAAATGAACACAGCCAGTCTTTTTGACATCGTTCAGGAGTTACTACAAAAAAGGCAAATCTTATCATACTCAACGTATCAGCATTGCCATTCAGCGTGGTAATGTGGCTAGCATGCTACGCACGCTGCCTTCTAGTGGTGGTGGAGTGGCGCATTTGGATTATCTGTAGATCTTAAACGGTAATCTTTCTGCTAGTTTTTTTTGTGTTGTATTTACTATGTTTATTATACTTTAAAAAAAACTGTGTTCCATCAGTATCGGTCCAACATAATAAATAGTACATCTAAAATGCATTTAAACAAATTCTTTCTTCATAACTAAACTCAGCCAAAAACGTGATTGCCAAATCCAAATAATAATCTAGAAATACCTTTGGAAATGCGGATTAAATCAATTTCAAACCGAAATGGTTATGTTCTGGCTCCGATCCAACCGTGAAGAACCTTCTGAATCTGAAGTTATCTCAACTGTCGACTGCAAACTGCAATTTTAAAGCACGTTTTAGATACCGAAATATTTACAGAAAATCAAAATAAATTACATTCTTTTGTTTTGTAGTATATAAAAATGAATCAATATATCCCTCGGTCATGCCATCGTGCGAGAACGGCTGGATCGATTTCACTATTTTTTTTTGTTGTGATTGTTATTGTCAGAAGGTTCTCATGGCAGAAAAAAAATAAAAAAAATATATATAAAAATGAATCAATATATCCCTCGGTCATGCCATCGCGCGAGAACGGCTGGATCGATTTCACTATTTTTTTTTGTTGTGATTGTTATTGTCAGAAGGTTCTCATGGCAGAAAAAAATTAAAAAAAATATATATAAAAATGAATCAATATATCCCTCGGTCATGCCATCGCGCGAGAACGGCTGGATCGATTTCACTATTTTTTTTTTGTTGTGATTGTTATTGTCAGAAGGTTCTCACGGCAGAAAAAAAAATTAAAAAAAATATATAAAAAAATGAATCCGTTTGGTTCACTAAAACTCGAGAACGGCTAGGCCGATATAGCTGATTTTAGTCTTAAAATGATTGTCATACTCCAGGGAAAGTTTAAAAGGTGAGAAACATACATAACTGTTAGGCGGTATGAAGTTCGACGGGCCAGCTAGTTTAATATATATTTCGATATTTTTCTTCCGTCGTTTCGCTAAGCTTGCCCGTGACCTTTGCAGAATCACAAACAAACGAGTTTGGCACTCGTAGTTTCCTACAAAGATTTATCCTGTATCGAATGTACAATACGTTCTGGAAGAAATATATTGAAACTCATCCTTCGGGAACCCTGCTGTGACTGAGAATCAATCTGACCACACACGACCACAAAAATTAGCAATTTTGTGCCTTTAGATTGGAGCATGACTAGTCTAGAACAGACTGGCTCTCGAGGAAGGCTGTCCAAACACAACGTTACTGCAACTTGTGTATGGTAGCTGGCTAAGCGTGCTATGGTTTCCTTACGATGTTTTCCTTCACTGGCTCTTCTTTCGTATTTCGTGGGGATCGAACCCCGTACTTTTAGTACAGCAGTTGACCCTACTAACCACTCGACCATCATTACTACAAACTTTTGAAGGGATTTGAACGATGGCTATGAATATAGTTTTAGAGTTTGGTGTGTGTTTATTAAACAGGTATCGCTTAGCATCGACTGCACAGCAAAATACTTTTATTATTTTGCTGATCAGGGGGAAATCTTTAAAAAAATATCCGCTATAATATATTATATTAAGGTGTAGTCGGTTTATAAAGGACTGTACTAACTAAAACACACCTCTTCCTTAAGCTTGTATAGATGGGTATTTTAAGTGATCTCATCCATCACCTCAAGGGGCCCAATCACAAAATAAATCTAGAGTTCTATGACTTTGAATGGTTTTTAAATGACAGAAAAAACCTGCTCTAAAGTGTTTTTAAAGTAGTAATGACAAGTCATTCGAATATAATAGTGCCATTTTAAATTTTTATAGCAAAGCATAAATCCAAAATGCTAGTTGACGGGAAAAGGAAGTTAAAAAGAGAATGAATGAACAAAGGAGTACTTGCGAGTATAAAAGAATTACAAAATATAATGCTGCACAAGGTAAAAATGCACGAACAATAATTTAAAATGTTACTTGAAAAAGTTAGAAAATATTCTATGTTAGTAAAAAATGTAAACTCTAGTCTACGCCTTTACCAAAAAAGATACAAGATAGCTATCTAGAAAGTATTTTGTTATTAAAATCGACGAATTATTCCCGTCTGCCCCCGATGACGTCACCCACGAGGTGGCACAAGGGCACACTTACTCAACCTCATACTTAAATAGTAGTTTATTGCTTGCTGACATGTTATTGGCTAGTTTTATATCTTATATGTAATACTAAAAAAACTTGGGTTAACTGCTTAAACAATATATACCCTGATCTTTCTTACAAAAACACTTGAATTGAAATATGAACCTTTTTATTTGAAAAACTAACGCGTTATTCCAACAATCAGAAAACCCGTCTTCTTAAACGATATAAAAATATGAACCTGTTTGCCTTTTTATTCTATAATGAATCAAATATAAAAAAAAACATTTTAATAACTCTTTTTACGTCAGTATTAATAATCAAACATTGTAAATTACCAATAACTGGATTACAAGACTAAAGTATACTAATTACGAAATTATAATTTGATTTTCGTACACGACTCTACTCATTTCAATTTACAAAACACTGCTTTAACTATGTCTTTACAACGATGTTGTAAAAAAATTCAATTTACAGTAAAAACATGAGTTAATTAGAACTTTCTCTGCGAAGCTTTATATTTATTTTATGACACCTTTAAATGTTGATGGAAAATAAGAGTTTAAAATAGAAAATTGCTCAAAGACTTTCAATGACTTTTTTAGTTATGATTACTTACGATATCGATTGGGGATAGCTTTGCCATATTCCATACAATATGTAAGATTCATTTTGGTAGATGGTAAGAAAAAAAAAAGAAATGAAAATTTGAAAATTTGCTATGAAAATCACATATGTACCTTTTCCAGTTAGCTTGGTTAGTATTGAGGGTTTAAAGAACAGCTTTACCGTCGGCAGCAGAAACCTCAATTTAATACCAAATTATTATTTATTATGTGATTACCTACCGACAACCATTACAGCAGGAACTGTTTCGGTTATTTGGATTTAAAATCAAATGGATCGATTTCGATTATATTAAAATAGATTACACCATTACTTACAAATAACTAGTGGTTAGAAGCGAGTTCGTGAAAACCCGATTGCTAAATCGTTAAACCTGTGTAGCATGCTTAATTTCTTTTTTTTTAAACTTTTATGTACCCAGTGTCACTCTCACGACTAAGACAAATCTATTGACACGTTTAAGTTCTACGGAGTACCAAAGAAATATACCAACATACATACATACACTCGAAAAACATAACCCTATTGCTTTCGCAGTCGGATAAAAAAGTATTTTTCCAATCGGTGCAGCTTTAACTGAAAAATGAAGATACAAACCTAAAAAAATAAAGAAATACGGTCAACTTGATCACCTTTTTGGACCGTCGACAAAAACCACTAAATCTGTGAATAATAACCAAACCTGGGTAGATAAATAAAGGAACATCTTCCCTCTTAATTCCAGCGTCAAATTGTGCGCTGCATACATTACCTTGTTGATTGCAAAGCTACTATCTCATGCATTGCATTTTTCTTTATTTCTTTCATCCAATTAAACTCACCATATCTCTAGCTAAATTAATAAGATAGCATTCCCCGATACTCATCTTCTAGATTATTAAAATCACTAGGGAATTTCTAGAGAGCGTTTTGCCGCGTCGTTCTTTACTGGAATTTCTTCAATTACGCCTTGAGATTTAAAATTACTTGAGAATTTTATAGACAGCAAGGTCTCGTTATGGAATAGAATAAGTAAAATAACTTAAATATTAAAGTTATTGCCTAGAAATGGAATTAAAATCGTTTTTCCGGTTGTACACTAAGCTAAATATATTTTTGTTTAATCTCAATACTTTCGGATGACGGCATAAATAATATGTTGACCTAAAATAATTATTTTTCATTATCACACTAGCGGCTGGTACGTTTGCTACGTTTAAAGTGAAATTATGAAAATGTGATATATGAAGAACCTTTTAGATTTTGTGCAAACTTCACATAAACCATCTACTAAATAGTCCGAACTAAGCCTAAACATTTGGTTTGGAAAGGTGAGCCCGTTATTGAGTTGCAAAACAACGAAAAGTGGCATTGATTATTATTGATTATTTCTCTCTGGCTTATGGCTTAAATACCAGCTAACAGAAATGTCCACCTATCATCTACGTTCAAATAAATGTATGTTTTATTTAAGTTTAAATACCAGCTAACAGAAATGTCCACCTATCATCTACGGTCAAATAAATGTATGTTTTATTTAAGTTTTTACTGACTTCCCAAATAAAAAACTTGTTTGTCGGTAATCAGTCTCAAAATAGGCCTCTTCAGACGCCTTCGCGAAAATCCGAAACAGAAGCCCTAGGACATTACAAGTCACCCTAAATTAATAAGTAAGATATTTTTATGATTGACATTTTGGCATTTTATAAGCTATTGTCAATTGTTAACTAACTCTTCTATTTAAGTCTTCTATTGTAATTAACTCTTTTTACAAACTATACCTATTGTACGCCCGGACTGGGTCAACTGTTAACATAACTTTGCAATTAATAAATAATCTATTCTATTCTTTTCCGTTCTTAAGCTAACGCTAGTAAACTTTCCTTGAATTTCCCACGGGCAAAACCTGGATAAGCTGCACTCCAGCAAATTATAAACTTCGATGCTTCACAAAATGGCTCTTCAATTTTTAATTTGCCCTCTTGACGTCAAGTCGAAGCCTTCCCAGCTTTAGTAATTAAAGCAAGAATCTTTTATAACAGAAAGCCAATCCCTTTTGATGACAGCCTGCATTTTCTATTGAACTCCGGCTTTGGCCGGGATCTTTATTTATCTTTTAAATATTTTGCTTGTGTTGACAGGTTAATTTAAGTTTGTTCGTTACCTTAGAGGTTGCTTTATCACTCTAGGGCAGGAGATATTTTTAAATGTTTATGATAAGTGCTAATACAAAGCTAGGTACTCGTATTACTAATTATTTAGTGGTCCGAGTAGCAGTCAAGATGATCGAACCTTTAGTCTCTCAAGCGAGAGAACGTGGGTTCAAACCCAGGTTTAGGCAATGCACCTATCAATGAGCTTACTCATGTGCTTACGCGTACCTGATTGTTGGAAAGGTCTAACTATAGTTTCGTTCACATTCGGTGAACTTAATCAGGGACGAAATGGGTCGTTCGTGTTTTAAACGATGACATGTCATCGTCGGCTGCAGGGGTGGGGGGGTTGCTCCGTCGTCGGCTCGTATCAAAATTAGTTAAGTACTGCTAGCTTTAACGGCACTTTATTTTCCACGGTTAGTACCATTTGTCAAACTTTATATCAGTGCTTTATACCATTCGTCATTTGGGAAAGTGTATGAATTTTTCAAGAATGTATCTTTTTTGCAAATACTACGTTTGTGACGTTATTAGCGAGTGGTAAATTCATGCGAGCGGTTCAAAAATGAAGCCCTGGCCGCATGATAATGGTGGCTGATTTGGACAGGCATCTGAGCGTGTTACCTTACCCGTTGTGATATTTTCGTTTGCTAAATTTCAAAAACAAATAATCCTAAACGTGCAAAAAAGGCAACAATACCACATTAGATACTTTACAAAAATAACAGCAAAAGATCACATAAAACTATATCGAAAGGGTATCATAGAAATGGTCTAAAAATAGTTTCTAAACACATCATTTACATACAAGAAAAACAAGAATAAACATGTTCCGTGAGACGTTAGAGAAGGAACGGCAAAAACTTGTATAATTTTATGAAGTGGGACAATACACAATACTTACTTAGTTTCACAAGTTTTCCTTATTGCTATCGCAGTTTAACAGACAAATTAACTACAGATGTCTGATTTAGTACATATCTTTTAAATATTTTTCTTTTCTTATTTTTTTTTTATTAGGTTCGTCAACTGGACGTTACAACTGTATAGAATTTAAAACAATTTCTATGTTAAATTTATGGCTGAACGCACTTCTAAAAACGAATACAGCATGCTTACAAATACACTCGAAAACATAATTTCTGTTTAAAATCTGTTTACAAATATTTTTTTAATTCTACTATCCGAACTGAAAATATCAAGATCCTGACAGACATACACTATTGTAATTGCGGCACAAGCCGGTTGACAGGCGGTTAATTAATTTTTTAATTATTATTCTTTTAATTGAAAGCTAATGGTAAAGTTAATAATAATTTAATGTTTATTATGGCCGAATATAAAACGTCCATCAAAATTATTACTAGCAACCTGATTTTTTGTGAGTAGCTTTGTAAATATTCTTATAAAGAAAGAAACACATAGTCCTACAAATGTAGTTAAAATTAAAAGAAAATACAATTCAGTTAAATAAAATTAAAAAAAAAACATGTAAAATAAAAGAATGTAAAATTAACTAATCTTCTTGTCTCCAGTGGCGTTTGCAGAAAAATATTGATAAATAAATAATTATATTTTTTTTCATAAAATGAGAACATTTCGAAACAGGCTAAAACAAAAAAACATTCTTTTTCTCTAAACTGTTCAGCTGTCTCCTAAAAATCAATAAATATAGATTTAAAAAAAAAAAAAAAAACAGAAATTAAGCTGCGATGGTTTTACTATAGAATACTTAAGAAACTTGTCAAAACAACTCTTACATACCGGTCTAAGATAAAAAACAGAACCAAGACAAAATGGGAATGTGTAGTGTTAAACTATAGACTATGAAGGAGTGCAAGGTATCATCAAAAAAACTCAAATATAGCGAAGTAGAAGCAAAGGGTAAAGAAAGCTGGTGGCATTCATTGCTAGGAAGAGACAGAAAGTATAGACTTGAGTATTCCATTTTTTATGGGTACTATCATTAAAAATTTGCTGCAATTAATTTACTTTTTTTAACAAAATTAATTAAGAGTAATCATTGACCCAAGTACGCTGGATTACAGATTGTCAAAATGACATTAAGTCCATTTGATTTCCGCTATTTCTGCGTTAATGGCAGCGTTTGCATCGAATGCAATTCCATAGAATTAAAATTAGTATAATGGCAATTTTAGTTCCCGGTACTGACACAAGGCGCTTCAAATCGATATACAAAAACTATAATTTTCTTGTAAATATTTAATCCAAGTCAGCGGGATAATTTACTTAATTGTTTAGGAGTTAATCATCTGTCTATATTATTCTCGCGTCGTCTATCTATCCGAAGTTTCTCCGAGTTCAAATGTAATTTTGCTTGTTTGTCATTGATATTACTCAGCAATTTCTGTGTCTTATTTGCTCGATTTGACATGGTTTACTTGTTTAGTAGTAGACATTTATATCGACGTATGTTCAATTTTATTACGATTATTACTTTACTAGCTGCGTCCTGCGGTTTTACCCGCGGTAGATATAATCCCGTGGGAACACTTCAATTTTCCGGAATAAAAAGTAGTTCATGTGTCAATTAAGGGTATAAGTTATATACGAGCCAAGTTTCACCTAAATACGTTTAGCCGTTTAAGCGTAAAGGAGGTAGGGCTTACAAACAAGCTGCAGCCTATGTAAACCAAAATATACTCTTGCGCTATTGTATTTAGGTAAAGTATTTATTATCCTTGCTATAAATAAAATTATTGTCCAACGTTAATGTAATTTGTTGATACTTGATTTTATATTTGAAGTCCCCATCCCAAATTATGCCCAGCTTTGTGAACTATGTCTTTCACCTCCTTATGGGAGTCCCATGTCTAGCAGTGTGGCACTGTGGGTTAAAACGTAAGTAGCAATCATAGTTTAAAACAAAATAATTTCAAACACGGTATTCGATAACAAGAAATAACTAAACTAAAACGAATTTATTAATTCCAAGATCTCCATTCATCTGCAAATCTGCTTATTGTTTTTACTCTCCCAAAAAAAGAAGAAAATAAATAAATACAGGAAACGTGGCAGTAATGCATAATCAGCAAAAACATCGCGTAACTCGTTCATTACAGGTTTAATAGCATTAACCTTTTTTGGATGTGTACCTAATATAATGTGACTCCGGTTGGACTGGAGTGTAATAAGTAGATGTTTTAAGCGTAAAAGGTATTTATTATGAATACAATATACGTTAAAATAAAAACATATTTATGTTTACACTTTACTGAAAGGTTCACTTTCTATTACGGCTCATTCAAGTCAAATTCTTAATTTTATCAAAATTGGCCAGAATAACTTATAAATTTATAAATCAGTGGCATTTTTAATGACAACATTACCCCATTAAATAAAAAATAAAAAAAGTTTATTCATTAAAAATAACTGATAAAGTCGCAAACAGGATTAAAGAGTATTGTCACTTATCTAAAAGTATAACTATCGCTCTGTGGTGTTAACAGCGTTAATACGTTAAAAAATAGCATATTGTTAATGCAGGGTCCAATATATCTCAGTTTTTGCGCTAAATGGTAACAGACATACATTCTTACAAACTTTCGCGTTTACGTTATTTTAAGCGCGTAGAATTCACATGGACAATGTCATATTTTATATTGTGCTGTGGCACATAACGCGGTTTTGCGTTATCAGAATAACGTATTGGGTGAACATAACTTCAAACACATAACACAAGGATTTTGAAGAAATCCCTTAGGTAGAAAACAAGGGCCCTGATAAATCTTCTTTAATTCATTCCTTCCATAACCATCAAATCTTCTCTCCCATCTCCTTTCCATCCTCTAACTATTCTCCAAATCTCCAAATTACGTATAAATCATCAGTGAACTTGATAATTTATAACAATAACCGATATTGTGCAAACATCTGCGGTTTATTGTTGAAGTTTCCTCCAACGAAGCGGCTAATGTTGATTCCAAGTTTAGAATACAAATAACCGAGGTTCGTATCTGATGGCGCTTGCGGCACGGCACTACCATGCAAGATTAATTTAAATGATAATCCTTTTAGGGAATTTAAAGTGAGACCGTATTTAAATTAAATAAGGTTTGAATATTAACTATCTACGTAGATAATAAGTTTTTTTTATCGCAATGTGTTTTGTAACACTTTTTTCTTCATATTCACAATATTATTATGTAAAATCGAATGGAGTCTCGTCGCACAATCATTTGAATCTTTTTTGTGTGATATGACGAATAACTCTTTTTTTGTTTCTTATTTATTTGAATCCTTTCCAAATTCTTTATTTGAGTTTTTTTTTTATTGTTTGGTAAAATCGAATGGAGTCATACAATAACTTGAATCTCTTACGTGCGAGATAATGAATAACTCCATTTTTGTTTTTTTCTTTATTTGAGTGTTTCCATTCAGACCTTTATGACAGAGAAATTAATTGGAATGATCAACTAAGAAAATTAGAAAAACAGCCTTATATGTAGCACGCTTGCTCAAAAGAAACTAAGATACTCACGACTTTAAAAAATCCAGAGTATATCTTTATTCGAAAAGTTTTAAGGTTCCTTGGGACCTCTACTTAATACGGGTGGTGAGTTGCAGTATCGCCACTGATTCGATTTGAGAATAAAAAAATTGCATATAATTAATTCTATGACTTTCTTAGAAAGGAAACTCAAATTGTAACTGATTGGCAGCAGGCTGAATAAATAGTCCATAATTTAGAAGGACATCTGCAAAGCTTGGCTGCGGCAATTTCAATACCTTATCCGCCCTCGCAAAATTCCACGTAAACTTGTAAAATATCAACCTAATTTAAACCTCTAGTTACAAAACTCTAACTTCACCTCATTCGGCATACGGAGCGCTTTTCCAAAGAAAACTGGCAAACGAAATACTTTCCGAAAGAATATCCAACTTTATCTGCGAACTTATTTTATCTCACGCCCATGAGTCGCACTTTATCAAACTGAACACAGGTGTAAGTCAGAGAGGCATTCGACCAATAGGATGAGCTGAACTTCTTATTTCAAATCTGTGTTCTCTATGCACAGGCTTTAAACCTGCAACGTTGTAAATACGGTAAAATTTTACTATTTTAAGCTCTATTACAACGTGCTAAAGTGCTGGGTGGTTGTGAAATAAGTTGGTTTTCTAAAAATCCGCTTAGGAGGCGCGCTAGTTCCAATTTTGAAATGGTTTTGGCGGGACGGCTTAGGTTTTTTGGGGTTCTAGCCGCTTATAGTTGACTATTGAATTGGATGAGGCGGGATTGCTCTACAAAACTGGACACCGTATCGAGATGGGGGGAAAAGTATCGGTTTTCGTTCAGAAAAATCCAATATAAAAGTTCTGCTCTGGTAGAAAAATGACCGGTTTTGCTATTTTTGTTTCATTATCGATTAAAAGGCTTGAATTTGACGTTCACTGTTTTAATGAAACCAATAAAGGAGGATATAATGATAGAATAGAATGCACACTTTGAAGACATATAAATAATTAGTTATGAAGTTATTTTTTTTTTTACTTAATTTAGCACAACAACCATTAAAACTTACTACGTAATACCAATGTTTCGAACTACTGGTAATCACCAAAATTTTTTAAAAGGCTTAGTGATATTTGGGCGGTCTGCAACTTGACACTAGAGTGGGATTTTCCACCTACTAACGCATCGTTTTAGATAAAATAATTAATATTTTTAAATTATTTTCCTATTTTTTTGTCTAGTCAACATGAATTTTGAGTTGTCTTAAATTTGTTATTCTCAAGATATCATTAACCTGATCTGAACGAAATATTTCATCAGAACTACGTATTTATTTTTCAAATTAAACTTATGCCAAAGTCTTTGAACAGTGCGAATACACCTTAATAACATAACTTCAACTTTGCCAAACTAAGTTAGCGAAACAAATCAACCGAACTTACTTATTATCTCAAAGCTAACTTATATTCAAAAAATCTTCAAAATATACATCGCTCAAGTTTGATCAAGTAATCAACTTTGCAGATGGAGACGTAGACCTAATCATAGTGTGCAGTGTACCATGACTTTTATACAGTGTTAGTACCTTACTAACGTCAGTGATAAGTAAGGCGTGTACTAAGCTAAAAGGAGGTAATTGATCTCATGACATTTATATAGAAAGAGAAAATTTTCGTCGGGCCTAAAGCATTGTGTAACGATAACGGTGAAAGAAGTAAAACAAATGATAGCAAACTTGGTTTTATTTTGACAGAGTTGAAGGAGCCGAAATGTTAATTTACTTATTTTGACAGTTCGGCTAATATTGCTGTTACTTGTTTCACTTTTATCAGCTTTACGCGATACTGTTTCTCAACACCAACTTTGTTTTTTGTTGTTCGTTTATTACGATTTGAAAATCAAACTTGTCTGATATACATATTTTTTTAATTCAATCAATACAATTTTCCTTCGTCTCCGAGACCGAGCCGTCTCAGAGAAGTTAGGAAACAAACATTTTTTAAAGTATACTCGAATTTTATGCCTCCAACTTTTTGAGGATTTGGTAAAAAAATTCACTACCAAAGTATGTAAAATCCAAAATCTATGTTTGTTTTTTAAAGCGAGAAATCGTTAAAAAGAGATCCATGTGTTTAAACGGCCGAGACTTGTAACAAAACTTGCTATCGTAGAGATGCCTCAAAAACTACCTAGAAATACTTCACCGAATGTGAACGAAAGTAGTAGTTGAAGCTAACCAAGTGTAATAATTCAAAATGAGGCAACAACGCGACAGTTTACTTATAGTAATCATATTTGAAACACACATTTTTCTTTTGAATCGACTATAATATTAAAATTCTTAAATTATCGAGTCATTTATTGATTCACCAATTTCTTCGTGATGACTTTCTATGTTATTAAATTAAATTGTAAGAAAAACATTCTTAAAAGCTTTGTTTTTAAATAAATAAGTAACTGAAAACATTTTATATGATCCTATTTAAAGGCGTTTGTCACTTTTGAAAAGTATTGCTGTTTTGACATCTTTTTTCCATTCAACAGTACACCTTCTAGTCTCGAATTTTATTATTGCTTGATTTCATAATGAAAGCAGTTCATCAAATTGAGTCTTCTTTTGGTTTAGTACATTAACCCATAACTCTGTACAAAATTGTCAATAATGGAACTCGAAGAGTTATCTGATATAGAAACTGATAGAGCTCCACTTAGATTATTATTATATCATTCTAGCAAACGATCAAATTTTTATAAACATATTTAAATTCGGGTATCTGAAAAATCGGTTAAATAAATTAAGTTACTTGCATTTTGAATATTAGAAAAACGCTTGTTTTTGGAATCTTTTTTCTAAATAATTTTAAATTATTACTACAGTTAATAATTATTTCATTAAACTTTACTTATTTCTATATACTCTATAATTAAAGTTTACATGAATTTTAAGTCTTAGATGCCCTTGCCCTTGCCCTTGGAATGCCCATGGCCTTAGAAAATTTTATAGAAAATTAATATCATGGGTTTATAATTAGGTATTAAATACTATTATCACAAAAGACGTAGCCATGTTTTTACGTATCAACCCATACGTTTTATCCTGCTGGTTTCGGGTCTTCCTTATAAAGTGGGTGTAGGCTATAGTCCATCACGCTAGTCTTCACTTATTTTCGAAAGCTATTAACCTTCTTCGACAAGCGTGTTCACCGTTCACCGTTTAAGTATGTGGTAAATAATTATAATATGCAAATAACGCAAGTGAAACACTCAGAGGTGCATGCCTATGCTTGGGATTGAACCTCGCCAGTAACTCGGCCGAGTATTATACCCCAAGCAACAGCTGCATAATAAACTATTTATAATCGCATTGAAAAACACGTGGAAATATAATTTGCTGAAATAATGTAATTTCTTATATATATATATATATATTTGTCAAAAAAAACTGTCCTAGAAAATCGCTGAGTTAAAAATTTACGTTTTTAAATCACCATACTGTCAAAGTTTTTTCGGCTGGTTCAATCAATTTGGCCATTTTTCTGTGTCCATTTTTTCAGTTTTTTTTTTCTTGTTCTCATCGGGAACGCTCTTCGGGTCATATGCATAAAAATTTCGTTTTAATAGTCGATTCTGTTGACAAGGGTCCGGGCGAATTTTTCGCATGGAAGCGCTGAAATGTGGTCGAGTTTCTTAGTGATTTCGCTTCGGATTTAAAGTTGTAGAGATAGGCTGATATAAATACTTGGGTTAGGGCTTTTATTAGTGCACACCTTTATATTTTATGCGCTGGTTTTGCTCTTTACGACTACAATAATAATATACATTTTTAACGTACTTCAAAAATAAAGATTTTCTTACTTAACTAGGATTTGTTAATGTATGTTTCCTGACTTCAACTGAAGGTTTCAAACAGTATTTAGTTTTTCCTATATTAATTATTATTTATTTTATCAAAATCAGTTAGTTGGTTTTGATTTTAAATTAAAATAAATGAAAACATTTGCCTGCTAAATTGTATACTTTACTACTATAATTATAAATAATTAACTTGGTAAAAAATCCTGTAATTATATGTTTGGAAAATGACATTATTATTATTTATCAAGATTACTTCAGCTAAAAATAAATATTGGTTAATGATACCGCCACGGGCTGAAACACACACATCTAAAATGAAAATCGTTTAAGAAGAAGGGTTTTCATGTACTTGATTGTTGGTAAGGTCCAACTATAGTTTCGTTCACATTCGGTGAACTTCATCAGGGATGAAACGAGTCGTTCGTGTCTTCAACGATGACACGTCTCGCACTGCACTCGTTTCGTCTCGTTTTGTGTGTCTCGTGCTGTGTGTTTCTAAATAAATCTAATATGAGATTGATAAGCTATTGGTTTTTCACCAGTTCTTGTTCATAAACGGGAATTTGTAGCACTTGCTAACTCGGTCACTATTTTATCATTCAGCAAAAACCTAAACAGCAACTGAGCCAGAAACCAACAATATGTGTCAAACAACTCGTTAAGTGGCTGGAATACATCAAAATATTCCCTCGCGGGGACTCCCCGAGCAATCATAAAAACTTTAACGGCGGCCCTCGTAAGTCAGTAAAGCGACTTGCGATATTAAATTATCATATAGTCTGCATATTCGGCAATAAATAATTTATTAAAAACTCGGCTATTAAAATGTATAACAAGTAAGAAAAAATTTTCGGAATACTAGCTGCGCCCCACGGTTTTACCCGCAGTAGATCATCCCATGGAAACTCTTAAATTTTTCGTGAGCCTATATCGCAATCCAGGGTATAAGCTATCTTCGTACCAAATTTCATGCAAATTGTTAAGCCTTTGAGCGTGAAAGAGGAACAAACAAACACACACATAGAAACTTTCGCCTTTATAATATTAGTGTGATTGTATATACATTTTATTTACTTTACTATATTGTTTGCCTTATCTACGAGTAATTACTATTTAATCGGTTGCCTCTGCGGCATTGGCCTCCCTTAATCTTCTCCACTCTTCTCTCTGTCTCGCCAACTGTATCCAGGACTTTCCCAATTTCTTAGAGAAAATGTCTTTTCATCGTTTTATTTCGGTAAAAAATATATACACTTAAAGGCTACTTTCGAATCCATTAAAATGCAGTATTGTACAAACAATTCACAGCTGAAGATAGCCTTAGGTAGGTTGGGTGTGGAGAGCTTTAGTATCGTCGTTTCTAGTCAAAGTCTAATCCCTATACGAAAGGCTCGAGACGTTCTCAGCTGTATTTGAATCCGAGTGTAGAATCGTTAAGTCTAGATTGAGATTCAGAAGCTGAATAGAGTTGTAAGTATTTGTTCTGAAGTGTACTCGTGCTTGGCTTTGATCTTTGTGAGCCTTGCAGCCACCATATAAGCATTATGCAGGAATATTATTTCATATTATACCTCTTAAAATATTTTTTTACGACCAACAATTTTTTGTACTTATAAATTGTATATGCATCAATCATCTATTTTACGTGATTGATTTTACGTGATTTTTTAGATGTATATTGTTTGAAAAGATTATTAGTTCTACGTTTTTAGATATTATCTTTTAAAATACTGTTATAATTTTTTTATCGCATGATCTACCTATTGTTGGTTAGTAAGTACGTAAAATTAAATATTTTATTAATGATACGAAGGAATTTATTCAACAAAGATATTCATTAATTATGATACGTTAACTTACTCGTACTCTAGGGCGCTTTGAATTTAAGCGTTTCTTGTCGTCCTGCTTCGGTGCTGAAGCGATGCGTTAGTCGTACAATAAATTCATGTTAGTCTGTAAGTTAATTATTTCAATTCTGTTATACACTTATTTTAAGCAAAATTTGGAAGAAAAATAAAAACACTATTTTTTTTCATTATTAACTCATCGCTTCAGCACCGCACCAGGCCGACAAGAAACGCCTAAATTTAAAGCTTCCTAAATTTAATAGAATAGCGATAATTCTTACAAATAACTTGATTGTTATTGTTAAGGTAAGGCAAAAACATTTCAGACCTTATACGTATATTAATCATCTATAAACATACTCGTAGGTAGAGTATAAACAAAAGCTACATCTGATATAATTTTTTACAAACTCATTAGAATATTACGAATAACAAATACTGAAATCTCAAAACTTTGCGTCATTAATGCTAAAATACCTTATTTATCAATAATTCATTTCATCACAAATTTGTTTCCCTACAAAAAACAGCACAAAATTTCTGACCTAGAGTCCCAAGGATCTGGATCTATGTAAATTGGTCTTGAACTTCTTTGCCCTGCATTCCAATTATTCATTGACCCTGGATTAGTTAGAATTGTATTTGATTGCACTGGAGTTGTCCAGTTTATCGGTCTGTTAAAGTCCTGGAGAGCATTACATTCTATTACTATTGGCTTTATTTGATTTCTTTGTACCAAAATCCGCCTTTTTTCTCTTGATTGAGCATTCCATTGCACTACATTGGTTTGTATTGTGCTCTTTGATTCGGCTTGATTGATTCTTGATCGTATTTCATTCCTCTGCTCTGTATTTCTCTGTGCTACATTCAAATGCATTGAATGTGATCGCTTTGCATTGGTCTGGGTATTATTCAATTGCGCTGTATTCCTCTCCGTTACATTCAATTGAAATGAATGTGATCGACTTGCATTGGTCTGGGTATTATTCAATTGCGCTGTATTCCTCTCCGTTACATTCAATTGAACTGAATGTGATCGACTTGCATTGGTCTGGGTATTATTCAATTGCGCTGTATTCCTCTCCGTTACATTCAATTGAACTGAATATGATCGACTTGCATTGGTCTGGGTATTATTCAATTGCGCTGTATTCCTCTCCGTTACATTCAATTGAACTGAATGTGATCGACTTGCAATGGTCTGGGTATTATTCAATTGCAGTGTATTCCTCTCTGTTTTATTCAATTGACCTGAATGTAATGGTCTTCTATTGATTTGGGTATTATTAAATTGCACTATATTATTGTGCGTTGCGTCCCTGTGAACTAAATATGATCTTCTTATATTAGCCTGGTGATTGTTCAAATGTACTGCATTCAATTTCTCTGCGACAACTTTAATTGCATTAAGTTGCGGCGAATCCCGCTGGCTTACATTAATATTGACTTCTATTCTATTTGATTGCTGTGTAGTTACATTGTTTCGTCTTATCGCAGCAGTTGGGATAATTGCTGATCGTACACGGTTTAATTGCTCTGAATTAAAATGTACCACACTAGTTTGTTCTGTATTTAGTTGCACCGAATTCCATTGTCCTGATTCTGCCTGGACAATTTTCACTTTTACTGTATTAGATTGGACAATATTGGCCTCCACTGTGTTTAATTCCACGGGATCTCGCCGATTTATGTTTGAACGGACTAAACTTGGTAGTCCTATGCTGGAACGTGTTAAATTTGTCACCCTTGCTTCTAGTTGCGTTGTATTTGACTGCTGTTTCTTTGACCGTATTGGTAGTTGTCTTTCATGCATTTGACTGCTTGTTATAACTGTCTGGCGCTCGTTGCGTATTTTGATCGCATTTTGTTGCGGTGTTTGATGTTGAAAGTATCTGAAGTCGTCATGTGAAGATCTTTCAATCTGTAACAATACGGTTAAATAAATATCATAATCAAGGCATAAATCTTTGTGGTTGTAGGATTTGACAAAGTAGTTTTCTACTTAATTGAAATTCTAAAAAGTATTTGGGCCAAAGTATTGGACTGTGCACAACACTTTTCTCAGAATACATTTGTTCCTAGAAGTGTGTATCAGGTGAACTTTTTTACAGCGTTTTTGCAAAACTCGTCATAATAATAGCTGCGCAGTTTTGGACATTGTGGTCATCTCGGGATGTTTTTTACAGCGTTGATTAATGTTTTATAGTCTGTAACAGACTTTGCGTCTGTTACATGTTGCGGGCATGTTTGTGTGTGTGATTAATGCTAGTAAAACCTTATTACAGCAAGTAAGTGGATTTCTTTAACTCGGAATCTATTAGATACGGGTTGGTATTATCGACACAACTTAAGTAAAAATTATACTTTTTAATTGAAAAGTATACTTACATATCTGCGGCTTCTAGAATGTCTGTTAATATTCATTTTGTCTCCACTCTTCTACCACTCAATTAATATTAACTCGGTTTTGTTGCTTTTAAAGTATTAATTGGATACTTATATTACAACAAAAGTTGTGTAAAGCTGGAGATCTGACGATATACTAAATGCATTCTCTTGACATGTATTATTATATCTGCTTTTAAGTACAGTGGCTCATTAGTAATTGGTTGAAGGTAAATAAATCATTAAGTCCAAAATATTAACTGATAAACGAACACAGAGGAGTGTTTTGAATGTTTAGTAATTATTTATCTTTATTATCGTTAGTAAATTATGTTTAAACTTTATTAATGTCTTGTAAATAAGTAATTGAGTTAAATTATTATAACAACAGAGGCTGATATCATAGGATTGAAAGTTATAGATGTATTTTGTTAGAAATAATTTATCTAAGTCCGGGTCCATCCGGGTTACCTATACGTTGATATCGAGACATGTTTGTTCTTGCCTTCTTATTGTGAATATTGTCGATCGAAAGCTCGATAGTACAAAGATATACGATCAGAGCATCCCACCTTTGTAAAACCATAGTATTATTATTTCAGCCGTTTCATTGCCGTAACATTTGATTTCATTATCAACGGTCAAAAATGCCGATGTCCGCTCCAATTATTTGCAAAAACTCCCGACAATTCGGGAGTTTCAACCCAACTCAAGCCATTTACTCCCAGATCATTGTTAGTGCGGACAGGACAGAATCCTTTTTACCCGACATACATATTCACGAATCGCTTCCCGCCTAGGTTTTTCTGCGAAAATATGAGAATTTCCCAAGCGTTTTCCTTTGTGGAGGAACGTCATTTTCAAAAAGGTTCTAGAGTCTTCATTTGTGGTAATAGCTTTTTCTAGTTCGTTTTATTATTTTATCTATCTAGGATTACCCAAAATAAGTAGTGTGTTATTCTGAGTTGGTTTACTTGCTCTGGTTGAAATAGATTCAGTCAAAATTAGTTTATTAATCGTCTAAAAATGAGAATTTTATTTTTTATTTATGTACTTATATTGTTCCTTAATTACTCAGCTACACCTAAACATAATTGATTGATATATGTGGAATGTAGGCTTATACGAAGAAAAAGTTTTTGAAAATACAATCCCTAAAAGGTTCAAATAGGGGTTCAAAGTTTGTAACTTATTTATATTCCATTTTTATCGCCTACACGCCACGGGTGACATCTACGTCAGTAAGAATGAATAAATATGAAACTATAAACAATCTTATCTTATTACAAAAGAAACAATCCTTTATATCTGTCATAAGATATCCCATAATGTACGGTGCGTATTTAATAGATTCGAATAGTAGTTAGTATAGCGGCAACGTTGTTTTGTTCAATTTGATATCCCTAATGCCATGTGCCTAATCGCATCAAAATGCAAAAAGCGTCTACGCTCTTACTTTCCCTATTAGCTCTCCCCTTAGTCTATCTGTTTTTACTGCAAACTATAACTTTATCAAGTTAGTAACAATCTATATCAGCATTCTATTTTACCAACCATTATAGGATAAGCCACGTATGGTATCGACGTCTTTCACCGAAAACTCGACAAGCCCTAAGCATACCTTTTTGTAGATTATGTTACCCTTTCCGCAAGAGTAATTTATCGAGAACGGTTCGGAACGAGGCATTGTTTCTTTTTTGCTAAAGCTTAGGCTATATATCAGGCAGGAAAACTGAAGACTGATTTATGTCTAGCCTTTTAACAAAGGATGAGATATCGTTGTCGGTGCCTTACTCGTACCAATATGATTAATAATACTTGAGAGTGAACGAAAACAACGATTCAACAATTCAAATACGGTTCTAATCGGTAAATATGCTCGTAACATTTTGACAAAAGCGGTATTCTATAATGTTAATTGCAAATGAATTCTGCGTTGTAAAAATTTTCGTTCGGTCTCATATAAGTATTATTATACTTAGAGTAGTTTAACACTTGTAAAAAGAAGCAATACTTTGATTAATAGCATAATTTAAAATATTTTTCAACATACTTCCTCGTAAAAAGCTTCTTATTTTATCGATTTTAGTGACGTACGAGTAATGCATCTCCTTACGCACACTCGCCTTTTTTACTTTACTATTTTTGCACAGGTATAGTTGTTTTATTTAAATGAATGATTTTCAACTACAACTTGCACTTATGAGTTTTAATGACGCTAAAAATAGTAAGAATGTTGAGAAATGAATTGCACTTAGTTAATAATAAAGAAAAAAATATACAATAACATTAACACGTTTTAACTAATTATGTTTAAACAAAAAGTAAGAAATACAAAAACATAGGATTGATTTATTCGTAGGGTTGGTAACAGAACTCTTTCAATCGCACCTTAAATATGCAAGCGCTGTTGACTGATGTAAAAAAATCGCGCTCGGAAAAATATTCTCGATTTTTCATAACTCTTTTTTGTTTACTGTTTTATTAATAATACTTTTTTTACTCGCAAGTGTGTTGAAAAACGTTGTATGACACTCGTGTGCATTGATCATTACAGCCTCGGCTTCCTAATCGATACCGCCTCTGCTGTAATGATCAACTTAGCACGCTTGTATCATAATGTACTATTATTTAATCTGTTGATTTAGTATGCAACGTGTAACAGAAAAGTGCGAGTGTTTGTCTACCCATCAAAGTGAACCCATTGCAGAACAATTTTTTTCCTACATTATGCACGAGAATCTGCCAGTTGCATCTAATGGTTATTAGTGACTTTTACTGTGTCGTCAGTGTCCTTCACTATCAGTTATCGGGTTTTCAAGCAATGTGGCCAGCCCATTGACACTTCAGCTTGCAAATCCTACGAGCTATATTGCTAACTACGTTTCTTTGGCTTTCGGAAGTCGCAGCTTTATGTCCGGATTATTTCAGTAGAATTTATTTCGGAGAATCTCTTCATCTTTTCAGTACTATACTACAAATTATTTCCATAACGCTGTAAGTCTACTTTCCTTTTCTGTATTATAGAATAAGCCCTCATATCCATAGCTACCACAAAAGTATAGTTTTTTTTTTTTCGCTTTTTTCCTGTGATTTATTACTAAAAAGTGCTGTCCTAAATCCACGAGCTTCATCATCGACTACATCGTCACTTAACTACAAAAAAGTGTGGGTCGTAATTATCTATTTCATAATTTAATCTCATTTCATTTGACGGTCACGTTTCTGATAGAACCCCAGGCATTTAATCAGAGTGCCTTTACCCGCCGATAATATATTGCGCCATTAAAATTTTACGTGCACATTTAGAGTAAAATTTGCTTAATCTATTTTTATTTGGAATTTACGATGAATTGTATCATTTGATTTAAAAAGACACAAAGAGATTAAATATCTTAATTACGTAGTGTATATAATGTAGATTTTAGTTCACTTTGGCCGTTTACAGAACTGCGATGATTACAAAATTATATTTTGTGATGTAATATTTCAGTACAACAGAATTAAATTGAAAATACTTTTTTTCTAAATCAAGTAATATCGAAAATCTACTTCCTATATCCTATTTTTCCTAGTTTAGTCAGTTTAGGTTAATGGTGTACCAAGCAGAAAGTGGGTTACTATACTCATGCTGATGAATGATTTTCTCTATGGGACCAACTCTGAACTCAAAAATAGTCAGCTGTTTCATACATTTTGTCGACGGCTGATATACTTTTCTACCGACCGAAGTCCAAAAAAAAGGTTCTCAATTCAACGGTATTTCTTTATATATGTTACTTGATTTCTTGGAAACGGCTAGATCGATATGAATATGACTTCTCGAGATTTAAACAAAATCAGTCCAGAAGTTTGATATTTTGAATCGAAAAACTGAAAACGTTCTATTGGCCTGCCGTTACGGAAGTCATCAATCTTTTTTTGTTACCTTATTTTACTTTCCGGGATGTTTTCGTAATGCAACCTTTTTATCATTCCTATCAATTATCAATTTTAAAACAAAGCATACCCCAAAGCCTGTTTAAATGCATGTATTAATTTTTAAGAGAGCCTGCAGGCTTCGTTTAAATATTTTTTAATTCCTAAATACTTTAAGTCTCCTGACCGCCGTTATCTAGTTGCTAGTACTAACTAACTAGTACTAAAGGCGGTAGGAAGACTTGCTTTCTTCGTGTTCCGAAAGTACTGGATTTTATTCCTGGTTGTAAGGTAAATCAAGGCCATCGGCAACAGTTATACATGAATGAAGGTGTAACCAAACTTGTTTTATATATGACAGTTCGCCGCTTCGACGCAGTCAAAATGGAACCAAGTTTGATTGCTTTTGTTTTCGGTTTTATTTAAGTCACGTTTTTTTATTTGTATTACGAGTTTGAATTCTGATGAATTAGCTTTTGTTGAGTCTTCGAGCCTGGATGTGTTATGAGTATTTATGTGAGTCAATAATAGTATAGTAGAATGTTACATGTCATTACCGACACAGGAAGAGTCCTCATCTACGTCATCAACCTTTACTTAACCACTGCTGAGTCTGCTGTCTTCTCTTGCGGGCGCCATCCTTTTTTTTATAAAAAATAGGATTTCGTTAGACCGCGGCTAATCTGACATAAAACAACAATTCGGTCTACGATCTAGGATAGCACGCTTGCCTAGAAAAAACCGATTTACTTATACTTATAGCTATAAGCTATAAGGAAATAGATATGTTCCTGTGCTAATGTCGTCCACCTAGATCCTACCGCCCTTGTCACAACTGTCGACCTAGTAGGTATCTTAGTGGTGGTAACTCTAGTGAGCAATTTTTAAAATTAAAAAAAAAAATGAATTTTGTAGATGCTTTTCTAATATCAGTGAAAATTCTGTAAATTTGATTTATTATATTTTTGACATGAATGGGTTTTGTTTAAACAAAGTTAATATTTAATTCCCAGGGACTATTATAAATAAAACACAAGATATAATCAGCAGTAATATTTTAAATTGCTTTAAATCACAATTTTGTAGTGTTTATAGATTATAATAATTACAAAGGAAGATTTTTTGTTCAAAGTACACTTATCCAATAGACAATCCGTCTCATACATTCTAATGTCCAACATCTCGGAATTGTTACATAATTAATAACAAAACTTATTAGGTATAACTTAACAATAAATTTTAAAATACATAATAAAATATAATTAATATAGTTTTTTGCTGGTGGTAATAATGTCACTAAAACGTTAACAGTTTAATAATAAAAAAACATATAATAATGTTTAACAAGTCAAATTAAACATTGTAAAAAGCATCATGGCATAATACTGATCTAACATAAAGCACCACTAAAAATATGTCAATAAATACTTGCATTATTTGCCTTTCAAAACTGTAATTCTGTGTTTTTTTGTTAATTAAATGTTGTCAATAATGCCTATTAAAAAAGATAAGATTTATAAACTAAAAGCAACTATATTGAAACTTTAGAAAATATACCCATAAGTTACTTCCAGTTGGTCAATACACAACAAAAAAATCATAAAATGTAACTCAAAATATATATGTCGGAACATGGCAGTTACATCAATTTGTTCCACGTAGTCGGGTGTAAAACAACCTGGGTAATTTTTTTTAAAACATTTGAATTTGAAATTACTACACCTAAGTGATATCCTCCAAGTAGTTTGTTCCAGCTTAGTTAATTCACCATGACAACAAAAAATAATATAAATTAAATATTACAGTTATTTTCCAAAATGGATATCCCTAACATTTGGACACTAACAATCACGCATACCCTCATCGCTTGGTGTTTTAGAAACCTTGAAACTGGCAGTAATAACAATCTTACATTTGCTATAATTATTAATAAAAAAAAAAGATATTTATACCGCTCATAACCGCCCGCATACATACAATTACTTCATAAGAATAAAAAAATAACATCATAAAATTTGCTATCAAACATACGTCACGCTAGAATATACAAAAAATAATTAATTAAAGCAATAATCCTAGTTTTTCTTCTACAAGCTAATTATAGAGATGTAGGAATGCAACGATATCATTTACTTAATCAAATGAATATTAACACAAAACGTTTTAACATTACTCAAAAAATAAAGCAAATCAGACATAATTTAACTATAAATTTATATCTAGAAATTAAATTCAACAGGAAATGTTTAAAAATCGTCACAGCCCTACAACTAGATTTCCTTAAAAGCCATTACAAATCAACAACTAATGTCCTAGCATTTAATAAAAAATACAAATCATACAGTACATGCGAAGTCAATAATCTTCAACAAGTTATAATTTTATCTAATTGATATGCAATATACTTTAGGCAGGCTCATTAGTAATTTTAAAATAAGTTTTCGTACTAAAATAATATTATTATGCCCCAAATATTTCATTTATAAAATGAATTTTTTAATCAAACAACGATAAAACGCCCCGAAAGTATTTACTGCCTTTAGTCTTTAGATCGATGCAATAAATTACTTCTAACTCCTACTATTAGAATTAAAAAGAGATTAGCAATATAATTTTATGCAGGCATAAATAATTGAGACTTATAGTTTTTTATTAAAGAGCAAGCTCAACACTGCCAATTAAAGACTACATTTCGAATTTCCAAACTAACAAAAATTTATTCTACGCAAATTATTATACAAAGATGCTTCAAACAAACTTTGCTCTTTATCACAATCGTAAAACAAACGTGCCTTTGGCATAATTGCTATAATACATAGTAATAGCTTTATATTCACCGCCCACCTTAAAAAAAACCGTACCATAGTCTCACTAATATCCTCATTCCAAAACCAGATATTAACGTCTCAATACAATTTTAGTTAGTCTTATATAATATAATTATACTTACGAAATATGAAGTTAAAATGTGTGAACAAGCTTCTTACAATAATATTAATCAAAAGTATTAATTAAACTTTTAGTTTTAAATTCTATGTATAGATTTCAAGATTTTTTTTTATATTTATTTTATAATAATAATAGTATTTTTTATCTAACTACGAGTATGTCTACTTCTAGTGCACTAAGTGTTAGCTGTGGTCAATTCTAAAGCCGCGCGAATGCTGTGATACTTTTAATTTTTATATAAACTAATAAAAGTCGTAGTTTGTTTCGTTTTATATAATTAAGGAAGGCTCGTGTTTAAACACCGCCCGAAAACGTACCTATTTTACTATCAAAAAAATTCTAGACGTTTACCAAAATGGATAAATGGTCACAAAATCACGTTTACTAAAACGGACCTTGTTGCCGAACGTATTCGTAGTGTCATAATTAATAAAGACCACCATTTCGGTTCTATTTCTCTAAGAAGTACAATTCATTATAGACATTATTTGTCGAGAGTCAATTCTGCATTTGTGTTTGACATCAACATCCTTATTACGTTTATATAACAAATCAAAAGTAGCACAACCTTCGGTGGCACTAAAAAGCATCTTCTAATTACAGTTGTGACGATCGCGTGTGGGCTATTAAAATACTTTTTCTTACAAATCAAAATGTCGATCACCACAAAAATATTATTGCTTTCAGAGGTTTCGCGTTACAGTGAAAAATATTAGTCATATTTTTTTTGTATTAAATTTTCTCTTTTTTTATCTCCTCGTCTCTTATCTAAACGTTATTCGATACGGCGATAAGCAATCGTGCACACTATCTAAAAATATATACGCATGACCACTAGCTAAACGAACTATTCAATACCGTTTGAAAATAATACAAGGAAATCAATAAGAACGTTTCATGGAAAATGAATACATCAAAACTTTTGGCGTAATACATTCACGAAATACTGGTATCGTATCCGCCACCACTACATATACATATAAATATAACATCTTAAAATTAGCGATCCAAAAATATGAATATACATGTTGTATCGTGCGCCCCGGGTGCCCCGTACCTCGCGAACGAGTTTCGCATCTATTCTACACCGCACAGTGTCTGTGATCGTTTGTTGCCATATTGCGACTTTTGCCGTTCCACTACGGGCCTGCAAAAGCCACCACAACTGGACGGTTACATCTAAATCCTCGTCACTCGACATTTCCATTTTCATTTGAAAAGCAACGGTTTTTCTCAGCAATTCCAAACGAACGCGCTGAAAAAACCGGCCTTTCGCTTATCACTCTCGATTCTCATCTGGGCCTCTCAATATCCGAACGTATAAATAAAGTCAGTATATATAACTTTGGACAAATTTGACAACACAAATCCAGGCTGAGTTTGTAAAAGTTCGATTCGAGTAAATTAGTTCGGGGTTTTGGTAAATTATAAATTTGAAAATATCCGTTCCACGGCCCCGCTCAAGCAAAGCGATCTCGTTCGTAACTTTTGCTTTATAAAAATACGAATCGAAAATATTAGACGGCAGCACGTCTTCTTATTGTTAACCTATGATTAAATCTATCCTCTTAACTATTATATGTAACTACTTTAAAATATCAGAGAATTCAGAAAAAGGGATTATTAGTTATTTCTATATTAAGAGGTGCACAACCTTATTTCTTCATGAACGCTAGGTATTTATGGCATTAGGCGATAACGAGGTACTAAAACAAAATGTTAATCTAACTACAGAACTAATAGGTACTTCGATGGAGCAATAAAGAGCTTATTGACGTAGGAACTGGGGTAAGGGAACTATCAAATAACCCAAACGAATAAATAACTCGTCAAGTTTCGTTTAATATTAGCGATACCGCTGAACAGAAAATATATATAGGATGGAATGTAAGAAGATCTTATTCAAATTCCCATTTAAGTCGATTTTGAAACCTGTCACAGACTGGCAATAGTAAATAATTTGATTATTCTTCTCGATAGAGACTGAATGAAATTAAATCTAATTAGGCTGAAATATAACAAAATACTGGCATGTCTTCACCGAACAGTCAACATAACTGCACAAGTATTTTTTTATTTACCTTATTATACGATAAAATCTCAAAATTGTCACAGCTCGTCGGGTTTATTGTATTAACGCTAGGTGCAACTACTTTATAAGAACAGTGGCATGTAATAATTTGAATTTGTACTTAACCTACATGTTTTGTTTGACTCCGTCGCAGAAATTATCAATAGATAAAGATGTCGGTACGTCCAAGTCGATTCTAAGTTTCAAGCAAACGAAGAAAATAAATTTTCTCATCGTCGAATCATCGAAATTAGATCCAAAATCTTTCATATTTTTTTCACTCACTTTTACAGCCAATAAAAATGATGACCTAAGTAAATTACTTTACATCCAATTTAGAGATTTTTTTTCTTCAAAAATATGATTCCAATAAATGTTCTAAACGAATATCTCAAAAATACGTTATGAAAATATAATACAAATACGATAAAATTTATACTAAATATAACCCTGTCTATGACCTGAAGAGTTTGACAAAAAGATAACTTTGAAATATAAACTCTGTACAAGTCATTCGTGAGGAAAACAAAACGAAACCGAATATAATCAACAAGTCAAAAATACTTAGCAGTTAATATACAACAGATATTATCGAAAAAACTGTTAAAATTCCAAATAGACAAGGCCTGTGTTACTTCACAACTCTATGAAAAAACCTATTTAGAAATATTGAATTCAAGATACAGATAGAGAGATATTGAAGGGACTAGTCGATCAACAAAATATATTTCGTAACTTCCTACAAACTAATGGTAACTACGCGGATCACTGGATCTAAAAGAAGTTTAGGGTTGTCAAAGAAAGAACAAATTGTTTCCAGTGGAACGAATTTTTGGCAATAAATGCCGGTTACATCTTGAAGAGCAGCTCAAGAAGTAAATCTTCGTCTGCGGTCATCGGTGTCCCAGGCGATAGGTAGTTAACAACCCTGGAGAACAATAAGTTTAGTGAATTATTATAATTTGTTTTGTAGAAATAATTAAAAGAGGAAATTTGAAACTTATAACCAAAACAAAAATTACCGAGAGGACCACTCACAGACAACTATAGATCTCAATACAAATGCTCGAAATATTAAATTGTAGTAGACTACAGACCCCTATGTATGAAATTGGCGTTTTGTCGTACTGGCCACTTTGATCTCAAATATCTCTTCTTTGGTTAGGGATTCCAATTTCAAATTTATACAGCTATTTATTCATACATTTGTATTTCGAAAACCGTAATTCATTTGTTTTGTCCTCGTTTGGTTTTTTCTTTGCGTCACGCAGTTTACAAAATGGAAAACTTGAAATATCGCGTTATTTACGAGTACGAGTTCCACCGTGTTTTGCCTTTGTTCAATGTAGTTTTAGTATACATCTTTGACATCCATAGACAACATAGTACGTACTCCAAGTGTTTTTAATCAGTGCATTTTATAAATAAAATATAAAACAAAAATTGGTTTGTCTCAAAGCAAATATAACATTCTAATATATTTCGTTGTTGTTACGGTTTTCGAAATACAACCACAACAAAGCCCGTTTTGGTCCCAAAAAGCTGCAAATTGAGTAAATTGGAAACGCGACCCTTTAATAAATTTAACATGTAAGTTCCTCCACCCCCCAAGACGTAGCTGACTAATCTTATCCCATTACCTCCCGAAGTTAACTTCACGTGGCAACTAGCAAAGATTTCGCCTATTTTCCTCCCAAGTTACTGAGGCGATTTGGCTTCCCTTAGGGACGATGCGACTTTATTACGTGATCTGCCGGTCAATTTATAGTTTTCTAAGGGACAATCGACGGCTGGACAAAGAATAGTGTTAGTAATATATTATTCACTTGTGGAACTCGCCCTATACGAGAATTGTAAGAATAATGGCAGTAAGGGTAAATATTTCTCGTATTGTGTTGGTTGTAATATTTTTGACACAAGATAACTTAAGCAGTTTTGGGTTTGTTGTAATTATCAGTTATGTTCTTAGCTATATCTTCTTAGGTTTTAGTAAAAGCTTACAAACTTTAAATAGAGGGTTATCGGCTAGAGGTGTACTAAGCCGAAAGGGGGTCACTATACTCATCCTAAGGAATAAATTTTATTATGGGACCAACTCTTAATTCGGGAAAAAAATTCAGCTGTTCCATACAAAAAGTTGATCGGTCGTCGACAAAATGTATGGAACAGCTGTTGTTTTTTCTAAAATTCAGTGTTGGTCCCTTTCGGCTTAGTACACCCCTAACCGATAACCCTGTATACATGGTCACTTATACCTAATAGTTATCCAACGGGATATAATAAAACGTTTTCTAGATTCAAAATAGCCTAACTGTTAATCAAATAATCCATCCTGGAGACAAATTTCATCAGAATCCATCTAAATCTGCAAATTCGTCGAAAAAAACTTAGTTTCGATATTATAATGTTTGTGAGATGACATGAATACTATGCAGACTATTTTAATGTAATTATCTTCATCTCTGTCTTATGAGATTGATAGAGAATGGACTTTTCAATTGAACCTTGTGAACGAGTATAGAATAACCTAGCTTTATAAAGTAGTTTCTAACTAGTTAGTTATTTCTTAGCTTTTATCTATAGATCGATCAAATTTGGTGTACCTGTTAGGCGTGGGTGGAGTATTGGTGATGCGCTGCGATGAGCTTCGGTGGACATCCTGCGACAGCCGGACCGCCCTCCCGCTTTCGGCTCGTGCGTTCTGCAACCTGTATCAAATAACAACATACTATTATGTCACTTACCACCATCATAGCGTAACAAACTTAGAGCTAGAAAACCGAATAATAAATTGAACCAGATTAAACGCTTAATAACCTAATATATAACTGGTAGCTGCATAAAAAGACCATTAGACAATGCGTATCACGAAGAATTACCTCCTGTATCCAAATTTTTATCCAAACATCTAGCGAGAGCCTTCTCTGAATATTGTTCAGTAGATTTGTTACATTATCATTAGTGATAAAACAATTAGAATATTCAAATAACACTCGGTAAACGAATGTTTTATAGTAGTTTCATAGCATTTTACACGAATATTGTAAAGGGCTAAAATGTCATATGATAATAATAAATATCATCAATGATATTTAATCTTAGTTTGTCTATAATCTGGTTTCATTTACGTGATGCGCAATTGTTTACTTAGTTACCTTAGAAATAACTTTAGTACTTATTTTCATGCATTGCATAATACTTAGAATTAGCATTTTATTGAATATCAAGTTTTTAATAATATATATCACACGCAGTCATTTATAATATGAGAATGCAGGTGTAGAAAGAAATTATGAGTGCTCTAAAATAAGTAGGTTAATAGCCATGTACCATAAATAGTCAAGATCTTGACTTAATGCTTTTTTACAGAATCTAATTAATACACAAATGATAGTTTAATTATCAAAATATTGTTGATTTCCGCTAGCATTATGCCAGCAGCATTTTTTTGATTCATAAAGCAAGTACATATCTATAAAGTTCAAACATTGAAATTAGACGATAGATCACAAAACAATACTTCACTAGTTATAAAACAAAGTTAAAACAAAAATGACATCAGAATTTAAAACTAACATTTGGTATTCAAAATGAATAAGGATTCCAATGTAACTATAATGACTAGGTATATTACAATTGTTCTCATAAACTCTATTCATATTTAAATTTCAAACTTACGTTAGTTGTGAATTCTTCCCAAGTACTGAGCGGCGTGAAATAGAAAATATTCAACGTTATTCTAAATCGAATTTAAAATAAAAGTTAAATATTCAAAGTTTCGTGATAAAGTTGAACTCGTGTTGATATCGAGTTCGTGACCTGACATTTAAAATACAAGTTAGCAATAGTTGACTTACAGAACTAATTTAATCTACACTAATATTATAAAGACTACTAATTTTATAAATTATTTGTATTTTTGTGTGTAACGAATAAACTCAAAAACTCAAAAAAGCCTCATTATTACAGAGCAACAGGCTATAAATATTAGAGATCCGTGGGTAACACCGCGGAGCTCAACTAGTAATACGTAAAACTGCTTCCAAAATACTTTTAGTACCTACAAGCAATACTTTACCAAACAAAATGTTGACCGGAAAGTTTTTTCATTTATTTCTTTAATAGTAAATTTAATAATAATTTAACAAAACTATAAAACACGCATATCGGTTTTAATAAACCATTGTGGTGGCATTGCTCTTTTATGTCAAAGATTTCTTTACATTAATACATATCAAGCTAATAAAAGCGTGGTACAAACAATAACACATAACGCCCTAGACAGAAACAGTAAGAGAAATGACACAACCTAGAAGAAACCTATTTTTACCTGTAACAAATCTACACCTTTCCTCTCTCTAAAACATACCTAGAAACTTCACATGAATACAAATGTAAGACTGTCTCTCAAATCACGTATAAATATGTGAAACGGGGAAAAAAACAAAGTCAATTTCTGGAGAAACCTCTAAGAGGTCGGAATCCTAACCTAATACTGTCTAGAAACTCCGAGCAGATCCTTCCAAAATGGCATTTATTTAGCTAACAAAATAAGGAAACTTGCGAAAGAACGCCCAACTAATGTATCTACCCGAGTGGGGTGAAGCTCGGCCTGAAGAAAGGTAATGTTTCATTCATAATTGGTTAGGCTTGTTCACTATGGAGTAATTTCCATATATTATTCGTGTTTTTTTGTAAATATGTCGTCATACTGTTATTAGGCGTAGTATGTTTCCCAGTATCTATTATATCAAGTGAAAATATTAAATCTGAGATAAATGATTAATCTCGCTCGCTAGACTCTAGTCTAGTCTAGATAGCACGGTATGGATACCGTGCTATCTAAAAACAAAGGCTATTAATGCGGCAATTTATTATTGTAGTAAGTTTAAGATCGCAGTGTCCTTATTAATTCTTATCTTTATAATTTTGACACAGTCTCACTACGCTAACTACCAGTTCACTTCGAATAATGTTAAACAATTTCATTCGATAAGTCATCATTGCATTGTGAATGAGTATTTTTTAGTTTTTAGTTGCCTCATTTTACAAATACGACGGCGGTATCTAGTCAGCGCAGTGAGAACAATCATTTATCTAAGCATTAAATATTGGTTAATTAAACGTAGACTGTAGGTTGGTAAAGTCATCGTATTCAAACATCAAGTCAAGGGAATCGTGGTCAAATTACATAACTATACTAGCAAAGTGGTAGGAACACTTTTCTAGAATTTCTTTAGTGTTTTTTCGCGAATAAAACAACTCATAGCTTTATAATATGACTTGTGTTAATAGTTAATAATGCACCAATATTACAAATGTTAACACGTTGCAAGTCGGTTGTCACTTTTGGACTAGGAGTTCAGCTAACAGTCGAACTCGCGAATGCAATATTTTTGTGACTTCTTAAATATTTCCATCTTCCGAATGGCTTCCAAATATGTCTTAAGTGACATCCGCTCTTTTAACATGAATTAAATGACAGTTGGTAACCGTCAAAATTCACTTCTTGAATTTATGTCATAGCCACAGTATTTATTTCACGAGTCTTAAATCTACTTTTTTAAGTTCGTCGTGGTTTTTGCATTTTCATGCAAACTTTTTCTATTTTTGTGGGAAATTCACCCCAATGCAAAATCTTTAACAACTTCAAAATTCAGTTTTTTTTTTTAATCTGTGTACCAACTTTCGTCAAAATTAGATGAAAACTATGAAGTACACGAGAGTATAAAATTTCATGTAGAAAAACTGACAGACGAACAAACCAGACTCGAAGAAACAACGCTTCGTTTGGTCTAATAGTGACAACTGACCTGTGATAAACTGGTAAAAATACTATAGAAAAAGATTTTAACTAACATAGATGTTCCTCTTTCAAGTTGGTATCTAAAGCATTGTAAAGTTTCCTACTTTCGAGCAATTCTTTCGAGCGAGTGATTCCAAAATAAATCCTTAGATACTTTTTTCAAAACCAAAGTTACGAACAGAATATCTTTTATAACATTGATTCTTAATTGTTATCAGTATAAACAAAGGCTCGAGTGAACAAAAAGCCGCTGCTTTGGACAACGAACCTAAACAAAGTGGGAAGCGAACTAGACGGAGAATAAAGGTACTTTTTAAAGAGGATTCCGTATTACAATACGCTTGAGTTCTGTTGGGCAGTACCTTGACTTTAACAAAATGAGTCATGTAAAATGTATAAACTTAAAATCCTTGAAATATCAAATTCTTTGAGTTGGTATTTTACGTTTGTGTTAATAGAAAGGATTCTGAGATAAACAAAAAGCTTCAACGTACCGAAATTGATTAGAAATTTATAATAAAACTTATACTTTCTTTATTATTTATGGCATTTTTTTTCTTAATGACTATAAAAAAGAAGAAGTTTGTCAATTTATTAATTTATTGCTATAATTTATTTAATCGATAAAAAAGAGGCTTTCAATTCGTCGGAATATTTTTAGAACATTTCAGTTACTCAAAGGTGCTTTGATTGATTTAGAAGAAACCTGATAGTCCGTGAAACTTTATAAAATTGGTTAAGTTGATAATTTTGTCTAAAAAAATGGCGTTTGCCTAACCATTATAAATATTAATGCAATCTTAAATGACCAATTGAGATTTTTTTTATTTGCGATGTGTGTTTCCAAAGATTAAAACGGTCTTAACAACTCACTCAGCCAATACCGACCCTAAATTTATTTAACATTGAATCAAAAGGAACGAAGGGCTCCAGGAATTTAAGCATCAACGATTCCGAAAAACAAAAGTTTCAGCCGAAACTTTTAACAGACATTTCTGCTAAAGTTTTTTAAAAGGTGGGGCGTTATTCACGCGAATGTAAAAGGAGATAAAAGTTTTTCGAATAACTGAAATTAATCTAGAGGAACAGCGGCCAAAATTGGTTGTAAGGAAATTTAAATAATAAGAATATTTTTTGTTAGTAATTTATATGTAAACAAAAGAGGTAAACAGATCTTGTGTGATAATTTGTGCAGAAAATTAATATTAAACGGACTTCAATTCGACAGGTGCCTAATATAATTTCGTTTAATTCGATTTAAAACGAAACTACTGAACCAATCCTACAAAATTTATAGGCGAAATACGTTGGAAATATAACCCTTTTGAAAAAATAATCATTATCTAAATAAGTTGAGATGTCTTAAATCAACAGGAGAACAAAACTATTTAAATAAATTAAAACAATTTACTAAAAAGTAAAAGAAAAACATTTCAATAGAACCTTGATAAGTAGATAAGGTTTCTAAAGTTAGACTTTTTAAAAGGGTGAAAAATACGTTCAAGAATTTCGTTACATAGATGAATACCAAGCTAATAAAAACGGGTTGAAAAACAAACTCTGACACAATGAGAACGCCTTCTAATTTTAAGTCGTATAAAAATACAATAATTAACGTTTTGATTTTCGTAAATTTTAAAATATGTCCCTTGATGTTAGATAAAAACCATTTTGCGTACTACCCATGCTATAATAGCCCCGGTATAATTGGATAGAAGAGACAACATTAGTTCCGGGTAAACAATTTAGATTTCCCAAAAGGATACAAAACGTATAAATTCAGAAAACGTTATTTGTACTACGGATGGATATATACTTGGGAGAGTACTCAAAGGGCTATCAAAGATGTACAATCTACTTGGAAAATATCTGCTGTTTGTATAGTAGATCGAATTATTGAGACAAATAGAGCTTCCGACATTTTTAGGTCACATTTATGGAGGTTGCGCTTTATGGAAGAGAAATTTACCATTTCGCCGTAAAATGACTGTATCTAAGGAAGATACTTGTGATCTCACTAGTAATCATTATTGATCAAGCGAGAACTGTAGTTTTTGGGCTGAGATACAAACTGAAGAATTTTCTTTCCTGAAAATGATTATATGTCCGTTAACGCAGAATAGTATGACTTTTTGGGAGTTTGAAATATCAAGGAAACAGTAAAAGAAAGTCTTTTTTAGAAATAAAGTTATTGTTATGAGTGATATATCTTTAATGTAGCAAAATTATTAATTTAGCGAGATCACCAGTTAGCATAATGACTAGTACTTAGAATAAAATATTGCGTCCCCCAACTTGGCCGACCACACATAAATATTTCTTTTATATTTTGATTTTTTTTGTTATGCAACTGCTACATAATAATTCACTTTGATGGGTAGACTATCAATACCCTTCAGTATTTTCAAACCTTTCTGTTACACGCAGTATATGTATTCCGTATCTAAATAAATAAAAGCCCAAAAATTCACGGCTCGTACATTTCTGTACCCTTTCAACCAAAACTCACTTCGGCGAATGTCATTACACAAACCAACATTACGTTGGCAGATTTGTGATTCCATATCGGTCCCTGAACTTAATAAACACAATAACAATATCTGGGAATGTACGAGTCAATGTAGCTAGAGTAGGCTCCTGACTATACGAGGGAGGTTATATGAAAATATTGGAGCTATTACTCGACCCGATTGAGCAGATTGTTGACGGTAAGTATGTAGATTTTAGATACGTAACTTTGTTCCTACTATCAGGTATTAATTCTTTTATAAACAAGTAATACTTTGACAAAAGTGAAAACCCACTTCAATTCCGCAGGCAAATCTCATCAGCAAAATCATCTTTAGATTAGGTACTACTTTTTGTTTGTTATTTATATTTAGAATTAGTCATCTGCTTGTCTAATGTTGTACAATTTTACGAGTATTAAGTATGACTCTTTGTTTAAGAGAACTGCCTTACTAATGTGCGAGGTCACTACCCGGTCCCAGCGGAAGAACAGCGCTGGCCTTATTCAGTCACCGTTTTGCCGCGTTGAGCACACATTACTTATAATTTTGTTTATTATTGCTAGATTAATTCATAATTCATTCATTAAATTCATTCGTACATCTTATGTCTATTAACTGATTTTTAAATACGCTTGGACCGATTAGGAAATTTATTTAGTGAGCTTAAACTGAGGAAATGGTTTTTAAAATAAGTTCATAACTCATTTTGAAACAGTCTTTACCAATTTTAGACACATTTTTTTTATTTGAGTTGGTTGTAAACATTTTCTAACGGATCTACAATAATGTGCTGGTTAAGCTCCTTAATTAAGGTGAGAACCTCTTCATTGAGGGCCAGAAGGCTAGAGGGCCTCTTGTTCACACCTCATCTCAGTTTTGTAACGATACAAACTTATTGAACTAATATTCTCAAAATCAGCTGTAGTTGTTTTTTTGAGTAATATATTATAACTTATTATATTATAACTTATTGAACTAATATTCTCAAAATCAGCTGTAGTTGTTTTTTTGAGTAATATATTATAACTTATTATATTATAACTTATTGAACTAATATTCTCAAAATCAGCTGTAGTTATTTTTTTGAGTAATATATTATAACGCGTTTTTTAATATGTAGAACAAATTTTTACAAAATACATTTTCATACATAAAATAGTAATGTATAGATCATACAAATATTGATGTCCGAAAATTTTATGTATACACATTTTTGTGTATGAAAACTTTTACAGATTGAAATGATAAATAATAAAAATATTGGCCTTGTTTTTTTCAATATTTGACTGACGCAGATTTATCATAAAAATAATTTGTATGATCGAGAGAGCGTAGGGCTCTAATTCTGGGCCTTAAAGAAAAAAAGTTTCGGAACTTCTCAATTACTTAGGAAATATACTCACTTAATTTTAGACTGTCTCATGAACTGCTGAATCTTCCTCGCTGCCTGGTTTTGGCGCCTTTGGGAATATGTCCTCCTGCGTACATTTATTTTATTTAGTTACCCTTAGTATTGACAAATCATGATTCACAGCGCTTAAATTTGCTGTATTCCTAATATTTGAAATAGTAATTCTTTTTTATCATCATTAACACCACGGGACATAAATTGGGGATAATTTTTGTAGCAGAATAAATATTTTCTTAGTTTATTATCTTATTATACATTTTTAAACATACAAAGATTTCTTTTTTAAACCCGTCACATAAACGATGGTGTGTTATAGGTTTGACGTATCATTGTGGCATCGTAGCTTCCAAACGGGTGAATCGATTTTAATTTTGTTATTTTTAGTTTAATGATGAATTAGTCAGGAGTGTTCTTAGTTATGTTTGACGAAAATAGACCCAAGATGACCGCCGCCACAAAATGACGGATAGCATTTTTAAAAACCTCCTAATGTGGGTATCAAATTAAAGTGCTAAACTTAATAGTAGAATACTATACACTCTGATAAATTTCAAAAGCAAGATGGTCGCCACCACAAATTTGCAATGTAAAGATTAATGAAATTTTTAATTTAATAATTTTAAAATTTTATGTATGCATTAAGAACAAAAATAAGAAATATTTATAAGTCTTTTAATAAAGTTCGTTACAGTTATGTCACGTTTGAAGTATTGAATCCTATAAAAGAAGCTTAACAACGTATTTAAATACTTTTTCATAACATATATTTATTATATTATATATTTAAATTGTGATTTATTTCTCTAGTTATTAGTAATATTTTGTAATGGTTGTTCATTACACAAGAACGATGATTCGACAAGCAGCATTGGCATAATATTCACTGAGTTTTAAATAGATTTATTTCAAAGAAATATTTCAACTTTTGTTTTTATGTGTTATCGATCGTTACAATTCCGGCTTTTTAAATCGCACCCGTCTTCACCCTCATCCCGCGTGATAATAATTTAACGCTGTTTCGCTGGACTTCAAATCGGAGGCAAATCATCTCGTCGATGTTGGGGTGTCTCAGTCTGTACTCTGTCTTAAGTATAACTTTTGCACAGTACAAATTCCAAACATTATTATAAAAAACTTAAACCTAGAGTGCCGCCAGCGGCGGGGTATGACCCAAGCTACGGGTGGTACTAACTACTACAGAAAGAGGAACCTCCTGACAATACGTGTCGTATTGAGGATCACCGCTCTTTGTATCCGACCACGATCCACCCATCTAGCGAGAGTCTCTCAAGATGCTGGTTGAGGCTTCTTGGTAACAGGCCGTTTGCCTGTTTATTTTTTACTATTAAAATGTTTTGTAGTTACTTGAGAGGCGTGTTGGCGAGCCTGCGCGCGCGCATCGTGCGGTATCCTCGTTGGATTACAGTTGCCGCTGCGTGCATCTGCTTCAGGTATGCAAACTGTAAAAAAATATGTATTATTACTATCCTACAGATCATTTTGCTGTGCAAAATATGTAAAACGACTAGAAATTATCACCTACTTGGAAAAATTTAAATTTTTTAACACCACATTTGATCTCTTATGAATGCAATGACCCTTACACCTAATAATGAATACGCTCTCCAAATTCCACAAACAGCTATGCGTTACTTTCTAAGTACTCAGTGTTTAAAACGAATAATTATAATTCAAATTCAAAATTTTGTTTATTGCTTTAGAATACACCATGACCACCAAACTAGGCGTGAAGTCTGTATCTTGGTGATTATCCTGTCCTGTTCGTGTATAAAGTTGAACGCGATTGACCAGTATATAATTATAAAATTATAGAATAGAATAAATTTGTCAGAAAAAACAAAAGTGTACACAACTTAAAAAAAAAAATTAAACTTAAATACTGCTTTCTGTGACAAACCAGTTCATTTGGAACATAATGCTAGCTGGAACAACCAGCGCTGATATTCCGTTCGAACCGGGAGGTGACGTCACGCACGTCACATAGCAGTTAAGAAAGGGTCAATTGTCGAATCTCCGCGTAATAAAACACTAAAAAAGAGTTAAAATTACGGCTACAGCGTACCTGTTTATATCTTCGGTAGCAGTTCTGTATGGTGATTGCGGCGGCTGCGGCTCTCCGTTGCAGCTGTCTTCCGCGGTACTGCCTGTACGCCTTCTGGATAGTTATGGCTGCTGAGTACAACTCGCGCTGCTCTCGATCTGTTAACAAAAAGTTAAAGGTTAATAATACCCCTTTTTTACCCCAATACTCGTCATTACTTAAAATAGCGTTTCATATTTGTTGAAGGTACGCACTCTACCTTCTTCTCCTCTTTCACTCTGAAACTACAATTTCCTACTTCTTCCTACTTATACCTTTACTACCACTCTTCTTTTAGTGTGCAGGCTATGCACTGTCATTGACAATGAGGCAGGCAAAATCCCTTCTATATTTCAGCACTTGGTGTTCAGTCATTATTTCTCCTAGTATGAATACGTATTGGTATATTCACATCATAAATTAAACAGGCTAACAATCTTATAGCTTACTTTCGAGATTAAATATATTTTATTTTATTCGTTTTAGTTATTTTTGTTTCACGTATGAGTACTTTTTGCTGTATCTTTTATTTTTGTTTAATATGCAATATGCATTCATTCATTCATTCATACGGGCGCTGGTTCTCAGTCTACCACCCTGTTTAACTTTCAGTTGGAGATTTCAATGTCTTCTCTTAAAAAGCTTTTAACTTTCTTCGACAAGCAGGTTAACCCACGATGTATTCATCATGACTCCATCTATATCTACTCCACTATAAAACCATTGACGAGAAAAGTTTTTTTTGGTTAGAACTATAAGCCAAACGTTTTTTGTATTTTTTATTTTTTTGCGGAATAAAACATTGTATGTCATTACATACACAGGAAACATTTAATTTTGTTATTTATATGCTACATCTTAAATCGGTTATATCGAAAGACCGATATCGATGTGTTAGGTATCATTGGATTTGTCTTGATCTATAGATAATCAAAAGCTATACTGATTGCATATCGCGGTTTCACTCATTATGATATAGTAATGTAAAATTTTGCAGCAGGGTATTTTCGAAGTTGCTACTACCTAACCTCTTGTTCTTTAGAACCGAGATTGCTTGTTTAAAACTTACCATTCAAAGTCAAACTGGAGAAGTGCGTAGTGGCGTTCAAGAACTCTTGCAGCGTGGCGGACGGTGTGGACGAATGCGGGGTGAGGGCGTTACGCGGAGAGGGCGGGGGAGGGGAGAGGGCTGAACCGGGAGACACCGAGCCTGAAGAGCAGGGGGTAGAGCCACCGCAATACCTGGGGATGAGAAGATAGTTTAACTATTTATTTTACTTGCAAACATGGCACAAGGCCGATTATACAATAGCATGCACGGAGCCGAAGATAACATGCAAGGGCTCTATAATAAATATTTTATTAACTTATATATCATTTTTATTACAATTTTATTCATAGGTACTTCGGAAGCAGAGGTAGTTGGCATACGCTGCATTCGACCATCAGTTCGTAATCCATAACATCACACGCTCTCAGTAGGAGATTAGACTTTGAGCGGTAAGTGTTCTAACACTTGTTTTCTTACCGGTAAGTGTTCTCACAGAACTCGAAGCTGAATTCAGTGGTGAATGTGTTAGTGTCGTCGAGTAGTGGAGTCATGAGTGAGTCCTCGCCGCTCCCGCCAGCGTCCATGCCGCACCCCGAGACAAGGGACGAGCTCTCGTTCTGAACACCATACAATATACCAACATGTTAGTATACAATACATTTCAACAAGTTTATTTAAATATATTTTGTCGGAACAAACAGATTTTACAACTTGAGGGTGGTAGCTAGCCAGGCGAGCGATTGGAAACGCCCTAACACCATAATATTTTCCTCACCTATCTACCTAGTTACTACCTATTTCCATAATGATAGGCTCCGAAATAGCTTTTTCAGCTATTTCAATAAAAAAAACTCTATACTGATTTTGGAAAAATGGGACCATTTCAGAATTGTACCCGTCAAATACTTTTTTTATCGGACCAGCCGTCTCCCAGAAATCAGGTAACAAAAGAAACAATACCGGCGAATTAAGTAACTCAACTTATTTTTGAAATCGGTAATACACTTTGTTACCATAACAAAAATACATCATCAAAGAATATAATACGTAGGTAAAATAATACTTGAAAGTAATTAATACTTTTTAAACATTTAATAGTGTCCACCTACTTTGACAAAATGTTTCAGTAATTATGATTTTCAAGTAAAACTAAAGCACTGTTTTTGATAATATTTATATGGGACGACTGCTGTGAAGTATTAATAATAAGAAAATCCATCAAACGTCTCTAAAAAATTGGGGAACAAAAAAATAACAAAATTCGACGAATTGAGAACCTCCAATGCTGCAACCGAATGAGCAACGATATGGTATCCTCGAATTATTTATAAACAAGATTATTGCCTAGGAGTGTACTAAGAAGACAGAGTGTGACTATACTTCTTAAGGAACAATATTTATTATGGAGAACTATTATATACTACTCAGAATTTGAAAAAAAAATCAGCCGCTTCAAATTCAAATTCTAATATAACTTTATTGTACACCAAAACTATACATATATATTCCAAACAGATATCATAAAACATTGGCAGTACATTGGGCGGCCTTATCGCCTAAAGCGGTTTCTTCCAGGCAACCTTTACATAAACGCTTCATACATTTTGTCAACGACCAATAAACATTTTCTATGGAATGACTTATTTATTTTTCTCAAATTCATGGTTGGTTTCATAGTAAAAGTTGTTCCTTAGGATGATTATTATATACTAAACCCCTTTAGGCTTAGCACACCCCTAGTCAATAATCCAATGTAACAAAAAAAATTGCTGGTACCTTTATTCTCTCTGGCATCGCGGCGATGATCTGCTCTGCCAACGTAAACACTCTGTCATCCTGTTCCCCTGAAATAGTCGTATGAAGTAATAATCCTCATAGCTTCTCTAATGTCACAAGCGTACACAACACTGCTTAGAAACTCAGCGCAGCAGGCCTAGCATGGGCTTGTATCTACCAAGGAAAGGTATGGACTAAAAAGGACATGGCTAATTTAAATTGACACACCAACATTTGCTTTGAAATATAATTATTGACGTTTAAAATTAGAAGAATGTATTCTAATTCCATTTTTGTCCTTGGATTTGGATAAAACTATTTAATCCACTAATCTCTCATGCTAGCTCTGCAGATGCTAGTAATGTTTTAATAGAGTTCTGGAAATTTGCGAATACGAGCTGCAGAATTGCCATTTTCTGTGAATAACGAAAAAAAAACATTCAGTTCAAATTGTGTCTAGACGGTTCGTCTTCGCAAATCAAACAGACTATTGGTAGCCACAACATCAATTAAAATGCATATGAATAATATTCATCATTTAATCTAAATTTAATAATGCAATAACATACATGTCTTTGTTTATATCCCACGTAAGTCTATTAATTAATTTGTATACATGAAAACTTCACAGCTAATAAATAGGGTACTTTCGCATTTGTTATCGTTGATATTTACGGTATGAATAACAACATAATAAACAAAACGTAAATAACTTATATGGATAATATGGTGTGCTTGACTGTGAAAATACAAAATATATTTTAAAAGTGCTTGAAAAAACCCACAGTGCGCAAGCTCTTACCTGATTACTCAATGAACTACTATAGTAAATACCACTACACATAAAAAGCTTTTAAATATAATTATATAGAACCATGCAAGGCGTAGAGCCACCATGCAGTGTTGTTTTGTTATGTAGATGTAGTCAATTTTTGAAACGTGTTCATTCAATTTTTAGACAACGCTGTCAAGTGTAAAAGTTTTAATAGTAAAGCCAATCCGATTTGGTAGTGGTTGAAAGTACTGTGAGTGGATAGACCGATACGAACCATTGAAAGCGACATCGAGGACAACATCGAGTAAGCCAAACTGAACTTTATTCCAACACACAAAGACCTTGTTATCCACGGAAGAATTGCGTCAATAGAAATAGGCGGAGAAGTCAGTTTAGCTTATAAGGATACTACAAACACCAACACTGGGAAACTCCGCTCAATAATTTTTGGATCCATAGTAACAGAAGAAACTACAAGTGGTCTACCGACAAATAGTGATCGTATCGAGATCTACAGACTGGCGACAAAGAGATAGAGGTACACAAATGTTCTTGGTAAGAAGAAGAGGATCGAGCGGCCAGAGCGGCGATGCACTACTACATTCACAACATCGAAAGTAGGACGAGCGGAGGGAAACTTGCTGCAGCTTGAAATGGTATAGAACTCAAATACTGTTATACAAGCTAGCCAATTGGACTTTATGACTTTTACTGGATTTTTTTCGTCACAGACCCTTTGATTGTTTTTTGTAAATCAAATGATTGTAAAAGACTCCTAATAATTTATACAGTTTTTTTCATATTTAATGACCAAATTGGATTTCTGTTAGGTATTGTATCGCAACTTTAATAAGTTGCTCATGTAAATATCATTTGTCAAAACGTTTTTGCCAATTCAATAGAGCTTAATATTTCAAAATTCAATATACGATTTTTTTTCTAACCTGTTTATGTTACTATATTACACCATATTCCACTAAAATATTCGTATTACTCTGCCTATGTCCCATTTATTATTTTTGTATAATTTTCAAATTGAATATTTTCAAGTCATCAGACAAAATTTTACATAATTTTTTTCCAATTTCAAGTGTAGTATTCGTCTATACCGTTTCAGGGAGCGCACTGACCTGGTGCCGGGTTGGGCGGCGGCGGCGGCGAGGGGGGCTCCGACAGCGCCTCCACGTCAATGAGCGGGCTGGCGGCGCGCCGCTGTGCCGTCTCGCCTGTAACCACCCCGCGCACTCTCCAACACACTTGCCACGAGATTGGTTTCGTTTGATGCGCGTATCAGTTCCTTTAGGATTATTTTAGTTGTTGTTCATATTTTTACTATGGTTAAGATTTCACAACGCATTTTCTTGAACCTTGTGTTTTTATGAATTTTTGTTTTACTTCATAATATTATCATTTATTAAATTTTTATTTAGAAATCTGTCCAGATTATTGAATTAGTTTGTGTATTTTTAAGTAAAAATTTTTTTTAGTTTAGAACATACATTAGTTTTTCGTTTTTATTATGTAATATTATCTACAGAGTTACTTTATCTGCATTGAAAAGCTTAAGCAAAGGAACTGATATCGCTCGACCATTTGAAGACCGTTGCCAACGTCGAATGACCTCATTTCAAAATGATTGCAGCAAAATAAGACCCGAAAAGTTTTGACCTTCCAAAGTTTATCAGCTGCCGTGCCGATAAAAACAAATAATCACCAGCAAATTAAAATTTAATAGACTATGAAAGTAATGAGACCTTGTAAACTTTGCAGAGGACTTACAAAGGGCCAAATCCATACGCCTTCCATATTTGGAATCACCAAGACTGTCTTCGGACGTATCCGAATCTAATGGAAGTGACATGCTGCGTTCCCATCTGAAACAATGGATAGACAGAATCGTAGAAATAAAATAATAATAAAGAACTCACACGGTATCTCAAAAGATATTTTTTGGCTAGTCTAGCTTACCTAGCTGAAAAACTACCATCAGCTCTGTCAATAGCAGAGTTGGACCTAAAAGCATCCGCCATATTAATGCCACTATCTATGGAAGGCCTTTTCACAAGATTGCTCTCAAGGCTTCCAGCTCTTCCTTTCTGCGACAAGCTGAAACAGAAAACGATTTTATTACTTGCATTAATTTCATATCATTATCTGATTGTTTTAATCATTATCTGATTTTTTTAATTAATACATTCTAGAAAAATCTTTAGGGGGGAAAAGTGAGAGTATTTTCGTATTGTACCGATTATTATTATTACTTTATTGCGTAAATCATGTCAGAAATTTTCAAATCTAAATATTCAAAAAAAAACATACAGATACCTACGTGCCTACTACTAAATAGTTTTCAACGTTTACTTTTATTCTACTATTTTTGCTACCAGACCTAAACCTGCAAAAAACTAAAAATATTTCTTTTGAAACTCACCTATTAGGCCTGAGGAACACTCCATCCTTAGCAGGCGGGTGTATCCTATCCAGGATGTTCGCCAAATTATTATGTCCAGCCAGCCTGGCGGCTACTGACGCTTGCCTTGCTCCAGCCTCTGTGCGGGTCCCGGCACTCCATCGTGCGAGCACCACGGCCGTTTCCATGTGACCAGCTGCGCTTGCTACCATCTAAAAGAGTTTTTCAAAAATTTATGGATCTTCGGCGAGGACAGTGTACATGATACCATAATTACGTTAGGGACCATTAATCTTTAATATATAAACCAAATTCGAAATAGCGTAACTTATGGCAGTGTACGAAATTAATTTCGAATTAAAAATATTTTCATGTTATTTACTCAAAAAAGGTGATTTACGCGCTTTTATTGTGTCAATTTCGACATTTGTGTAGGTGGTACAATTCATTTAACCAAATAGGCCATTGAAGTTGACTTCAACCAAGGGTACATAGAATTTAGATATATTAGTTCGCAATGAAGGAACTGACGCATTTTTCATTAATACACAGTATTAACTACATTTTTAGGCATTTTTTTGTAAACGTACACCGTCCTGGCCGAAAATCAAACAAGTCATTTGAAAGTTATAATTTTAAATGCATTTGAATTAAAAAAATATGCGTTCAAAATAAATAATAAAAACTACGGATTTGTCTTAATATATTTATGGTTGTTTGTAATGGTTGTAACTTTTAATCTCGTTTGGTAATTTGGTGCAACTACGAGTCATTTACTAGACAAGTTAACCTTAGTGCATTTCAACAGATTTGTATCTCTGTAAGAACATTATTTAAAACTATTACGCACTTTTCGTATAAAAATCTTTTAGGCCTACTGTAAAAAGCTACTTGGAGAAAAAAAAATAGATAAAGAAACCTACCAAAGGCGTACAATTATCTCCGTCTCTAGCCCCCAAATTGACTTCCTTCTCTAAAGCGAGACTGCTATCATCCTGCCTCCATCTCAGCAGAGCCGTGGTCAGTTTAGTATACCCGAGGGCAGCAGCAAGGTGCAGTATGGTGCAACTGTCCTCTCCAGGTTCGGTGGTAAAACCCTCGGAGTTACCCAGCGATCGAACGCTGAGGTTGCGGCAAAAAGTGACCAAGCGCTCTTCAAATTTTGGATTGGAGTACACTTGAACGTCTTCAATCTGAAATATATTTCAATAATGTTATAATATTATATTTGGGTATGTTAAGTTCTAAAATCAGTCAAAATATCGTTTACATTTATATCGATAAAATTAAATTAGTCTAATATTGAGGTTTCTGTATTTTTTTTTTTATTTTAAAATATATTTGTAAATGTAGTTAAGTGACATAATACACATATACACGTTACCTGGTTATTGTCATCCAAAGGCTCAATCTTCACTTGCAACCGCCCATGAAGCCGCTGCAAGCGCTGCAACAGCGAAAACCTTCTAAAATCCAGCGTTGGCAACGAGGCCGTGGCTGGAGTAGAAGGGGTAGGTGCTGGACCGGCTTTATACTCAAAAATTACTGTGTCGGACACCACACGACCACCACGAGCGACTTGAAGCGCTGCTAGACCAGCTTCATGAGCTGTAAAGTAAATTATCAAAGTATTAGTAATCGACGACATTTTATTTCTGCAAAGCGATGGAAATTCGAAAACCATTGCAAGATAGTGTAATGAAGAGTTCATACTAAAAATACCAGATTTTTGTATCCACATATCCACATTCTTCTGGGTTATTTACAAAAAAAACTGATCAAAAAAATCTTGTATTTATGTTAACACCGTCAGATGCCACCTATAAAAATATTATTGGATCTATCATCTGTGAACCATACCAAACAAACAACATAAATGCAGATAATCATGACATCATTTTTTACGACCTTTTGACAAAAATAACAATATGCTGAACTATTCTTATATATTCAAAATATTGAAATAACGTAATTATTACATTGAAAATAAAATAAAAATAAGTCGTAAAAATATAGAATAAAAATGAGGGATCAAAAATTTGAAATGTTGTCAATCGGCAAATGGTAATTTGCGCAAACATTCTACGCGTTGAATAGAGATTAAAAGAACTAAAAATGCAGCCTTGGGATGCATCTTCATTTTATAAGTGTGTACCTAATTCAGTCTCACAAATAAATAATTAAATAATATGGGATAACTACCACACAAAAGCCTTAAGGTCCCAAACTAGGCAAAGCCTGTGCAAAAATACGTGTTCTTTGATGTAAAATTAATTCGTAGAATTATTAACTATTTCTACATATTGATTTATAATGGTCTTAGCACGAACTATCCATCCAACCATCTTTACTATGAATCAGAAGGTACCTGCTAAGCTGATTCCTTATTCTGGGATTGAAGTAAAGCCAACCAGCCATTTTGTATTTTTATTTGAGTTGCTTGACAAAATAATTTTAGGTAAGTCTTACCTGGACAATAGCATCGTAGCAGACCGTTCTGGACTAGTATTGACGGTACTGGAAAGTTATCAAACAGTACGGTGTATTGGTCTGAGGACTCCGTCCAGGGTCCAGCTATCAAGACCTTTGCTCCTCCTTCAGGATACGCCCACTCTGGGCAATAGTCTGTGATGCTCAAAGCACCTTCGCTGTCTGTTTGCATCTTTTCATCTTCTATTGGAGATGTTTTTTCTATCATCGTCTGAAAAATAGATTTTAAAATATGTTTCAGAAATGTTAATAATCTGGCCATACATGTGTACACGACATCATAAATTATAAATACGTTAGGATTTATAATCTTCAATCTACTAACCAAGTTCTTAATCATATACTAATATCGCGTATCTTTTTTGAAACAAATAGTTAAACAAGGTGACAATTTTCGCTTCGTTGGTCTGTCATTCTTGGTGGTTTGTTTAATTTATAGGCGTGGTGTGACCGTTGGAGTCAAGTTAGGATACAAATGAGCTCTAAGGTTGCCATAATTTTAAAACTGTAATATTTTATTACGCAATGATACTTTGTTGCTATATCAGGGCAGGTATAGGTTTTGCTAATCACCAATGCAGATTTGATTAACTATACTATAATATTGAACACATATTTTGCTAGAATAATCTCAAAAATAAATTTGCAGCTGGTTATGCTTTTATTACAATTATATTAACCAGTAATATTCAATTGTTAAGCAGTAATAATGTAAAAAAACTGATCTCTAATCTGGATCTATCAATTAATATATCAGGGTGATTAACGTTGAACAATTCCAAACTGAATATTTACTTAACTGAAAAAATCACGTTTTCTTTGCACGTATACAATACAAAACTACCGACCGATTATGACCGACGACCTGTTTGTCTCATCATCAATTAATTAAAAGAACATACGGTTTATTTTAGTTCTAAAATTGGACAGCTGAGAGAGAGATAATAGAAATTCCGTGGAAATGCCACCTAAATTATAATATGTAGTTCAAAAGAATTTCAAAATAAAAAAAATACTTAGTTTTTTGTAAATTAAGGCAGACTTTTAAATATTCCTAAGTTGTCAATTCATAAAAAAAAAACTTACCACGGGATTAGTTGATATTGAACTGGGATCCAACACTTCTAGCTCCGGAAAGTCACCCAACATGTCAAAAGCGTCCAAATTCACGAACACATTATCATCCACAACATGTGTGGGAGACGCCACAGCCTCACAACTCTCTATAAAGTCCATCGTATCTATTCCTGACACCATCACATTGGCCGTACTTTCTCTTACTGCATTTCTATCTAAATCACAATTAGGCATATTAGCCGACAGGGTCTTCTGTATATCTTCATGGGACAATTCCAACGTCTCATCGAAGAACCCACTAGCTAAATGACTATCAGTACCAAGCAACACTAATGTATCATCACAGTTTTCTGTCAAGACTTTACTCTCTAATCTTTCTACTAAATCTGGGTATCTGGAAGGGGTCGCCGGGGCGCTGGCAATCATCTGGTTTCTACTTTTTGGTTCTATCTTAATTTTCCTATCGAAGGTAATATCGACAACTTTCTCTTCACGTCGAGTCTCAATTTCGAATGTGGTTTCGGTGGTCCTCACGCAAGCTGTAGTCGTTTGTGTATCGGGCATTTCTCTCTTCAAAACGAACGTTGGTTTGTACTGCTGCCTAAACCTGTCTCTAGGTTCTTCACAGACGAATGACGTCACAGACAATGGAGATACTATTGACGAATGCTGCTGTGCAGTACTAGTACCATTAAGTATTAGAAGTCCACCACCGCCTTGTATTTGTCCAAGCGATAGAAGTAAAGGTGAAGACTGAGTGGTAGGTCTGTGGTCTCTGGTGTACTGTCTGGGAGGATGAGCTAAAGGTCTGGGTGATGGGCCTGTAGTTGATGAGACGTGGTGGTCTGAAGGTGGAGGTTTTGCAGCTTGGATCCTTCTCAGCGGGTGAGCGCAGGTTCTTGAATCTTGGCAGGTGGAATCAGGGCAGCCACATTCTAGTTGCCTCGCTAATGCTGCAGCTCTAGCAGCTCTTTGCTTCTCCATGAGCTGGCCCACGATGGCTTCCACCGTCTCCGCCGTCTGAAACATTTTGCCCTGACATTTGAACATAAAAGAAATGTCGAACTGGAGCTTCGAAAACTAGTTGCCCAGATATGAATCTTTAATGCTCACCGATATTTCCAAGTCGCTGTTGATATCTGGCTCATCCTCACTAAAAACTGAAATGAAAATTAATTACCATCAATATATTTATTCCAACTTTTCACATTCGCTCTTCGTATGCTATTCATATATAACATAATATCATACTCTTAACCTGAATTCATTATGAAAGTCAACATCATGTAGAGTAATCGGTAGCACAAATTGTGTTTAATAATAATGAATATGCCAAAGATGTTAATCGAAATATATTAAAATTTAATAACGTCAGTACGGCCAACCGACCGAATAATACGTGCAGATAAGCATCGGCGGTTATATCGTAATCTAATTGAAATTTACTACCGATTTTCATAAATATTCAACAGGATTGAAATTTTCGAGCGGTATACGAGTAGGTATAACATAAAAGTAACAGTACCTACAGCTCGAGGAAAATAACTTGGACTATTGAGCTAATGACGATTTTTAAGTCTTTTTGGCACGGATAGAGTGCAGGGCAAGGATTTCGCTAAGATGCAATCAGTGATTCGGCAATAAGAAATGAATATGTTCGTAAATATCCACATTTCGACGCTTTCGATTTAAGAAGCTTGCAGAGTACAATACCTACTAAACAAGTCGGTAAAATGACTGATGCGTAAATCGTGTCTAGCCGGTGTCGGAGCCCAATAATGTTTTACAACATTTAATTGCCAATAATGTACGCAGCTAATTAGAGTAATTTCACTAATAACATAACGACTAATGTGGTTGGAGAGCCGTAAAGTGTAATCACAATAAACATTAATGTTGGTATTTAGATAATTGTGGATTAATTAACCACTTACTAAAAGCCATTTGCTATTAATTACAATTTCAGTAAATACAATATAACTATTGCTTATTTCAAGTAATATATAATAGCATAAATATTTATATACGCAACTAGCAGTACCCCGCGGAAATTTAATTATCCCACAGGAACATTAAAAGTATCATATGTCCTTCTCCTGGTTCTAAGCTACCTCCCCAACAATTTTCGGCCAAACCGGTTCAGCCGTTCTTGAGTTACAAATAACTAACACAACTTTTTTTGATATATATGTATAGACGTATAGATTTATCAAAACAGCTTCATATTTGACATTTATCATATTTTTCTCATCTGTCAGTTAGGTAATGTATGTCTTGGTGTTGGTGCTCGCGTATAGGACGTATAGTTTTCAATCAATTAACAACACTTGGTATAGTCGTACAGGGTCTACGATTTTATGAAAATTATTTTCTTTTCCGGACAATAATTTTTAACGATTTTTGATTTTTTAACAACCAATATTTGAAGAGTTTACTTTACGCCCGAAAATAGCAAATTCCATTAAAACTTGGCAACACAAATTGCCGATTAAAATCGATCTTTTTACTTACACATAGGCTTCAACTGGCTGACTAGTTCATCTTTCGTCCACTCCTTCTTGTCCGCCCAGAGAGCGAGGCTTGGCGCCACCGTCGCAAGTTTGTTGTCGTCCGGGTATGGCACGTTCAAGTAGTGGACGAGCACTATGTCCGGGTTCTGGAATGAGGGGAACAAAATTTGTTTTGAAATATAAAATTCGTGAATTGTCAAATCAGCAAACTGCTTCACAGGCATTGCTTTATATACAAGTGGTCAGAAGCGAGTTAAAAAAACCCAAATGCTAAATCGTTAAATCTGTGTATCATCATCATCAACATAAAACACAAATTAAGGATGATACACAAGTTTAAAGATTGAAGTCGCTTCAAAAAACCCGATTTGATCGCTTTGTTCTAACCACTTGTTGAAACATCTCAGCTCATCTTTTTATGTTATTTTTTCTCAAAGACGCGTCATTCAACATATTTTTTATATGCAGGGTTAGTACTAGTCTAGCCCTATATAAACTTCATCAAAATAAGTCCAATAAGTTTTATTAAAATAACTATTTTTTTTGAACGAACCTAACATATTGCCTGCCAAAGATTTTATTCTGACTAGACACTTTTTTCTGACTCATTATTTTTAATTCGTAAGCATGTGTTCTCAACACTATACAAAACTCTATAACAATACTTTCTCCATAAATACAAACGGTAGTTAAAGTCCGAGCCTCACAAAATAAATAAAAAACAAAGAGATCATAAACCAGGGTGCTCACTAAACGACGAGTGATGTGTGAGGATACAAATAAACACTTCGAAACACCACTACAGGGTTGCGTACAAACATTTAAAAAAGGGTTCAGTATAAATTTGAATTTGTTTTAGTCGTTTCGAGAGATTTATTTGCTTTAGCTGTAGCTGTTACTTTGTGTCAAAGATAAATATTGTTCAGTCAAACTGTAACAAATAAACCCATTAATAGACAAATTATTTATATCCAAAGTATAGTTTTCACTACCAGTTCTAAGTAGTATTATTTATTTGTTATACAAGAGTGCAAAGTTGCTTTTTAACCGCGTGCTCACTCAAAAATTAGAATCCTGAGCGTTAGCGAGGGAATTAAAAGAGCACAAGGTGAAAAATCTTTGCACTCGAGTACCTACAGCACGTAACTTTTCATCCCATCTCAGCGAGGAAATGACTACTTATTATAATATTATATTATATATATAATTCACTTATTTTTAACATAAGATTTTAACAATATGACGTAAAAAGATAATGGCGCGTGCAAATCAAATTAAAAAAGTACAGCAAAAAGGTTCCGAGTCTGAGTTTTTAACAAAATAAAAATCTATGGTGCCGAATTCATTATACAACCGAATTCGGATCATGAATTCGGCACCATAGAGGTAGAAGTAAATAGATTGAATGAGGTTTTTAATTCACAAACTTAGTGCACACGATATTCTAAACTCAAATTTACTTTATCATCTAGCGCATAAAAACGGCTCTTGCACTCAGATATCGAATAGCAACAATTCTCTTTCCGAGACGGTGGGATGAAAAGTATATTTAGCACTAGCTGTCCCGGCGATCTTTGTACTGCCTAACAATTATGTATGTTTCTCATCCTTTAAACCTTTCCTGAACTTTCAAAAATATTTCAAGACCAAAATCAGCTAAATCGTTCTCGAGTTTTTTCGTGACAAACGAACAGCAATTTTTATATATTTAGAAGATTAAACCATTAAGCATAAAATCATGACACCATGAGCCAATGAAACAAATACGCTGTGTTGTTGTAGTCAACTCTGCATTGTATTGACCTAACTAATTTTTTCCACAAATAACATTCAATTTCCGTTTTCTTACACTTTCATTATTGTCATACAAAAAATATACCCAAAGAAAAGAAAAAGTCACAAATTAAAAAAGTATCGTACGTGGCATCAATAAAGTTAAAATTTAATATTTGTCTGCAAGGAACCCTATAACAAACTCGCGTTCACTGGCGTGTAAACAACCCAAGCACCCCTTCAAGGCCTTAAATCAACTCGGGCGCAGTTTAATCCTCGCACCAAATAAGTAATACAACAATATTTTAATTTTCCGACGCGAAGAGAGAATGTAAAATGGAGTGCGCAGTAATAACTAACCATTTGTCTTCAAAATGGCGGCAATAAACATGGCGTCGCTTATTTATGTAATGGCCGCCGGCCAGGGTTGACACACCACGTGTGTTTTATTATTGTGCGCGGTTTTTCATTAACCAGTTTGATATGGGTGCTTACGTTTCTGTATTTGTAATGCCTATAGCACAGTATTGACTTAATTAAATTATAGGGTTTTGGTAATTTTGAGTTATGCAATGATTCCTGAAATACGCTTGGCAGACACCTAAAAGTATTTTTTACTTTAGTCATTTTGCCTTTGATGTAAGTAATAAATAGTTTTATACCATTTATTTACGAATAATAAGTGCTTAAACGGTGTAGGAAATCCTCGTGAGGGAACCTGCTCGTCGAATATCGATAAATGAAGTCCACAACCCGCAATTTTGCCAGCGTGTTGAACTATGGACTACACCTCTTTCATAGGGGAGACCTAAGCCCAGCAGTGGGTTTCGTTACATAATGAACAATAAGCTGCTTTAACTAAAACTTTATTTCAAAGAGGTATGTAGTAGATAAATATGATACATTATAAAAAATACTTAACTTTTAACAAAAACGATTTTCAATAAATACGAGTTCACATGGAAAATATAACGAACTTTCATTGTTTAATTTTATTTCTAAGTTTAGGCTTGTACTGAAATGCATTTGTATGAATACTATACCTCAGCTTCCCCGTGGTTTTTCCATTTTCGTTCGCTGGTCATAAACTACAGTAGAGGTGTTATGGGACTATTACAAGTTGCCTAATTTGTACAACTGCGCTGTGAATTATGGCGCGGTTGAAGTGTGCAGCTGTTGAGAGTTGGAAGGGACAAGGTTCTTATGACAAATGTATTGGTATTATCATAGAGATATTCTTTAGTTATTTGTTATGTATAAAATATATTTAATAAACATTATTCTTACCTGATTGCGAAAGAAGGAGGGTTATGTTTTTCTAGAGTATGTTACACTCGAAAAACATAACCCTCCTTCTTTCGCAGTGGGGTAATAAAAAAATAAAAGAATAGCACACAGACTATTAAAGAAAAATATACAGCTTAATTTTCAAGCTAGATAAATAAATCTTCAGCTTATCTAGCCGTTTGAAAGCAGTTTAGATGGAATCAAGTGCATGGGAATGGCTTGAATCTAAATGGCGTTTTGTGCTTTTATGAAATCTTTACGTGTGGGTGCAACATTTGAAGGCTTGATATAAAATGTAATGTAAGGTTTCTGCGAATAATATAATAGTGGAACTTGCGAGCACATTTTTTTGTCTTGATATCATCTTGAACTATAATTAAATAATAAGAAAAAAAATCATAATATTTAAGTAGAACTTATATTTTAAAAAAATATTATCAGCCGGAATGATTGTAGCAAACCTTCCCCTCCCCCAATCTAAAAACGCAAGTGATTCTATGAGTTTAAAACTCAGAAATTGCTGCTAAATTTTCATGAATGAGTTAATGGTATTTTGTTCTTAATTAGACTGAAGTTCTTTATACCAAAGTATCCTAAAGCCAGTTCGTTTTCCTTTATTTATTATTTTTATTTATTTAGCTTAGATAATAAGGAAAGTCAAAGCTTTACGATTTGTTCAATAAGTACTAAAACACTCAACATTCTTTGACACCAAGAATACCCAAATATGCAGCGTAAAAAATGAAAAAATGCCAGAAAAAAAAAGACAAAAAGGATACCTTACCTATTCACGAAATATCACTTAACTTCGCACATCACATCAGAACCTCTCACAATAATTCGTGAGAAAGTTACACTTCCATTTCTGTTTTAAAAGCGAAAACAATAATAAGTTGGTCTCTCAAGTGGCTCGTTTCAATTTCCTTCTAGCCGCAAAATAAATACCAAGTAATATGTGTCAGTGAGAAACCGTACGTAGCTACTCAGTACAGAATAGCCAGTATGACAACTTGAATGAAAACATGGCATGTAAGATTTTTTGTTTATCCTACACAGCTAGGTATTTGAGCACAAGTTTGCACAAAGTCACTGACTTCCGTGGTCTTGCGTGTGGTGGATTGATATCGATATTGATATACAAAATATATACTTCGAAAATAACAATAAAAAAAATTCTAATCATTTCAAACGTCTCTAAGTTTTTATGCGCTGGGGGTTAAAATGGCTTTTTAGAGACTTTGCAAATAAATTGAAAGTACTCGGTGTGGCATATTCTTTAAATATTTGTTACTTGAATTAGAGTACCTCTTTTTAATTTGCGAAGTCTGTGAAAAGTCATTTTAACCCCCGGTGCATAACGACAGGGTGTAATAATTTTGATGTGTGTATGCTTGTGTATGTTTGTAGCATCGTAGCTTCCAAACGGATAACCCATTTTTGATATTGTTTTGGTCCCAGATGGCCGATGCCACAAAATGGCGGATTACATATTTTTTCACAACTCCCTCAATATGGGCGTTAAATATTAGGGCGTGACTAGTAGAACACTATAACACTATAATAATTTTTTTTTAATCCAAGATGGCCACCACACCTAAATGGTGACTTTACTTGCATCCACTGGGCATGCCAGCCTCGCTAGAGTGACATGACAAACTGTTTATAAGCGGTATACTGTGTCACAAGTGCCGGTACTCGTGGGAAATTACCCCAACACAGTAATACGTTACTGGCGGTTAGTATTCACACTTCAATATTACAAGGTACTATAATTTATACCAAAGCAGTAGTTGAATCAAGTGTTCGTGTAATTTGATTGCAATGTCGGGTTATTTTATAAGATTTTTATTTTTGTATATAACATAAATTAACTACCAAACTTAACTTTAAACTAACTTGAATACTATCTACTCAAAAAACATATTTTTAGACAATTAAGTCACATCATACCATGATAAAAAAAAGTACTGAAATTTGTTACTATTATTTTTTCTTAGCTTGAAATATAGAAGACTGGAAGTCTACCATACATTTTATGTGAGTTTTTTCACTAACTTAAGCCGATGTTTCCTAATAAATTTTCGATTTACTTAATTAAGTACTAATTACTCGTATATCTTAACAATGCATAATAATAAACTTAATTTAATTTAATTGCAACACAAGAACTTTTTAAAGCACACAAACTTATAAATAACTAAAAATAGTACTCAATTTTATTTTCTGTATTGTAAAATTAGATCATACTTGCCTAAAGAACCCATTTGTAATTCCTAGACTTCCTACTCGTATATTCCCATATCTATACCAAGTATAGGCTAAGCCTAGCTACTAAATGGTCTAGGCGCCGCGGTGCATTATTGGTAAGGTTAGATACAACGTGCCGACGTAATTCGAGCTCCAACAATCATACATAGCCAGTGTTGGGATAATTATGAAATGTGGTGTCCCGAAAGGCTGCTGTGTGCCGAAAATGGAATGTTTTTTTTTCAAATCTTTAATACAGTGTTTGTTTCAACCGATACCAGTCTTACAGATATAAGACTTACCGTTTGATAAATAAATTTACAAGTTATTTTTTTTAAGTGTGACAAACGTTTAATTTCGACAGGTGACATAAAAGTTTCAGTTATTTGATTTAGAAACCAACCTACAGACTGATTTTGATAAGGTTTATATAGAGCTTAAAAAGTATACCTACTATTGCAAATTAGACCAAGCGTCTCCGTAAAACCGGGAAACATAAACTAAAAAGGGTCCGGCTACAATCATTTTTTTAAACATAATACCATTTATCAAAGCAAAGTATTATATATTAACATCAAATATTACGACTATTGTACTCGCAAAACTTTCTTAAATGTGAGTAGGTAAGCAAATTATATCATTCCCGGAGCAAAGGAATCACCATTAGACTTATTAAAAATCTTATTTATAACTTTAACGCTGTAACACTGGGTTTACCCCAGACACCAATAGCTAGCGCTAGGATGCAAATTAGATCGCGGTGACGTTTTTTCCAAACCAACTAATATCTCCTCCGCTGCCGCGTCGTGTTATTCATTCCTGCACAAGCCTCGGCTAGGGTTTTAGAGTGGCAAAAATATTGCTTCCACCTCTGTTGGAACAGTTATTTTGAAAGCTCTGCTATAACCACGGTTAACGTTTCTGCGAGGCAATCGCTTCCACCTCTGCTGGGACGAAATGCTGCCGGAGGTGTGAGTAGTGCAGTCACTCCGTCCTCTCGCTCACGCATACCACTACCTATGTAAGGCAGATACCATAGATTATTAGCCATAAACTGATGTATGTAACAATTTGTCGCAATAAATATTGTCCGTCGCAACATCGAGTTTTGTCTAATGTCTCGTTCCCGCCTTATAACGCGTGTTTGATTTAATGTGTCGTTCGTGTCTTCAACGGTGACACGTCTCGCACCCGTGTCTTGCGTGAGTGCGAGACATGTTTTCTTTGAAAACACGAACGACTCATTTCATCCCCGATGAAGTTCATCGAATGTGAACTAAACTATAGTTGGACCATTCCAACAATTAGGTTCGTGTGAAAACCGTCTTTTTAAACAATATGTTATTCAAAGTCTATAAGTAATAAAAATCTTGTAATCCAAATAGTTCACTCATAAACATTGAACTGTGTAAAAAGGCACGACTTAACTTGGCAGCAAACTTACGCTCTCTACAATAAACATAAATAACAGATGTAACACTTACGTTTTTTGTTATTTTATGATGCTGTCCTAGTTTTGGTTTACAAAACGTAGCAGAGAAATAAAATTTAGAGCGGTATATTGCGTTGCCTTTTAATGTTTATTTTTTTACATATTTTCGCCTTTATATACAGTAACATACTATGTTTATTTTTAGGAACTGCATCATATTTTCCGATACGGTTATTTTCAGATGATAGAACGAGTAAACCGAACGTCTAGTGTATAGTTGGTAATATTACTAATGCAAAACATATCGATACTTAAAGTTGAACTTAGTATAAGTTTTACCAATATATAGATTTCATATATTTCGCAAATATTTTAAGGCTAGTTGTGCTTTAAAATATAAACATTCGTATCACTAATAATAATATTTTCAAATGGTTATTATGTTAGGGAAGGTCACCCTCCAAAATACTAGCGATTTCGTCCACTGTCATGTAATTATTTCGAATTAATAAACAATATTGAATATAAATTTTTGAATTTGGCAACTCGTGATTATTGACTAGATATTTAATGGTCTTCCAACAGTGGGGCAATCCAAGAAGGCTCGTTTTTTTTTATTTGTTGCCCATTTTCTTTTGCCGTATAGAAAATTATAGAAACGACATAGATTTAATCACAAATAATTAAAATACCCACAAAAATTGCAATATTGCGTCACATCTTGATTCCGGCCGCCTTCTTAATTACTTATCTCTTCACTTGTGGCGTCTGACCTACGCGCCTAGATCCGTCACGGCCAATCAATGACCCTACCAATAGGTATCTAACAATAAGTACCATTTGACGAGTTAGTTTCAATTTCGGCCTAACGCCATCGCCCCGTCCCTAGCTAAGTCAATACCATTGACACCTGTTACACCGACAAACAGGCGCTGCATCGCGATCACAAATTCAATTATCTCTGACATTTCCACGCTCGTGGTTATTCGATGACATTTACAAAATGTCACGTGTTAAAGGGACGGTAAAAGAATGCTTAGCGAGGAATATAATAATTTTGTAAAAGTTATATCAGTTTACAAAAAATATTTATATGATTTATAATATATTGCATATTGTATACGTGTTGTAGCTGAAAACTGAAACATGTTAAACATTCCCAAAAAAAATTGTCCTGTACCTATTAAGTAAGCACAATATAAACAGAAATGTATGTATCTCCATAATTCAACCGCGACGGATGTATAAACCTAATGAAACCGTAGTTTATATTCCTACTCGTACCTTTACATGGCTCATTTAACATTAAACTTTAATTCCTATTACCAGACCACTGTGTAAAGCAGTAATATATGTTAAACCCACTTTTAACTTACTTAAAGTGATTAAAAAGACTCCTATTCGTTGAACAATCGCTTTTAAACTTAGACATAATCGATCCACAAGTATAATTAAATAAAAACTAAATAAATAAATAATTAATAGTAAATCAAAATAACTCAAAATTACTATCAACTCCACGTATATTTTCTAAATTATAGGTGATACAATAATAATAATACATTACATCAGAGAAAACAAAATGCTGTAGTAGCATTTCTGTTGTAGAAGAATTTCGTGGCGTACACCTGATGTAAGCCACGAAATTCTTCGAAGCGCTGCTTTCCAACACTTAATATCAGTGAGGCACAAGATCGAAATAAAGAGATACAATACAGTAATGCCTTAATTTATACAAAATCAAAAAATAAATAACAAAAAAACAAGGCCCAAAAGAAGGCCTTATCGCTAAAAAGGATTTATTCCTGTTTGTCGTCTAAATTCCCCCCAAGGTGACAAACAGGAATAAAAATTAATTTCTGTCTCTTTTTAAGTCGTGGGGGGACAGACCAGAACTTTTAATAACTATGGACAGCGGGACAAACAAGAATTTATATTCCTGTTTGTCCCCTCAGAATTATCGAATGGTGACAAACGGGAAAAATAAATCCTTTCTGTCACCTCTTTAGTCATATGGAGATATAAAGGAATTTATATTTCTTAATCGGACAAATTGAGGTGGCAAACAGGAATAAAACCTAAAAAGCAATCTATTCCATACAACCTTTACAGACATGGAATATCTAAAAAAATAGCGTTTGCAAAACGGATATAAAAATAAAAATAGTGATCTTAGTAACTGTACGGTTAGTAATATATGATGAGAGGTAGCGTAGACGTGCCGTGTCGGATATTACACGAGAACTTGTTCCGGTTATGAATTAACTTTTGTACGTAGCGGTACATTCAATTACCTATAAATTACATTTTTGTGAATTAAGAATCCTCTATTAACTTTTGTAAATTAAGAATTTTAGTATTTTGCTGCCTTTGTTGGTCTTAGACAATTTTATTGTTATATTATTATTTTTTAATTGTCTAAAAGCATCGGACGTATTAAATAAAACTTTCAAGAATCTTGCGTCAAACATTATAATCATTGTTTTTGAATAAAATTGTTTATTCATGTTATTTAAATTTTATTTAAATTAATTTTATTTATTTATTTAAGCTAGTTATACAATATTGCCATTTTATATAAAGTTGACGACACGGATGATGAACTCAGATTTAACGATATACTGATCGAAAACTTGACGGTTTTTTCAACCGACTTACAAAACAAGGGAGATATTCAATTCGACTGTATATATTTATTTATGTTTGTAACCTGATTTTTCAGAGACAGTTAAACCAAGTTTAAAACTTCTTTCTTTTTTTAATGGCAATCGTCCATGGGACACTTGTGCCAGTTTCACGTCAAGACTTATAAACCTTGAACGTAATTTTATTTTTTTGTTAAAGGTATCAAATGGTCTCATATATGAACTTTATGAAGTATGAACTGTAAATTGAAATAACTGGGAAACCATAGCATGGTGGTAGGGCGTTTCCTGTCGCTTGCCTGGCTAGCTACCACCCTCAAGTTCTAAAGTCTGTCGCCAAGCACCTAACGGTGTGTTCCAACAGCCTTCCTTGAGACCCATGTTTTCCAGACTAGATATTTTCCATCTAAGGCGTATTGCTGACTTCTGTGGTCGTGCGAACTTGTAGTCAAATGCTTAGATGTGTAGGAAAAAAAAACTGAAAAAATATCGACGCCTGACGTATTGAAAGTTGGTTATATTTTTTTATTTTTATTTACTTTTTATAAATAAACTTCAATTTAATAAGTATGGTATTAAGATTTATATTTCAATTTTACTTCAAATACACCCAACGAAAACTAAAGACATTTACCGTGCACCGAAGCGTTCGAATTCGTAGCATTTTCAATTTTTAACTACGCTCGCGTTCCAAGAAATACTTTAACCGCAAAAATCTGATAGCCTGAAGAAATCCCATTAATATCCAACGTAGCAAAGTGAAAATATTTCAGAAATATTGAATTGGGAACTTCCTATTGGCGTTTTCATCAATCTGGATGGCTCGAACTCGGTTCGGTTTCGCGGGTTTCAAAAAGACGTTTTTCAAGATATCTGAGATTTAACTGAGGCTGAAATATGTGTGTTGCTTTTACGTGATTGCCTCCGTTTGTGTGCTGCATATTCTCTGCGGTGGATAAACATTTGATATGATAGAAGGGTTGCAAAAGAAATTCCGTCTAAATTGAAGAGAAGAAAAGTAGAAAGAGTAAGCTTACAAAAACAGTTTTTGAGTCATAGTTTGGTATACACAGGTAAACAGATTTTATTGCACTTAGTAACATATGAGCAATTTTCACGTGTGAATTTTTATTGGTTCATTGTACCTCACTACCTATCGAGATACAATTTTTAAACTATATTAGTTCGGACATTAAGTAGAATTGCACGCAAGTGCTAGCCATTACGTTGTTTTATTTGCTTACATATTCAATGCTATTATTGTAATGTAACTAACTAAACTAAACGTCAAATAATAAATATACAAAACTTCCTAATGTATTACTAAGTTTAATATTTAGAACTTGTAAATTAACTATGTCAGTAGGCTAATGTTTGTTTAATAAATGATTTTGCACGAGAGCAATAAGATTCGGGGAGAACATATTAAGCCAATGTCCTCTGTGACTGTATTAAGCATGTGTCCTATGCGACTGCATTACGCATATGTCCTTTCTGACTACAGTTACAAGTGATATAATGCTTAATACATACATATGAAACATATGGCAGACATATGCTTAATACAAAGCATATGCTGGCATATGTCCCGTTTGTCTGTTTTAAGCATATGCCCTATGTGACTGTAATAAGCATATGTCCTATGTGACTGTAATAAGCATAAATTCCAGGACATGTTTTAAATTTATTTTTGTTCGTGAATTCTTAAGAAACTGATGAGAGAACGTTTGCTATACTTACTTGTAAAAGCCAGTAGCATCTTCGATGAAATGTGGGCAAGATGGCGGAGTGAACGTAGCAACCGTAGATACACTGTGGACAAAACAATAAAAATAATGTTAATGTTAATATTTTAAACCGGTCTTAGCTTTTCTGGGCCAATAACAATGTGTTATGTTCTGCAAACAGTTGTTACCCGTAAGCTTAAGCAATTTTGATCATGTATTTACAATTCTTAATTTCCTTGGAGCATTTGGATTATCTGTAGATCTTTAATGGTCTATAGGTAATCCTTGTGCTATTTTTTTTTTGTTGCTGTAGTTAGTTAGTTAGTTAGTCAGTTTGTTTTAGGTAATAAAAGCAGTAGCCACAATTTTTAATTTACATCATAACTAACGAGCTAATTATTTTTGTAACAGGCTGTGTATTTCTTAATGTTTGTTTGGATGCTGTTTTAAATCAATCTTGAGGAAGCATTTTATTTAAAAAAGACATATTTTTTTTAAGGAAGGGAATGGTCTATTTTTAATAAATATCTTTACTATTGGTACAAAATAAATGCTTTTTCTCCCATAACAGAGAAAATATTCTAGGGCGGAATTCACCAGCGAATTACAGTATTGGTAGATAAAATTGGAATGAGAATTCTAAATATGATTGAAAAAAAAAACGATCCCGAAAGGATCTGTTTGTGGTTTCCCTGTGCTATAACTTAGACCCCATCTAATACGAGTACTATCCTATATCAGTGTTTTTTTTCTAAAGTCGCAAAAATTTTGGTTGTGACATCAAGAGCTATCAAAGCTCAAGTGATATAATTTTTTGATATTATTGAAAAAGAAAACAATGTCACAGCAACATATTTTACTAAACTACGTAGTTACGACATTTCCAAACTGAAGCGAAAAATGCAATCCAACAAATCGAGACACATCTCACATCCCACAAGTATAAACCAAAATGTCCACATAAAATCAAATTGGTATCCATTTGCTGCACAAATTTTACTACCAGCAGTCGACAGCGTCCCAGAGCAATTATGACAGAAGGCTACCTCTCGGAAGGAAAAGGCTGGCTATCGTAAAACAAGAGTAACCAAGCCTCGCCTGGTATTGGCACCTGACTTAACTTCGTTTACTGCTCGAGCCTCCTGGATGTTCTGTGCAGTGTGCCGAGTTACAAGCAGCAGCGGTTTTGGTTTAAGCGATACAGTTTGACAAATTCAGCCTGAATCTTTGAATATTTTACGACTAAAAAAAATATTGTAATTATTTTCTAGATTTTTTTAGTTTAGAAGTAGAGATAAATCAAGTTATTACAGACGGTACTTGTATAGCTTCTGTAATTGACTAATAATAATGAATGACATTTAATACGAATTGATTAATTAAATTATAATAAAAAATAACTACATCTGATTTAAATAACCTATTAAAAATCAAACCAAAAATGTATATAAAATAACCAAAACAGTAAAAATAATTAGAATTCAATTATAAATAACACTTATGTCCATATAGCATTGTCCTAAGAACCCTAGTTGCATTCCCACGTTGATTTGCCACTGAGATTCTTTAAGCAAGGAATGCAAGGTCAGCTTTTTTGTAGCGTATTTAGAAAATATGTAAAAAAATAGTTAAATTAGAAAAAAAAGTTTAACAACTTTTTCGATGTATACTGAATTCAAATTATCAAAGATAAAGTGTTACTTGGCTTTTAGTTACCTACTTAGATTAATATTTTTTTCTTGTAGATTCTCTTTATAAATCCTACTTGTTTGGCAATAGATGACGAATCCAATAATAATAGTCTAATTTAATACTATAAATTTTGTTTTTCTTTTTTTTCAGGTGCCTAAGATAAGAGAACGTCCAATTTAGGCAAAATAATCCATAATTTACATCGATATAAACCTTTTTTTCTCGTCGATGATAAAGTGTTTATAAAGCATAAAGTATAATACCTTTTTCTAACATTCTTTGAAAGGTTTTTATCATTATTTTTACCCGACTGCCAAAGAAGGAGGGTCATGTTTTTCGAGTGTATGTATGTAAGTATATTTGTTTGGCACGCCCTAAAGCCTAAACGGCTTGTTGTATTTTTATATGAGCGATGTCAATAGATTCGTCTTAGTCGTGAGAGTGACACTGGGTACAACAAATTAAAAATAAAATAAATTAAAGATGATACACCGGTTTAACGATTTAGCAGTCGGGTTTTTTCGAACTTGCTTCTAAGCACTTGCTATAACTTAATAGGCAAACCATACCGCTCCCGCTACCTCTCCTACTTACCCCACAAAAGTACTCAATGGTCACAGTTGTGCAAAATGTATTATTCAACAGGCCCGTACGTGGCGAGTGCGATCCATCGCTGGAGCTAGCACTCGCCCCAGCACTCGCCCCAGCAACTGGCTACTTTCGACTAACGAAGCGCCGATAGAGCTTACACATATGAAATACAAGCTGTTTATTTTGTTGGTAAATATTGAAGATACGTGGACTGAAAAATGTTCAGGCGCGTTCATGCCGAAAATATGGAATGCAAGTTCGATACTAAATTCTGTAAGTTGGTCTCGAGTATGATTAAAAATGTATGTAGTGTTATGGATTCGGTTCGGTTTGGTTACAAGGACTATACCGGACGTCGTTTAAGTTTTAGTTTAAACAGTATCGGTTAGGGTTGTTCTAAGCTGAAAGGGTGTTACTTTAGTCATCGTAAGGAACGACTTTTACTGTGGGGCCAATTCTAAATTCGAGAAAAAATCCGTAGTAAAAAAAATTTCGATTGTCGACATAATGTTGATACATTTTATCGACGATCGACATTTTTTTGAAGCAGAATTTTTTATTCTGCATTTATTTAATTTGGTATTTATTATCTAGAACGATTTTAATAAAAATCTTATGCCTAGAGTTAAATATGGGTAGATGGCTATTTTTCTATTACAAATTCCAATTAATGATCTTTTTGGAACTTAGTGCCCATATCGTGAAAGAGTTAGAATTTGGTATAATTAAACCAAAAACATAATCTTTGAAATCAATAAATAATGGAGGAAGATGGAAAATAAGAATTGTAGTTCAAACAATAAGTTTTCTCTAGTAGAATACTGCGTTGTATCACAATGGGACATCTGAGACTATTTAGTCCTACTTGTCCCACAAAAATATTGATACATGTATCAATTATTTCATCCCACTATTTTGCTTATGTCTAATGGTATTTATTTCGGCGGTTTTTTTAAAAAGTCGCCTATGTAGTCATTTTCGTCTGAAAAGATTTACTATTAAAATATGTAATAAAACTTATTGCGTTATTGGGTTGGTAAGTAATTAATTGAATACTTTCTGGGAAAATTAAATAAATCATGCAAGCAATCGATATAAAAAATTAATTGCGTTTTTGCACTTCAATGTTATTTTTTATTTTGAGTGAAGTCTGTAGACGGGGGAACGTAACACTAAAATGATTTTGTTTTAATGTTTGAAAGTAAGCAATAAATTTGGAGTGTGTCATTATTTTTAAATCGGCCATGTTTTAAGACACATGTTTTAAGATACATACTGGCAAAAATACCGAATTCAAGACATGAACATTTTCTATAATAATTCAATAATTATGTAAACTTTCGAAAACTCTCAAAACTTTCCAAATTTCCTTATTTTATACGCTTAAAACACCGCTCAGTCAGCTTTAGTGAATAATTTACGAAATACACTGGCATTAAAAAGCAACGACTGACGCCATAAAAAGTTATTATAGTATAGGTTTACTTTTACGTTCGTTTACTACTGGAAACGTGGTTTTAAACAGATATAAAAGTTTTGAAGCGTTTACCTAGAGAAGGTGTCGGTATCATTTATTTTATTTAAGGTTTTTTAAGTCTTTAATTCCAAATTTTATACAAAAAAAAATGTACCTTAACATAGATTTTATAATAATACTACTATTTAATCTGCATTTTATAATACAGATGTAGAGTCATTAAACGTTCGAAATAAGATTGTAAAAAACTGTAACGCTCAAATTCAAGATGTCATTTATATAATTAAGAATACTAAAATTACACAACTGAAAACAGCCTTAGGTGGCTTTACTCTTAACAATAATATCTTTCGTGAAAAATAGAAAACAAATTTTTAAACATCATTAAGGATGTTTAAGTGAAAAAATCTTCCTCAAACTTTCAAAGCAGTACTCAGTGTTCAAAGTCACCGTTTTTAAGCTATTATTTTATAATAAATAATTATTTAAAACTTAATAAATACTTTTATTTACAAAAATATTTCATTGCCCTTGCATTGAGTCACAATATGAGTAAGAAACCTATCAAAATGTCTCAATTTTACCTTCACCTCAGCCCTCTCACTCAAATATCCGGTGTAAATGGACACTCAAATCTAAATCGTGTGATCATATTGCCGAATCTTATTTTTGCGGACGATTCTACCCAATAACTGACTATAGCGGGTTTCAAAATGATATTCAAGTTTTTGTGTTACAAGTTAGAAAAGAATTTTAGTATGTAGTTACTACAAGAGATAGATCAGATTAGTTGAATCTCGACATAAAATACAACTTTCATTATAAAACCAATCTAATAAAACGCAATTAAACTGATTTTCATGAAACTTTTAGCTACCACCAGGGGAAAAAAATATTTTTAGTAAAAACAGTTATTTAAAGTAACTTATTATAAGAAAATAAACTCAAATATGCGATAAATTAAACACCTCTTCCTTTTTGAAGTCATAAAAGACAACTATAAAAGATTTCAAGAAAAACTAAACACGGAATCAGTTTAAAAAGCAAAAACTTAAGATTTTACACCTTTTAAAACTATTAAAAGTAAGTAGCAGCCATTTTAGCGCTTCTACACACAAAATAGTCAGTAAAATAAATCGCTAGCTCTCCAACTTTACGCCATACCACAATATCTGCTCGGAGAACAGCCTCATGAGTGAATTAGACTTTTACGAGTGAAGGAAGCTTGTGGATGGGGGTGGGGGGGGGAATAATGACGTAGCACCGCTACGATGCTACGACGTAAAGGTACCGCTACGCCGTAGACGTAGCGCTTCAATTAAGTGGAAGATTCTTTTCTTTTTCTACCTAATTAAAAAGAGTTTTTTTTACTATTGACAAATCTGTATGGAAAACGCTTTTTTCATTGTTTTGTTAAATGCTGTACTACAATAGGTTCACTTTGATGGATAGACTACCCTTAAGTATTATTACACCTTTCTGTTACACGTTGTATATATAAAAGAGGAATCCTAACTGACTGATATTATCTAAGAATTAACGCAGAGAACAAACCGTGACAAACTACAGATATGAAATTTGGAGGGTGTATTCAGTGTAGGGTTTAGGGATGCACGTAAAAGATTTCAAGAAATTCAATCTTTAATGAGGTCGAATGGGAGTTCAAGAAGAATCTGTTAAGTTTGCAACTTGTATTTTTTTATAAGGCGGGTATCGCTCGGGTGACAGCTGCTACTATATATTATAAAAGACAACGTAAATCTTGACATGAAGAATATGAAAACTTGTTATGTTATCATATTGAAGATTAGCTACGAGTATTTTAAATAGAATCAAAAGTAAGGTGCCTTGTGGAAACAAAGTAAATGAAGCAAGCGAACCAATCAAAAACACTTAGCATTTGGTAAGGCGGTCCAACATTTGTTTGCAATAATAGTTAAGTTTGGCGCCTCGCCAACCCACCTAGCCATTACGCAAGGCTACGAAGCAATGACATTTACAAGGTACGATACGATCGCTTTTTTTAAAATTATCGTTTTTAAAATTCAACTGCTAACTTGAATTCATCATGAAAATTCTATAGTGAGTATGATATACAAATTTAACAATTGACCGATTTATATTATATCATTTGGGATGCTGCGGCAAACTCGTAGCTAGTAAATGGTGCCGTAGCAAACTTTGTCATTTTTGAGAAAAGTGTTTATAAAATTATTAAATTCCGTGAAATGCGTATTCAAATGATAAAAATTGCGAATTAGGAATAACCTATCGTCTTTGGAAACTGCATAAGTAGGAAGAACACATTTTTTCTTCAGCAACTGGTTGTGAATTACAGTTGCCATTACCTCTTGTACCTGCCCTTAAGGGTATAACTTAAGGGACTTGTGAGACTCCGATGAAATATAGTGCTTGCCGTCCGATTTCGAAATGACTTTATTTCTTTCGATAACAATATTCATGTTTTATATTAACAGGAGAATCAATACCTCACACAGTTTAAAAAAAAACCGTCCAAATAATAATCGAAACCGTGAAAGCTTAATCTAAAAGTCCCACGTAACTTTTACGTCGTGTCGCCAGCACTAAAGAGAACTCAAAGAATTATTTTCCCAGTCACGTAGAATCTGGTTAAAAATTTGATCACGCCTATTAGCCTTAATAGGCTGTAGTAAGCTGAATCGACAAAGAGGGAGACTAGTTGAGGGTCGAGTAGTTTTACTGTTAAAACACTTAGGAAATTCTACGGTTTTCACATAATTTATCTTGTTTTGCACGGATAAGATCATCATAACTTATAATGCTGTACTTCTGACTATCGATTCTTTTAAGAAGTTAATGAGGCTATGGATAATTAGGTAATTAGAGTATTTAAAAAAATGTGTTATTATATAACAATATTGCCTTGTTCTAAAAACGCAAGCAATAAATTTAACATGTTTAAGTGTCAAAAATTTAATTATACAGCTAATTTAGGTTTGGGTATGTTAGGCATGTGCTTGCGAATGTTGTAGGTCGTTTTTGACAAAAGGTAAATCCCAGTTGGGAGCTATAAATGAAAACCGTTATTTTTTTTTCGCTAACGTGAACATCTCGCCTTTGACGTCACAGTAATAAAACTTCACCAACTGCAAGCAATTTCCGAAATGAAATGATTTATCGCATATTTTGCAAAAGACAAAGGTAAAACTTCCAAAATCAAAATTGCACAATAACTGGAAGTGGCACGCGCTAATGCACTCAAAACTTTACGTTCGTCGACGATTGTGAATATAAATCATGGAGTAATATTACTCGTTTTATGACTCTACCGGTCGGTGGACTACCACCGGGCCGGTTCTAGCGAGAAGTTGCGATTGGGATTGGTGTTTGGTCGAATTTAAATAGGTTTTAGGCATTTATTCTATCTTAACAGAAGAAATAATATTTTTGTATAATAAATAAATTAGCATTGCCATTTAACATGACAATGCTGCCAGCATTCTTGGAACTCTCCCTTCTACTGGGGGTTTATTATTAGATTAGTTTTTTATAACTGTGAATGTTTTCTTTTGCTTTCGTGTTTAAAGTAAAGGATATCCATTTTCATTTTGTAGTTAATCATATTAGTAAATCAAATAAAAGAAAGTTAAATTTTGACGCTGCCCTCGGGTGGTGGGTTGAGCATTTGGATTATCAGTAGCTCTTAAATGGTTTATAGGTAATTTATCTCCTGTGTTTTTTTGTTGTTTTTTTTTTTTTTGTTGAAGAAAAAATAGTTTAAACTATACTTATTTAAACTATTATATCGAATGTCAAAATTAGTGGTTAGACACTAGTTAAGGAACGTTTTGTGGTTGCATACGAATAAACTTAAAAAGGGTTCTCTTTAAGAAGTAAGTTTAAGGGATCTTAAAGTAAGTGATAGCCGGCAATTTGTAGTAAAAAATGAATAAAACTCTTTTGTCGTAAGCCAGTTACTATGTTACTACAAAAAATGTTTTGATAAATATTTTAAACTATTGTTTTGCTAAGGAAGGTCGAAAATATAAACACCTTTTTAAAAAAATAAAAAAACGTATACTAAAATAAAATACTAAAGCTCGAAGTTCTAGATAATGATGTAAATATACAACACAAAATTACTTGAATGCACATAAAAAATAATATAAAACAAAACATGCGGCCAGCAAGCTGGGCACGCTGCCTTCTGGTGGTGGGTTGGAGCATTTAGATTATCTGTAGATCTTAAATCTTTCTGCTATATTTTTTTTGTTTTCGTAGTTAGTCATTTTGTTTATGAAAATAAAAAAAACTTATATTGGGACTCTCACAAATAGAGTTATTCATAAATTTTAAATAGCATCTTGTGTTATCGATTTTGAGCAGCAAGTCGACTGGATATTCAAACCGTCAAATCTCAAACTTTACTCCTTCCGATTGAAACCCGTAGAAAGTTTTGAGTCACCACAGATCAGGAAAAACTAACTTAAGTTTAGAATTGCTTCCTGCAAGACGAATTTTATTGTCTTCATAAACTTAAAGCTGTCACGAAGAAATCGAGACAATGGTTATTCGATGTGGGATTAAAGAATCGATATTCAAAACGAAGCCGAGAGTTAAATCAACACACTACATTAACTTCATTTACTCGTAAACAGAGTTTTGTACGATGTGGTCACAGAATAAGAAAGACAGAAATCCAACATTGTTAGATTTGAGACCTTCTCCTTTATTGAACTCAAACAACAAGCTAAACAACTTTAAAAAGTGGCAACTTGGTGACTTAAATTTGGTAGGCGCCTTTATTTATGTTTAGTGTTATAGGAGTGGATAGGGGCAGTGGATGTCTCGATTAAGTATTGCTCTAATTAGTTAAATTAAGTAATCATTTTAATTGTTATGAGTTCGTAAAATTGAAAATATTATTAATATGTTGTATTTTTTTTTATTAATATTGAAAATAGGCTGGCGTTTGACCGTATCTCGACCAATCTAAGCGACGATGCGGCTTAAGATAAAACACGCTTGCCATGAGGAAACTACTTCACTTGCGACTTGAAAAGAGCGAGATATATAGCTAACAGACTATTTCAGACCTCTGTCCTTCCACTAATCTGTGTCAGTTCAAGTGTATTCCGATGCACCGTTGGTTCGCATTATAAAGTTTGGTATTCACATGCGACCGCACGCGGGACCGAATAAAGCCGAGGTTAGGTTAATGAGCGATCAAGTTTCAAGTGTACATCAGCTTTATTCCGTATTGGGCGAAATAAAAGTTGGAATGAATAGGGATCAAATGGGACGTTACTGATTGAACGTTTGTACTGCTGAATTCTGAAGTACTTTAGTCACCGTGAGCTTAAAAAAATTGCTTCTTTATATTTAGTTATCCTTGTGAGTATACACAAAGCCACCACCGAGACTAAAACTTTTTTTGAGTATTTTATTTATTATATGATATTCTAATTTTTGTGTGATGACATTAATTTTTTTTGTCATCACAATAAAAAATTAATGTCATCACACAAAAATTAGAATATCATATAATAAATAAAATCGTCATCTTGCTCGATTTTGTTTATATTTGATGATACATTTAATCAATTAGTTTCATAAATAAATTTCGTCACGTGCGTATCGAAATCTGTTGGAATTGCATACTGTTGGAAATCCGCAGTCTTTTACTCAAGCTTATTTTCGTGTGTTTTTTACGATGCAAACTATAAACTATACCTACCATTTCTAAATTTCAGTCTATAATTTTGTGGAAGTAAGAAAAACAGACGAACGGACGGACAGAGTAAAACTATAAAGAACCTACGGAACCCTACAAAAAATTACTTCAAAATCCATTGCTTAAAATGTCTATAGATATAATATGAGCCTTCTTATTGTTTAAACCTGAAGCTAGGTCTAAAAAGAGCAAACGAGATAAAAATATCATGTCAGTCCCCTATATGAGACTAATAAAGGAGAAAAACAGAAATAAATCATAAATTTTATTAGTGACCAGAAGCGCAGGATATTGTATTATTTATTTGAGTATTTATTCCAGTACTTACTCGTTGTTCTCCATAACAGCTATCCGTAGAATCTCAAATTACAGCAAATTCCCGATCCAATCAAGATAGGCATCTTAATAGTTCCTGCCATTTTGCTAATGTGTATAGAGTGACATTTACTATGCAAATATACGGATAAGCAAGTAAGCTCATGTTACAAAGAAAGGACAAGTAAAAGGTAATAGAAAGAAATAAAGAAAGAACTCATTTATTTTGTACACACGGAACACTAATACTAAATACTAAAAGTATTCATAAACATTTTAAAATAATAGTATAGTTCAAAATTAGGTACGGAATCCTAAAAAGAGGCATTTTACGCTGTGTGTAGACTAGCATTTGCTTCGTAGTTTCAATAGCACCCTTATATAGGGATGAAATAAAAAACCTTCGCTAAGTTACACCTCTACACCATAAAAAAATATATAATGATACCTATATAAGCAATAAACCAAACTATTAGACCAATGTTGATGAAAATTATAATGGACTAACATAATATTGAAATTTATGAACAAAATCAGCATTTTTTAAATCGGTCCATGCGTATCCGAGTAGAAGGATAATTTATTTAAAAAAAAAGTTTCTGTCGAATTAGGAACCTCCTCCCTTTTTGAGTCAGCTTTATATATATATATGTACAGATTATCAAAATTCAATTTTTTCAAATCACGATCATTTAAAAATTGATAATATTTACAAAAACCTGCTCGCCACAAACCAAACCACAATTAATCGAATAAAACAAAAACCGTTCGTTCAAAAACTCCCCACATACCCATCAAGTTCTATCACACGAAGTGATTTCGTTCGAAACTAGTGTATTTTTTAAATGGTGAAACGTTTTCCGAGCGATTGTTGAATTAAACAAGATTCATGATGTGAAACGAACCGTACAAGGACGGGAATTACCAAATGTTTTATTTTCTCCTGTTTTCTAGTTCAGTTATCGTGACCAAAGTTGTATTTAAGAGGCTTATTTTTTCAGATATAAGTAGTTAAGATGTAGTGCTGAATGTTTTAGAAATCAATTCAAAAATTCTTCCCCTTTCTAATCTGCTACCTAATCTAGAATTCATCTTTAGTTAAAAACTTACAAACCTTAGCTTATTTCAAGTTATTCTTTCAATATTTCAAAATTCCTATATTTTACCTAAAAATTTGCTGTGTATTAGATAGACACATGTTGTATGCACAGAAATAATGCAATAAACTTATGACTACGTGCAACATCGGCGGCCTTATGACTAATAGCGATCTCTTCCAGTCTTTTTTAATGTCAGTCTTATTATTCTTTTATATATTTATTCCTTCGGTAGTATCTATCTATATAAAATAGCTTGTGTTTAAAATCCAACCAGAAAATGCGAAATCTCTACCAAATGGACAAGTGCTCACCAACTAAAAATTCATGTAAATTAAACTTAAATTAAAAGCTGATTCAAATTCAAAATTCAAATATAACTTTATTGTACACCAAAAATATACATATACATTTCAAACAGGTATCATAAAACATTGGCAGTACATTGGACGGCCTTATCGCCTAAAGCGATTTCTTCCAGGCAACCTTTGGATGGATCGGACTTGATGAAAAAAAAAACACGTCGGTGGTGTACCAATAAATACTAACAAAAAAAATACGCAATAACCCTTTTACTATAACTATCTTCATAGACAAATGAAAACAAAAAAAGAAATAAATAAAAAAATATACGTACCAATGAGAGATGTTAAAAGACATAGAAGTTTCGACTAATAACTTATTGACAGATAGTAGTTGTTCAACAAATTCTTAAATATAAAAATAGATTTAGCCTGTCTGACCGACAAAGGCAGCGTGTTCCATAACATGACAGCTTGCACAGTAAATAATGTCTGAAAGAAAGAGTTGGAAGATGTGGGAGTTGGCAACATTAGATGAAGATCACGTGAGGATCGCAGGGAAGTTGAGTGGGAAGCAGTCACAAAAACGAATTTGTCTTTCAAGTAGGAGGGAGTGGTTGGGATGAATAATATTTTGTATAGAAAAGACAGAATATGAGAATTACGGCGAAAGCGAATGGGTAACCATTTGAGCTTCTTACGGTATTCAGAGATGTGGTCATATTTGCGCAACCCAAATATAAACCGAATATAAATTTTGTAAACGCTCGAGCTTGTCGAGTTGCTCCTCGGTTACATCTAAATAGCAAGCGTCTGCGTAATCTAATATTGGAAGAAGTAGTGAAGAGACTAGTGCAGTTTTAGTAGTAATCGGTAGAAAATTACGCAGTCTTCTTAAGGAAGCTGCAGACGCAAAAACTTTTCGACTTACTTCTGCGAGCTGTGGAGTCCAGGAAAGTGATTTATCCGTGATCGCTGACCGTTTTAATTTTCAAAGAAAGGATCTACTTAATAAGGATTGTTATTTAAATAAAAACCTTAACCTAATGCTACGTTGGTCTAATCTGTAACGAAAGGATCTCCAGATTGTCATATAATATTTGGTGAGCATATTTTTATGTTAGAATTGAAATTGTACTACCTACTACTGCAATTCTTGTTCGTCAATTGACAATGCTCTATTTTCTTTAACATCGTCATGAATTCAAGCGAACTCCGGCACAAATTAACGATTAGTTATTTGAGTTGGTGTATCGCAACGCGGCGAGTGTTTTGTAGCGCGGCCGCTTGGAGGCGTGCCAGTTGCGGTACAAGCGACGAGTGGCGCGACCTTGTCGCAAGTAGCGGAACTTAGCGGTTAGGAAAGTTTATGGTGTTTTAATGGCGGATGGTGTGAAGGTAGTGAATGAAAGGAGATTGTCCAAGATTTCAATTTACAGCTGTATTGGTATACATTATTTATGCTGTTATTTTGTTTAATCGTGCTTAATGCCTTAAATCGCGGGAAATACTTAATCGTAACAAAAAGATGCTTAGTTAATTTTATAACAAAACACATGTTACAGTTTGTCCTCATATAACATCGCAAAGGAATGGATAGAATTGGTTCCTATTGGTGCCCATAAAAATATAACTAATGCGAAAAAAATTATTCTTGTCTATGTCTTTATTAGTTGCAGAACGACTATTTTACCCTAAATCCGGGAATAAAAAAATATATATAAATATAATAAAATATACAATTTAACTATCATATTTCACATCACATTTGGTGTGAATTATATTTTATATTTTATAATATATGTTCACTCTTAAATCTTACTAATCGCTTTGCTTTTATTTTCTGCACCAAAGAAAATTAAAGGCACGCAACACTGTCACTAGTTTATACACAAAAAGCCCTCAGCTAGCGCAAAGCTGTACCTGCGACTTTAGTTTAGCCGAGTTTAGACTAAACTAAACTAAAGTCTTCATAGTTTAGTCTTTGAGATTGTATTGTTACGGCGCGTTAGATAACTCGGCCGGGTAAGTTAATGTTTTGTGTTTATTTATGTTTAATTGCTAACTACGTTATACGGGCTCGGTGTTAGTTTGGGTTTGAGATTGAGCGATTAAGCTTATCGGCAGAGAGTTATCAGATCAAAAATATTATTAATAATTACCTTTACAAGTCAAATTTAAACAATTGGTTAGAAACGAGTTTGAAAAACCCGACTGATAAATCGTTAAACCTGTGTATCATCTATATTTTTTGTTATGTACCCAGTGTCACTCTCATCCCTAAAACAAATCTATTGACACCACTCACATAAACATACAACAAGCCGTTTAGGCTCTAGGGCGTGCCAAAAAATATACATACATACATACACTCCAAAAACATAACTTTCGCAGTAGGGTAAAAACCCCCGATATCACCATTTTGTTGTGGCGATCATCTTTGATTTCACATTTTTTAGAGTGTATAAATTTTACTAGTCATGCCCTTTTATTTGATATTGAGGGAGTTGTGAAAGAATATGTCATTCGCCATACTGTGGCGGCGGCCATCTACAACCAATTTTCACCAAACATGGCTTAAAATACCCCCAACTTATGCCATAAACATATACACACACGCGCACTCTCATACAAACACGTCAATTTTATAACATCCCGTCGTTTTTTGCGCAACATAAATTTTATTTTTAGGACTATGAATTGTGATACTTAGAAATGGAATATCGGACTTCAATTCAATGGGCAAAGTTTAAGTTATTTTGGTTTTTAAACAATACTACTAATATTAATATTTTTATATGAAATAAATAAAAAATAAAGTGTGAACTTCCCTCGACATTCTGACAAATAGATTGCACTCAGAAACCCAAAATACAGGTTCGCGCCTACTTTGGGAGTCAACGACAACGTTGTAACTTGTTCTTTAATGTTTTTCTGTGTTGTTAACTGTGTTTTGTAATTTTAAACATTCCAATAAACGTATATTTGATTTGTATTGATTTAATTTGTTATAACCTATTTTCCTATTTTTCAAATCGGTCATAAAGTTTCTACCTATTTAAATTCAGCAAGCAGAACTTATTCCTTTAATTAAATTTTTGATTTAAAGATTACTTAATAAGGATGCAATTTTTATAAAATTTATTTGACTATCTGTAAAAGAAATATAATAATATATCACTAAAACCTGAAGATAGGTACATAATAAAACAGTAATCGATTCTTAATTTATATTTTTGTATTTTTAATGCAGAATATCATTACAATTCTCTATTTTTATTAAGAAATAGACCATTAGAATTACGTAATTAACATGCTGTAATAAGTATGAACCTAACATCATTTATCAAGCAAAGGTCACCTAACAAAAGCTGAAACATAAAAAAGAAACAGTTACGTATTATACCTAGATCTATTTAGTCAGCAAATTCCTTTCAATGCAAAATGATGAGTCCTGGTTGCTCGAAAATAAATTAATTTTGTGTTCATTTTAATTTTAGAATACTTAATACTAATTCTTAGCTTAATTTATTCAAAGCTGCTAGAATTTTAATAGCTTTGAGTCAGTCGTAAACAAAATTTTTAAAGTCGATTCTAGATTCTTTTATACTACTTTTGTGGATGTCTGTTGAACGAATTATTGACAGTGAATAAAATTTGGATTACGAGATTGCTAGTAAGAAAAATCATCGCTACAACATTTTGATATAGAGAATTTTATCAAATGTTTTTGTTACACTACTGGAGCGTTGTTTAAGTTTTTTTAACTAACATCCAAAAAAGAATCCTACTGACTTATATGAAGCAGAATCTAAAGCTTATTTGCCTGTTGTAGACTTCCGCCGCAATTTCGCTTTCTTTAATTTCGTTTTCAAACGTCGCTCATATTGTCTGCGCGGTTTTAGCACTCAATGAATGTTTCAGACTGAAATAGCGTTTAATTTTAATTAAGTCCTGGGGTTTTTTTTTAATTTCCTGGCCTATAAAAAAATTTAAAAAGATATATTTTGTATGTACAATATTTAATTATTCTTTATGCGCTCAGACCAATTACGTTCTATATAATATGAAGATGAGTGACTTAGGACCTAAAACGGATCCTACCAAAGTATGATGGGCATCACAGTTGGGCCGTCAATTGGCTTAAAAGCCAAAGGGTACGTTTTCTACCGACATCAAAAAAAAAACTCAATTCGACTATACTTTTTTATGTTTCTGACCTGTTTTCTCAGAGACGCGTGGACCTGTTTAATTTGAAATTCTTTTTTTGTTTGAAAGAGTATAGGTTATTAAATCGGAAAGGAAATAACGAATCTCATGTTTTTCAACTTTAGATTGAGAACGTCAACTAACTACCTCTATAGAACTGTCACGAGTTTTTCCCGCGTTTGCTGAAAAATGTCGCCTATGTCTTTGTATTTATTGCAAAACTATTGATTCTGAAAGCTTTAATGTGTAATATTGGCGGATTACGTTATTTTCGTGTTCACGAGAAATCACCATAGAAACCCTGGTAATACCTGGTACATTGCTTTACGGGTACATGATGTGACTTAAACTTGACCACGATGACTTGTGACTTGATATTTGACTCAACTTGATTGATAATTAACGACTTTTGACGCTGGCAAATATACAAATCGAATGGTGCCATATATCAAAAGAAAAAAAAGACACTGCCACAGCTACCTTATTTTTTATACCAAGCCAATGAAAAAAATCGTCCAACGTTTACGTAATCCGACGTCATTATTCCACAAACTGATAATTTTATTTCACCCGCGGCGGATTGATGAATAATGAAAGAATCTCGGCAATCAATCGTGCACCACCGCGACCGCTAATTGCTACCAATAACGACGGTCCATAACAATCGTTTACAGTTTCAGTATCGAGGACAGCTCTCTGAACGTTGGACTTGCATAAAATTGCTTTTTACCAGACTGCGAAAGAAGGGGGTTTATTAGGCACGCCCTAGAGCCTAAACGCCTTGTCGTATTTTTATGTGAGTGGTGTCAATAGATTTGAAACAAATAATAGAAAATACAAATAATAATTTCGTACCCATGATGGTGGAGTGGTTTGTAGGGTCGATTGCCGTGCAAAAGGTATGAAGTCCAATCCCACGAAACATACAAAAAGAGCCTGAGCTACCGGTGAAGGAAAACATCGTGAGGAAACCATAGCATGGTGGTAGGGCGTTTCCTCAATTTGTAAAATCTGACGCCAAGCACCTAACGGTGTGTTCGAACATCCTTGAGAGCCAATGTATTCTAGACTAAGCATGCTCCATGCTACAGTATCGCTGACTTCCGTGGTCGTGCAAATTAGTGGTCAAATGCCTAGCTGTGTAGGATAAAAAAAATACACTTATAAATAGTCCAAAAAACCGGACCCTGTGGAGTAAAATATAGTACTGACCTCAGTCCCCTGGACCTTGAGTTTCATGTGGTCCTCCCGGGTGGTCTTCCCGTCCTTGCGCTTCTTCCAGCAGTAGCCGTCTCGTCTGTAGCGGACCTTCTTGCGGCTGTAGAGCAGCATTGAGCCGCTTTTTGGCCTGGAACAACATAATAGTGGAATGTTAATTTATTTAACACACAGAAATTAACCCCCCCCCCCCCCCTCCAACAATGTTGGCTTGGATTTGAAATGGATCATTGTGTAAAATAGTCTAAATGTTTTTTCTAGAATTTAATTCAGACCCATAATGAGGGAGTTGTGCAAATATATGCAATTAGAATTTTGTAGCTATTTCATGTTTTTGTTACGCAAGTGAAATATAAAAGCCCCTGACATCAAAATGTTGTATTGGCAGCCATCTTGGATTTTAAATGGATGATATTCGTAGTGTACAATATCCTACCTATCACGCCCTTTAATTTAGACCCGTAATGAGGGAGTTGAAAAAATATATGTAATCAGACATTTTGTTGCTAGCCGGCGATCATTTTAGATTGGATTTCATCAAACATAGCTAAGAAGTTAGAAACACTCCCGACTATTTCACCTTTGAAACAAACAAAATCAAAATCTGTTTATCCGTTTAGGAGCTATGATGCGATAAACATATCCTGACATGTTAAACTTACAACACTTTGCGACGGGGGTTAAGAAATAAATAATTAAAGGTACGTTTTTATGTAGTTATCAACAGTATTCAAATTGCGAGTAAATCGATTTCTTCTAGGCAAGCATTCCACATCCTAGACCGCATCGTCACTTTACATCAAGCGAGTTGCGGTCAAACGCAAGCCTATTATTTATAAAAGTTTAGTAAAAGTAAAAGTATAGTAAAAGTATAGTAAAAGTATAGTAAAAGTATAGTAAAAGTATAGTAAAAGTATAGTAAAAGTATAGTAAAAGTATAGTAAAAGTCTAGTATACATTTGAGAAGTTTACCGACTTATATTTGCGAGGCGGCGCGCTTCTATATTTTAAATTATTTAGATTTTAAAAGCAATAACTGGACCGATTGGGATACATCTTCCATAAAGCTACCTGAGATGTTTGAACTTAGTCCGATCCATCCAAACGCCGCCTGGAAGAAATCGAAAGGCGATAAGGCAGCCCAATGTTTTGTTTATAATATATTTTGATATATTTATATTTTGTTGGTGTGCAATAAAGATATATTGTATTTTATTGAAGAGGATGTTATACACTATAATGATAAAAATATTTTTTTCTTCAAATCGTTTAACGAACATTTAAATAACGCATCGAATACCTCCTTCATTCGATTCTTCTCTTCCATTCTAAGTCTGTTATATAAAAGCAGTCAGCCTAAAAAAATACGTTTGTATTGAAAAGTTATTCCCGCTCAATAAATAAAATTTAAACCTTGTAGTTAAAGAACGTACACTGCATTACAAAAGCTAATAATCTACCGTTTCGCAAGAATAAACCTAAAACAAAATCATACACACGCTTAAACTTTCTTCATTCCAATTATGAGCACGGTACACTAGCCGGCAGTTATCACCAGAATATTCCAGTCTATTCTAGAACATTCGAGAACGTTCTGTACCATTCCAGGCACTCGTGGAACGGTTAGTTTTTAGTGGTTGCCTTGTTGTCGCAGATGACGCGAACTTTCATACGCTTTCGGACGTGAACCATGAACGTTTTGTGGAAAATATAAAGTTGATCTAGTGATTGTAAATTGTTCTTTTTTAAATAAAATTTAGGTCTATAAGAATACAAACATGAGTACCTAAGTCTCTTAATACGAGTACTACATTAATTATTAAGTATTTTGTTTGACGAAGAAATCAATAACATTATTTTACTATCAGATGGTGCCACCAGTCTTGAAATTTAGACAAGGTTGAAATTAAGGCCTCGTTTTATACATTATTCGTTTATAGCATTAAAATTACGGGTTGCAAAATTGTTTGTGGTTTTTAAGGTTTCCCTTTCCTTACTAAAATTTCTAAGCTATAAAATTAAATGAGACGTGTGATGCAAAAATGTCTATCTTGAGCAAATAGATTTATATAGGTTCATCTAACATTTATATACTCGTATACTCGTACCTACTATAATCTCGGGTCCTTCACAATATTCTTACTCTTTTTATATTAAAATCCTGACTGACTGACTGATATTTCATAGGAATCAACATAGAGCCAAACTAGTTGAACCTAGAGACATTAAATTTGGAGGGCGTATTCATTACAGGTGGGTGTAGAGGTGTACTAATAATCGTTTTTTTTGGAAATTCAACTCCTAAAGGGATCTAATGGGGGTTCAAAGCTAAAATCAATATATATAAACATCAATGCCACTTATTGTTGTAATTTTATAACTCAAGAACGGGCTCACCTATCCAAACCAAATGTTTAAGTTTTGTTCGGACTTAGATAATTTATTCGATAATTAGATATTTTTTTATTTATTTATTTATTTATTTGGTTTATGTGAAGTTTGCACAAAATTTGCCATCATTTATCACATTTTTACTATTTCATTCGTTATATGTAGCGAAGAACGTATCGGGCTGCTAGTTTCTTTTTATATCATTACTAGCTGTCTCGGCGAACTTCGTACCGCCTAATAGTTATTTATGTTTCTCACCTTTTAAACCTTTCCTGGAGTACGACAAACAATTTAAGACCAAATTCAGCTAAATCGGCCCAGCCGTTCTCGAGTTTTTGCGAGACTAACGAACAGCAATTGATTTTTATATATAAGATATATCGCGGACAACGCCTCGGGTGATAGCTATTATTATGTTTATCTCGTAAGAACTAAATCTAGATTCCTGCAACATTAGGCTAACGCTAGCACTATTTCACCTGAATTGGTGCAACTAATTACTCCCCTGAGATGGGCTGGGATAATATCTCACTAGGTATAAATGATTATATTATTACATGACCAGAGACATTGCTAAGTACGTAATTTTATTTCGTATAATAATAATTACTTTTAAATATAAAAAGATTGTTTATAAAGAATATCTAGTGTTTTCCCGCTTTGTCTTGATGTCAGCGTGAGAAATTGAAAAAAAAATTTTTTTTTTTTTTTGGTGTGATTCCTCCTCACCACCTCCACACCTCACCTTATTATTTCACTTTCTCACTGTATCCGACTTCCTCGAAACGTGTTTCCCCTTAGAACAAGACATCCTCAGGAGAAGTTAACTTTTCAAGCGCTCGCTCAAAGCTTAACTACACCAAAAAAACAAAAATATTTTTCGATTTCTCACGCTGACATCAAAACAATGCGGGAAAACACTAGATATTCTTTTTATACCATCTTATTATAAATGGATTTCCTCAAAGTAACGCCGGACTCCATCAGTTATCTACTTTAAAATGTATTTATTACGAAAAAATACGTAAAACTACCACATCAAAAAAAATTGCTTGATCGATGCAACACCTGATAAAAATGCCGGTGTTTTTGTGGCTCAACGTATAGACGTTGCTATTCAGAGTGATAACGCAAACGTACTGGGTATGTTGCTTTCTTGTGGTGGGTTAGATAATTTTGATTATATGTTCCATAAGTGGTCTATAGGTAATCTGTCTACTTTTTTAACTGCTGTAGTTAGTTAATTTAAAATGTAAAAGTCAAAATATTTTGCAGTTTTTACCAGATTTCATAAATAGAGGATTTTTTTTCATTTAGTGGAATTTCTTTTTATTTATTTTTTAATGTATTTTCCCCGATTTAATGTGAGACGCCTGAAAAGGCACATCGTTTCTCGTTGAAATATAAGTTATATATAAATATAAGAAATATTACTTGGTTTCATATTACTTTTATCAAACGTACTCGAAATAAATGTTTATAAAAAATTAATTATATTTTTTTTTGTCTTCAATTCAACCCGATATTTCAAAATATCTGTTTACTGATTTCTTTGCTGGCCTGATCTGATACCGTACGTACGGAATGGTACCTCTTTAAAATTTTCTCATAAATGTTCCCGGAAGTATGTCTTAATTCAAATAATTGTATCAGCGCCTACTAAAATTAAGACGCTAATTACTTTGTCGAATAAATCTCCAAAAATCTCAAATTAATCCAATAAATTTTAATAAAATAAAAAGTATACGCAACTAAAAAAACCGACATAGGAACTATAACATTCCCAACATACCTATCATTGTGACGCAAATTTCACTGAATCCCATATTGATATATACGGCAATAAAATCGATTTTCGCGTGCAATATATCTGGTGACGTCATCCGCAGGCGTTATGTCGCGACAAAAACACGGTCGATTCATGACTCTCTCCGATAATAAATCGTTGACCGACTAATAAATTCTGCGCGATGTACGAGTATGTTAGTGCACGATTATTTGTCGTTGTTTTTAGAGGGGGCGGTTATTCGTCAGGTTCAATAGACTAGACTGCATAACCTAGTGTTTGTACTTAGCTCTCTAAAAAAAATATACCGCTTTGAAATTAGTAAAAATAAAAAAAAAAGTGTGGCACTCGAGGAATGCCGCGGTAAAGCTTTTGCATGCGCATACTTATAGTCGCACGCACTCAAATATCATGCCGAAGTCTGCCGAACTGAAACGACGTTAGACGATGCACGGCTTTCAACGCCGCACCGCTGTGCAGGTCGGAGTCGGGGCTGTTAGGTTTATTTTCGTTACGGAATAATTTTGATAAATCTGGTGGTATTTATATGAGAACATTTTATCAGTGTAATATTTACTCTTAACAAAACAAAAACTAGCATTCATAATCGGTCAAGGTATCGCTTATGAAAATGTGCTCGAAAATTTTTCATTCTTCGATCGAGAAACATTCAATCAGACGACGACGATTCTTTAAATCAAAATCATTGGGAACAAACGCAAACCTAGAGGTGTACATATTATATTAAATTTAATAAATATTACTGTGTCACAAATATTTATTAACCTCCACACAAAGGTCTTCAAGTCCCAAACTAGGCAAAGGCTGTGCTATGCTAACCTGATGACCGACATACATACTTAGAAACTTATATATATTTGTATATAATAAACACCCAGACACAGGTCAAACAGACTAGTTCGTGCACACAAATGTTTAACCTGTCCGGAGATCGAACCCGGGACCAGCGGTGCAGAAGGCAGGGTTGTTACCAACTGCGCCAACCGGCCAGTCATATAAAGCTAAAAATATTAGTAATTAATATACAATCAATGGATGTTATCTTATTTTGAAGCAGAGTTGACCTTGCATTTTTTTATTTGTGATGTTACATCGCGTTGGTGTAGTGAAAGAAACGGATACCGGACTTATTACGGAGGTCTTGGAATTCCTGAATATAGTTATTTTGATATTATAAACATTTACAGAGAGTATCATAGTCTTTGTTTCGAAGCAAACGTCACGCAAATTTTCACAAACGAAACAAATTTCCACAGCATTACATTACCAACCTCCTTTTGTTCTTTTTTTTTTTGTATTTTTTTCCTCTGTTAGAATAGCGATTGTTTGTCAAAGGCAACGATTAAACCGTCAGCCTCTAAAAAAAGTTGCTTTGTACATGTATGCGTGAAAAAAATGTGAAAAGTTTAACTGTAGACAGTATCTGTGTAAACGATTGTGTATATTTGTAAAGTTGAGCGTTGACAGTTTGCTTTTGTTATCAGTTGTTGACGCAACTTTGTTATTGGGCTGTTTTTTTACTGATGATGGCTTTATGCTTTTGTGTATTAGCCAGTGTAAATTTTTTGGGGCTTACAGTTTTTGTGATATTGCAGAAGGTAATGCTTTTAAACTGATAGCTTTTTATTTATTTATTTTTTAATATTTAAAGCTTGTTAATTCAATCTATCTATCTAAATATATAAAATAATAAGTGCTGACTAAATGACTGATTGATATTTGCTAGAAATTAACGTAGAGCCTTAATAAAGAGTGTATTGATTACAAAATGTAGGAGTGTATTAATATTTTTTTTTTTTAAATTCTACATATGGGGAACAAAAGTTGAAACTTCTTCATTTCCCATTGTGTGTTTATGATGTTATATGGCTATATTGGTAGCTAATAGTATATGATAATATTTCAAGTAATTACAACACGACATGCAAGCTCTGATCTGAGCTAAGCATGTAATTTGATCTCAATTACAACTTGTTTCTATACTTCTTTTGGCTGCTATTTTTTTAGCTGGTAGGATATTTTAGAAGTATCTAAATCATAAAGCTTTACTATCTTATAATTTTCACGCATTACTTTTATTTCAACGAACATAGGAATTTATTGTCCCACAAGGGTCATTATTGGGCCACGCACTCTTCAACTTCTATATCAACGACATTTATTGTATATATTATTCGATCATATAATAATTGGTTAAACTAACATTTCATATAATAAACTGCTATCACATATAAATATTCTCGTAATACAGCTACAACAAATTTTAAAAATAACCAGCGAAAAATTCCTATAATCATAAACACCTAAAGTTTCCGTATTTAAGCCACAAAAACGGATAACTTTAGCACTTGGAAAGAGCACTTTGAGCCAACTTGTAAACCAAATTCTGAATAATAAACGCCCCTCGACAGCTCTGTACACCGAAATATCCTCGTACACACATTAATTAATCTTGAAACAGTAAAAAATAATTTATATCGTACTTTTGGACCAGAAGTTGTAGGGATGAAACTTGGTGTAGAGGAAATGCAATTTATTACAATCTGTAATAATTTAGTTCCTATTTACTTACAATTCTAGTTGGAAAAACAGAAAGCTATTTTCATTGTTTTGTAAATCTCCATAAGAAGCGTAAAATGGACACAATTTTAAACGGATCATGTTCTAGTGTAGCTTACTGTGAACTTCTAAAAATTGGTTAGTTATAAAATGTCTGATGTAAAAAACGATCGACGATAAAAAAATACCGTTTAAAAAGGTATTTTAGTGGTTGGTTGTTTTAAAATTGCAAAGACATACTAAACACATTTATTGTAATAGAATAATGAGAAAATAAAACATTAATTCGTAAAAGATATAATTTTTCTCGCAATCAAAGTCAATAATAGAAATTTTAAACAATAGCTAAGTCCTGTCTTCCAACAAAGCGGATGACACCTAAAAGCCACGACACAGAATCAAGCATTCATCAACCTGTACCGCTTAAGTCCATTGCTTAGGTAATAGAGTACGTCCGTGGCCAAAAGCCGTAAGCCTTTCACCGCCCCGCTGCCGCCCAGCTTAAGCCCCGACCTTAACAAATTCCGCTGCATTTTAATCTCGTAAAGCAGACAAATAGACGACATAAAGAGGGGTCTGCCGTCGAGTGATTTGTCAACTAGCGTTCGCCAGATTTCCGAACAATTTTTCAGTTTGCAAGCAATCTGGGAGTAAAGTCTATAGATTAATAGAGCATATAATCAACATCTTTGCTAACTTTGAAACACTTGTATAGATTGTAGCTAATTTCAATAAAATGCCGTATTTGCTTGCTCTTTCTTGCATACTGACATTTTCCGTTGTTAGAATTCAAAGATGTGATCAAAGGTTCAAGCTGCCTGATTTTTGATTACAACTGCAGGAACAAAATTCATTTTTTTTGTTATTTTAAAAATATATTTTTGAGCCAGATAAAGAAATATACTAGTGCTATTGAAAAACAGTTATTATCGCCTTAAATAAAGCAAGCACCGACACATTTTAACTAGATATAAAAACTAAACTACTTCTCCAATTTTGATAAAATTTAAATCCAATTTTGATAAAATAAAAAACTCGGCAATTTTTATTTATTATTTTATTCTAATCGTTCGAGCCGGCTCTGAGAAATCTGGAAACCAATCTAAACGAAATAAAACTTCTTTGACGCATGCACCTACATAGTATTAACATTTTGTCCCTGGATGACAATGAAGCAAGAGTAGGTATAACTAAGAATACAGAGATTACTTTTCCATTCTAGCTGTTTTTTTTAAACTCTGTGAATTTAATGGAAATGACCAACTTGTTGTAGGTTCTGAATAGGTGTTAGAGGTTTTGCTGTGTAGTTGTCAAGTTGTCACTTCGAGATGAAAGTTGTGAACCTTCTCGTAGTGAGTCTGACGATCTGATTGCATTGTAGAGAGGTGATTTTTATTTACAAGCTTGATACTTGCCAAAAGATAGTTCTTTCGAGCGCTTGAAGAGTCAACATCGCCTGAGGAAGCCTTGTGCTAAGGCGAAACACTCGTCAAGGAAGTTACATATTGAGAAAGAAAAAAATTATAAAAGGACAGAAAAAGAAGAAGAAGGAGTCATCCTTTTCTCGCGTTGACAACAAAACAAAACGAAAAAAAGCACGAGCAAGCAAGCTTTGTTATAGAACATATTTTAAAAGGTTTATAAATCACCTATTTTGAAATAAAACCTAACCATTGAATTAAAACGAAAAAAAAACTTTCTTATACCAAAAATAAGAAAGATTCCAACGAATTCGAATCTCCACCTTTTTAAAGTCGATTCAACCAATACCAACAGTCCTATTATACTTATCCTGCATTAATCTGACGCAGGCAAAAACTTATCAACACCCGCAAAAGGCATAAAAGCCAGATCCACAAACCGTTCGCACGAAACCGCTCGAAATTACCGCGAGTGATGATTTATTCGCGGACTCCTATCGCACGGAACTATGCAGATTGGTTCTGCATGTCCGTATTTTTGCCAAGTTTCAACGCAGAAGTTGAATTTAACAGAGACATGATTTTTTAAATTAAATAGCTATATATGTGCCCGCGATGTTACCCGCGGATAAAAATTTTCGGTGTCCAACTCTAGAACAATCAATATAGTTACGAATAAGCAATGTTTTTAAATAGGAAAGGTGTGGTAGTGTTATGGTCTACTCACTCCAACCGTGAGCCGCCGATACTCCGTCAATGATAACTCACACTTTAAACTATTTGTTTTGAATTCAGTGAATACTTATGTATGTATATAATGTAATATATATTTAAATAAATAATTAATATATTGTTAGTTTAGTAATATAATAATAATAATGGGGCATGCGGCTATGCCACAAAGGAAAGAAACAAGTGGTTAAAATGACTTTAAAAAAAGCCTGATGGCTTAATTTTAAACTTTGTATCTTAAATTTAGCATTTCCTGTTCCAAACTCTTATAAAACCGACAACTTTATTTTGATACCACACTCAATGAATTTTGAAATATATATTTTTTTCATATACTTTCTGATAACAAAAGTGTATATATATATTATTTTTTACTTTGATGTACCCAGTGTCACTTTCACGGCTAAGACGATTCCATTGACACTACTCATATTAAAATACGACAAGTCGTTTAGGCTTTAGGTCGTACCAAAGATATTATATACATACATACACTCGAAAAACTTAACCCTCCTTCTTTCGCAGTCAAGTAAAATTAGTCTAACGCTCTATGGACTTCCGCGAATCCATAATATTCAATAACTAGTACATGTCACCAGTGGCATTGCACGAACTCCCATTTGAGCCCTAGGGGTTGAATTTACAAAAATCTTTTCTTAGTATTATAATAGTTTTTTTGTTATCCATGACAGCTTAGGCATTTGAACGCCAGCTTGCACGATCATGGAAGTCAGCGACACTGTGGCCCTTGATGGAGCATTATATACCTGGTCTGTAATACACTGGATCTCAATGAAGGCTGCCGGAACACACCGCTAGGTGCTTGATGACAAATTAATCAGCCTGAGGGTAGTAGCTAGTCAGGTCAGCATTAGAAACCGGTAGCTCAGGTTTTTTTTTGCGTAGTTCGTGTGATCGAAATTTGTATCTCTCGCACAGCAATTGACCCCACTAAATTGGCAATCATCGCCACAAATATATCCAACGATACAACTTTCAGGTCAAGACTTAGTGTAAGTTATGACTAAATTTATAAGATATTATAAAATGTAATAAAGTTGGCCATCGGTCGTTTCCTACTTAGCATTTGGACGTCATCAGTCTTCAGTTATGAGTTCGGTTCGAGTTTTTATGGTAGTTCTGCGTGGTCTGAAGGTATAATTGCCGTTTTATGACCGAGAGACGATGTTAATACAGTTTTTGTGAGTTCTACGTCATGACGAAACTATAGTTGGACACTTTTATCTTACTTGACTATCTTGCTACATTAGCAACTAGGTTTACGAAAACTAGTATAAAGGTGGTATCTACTTAGTAGGTGGTGGTGAAAAGAATATAAATTTATTAATATTGCAAAGGACTTTAGATTTTTCTACAACTGTTTAACAATGCAATTTAATCAATAATTTAGTTAATGTTTTGTTTAAGACCCTACCTTCCTGGTTCCATTTATATATTTTTAAATGATATATTCATGTTTTCCTAGTATTTTAATCTATCCCCCTTCTCCTCCTTGAGTCGCATTCCTCATGTCTGAGGGTCGTGACCTCCACTTCCCATAAGCCTGTCTCTTAAGGTGTTACGCTATTTTCCCCTATCTTCGGCGGACTTCATGGCATTGTTGACTGTGGTGCCTAAAATGGTGCGAATCTGATCAGACCAACGTGTAGGGCTTCGGCCTCGAGGTCTTGTGCCATCCACTTTTCCGGTGACTATCAGTTTTTCTAGATCATCACCGTCCTTTCTAGCAATATGGTTAATGTAGTCCAGGGTACGCTTGAGACAGATGGTTGATAAGTCGTGATCCTGAGCTGTTGCAATAATGACACGTTGGTCTGATGTGAAACAGCGCAGCGTTGAACAACGCACGCACAAGTCTCACTTTGGTTTTCAGACTGATGCCTCTGCTCTTCCAAATCTTCTGAAGCTGGGACTTTTAGCCATCCCGATACGTCTACGAACATCAACTTTACACGAGCCATTGCTGCTGATGCTGGATCCGAGATAAACAAACTCGTCAAAGGTCTGAAGGCAAAGCATTCCAGTGAAACTTAATGTGTTGGCGCGATCTACTATCATGACGTTGGTCTTCGATCTGTTGATGGCTAGCCCCAAACCGTTGCTGATTACCTCCATTTTTCGTAAAAGAACGGACATCTCTGCTTCGTTTGCGGCCAATAATGTCACTACCTACCTTAATCTGTCAGGTATTCAATTTATTCCTGTTCGTTTTAATATAGATACGAACTACTTTTATTTTTTTGTTTGACGATATCATCAAGAAAATATAAATGAATTTTCCTGCCTGTTATGATATTTTCAATGAATGAATACGTGTTCCTGTATTTTATGTTAATGCAATAAAAAGGTTATAAAAATACTTGACTATGCTATTTCACGGTGCTTTTATCAACATCGTGTCATCTGTCTATTCAAAACTAGCCTCAAGTAATTATTTTTCTTTATTTTAGCGTAAAATAAAACTTTCACTCTAGGTCACGCTTAGAAACCGATTCTTTAACCCACCTAAAGATGTAGAACATCAAGACGACGAACTCATCCAAAATTTATAAAATTAATTTATTACGTCGCACTTCAACTTACCTAAATATTTTTCTCATTATGATTCTTGAATATGAAAAAGTCAACTTACCTAAACTCAACCTGTTACAGGAACAGATTAAGTAAGTTATGTAAATGCCAAATTTTATTGACCAAAATTAGTAAAAAGCGAAATGTAAATCACTAAAATTATGCCATAAAATGTTCCGGTCTCGAAACTGCTATTATAAAAATGTCTGCTATTCCCTTTTCCACTAATATTTATGCAAATCCTTCAATTATTGAAATTAATGGCCAAATTTGAGGTTAAACTATTTTTGGTTCGATATTTATTTGCCTAAACTGCTGCCCGAAACTAAAGAGTGAACGAGAAGTTTGAAAACTTGCTAAACAGTTAATAAATAACTCAATAGAAAGTAAGTAAGTTATGTAGGTAGGACACGAACTTTAATTACTTTTTAAAGTGTGGTACAAAAAAATAGAACACGACTAGATCCAATATTTAAACTACGGGTATAATTCATTAGAATATTTAGTTAATCGTTTTTATTTTAAAATAAACGATTTAAGAAAAATAATAATATTGTAAATCCAATCAAATATTTAAAAATTAAAAATAGATTAAATGGAACTTTATAAAAAAAAATTATTTAACCTTTTTTACAAGTTTTACTACTACAGGTCTCTTAATCCGCACACGAGATCGTTCCAGAAATCGAAATTTTCTATAAATAGGTACCAACATCAATTTTTTTTAATCGTGGGGGTTATTGACTTTGGTATTGTTTTCAAAAGAAATGTGTGATGCTTTAGTACAGTGCCACACTGGCTATATCTAATAATATTAATTTACGGGGTAGTTGCGTAACACAACTTTTAACGACATTTCATAATTTTAAAAGGAACGCCTTTAGATAGTCTTTATTAAAGTCACAAAACAAAAGTCAGTCTCGAGGTCAACATATCTCTGAACTATTAGAAAATAAATAACCTACACTTGAACAAAATCCAGCTCTTCACTTTTCACCACCAACACAGAAAAAAGGTAACCTAAAAACAATCACGAATCGTATTAATTTTACACCAAACGCCAAAAATGGCACACTCCGACTGACACCGAACTAACAGATAGCGAGAATTAATTGCATTCAGCATGCGATGGGGAACCTGGTACCTAGCCCGGACACGGAACAGGGTTCATTGCAAATCCTGTTGTAATAAAATGTATTTACAAAATATTTTAGGCATTTGAATTTATTAGGATAAACTTTAACTGATAACCAGTGCGGTATCCTAGGTACTCGTATATAACAATAAAAAACGACATAAGAAAGTACATAGTTCGGATTTCTCGGACACACACTAAACGCTTTGCGTCTACTTTCATTGTGCTAATAACCAGTTTGTGGAATTTGCTGCTGAGTTCTCTATTTCCCAAAAGAAAAAGACATAGATTATACATCTATGTCTTTTTAAATCTCAAATGAATCGGTTTCGTCTAGGCAAGCGTGCCAAATTCTAGGCCGCATCGTCGCTTTACATCAAGCAAGCTGTGGTCAAGCGCAAGCTTATTATTTATATAAAAAAAGAAATACTCTAAAAGGCGACAGTTCAAAATTATATGACCTCAGGAATAGTATAAAAACTGACTTGCATAATTTAAAAAATTTGTCCAGGCGTCCTTGAGAATTCGGGTAAGAAACGTAAAAAATACAGTTCATTTGATAACCTTCTTCTATTTTACAGTCTGTTGCAAAATTAATTAATACTGATTGTAATTATGTTTATGATCCTACTATTTAATAATAATAGCGATTTAACATATATTTTGTAGAATTTTCTAAAGTATTTTTTTTCATAAGTGATACAAATTTAAGATTCACAACTCACTAAAAACAAACCAGCCAGGACCACTATTCACTAAAATATTTCAAAACGTAACGCGGCTGCGTTATTTTAAATGCGTAGAATTCACGAGGAACGGTATTCATTAAACCGTTGTCAAATTTTATGTCAGCACGTTACCCCGATTAGTGTATTTTATCTCTATTTTATGGCATCACAACTTAATAGAGCTGAACAAATCGTGATAACAAACAGAATTTCGCACACTACATAACTGGTGCACGGAACTCCAAATGCAGAAAAAGAAAAAACAAGTTTACTGAAAAAAGTTGATTTGAAAAGTTCGTCAGAGAAAAAATACGAGCCAAGCGATTATGGTGCTCTCAAATGAACTAGTTTTAAACCTAATTTCCGAAATGCTGGTTCGCGAGTTAGGGAGAGCTTTTTTTTAAGCTTTTGCTGTAAAAGTGTTTGGGCATATAAGTTTATTATTCATTAAATTCAAATCTATTAAAAAAACAGACATTAAAGAAAAGCAAGCCTTTTCTATTCTATTTATTGTGGAATACAGCTATTATTTAATTGTAATACAATAATATTTAATATCATTTTTCATCAGTTTAAAAGCTAAGAAAAAAGTTATAATTTTAAAAAGTTATAACCGTCTGAATTCTGGACGCACCAGACAATATCAAATGAAATGGAATATTTATTTAACAAAAATATTGCAGTTATTATTTTAAATATATATGTTTTACCTAGGTTTGTGAATATTATATTGTTATTATCAAATTTAAAAAAAATACTATGATATTAATTAGGTACTTTAATTACTTTAATTAATATGTAATAAGTCCAAATATTTTAATCCTTGTAAAATTGTAAAAATCTATCACAGTAAAAGGGTTCTCTAACAACCATGGTTTAAAGCTTCTTACGAAAAGCACAATTCGTTTGATCTGAAATACGAGTAGAAGTCGTGAGGAGTATATACAGTGTTGAGATTATATTATATTATATGTTGCAAGTATGTCATGTCATAATTCATTTATTTTATTTAAACCAACAAATGGACTGATTTTAATAAAATGTATGTATATAATTTATGAAAAAAAAAACAGATTTTAAATCGGTCTGGGCGTCACTGATAAATACAAGAACATAAATTAAAAAAGCAGACAAATTGAAACCCACTTCCAATTTTGTAAATCATAAGCCTGACCAGCAAGCATGAAAGCCTTCAACAAGTATATAAATTAACATTTCATGTAACAGCAAAGCCATATTTCATAACTGACAAGTCATATATTATTTCTAACCCTACATTCAAAACATCATAACCTTCGCTTGAAACATAGCTAAGTCGCAACTAAGTGAGTGCTTAATCATATCAAGTAAGCGCATGCTAATGGGCCATTACTTAACCATTACTTAGCTGTACTTGTCACTTGGTAATAACAAGACTGTGTATGTAATTGCTTGATTAGTGTGTCAAGTTATCAAGTTATGTTACTATAGAGCTAAATGTACGTTATGTTATGTCCAAGTTATTGATAAGCTAATTTATTACCAGCTGCGCCCGCGGTTTTACCCGCGAAAGTTTGATAATCCCAAAGAAGCACAGAATTTTTCCGGGATAAAAAGTAATGTATGTGTATGAGCTATGCTGGTGACTCTTATATAAGATTACGACCAAAAAAACATTTTATGTCGATGCCTATATGCTTTATTGTATCCAAATCTGTTTAACAGTTTTTGTGTGAAAGATTAACACACATACTAACTTACACGTATATACTACTATAGAAGGATTCGGTTATTTTTATCCATACTAAAATATAAAGGGAACCTCTTCATTGGGGAGACCCATGCCCAATATTAAGATGCTATATATTGATACATAATATTATAAAGAGGTATAAGTTAAGTAAGAGGAGTTTGTAAGTGGGAAGTAATCTTTTAATTTGCATAATTTAATTTGAAAATTCTTTCGTCAGTAGAAGCCTATATTATTCTTTAGTACCATACACTATATATTCCACCAATAAAAATATCATTGTATCTGACATTGGTGAACCATATCAAAAGAAACAACAAAAATACAGATGATTAATGACGTTATTTTTTTTTACAAGCTTTTGACGAGAATAACATTATGCTGAACTTTTGTTATATTTTCAAAAATCTCTAAAAAAAAACGTAATTAATTAATTACCCTCTGAACAAAATTATGAAATAGGAGTACGTTATTTTTCATTTGCTTTTCTATTGTCGTATTAAAAATGTTATGTCAAAAATTTCAGAAGTGATCAATTAGTTTTAATACTTTTGTACACAATAATTGATGGAGTCAGGCGTTACTTTGCGGAAATCCATTTATAATAATGAGGATACCTTGTGCTAAGGCGAAACACGTGTCGAGGAAGTCGGATACTGAGAGAAAGATAAATAATAAGGTGAGGTGTGGCGGTGGTGAGGAGGAACCACACCATAAAAACAAAAATTCTTCGATTTCTCACGCTGACATCAAGACGAGGCGGAAAAACACTAAATATCTTGTATATACCATCTTGTTACTTTTGTACACTATGATACACTGCTACCTACAAACTTTTTGAGATAAATCTCGACAATCCATAGACCGATCTGTTTAATATTCAAAATTCTGATAAATAATGATACTTATGGAAACATATTAAAAGATATACTTCCCAATGTTAAATCCCTGATAAAATTCATAGCACCGTATACCTACCAAGTTTCATCAAAATTAATTTTAATACGATGACTTTAACTTTAACTATCATATAACTTTAACTATCATAAAATACACTGTTACTTCAATATCATATACTATATACTAATATATATAAATGTTAAACGAACTGAACTATTCCAATTGATTTTTACAAGCTCTTATTGAATTCAACGTCGTGTAAAATCAAATCTTACAAAATAAATTTGACTTGTTCATGTAGCAAAATATTCCACACTTTCTAGCTTAAGTGTTTCTAGCTAATCATCTTAAATTGTGTGAATTTTTTAGTGTAATTTTTCAAGCTCTTTGATATGATTGTCAATGAAGTCAGCAGGACTTTGAGCTTTTACAATTTATTACGGTAGAATAATTAACTGCTGATTTGACGTATATGTGTGTGTGTGTGTCGTGTCTATAGCATCGTAAACTTAATAATAACTGATTGATTGATATGTATAGTGTACAAGGGGTTGGAAACTACTTAAAAATCTTACTGCAAAATCTTTAAAACCACTTAACGAGTGAAACCGCGTAATGCAACCAGTTTAGACCACGACCATCTGCATAAATAAACAAATCCCATAACAACTCGCACGTCAAAATCTGTCTGCCCGTTTGGGCTGATCAGAAAAGTTAGACCTTACATAAAAATGTCTGAATTTACAATTTATACTCTTCCTTCTTCTTCTTCCTCCTTTGGGCAGTCGACTGGGAAGATTTAAATGATCAATTAAAACTTAGAACCATACATGATACAATTACTATAAAATTTTAAAGGTAAAATATTTCCTTTCAGATCTCCGACTAAATTTTCGTGGGTAATTCTAGACCTACAAAAATATCATTAAAATGATATTGAATTGTGGTTGAGGTGAATAAATAAGCAGAAATTTGTTTAAATTAAATATAAATTCTCAAATAAACGCCGCCATTTCCGAATTCAAATGAAGGTAAAAGAGTATTCCAGATTAGTAGGTCAAGGCTACATAATATTTCAATGCTAATAACGTTTAGTTGCTACACCTGCTACGCCGTAGAGAGCTACGTAGCACCGTACCACATAGGATGTCACATTTCGTAGTTCTACAAGCGGTTGACTTCGTTATAGTTTTAGTGACAAATAACAAGTTTTAGATATAAATAAATCTATTGAATTGAGTACTTTCACTTGTTGGTAGTTAGTAGAAAAGTGATTGCCGACTGATAATAACTTTTTCAGATTATTTGGATTAAATAATCAAGCCTTTGAGCCGATTTAATTGTTTAAGAAATTAAAAATTAAATTAAAATTATGAAAATCAGGCCAGTCGTTTTCCAAAAATCAGGTAACAAACATAGAAAACATATCGTCAAATTGAGTACCCCTTCCTTTTTTCGGAAGTCAATACAAGTTTTCTAAGCCGATTTTGTTCGTTTTCGTAAATCCTATTTATGTTCAGAACATTTATTGCATGATATTGATGTACATTCATTGAATTTAAACTTTGAAAGAAGTACGTTCCAATAAAAATATAATTAAAATGCAATTAATTTAAAAAAAGCTGTATATCCATCTCTCTTTATGAATAAATGACTCGCGACTCGTGCACCCACTATAGCCGAGTTTTTTCAAGATTAGTATATACGAGACATTATCCAGTCAAGAAAGATTGTTTTACCAGAAGCAGAGACAATTTGCTCTGCCGGTCAACTTACTCACTGGCTATTGAAAAGAGTTTTACTTAGCCTTTGCCAACAGATCCCTGAGAGTAACACCATTAGTCAAAGAAGCTCGTTAATTCCACCAGTCACTACCACCTGCAATTAATGTTTCGTTTCTGATTCCGATTTAATTATGAAAAATTTTTGTAATGTTCAAAGTATCGTCTTTGTCAATTTTTTTGATAGTTGCAGATAAGCTCAGCTAAAAAAGAGGTTTTTTTGTACGTCTTGAAATTGGAATCTTACTATTTGTGCCCCATTTCTCGTACATTTTTATTTCATTGTATACTGTAATATACATATTTATTGCAATGTCAGACGTAAGTTGACATTTAGAGTACTCTTTAGCATTCGTTGTCAAGAGATATACTTATATGACTTATGCTGGTATGTATATTTTTTATCTGATCATTTGTCAGACTAAATTAGTTCTTCGATTTATTTCTTTTGTCACTTCAATCTGTCCTATTATAGGGACAGTCGCTTTAAAAATGCGCAAGGAGACAAACAGCAAATAATAATTTCTCTATGTCCCCTTTCAAATTGTAAATGGACAGAAAGGAATTTAAGTTCCCATTTATCCCCTGGAAGGGACAAATTGAGGTGACAAACATGAATAAACCAGTTTTCCTAGTAGTCTTGTTAGAGTACATTTATACTGCCTAATTGATGCTTATCTCAACGTTGAGCGTCTTTTGTCTTGTATTAGAGACGATATCCATGGGATAAAATAACACACAGGGTGATCAAATTTGAGACGCGACAATGAAAATTAATTATTAATGCTACAGTAAGTTACTAAGTAAATAGTTAAACTAAGAAGTAAATTAACGATTTAACTGCATCACAACGTTTCATTATATTCCTATTAGATCACGAGTATTATTTATAAACTTGTTCCACCAGATCACTTTTCTCACCAGATCACTGTTCCCACTAGTCCACGTTTATCTTCCCCGCTCAGCCGCCACAAAACTAAAGTTATTAAAATGCATGGCGCGCGGAACACTTAGCCAATGCAATTAAATTCACGGGCCGAGCTTCAGTAATTGATTTCGGATAGTGTAGAATACTAATGCCACTGTTTCCTTATAAATTCGATGAATTTGCGCTATTTTTATTGCGAGCTAGTAAAATGGGCTCGATTTGAAGTAGGTGGGTTGTACAGATTTAGGTTTTTTAATTTTCTGCCAGATTCTTAGTTGTATATTACAGGTAGATTTTCTATTTTATCTTTTTAAATTATAGGCTGTAATCATCAGCATCGTCATCAGCCAGAAGACGTCAACTGCTGAACATATGCCTTCCACTTAGAACTCCATTCATAACGACAAGCTGCCAATTGCATCCACGGGTTTATTGTGATTTTTAATATGTCGTTGGTCCATCTACTAGATCTATAAAATAACATTGGTAAACTATGTTTTTTTTCTTTTAGTTTTTTTTTTTAATTTACTGTTTATACTAGTTCTGTCTTTTATTTATTACATATATTGATAGGGTTGCAAAACTGTATGATACGCCATTTCGTTTTGACGACAATTTTAGATTTGTAATGATACTGGATATACGAGTATATAATTTTGATCTCATCAGAATCTTTATATATAAAAATGAATCCCTATATCCCTTAGTCACGCCATCACGCGTGAACGGCTGGATTCACTATCTTATTATCAGGAGAAGGTTCTTATGACAGAAAAAAATAATATATAATAATTAATCCGTTTGTTACAACTCGAGAACGGCTGGGCCGATATAGCTGATTGTAGTCTTGAAATGATTGTCGTACTCCAAGGAAGGTTTAAAAGGTGAGAAACATACATAACTGTTAAGCGGTCAGCTAGTTTAAGATAAGATTATGAGATCAATCTGTCGACAGAAAAGTGGTTATGTGTTTAAATTATTTAATTTCACCCACAAATCAGCAGAAAAACATAGTAAGATAAATAAAACCATTCTTAACGCTTAAGACGTAATAAAACGAAGGAGGACCAAAATACTTTTGCTATCTAAACAGCCTTATAAATTATTCCAAATGTTTATTTCAATAATATAGTAGGAAAAAAAATGCTATTGTAATATAAGAGCAACATTTACACGACACCATCATCAATTTTCACCCATCATACCTTCAACTTTACCAGTACGTGTATCATAAGTTTTCCAATAAACGTTCTCAAGTCGCCTTCCCAAAATAATCTCAACCGTGATCACCTTATCCCGTAATGCTCCGTAAACCAACCTGTGAAATCCGACATCCCCACCCGTGTCAGAGCCCTCCAGATTACGCACAACCTTGCCCTTGTCGCCTCTTGATAAATGTCACCCTTTACTAAGAGAAGGATTTTTTTAAATGTTTAGTTGAGATTTTTTTTACCCTACTGAGATAGGACATAAACCTCCGGTTATGTTTTTCGACTGTGTATGTAAATTTCTTTGGCACGCTCTAGAGCCTAAACGGTTTGTCATATTTTTATGTGAGTGGTGTCAATAGATTCGTCTTAGTCATTAAAGTAACACTGGATTCATCAAAATTAAAAAAATAAAATTAAGGATGTCACACAGGTTTAACGATTTAGCAGTCAGGTTTTTCGCAATTTTTCCCATCATTTGTTACTGAACTAGGTTTATTTATAGCTAAAGGTTCTTTAATACTTTTATTAAATTAGGCTGGCAAATGGTATCATAGCAAACTTTTCCTGTTTGGGACAAATAGGGGTCTATCTTCTATCTCTATAAAAATCGTTCATTTTGGTTTTGAAATGTTTATGAAAGTTTAGGGAAGGTTTAAACGGTGAGAAATATACATAACTGTTAGACGGTACGAAGTTCGCTGAGTTAGCTAGTTACTAAAAGTTAAAAGCTAAATTCCTACACAACTTACAAATTCTAAAATTAAAAGAACACTTTCGTTAAGTGATTGGAAACAACATCCTGTACGCGAGCACCAACTTCCAATAAAACTGACAGACAACAGAAAGATAAACTGATTCGAAGAAGAGACGATTGACTTTCGGTCAACAAAGCAACAGTAGTTAATAAACTCAATCTAAATCCCTATAGTTCCCATTGTAAATCCTATTCCTCTTTGAATAATTAACATCCCTCCATCAACAAGCTCCCATTCAACATCTTATGACAACATCATCTTTATCTACACCTAATCCAATCATCTCACAAATTCCAATTAAAATTTCACCCCAAATAGCTTTCCATAGAACCGGCAGAATTAATAGATATCAGAGGTTTGTAATGAAGCAAGATCGGGTTTTACATTCTATGAACTAAATTGTTATAAATTCGCGGACTTTCCATTACATCTTTTTGACATATTTATTTTATAAAATGAAAGAGATAGAAGAGCGTCGTGCTTGCCTCGCCTTAAATTGTTATTTGTTCTTACTTGATGTGCGTGCTTATCTATTTGCAGTTTTTATATATTTGTGTAAAATAATGAAATCTTGCTTTTCTATTTTTTCTGAGTTCTTATAGTTGTATCATTTAAGTTCACATTTTCTGCCAAATTTCGTGCCCATTTCAAGCATTTTTATGCATATAATAAGCTTTTTATGTTGCATATTATATTATTATATCGCGACTTTTAATTATATATCTTGTCTCTACTAAATAGAAGGTCATCATCATCACGGCCCCTCGAAAAGTTGGCAGTTTTCATTTTCTTAAAAATTAAATTATAAGTGTCAAATTTTTTACGCTTTTGTAGTAGTTTATGGTAACAGATAATGTTGGTCGGATCACACATTTCACTGCTCATTTTTTTAGAATATAAATAGGACCACGACTTCAAAATCATAAAATCTTAGTAGAAACAACATGCTCATACTGGTATCTACATAAAGTTCTGCTATGACCGTTCTCTCTAAATTTCAAAATCTTTGAGATAGGAACCAATCTATCGTTGGGCAAACTGTACATAAATCAGGAGAGGCAAATAAGCGGACGATGCCGACCGGAGGCAAACACTAGTGGCGACCACTGGAGCCTGCACTAGTGGCGAGTTAGCGGTTTCAGTAGCTTGGATAGCATCACAAATTGTGTCAGGTAGTGATGGGATCGTAGTTTGGATAAGGTCTTGTATTATGACTTATATAACTAAAAGATTGATTTAAAGCGGTACAAAAATACATATTAGTTTCGAATTAAACATAATTTAGAAAGCCACTCAACAGTACTCTCCCTTGAAAATATATGAAACTTATTTTTTTGTCTTGCTTTTTCTAAATTGTATGTATTTTATTTTTACTGTATAGACAAAAAACCAAAAATAATAAAGAAAGAATAAATATCAAATGAAATTATGACAAATGTGAGTTCTTTAATATTTAAGTTAACGATTTCAGATAAATGAGGTGTCTTTAGGATGCTAAAATCGTCCAGAGACCATATGACACTGGGTCTAGTTCGGTAATCCTAAGAGATAATCAGGAAAATACAACCCTTAAAAGGTTTACCGTTGACTTCAACAAATAAACCAATTTCGAAAAAATAACCCACATGTGTAGAAACACGTACTTTTTGTTCGTAAGTCTAATACTTACAAAACTTGAGCTTACTCAAAATCCTCTTATCTTGAAATTTGAAAACATAAGCCATATTTTCAATTTAAAATATATTTTCGTTTGTTATTTGCTTTTCTTTTGTGTAATGTATAGGAACTAATATATTTTTAATGGAAATTTTGTTGCAAAAATCGTTTTTTGTATGGTATTAGTTCTCCAAAGGTTACCTGAAAAATATCGTTTAAGGCAATAATACCGCCCAATATACTACCATAGTCTGTATGTATATATTTTTCTTGATGTATCTTTTGTTTAGTGCGCAATAAAGCTATATTCATTTATTCTACCTCAATATTAAGTGTAGGCATCCCTAAAACTAGACATTTTCATTCAGAAATTCCTATTTACAAACGCATCAGTTAAAACAAGTATGATCGAGTATCGATCGACACATAATCTAATGATGTTTGCTGATGTTAACTATCTGTATGTGTTTTAGGATTGGTAGATTAATAGATCGTGGTAGCATAACATATATTAGTGTGGTTTTTGAATAATTATCATTATCATCATCATCTTCCTGTCCTTAAACCACTACGTGGGGTCGGCACAGCATGTCTTCCTCTTCCATTCTACTCAAACAGCCGTCATCTCTTCATTCACACCCCTTTCACACATATCCCTTTTGACACGACTCATACACATGTTCTTAGGTCTCCCGTTCCCGGCGCGGCGCTACCATCTACGATCATTTTCATAGTATTTTGAATTAAATATATTAGTAGTTCTGCTCACGGCAATATAAATAAATACTAACAAACAAACTGACGCAAGAACATTATTCCAGACTCCAAGTAGAGCACAGTGAATTATGACCTACAGTCAGGTTTGAATAAGTATTACATATGTTTACTAGTCACTATTTCAACAAATGGTTAAAAGCGATATCAAAAAACCCGACTGCGTGAACTTAAGACCCACGTATCTTAACAAGTAAAATCGCGGGATGCAGCTAGTATAGCCTATGACCGTGACCGTCTGCAAGTAAACGAATCTATTGACACCACTCACATAAAAATACGACAAGCTGTTTAGGCTTTAAGGTGTGCCAAAGAAATATACATACATACACTCGACAAAAATAACGCTCCTTCTTACGCAGTCGAATAAAATTTGAAAATCAAGTTCAATTCAACAGGCGAGTGTACAATTCTATTTAAGTATTTATTTTATCCTACTACACTATAAACTCTGTGGGTGATCCCTCTCAATTGCTGAGAAGAAGAAAAACAAACAAACCAACACACTTTCTCATTTATAGTATCAGTATAATAAGTAGGAATTGAAACATCAAATTCCTGCACGACGTTTCCGCAAGTTCATGACGACACAGAAGTAAAAAAAAAAAAAAAAAATTTTCATACAAAAATGAATTTTCCAAATGTGTGCCGGTAGCCGAATTACTTACATACAAAAAAAATTCTAACGAACCTCTTGAAATCGATTGAAATTTTTTACTAAAAATAAATGACAATCGAAATACAATTTTCAAAATAAAATTTATAGAGTAACGATGTGCAATATTTTTTTTTTATTGCGCTGGTTCACTCCGCTCCGGTCTTCTCTCCGCGCCATTTGCTTTTATAATTTTGACACAATTCCAATCTGTTTGCGATATCGTGTCAGAGTATCTGGCTCGTATTCTAATTGATTTGCCCATTGGAAAAAAGTTACGCTTTCGGTTGAAATGTTGGGAATATCTCTAATGAACATGTCTGTTTGACCTTTGTCTGGGTGCTTAGTATATATATAAGTGTGTATTTATGTATATATATCAGTCATCAGGTTACCATAATAGCACAGGCTTTGCCTAGTTTGGGACCTGAAGACCTTTGATTTACTAGATAAAACAACATCAAAATTTACGAATTTGGTAGACCAAATTTATATACCTTCAAGCTATTAAGCAATGTTATTGATTTTGTCAAAAATGGGATTATTTTCGTCATGGTTTATAATAAGAGTAGCAGTAGGATAATTAATCAAGTAATTATGAAAAACGTTTCAATGTAGTTCAATGTACCTGACTCAAAAAACGTATTTGCCATAACGAAAACTGTAATACTAAAACTTTTTTTTCTTTACGTGCATCTGGCTGTATGTAATAAAAAAATTGTTATAATTGTAGTTAAATTTTATGTATTATTTTAAAAACTGAATTTCTTTATTATGAATTTTAAAAATAGCGGCAACCGACTTCTATTCAGCAGTTACCTATAGAAATGTTTCATTTATTTTGATTTAATATATAAAGAATTAGATTGTCTTTAATAAAATTTATACTAGAAAAGAAAAAAATAACGTTCCAAATCAATCCGTCTCTTAAAAATCCAGTAAATTAAAAAAGCCACAAACGTAAAGTAACACTCACTAAAAATATAAATATTTTTAAATATAGAGTAACAATCACAAAAAATATAATTTTTTTAATTAACTCGTTTGAAACCAAAAATTGTTCACCAACATGCCCCTAAACTCATTTCAGTTGCCTATTGTAATCTGGCGGGGGACTATTTTGATTGAAATTGTCCGAGTATTCTAGGCGCGTTTCAGGGCCAAGAAACTCTAAATAGGTCAGAGCTGATTAAATAAACCGATGATCGCACAACCTCACATGGTATCCTATATAACACTAACCCTCTACTTATACAGAGTTATTGGTATAGGATTTCGAGGTAATAAGCCAGACATGGTATACACAATATGTAAAGATGTGACAATACTAAAGAGAGTTAGTCTACCCATCAATATGAACCCATTACAGAAAAAAAAATTGCACGGTGGTAGGGCGTTTCCTGTCTCTCTCTGTCTGTTGCCAAGCACCTAACGGTGTGTTCCGGCAGCCTTCCTTGAGAGCCAGTGTATTCCAGACTAGGCATGCTCTATCTAGGGCCACAGTGTCGCTGACTTCCGTGGTCGTGCGAACTTGTGATCAAATGCCTAGCTGTTCAGGATAAAAAAAAATGTTGCTCCATTCAAAAATTGGTCATGTGATCGGCAAAATTGTATGCAATTTTTTTTTAATTTTGCAAAAGTTTGTTAAAAAATGGGTTCACTTTGATGTTTAGACACCGTTGAGTACCTTTGTTGCACGTTTTATATACATTATATAACGTATAACAATTTTATTAAACTACCTACCAATATAAACAACATTGGAAACATGAGCCGAGACATGCAGGGTATCATTACAAGCGAGCTTAAGTTCATTTTATTTTCAAATATTTGGATTTCATTCATGATTTTGTTTTAGATTTTTAAATAGCAGTGTATTCCCGACAAGGCATGCTCCATCTAGGGCTACAGTATAGCAGGCTTCCTGGTCCTGCGAACTTGTGATCAAATGTTTAGGATAAAAAAAAATGAAACTTAAATATTCAAGTTCGATTTTGAATATAAGAATTATTGTACTCAAGAGATTTTCGCAATGTCTTTCAGCCTCAACATATTAAAGTTTCTAGTCATAAGGCAGGATGCAGATCCCACGGCACTATCAGCAACCTTTTTTCATAAATTCGTAAATTCAAAATCAAAGTACACTTTTTGAAAAAATTCAATAATGTGTTGTGAGAAGTCACTCTAAAATATGAAATTAAATTGATTTTAGGACCAAAACTGATTTTTTTTGCTTGAGTTAATTACAACTGTACTTAATTTCACACAGTTTGGTCTAACACTGTGTAAGCTAGCAGGGGCGGACAGACGGACAGACGGACGGACGGACGGACGGACAGAGCGTCAGCTATTGCATATATTTTGTCAAACATCTAATAAACATGTCCCATGAAACAGCTATTGTGGAATATACCATTTTGTCTCGAAGTCCGAATTGGTCCAATTCTGAAACTTACTCATCATGACAATTTGCCCTTCGTTTTACTACTGACCGATAACCCTGTATAATCTAGACGCAAAATCGGTATAAGCCTTGAGAACTTGATTGGAACCCACCCATTGTGCGGAGCCGATGGCCTGAGCACATTATCTAGATACGATCTACGATAACCTGTTTAGGCTATCACAAAAAGGCTTCGAAGGAGCTTCACTACAGCTAACTTTAGACAAATAAACGTAGTATAGGTCTTTAATCAATCGACATTGCAACCTTTTCTTGAGACTTTATAAAAAATAAATTATCCCGCCGCGAATATTAGTTCAGTGATTTAAAGCATCATCACCAATCTTTACATAACCACTGCTGAGTATAGGTCTCCTTTTGCGCGCGCCATCCTATCCGGTCCTAAAAGAAATTAAGGATCATACACAGGTCTAACGCTTTAGCATTTAGGGTTTTTTTTGAACTCGTTTCAACCACTTGTTTCTTCAGTCGTATAGATTTACATAATTAATTTTAAATAATGCAAAGCGAAAACTAAATTCTGTCCTTCCAAGCAGCTCTGTAATTTTAATTCGAGTAAAGCTTCCGTTTTGGCAGTGCCCGTCACAGATTGAACCTGCTCACGATGTCCGATCACTGCCAATCGAGTAGCGCTCTAGACCCCGATTCGTCAGCATTAATTCGAATCTTCTGTCTCCATCACAGTAATCGAACCCATAAATACGTCGGACAAGTATCGAGAGATTTAATCGAATGATTTAATCGAGTATTAGCTAGTTGAGTGCGGGGGAACACGTCGATCATCGGTTTACTCAAATAGTGCTTTGATTTTACGCGGAAATTGCTTATAACCGGAACTATATTATTTTTTAATTTAATAGACAATTATTTACAGAACTATTAATGGTACTTTTTTTACAAGTGTTCAATGTCACAATATTTATAAGCGAGCAAACGAAAAATTCCACTAGGTGGACCTACGACATAGTGAAAGTCACAAATTAAAATAAGATAAAAAAAAACATTGCCAGCTTACTGCCCTCTGGTGGTGGGTTGGAGCATTTGGATTATCTCTAGATCTTAAATGGCCTAAAAAACGTAATCCATCTGCTATGCTATGTTTTTTGTTGTAGTTAGTCATTTCGTTTTTCATAATAAAGCGACGGTAATAAAAATATTGAAACACAATTAGTTCATTATCAAAATGCCAAATAATATATACGCATAGAAGTTAAAACACCGTAAAACCCGTCAAAACCGCGAATGTTATACTACGACCATTCCAATTTAACTTTGGCTATGCAAAAGGTACAATCTAACATCTAACATAGTTGTAAAGACAGATCGTAAAGCAGCCGAAGCCAGCAATTAAACTAGTTACAAGGTTAAAAATTTCAAACTGTCGTACATTTTGGAACTTCGGTATTCTAGGGTTAAGCATTTATATTATTATGGAGGTGGTGGTGTGAAAATATTGCTTATGCCGGATGTCGGCTGTACTGATTCTAGAACTGCAGTCAAATTATTAACAATTTAAATTCTTTTACAAAAAATAAATAATAAGAACTCAAAAAATATTATTACCAGTTCCAAAAATCAAGGAAATTCTCAATTCTGTTATACAGATTTTTTTTTTGTTACTCCATTTTTCAAAGACGCTTAGACCGATTTATAGAACTTGTTTTGTCGTGTTTTTATTTAGTCCCACTTTATTCAAAGTATTCAGAAACAATTCAGTAGTTGGTTTGTAAACCAAATAAATATTTCAAGGCGCCAACAATTTTAGTATTTCTTTAATAATATTCTAAATCTTAATTTATTCTTAATATATTCATTAATTCTTAATCAATTAATTAATTTAAAATCTATTTTTTAAATCTTAATCTATTAATTAATTCTTATTAATTAATTAATTAATTAATTATATATAATAAAATTAATTAATTAATTAATTCTAAATCTATCAATTAATTCCTTATTTATTTCATTTTAATTCAATAATTTGGTCCATATTTCTTAAGAATTTATTTTTAATTCAATAATTTGGCCCAATAATAAAGCATTCTTGCCTATCAAAAACCGGCATTAACCGACAGTTTCCGTCCAATTACTCCACATCCCTATATCCCAAGTTAAGCAGCTATTATATATACGGGGACGGGCGAGGCCGGGTCTCGGGTGGTAGTGTCGTAAATCTGGCTGTTATGACGCCATAAAGCTACGGCAATCGGCAGCGACGTCATCACGACTCTTAGCGCTTTTTTATTTACGTATAAATTTATTTCTACGTATTGTTTCCCTAGTTTCTGTTTTTGAAGTGTGACGGTCTCAGTACCTGCTTGTAAGATAATTTGACGTCACATGGAAATTGACGTCGTACGGCTGCCATACAGCCTAATTTTGATTTAAAATGTAGTTACTTATATTTTAAGTGTATTTAAATACTTCTACATCTGATAAATAATATAAAAGTAACTGTGGTAACGGACAAATTCACATACATACGTATTACGTACAACCTGCGTCTCACTGATGGGCACGGGTCTCCCCTATAAAGGGGGTTTAGGCCATAGTCCACCACGTGGGCCATATTGCGGGTTGGGTAGTTTACTTATCTTTGAAAGTTATATAACTTTCACCGACATAGTTAAACCTATATTAATCCCTAAACATGTTTCACTTCTTATTTGGGCAGTGTAGAATAAATAAAAATCGGCCAAAGGCGTAAGTGCGTTATAATTCTGTTTTTAATATTTGTTGTTAAAAAGGCAACAAAAATACATCATCTGAGTAAATTTCAACTGTCTAGCTATCATGAGATTTAGCCTACTGACAGACGTACAGCGAAGTTTTAGTATTAGGGTTTCGTTTTTACCCTTTGAATACGGCACCCTAAAAACCCAACACTGGGAACTGAAGGCATCAGAACAAGAGACCACAATCTATACCTGTGGTATAACAAAAAATGTCACGAAAACATTTTACTAAAACCATTTTTTTTTCACTTCCTCCAACTACCTACTAAACGCAATAATAACGTGACAAACCACATTCAAAATCTCGCAAATTTTAAAAACAAAATTGCAACAAAAAGAAACATTTAAAATAACATTTTAAAAGTTCGCGACCGTGCTCTTAATCATTAACAAAAATTACACGAACATTTCTACACAATGTTTTTAGATCGTAAATAACGAACATTATTTTAAACTCGAATAAGCGAAGTTCTGTTTTACCGTTACTTAGAAGTTTACATGGAAATTCAAACATTGTGGCCTACAATTACAATGATTTATCGTAAGTCAACCTCCTTAGGGAATCGAGGAATAGCCAAAGAGTTTCGCAACTTTGTGACCTAGTGTTTTTGTGTTGCGTTCGGTGTTTATGGTTTTGTATTTTTGTTTATTTTTACCTTATTCAAATAAGGAAGTTTTCAGTTGGTCAGAATCTTTTTTGTTTACTTTTATTAGTTTTTACAGTTACCATAAATTACTCTACTTAAATTATGATTATCCATGTATGTACCTATGCCATTTTCAAAACCAAACTACTTAAGAAAAACTCAATTTTCGTTACAAATATTCAAAACACATATTTGTAAGGAAACCCGTGCTGGAAAAGGTTATTGCCCGTTGATTAAATTTATAGCTAATATTATTTCCCAATTTCATGATTATTTAAAATGATAACCTTAAATAAGAAATAAAAAATTGCTATTAGTTATTTGCCAATGGATTTTATCGTCCATATAAGCACAACTACAGATATTTCTACTAAATATCATTACAATAGAAAAAAATACATATTGGAAAATTGCGAAATTGATATTTTTTGCACAACTATTTTCCCTGACCGTGGACCATCAACTGCCTATAAACAACCATCCTGCCTATATATCTAGTTCCCAGTATTCCGAGCAAGCAAGTCATCTCACCAGAGTTTCATTGCCACCGCAAACTGTCGTGCCAGTACCATTTAATACCAATACGACGGTATAACGGCGACTGTACATCAAGCTGAGCCATTAGAACGGACCTTTGCACTAAATCTAGAGACGTCGCAGTAACTGCCGCGCGATGTGTGTTACACGGAATGCGATGCGACCTGTTTATCTGTTAAGCGATGTGAGTCGGGAACTGAAGGTGAATTGTGAATTAATAGGACTGGAAACTGCAGTTTCTACTTTCTTCACCTAGATGGATTGACCTCGATAAACGTAGTGGATTAAAGTTACTTGAGTTGTGAATTATGAATTTACTTTTATAATTAGAACGGACCTGTGTATTAAATATAGAGATGTCGCAGTAACTGCCGCGCGATGTGTGTTACACGGAATGCGATGCGTCCTGTTTCTTTGCAAAACGATGTGAGTTGTGAACTAAAGTGAAGGTGAAAAGTAAATTATTAGATCACGGCTGTTCTAATTTAAGGTTCAATCCAATCCAACCGAAATTTCGGTTTTGGTTTCTGTCGAGTTTCAGCCAAAAATCAAGTTTCGGCGGCAGTTTCGGTTTCAGCCAAAATTGGCCGATACTTTTGCCGAAACCGAAACTGATTTCGGAAGTTGTCGTGCACTGATTTCGGAGCTTCGTTTCTTGCGGCAACGCTATGTCGGACGTTGGCGGCCCTGCTCGTGGTTGTCGTGCGCCGCTCGGATATCTCCGCAGCAACAAAACTTAGTCAGTGCATTATCGCTTAAGTTTGTTGAACAAACTTAATATACTTTGTTTTCATTTCATGTCCCAATTAATGCAAAATAATGGATAAATTGCACCACAGTATTATAAGGAATTTTATACTTGACCACGTGAGCGGTCGCCACGGCCGAACATTCAGTTTCGGTTTCGGTTTCGGCCGGAAAGCCAGTTTCGGTGGGACTCTAATTTAAGCTGAACCTTGTAGCTCCTGGCTCGTGTCTCTCCAATGAAGAGGTTTTAGGCCATTGTCAATGGATTCGAGCTAAGAATTTCCAATCATCTAAGTTAATATTTATTAACCATAAATATGGATAGGTAGTCTGAATAACAAACTTGCCTTATATCTTTTAAATTAATTATATTTCTGGATCTATGTGCATCAATTATTTAATTTATTTAGTCAAATCTTAAGTAATATAAAAAATATTGGCTTAAAATAATTGAGAAAGATTATGCGTAATAATACTATATACCCATACTTAATACGAAAAATATATACGATAGATTTAAATTAGAGTGAAGAAAGATAAATTAGAGTCAATTTGAGAATGCCAGCGCAACTTAGATAAATCTAGATCAGAAATACAGTCAAAACGTTCAAACTATAGCCATAACATAGGATTTCTTCAAAACGAATGAGAATCGTGCTTCACTTATTCCGTAACCCTAAGTTAAAACTTGAACATTAACTTCATAAAACTTACAAGAAATTCTATCGCACTCACTTATAAATCTAACTAACTAGATCACGTACGAAAAAACTTTCGGTATCAAGCGCCGATATTAAATTTTAACGTTACGACCGCTGCAACGACAATGTTCAAAGTACAACGCTTGCCCATAAAGAGTTAATATTTCAGAGGCGCGCACAAAGAGAGCAGTAGTCACTGCTAAAGTTTTAATTTGCTTAAAGTTGTTACAAGTTAGAACGGGGCCCACGCGGCCAAATTAGGTACAGTCACAGACTAAAGTATAGAAGTAATGTCGAGGTTCTCTTCTGATAGTTTAATCCGTTTCGTTTCGAATAGTTTTTTGCTCTGTGGATTCGGTTTGTAATTTAGTTTTAAAAAATTTGGTTCGAGTTTTTTCAAGTCTGAGAACATGAATTGTACATGAGCGTGTAGTCTGTAATTTTGTTTCGAATTGAGGGTACTTTGTACTTTTTGCGAGGGTTTAGGTTTATTATTATTTTGTTCGCCCGAAAACAATTCGTAAATCTGGTACTGTTGCGGTTTCGATAAGTTTTATTGGATTTAAGAATGCTCTATCTTGTTTTTTAAATATTATAAAATTCAAAAAACTTTACAAATTCTGAATTTATACTAATATTATAAAGAGGAAAGATTTGCATGTAACGAATAAAGCTTCTGGACCGATTTTAAAAATTCTTTCCCCGTTATAAATCTTTATTACCACTGAGTAGCACAAGCCGCAGATCTTTATAAAAAATTAGAGATCCGCGGGTAACACGCGAATTCCAGCTAGTAGTAAACGATAGCTTATCTTTTGACTTGAGACTTGTGCAATTGATCCACAAACCTATAGATAGCGTAAATTTTTCGTTACAATTGAGATTAATAAATTACAAGATTAATAAACATTTGGTCGTATAAAATTATTTTGGAAAAGACGTTCACAATGTACGCATACTTGTGAACTATACAAAGATGCTAGTAGATATATTTTGTTGTACAAACTCACCGGATTTTGACCTCTTTGGACTGCCATTCGCTGTGTTTGTCGAAACTGATGAGTATAGCGGCAATTTCCTGTAACAAACAAACATAGTATTCAAATTTTAAGTTAGGAGCATCTTAAAAATAAAGACTGCAAAAACATTAGACCACTAGATTTTAACGCGTGAAGCCGTTGGATGTAACCAGTATATAATAACAAGTTTTAAATCTGTCGCCAAGCACCTTACGGTGTGTTCCGGCTGAGACTAGGCATGCTCCATCTAGAGCTACATTATCGCTGATTTCCGTGGTCGTGCGAACTTGTGGTCAAATGCCTAGCTGAGTAGGATAAAAAAAACAATATAATAACCATCTGCAGATAAAAACCTGACTTTAATACTTTGCACACCAAAACCAATTAGGCTGTAGAAGATCACAAAAAGATAGACATAAATACTTAAATATATACAAACATATACCTACTCGAAAAAACATTACCCTGTTTTTGGTTAGCCGGATAAAGATTAGAATTTCACGGAAATCTTTTCTGCGTGCGTGTATTGTCCTGCGGTTTTTCTTTGTTTGGAATATTTTTTCTTTGTACTTCAAAGTGCATTCCTAATCTTACAAAATGAATGAAACCCAAAATGTAGTGCATAATAATTCTTATAATCAAGAACTACACGCATAATAATAAATTATTTCACGTGCAATTTATCATCCTAATAAAATGCAGGGACGATATAAAATTCATATATGCAAAATTCCTTTAGCTGGTCGGTTAGTAAGAGTTCCTAAGTGAAATATGTGTGAGCTAAGTACACCTAATATTTAACCCATGACGGACTTAATCAGCACTTAGTTTTGCGTAAAACACCATCTACTTGTTCATGAAAATAATAGAAATTTTGGAATGACTTAACGTGATAATTTTGAAAATGAACTGTATATATACAGTTGTAATCCAGTTCTTTTCGCGGCTGATGGAATACGACATTACTTGTTTGGAACCAGTTCCGTACAATAAATTTGATTACCTCGATCGGAACCAGTTCCATAAAACGTGCAAAGGAGGGTAATATATATTTTTATTGTGACAATAGACTTTAATTCGGCACAAATTTATCTTTTAAAAATGTCCCCAGTGACATTTATAAATAAATTTTAATTAAATTTGTTTAAGAAAGTAAAACTAGTAAAACTGCTATGCTCGGTATGTCCAACTTAGTTTATTAGAATGCTTGTATACATTTCAATTAATAAATATTAAAAATACTAAAAAAATAAGTTTCACAGTCGGTCAACAGGCATGCCTAAGAAAACACACAAATAAAAAAAATCGGTTAATTCCTGTTTGTCACCACAATTTGTCCCTGCAAGGTGACAAACAGGAATAACAATTCCTTTCTGTCACCCTTTTAGTCATGAGGGGACAGACCGGAACTTTTTTTTCCTGTTTGTCTCCGTGCGATATTAACAGGATTTTAGAAATATCGCATGGGGACATAATAGAAAATTAATTCCTGTTTGTTCATGTATGACAACTAATGAATCAGAACACTCAAACTTTTCTCTTTTGCAATATATTTATAAGGACAAATTAGAATCAATGCAATTCAAAATTGTGCTACAGACATAGGGACAGGCTTAGCTTTTTTCATTAATGGCAATTCATTAACGAAAAAACAAAAATATTCCACGAATAAATATCAGATATGGAAGCGATTCCTGGATCATTTTTGGAAAAACCTTCATAAAAATTATTTATAAAAGTTGTAGGTTTTATTAGAATAGCAATAAAAAAATACCCGTGTTACTACCGTTAAACTAAACACAGGCAGGTCTTTAATGTACAACAGAAAACAAGCAAAACATTAAGTTCAATACCTTAGGTTGAAAATCATGTAAGCTTATTTTTCCACTTGTAATCGCTAAACGGCAACTTTGAGTCATTTTTAAGTTGTTAGGAGTTAGTTGCCTATTTCGTTATCTTCATCTTCACTTGAAATTGACACCCAAATAGAAAGCAATGCTCACTTGTTTCCTGCGATGTTTATTTGTTTCTTAGATGTTCACTTGTTTTTAGCTTGCTTACTTGTTTTTGCTATTTTTATTTGTTTCTGCGATTCTCAATTGCGTGATGTGTTCACTTGTTAAAAATATATATATTGAAGCTCTGGCTAATTTGAGTATTGGGTTAGTAAGTTACACGGGTATTTTTTAATTACTGATTAAGATTGGTAGTGACATTGGTAATAAACTGAATCATTCTTTAATTTCACCGCCAAGATAAACTTGCTATGTGTGTGTATTCTTATAAAACTAGCAAATAAAACAACTAGAGACGAAGTCTGCTCCCTAACGTAGCCCTGACTTTTACAGAGGGTCAGGATAACGCTTTACCTTTTCCTTTGTCCGCAACAAGAGGAGATCGCTTTTAGGATTTTATTTTCTCTATAATAATTGCAAGGGAACGAAGTGGAAAATTAATCCCTGTGTGTCCCCTTGAAATATCGCATAGGGACAAACAAGAAAATAGATTCCGGACTGTCACCTCAAAAATACCGCATGACAAACAAGAAAAAAAAAATATTCCTGTTTGACACCTTGCGGGGACAGATTGCGGTGACTACAGGAATAAATCAAAAAATCTACTCAATCGAGAACTTGAATTTTTTTGAAGTCATTTGATAATTAAATTATAATAAAACTCTATTTTTTTATCCTGCACAGAGAGGCATTTGACCACAAGTTCGCACGACCACGGAATTCAGCGATACTGTAAGCCTAGCCATCTAGAGGCATGCTCCATAGCATGCCAAGTCTGGAATACAAATAAATAAAAGTTAAATAAAGCGTAAGATTACCCAAACCTTGTTTTCTCAACTAAATAAATCAAATACACGTTCTTCTGCGACGTGATTCGAATAACAGCCTCTGAAAGCAATCATAAAAAACTTCTTTCCTCCCTAGGGCGGTAAGGATTCAGATGAGAAATTATTAAATTAAATAACAAGATGAAAATTAAACGAAGTTGCCGCCGCGGTTTTTAATTTGCCGGAATAAAAATAAACGATTGCGCATTGAAACGTTGAGAAAGGAAAAATATAAGACTGTATTTAAATTATGAAGATAGTTTAGTTCTTGCGTGATGATTAAAGTTTTAATTTGTCGAATGCTGATAAATGTTTTGCTATGCAAGGTAAGCTATGCTATAAGATAAGGGGTACATTGGGGGAAGAAAGGTAAAAAAGCCATCGTTTAGAACATTTTTTACAATGAAAACAACCCGAAACAGGAGGAAAAAATAGATTTTTCTTAAAAAAAGAATAAAATTATTATAAGTATTGTTATTTTTTTGACTTGACCGATTGACTTATAAACTAAGTCCTTGTTTTCAAAATTTCAATGTTGTTTCATAGTAATTTGAATAATTACTTTGTTGCAACGTTGTGTCAATCTGTCTGTCAATCTTAAAGATCTACAAAATAAGGAACAAAGTGTCGAATTTGCCAGGCTATAGTTTAAAGACTCCCTTTTGGCTTAAACGCTCAAAAATGTCGTCCCAATATTCCATAGAATAGCGCTCAAATAAATAATTTATTCTCATAAGCAAACTTCAGACGTGTTATTGGCACCCATGATTTACTATGCATTGACTGGTACGAATAAAATCAGTCCGTTGACCCGACCGCATAAAGTATTGACGCTAGGGCTGAAAGTAATGACATTACATTCGTACTTATTTAATGAGAGGCGAAAGGCGCCGTTGCTAAATATATAAACGCATTGGGACTCTATTGCCCATAGATTTATAGCCGCCGACATAATCAGATTCGGGTGAGGCATACTCGAGTATGGGCCAGGGTTGTAATAAGGAAGTATTTACATGGGGAATAAAATATATTTAGTTCGCGTGTTTGATTCATTTTGTTTAACTACTCGTATATAAGGAGTTTTCACGCGTACCTAATTCTTGGAAAGGTCCAACTATATTGCTATTGTTATGGACACAAACGACTCATTTCTTCTGAACCTTCACTGAATGTGAACGAAACTACAGTTGGACGTATCCAACAATCAAGCGTGTAGAAAACCTGTACCGTGTTATTTATAAAAAATATATCAATAATAAAAGCCATATACATAGTTTTGTTCATGTTAAGTGATTTATTAAAATGCTTGAACATAAATTTTACAACATAATATTTTCATAACGATATACGTTTTTGATATCAGGAAAGTCCAGTAGATCAAATGCTATGTTCAACTCGTTCTTATTTCTCTCTTTCTAAGTATATGATTGCTTAATCAAATATTTTATCTTCTTACAAAGAAACGAGGTTAACTGTTATGTGCCCCAACCCTAGCTCCGACTCTGCTCTAAAACTGGAAGGAGTGTCTTTACGTACATACAAGCGGAAATGTTTGTCGGTCCGCTCGTTGAAATTGGGTCCCAGAAGCGTTTTTAGGACAGACTTATTTTAATTGTGTATGGGGTTTGGGCGTATGTCGCAATGGGAAACGACTGTTTTTAGGACTTGGAATTGCCTCTCCGCCTTTAGAAAGGGACGACATTGTGATACATTGGATGTTTGCCTTGATGAATATCTTCTAAGTCATTTTGAACTTGGCTGTTTCGGATGCGCGTATTTAAAATCAGAATTTTTTTTTCCATTTGTAGGAATGGTCATGAGAAGGTTCCTTAAGAATACGAGGATATTCTTTTGAATATTAATTGTATATTTTAGGTTTTAAGATTACTTTCACAATTCTTTTTTCACCAACCTTATTATGCTATATAATGGCTAGACGTAAAACTCTTCCAAATGCAGGAGGATAAAAGACTGCAAGAACTTTAGACCCACGTAGCCATAGCCAAAACCATTATGACAATTTGCAGGTGAAAACGAATCTATCGATACCACTCACATAAAAATACAACAAGCCGATTATGTTCAAATAAATTTACATACTTACATGCTATTGATAAACTTCTTTATAAGGATTTATTAGTATTACAAATTTTACTTTTAGAATACCTTTTTCATAGCATATAAATCACGATTATACAATGAACTTTGTTTATCCGCAATTCCGAATATAGAGCCATTAATTATCCTATCAACTTAGAAACGCGTAAAATTTTTTGTCAGTAAGACAAAAGACGTTCTAAGTTGAAAATGCCAGAACAATAACGTCGTTGGGGTTGAAGTGGTACCTTTATTGTGGAGAAGCATTTATAATGAATAAGATGTATTCCAATTTTAATCTTGATGTAGAAATATGTACATAATATACAGGGTTATCGGCTAGGGGTAACTTTTGAGAATTCGCATTGGCAAGTGTATTTTTATACTTAACCGCAATTCCAATTACAACTTCAGTATCTTCAGGCTGAAAATGTCCAGTATCCCGAAATGTCCAGTGTGTTAAACAGTCTATATATTTTTAACTGTCCAGTCTAAATACCTCTAGCAACTTAATTCTTCCAGTATCAAAATGTCCACAGCAATGTTTAGTAGTATCAATTACTTAGAATGTCTAGTCTAGTATTGTCTTATTATGATTGACCATCGTGGCATTCATAAGTGTTTCGGTGTGTCCCGGCAGCCTCCCTTGAAAGCCAGTGCATTCCAGACTAAGCATGCTCCATCTAGGGCTACAATTTCGGAGACTTCCGTAGTCGGCCAGACTTGTGGTCAAATGCCTAGTTGTGTAGGATAAAAATAGTGCGCAGCGCCTGGTTTGATTCTTGGCCAATCAGCTGTTCGTATACCAAAGGAAATTGACAGAGGAAAAATCAAAATAACCTTATTATAAATCAAAAATAACGTTACACACTCCTAGCTCCAGTATGGAGCTAGGAGTTTTCACGACATGTCGGTAGAAATTCCGGACAAATATAAATATTATAATATACACTCCGGACGCAATTTGTTTCGTCTCTTTTTGATTGGACCCAATTTTTATATCTCTGTTTGTGCTGAAATATTACGTATATATTATTATTTTTTACCGAACATACTTTATGACGTCATAACTTTTTTCGTTGCCAATTTTCCGCCAGGTACCGGTAGAGCGTATACTATTTTCACTGAGGGACAAATTAGATCAAATCAGTTTTGAAATAAAATCATACATAAAACAATGCAGTACAGTATCAGTATTTCCTTGTTCTGCATACCTTTATATATACATATATATATATATATATATATATATATTTATAGAAAGGTATGCAGAAGAAGCATAATATAGCATAAACAGTTTATGACCGTGGTTTCTCTTATATTTCTTATGTATTATGTTTGTTATGCAGGTATAAGAATAGTGTAGTAATCATTCTCCGGAAATCTCACTCTCGAACTATTTTTGTGCGAAAACTTAGTTAATTTTATATTTTCTTTTGTTGAATAGTTGAGTTTTTAGTTGATTTGTTATGATTGAGAGACTTTACAGTTGATCTTATACAGATTCTATGTAAAATCGAAATTAGTTTACGGCCGGTTCTAATAAACGATCTCAACCCATTATCTATCTCAGAGAGGAGTTTTGATCTAAATTTGTGAAAAAGCTATCTAATAACCGATCTGCAGTTCGAAGCTACAATCTAAAAACGCAGTCAATTGGTAGAAGGTTTTTCTCAATCTGGTTTTTCATCATTGTCGGATCGCCCTCTGTGCTAAAATGACATACTATGCCAAGTTTTGTAGTTTCGAAGGCTATATGTAATCATTTTTCGCAATCTTAGATATTTGGGGTATTAGTGGCAATGTCTAAGGTCATATGGTATTTTACATGCAAATTTATGGTGTATCATTTTCGAAAACAATATATTTTAATACAGATTTGTCTTAGTTATGAATTGAGGCATGGATATTTATGTGTCAAATTATTTATTATTAATATTGAAGAGCTCCCTCTACTCGTTTTATAACTAACGTGGAATCTTTATCAAATGATATTATAGATGGCTGGAATTATATTTCTACGTATGTATTTCCATGCTCGCATGTTTCAGACCAACTTACGCGACTTTCAGGAGGAAAAGTACCTGTGAATAGTTTCAATCGTAGATAGCAAGCTTTATTAATTAAAACGCAGATTCCAGATCAATTTTGAGTTAGCATTCTACCTTGGTTTGCGTTTTGAGTTTGGATATTTGAACCGGCTGTTAGTAATTCAAAATAACCACTGAAAAGTAAAAAAAACATGAAAATTATGCATGCCGAATTGAATGAAAGTGGTTTTTAACTTTTAACCGACTTTCAGTTTTTTTTTCAGCCGGCATCATGCTGAGTTGGGATCAGCTCATACAAAAAACATGCCTCCTGTATTTTCTATATTTGTTCAAAATTGTTTATTGTTTTTTGTCACAAATAAACCTTATTCTATTCTATTTTTTTATAAATCTCTTCCTTGTCTCATGTCTTAGTTGTGTCTTTCCAATGACGGTCTCCACCATAGCTCTCCCTTTAATTCTAACCCTTAATTAAGCAACAAAGAGCCTTCAAGCTCGCCTCCTTTGCCAGGGAACTAATTGCTTAGCACGAATTACTTGGCTAATTATCTAAAGTTTTGCCGCCAAGGAAGTTCAAAGTTTAGGTTTAACACTGCCGCGATGTACTCAGCTTGATAAGTATGTACTTACTTACTTAGGAGCAAACTAACCTTGCTTGATAGTGCTAAACAAGACGGTAATATTTTTGTGCTTATGTTTAAAATATCGCGACGGGAAACGAAATAAGCATTAAGTGCACTTGGCTGGTTTTCTTTAAGTGTAATTGAAAAAAAAATGGCACGGTGCAGGTACTAAGGCACTAAGGGATAATTACCAATATCTATACGATATTACTTCAAGTTTCTACCTATTCTCATTATCGATAACATAGATAAATCTATCGATAGTTACCGATATATCGATATCGAGCAAAAATCGGAAAAAATCACGTTTATTGTATGGGAGCCCCGCTGAAGTATTTGTTCTATTTTGATTTGATTATTTGTCTTTGAAGCGAATATACCATGACATATTTTGTGAATATTGAAAGCGTCTTCCTGTTGCCATTATAAATATAGAACAAAAAACTGCAAATATATCGCGTTTTTTGTATGCCCCTCTTAAATATTTATTTCTTTTCGTTTAAATATTATAGAGACGATAGAAAAACGTCATCTGTGATAGCTTCGATTGTCTATAGCTATTACGGTTCATGAGATACAGACAGACGGACGAACTACAAAATTTTAGTAATAGGGTGAAAACGGGTTTTTATTATAAATTTTAATAAAACCCGTTTTCACCCTTTGGGTACAAAAAACGTTAAAACGAACCTCAATTAGGTAAACAAAACTTACATTATAAAACACAATGTCATCAATGTAACACAATGTCATCAATGTAACCGAAGACAATTAAATACAAGTTGACGATAACTGAAAACACCTGGACCTATTTGGAAAAAACTTATAGGAAAATATTGGAAAGTATATCCCGTCGAAAACAAAAGGGATTTTGAAATTTAACCACCCGTCTATAGGAAACCCTGGAAAATACTTAAAAATGCGAAAAAATATTCCAACGAATTGATAATCATCTTCTTGACATCAGGTAAAAAAGTTTGTCGTCATTAAAGACTACAAATTCATATAAAATTTTACGGAATATCAACGATTTTACTTAGAAAACTAACGCGTGTTTGAATCATTTTATTCAAGAAGAGGGATTTATTACACTTATTCACGTTTTCTTGCCATGATGCCATGATGCCAGTGCGAGACGTGTTATTGTTGAAGACACGAACTACTCATTTTGCCCTTGATGAAGTTCACCGAATGTGAGCGAAACTATTGTTGGACCTTTCCAACAAGTATACGAGTGAAACCCCGTCTTCTTAAACAAAATGAATATCAACAAGCAAAATCGCGAGACGATCAGAGTTAATTTATTCCATATATTTGCTAGAAATATTTTCAACTAGATGATGTTATGAAATTCATGAAGTTACTTAAGAAAACGTAACTATTACTCGTGTTTTAGACCCTGACGGTAAAAGAATCGTTCTTAGGATCGTTCTATCCACTATATGATACTGATATATCTACTTACGTAAGTGTTCTTCGATTTAAGTATTTTGTTCAAGATTTTATGAAGATGTTTATGCATGGACTAATAAAAGCCGGATCGTATTTCTCTATGTAAAATAAAGAGCATTTAGTAAGGATAATATTTATAAATTTTACATTTTTAAGTTGCTTTAACATATATTTTGTATTTAGCTAAATTCTAAACTAAAACAAGATGACTTTATATAATATTAAGATGACTGATGGAGCTCAGACTTTAGATTAGGAACTCCAAATTAGATAAGAAATAAAAAGAATAATTATCACATATCTATGACACAGCGCCAATCAAAACAAATACGAAACTATACCTAATCATCCATATTTTTTTTAAGAATACTATAATACTATAAACTTAATCTGCCAACTAATATCTAAAGTTAAAATATACCCTTACAAATTAATTTCACTGAGCGCCAATTTATCGAGCCTAAAGAACTCGAAGGGCTCCGTCAGTCAACATTTACAGAATCGCCCCTAATTACAATGACAAGGGAAACTTTGATGTCACTCAGTTTATGACGTCGCCCGGCTTTTTTATGGCGTCATTAGAGCTTCTGACAGGAGCTAGGGCTACGACAATAAAAGGCAAAATGAAGTCGACGGGACGCACGCGTCTGTGATGTTTGCTGGACGAGGAGTGGTCGTAGGGATGAGAGACAGCGTTAGCGGATATCTTAAAATGCTATCGATGTTGAGTTCAAATAAGAAGTTGTTAAGATTTCGTCACATAAGTCACAATCAACCCAGAGTCTAAACCGTTGAACCTTGGGGCATGCATTTTGAAGGAGAGTGTATTAAAAAAGAGCCTTCAGAAATTTAGCCTCTAAGGTGGTCTAATAGAGGTTCAAAGATTGAAACTTATTTATCGTCATTATTATGCCGCGAGTAACGCCGCGAAATACAGATACTAATTTCGGTACAAAAAAAATTACACAAATTTAATCTAGCTGTTAATTTAGATCGATGCTAAAGAGAGCTTTTTAATTGAATTAGACGAACTACACGATTATTTAATTTATATAAATTTGTATTATATGTCATGTACTTGCCAAATAATATTATAATCGGATGGTAAATGGCGCAGCAAACAATTTTAACAATCTAATAGTAGAGACGCTGTGCTCGCTCGGTCAACAATCGTTATTTAAAAAGTTGACAATTTTTTTGTCACTCCTTGACTGACGCTTTATTTTCTGAGAGATTTCATTACTTCCTGACGAATGCCATCAAGCTATCAGAATCGCTGTCCCAAGCAATAAGTCCCTGTGCTTATTGGTTATGGGCAAGGGACTCTGCCGGTCGAGAATTCTAATGACCACCCCTAATTTTCATTTATGAAAATTAAGGGCAAAAATTTGTTTATGTAATATTCCATTTATAAGGTTAATGATTCTTTTTTTCTTGCTTATAACGTCTTTAGACAAAATGTTCGGCAGTTTCTGGAGATGGTAAAATAAAGATCATATTTTTGTTTGATTCTATATACTAGTTTTATATGTAGCCATTAATCGATCATCTTCGTTTTAGGAAAAGTGGTTTTTAGTATCATAGTTTTTCAGGTGTTTAAAGGTCCCTGACATGTTCTATGTTCTCCTAGAACTGACAACTACCACCTCTATTTAACGTGACTTGGATTGAAAGGAAAATATTGAATTGATAAATCGTCTAATAAGGTTTATGAATTCTATATCTGTCGCATCAGAGCAATAACTTTATTGTACAGATATGAGAGGCAAATAATTTCTGACGAAAAATGCATATTAATTTTTTTTTGTTAGTAACAACCTTTTTTTTATTTGAGATTAGTGTCTTACTTCGCGACATTAAATATAATATAAATAATTAATACTAAAAAATATAATAAAAAGAAGGAATTTTCAAGAAAATTTCTTTGTAGTTTACAAAGAAATTTTCTTAAAAATTCCTTTTTTTTAATTCTAAATTAATTAAAAGGAATTAAAATTAGCTGTTTAGACTCTGTAGACGTAGATTTAGCCAAATCTATAGAGTTTATCTATGTAGATATACTCTTTATGTTTATGTAATCTTACATGGTTAGAAAACTGAACCTTTAATTTGTTTGGTATTTTGAAACTATCAAAAGGCCAAATAAATTAAATAAATTAGATATCTATTTTAGAACTTGATAAAACAGACAAAAAGTTAATTGCATCAATGGTTATTAAAAGATTATTTTAAGTAATGTCAAAATCAGGCCTTGAGAAAATAAAAATCTTTCCCCAAAAGAACTCTCTCCAAATACTTCAGAAAAATTACAATTATAAATTTAAAAAAAACGGTTGTAAATTAACTCAGTAAAGTCTCCACCTCTTCACTAAGCTGGATGACTTGACTTAAATTGACGACAAAGGTGAATCTTCTTCTTTCTTTTATATAAAAATCAATTGCTGCTCTTTTGTTTCGTAAAAACTCGAGAACGGCTAAGACGTTTTAGCACATTTTGATTTTGAAATGTTTGTGTTTAAACGGTGCGAGACATACATGACTGTTAGGCGGTATGAAAGTTGTTACTTGATAAAAAACGGACCTGAAAATGGTAGGTCCTTGTCTCACCCGCACGAAGGAGACTGGGACCAGCATCCCTATGTCTCCCCTGTGGGAGATACCAGGTGAGAACCGGCACCTAGATTATTTTATGACTTGCAAATCAAAATAGTTTTAGATCTGGCACAATACACCGAGCGTGGTGACTAATTAAGAAACAGGAAAATAAAAATCGAAAGAAACACAACATTAATCAGCGTATTCTGAAAGGTAACGAGTGAAAAAGTTCATTAGAAGCTATCGATTGCTGCGATCATTGCTCGCAGGAAATGGGTCGACCTGTCGACGACGTGTATGCAACCTACACATATACTAACGTCCCACTACTGGGCTTGGGTCTCCTATACGGAGATTGGATACACAAAACATTTCAAAGGTAATTATTCCAAGTATCACATACGTCATATGTATAAATATTATGTACTAGTTTGTTTTTGTTTGATTGTACCATCCTTTTTTTACTGTTACACCACCGACGTTACGTAATGTAAACGACACTTGTCCGATCCATGCAATGTTGCCTGGAAGGAATCGGTTTGGCGATAAGTAACAAAAGTAATTTAAGTATCAAAATAATATTTATTATTTTACTCATGATTATATTTATATATTTTTATGTAAATAATATTATTATTTTGTTACTTATAGTTATATTTATATATTTTATGTAAATAATATTTATTATTTTGTTACTTATATTTATTATTATTTTGCTATATTTATTGTTTGGTGTGCAATAAAGAGATATAGTATATATACGAAACATATTCTCAAGTTTCGGCTGAAGTCTCAGACATCCGACTTCAATTTGGCAGGCACGTAATACTTCTAGTCATTTTGAATTACAAACCAAATAACTTGACCTGTTTTGACAAAATTTGTATGCGTTTTTCTAATTTGGTTTAACCAAATCTAAAATTAACGGCAAAAAATTATTTATGTAATATTCTATTCATGTGGTCTATAATTCTCTCGTTTGCTGTTATAATGCCCTTGGACAAAATGTTGAGCAGTTTCAGGAGATAGTAAAATAAGTATCAGATTTTTATTTAAATTAAAGTCATTAGATCTTCCTAATAAAGAATTAGACTAACAATTCTAAATTATTAGATAATAATAATAATATGGGACAACATCCACACAGATGTTGGCTAACACAGTTAAATAGTAACAGTCTAATTGAGAACCTTCTAAACGAACTCGAGTAAAAAATAAGTAAAGGGTTGTTCACTTAATTACGTCACAATTGCTTGAAAACTTCGCCTGTATTTACGCAAACATATTGACCTATGCAAAGAGAATTTTCCCGTAACTTCATTAACGCTCCGCTCGCTATGTCAATACGTAAAATAAAAACACATTAAATTATTTTACTATTTATACGAATCGAAAGAACGGCCGAAGGCCGTTCTACGGTTTCCGTTGCCATGGCAACGCACCGGAAATTAAACGTTGACGTTTCCTGCCTTTGTTTTGTATTTGCCATCGAAACTTGTAGAGAAATGCATGGAAATAAAATTGGTTTGTGTCTTTCGCGTCCGTGCTTGTTTTTTTTTTTGTATCTATTTCCCTTTTTGACAGCGTTCCAATTATCTTTTACGAGCGACTCATATTACTCAATGGTATTTTTACCAGACTGCGAAAGAAGGAGGGTTATGTTTTTCGAGTGTATGTATGTACAAATGTATTTATTTCTGTGTCACGCCCTAGAGCTAAACGGCTTGTCGTATTTTTGTGAGTGGTGTCAATGAATTGACCTTCGTGGGGAGAGTGACACAGGGTACATCAAATATTTAAAGAAATTAAGGATGATACACACTTTAAAAAAATTATAAGTCGGGATTTTTTGTAGTCGCTTTTACCCACTTGTTTTATGTATAAGTATATCTATGGGTTTTGTGAAAGGCGAAAAACATAATTTAGATTTTTTTTGTTGGATAATGGCGTTTACGGCTTTTATATTTCTAAGTCTATCTAAATTCATATTTTGTCTATAATGCCCGAGCAGCGATGTTTTGTAACAAAATAGCAGGTATACATAATAATTTTATTTAACATAAAAAACTTTTATTTTTACACTCGTAACTTAATGTCGTATAATGGTAATTTAAAAAAAAACACATTTTTGTCTAATGTTAATTTTATTAAATTCACTTTAGAATCGACATAAAAACATGAGGCAATGTCATTATAAACCATTTTCTTTGTTACGTTATAAAAATTTAGAGGCCTTTTCATAACCTTGACAAAAAGGTATACTTAAACATTTAAAGACAACAGCGTTTTCTGTGTACACATTATAGTCGAGGAGCTAATGGTGCTAAATTGTTTTTTGCTTGAGCGTTAGACTATTGAATTTTGATGAAAAGATGGCAGATACAATTATAATTTATTTTTCATCCCACCATATCGGAAAGAGTATTTTTGCTATTCGATATCGATATCTGAGTGCAAAAGCCGTTTTTATCCGCTAGAGGATAAAGTAAATTTGAATTTAGAATATCGTGTGCACTAAGTTTGTGAATTAAAAACCTCATTCAACCTATTTACTTCTACCTCTATGGTGCCGAATTCATCATATAACCTTTTTAATTTTGTTAAAAACTTAGACTCGGTACCTTTTGTTTTGCGCTAGCCACATTTACTTTTCACGTCATATTGTTAAAACCTTATGTTAAAATAGGTGAAAAAACTAAAATGAGTGATTCAATTATTTTTTTTCGTATTTAGTCATTTCCTCGGTGAGGTGGGATGAAAAGTTACGTGTTGCACTCGAGTGCAAAGATTTTTCACCTTGTGTGCTCTTTTAATTCCCTCGCTAATGCTCACGATTCTAATTTTTGAATCCTTCGCTTAATCGGTCTACAAAAGTGAGCACGCGGTTGAAAAGCAATTTTGCACTCTTGTATAACTAATAACTATTTTTCACGGGTGGACTTCTGTAGACCTCTAAACATAGAATTAATAGAACCGGCTCACATGAAAATGATTGTAGATGGTAGTGCCTTCTGAAGGTTGGCCCCTTCCTGGCACGCTGGTCAACCTTTAGAAGGCGCGGGGCAACCTTAAGAAAACTTTGATAAGTTGTGTGAAAAGGGAGTAAAGAAGAGTTGGTGACTGATAGAGTAGAATGGAGAAGGAAAACATGCTGAACTGACCCCTCGTAACGAGATAAGGTCAGGAAGATGATAATGTGTAGCTGGTTAACACACCGCAACACGGGATTTTACCGCCTATAGTTTTTAAATGATAATTTTGGCAAAATACTTCTTTTATGTATAAAACGCAGCTGTTGACCGAGGACGGTCATCATAGCTTTACCAGACACTGTAGACAAGTGCAATGTACGCTGGGTAAATAGATATTAGAAGCTGAAGGGTGTTTTAGAGGCCCAGATATCGGCCGGAGAAAACTATCAAACTGCTGAAATACTTTTACAGATTTTCTTACTGCTATTTCGTATTTATATTTTGATTTAAAATAAAATAAATGAATTATTCATCATTGAAATACCAAGTACATCAGATATTGGATAGTAAAATCTCCCATGACAGACGTATAGCAAATCTATCGGTTTCCATTGTGGAGTTACACGAACCGAAGTGAGAGGCATCATACAAACATAAATCCTAAAAAGAGATGTTACAGAAATGTACGGCGCTTCGGCCAGGACTGAGTACATGTGATACCATAAAAGCGTTAGGAATTACTTCTGAATTTGTTTGATAGATTAATGATACTTATCTTTAATCTATCAACCAAATTCAAAGTAATTTATCGCAGTATACAATATTAATTTCGAATCAAAATATTTCCACGTTATTTAAGCAAACAGACGTTTTTCAAATTTTTATTGTATTCATCGTGACATTTGTGACTGGCGGTATAATTCATAGACCAATGTGAGTATTGGAGTCAACTTAGGATACAACAATCTTCCAGGGATGCCATAATTCCACTATAACTCACGGAATTCAGATATTTTTGTACGCAATGAAGGAGGTGTCTCATACAGGTTTTATTAATACACAATATTACCTATATCTTTAGACATTTTTGGTTGACGTACAACATGCTGGCCGAAAATGAAATAAGTCCTTTCCCATTGGGCTCCTCTACTATTATAAAAGATCTTTCCCGATATCGGGCGATAAGCGCCATTACTTTCTTCCAACGCCCTTCGGGAGTTTCCGCCAATATTCGGTAATGTTCGGCAGCGATCGGACGGCCAATTTAGGGCTTCCTTTCATGGATGATAAATGTTCGGGCGTTATCGGGATTAATAGCGCTCGTAAAGTATCTGCGGGACTAGATTGTAAAGATATTAAAATAATCATATTATTATCTTTTAGTGCCTATGTACTCGTATAAGTTTAACATGCTTTGATATCAAATTACTTTTTACCGATCGTTTCTCTTTTATTTGCTCAGAATCTAATAAAAATTTTGCCCTGCATTTCGATATTATGCTGCGTACATTAGCATAGATTCGATAAATATTTTGTATGGCTGGTATAGAATAATTACAATATTACGATAATTATAGACAACTTTAAAAAACCGGATAGCAGATAAGGAAAATCTGTTCGTTGGGAGTTCGTACAATTATCTATACTCATTGTCGTTATTAATACCAAGCAAAAAGCAATATAAAAATCATGTTTGTTGCATGAAAGACTTAAATATTTATTTTATAATATCAGTGAAAATTTCAACGGCTTAGCTATTACGGCCTATGAGCTACAGCCGGTGACAGCCAGACAGGCGGACGGATGAACGGTGAAGTCTTCTTAATAAGGTACCGTTTAACCCTTGGGGACGGAACTATAAAAATCCTAAAAATTAGAACCTCCTCCAATTCAAACGCAGTAATTATTAACCACTTAAATTTCAGTATAAAACTTGCGCAAACTTTAAAGAAGTACATATATCATCTACTTTAGATTTTATTCATCCATCTCTCACCTGTACTCCTTGTCCATTAAAAAACATTTATATTTAGATCTGTTCTTGTGACGTCAGAAGCGAGATTCAGTAAAATCCAGCGTCGAGTTAGCGCACCTACTCGTACCTACTTATAAGAACTTTAGGCTGTGATTAATGTTATTTTGATGTCGCATTGTTTTAAGTTTGGAACTGATCTGCTTGTCGCAACTGTAAAACTACTTGAAAAGTAAGAGAATTATGTGTTTATAGTGTTTTATTATCGTTGTTTTTTTTTTAAATCATTGACTAAATCCAGTTAACATATAATAACAAATATGACACACTGTAGTATATAGTATGTTTTTTTTTTATAAATTTTATAGAGAATTTTAGGCCTGAATTAATGCAATCTCTTTAAGATATAAAATTAAAAATTCAGCTGTACCACAATCTAAAAATTATGTAGAAAATTGTAAAGCAGTCTTAAAATCATGTAGAAAATTTGTAAAGAAAAAAGTATTCTTAATACTAATGAAATTGATCTAAGAGTTGTCGAGTTAAGGCTTGGCGTATACAGAGGGTTGGCCATCAGGGCCATGCCTCAACATGGCCTCATGGCCTGACCTTTCCAGTTCAATTCAGGCGGAAATGACAAGCAGTTGTATAAAGTAGAGATAAAATAAAATCCTTAGTTCAGCCTTGTCTAAAGGTCAAAAAATAATGTTTGCCTAATGTCTTCATATTAAAATTCTAAAACAATTTAAGCTCCGTATCACTGATTTTTTGCTAGACCGGTCATTAAACGTCCTACATGGCCCAAGAATTTCATCACATTCGGCTCTAGGCCCCGAAAGCTCACAATAGCTATACATTAGGGCGCATTAATCATGCCTACAAAGGCGCCGCCTGGGACCGAAGTTCGGGAAATCTGTGTTAGAAACCCGTGAATGGGGTAATATATACTTATTTCTCCAACTAATTGTGTGTGAAACGATAATGTATTGCTGACTACGAGCGAAGAGATAATTTCATGCAATGTCAGGTCCGTTTGTCTTATTGTTTGAAAGTAATTTATTTAAAGTAAGGAATTTCTTCAAAATCACAATTATTGAGAATATTTTGCAAGCCACTAAGTGGTCACTAGTCCTACTTTTCTAAAAATTCTTTTTTAGGATTATTTGTTAGAGGTGAAAGAAAGTCACTATATTCACCCTAATTAACAACTTTCACTATGGGACCAACTCTGAATAGGAGAAAAAAATCAACTGTTTCATACATTTTGTCAAAGGCCGATGACTGTATCTATGAAACAGCTGATTGAAAGTTGTTCATAATGATAAATATATTGATCTCCTTTTGGCTTGGTATACCCCTAACCGATATTTCTATATACAATTCAATTCGATATTTTGGTAAACTTGGATTGAAGAAGTATCTTCAAATATTATCCAGAACTTTAAATACATACAGTAAAAAGTCAGGATTGCAGGTGAGACGTATAAGCACATTATTGGAGACTTACAACTAATATCAAATAAGTTGAAAATGATGAGAGAGATAGGTAACAGTCAGAGAAACCATGAGTCTCCATTAACTTGAATCTCGTCTTTGAATTAATATTTTTTCCCTCATTAACGTGCTTCTTTAAATGTCGAAATACAATAAAATGTTGAAAATAAAAATATTATTTGAAATTAAAGCTTATTCGGAATGCAAACGTGACGTCGTTCGCGTAATTAGCTAAAAATATGTCATTTCCACTGCTTGTCCTGGCCGCATGTTTTTTTTTCTATATTTAGGTTTTATGTGTAGATTCTTAAAATATTTTTTCTCTAAGGTATAACATTTGGGAAAAAATATTAAGTAAATAATAATAATATAGCACAATAAATATAATAGGAATTCGACATAATGGTAGAAAGATACTTTTTGTATGAATACTTGGCCTGATAAATAACAATGTTTGAAAATTCAAGCTTTCATGCAAACAATATTTCCTAAATTAAAAATTGTAATTGGTGTGTTTATAACTCAATCGGCTACACAAATAAAAAGCAAAATCTAATTTTGTAACACTTTCTAGATTGAGCCAGATTTAGCTTGTTTTTTTTAACCGCATAAGTAACGAGCATACTAAGAGTAACGAGCTGTCAAAACAATGGTAAGCATAAGGTGTAATTTATAAGTCATTTTGTATTCATTTTAAGACAAATTTTATTTTAATATTTGATGCAGATCTGTAGCTTTTATTATTTCGCTGTTAATAAATAAAAGTAGTCCATCTCGTTTGAAGTTGTCAGATAAAGTTAAGCCCCACTTCCGCTTTGATAGAGCTCGGTGTAACGCCGTTATAAGGCCGTTATCTTCACCGAAGCTTAGCTTAATTCGAACCGTTACGCGCGTCAAGTTCCATTTTCATTAAACTTACTAAGTTATTTTACTCATGCACACACTTTTCGCGATGTGATGCGATAGCTGTATCAAGTTATACGGTTTGGACAACCCTATGGTTGTCACCAACCGAAAGATAGTCATTGTAATCGTGATCACATTCAGAATTTGAACAACAAAAGGTCACAGGAAAAAAATATCGGCTGTTAACGAATTGTAAGGAAATCGGTAATGAAATTTTTTATTTTTACCAATTTCCCAAAAAAAGAATGAGGTACTCAATTTGACTCTGTTTTTTTTATGTTTATTACCTGATTTCTCGGTAATAATAATTCTCGGTATTTTTTTTGTTTGATATGGTATAAGTACTTGTTAAATGGTCCCATCTAAATTTAATTAAAATTGGTTCAGAAATTTGAAATTTAAATCGAAATAAATAAAAAAGTTCTATTGCGGGCTGGGCGCGGGCCGCGGGCACCTGCCGTTATAAAAGCCGGTAATAACTGTTTTTTTTTTAAATCGAATTTTATTATTTTTATAATATTTTTTTTTTAATTTTAACTGAAGGAACCAATGCAATTGAAAGCCTATGTGAAAAGACTCACTGTCTGTAATTATTATCCGAAGTAGGTCATGTCGATAAAAGTATTAAAAAGACTTAGTTTTGAATGAATGTCTTCCATTCAACATCGGTCTTTTGTAGAAAATCTATTGAATTTCTTTACGCTTGTCCTAATATTTAAAATTTCAGTTGCTGTTCAGTTGCCTTAACTATTGTCTCTGTTAAGTGGAATATGGCAAGGAAGTTTCGTGTTTTGTACTTAAACGCACTTTAAATCAAAGCGTATTCAAAGTTTTTTTTTATTGTTTGTGTATATTTACTAATTTATTTTATTATTACTTTTATTGACGACGAAATGTTAAAAGAATATAAGTCTTTGATCACCTGATGTTTGTCGCCATTAAACTAAAACAGGTTATTTTTGGTTTTGAAATCTTTTACTGAGAGTTGTAAAAAAGGAAACGATATAAGTCTGCAATCATCTGTCTTCCTTCAACTGCGTTGCAGATATAGATTATATTAATTTTATATATGTATTACAATCTACGTAAATTTATATTTATTTAATAATTTACAGTAAAGGTACGAAGGTACGGTAAATAAAGGTAAAGCAACAAGACAAATACCTACGAGTAAATCTACTCCTGGCTGCAAATTAACACCTACCCCTAAAATCCACCTCAATCCTGTAAGTTACAGCGCCAGTTAAACTCCTCAAGTGGCTGCAGTTAGCATTAGCAGAACAATAGCCTCGCTTCCGCAGTGGAACAACGACTTTGTGTATTCATCTTTGGACACTCGTTTTCAGAAATTTGTGCTTTAGGCTCATTTTAACACGCAGGAAAGGAAATAATGGAATCAATTAAGTTATTCGTAATAAATATTATTATTCCATTATTTTCAAGTTTAAAATTTATATATGTTTTCTTAATGTCCCTATAAAATATTATAGGAATCGGCAGTTAAATGGCGCCACAGTAATAAATTTTTGTAATTTGATTTCATATTAATATATGAAATCAAATTACAAAAAGGAAACTTAACACATGTTTGTCTCCCCGAAAATAGCGCAAGGGGAAAAACAAGAAAATAGATTCCTGTCTGTCACCTTAAAAATATCGCAGGGTGACAAACAGGAAAAATAATTCTACAAGACTTTTTTAAATGAATAATTAACGACTTCAATTCGGCAGCTGCTGATACATTTTTTCCAGATATTTTGTTTTACTAAAACCAATCTGCTGCACCAATTTCGACACTATTTCAAAAAAACAAAAACGTCTCCAATCGATCCAGCCGTCTCGGAGAAATCATATACTTAGGTAATTAAAATACAAATACGTAATTTAAAAAAATACTACAATCTAACTGAGTATCTCTTTTTATTTTCCAACAAGCATAAGACTTCTTCTAAACGAATAAAAGAAAAAAGTAAAAAGAGAATTTATATTTAAGTAAATTCTTGAGTATAAGAAATTTAATTACGAAATTCGTAGGTGACTGAAGTGGAATACACAACCGGCTTTATTCAGTCTCTGAATGCAGTTACCAAGGATTGGATGTTTCGACGAAAATCCCTCAGATATTAAGGTGTAGGCGTAAAATAACGTAGCGAGAGGATGAGACAAAGTGACCAACGGTCAAATTAGTCTTCTTGTACTTCATTTTCCGACGATGGTCGACTTTGTTCATGTGTCTTTAGTCTTAGCACTTAAAAACTTGAAGAATCTTTAGTTTCTTTCATTTACTAGTTTCATTAGTCGTCGTATCTCGTATAGTCGTCGTATATTTTGTAAATTGTTTTCATCTTAAGGTTGCCTGGGAATGATCGCTTTTAGCGACAATATGTAAGATTTTTTATGTATATTTGATGTTTGAGTGTTTGCAATAAAGATCTCATTTATTTATTTATTTAGTTTTGCAATAAATACACAGTCAAAGATGACATATTTTCAGTGAAAGCGGAATAACGCCAACGCATCCTTGAGGACAAATACTACCACGTATACGTATACACAGAGAATATGAAATATTTTCCAATATCCTAAAAAAGTATGCACTTGAGTTGTGAAGGACGCACTTTGTCGGCTAAACGCGGTCGCTTTCACACGATAATCAAAGCGCATCTCCGACGGCTTCGCGCGTGTTCGAGTGGCCCTCTCTGGGATAATGTCTACCGCACCCGTTTGCTGACGAAACGACAATAATGATCGCTTTTTAGGGTTCCTTAGTACTAAAACTACTCCCGTACAATACAATACACAAATTGAGGTTACATAAATAAAATAGGTAGGTACATCAAAGAAATAATACTATAAAAGTCTGTCAGATATATGTTTCAGGCGATATTTTCTCGTAGTTTTGTTGTATTGAGAAAAGTTTATAAAACTTGAACCAATTGACTTGACTTATACCTTTATAATTGGGGGAGACCCGTGCTCAGCAGTAAGGTGCTATATACTGATACTTAAACAGTTGCATATATATGTTATATGTTATGTGTGGCTCTCATAATTATGTAATGTGGGGGGTTTTTTCAGCTAATTCAACTTATATTATCGTAAATAAGTAAATAAGAGTAAATAAATGTTTAGAATTTTTTTAATTAAATCGAGAACAACATTTATTATAATGTAATTATTAAATTTAAAGTAATATCCCATAAATAAAAACTTAAATTCTAAATGTTCTTATCCTTAAAATAAGCTACAATTTCACTTGTCAAAATACTTAACATACTTACAAACTAACATAAGGTCTCTATTTCCTTGACAACTTGAAGATAAATCAATTCTATCTTTAACTTTGACAGCCACAACAGAAACAGTTTACAATAAATCACGATATCGCTTAGCCATCTCGTTTTCCCTTTCAACATTGAAGCGCGACAAACTTTGTGGAAGTTACTAGAAGTTACTAGAACTTTCCACGAGCTTGTGGAAGTTTCGAGCGTCGGCGTAGTTCCTAAGTCGGGAGATAACGCCTGTACTGATATTGTGCACTCGCTGGTAAGATCAGAGTTGAAACTATGAACTGATAGCGGATTTGATGCTTACACCTTTAATAGGACTTGTCTGTGTAATAAAATTAAATATAAATTAGAAAATAAAATTTTGTGCCGAAAATTAAAAATGTAAGGAGGAGTAGTATTTTATATAAATGATTTAAGAGACTTTACATGACGATGATAATATATACTGCTTAATTCATAAAATTTTAATGCAATGAACATCAATAACAAATTCCGCTTAATAACAATGTGGAATTTATTAAATAACAAGGACATTATAAGAAAACTTAAAACTACGAAACCATTCGATTTACTTAAATGGATAAGGAAAAATGGGTTAATTATTAGGTAGAATATAACTTTTTATCGTGTTAGTTTTAGTTTATTAATAAGTTTAAAATATATATAATACATGTAAATAAAAAGGTGGATAAGTGTAAGTGAAATGTAGTGAAAGTAAAAGTGAGCAATTGTCTTTCTTAGAGACACTATTTTGTAGTTTTTAAATAAATTTAAATTACTTTTTATTCCTTGGCTAAATTGTAATACTTTAAGGCCATGTTTCACATGTGACACTTGAAATTAATATTGAACCATATAAAAAAGCTTGCTAGGCTCCAATAATATTTAAGTTAAGTATATACAAAAATACAAATCTTTCCTATTCATAATCCATAATATAAAAGCGCAAATCTAGAGGGCAGCTGTTAATTATTTTTTTAAATGTTCCTTAAAATATGAGGATGTTTTTTACGGAGAATTTTCAAGAAATCTAAAAAATTGCCTGAAGAAGTCTAAAAACAACACTTTTCTTTACTCCCATATTAATAATACTTAAAAGTCAATTTTTTGATATTTCTTAGCAGAATGAGTATTGAAAAATAAATAAAATATCAACTGTCCTAAAGTCCAAAGTTTGCTGAGTGAGCTAGTATTAGACTTATATAGATAAGTCGCCAAAAATTCGACTTACTTCACTTTTAAATTATGGTTTTAGTAAATATTGTGCTTTTGGCAAATTCTTTTATTATAACAAATTCTGTCTAACATCATCTATATACGAGTAGATAGTGTAGGCAAATAACGTTTAACTCAAGTACAACTGACTATCGGATAGGAATTTAATCAATTTGTCGAATGAAGCTGTAAGCAATAAACCATTCGGGCAGTTGTGTCGTCAACTGGTGGTAAAGAGGGAAGACGTTCGCATTACGGGAATTGGAGGACTAGGGATGGGGTTGCGAGTTTTTGGTGATATAATTAATGTCGATTAGATTAGTTAGAAATTGTGTTTACAAGTCAATTCTAAAACTTGGTATTCACAGCATAAAACAGAGGCTTTTTTGTATGTTTCCCGTGTTCGTATTTGTATAATTTAATCATTGATATTTACCAGCTTTAAGTTACGAGTATAGTAGTCATGCGCAATTTTTACATGCTATAAATACATATTATACAGGTTTTTATGTGTTACAGATTTTTTCATCGACAAAACATAATTAAACTACTTTAGACTTAAACACAATAACCCATCACATCTTAATATATTTTAATAAGAATATAATGAAAAAAGGGGAGCTGCAACTAAAGAAACTCGTTATTTTGGACTTGCAATTGATCATAAGTTAATGTGGAAATCACACATGGAGAAAGTCTGCTAAAAACTACCGCAATTTGCGTACGCACTTTTCCAGATGCGAAAAGTTGTTAATAAGTTGACTTTACTAACGGCTTATCATAGACACGTATCGTCAATCCTACGTAATGGAGTTATATTTTGGAGTAATTATACAGTTTCAGTTGTAATTACAATTGCTTTAAGTCATTCCGAGCGCAAAAACGGCGTGTTAGAGCCATTTGTGGAATAAAAAAAGATGTTTCTGCAAAAACCAACTTAAACGGCTTAAAATTTTAATTCAGCCTTGTATATTCAAATTATCATGTATGATTCGTTTTATTCAACAATACAGGTTTTCATAAATAACATAAAAGATAATCAGATACGCGTGAAAACTCTTGTTGATAAACAAAAATAATTCAGTTTTTCGTAATACTCATTAGCATTTAAATAGAATCATTTATAAATTGTTAAATAAATAACATTACGAATGCAATTGCTGTTAATCGCAATAATTTTGGTAGTAGTTTACTGATCGAGTTAGTTTCCTATTATCGACTGCCACATCAACTAAACCAAACTATCGATACAACAGATCAAAGACCCCATCACTACACCAAAAACTAATTTATCAGTTATATAAGTCGAAGATCTACTGAGACAAGCTGGAAGAGCTTGGTCATTCCTTTAAACAAAACAAGCACATCTTTAATCTACATCCATGTGAACGGGAATAACAGAATATCGGAACAACATCTTTAGTCAGTATTTGTCTGCGTTAAAGAATTCTCTGGGTATCGGAACGGGAAAGTTACGAATTGGGAAAATGTTTTGGGTTGTTATTCTGTGATAGTCTAGCTATTACTGAAATAAATTGTTTAGTATTTGTGTTTTGCGGGAACCCCAGCGTCTTTATATTAGATTTCCTACATATAGGATCAAATATAGACAGATATAAGAACATAGCTAACTCAGCTTATTTTTCGCTGGAGTGGCTGTGAGCTTACTATATTTTTAGTTATAATGTCATTTGTGTAACGAACTTAATAGACTTCTAAAGAGGAGAAAGTTCTAATTTTGTTAGAATCTTCTTTATGGTTATTCGCTGAGTCTAGATAAGGTTTGACAGATTTAATCATTTTTAAAGCCATAATGCTTCCTGATCTTTCTTTATAAATTGTATCAAGATACAATTTGGTTTGTAAAAAAAATAACTGAAAAGTTTGTACAGGATTGCAATAAATAGAACCTACCGAATTAAAGTAAGTTGCAACTTGTTTAGAGTATTTCTTATATGTCATCGACAACCTAGCTCAAATCATGTTTTATAAGTTCATCACAGAAAATCAATACTTTACCAGATTATTAATTCCCCAGAAAACAACTAATAAAGTATCTTGGATAAGCAAATAACGCATACAAACACCCACATATCAAATCACGAACTGAGGCCAAATTCATAAGTTCGCTGACGTAGGATTACGGTCGCAACAGTCACAGAATAAAATAATAACAACTGGCGCTAAATCAACCAGTAACTGACATACGGATAGCAGAAAAACTGCTTATAAATAACGTAATTAATAGGCGATAAGGCCGCTCAATGTACTACCAATGTTATGTTTATAATATATTTTGCTGTAGTTATTTTTCTTGGTGTGCAATAAAGATATGTAGTATTCTTTTGTTATATGTTGACAAGTCGTTTTTTTTAATGAATTTTGATTTACAAAGCAAACTACTCCGCAGACTTTGATAAAATTGATGTTGGAATTTTTGTGAAGTGCCTACCCTTATACCCTTTTTTTAAAGGAGCAGGTATCACTGATTGATAACCTATTTCTTTTTGAAGCCGGTTAAAACAATGCTTGTTTTTTATGTTATGTTCTAATTTAACCTATATTTTTCGACCTGACTGACTGACCGATATTTGCTAAAATATAATATACAAGAATTGTGGAAGGTATATCATTGTACGGTGTAGAGTTATATTGAGAAAGTATTTTTGGAAATTAAACCATTTAGAGGGAGGGGCCAAATAAGGGTTCAATGTTTGAATCTTCGTTATATTCAATTCTATATCGCTGGTGACAATAATAATAAAATAAATATATTATTTGTAAAAAGCTTCATTTACGTACATGACGTATCAAAATATAATAAGAAACATTTCCAAGACAGAGAGAGAAAATATTTAAAAAAATATGTGGGAAAAAATATGGGAAATATTTATAAAAAAAAAGTTGATTATATTATGTTATGCAAACATAATTTAAAGTTTTATTGTTATAATAACTAAAATTTGACACGTTTGACTTGTAATATAATAGGTATACAAATAAAGTATATATTTCGCCTTGCGGTTGCTATCCGTACAAAGTATCGCGGTCACAAGACCCACGAGTAACAGATGTGATAAAGTAACAGTTTTTCTTAGCGGCAAAAATATTTGTTATACTTTGTCGTAAATCATGATATCGCGCCGTTTGATATAGCCCTGTACTCTGTATGACTTGTAGATCTTGTTTGAGACTAACTCTGATATTATTTCCTTTTAAATCTATTTATTTACTACTTGTTACATATTTAACAGTGCGGTTGCTGCTGCGGATCTCGTATAGGCTAATATAGTCATAAGCACAAGTGTCAAATTAACTCCTGATGCTACCTTAAGAAGATCACCGATCCTTCAATATTTTCGTGTTTCTGATAGAATTTTCGTTCCGGGGCGTACCTTTTTTCACCTGCTAAATTGTAACCAAATTTTTTGTTATTTGTGTTAATCGCTTTACTATAATATATTTTAGGCCTTCACGTTTATAATTTTGAAAGTTATTGAATTCTGCATAATAATGGCTTTAATAGGCTTCGTATCAGCGCGAAAACATGACTGCTTAGGAAACTTGTAGCTTTATACTGATATAAAACACAGAAAAAAATAAAACTGTAAAGCCTAGTAAATAATGAGATAGCTATATTTAAAAAAATCCACTGGAATCGGACTACATTAAAGGGTAGAAAAGAGCTATATCTTATTGTATGGACACGTTGGATATGGAAGAAAGGCCTGTGACGACGACGTATTAAGGTCCCAGTCAATATTAAAATATGAGTTATCTATCTGCTACTGCATGATTATTAAATAGATATAGATGAACTTATTGAAAACGTAAATAGAAAAAAATATGCTAGAAGAGACAAAAATAAATACCTCAATTAAAAAAATATTAGCTTGCACTTCATCCAAATGTTCTTAAAATTTAAAAGTGAAAGTAATAAAAATTATCTAGTTTTAACTAGCCCCTAACGCAAAAACGACGGGGTTTTAAAAGTTTGACCTGTCTGTGTGTCTGTGTCTGTCACGTTAGCTCCCAAACAGATGAACCGATATCGATTTTGACGTATTTGTTAAAATGCGTATTAATGAGTAGAGTTCGTAGCTAAGCCGAAATAAGAATATTGTCCTAAGATTTGGAAGCTTTGCGAAAACTATTGCGGCCGCGATTTCAAGAGTTCGGGAACTGTTAGTTAAAATGTATTTATTTATAACTGCTGGTTAAAATATAAAATATAATAGATAAGAAGTAAACAGTATTAAGTATAAAAAATGTCTAGTTTTAATTTAAATCTACTATTTCGTAGTTGACATCTACGGCGTAGCATGTAGCTTACCTACTCGTAGCACGCGTAGCATAATGTCTACGACTGCTGCTACGAAGTACGTATACTTCGTAGATGTACAAATGAAAGTCTACAGTTAAAGTACAGTTATTCGCCTTTTACTGTCGTATGTAGAAAGTTTTAATCCTAATTACTATTGTTTCAGAACATAAACCAAGATCTGAAGCATACGAGCATTCACGGCAATCTAATGTTATTTCTCTGTCTTGTGTCCCATTTTTGGGCTAAAATCTCCTCCATACTTTTCCATGCATCCCTATCTCTCGCGATTATTGACCAATTGTGTTGGTCCACCTCTTTAGCGCCCAACCACGTGGTCAGGTCTCTGTAGGTTCCCATTGAGTGACGACATCAAATGTTTTATAATAAGTAAAAATAAAAGTCAATCTGGTAATTAATTTCATAGGTGAATGACATAAACATAGTATTTCTTAGAAACCAGTTACTTGAAGTATAAAAAAGGCGATTAGAAAACCAGTTTCCAAACCCCGGTGACCTCGACAGCCGAAATGAAGTTGTAATATATTAGTTGTATACAGAGACTTCAAAAAACCCAACTGAAAAACTTAAGACCAACCATCATTGTATCTTTATTCTATACATAATTTACTCAGTTAATTTGCTCCAGTGAGCTTTTATACAACGTGTAACAGAAAGGTGTCACATAGTAGAACAAAATTTTGAACAAAACTTAACCGATCACGTGACCAAATTTTGTATGTATTTTTTTCTTGAATTCGCAAAATTTTCTTCTACAATGGGTTTACCTTGATTGGTAGAATAACAAACTTAAGTATTGTCACACCTTTCATTTACACGTTGTATATTAAGTGGTCTAATAAGATAATCCAACTGCTATTTTGTTGAAGTTGGTCATTTTATTTTTCTTAATAAAGGACTTACCGGTGGTAAGGTTCCTTAAAAAAGAAACAAAATGTCAGCTAAACCTATACGTTCTCATAATTTTAGCTAACTTCAACAAGTAAATCATATTGTTTAAAGTCGATTGTAAAGTAAAGTTGTAAATTATATTTCAACAAAACAGTTTACAGGCTGTTTTTCAGTTGTTTTGCACAAGGCTTGTTATAATAACGGTTTGTAGAACACAGTTATTACAAAGTTCGCATTTTGTGGCCTGTTGGGCGCTGACATGCGATTTTGTTACAGATTATACAATGCAGGTACATAACTATTTACAAACAGCAAGAGTGGGTGTTTCTAAGTTCGGTAATAAATTTATATCCTCGGTATGGATTTACGGGTGTACGAAATCGAAAAAATGCTAAAATAACAATAAATTTTCTTGATAGTGCATATACCTATAATTGTAAATAATTATTATCTTTTTTGGTGTTTTGTTAATGTATTTGTATGTTGATGTTCGATGGATTTTCCCATAAAAGAGCTATTTTTTTTACTTGAATCCTTCGTTAACAGGCTTTTATTAATATTCCTACAGTAATCATCTCTCGGATAAGTACTAAATAATCGGTTAGCAAGTATATAAGCTTGTAAACATTTAGAAAAAACCGCACGATAGATAACATTTTACTATATTAAGTTCAAGCTGTGCTAGTAAAATTATCCTTACACATAATCTAGTAAATCTACAATTTAATCAATATTAATGTTATTGCACTCCAATTTAAAAAATACAGCATAAATTTAGACCAAGGCAATTGTAGTACGTCAGCGGTCCTATCGCCTAATTATTAAATAATTATTTTTATAGGCAACCTTTAGATGGCTAATGAAGTAATAAAATAATAGTAATTTTTCTTATATTCTTCACCATAAAATAATTATCGTGATATATATTAAATAGACAGACTTATAAAAGAATAAGTATTGAAATTTAATCCTCGAAAAATATATCCCTATACATAAAGATCGTGGTAAAGTTATGTATCTGTTATTTTCTATTCTTTTATTTGAAAAATAAAACTGTTTTGGGACTATCAATGATAAACGTAGCGTTGGTAATGGCTGTTTGAAACAATTTATACGAAAAATATGGAAATTTTAAAGGAAATGGTGTGTTTCGCGTTCGATTTAGGGGATTCATGTATTTTATACGAGCTAGACTTTCTAGTCATTAGCGAAAATAGTTGGATATTTATAAAAGATGAGTGTTTTAGGGTTCCCTATCCAAATTGTAAAAATTGGACTATGTTACTTCACTGTCCCTCCGCCAGTCCGTCTGTATGACACCAGGATGTATTTCATAAATTGTAACAGTGAGACAGTTGACATTTTCACAGACGGTGATTTTTTTTTGCAGTTTTTTACCTGTTGTTCAGATAATATTACGGACCCCTTTGTGTGACTTACATTTGGTGGTTTTATTTTAATATGATATCAAAATGTTAAATTATTATGATATTTAGTCACGCGACGAAAAGGACATTACGAATGATAGCAAGCGCTAGACATTTGACCACGAGTTCGCACGACCACGGAAGTCAGCGGTACTGTAGCCCTTAATGGAGCATGCCTAGTCTGGAATACACTGGCTCTCAAGGACGACTGCCGGAACACACCGTTATATAGGTGCTTGGCGACAGATTTTACAACTTGAGGGTGTGGGATCAGTTGTTTGAAGAGGGTTTATTGAAGAGATATCGGCTAATAGAGAAGAATATAAGGTGAAGACATGATGTGCCGACTCCACGTATAAGGACAGGAAGATGATGATGATGCCTGCACTAGTTATTTTCACAAAAAAAATAAATAATGAAAGTGATGACGCTTAGTTTGTATCATTGAATTGAACTGACCTCTGATGAGTATATCAAACCTTAACAAAGAAAGACAGTTTACCTCAATATGCCATTGACCTCGGGGCCGCCACTACTTTATTTATTTACCTTCCCCGTACAGGTGTGTTCAATGAAAAAGGGCTTAGCCTGCGATCGGTCAGGCCATGTTCTAATTGATATATTTTTATAGTAATGGAGAACGAAAACGGTGAAACGCATTTAACGCTTGATCATTACAATCACATAATTTCTTTTCATCTTTAAGCGGCGAGATTATGTTTTCTTATTAATTTTGTCTTATTACGGATTTCAAAACTTATTGCCAATACCAATAAAAAATTACAACAACTTAAAAAAAATCTAAATAAATATGTTTTTGTTCTGTTATTACGGATCGCAATAACGGATACAAAAATATTACATAAGTATTCAAAATTAGATTATTTTAAAATAGTTTTTATAATTCATTAATCAACAGTAAAGCGAATGCGAAGACAAAGCGATCTTTTTTAGTAATTTTCTCCACCAATTTCGTAAGTAACCCTTGGAACAAAATTCGACAGAAAATTTAATTGTTTCATCAAAATAATATTCAAAGTTAGTAGTAAAATGTCCGCGCAGCAGTATCGTGTTTCCATTAATATTTATAAGGCATTTACTAATTTTCTCGTAGCGTGCGTCTTAAACTAACTTAATTTGTTTAATTAGCGTAATAAGTAAACCTAGAAATACTTGGGTTTCAACTTAATTATGTTTTAGCTTTTCTAACTTAGGTAGATACTTCTTCGAGGTAGACATGGTATTTCTTATTATGTATTATCATATTTGTATATTAATATTTATGATGCTACGCACACATTATAACTTTAGTTTCAGAAAATATCATCTTTGACGCTTCCACACCTTACCACACTGGCATAGCAAGAAGACTTAAGAGAACGAAACCGTTTGAGTGTTTAATAATAGTGAAAGTGAAAAATTATAGAGTAAGTGATAAGACTAAAAAACACGTGAAAAACAAATTGTTCTCCCTTTAAAATAACAATAAGAAAAGTATCGATAGACAAATTTTTAGATACATTATTGTGTAGAATTGTACTACTTATTAGCAATAGGCTAGATTGTAATATTTCTAGGAAAGGCTCTTGAAGGGCTTCCCGTAAGAAAAAAGAACTTAGTTGCCTAGACAGATCTATTTATTGATAGTTTTCGTTAAAGGTTGCTATTTGCAGCTACAAAAATTCTCATTTGCCTACTGCCGCAATTCTAAAGAAACTGTTTAAATCTATAGTCTACAGTCACTTTGAGAAAGCAGCAGCTTTACAGAACTGGTACATATTTGACAGTTGCTAGTCGCGTCAATTAAACTGATTCAATCATCGAAACCAGCAACTTGAGTTGCTATGTCAGTGCAGTTTCATCAAGTTATATGGAAACAGCTAGTTGCGTATTGCCGTAATTTGTTGGAGCTCTTTCTTGCTCTGTCTGTATAGCCCCTAATAATATTTTCGTGTAATCTCGTATATTTTTTATTTAAACAGGTTCAATAGTTTTCCAGCCGTATTGAAATCAAATGAAACCTTTTAAAAAAAGTAGCCGTATTTTTTACCGTGGTTTTTAAAAACATGTAAATATTTTGGGCGTAGATTTACAATTTCAACGTATTTGTACGTGATGCCACCAAAATACGCAAATATATCTACCAAAACCTAACAGCGTCGACCTCTACCGGAAGTCGGAAACGACATAATAGGTGTCCCTTTTTTGCTACACTACATACATCGAAGCGACCTTACCTTACCCGCCTGTCCCCAAGGGTTAGAGCACCTTTGTTTTGTGTCATTTGTTGAATACACCCAAATTATTTTAACTAATATCTACAACATTCAGCCCTATTGCTTTCAAAACAAGGACTAGAATGGAACGAGCGTTGTTTGATCCACCAATGTGTCACAATTTTTTTGTCGTACCCGCAATTGTATATCAAACAGCATAAGGTTTAAAATATCAAATGTTTTGTATCGCGGAAACAACGGTATTTGGTCGTTCGGAGTTTTTGCTAAGCCCCAGTTTTGCTTTGCATAATAGCTTTTTGGGCAAAACGGATTTTGATAACATTTACGAGTTAGATTGCGTTATTGATGGATTAGTTTTATCGAATTTAAAACCTGCCAATTTGTCTTGGCTTAGCGTTCTTTTTTTTTTGTTTTGCGAATATATTGGTGCGGGATACGTTTCGAACATAAATCACAAAATCTTTGCGATTGTTGGAAACGTTTAAGCTTGTACAAAAATAAATAAAATGTAATCGACACATTTTGAATGGACCAATATGCTACCTAGTCCTGTCACATCCTTTATAAATTTAGTCTTATATATGTTTATTTTTTAATTTCGCTGTCATCTACATACATGTAATTACTTTTTTTAAACTGTACAATAGTGTTTTTTGTAGGTAATAATATTTTTTTTATTGTCACCACAAAAATAGAACTTCAGATAATAAACACAATAGAAAACAGACAAAATAAATGGTATTAGCGCACATAAAGCGATCTCTTCCTTCTATTATATATAAAACTTACTGTAAGAGTAATAATTGAATGCATGAAGACTAAAATATACCTAGCATGATATGTCCAGCTACTCTGCGTATAAGAGAAAGAACTACGACATAACATTCGCTATTATTCTGGGCTGTTCAGAGACGCTTTGAACGAATGAAAAGCAGCTAATCAGTTCAATTTTACAACCCACTTAGAAGGCTGACGTTTATGCACTAACTTATTCTAAAAAGCTCAACTACCACTCCTAGATAGACTTAGCTGGTTTTCAAAACTCAAGATCAATAAATTCTATCATCTCTATAAACAGTTTTATTTGTCGACTGGCCACTGACATAGGCCTCTCCCAAGGCTAGTAATCTTATTTAAATAGTGTAATTTTCATTCAATTAACTATAAATAAATCTATTGAACACCGATTTCGATATAATTTAAATGGGAAGCCATCCAAACAATAAAATAAACTCAAAATCAGTCCAGGCGTCTCTCGAATCGGGAACCATATATAAAAACTGATACCGAGTCGTAGTTACACCAGTGTTAAAACCAGTGTAAAAACCTGGTGTAAATACGAGTCGGTCTCAAAAATAACTTGTGAATATTTGACTTAATGACTAGCTAGGCTAACATTTAACATAAAACGAAAATTATTATTATTTACACATAATCTTCTAGGCAAACCTATCAACTAAATTAACCGTTCTGACTCAGTCCCGGTGCAAAGGTGCCCATAACACTGGCGGCATTACCGCGATGTATAGCTATGGCCAACTTTTGTACCAAGAAAGAGCCAGAACAGGAGTCACCACCTCTTTTTCTGATTCTACGGCCTATGTCATTGCTATTCTCTATTTGCTTAGCCTCAGCTGCCCAAGGTGTCAAATGCAATAGACATAAAGTGATATTGTGCTTTCGTATACTTCTGGAATTAAGTTAAATAACTTCAAATCACCATTTTTTTACACATAAAATTAAACGTTCTCGTAAAAATCAAACGCAACACGTAACATAATTTCAGTTGAACAAGAAATGTGGAGGAAACATGAATTCGTCCCAGATCGTATCGTAATACCTAGCGAATACTAAAAGGTTGAACAATGGAATGGCTCGCGGACGCAAACTTGAATTGCCGGTAACGCCTTTCCTCTATCGCGCTTTCATATTTAGCGTAAAGTCGGTTGCACACTGGGCGATAGTCTCCAGCGAGTATTAGTCGCGTAAGTTAACTGTGCGTAAAATACGCTTGTCTTATACTCCCACGTATTTGCTTAAAGGGTTGCCTGGAAGAAAACGCTGTTGGTGATAAGATCGCTGCATGTACTGCCGGTAATTTTGTTGTGTGTGTAATTTCTTTTTTATCTTTGATGTTCAATACAGAACTTTTGTGTAGTATCGTACCTACATATTGTATTTGTTTCATGTATGTAGCACGTTTCTTTTACTATTTTATTGCTTACTTTTTTCGTTTAACAAATAATTTTATAAGCATATAATTTTAAAAGTTGTTTTTTAATTTTAAACTTTAAGTTATTAGTTTTTTGCTATATATAGGTACATATTTGTAGCTCTGTATTATACGGGCAATTTCATATTATAGGAAGTAGTCTAACTTCTTTTGTACTCGTCTCGTTAAAACTTTGGAAGTGTATATCGGTAAAAAACGTAAAGTGGAGAGTGAAAAATTAAAATTATTTTCACTGTGGAAGTTGTTACAGAAAACTTGGTTGGTTTGATTTGCTTTCTTAGTCTAGTTGCATTTCTTAATAGTCAAAATTTCTTTAGATAATTTATAAGTTCATGTTTGTTTCTTACGGAAATAAAAGAGTTGTCAGAATAGACTGAATTCTACGTTTTGTTGATACAGATCTGTTTCGTTTTATATGCAGGCTGCATTTCTACAGCACAGCAAACTATCAACCACTACATTGCTCAATTTAGTTCATACTTTCTAGGGCCTAACATACAAAATTCGCTAAAATAGCGCGAGTTATACTTGCTGTACAATTAGCTAAGTACATTTCTATTATTTTCGCCTATATACAAGTACTATCTCCATACTCTCTAAGCATGCAAGGATCCACGAATTAATAGGAGGAGGGCATTTAAAGCACATCCCTGTCCTTCTTCTACCTCATACCAACACCTACCACTTCCGTGTCATTATTATAAAATTCTGTTTAAATGGCACCATAATTAAATTAAATTGTTTCTAAGGTCTAACACACAAAGCGCGAAAACTTACGCGAGAAATACTTGCTCTACAATTAGCTAAGTACACCCCCAACTTTCGTCCTCGCCTGTCCACGGCACGTTAACTAAACTTATACGTACCGTATTGTATAATCTGATGGCCTACATACTAAATGCCTAATTGACCAGTTTAACGACTTGCATTACGTATTGTTATGGCTATGGTTTTAAACTGCTCTATTATTTATTGCTATTGCGACACTTAATCTAAACCATAATATTAACATCCTACTAATTAAAATGTCTGTTAACAAGGGTCGCTTATAATTTTATCCTAATTTTTTATTTAGTATGTTTTTCTGATACTTGCTTGTTTAGCTTGATAGCTTTTTAGAATAATAATCTAAACCATGTCATAGCCTTTCGGCAGCCTAGAAACTGACACCTTGACGAGATACGTCTATTTGCCGCCTTATAGAAAATTACAATAATATTATGAGACTGAGGTTAATTTATTTAATAATTGAACTTTTTTGGTAATTATCTCTATCACTATTTCTATCTACCTCAACAATACGAAATAAAAGCCTACCACCTGCACCCTCCCGCTAAGACTAGCAAACTTTGCACTAGCGTTTCTCTTGCTTTCTCCATTGTTTTATATTTTGCCCTTGTTTTGTTGTTTTAACATTATGTGTGGTCACACAAAATTTTGTATTAGTCAGTTTTAATAAAATCATAAAATTTGGATTATTATATAAGGTGTGTAGATTTTCATACACGGAAATAAGCGTTTTCAAGTTAAAGATGCTTTGACTTAACCTTTTTTTTAAGTCTTCTTATAACAATAACGTTTCACGCCTTCATAACTCTATACTAGGATTTCTCTTGTGTCGGGTAAATACCATGAAAATTACAAAAACACACACCCAAGACTCGAAACCAGATGTTTTAACTTATTGTCAAACTACCTGCCCTGACCGGGAATCGAACCTAGAACCGGAGACACTAGAAGCTAGTGACCAGATTTTATTTTTCTAATAGGTGTCAACCGACTCCCATTACCACAGACGCATACAACTTTTTTAGTTAATTCGATATAATAATCTAACCTCTGGCCCGATTTTAACAAATTTTATATAGGACCACTTGCGTAGTATTTAACTTCCAAATATAAAATCCTGGAACGATATTATATTCTCAGTCTCAGAGAAATCTGATAACAAAATAAAAATGAAAACCGTCAAATTGAGTACCTACATCCTTTTGGAAAATCGGTAAAAATGGTAACACGTCGTTTATTTGCACTAAATACCGTGCACGTGTCAAGTGTCAAAGAGTCTTTTGTTTTTGACAAAGCATGATACGGAAAAAGGGCGAGGTATTAAAGGAATCCCTTTATTTCCCTCGGGCTGCCAAAATAAGGAAAATACCAAATCTCAGTTGGGACTATTCGGCAATAGATATGTGAAGATAAGATCAATCCTAAACAATCTTATCGACCGCGCTTTCATATTTTAAGCAGACCACGGCAAAGTCAAATGGAACTATGTTATTTTTTTATATAATTATTGTGTGTTACTTACATTTAAATTTTTACATATTTATAACTTAGACATTCTTTTTTTTGTATTTTAAAATTATTATCATATACTTAGACATATATTGTATATAATTATAGTACTCTTTACAATTAACAAAAAGTCTGCTCTAGGACCATTGTGAACTGTTTTTAGACTAAACTAGCTGCCCTGGCAAACTACGTACCGCCTAACAGTCTATACTATACGATACTAACGTCACTCAATTGTTTTGCCTTTCCGGAACCTTTCCACTAACACTTAAACTTTATGGTATAGTATTAAAGTTCAAATTGAGTTTTAAGTATTATTACGAATCGATTCTATGAGAGTATAGAAAAGAGTTTTGTCAGGCAATTTTTAAATTTGTCTTTTCGTAGGAACCATTCTCGTACTTCAAGGAATATTCTAAAAAAAGAATTAACAAAATCTGATCAGCTGCTCTCGAGATTTGCGCTTAGCAACACATTCAGCGATTCCTATTTTATATTATAGATTACTGATAATTATGACGCCTTAGTACGTTTTCATCAAAATACAAAAAACTGTGACGTAAAAAAATATTTTATCAATATAAATATAGTATTTATTTTACTAAAAATAACTATTATAGATAGATTATTTCGCTAAAATAAATTACAATATCATATGTATGATATTTACAATAAATATTGTATATTATTCGTGTATAATTAATTGTACGTGGAAGTACGAGTATTTTACTTTTTTACTATATTATCTTGTTTTATTATAAAATACCTATTATCAATAAAAAGTATTTTATAAAAAACTTACGTGTTATGGTTTTGTCTTTTGATATATGACACTTTACGATTTGTACGTTAGCCACCGTCAAGTATTTTAATTGACAAGTTATTCATCAATAAAGTTAAGTGAAATATCAAATAATAAGTCATTGTGGTCAAGTTAAAGTCATTTAACTTTGTAAAACGGTGAAGACTTTACCAGGGTTTCTATAGAAATTTCCCGCGAACACGAAAACCATGTTATTTCGTCTTTATATCGCATGCCCACACTTCTGAATATAAATATGACATTAATGGTTAATAATGCGCCAATATTACACATTAAAACTTGCTGAATCACTAGTTTGGCAGTAAATATATAGACAGAGAAGCCATTTTTTCAGCTAACTCGGAAAAACTCCGGTGAAACTCTTACGTGTAAAGTTACTTCTTTCATGTTTTTCATTGAAGTTTTAATAAAAGCAAAAAAACTTAACATATTTTCAAAACGAGTTCCTATATTCTTAAGACCCTTTCGTACCACGTTAAGTTTCCATTGACTCCACAGGTTATACATACAAGCACTTTCATAAATTGCGTATCTTAACCTCCAATATTGAATCGACCTTTTCCTTAAGACGGCAAAGGGCCGAAAAGCAAAAAAATAACATTTTTTTCTATATGGCTCATTAGCCGCGATGCTCTGGTGCTTCAAGAGCATTTTTGTCAAAGGACAAGCTATGTCAAACCAATATATACTCTAGTAAACGTTATTAAAGTTCCCTATCGATTGCAAACTCAAATTGGGCCGGAATTTTCGTTTGGCATAAAACTGTAATAGCGTTTTGTATCGTACGGAGTTTAAAAATGGGACAGTCTAAATTCCCACTTTGGGGACTGTTTTGGGATCGTTGTTTTGCGAGCTAAAGGTCGGATATCGGTGCAATAAAGTGTATTTTATTTTACAAAAGTTGGTTGTAATTTAGTATTCTGTTTAGATATTAGTTCGCGTGTGGTATTCGCTTGTTTGGGGGTAAAGTGGACGTCTGGGAGTGTCGGCGCTGCTTTACTCTCTTGACATTTGGATTTCCTGACGGTGAACGTGAAAATCCTACGTTTCTGCAATGAGTTGTACATTCAATTGCTGTGGAATAAGATCTAGTGCACGAAAGCAAAGCTGTCAATCTAAATGTAATTTGATTAAATTATGATATACCTACAGTAAACAAATTATTTCCGAGAGTTCGAGATTAAAAAGAATAGGCAATTGAATTACAAAGAAGTGTAGAGAATTGGGGGAGAGATACATAAAGTGTTTCAGAAAATTTAAACATAGACTATACAATTTAAATATACCTACTATGGTTGTTTACAAAGAAAACAAACTCTTCTATAGAAACTAGGCTTTTTAAAATAGACCTTGTTGCGTAACAAAAATAAATATTTTTCTACCACAACTGGTTGCCATAAAGGACTTAAAAATTCTCGTAGACAACTGGCTACGACACACAGTTGCGATGGCAGCCAAAAATGCTTTACTCAACAGTGGGACAAAACAGGTTTACAAAAAAAAATTAAGTATGGCTTCAGAAAATAATAAAAATTTATAGTAGACAAGTTAATTCCGTTTGTTTCCACCTGTTCTTTGGAGTAGTTCTGTTGACTGAACCAATTGGAATGTTTTTTCGCACTAGTCCTGTTAGTTGTAAGACTATGCTTGACACTCAACTTGACAAGACTTTACTAGTGGGAAAAAAAATCCCTACAACAGCAGGGAATAAACGGTCAATTCTAATGTTCTCTATAACTGAAAGAGTAAGGGCGAATCAACGCAGAGCCTAAAATGCCGAACATAGGAATATGAACTTGTGTGTATTCAGTAAGTGTGTACACAAAAAGAATTTTTGAGAATTCAACCCCTGAGGAGGTCAAATGGGGGCTCTAAAGAACTAAAATTTCTTTAAATTACATGTTATGTCACGGGTAACGCCACGGTTGACAGCTATAAACGACAGAGATAAAGTAAAGGGTAAGCAATTTTTTATATTTAAATAAAAACCTTTCCGCAAAACACAGATCGTGTATGTTATCTAACTGTTTTGTTGGTACTATAATCCCTCGCTTTATTCGCCCAATTTAATTTCCTTTTCAACCCCTCTCCGAAAATACAGTCCTATTTTCTATGCATATTTTCAATAACACCACTGTTTCGACACTAAACGTGCCAAATAGCCACTTGACCACAAATAAAATAACAGTCTGTATACAAGAACCTGCTACAAAACAAAATTCAGCTGAAAAATTTCCTTCACTATTAGCATTTAATAACTAACTGCAGACGTAGCGACTGACAAACGCGAAAATCATTTTCCGCGTTAGTACCTATAAATTTTAGGTTTTGTGGCGAACACTTTTGATATTTAAAGTGCCTATTACATGCTGAAATGGAGAAGGTTTATTGTAGTACATGCCTGTAACTAGTATTCGAAACGAGGCATTTTGGCGTGTTTTAACGGGGTATTAAATTTTAACAGGCATAAGTCTAAGCTTGCCTATATAGGTAGTGTGGGTGAAATATATCCGTGAGAGTTTGGTTAGAAAGTCTTTATCGCAAGTAAAATGTTTATAATAAATCATATAATTTATAAAATAATAAGTAATCTTTATAATCGATTTCAAAAATGTATTAGTTTCTAAATTCTCCCGTTCCAACAGAAGATCAACGATAGTTGTTTCAACCAGTATGATGGTGAGTTGGGACCGAACTTTGAGGGCAAGCTATAATTAATTAGCTTAATTTATAAATAGTATTAAGTTAATTTTCTGTTGCACATTTTTTTTGTTTCTTTCTTTCAATGGGACTGGACTTTATCTGTAACGCGATTACTCAATTGTAATAATCTTTTCTTTGTGTTATGGCTTAAATTATATTTTATATTTATTCCGTATTAATTTAATCATAATCCTTAAATAACTGGTTTTAAAAACAACAACGATACTTATCTGTGCCATGTCTTTGGAGTAAAGACATACAGAAGATAGCAGGCAGGGGGTGGAGAAGAGAAGCCCAGGATAGGGCCGAGTGCCGTTTCATGAGAGAGGCTTATGTCCAGCAGTGGACATGAGTAAGCTGATGATGATGATTATATTTTCTTTAAATATAATTGGCCGAGTGAGGGAAATCTGCTTCTAGTCTGGCAAAATGATCTAAATGAACATTTATTGGACATTTAATAAAGTTTGTTACAGTCAGGTCTTGTAACAATTGAATTAATAATTACTTTAGAAAAATTAACTTCAAAACTAATTTTAATAGTTTTATAGTTCTAATAACATTTACTAATTTTATGTCAAAAAAAAAATTGGAATCTTAACGAACTAATAAAAATAAAGATTTTATGTGATATATTTATTTTATGTTTTTATACAATAAATGTCTCTAAGAAGGCTATTCTCTCAAGTAGATACTGTTATGACAAAATATGCCTACTTTCTAATATTTCCCACCCCCTCACTCCTGCACCCCCGCCCCCGCGGCCTTCCAGCGGTCTCGGATGACAAATAACAACCTTGAACTTAGGGTGTGACTACACCAGCACCCTTATCGACTAACTTTAAGCATGAAAGAGGTGAAAGCTAGACCAAAACATGACGTCGATATTCGACAGCGGCGAACTGTCATAATATCGACGCTACTTTTTGACCTTTATCGCCAATATAAAGAATGTCTAAAACTAATAATTTTGTTACAAAAATATCTAAAATGTATAATTTAGACGGTCACCAAAAATATTTTTTGGTTCCCAAAATGGCTTAACGGACGCCAAACGTATGACACTCCGAATACTTTCGGCAACAAGGTCCGCAGTGGGTTCAGGTTATTTTTTTTCGGTGACCATTTATCTATTTTGGTAACCGTTTAGAATTTTTTTGGTATTAAATAGGACTTTTTTGGCCGGTGTTTAAACACGAGCCATATCTTAATTCAATAAAGATATCAAGAAAATAGTGTTCACATCTTATTAGGAAAATAATTCATTTACGTTGTATTGTTTTAGACTTATTTTCATGAAATTTTATAATTCAGTTTGACTTATTTACTAGGAACGTAGTCTAGATCTAAACTATATCTCCTTCATATAATGTTTTTGTTTGTCAGTATCCTGTTTTGTGGGTCAATAAATAAATAGATAAAGTTATTGTTTTCATCTCTTTCACGCCTAACGTTATACCATAAAGCCCCTAGACTATTGAAGCGTCACACCCGTGAACATTGTCTTTGTGCTCTTCGCAAGTAGGCAAGACTGGGCTATCGTAACATCTAAACTTATCTACAATCTATCAAGAGAGCTGGCTCATTCCTTGCTTAAAGAATTTTAGTGGCAATTCAACGCGGGAATTCAGCCAGCGTTCTTGGGATAATGCCACACGGATATTTTATAACAGATTTAATTTATTATTATTCTTTTATTTTTTATGTCTGTGAAAGAGGAGGCTTATGTTTTTCGAGTGTATGTATGTATGTAATTTCTTTGGCACGTCCTAGAGCCTAAACGGCTTGTCGTATTTTTATGTGAGTGATGTCAATAGATACGTCTTAGTCGTGAGAGTGACACTGGGTACATTAAAATAAAAAAAGGATGATGCACAGGTTTAAAGATTTAGACGAACCTGACCACTTGTTTGTTTCTACAATCTATTATACCAATAATATTAGCCTAAACATTTAGCCTAGCCTAAATTTTGCAAATGAGTTTTACGTAATTTATGAAAGAAAGAATGGATTTATTTGTACCAAAATACTACTAGCACTAACAAAGAGTTCAAAAAAATATATAAGTTTGTTGTCACAAACCGGCTCCAGCTCAGCATAATGCTGGTTGTAAACAACCAGCGCTGGTCTTCCGTTGGTGCCGGCAGGTTATGTGTAATATACAGTCTACTACGTAATATGTCTTTAGTATTAGTTTGGTTGGACTAATATTTTTTTTGTACAAAATTTATTCTATCCACCCAAAGCAGACACACAAACAGCAAATACCTATACATGAAAAATCTTACATCTAGTGTCACATGTGGCGGTTTTATCGTTAAAAGCGATCACTTCCAGGCAACCTTAGGATGAACCAATTTACAAAGTATATATTTGTCTTGCTGTATCTTTGGTTCGGTGTGCAATAAAGTTATTTACAAATGCAAGTGTGGACTTGATCTGTCCATTTTACATTTATTGGAAGAATGTTTAGCTTATAAGAATGAAAAACATTTATGTAAATTACCTGATAAGTTAAAACATTGCTTAAATCATGATGGATGTATGAAAACATTAGTCTTTTTGAAAATGATTAATATGTATAATTTAGTTTAAATATAAATGTAAAATTAGTCATTAAATGTGGTCGCTAATGACCTTAGTTGTTAAAAAGCGACCTTAAACAAATAAATTAAAAAAAAAGTTATTTACATTCATTCATTCAATTATCCTTTATAATATTAGAATGAATGAATGAATGATTTAATTGTTTGTGAAACTAGGTACAAGTGCAGATCTTAAATAACATAGTGGTTTATCCTTTTTTTATCCTACACAGCTAGGCATGTGACCACAAGTTCGCATGACCACGGAAGTCAGCGATACTGTAGTCCTAGATAGAGCATGCCTAGTCTGGAATACACCGTTAGGTGCATGTCAACTGATATATAATATTATATATAGTGTGATGTGACTATGGTAAGTTTGTAATGGCGTCCATTCCACGTGTAAATTCTACTTAGCTCCTTTTATTCCGTGTATACAAAGTCTAATAATTTGATACATAAGTCAACAGAGCGGATCAATTGAGCCCGCGGAAATCGTCAGTTTGGCGTGACACCCTCCATTAATACTTTGGCAAAACATGGCGGATTTGTTTTGGCGCTTCGATTGCGCGATTAATTGATTTTTAGCACGCCATCTATCGTACAGCGTTTATAAGATACTGGATATTACCCGCGGCTTCGGTCGGATGTTTGTTTCCCGGGTAAAAACGTTATCTTATAGACAAAAATTCACACATACTTGTAACACTACATGTACGAATTTTTCAGTATATTTGATGTATTAGTGTCGCAATGAAGAGTTAATTCATTCATTCGTTAAAAAGTGCCAATGTCAAACTTTTTTTCTTTTTTGATACGACGCTGGCAAACTTGGGAGTTGCCAGCGTCGTTCTTAATTTTACGCGGAAATTTGACGATACTAATTTCTAGAAATGTCAAATTGTTTCTTCACCCTTTCTTAACTGGTTGTGACGTGCGTGACGTCACCTAACGGTTCAAGATCAGCGCTGGTTATTTCAGCCAGCATTATGTTGGAACCGGTTTATGACAGAAAGCTGCTGTCATTATGTTTTTTAAGTTATGTACACTGTTGTTTCTATTACAAATAAAAATTTATTCTATTCTGTATTCATAAAGCAGGCGAAACCGCGTGCAAAATTTAGTTCAATAATGCGGCCATTTGTCCCAGAACTGAGACTTTTTTTTCGGTGAGTAGGTACTTTTTGCTTAACAATAACAAAGAAATGTTACATTTTTAGCAATCTAATAAAATCCTCAGTAACGACCAAAATAATTACAATTGAACCTCTTACACAAATATCTACTGTTCACAAAACAAATAATACATACACCTATTATTATTACTTACATCTTATACTAAACTATAACAATTCCATTACAATTCTATTGTCAGAAGTCCCGAAACTAATGAACCGGAAAATGTCATCCTCCCGCAATTGTCCTTATTATTCGGGAAAATATCTAACAAGTCTGTTTTTAGGGACAAGATTGTTGCCCGCCGCGATTGCCTGTTCTCGGGAAATAATTAAATACGAGCAAATAATAAATCGCTTACACGTGTCTAGTAAAAATAGAATATATTGTTTTCGTAAGGTGTTTGCGATGTTAAAGTAAAACAAGATAAAATAAAATAAATTGCAGAATTCCATACGAGACTTGTTATATCTCTTTACCAGACTGTGAAAGAAAGAGGGTTATGTTTTTCAAGTGTATGTATGTATGTATATATCTTTGACACGACCTAGAGCCTTAACGGCTTTTATGTGAGTGGTGTCAATAGATTCGTCTTAGTCGTAAGAGTGACACAGACTACATCAAAATTAAAAAAAAAAAAGAAATTAAGGATGATACACAAGTTTAATGATTTATCAAATTTTTTTCAAACTCGCGTCTAACCACTTGTGTCCTATACATATACATGTTGTTTGTCGAGACATATCTACTACAAAAATAACATCTACGTTCAACTCCACGCACTGACACGCAATCGTGAAATCATTTCGTTCGAGAAGTTTATTGTTTCTTGCCCTTCTATTGGAACTTTTTCATTTAGCTCAACTACTTTAGGTATTAAGGTCTCGCTTAGTATCATTGCCTTTTGATTGTAATAGAGCTGTGGTTTTGTTTTATTGTACTGGGTGTTGGTTAGGAAAGTTGTAATTATAAACAGATTTGTAAGCATTTTTAGGATTCATAGTATTCATGGTGTAAAAACGGAACCCTATTACTCAGACTTTCCTTTCCGTCTGTAACCATGCTGACAGCATGGTTACAGACGTTACAGAAAGGAGTAGACAGTACAAAGGAAAGGAAGAAAGAGCTCATTTATTCAGCTCAACAAATTACTTAAAATTCAATTTTCTCAGTTGATATATTTCTGTTGTCGCTATAATAACAAATACAAACAAGTAAAATTTAAAATTTTGTATACCCCTGACATTTATTGTGTACAGTATTCCACTAGTCATTCCACAGCTTTTTCATTTGATACCCATATTGAGGTGGCGACCATCTTGGACCGATATTTAACAAGCATAACAAAGGACGCTCCCGACTAATATATCTTTCATCCGTAACTGACACATACGCACAAAGCCACGTCAAACTCATAACACCCCATTGTTTTTGCGTCGGGTGTTAAAAACAGATTAAAATAAATATTTGATCAGGGGCTTTCATGTTACAAACGTGATTTTAGCCGTTTTTTATACGATATTGATATTGTATATAAGTAGCTAAACTTGAATATATGTTATAAATTTAATGGTACGGAACTCTTAGTGCCTGAGTACGACTTACACTTAGATTTTTTATTGATGGAGAAGTCATTTTACATGTTAATAATGATTTATTGTTAATGTAAAACTAATTATACGTATAGGATGAATAAGGACGTTGGAAATTAATTTACTAGAATAGAGGGTCATATTTTTAATGGCATAGCAATAAACAAAGCTGGTTTTAGATTTATATCATTCTATGAACGTCACATCAGATTTACTCATGATCATGTCAATGTCGAGGCTATTCAGCTCCTCGACTACACAGACATAACTAGAAGACTAAAAAGAACTAAACCGTTCGAGTTAATGTAGTGTTTAAAAATAGGAAAATAGTGAAATATAACAGTGAAAGTGCTAAGACTAAAGAACACAAAAACAAAGGCTTTCAGTCTTAAGAACTTCAATAAGAAAAGTCCCGATGGACAAATTCTTAGAGACATTATTTTGTAGATGATTAAGTTAAACTAAAATTACTTATTAGCCTTACGCTTAAGCTATATTGTAATAATAACAAGGAAAGCTTTCTACGGGGTTTTCTTGTGCAATAGGAGAGATTTACCAATGTTAGTCAATTCCTAAAAAAGTCACTACAGAATAAATAGCTGTAGACCAATATGGAGTCTTGTTTAGTTTTTGAACAATAATTATAGTGAAGATCTTTGCGGATTTCAACACAATTGGTCGGAATTTGCGGGAGATAAGGATACATGGAGAGATATGGATAATGGGACACAATAGGTTGAGAAAAAAAAACTATAGCCGAAGCTAAAAATCACTAAAGGCGATAATGTCATCTAATGTACTACGATTATTTAATATTTGTAATTAGCTGCGTCCCGCGGTTTTGTAAATATTTTATCGTCCCATGGGAACACTTCAATTCTTCAGGACAATAAGCAGCCTATGTGCTTATCGAGGTTATAAGCTATCTTTGTCAATAATTTCATTCAAATCTGTCCAGCCGCTTGAGCGTGAAACAGAAAAAAACAAACACATTCACATACAAACTTTTAAATTTATAATATTAGTGTGATGATATTACTGTGTCTTTTGATAATAAAGTTCTAATTATTTATTCAATAGCAAAGCAAATCTTGTCTAACTTTGATATTATAATCAACAGCTTAGCTTGTAAATACAAGGGTAGATCTTGGTTTACAAGCTTGAGGTTACCCTGAACTACGAGCAATCAAAGTAAGGGGTGTGTATCCATGGGGAACCCTGTTATACCTGTTAGAGGGAGTAAATCCTTTATAAGACATGTCATAAAAATATCAAATTACTTAAAATAGGCGCGTATAAACGTTATATGATGTTAATGTGTATAATGAAACTAATAAATTAAAAAAGTTAATAAAAAAAATTAGTCACCTAAAAAAATTTGGATTTAGGCAAAGTGCTGGGTGCGTTGCCCCGCTGAATTGCTAAATAATAGCAATTTTTTTAATAACTATTGTATACGAGTATAAGATAAAAAAAGTGAATAATCTAAAATTAATATTACAAGATATTAATTGAGTAAATTCATGTGTATTATATTATAATAACTTTTTCACAATACCTATTTTGTTATTTAAGATCTTAAATAACATATTTCACAATTACCATATAACAAATGATTGTTATGAGAACTATAACAGTGTTTAAATAACTTTTATAGTTTTTTTTTCTAAGTAATTAATAATTCAAATCTAACAAGACTTGCCTGTAACGAACTTTATGTAAGGGCCAATAAATATTTCTTATTCTTACTATTAATCTGATTTGTAGGCCCAAATTATTGGACCGATATTAAGAAAATTTCTATGGGAACAATTTGAAAATATACTCTGTCAGGAAATAAATATAAGTATCAATAGATTAGTAGTGTACTGGGTTATCAATTAGGGATCACTATATTACTAGACTACACACTATGGAAACGACTCTGAATACGTGAAAAAATGTTGCTGTTTCATAAATTTTTTTGACGACCGATCAACCTTTTGTATGAAACAGCTGATTTTTTTGTCGATTTCAGAATTGGTACGATAGTGAAAGTTGTCCCTTAGAACGAACGCTAAATAGATTTTGACGAATTGAAAACCTTATTTGAAATCGGTTGAGACTTAGGTAATTAAGGTTTGGGTACCAGTATCAAATATATTAAACGATTAAAAATGCCTTTAGTAAAGTGAATTGTGCTAATCGAAAATTTTGTGTAGATACCTTTACAAACCCACGACACCACAGCTTCACCTTAACATCCCCTCCCCCCTTATAAAGTACCCTTTCCGTTAACATGACCCCATTTCGGGTGTATATGCTAATTTAACGAGCTTGCGATCATTTGAATTATTGCCGTGAATAAAATATACGTTTAACTCTGAATAGATACGTGTGTAGAAGGGGGTAATTAGCGAAGGAATAAGGGATTATGTTCACACAAGATTGTTAATGGCTTGCCATTGCTTACATTGCGTGATTCGATTGAATATATTTTTACCCGACAGCGAAAGAAAGAGAGTTATGTTTTTCTAGTGTATGTATTTATATTTCTTTCGCACGCCTTAGTGCCTAAACGGCTTGTCGTGTTAATATGTGAATGGTGTCAATAGATTCGTCTTAGTTCTAAAAGTGACACTGGGTAAATGCAAATGTAAAACAAAAATTAAGGACGATACACAGGTTTAAGGTTTAGCAGTCGGATTTTTTTGAAGTCGCTTCTTACCAGTTTTAACCGCTCTGCGTGGAATCCTAGCGGTATAGTCAACATATAGGTGATACTCTTGATCCTGGTAAATTAAAGAGAAGGAATAATAAATAGCACGCGGACGAAATCACGGGCATCAGCTAGTGTAATTCAAAAGTTTAGCTTAATAGCTTACTGTCTAGCACAATCTGTAGTAATTATTAACCAACTTCAAAAAGGAGGAGGTTCTTAATTCGTGGGAATATCTTTTTTCGTATTTTAGGCTTATTTCGTAATTTCTTTTCTTCTTTTATGTACAAATATTGTGTTTTTAAAAATAAATGGTTTATAAAAAATACTTTCTCAGAGAGCCCTGAACTGAATAAATCAGTTGATTTGGTGACACTAAAAAAAATATACAGTTGCTAATAAGACTGGTTTTTATTTTAAATCTATCTTTTCTTAAAATAAAATAATAACTAAACTCATCAAAAATATAAAAATTGGCCAAAATTGACGTAAGTCTCGACGTATTTGGCCAATTTCATTATAATTTCTTTCAAACGCTATTTTTTTTTATAATGTCGCATCGTATTTCTGTTGATTAATCTTTTACTTAAACGTATATATTTTTGCAACGTCATTCGATGTACCGAGTCTTATAGGTTTTAAAGTTCCATTAACAGCAGAGCAAATACTGTTCTATACGTGTATAAAACGTCATAGTATAACATTATTTGCAAGTACGGATCTTACCATCGATAACTGATTGATGTCAATTTGATTAAAAATCTTTTTAATCCATTTGACATCAAACGTCAGTTTAACGGTTTTTGAGTCATTGTATTCGATATCAATATCTAATGTATAGTATATATCAAGGGTTTATTGATAATGATCAGAATGGGCGTTTATACCGGCTCGAATTTCTAAACTAACGATTGACAGAGAAACAAACGTACATGCAGCACCTGACGATATCGTCGGTCCTATACTCAATCGAAGTATTATATTACTAATTTGGAACATTATTCTTTAACTATTATTTTCTTCCGCGCAACTTGACAAGGATATTATAAAAACTTTGTACATAATAAACGACCACCACATCACCATTTTTTTTTTTTGTAATATCAGGAATCATAATTAAATATGATATTTGTACGTTTCCACAAAATATCATTGAAATCTGACCGTAGTAAACTCACCCCCTTTTTGAAAGAACCCTTTTCCCCTACCCCCAGTAAATTAAAGACGATTAAAAAGTCATAAAAATTGCCGAACCCACATACTAAGTTTCGTCGAGATCCGTCGGAAACTATGACCTGTACGTGAGTACTAAATTTCCTGACAAACACATCCATGCAAACTGACAGACGAAATAACACTTTTCCTGAATCGAAGCAAAAACGCTTTGCTCGCTCAGTCGATGAAACAGGATACATACATTAAGCATGCTGTTAGTACCAGGTGGGTTGGTTACGTCACAGCACACCGCAGGCCGTCCAGCCGTCTGCCCTAACTTATGCCTTCCTATGCCTCGGCGAGGCATTAACATAATAACCGGTACACGCATACCTCGCGCTGGGGTTAATTTACACCCCACGCATTTCATTAGCCCGGCTAATCTGAGCCTGTGGGGTACTATGTGACCCCGATGCGTTCGACTTTTTTGTGAGTTTGTGGTTTTTATGTAAGTGTTTATTTTAATTTGCGGCGTGGTGTTGTTTTTATTTACTACGAAAGAAGGAAGGCTATGTTTTTCTGGTGTATGCATGTATATTTATGAATGTATGTATATTTATTTATGGCCCACCCTAGAACCTAAACAGGCTTGTCGTATTTTTATGTGAGTGGTGTCAATAGATTCGTCATCAGTTGCAAATGATCATAGGCTATACTAGGTGCATCCCGCGATTGGATCTAAAGTTCTTGCAGACGAGTTTTTACCTAACTGCGAAAGAAGGTAGGATATGTTTTTCGAGTGTATGTATATTTCTTTGGCACCCTAGAGCCTAAACGGCTTGTCGTAATTCTATGTTAGTGGTGTCAATAGATTCGTCTTAGTCGTAAAAGTCACACAGGACACTTCTGTTTGAATAATGCACGAATCACTTCACTGTTTATAATTCCATGTTCAGTTATGTCGTTTACTAAACTAATGTGGTCTGTGTTGAAATGTCTGCTTAAAACTCTCACAGCCTTATTAAGGAACGCGTCTTAACTTTAATCGTCATTTGTCTTGTTTTGGCGCGTGACGTTCTCCATTGGATAGAACAAGACAAAAGATGCTCCAAGTTATGACGCGTTTATTAATAAGGCAGACATTGTTTACTTTAATTTGTAGGTTAATTCAGTAGTATATTCGCAGGTACTTGTTAATGACAGCTCAAAGTTATTTGCGACTTTGCATCAAGTCTCATTAGTGCATGCATGTCTCACAAATATACAGTATGCAGTAAACAAAATATGTTCGTTACAATATAATTTATAACATTACAAATTTATTGACCTCCCCGTTTTTATTATCATAATGTAAAGATCAAGTGAAAATAACGTATCCATGTTTTTTATTTTACTTAGAATGTAATAATTATGTTTTAAGATATTTTAGAAAATCTAAGTCAAGTTCGGTAAATGTTGTTCTCGTACAAAGCTGGTATAAAAATAACAAACAGAGAACAAAAACATGTATACTTGATGACAACATTACGAGCTTTGTACGAGAATGTCATTTTTCGAACTTTACTTACATTTTCAAAAGTATTGAAAAATATAATTATAACATAATAAAAAACAGGGATACGTTATTTTTCATTCATTTTTCTATTATTGTAATAAAAATGGTGGGTTAATAATTTGAAATGTTGTCATTTGTGTACTTAAAGCTTAATACCTCCTTACTATTCGTAAAGGTCCTATTAGCGTATAAGTGAGCACTGTTTAAAGTCTAATAGCGTTATAAACGCTGTATTACTACCCCATTAAGCTAGTACATCAATACTAGTTCTGAGTTTTGTGCCATATTTTTAGAACTTTCACCAATTACGAGTACAGTCTATAAAAATGTTTCCATGTTCAATATTTTTGTCAACAGCGCAAACTTTTTACATTATACCTCATCGAACTAAAATATATTGTACAAAGTTGTAGAGGAAGTTTAGATATTAGATAATATTAAATTGTAGACTGGTGACTCCCGCTCGGATTCGTTGCTGGTGCAAAGGATGGCAATTGCTAGTCAGCGTGGCAATGCTGCAAGAGGTCTGGGTACCTTTGCACCAGCAACGGTCAGGGAGGGTTATTTGATTAGGGCTTTCTTTTAATTGTATGATTAATTGTGTTCTTAAATAGAAAATAAATAGAATAAGAAATATTTATTGGCCTTTAAATAACGTTCGTTACGGGCAAGTCTTGTTAGAATTTGAATTATTATTTTATGAAATATTACATTTGAATTATAAATTGTGTACTCTAAAAATTTAACTTAAATAACTTATTTAAATACTTTTACAGTTCTTATAATATACATTAATTATAATGTTATATATATTTACATTGTAATTTATTTCCTTAGTCATTAGTAATATTTTGTAATTGTTGTTCGTTGAACGTAGATTTGAACGCGCGCGTGTGAACCTACCATAGGTTCCCACGCGCGCGTTCAACTCTACATTCAACGTGCACATTCACATTCACGAGCGTGTATACGGTACTCCCGAGCCCGTGAACGCGCCTGTGAACGTGAATGCCGCGAATCGGGCAAGTGTAGGTTTTTTGATAAAGTTCAAGGGATGAATGTGCGGGCGCCCGGTGACTGTTTACACGCGCGCGGGCAGTCAGTCTCTCTCGCGCGTTCGCGATCAAACGAGACAATTTTGACGTTCCTGGAATATTATATAATATATATTCTCCGTCGTTCATAATTTTGTTTCTTTTTCCAATAAAAATTAGTTAAGCCAAAGGATATGGCAGCAACAACACCGAGATCCTCGCTGCTCGCTATTCTGGCACTGACTGACACGACGGCGTGCGTGTGAACAGCTTGAATGTCCGCCGGCCCGGGTCGGGCTGCATGCCGCGCAGCCCGCCAGGCTGCACGGCGCGCGTGTGACCGTAGCATTACACAAGAACGATGATTCCACAAGCTAAATATATATATTCACGGAGTTTATAAAAAGGATTTCTTTCAAAAAAATATAATAGGGATACGCAACAATTGTTTGCTTCCGATATAAATAATTAGTTAATATATTTTTTCTGTTTACTTTGTTTTGTAAAACGGGATGTGTGGAAACTTACATCCTATTAAACTAAATGAATCAAACACAACACAAGGCATTCAGCGTGGTAATGCTGCTAGAATGCTGGGAAAGCAGTACCCTGGTCGTGGGTTTCAGCCATTTTGGAGATTAGCAGACAACTTTTTAAAAAACTAATTTACTTCAATTTCACGTCTTATCTACTACTATTTGGTTTTTAGCATTTTTTTTTCAATGTATTGTAATTTGACCTCTACAATGTTATGATACGTATGTATAAATAATGCTAGTAAACGAAATTCTCCTAAAAACAATAAAAGATAATTAGGAAAATACATTAAATTAATATAATGAAATATATTTCAAATGCCAAAATAAGAATAAAAGAAATAGTGCGTGCTTTCCTTTGCTGTGGTTCCATACCATCGACGGCACGTAGAGGTTGAACCTCAGAGATTTTAGTAAAGAATCTTTTCTTGTTTATTGTCCTTAAATTGTACTTAAAGTACTAAGTCTTACAAACACACATATCATTGAAATATTATTGAACATTGTTAATATCAACACTATGGTAAGAAATCTAAATAGGAAATAATGTATGCTTGGTAACACTGAAGCTGGTTGGGAAAAAGTAAGATCCCAATCTTTCATATTTGAGCCATTTCACATGAATTTAGGGCCGTGGGGACCCGAAAGTTATGTTAATAACCAAATCTTTTTTTATAGGCTTGCATTAGACTGCAACTCGCCTGGTTTGAAGCGACAATACAGCCTAAAATGAGGCACGCTGGTCTAGTAAAAACCGATACAATCGTGATTTGAAAAGATCTAAAAGCTATCAGGAAATAGATAAACTGGTAGCAAGTTCCACAATCTAGCGGTTCGAACAATAAAAGTAAACGCAAAGCGTTAGAGCCCATGGTTCCTCTACTTGATGAATCAATATTATGAAATTCCGAGAAATTCATAAGTAATTCCAAAATCGGAAATTTATATCAAATCGGATAAAAACTTAACGTAGCGTTAGATCGATGCGACGATCGATTCAATGTGGTAATGCAGCTAGCATCATAATAGAACGCTGTGTTTTGGTGATGGGACGGTGCATTTTTTTTATCCCACACAGCTAGGCATTTGACCACAAGCTCGCACGACTAAAGAAGTCAGCGACACTGTAGTCCTAGATGACGCATGTCTAGTCTGGAATACACTGGCTCTCAAGGAAAGTTGCCTGGACCAGCGGGATGGATTTGAATTGATCTGTTGATCTTCTTCGTAGTCAACTAACTCTATTAATGTCATACTAATGTCTAATAACAAAGTATATCCCCTAAGAAAACTATATAGTTCTTGCAAATTCAGGAAATCCTGCCGCGGCAAGCTGGAGCCTCCAAACATTCTTGTTTCGTTAAATTTTTTGACAGAAATATTTTAAATGTCAATGCGTTTGTACTTATTTAAACAACATACTATTATTTCATTTAATTTTGTTTTCTCACCAAATATACCAGAAAAATTCTAAACGGTTACCAAAATGGATAAATGGTCACCGAATTACGTTTCCTAAAACGGACCTTGTTGCCGAAAGTATTAGGATTGTCATAAAAAATGACCTGTACCTACTGCGGACCTTGTGGTCAAGTCTGTTATTTGAATTGCCTCAGAATTACGATTGGATTGTACCAAAATGGCCGTTTTGAGATAGAATAGACCACAGATAGTATTAAACAAAACAAGATTTTTAATACTAACTCTGACCTATTCTATGTCAAAACCGCCATTTTGGCACAATGCAATAGTAATTCTGAGGCAATTCAAATAACAGACTTAACCACCTGGTTGCCGAAAATTCGGAGTGTCATCAATTCAATTTGGTGACCGTTAAGCCATTTTAGGAACCAAAAATAATATTTGGTCGCCATCTCAATTACATCACATAAATTATTTTCTTATCCTCGTATAAACTGGATATAATAATCCATCATGGATTTTTAATATTGTTTTTTTATAAGCTCATTTGTCAGGTATTATTCAAAGTTAAACTGAACTAACCTCATTGGTGTTCCACCGGTGACGCTGAGCTGCAAAGTGTTCCGCACGTGGCAAGCTCTCCAGGTTCTCAGGGAGCTTGATGGGTTCGCCATCTGGTGACAAAAAAGCAATATTTTTTATCAAAGGCGCTTCGAATTTTCATACAAAAAATTCCCCGTCAAAACAGTTTTGGACTGCGGGGTGTATTTTTTTCATATGGAGGTAAAAGATTTTTCTGTCGGATTGTGTGCGAACAGCCCCGTCGCACCTACTAAAATAAATTAGGAAAACATTTTGAGCTGTTTTTGATTAGAAAAATAATTAAAACCTAGTAAAATATATGAGTTTACTACTACGGGCAGAAAATAAAGAAATCAGTTATTTTTATTCACAAAGCAAACAACTGCATTTATTTAATAAAAGTTTATTATGGGTCCATGGAATAGAATGTATTTAGAGGTTTATTTATGACTAACAAGTTCTTTGTAAAAAAGAGTGACTTTTTTTCTAGTTTTCAAAAAACAGTGTGATTTAACTATAGAAGCAAGTTTTTTGACTTAAGCCAATCTCAACGCAGCATTACGCTGGTTGTCAGATACCCTTCAAAGAAAAAAAGATTTAAGCAAATCGGTCTTCTCTGAGATATCAAAAAATAAACATAGATAAGACCATTGATGTAGAAAATCCAACTTTGCATAAGACTTACAGTAGAATTGAAGTCCTTTTAGAAGGTCTTAGAAAATCCAACATTACAAAACGACAAGGTTAACGTATACAGGGTTTTCGGTTTGGGTGTGCTAAGCCAAAAGGTCACTGTAATCGTCGTGATAAGGTCACAAATATTTTTTTTATACGAATCTTTTTAGAAGAAAGCGATCCACTGCGAAACTGAGGCTGCATTATTGATATACGAGTAAATCAGTCAAATTGCAGTCAAATACTAACTTCAATATAAATAAACTTTTTATACTCAAAAAAATAAACCACATTAATTTGCAAATCACAAAAAATACACTTCCAAAGGCGCATATCCAAAATGTTCAGTTAGTCTTATTTACAAGCCGATAAAATGGACCGATTTGTATCAAATTTATATCCGGGACCTGGAGAGTACCGGCCTACCAACAAAAAAAAACAGTCCTGCCATCCCTGTGTAACCATACATGAGTAAATAAACGCTTTCAATAGCGTGACCTGAAAATATGGGTCGAATATGGCATAATAAATCACTTTCATATACTCGTAATATAAACTTTAATTATATTATAAATTTCACATCTCTTTCTTTGCGCTCAAATCGGGAATAGACTAAAAATAATTATCAGCGTAAATCTAGCTTAGTAAACACATGAAAATCATTATCTCTATTAAACATATCATAAATAGATCAAGAAAAATATATCCACATGTACGAGTATATAGTGATCGCCTTTGATTTATTAATATTTAATTGTTAAAATGCAATAACAGGTGATAGTAAAGTTATTTTACTATCGGCAGCTTAAGAATATAACAAGTTTGTTATCTCTCCTAAGGTATTTTTCTAATTATTACGTACAAAATTACTATATCATAATTTACGCACTTCTTCCGTCATTAGGTCCCCAAGTTCAAGTATGTGGTTAGCATAACCTGTTTCTAAATTAACACCCACTTTAGTAACCTTGTTTCAATGGAATATCAACATCAGTATCAAACTATACCTATTAGACGCAGTATCCTTCTCTACCAGTCGTGTTTTTGTCGTAAAAGAATAAGTAATGATTTAGTAATTAAATACGTGATGGTCTAATAAAAAAGGAGTTGATAAAATTGTAAGTAAATACTGCTTTGTTTCTTGTAAGTAAATACTGCTTTGTTTTTTGTAATTTTTTGTAATAACCTTACAACAGTATGCACCTATTTTTAGAGATGGTAGGTGCGTTTTAAATCTAATAAGAGTTCTCTATAATTACTTGAATTATATTACATAATATAAATTGAGTAAAAAAAACTTAGCGACTGATTAAGAGATACTGTTTTATCAATTAATAATTAAATACAAAACGAGCTCATTAAAAGTGAATTGTTTATTAACAATTCACAGCATTCTTAATTTCCGAAATAGATTATTATCTATTTCGGAAATTAAGAATGCTGTTACTATGTGAGTGACTAGAAATACATAGAACGTAACTTTAATATTTGGGTTAGGTTAGGTTATGGTTATTTTTTTTTTATTCAATACTACTTTACTAGCATAACAGGTAGGTTAGGTTAAGTCGCTCAAATATTATGAGACTTTTCATTTTGTATGTAAAAAATAATATAACTCAAATTATTGTTTGTAAGTTGCTATTCTGTTGATTTCTCGTCACTAGCACAATTAATAATACAATGACGTAAATTTATTATATTTAACACTTAAAATTTTATTTAACTAAATACTTAATAACTAAAAACCCAAATATATTGCCAAAATTAATTTTAAACTTTACGATACCTATCTAAAATTACTTTAGAAATCCCTTCGAAAATTGTACTTACAATAGTTCATTACTACTTACGATACTTTCATACAAAATTATTAATAGCAAAATAGTGTTAATAGCAATCGCTGCTAATATTTAATTGCCAATTTACAATTAATTATTTATTATATATTTATATTATTTAATTATAAGGTGTTACAGGCAAATTAATATACAGGTTTAACTTCTTTTAGAATAACATGATAAAGTGACAGACCAAACATTTTAATCAGAATTAGTGATTGAGAATAACATTGAAAATACGCAGCGCGAATCGATTTACTACGTTTTCGCGTATTAAAAAAATCAACCTCCAACCTTTTCCATTTCAGAACCAAAATGAATCCAAAATCAGCATTAGCTATAGCTGTGGTATTCACTGCATGTTGCTCAAACGTTTTTTTGTTTGAACTGGTGCTTAAAGAAGACCCGGGAGCTGGAATTCTAGTGGCTTTCCTACGGTTCCTATTCATTGCTGCTGTTGGGTTCTGTACTGTGGGAAAATTCGGGACAGCAAAACCGAAAATACCTTTGAAAAATTATCTATTATACATAGTGTTCTTCTGGACGAGCAGCGTGGCAAACAACTATGCCTTTGACTTTAACATCTCTATGCCTCTACATATGATCTTCCGATCTGGCTCGCTTATGGCCAATATGGCTTTAGGAGTGTGGATCTTGAAGAAACGGTACACGCCGCTCAAGTACCTTGCCATCTTCATGATATCAGCAGGCATCGCCATCTGCACCATCCAGTCTAGTAAAAACGTCCAAGCGCAAAGAGAAACTCACTCCGATGCACTAGAAGAAGAAAAACTCAAGTTCATAGACTGGCTCTGGTGGTGCTTGGGCATTGCTATTCTTACCACGTCGTTATTCATCTCCGCAAGACTAAGCATTTTCCAAGAAACACTTTATGCCAGATATGGGAAACATCCGTGGGAAGTTGTATACTACACTCATTTGTTGCCGCTTGTGTTGTATCTGCCGATGACTTCTAATCTTTTCCGTCATTGTAGCATAGCCGCTTCTTCACCTATATCTGAGGCTTTGGGAGTATCGATACCAAGACAAGTGCTGTACTTGGCGCTGTTTATTTTATCGAAAGCAGCTTGCACTAGTGCTGCTTCGGTCTTATCGAGTGAATGTGCAGCTTTGACTGTTTCATTGACAGTTACTTTAAGGAAGTTCGTTTCGTTAGTAATATCTATAAATTACTTTAGAAATCCGTTCACGTTTGGACACTGGATTGGTACGTTCTTTGTGTTTATGGGTACTTTGATATTTACTGAAGCTTTGCAGAAGATTGTTGCTTTTGTAAGTTCATTGCCAGTCAAGAACAAGAAGAAGAGTCACTAAGAGCTGATAATGTTAACTTGGAAAACCTATAAGTATTTAAATATAGTTTCAAATGTTCCTATTAAGATCTCAAACGTAGGTAATATATGACTGTTTATTATCATAAAGCATTGTTTATATTTTACTGAAATAAATTACGGTTTAATTGTTATCTGTCGTTTGTGTTTATTTTTAAACCTCAATAGAATTGAAAATCCACTTTTTGATACTAACTTAACGTTTCCTTGATACTTAATACACTATATTGACAATAATACATTAATAATTACGTTATATAAATAACCAGAAAATTCGCACTAAAAGAGCTCGTCTGTGTCAAGTCATGAATTCTCTAGGTTTGCTGACACTAGAAAAGACAGGTATACTCTGCACGCGTTTTAAAAAAAATTTTTTTTAATAGAAAATTAATTTAAATTGTAATAAAATACGAAATGGAACTCTTAGAAAGTATCGAGTCTCGCCGATTTTGCCCATTTTAATATTATATATATATATATTTCTAAATATCATATCGCATAACTTTTGTTTAATCTAAAACAAAGCCGTATATATTTTTTGTATTATGATTCGATATACCGAGTGTTAAATTTTATGTTCTATGAGGCGTGTTATTAGACGCCCTTTAAGATATCTTTAGTATTATTTTGCTATCTTTTTATTTGTTACAAACAAACTCAAAAACTCCTCGATCTATTTCAAAAATATTTCTCTATTTCAAAGCTTCATTTTTACTGAATAACATAGTGAAAAAAATTGGAGATCCGTGATGATAGTAACACTGTGAGGCGCAACTAGTAATAATGAATCTGTAACATATACAACGGAAGCCGAAGAGGCGGTAATGTTATTATTTAAATCAAACGCCAGTATCAATATCTCTAAATGACAACCTGTTCCTAAATAATGTGACTAAACGAGCTTTGCGATTCTAAAATGCGAGAGTCATTAAACTTGTTTTAATTGTCACATTTAAAACTGCATAAACACCATTAGGTCTAAAATAGTTTATAAACTTAAATCAAGTAATAATATTGAAATAATTAAATTTAAAAACAATTGAAGTAAGTATTACGTAGTTGGTGGTCACGGGCAAAAAGAAACATACATTCGAGGTTTTATATGTATTTTATTTAAAGTCTACCATGTAATATTTAAACTTTTGTTTCAGGGTCAATATGAGAAGAAAGCCAGCGTTAACCATTGCCATACTTTTCATCAGCTGCTGCTCCAATGTCGTCTTATTCGAATTTATCGTCAAAGCTGACCCTGGTGCGGGAAACTTAGTGACATTCTCGCAATTCCTCTTCGTCGCCGTCATTGGTTTCTGTACTGTTGGTAAATTTGGGACAGCCGAGCGCAACATACCGTTCAAACAGTACCTGTTGCTGGTTGGGTTCTTCTGGACGAGCAGTGTAGCTAACAACTATGCGTTTGACTTCAACATTTCCATGCCACTGCACATGATTTTCCGCGCCGGCTCACTAATGGCAAATATGGCTTTGGGGGTATGGATACTGAAGAAACGCTACCCGCCGCTCAAATACCTCGCCGTCTTCATGATATCAGCGGCCATCGCGATCTGCACCATCCAGTCCAGCGGAGATGTTAAAGCACCCAGAGAGACTCATTCCGACGCGGTGGAGGAAGAGAAACTCAAGTTCATCGACTGGCTCTGGTGGTGTTTAGGAATCGCTATACTCACGTTCGCTCTATTCGTGTCCGCAAGAATGGGCCTCTTTCAGGAATCTCTATATGCTAAGTACGGTAAACATCCATGGGAAGCTTTATACTATACTCATATGTTACCGCTAGGTTTTTGGCTGCCGACAGCACCTAATCTCATAAAGCATTTTCATATTGCTTTAGAAACGGCTCCAATTCAAATGTTAGGATATACAATTCCTTTACAAATATTCTATTTAATCCTTTTCGTGATAACTCAGGGTATTTGCATAAGTTCAGTGTATGTATTGACCACGGAATGCACATCTTTGACTGTTACTTTGACAGTGACATTAAGGAAATTTATGTCATTGGTATTTTCTATTTATTACTTTAGAAATCCGTTTACTATTGGACATTGGATAGGTACGTTGCTAGTGTTTTTGGGAACATTAACGTTTACAGAAGTGATTCAAAACTCAGTGATAATTGTGCAAAGTTTGAAGAATTACAAAAAAAATAATATCAATTGGTAGAGATAGAAGACAGACATGCGTGAGATAGTTAGAGATGGGAACCTTCGACCAGTTTATAACCAGTGTTAAATTGCGCTTTTGAATCTGGATATGAATAATAAATATTCTCTTCTTGCCGTTTTTTATGGATATTTACGTCGTTAAACTCAGTGCCATATACTCAGTCAAATACTATTTTGACAGGAACAGATAACGGATGGTGTTTTTAATGCAAAATATGCATTGTATACGTTAATAAAATAAATAGTTATCTACAGTTATTTCATTAGTCCCTTATTTATGACGTATTTATGACTTAAGTTTTTTGTAATTTCGTTGAACTGTTTTCGTAAATACTCATTAGTTTTAAGAAATAATGTCAATAAAATATATATATTTTTTTTTTATTAGGGCTACATATATTAATGTTGTTAATTAATTACTAGTTACGATTTAACGCGCAGGTACATATTTATTTACTGATAAATAACATTGAATATTATCTGTAACGTTGAGTATTAAAGCTAAACTTTGTGAGGAAACCATAGCATGGTGGTAGGGCGTCTCCTATCGCTCACCTTTCTAGCTACTACCCTCAAGTTGTAAAATCACAGCGACAAACCCCTTAAAAATATTTTTTTAAAGTTGTAAAATCTGTCGCCAAGCAACTAATGGTGTGTTCCGGCAGCTTTCCTTGAGAGCCAGTATATTCTAGACTAGGCATGCTCCATCTAGGGCTACAGTGTCGCTAACTTCCGTGGTCTTGCGAACTTGTGGTCAAATGCTTAGCTTTATGGATAAAAAAAACTATCAAGGAAGTACCAGTAGATATATATTTAAATAAATATTACAGGGTTCTCAGAATGGAGGCCACAAAATGGAATAGACTACAAGGCAGACCACCTACTGGCGGGTCGACAGATGTGGCAAGAGCGGTGGATGACGACGTTAGCACAGGACCGGAAAGGATGGCGCGCGCAAGAGGAGACCTATACTCAGCAGTGGGTAGGTAAAAGTTGATGATGATACAGTGTTATCGCTTAGGGGTGTACTAAGCCGAAAGGAGGTTATTAAACTCATCATAAAGAACAACTTTCACTATAGAACCAACTCAAACTTCAAGAAAAAAAATCTGCAGTTCGATAAAAATAATGGATCGATCGAGGACAAATTATACAAAACAGCTTATTTTCTTTATTTAATTCAAAGTTGGAGCTATGGTTTTTTTTTCCTAGGTTGGCCGTCAACCATGTACTGTACCATGATTCCTACATAATATCTTAAAACTAACGCTATCCTGCTAGGAGCTAATCCATTGCCCAGTTTGGTCTACAGCCAACACTAACCGCTAATTCTGAAGCTGAACACTCCAATAAGTTAAGCTCCCGTCCCATGTTCCCATACGGCTCTAAACGATCTCACTTTCACGCCACTTCCCTCCAGGACCGCATAAACCTTCGGCGCCGGTAAAACAATAAACTCCCGCCTTACGAGGTGAAAACTGCGAGTTTTTGGCAGCGTTCGTCAAGAATGCACTGCTTCGTAAGCACCTTGCACAGACTGGCAACTACCACAATCAAAAACCTACCTTATTACACAAGTACTAAGAACGAGGTAAGGAATTTTATAAAACGTACAACCAACTTGTTGAAATTCCGTCTCCGTTCCGTTCAGTCGCCAAATTTAACGATTCTCAATCCGTCGTGTTAAGTCTTGATACGTTGTGTTAGAGTTTATTTTGGTGTGTTACTGATTTGTCTCGGTATTCGGAGGTAGGAAATTCGCCAGGCAGCCTTTTGCTCGGGCGCGCACTAATTCTGTAGCCAATCGTGTCCGCTGGATAATGTGGGGCACATTTTTCAGCTTTTTATCTACCTACTTACTCGTGAGCAATTTAAATTATACGTATTTTGTTGAAAGGGACATGTTTACGATGCGGTCGCTTCCTCCCTTGTTTGTGCATATTTTTGCAGTATTTTCGGAGGAGCATTTGGAGCTTTACAGTGTTGTGGTTGCTCTTAGCTTATAAATTTAGCGAAGCCTGTTTTGCGAAGTTAAGAACATTTTATTTATTTTTTGTATTTGAGTACATTCTTGCGAGTTTTTCGTTCTATCGGGACGAATATATGTATTTTTTTATCACCGGTTAGGAGTGTACCTACTAAGCCAAAGGGGGACACTATACTCATCCTAAGAAACAACTTTCTCTATGGGACCAACTCTGAGTTCGAGCAGATGTTATTTTAATACAATTATACAGTTTCATTTTAAATTTCAATTTTTGTAATGTACAGAATGTATGAATAAATGAGTATGAGAAAACAACAGCTGTTTCATATTTTCGACGACTACTTTATGTTTCGAAAAGCAGATGTTTTTCTCGAATTCAGAGTTGGTCTTGAAATGAAATTCGTTTTTAATGACATGAATATTGACCCCTTTTCGGCTTACACCTCTTACCCAGCTTAACCTAACCAATAACTGTCGCTCCCAACGGAAGATCGACGAGGAATCGTAACGTCAGCACCAGCCGACCTAGCTGCAACCGATTTCAATACGCCAAGAAAACTTGCAAATCTTTTTAACCCCTGTTTTAGCCGAAATTAAATCAGTAAGTGACGTGTTAGATATATAGATCAATTATTTATTGCAGACACACATAAAATTAAATACAAGAGAAAAATTCTAACAATATATAGTGCTGCAAGTGGCGGCCTTATCGCTCAAAACCGATCTCTTACAGGCATCTTAGGATGGAGACAATTTGTGGGAAAATGATATGAAATAGGACGGGGTATACAAAAAATATATACTTAATTGTTCGTTTTTATCGTGTTCTTAGCAACGTTTGATGAAAATCGGTACAAAATGTCGCAATACATATTTTTCACAACTTCCCTAATATGGGTGTCAAATGAAAAGGCTTGACTTATAGAGTACTCAAACAAATAATACAATACACTATTATGGGTTCGTTTCAAATTCAAGATGGCCGCCATCACAAAATGGCGTAGTCGAGAATTTTTCATTTATTTCTAACTAGCTGACCCTGCAAACTTTTACCGTTATTAATGTTTGAACTTTTACAAACATTACAAAACATCAAGAATCAACTAAATCGGCTCAACCATTCTCGAGTTTTAGCGAGACAAACGAACAGCAATAGATTTTTAAATATTAGATGTCTATTATATGCATATTACTAAAAAAAAAGTTAAAATTGCCTAAAAATTATTATTTACGATATATTAAGGATTTAAGATAAACACAAGAACGGCCGATTGATCTGATCTAATAACTATTGCGCAAGGTTATGTATGACAATGGCAATAAATGATTTAAATCACATTATCAATCGTAATGTTATCTAAAAGTTATCAAGTGTTTGTGAAATAACGAATATAGGTACTTTTTGATACAGACATACATACCTAATATCTATGTACAGATACGGATACACCAAACTTTCATACTTTTCTTAAAGAAAACTCTTTAAGTATAAAAAAATACTTTTTACAAGTGATTGAAAGTGACTTCAAAAAACCCGACTGCAATAATTTTAAAAACCATGTATCTTAAGAAGCGAAATTCCAGGATACAGCTAGTATAATCTACGACCATTTGCAGGTGAAGACGAATCAATTCACACCACTCACATAAAAATACGACAAGCCTTTTAGGCTCCAGAGCATGCCAAAGACACACTTGAAAAACATAACCCTTCTTCTTTCACAGTAAAAAGTAACAAACAAATTCAACAAATCGGTAGAAACAGACAAGTAACATAACTGCAAAAATGATTCCGACGAATTAAAAACCTCTTATACATATTAAATACTATTATTTCATATTATACAGAACTTAAATAGTACAAAAAAAAAAAAATACTTAAACCTATAATTATTATACAAAAACATAAAAACTTAAAAAAACCAAACTTAATTTTTTTTATTTAGACAGGTAATTAACTGTGACGTAATTTTATGTATTTTGAATTAATAAAGGTCTTAAAGAAATTGATGTCCGTGTGGCAAAGTCCCAAGAACGGCTGGCTGGCTGAATTGCCGCAGAAATCCTTTGAGCAAGGAATGAGAAAAAACCTCTTCTTTGTTATTTGTTTAGTAAGTTAACATAATAGACCGAGCGCTTTAAAATTATATCTAGAAATATCAAAACGTCTATATACTGGCTTTTATTTTGGTCAGAAAAATAGCTTTGCCATTCAACGTGGCAGCATTCTGGGAACTTTCCCTTCTACTGGGGGTTTATTATAATATTAAGTACTTATGTCATACATTGACCTTCATTAGATCTAATTTACCTTTGAGTAGCAAAGATACTTGAGAGACTACGTCATTTTCATTTTTGCATACAATAAGCCTACTATGCTGGTAATAAATGCATGAGTCTATTCAGGATTATCGGCTAGGGGTATACTAAGCTGAAAGGGGATCACTACTCATCCTAAGGAACCATTTTTATCATATATTTCTATTTATATATTTGTCTCCATCCTAAGGTTGTCTGGAACAGATCGCTTTTTAGCGATAAGACCGCCACTTGTAACACTATATTATGTTGAATAATTTTTCTTGAATTAAATTTTTTATGTGTATAATTGATCTATCGATGTATATTAAATTATACTTTTCTAAGCTTCTACTATGGAACCAAATCTGAATTTGTGAATAAAATTAGTAAAAATCACGTTTGTTGTATGGATGTCCCCTCAAATATATTTTTACTAGCTGTGCCCCGCGGTTCCGCGGTTTCACCCGCGTAGTCCTACTAAAACTAAAACAAACTAAAACTAGTATCGAACTACTTTTATTGAAGTCAGTTAAAAAGTATCCCATGTCCTTCTCCTGGTTGTATTCTACCTAACCAACAATTTTCAGCCAAATCTGTTCAGCCTTTCTTGAGTTATAAATAGAGTTACTAACACGACTTAATTTCTTTTATAATACATAGATTATATTATATTTTATAGTTAGATTAATTGAAATAAAGGAAAACGATTTACAAAAGTCAGTTTATTCTCATTTTTTTTTTAAATTCTTAAAATTAGTAACAAAAATTATATAAAATGCTTTTTTCTACCGCAGACAAAAACAATATAATTTATTTACTTTTTTGCATGTTTATCTTAATAATAAGGATGCTTACACATTAGCCATTGATACATTAATATCGCAGAGCAATTATTATCGCGAAATTCATTGCAGGCAATTAGTTGCTCAAGATATCAAAAAAAAAATTAAATAAAAAATAACAATATATTAACTGTTAATTATAAGTTTTTTTGATGCTGTTCCGAAAAACAATCAAAAGAGATATCGATAGTTTGCTTATCGACATCTCTTTTGATTGTAGCAAAAAAAGCATAATAATTAAAATAATATTTTACCGTAAAAAAACCAATGTAAATTAAACTTTAAATACACGTAGGTATTTGATATTGATTATATTATATTTGATAATATAATTTAATTTAGGCAGAATTATTTATTGGACTTTTCGATTTTTGTTATCACAAAATCAGATAATGACACTGTGATTTTAAACATTTTATCACATTATAAAAAAATATCTGCACTTTAATAGGTTTAGTACATTTGTTTTTTACCTTCTACAAAGGAGGGGGTGCTTTATTCTTCTGCATTTTTTTTTTGTATAATATGTTCGTCGATATTTCCGTCAATTGGAAAAGAGAGTAAAACGAATAATTAAAAAAAAATTGAAAAGATTTAATTCAATACAAATTTGAATTTTGCTAAGAGACATTATTAGTAACGTAAGTTTTGCCGAATGGAATTCAATTTTCACTTTTTCAATGTAAGACTCGTATTTAATCTTCGCTGTTATATTATCATATAACACGTTTATATGATAATATAACAATTATCATAAGAACGTGTTTTAATTACTAAAGAGGCAAGCGATGATTTTGATCTATATTTTATTATTATATCTACGTACTACGTATCTTTCTTTATTATTAATCACACCAGTTCAATCGCCATTCACAACAATCATCAATTTATTTAAGACATATAATGTTCAATTCATTTCACCTTGAAATGTGTTAATACAAACGCTATTAAAAAAATCTTGTAGACTGGATATACAGAGTTATCAATTAGGGGTGTACTAAGCAAAAAGGCGGTCACTGTATTAATCCTAAGGAACAACTTTTACTATGGGAAAAAAACTCTGAATTCAAGTAACAAAATCTGCCGCTTCTTATATTTTGTCGACGACCGATAAATTTTTATTACAGAAAGCTAATATTTTTTCTTGAATTCACGGTTTGGTTCCATATTAATAGTTATTCCTCAGGATTGGTATATTGACTCACATTCGGCTAAGTACACCCCTATCGTATCGTGACTTAGCATTATGTTGAGCTAAGTTTGGGTTGCTTTTATTTTCTACTGCAAGTAAAATTTATTTTATTCTAAAAAGAGACAATTCTGAAGCAAAAGCATTTTATCGTAAGCATTTCAAATAACCATCAGGTACCAGCTAAACATAAATATATCAGTTAGTTACTAAGAATAACTAATAACTTTTAAATCTGTCTACTTCTTACAAGATCCACTCTTATGCTGACTTGCATGACATTGCACAATTCACAATTACGATAAACGTATGAGATATCTAAGTACGTAAGGAACTGATAATGGCCACGCAATTCTCACCTTAATCATTAAAAAAATACTGCTTACAGTAGCTTGAGACACAGAATTAATTTTAGTTATTAAATAACATCAAGCATTATTATAGCTTCTTCATACATTTTGTTCTAGCGGTTGTTTGTTTGGGAACACGTTTTAGTTCATAAAAAAATGTTTTATTCTTTAATTAGTTCATGAATATAATGTTTGCTTGAGGTGACAACACAGTGCAAGCAAAAAATTTGGAATTAAGGCTAACCCTTAGCTCTAGATTTATTCACTGGTGCAGATTCACCCTTAACACTGGTTTGAGTTAAATATTTAAGTAACTCAGCAAACTTTACATTAAGACTGCAAAAAATATATTAACTAACACTTTTGCAAATTATTTTCTGTTTTTTATATTAAAAGAACAAAGTTTTGCTAATAACGACAATGTTCTATTAACAAAACAAACGTTCCTATTTTGTACGAATAAATATTTAACTAATCCTTCTTTTTCTCCGCCTTAGGCGCGGGTAAGAACATAGCTATAGTCTTTTGCAATAATTCAGTGAAAATCATCGTGCCCAAAAACACTAAGAAAGTCCCGATCCAATGTCCTACAGTAAACGGATTCCTAAAGTACAATATTGAAAACAATAAAGACACAAACTTTCTCAAAGTGACAGTTAAAGTCACTGTTAAGGACGCACATTCAGTTGTCAATACATACACGGCACTGATGCAAAGACCTTGAGTCATCACGTAAAGAATCAGATATAAGACTTGCCTCGGAAATACAATACCCAAAAATTCGACCACAGGAGTTTCAGTGGCGATTTTAACATGGTTAATAAGATTGGGTGCAGTCGGCAGCCAAATCACTAAAGGTAGCAAATGCGTATAGTATAAAGCTTCCCAAGGATGTTTACCGTGTTTGGAGTATAACGATTCTTGGAATATGCCCATTCTTGCGGACACGAATAGAGCGAAGGTGAGTATAGCGATTCCTAGACACCACCAGAGCCAGTCGATGAACTTGAGTTTCTCTTCCTCCGCCGCGTCGGAGTGAGTCTCTCTGGGCGCTTTAACATCTCCGCTGGACTGGATGGTGCAGATCGCGATGCCCGCTGATATCATGAAGATGGCGAGATACTTGAGCGGAGGGTAGCGTTTCTTCAAAATCCACACTCCCATCGCCATGTTGGCCATTAGTGAGCCGGCGCGGAAGATCATGTGCAGTGGCATGGAGATGTTGAAGTCGAATGCATAGTTGTTGGCCACACTGCTCGTCCAGAAGAACCCAACCAGCAACAGGTACTGTTTGAACGGTATGTTGCGCTCGGCTGTTCCGAATTTACCAACAGTACAGAAACCAACCGTGGCAATGAAGAGAAATTGAAGAAATGTTGCTAGATTACCCGCTCCAGGGTCCTCTTTTACTACCAATTCAAGGAAAACAACATTGGAGCAGCAGCCAATGAAGACCATCGAAATGGCCAATGCCGCTTTTATGTTCATTTTGATTCTGAAACAATAAAATATGATAATCAGCTCCAAAATAATATTCCGATACCGGGAATCGAACCCGAGCCTCCTGGGTGAGAGCCAGGTATCCTAGCCACTAGACCATATCGGATGATGCTATCTGGTTCAAATTAATATAACGTACCGTGTATTCAATATTAATTTACCTAAAAAATTAAATTTATATTATAATATTAATTACGTGTCATTTTCTTATAATTACTTCAAATATAATACACGATGAAAAGATAACGAAACGATAAAAAATTAACACTGACATGCGCAAGGACGGACTAAATGAAAGGTTATTTGAGCACAAATATACAAAGCACGACACGAAAAATAAATCAAATTTAAGAATAAAAGTATAAAATACTTACGTTTAGTCGTCTATTTCCGTTAAAAACTCTTTAAACACGCAAAATATGTCATTATTTACTCCGGTTAAATCAACACGTTTGTCAAGCGGCCGTGGCGGCGCCAGTGTGTGTGAATCGTGTGTCAATGTGGTTGTGGCCGTGGCCTCGAACCGGCCGGCGCATGCGTGATGACGAATCCGTCGGTAAAGCAGAGACAGTCTACGATTGAACACAATTAATACAGATGGCGCTAGTATACGAGCGCAGTATAAACACGTCAAAATGATATTATCAAATCTTTCTTTATAACAGTTGTCTTTGTACAAGTCATAGAAAGTAGTAACCAAAAATAGAACCGATAATAATATTGAACTACATATTAAAATGTCTTTTTTACTATTATATAATTTGTAGTAATAACAGTATTGTACATATTATTTTCTTAACCCAAATGAAAATTTGTATCGTAGGTACTTAGTTAAAACTAAACATTTATTTATCTGCGCTGCATCCACTTCTTCACGGAGGCATTTTTCGTTACAAGAATAAACTGCTACCTATTTAAAATAACAATTTTGTGTATTAATATACTATGTAAAGATGTATGTAGAGACCAAAGCTGGGGATGGAGTGGCGATAAAAATGGATTTATCGGGGTTCCATTACCATAACAATAAGTTGGCTCGACTTTGCCTGACTAGCTAAATTGGTTCCGGATAGGTCGCGTCGGGAAAATTGGAAAAAATAATCTGTATTAATATCCTTCAGATAACTATATTTATGTCTAGTTTAGTGGCATTTTTATGAACTTTAACGAACAACATTAAGTAAGCAACTAAATGAATGAAGATATAAGATATTTTATTATTAAATTATTAATATTTAATGATTCCTTGTTATAAAAGATGTAGGTAAGTAAGACTCCTAAGTCAATGTCAATAATTACCTTTTTTTTTTTTTAAGTGACTACATACTTCCGCAAAGCTACAGTCAAAGCAGAAATCACCTCAATTTTTGAAGTCAGAGTCTAAAACCAGTTAGAGCAAGTGTTCAGAAATCCACCCCCCAAGTTATTCGTACGACAAAACGGTGTTCAGCGTGAATTTATATCGTCTTATGAGTAACGAAACCACCTCCATACGGAACGTGACCCGCCTCGCAACCAACCCTGTCTTTCTGGGTTTGTTAAATGGCTATAAGATTGGATGAACCTTTCCCTGGTCTTTTGTAATTTCATAAATACGCTAAGCTACCTAATTAACTATACCTACTTAACCTACCTAATCATAATTTAAGTATTTAAACAATGTAGCATGACGGCTGTTTTTCCCATTTTTTATGGTGTCATATGCGAGGGTAACGCTACAAGAGCCCAAGTCCCAGCGTCCGCGTTCCTCCGGCAATCGGCAATGGGTTGCAAGAGCCAACACACCCACTCGCGAACAATCGTTATTCCTAGTTCTAGTGCAATTAGTTTTAACCTAGTTCTAGTGCTACCTGTTCTGTAATTATTTTGTTCACAAGTACTACTTTATCGTACATCGAAACTTTTTATTTTCTAACGACCCTGAGTGGTGTATCTATCTATACCTAAACAGTATTATATATGCCAGTAAAGAGTATAAACGTTAGAATAGGAAGGAACTTTAATTTTAATAACGTGTAGACTATCTTAACCACACGGGGCGACTTGAATCAATAGACAAACAACTCGTTTCTCAGTTAATATTTAGTCTATATAGCGGGATAGAATCCGTAATGAGGATATTCGCCGAAGAACTGGACTTGCCGACATAGATCGTAGAATTCGCAAGCTAAAGTGGCAATGGGCTGGCTACATCGCTCGAAGAACCGATAACCGATGGTATGCTGTCTTGACCACCAAGACACTGATGACATCATTCAGATGTGAAGTCAAGTGTCTCTCTCTCCGGCAGTTTAGTCTGCAGTCCAGGAAGGCTCCAGATTGACGAACAAAAATTTGTTGACCAATTATGTCCATTTTGTTACACAAATCCTACTTCCTACTAATATTATAAACGCGAAAGTTTAAAAGAATGTGTGGATGTATGGATGAGTAGACGTATGTTTGTTACCCTTTCACGCAAAAACTATTAAAATGATTTAGATGAAATTAGTTATGAAGATAGCTTAGATCGTGGCTACTTTTAATTCTGCATCAACGCGGGTAACACCGTAGGGCGCAGCTAGTAGAATACGATATCAACCGCTTCGGGCGTTTAACCGTTTAGAGAACGTTTAGAGAGAGTTTTTATTTAGAAAACTAACGCGTGTTTTATTCATATTGTTTATTCTTTGTTTGTTAAGTGCGAGACGTGTCATTTTTAAGGACACGAACGACTCATTTCATCCCTGATGAAGTTCACCGAATGTGAACGAAACTATAGTTGGACCTTCCCAGCAATCAGGCACACATGAAAACCCATCTTATTACACAAATTCATTGTGATCAGCGTATTTTTAGTCATAAAAAAATATCTCGTCGATGTATGGAGTACATATTTTTTAGCGTTGCTATTTATACTATACCCTTTTTAAAATAAAACTATTTGTCCATGACGTGATCGGCTGTTTACTGTTATCTACGTGACACGTAGCGTGCGCTTATCTACGTACTATCGTCACGCTGACCTGTGTCAGCTATAATAAGTTATTAAATATTTAACCACAGACGCAAAAACTACGGGGTGTTTTTTGTTATGGCTAACTAGCTTTTACCCGCGGCATACACTTTTGCCGTTATATTATTTTGAAAATTCGATAAGATTAGAAAGAACGTATTTCTGTAGCATAAATCTGAAACGACCAACATAACACCTGAAATGCACAGTATTAAGACGTTTGCTGTATAACGGTGTATGTGATCTCGAGGTTTGTTTGATGCAGGTATAGATCCCGCAGTATTTTTTTTTATCAAAAGGCTTGCGCTTGACTACAAGTCGCCTGATGTAAAGCGACGATAAGGCCTAGGATGTGGCACGCTAGGCTAGAAGAAAGCGATTTATTCGCAAATTGAAGAGACCGAGATTATTTTTATCGGGAAATAGAGTACTCGGTAATGAATTCCACAACCTGGCAGTTCGCATAGTAAAAGTCGACGCAAAGCGTTTAGTGTGAGTCCGTGGAATTTCTACCATATAGCGGGGTGTTACAAGTTTTAAGTGTCTGGGTGCGTGTATGAAACGATTATGATATTGTTTTTATTTGAAAGTTGATTCAGTCGGGTGTGTTGGTATTCTTGATGAAAATCGTTACGAAATGTATTCCGTCACAAATGGCGGAATACATCTCGGGTTGATTTTCATATATATTATTTTAAAATAGCTTTAATATGGATATCAAATTAAAAGCCTTGATTAGTAGAATAAGTATAAATAGAATACGAAATATTTTAAATTCAATTCAATTTCAAAAATGGCGCTGTCGGGATATTTTTTTCAATATTTAGTTTTATTTGTGATATCACACTTTCGCATAGCGTACTACTGCTGAACACTGGTCACTTCATATGAGAGAGGTGTAGGCCATGGTCTACTACGCTGCACAAATGTTATGAGTCTACTGTGGTTCTCGACTTTTATTTTAGATAGGACTGCGGTATTGGTCGATATAAAGAAGAAGTGGATTCCGATCCAAATCCAAAGCTCACTACGTTTCCAATTGACCAGGAACTGTTAAAGTTTCTCGACTCGACTAGGCATTTTAACCTCCGAGTCAGGGGTGGGCAAAGGTCGTCCACTCGAGGTCAGGGAAGCCTAAAGTTCGCTTTTCGGCTCGCATTAGAATCTGTTTCCCGACACAGCTTTAAAAGCTCAAAGTCTTAGGTCTGTTGTTTTGATAAATGTTTCCGTAGAAACATGGAACAAAATGTAACAAATTAAACTGTGTACCTAATAAAATGTGTGTAGTTTTCATTAAACCTTAGTTTTTGTGTGAGATTTATTTGTTCGTTATTAATTTGTGAAATTGTCTAATTGTATTTTTTTGGTATAATATTAATCCCAGCAGTTTTCGGTAAAAGTATTTTTTCAACTTCAATATATTAGGCAAGTTCTTAGAAATTTTAGTGTATATTTAATTTACAGACTAATTTAACTACTTAACTGATTTCTAAAAAAAATATACGATATCAATTATAAATCCCATATATACTTTTACAAAAAGTAGTAAAGAAATAAAGAAAGAAATTTATTTTTACCAAAAATAACAAGTTGTAGTAGTAACTGAGACTTCATAATCAAAAGATAAGATAAATAGGTTTTTATTTCTTATTTACAAAAAGGTGTTGGATACATACGGAGTAAATTAGGTAAACAATAAACATAATATTAAGTACCTTAGCGAATGCCTGTACCCCACACTAGGTCTCCTGGGAGCCTGTGTTGTGAGCCAACAGAAAAAACCTCCCTCTGGTTTAATACATCCTTTTTGAACTTAATCTAACACAATATTTTACTCTAGAAAATAAACAAAACAACAGCAAAGCATCTGATTTCTTTCTGCTGAGCTGACAGTTGATTTCACAGATAGTCTATGATACGTATAATATAATAAATAGAGAATTAGTGTGTAATTTGACTAGTATGGGGAAAATATGTACTGAGTTATTTTAAGATAGAGAGAGAGAGAGAGGAGTAGGAAATAGTTGGTTATAAGGAGATTAGTATATGGTTAATAATGGTATCAGGGTGTGTTGTATGTTTGTGTGTCTGTGTATGTGTAGTGTGTGGTGTGCTATGTACTAACACAAACCGGCTGCTATTTAGCAAAACAAAAAATAAGAAGAAATATCGACTGTTTCATACATTTTGTCGACGAACAATTTATTACGTCGATTAACGATTTTTTTCTCGAAGTCAGAGTTGTCGCATAGTCAAAGTTGTTCCTTAGGATGAGTATATAGACCCTCTTTCGGCTCACACACCCCAAGCAGTTATATATGTTATACATAGGCCAAGGTCCTCAAAAGAAGAGGCGGAATTTCAAGACCTGTGGTAGGTCTTGAATAACGTATATGAGAGCACCTGTTTCATACAAAATTTAACTAATCACATAATATCCTCCTCAGAGGCGGCTCATGCAAATTTATGCTAAACTTGACATCAGCCAAACAATTTTCCTAATGAAAAATGTATCAGTAGGGATCAAAAGCCTGGGGTGCTATTCTTGTGATTTTCTAATAACCATTTACGTCGGCTTGTTTTTTGATTCGATAGATAACACGTGGTTAAATGTAACTGCAAGAGTTTTTGACCCACGTATCTTACTTAACACGTGAAATCGCGTTATGCAGCTAGCTATAGCCTATGACCATCTGCAGGTGAAAACGAATCTATTGACACCACTCACATAAAAATATGACAAGCCGTTTAGGCTTGCCAAATAAATACACAAACGTACATACACTTTAAAAAAACCCTCCTTTTTGCAGTTGGGTAAAAATATTCTACGACCCAGGGCCTTCCTTGCTTGATAGCCTAGAATTTATTTCGCAATTTTTTTGCTAAGATTAAACTTTGGTCTGTATAATATTTTTTGTTTACTAACCCAGCTAGCGAAACGTGTATGTTTTGAATCTTGCAATTTTTCTTTTGTGTGTTAAATTATATATTATTATTAATTAGTCGCTGCGCTCGTGATTCAATTTTAGAAACCTTCGCTTACTCAGTCAATTAAGCACGCGGTTAAAAAGTAAATTTGCACTCTTGTATAGTAAATATCGATATTTTTTAGTACTTAATGTTTTATCTGTCTAGAGTACCTAAGGAGGCTATCAATTGATCAAGAACAAGATGTTTTCTTTTTTATGTCTCAAAATCGGTATGCTCTACGGATTTCAGATGTATCAGTTGACTTATTATGCGTAAATATTGTGATATTGGTATGATTTAGTATCGTCAACCTCCAGAATAGCTCCCACTAATCTTGAACATAATGAATTTGCAGTAGCTCAAGTAATTTGCACCTTTTGAATATTAAATACAGATTTAATTTTGGGGAGATAAGACTTCTGTCAGTACTTCAAAGAACGTAGATTCCAGTGAGTAGAATGAATTTAAATAAGATTTGACAACTAAACAAGCAATACTTCAAAAATGTGGTAAGTTACTTCAATTTGGTAAGCAAATTATTCAATCATTTAGATGTCTGAAAGAAAACTAATGACCATTTTCAATATATGTAGATAATTTCACCTTCCTGGGAAGGAGAAATTATTCCTTCCTTCTTTATAAACAAAAAAAAATTGCCAAATTGTTCTGACGACTAAATAAACTTTTTGAATCAATTTTGACATTATTGACCAATATTATATTATTTATTCATTTAAAAACAAAGAAGTATCATTAAAATATCGCACCGTGTATATATAAATAATCTCTGTACTTCATTACGTATAACGTCATTTATATGTACGAGTCATTATTTTTTTTTTAAAGTTCTATGACGCGTTTCAGTATACGCTTCCGTTAAAGTTTGTTCATAATATCTCCGAACACTCTTCATAAGAAAAAAAATATGCGATGAAAAGTAATATCAAAAACAACAGACACTCTTTCACGACAAGGCGCTACGCAGCAGTTAAGAGGCAGCCCACTAGATCAACGTTCCGGAAACGATAATCCCCAGACTGAATATAACGTAGGACACGAAATGCAGAATAAGTAAGGTTCCGTAGCATTATGTCTAAATTTATTGGTAGTCATGTTTTTTTCTTATTTTAAAATAACGGACAAGTGCCTTTATTAATAAAACCAAGTGAACAGCAGTAAAAAATAGCAGATGGATTACTTATAGTTCTGATGAGTTTTAGCAAAATAAGATGAGCTACCGGTCCACGCGGCCCGAAATTCTCAAATTGTGCAGTGATAGACCCCAAGCGGACGTCTGCTTAAAGTAGTTCAAGCCTTAATACGTTAAAGAGCCACCAGCGATTGATATGATTTTATTTACAAAGAAACCATAGGATATCTATTATAGAAGCGATGTTTTGGAATTTATATCTATATATAAATTTCAAAACATCGCTTCTCCTAACCTAGACGTGCCTTGCCAATACACCCGTACCATGTCCTACATTGCATTCGTCCTGGTAGTAATTCCCGACCCCTCGCCTCGCCCTGCCAAATGTTTAGTTCTCCGCTGCGTCTGTATGGGCCATTATTTTTTATTACGTAATCGCCTGACGACAACGAGATAAGAGTTCGCGTATTCGATGCAAAGAACAAAATGCGGATGGCTATCTTAATTCTTAAGCTATGTGACGACACAAAGGGATTCTTAATTTGAAATTGGTATTATCATCAAATCGTTTAATACGGGATGAGTTTCGTTTAAATTTAATAGCAGATTTAACGATACGTTATAATAACGGCAACGTTCTAAGACTTCGTTCATTACCAGATACTTTGAAAATCTATATCGTATTAAAAAGATATGCAACTCAATAAGCACAGAAAACGAGAGCACAAAAAATATGTGCTGAGTCGAACTCGTCAATAAATGAAATATAATATGTAACTTAAAAGCGTTACGTAAGTATATTATTTTCATTGACCTGATGAGGGTATCATTGAGCTTGTTGTAAAAGTACCTACATTTTAAAGAAAAATTTAAGTCAAATCGGTTCATCGGGTCTTAAGTAATTATGAAAAATTATAAAATTAAGTATATTATTTTCATTAATATTATTCATTTATATTGAGTTGGATGTCATATTAAAAACATAGCATTTTACCAGCTTCCATACAAAAATTCCATACAAACCTTTCATATTTTATTCGCATATCAAATAGATTTTCAAACAAAGTACTAACTTTCACAACATCATAATTTGTTGTAATGTTAACGACTCTCAAAGGATGTAACATAATTACCAACAAACTCGACCCAAGTAATATGATCAACCGTATTAAAACGTTCATAAAACTCAAACAGGATAATTTCAAAAGCTAATACGCGAGAAAACTGAAATCTCTGAAAAGGTTTCATCGCACCAAAAAGGCTGAATATAATCCTATTCATAAACCGAAAAGTTGTGTTCGAAATTCAAAAGAGGACCCCGCGTTGTGTCAACAGCCTTTCGACGGAAATAGATACACGGGGAACGTAATAAATCAAACTAATCCAAAGCGCATTATTAAAGTGTCTCACTGATAAAAACAAACATTAGTAACCATTCTAATATTAACTCTAATTCAAGAAAGATATAGCACAAAATCCCATGGCACGCGTTATACATACAGTTGAAATGACCAAATATTTTTCTTGTCCTTCTAGTCGGCTTGAAAAAATGGGTCGCGTTTTTTCATTATTGTATGTAGAAAAAGCGACGTTGTTTTCAGAATGGTAGAGTCGATAATGGATCGGAATTAATTGGTAATCGTAGTGATAGAACCGTTTTCATTGAATAATAGACGTGGCCTTGTAATCGGTTCGCTTTTCGTTAATTTGTTTGGTGATTCGGAAACGAATACGAAACTTTTGAAAATGGAATTGTGCTAGCTGACTGGGAAAGTTTTGACACTGCACTTTTTCTTTTGGTTTTTGGCTTCGCACGGCGAGAAGTTGTATCCAATATGGATTTTTCTCTGTTATTAAGTTGTATCGTGTGTGAGGCGAGCATCATAAGGTTGTTAGACGCGTCGAGCCGGAATAATTGAATTATCGACATGGTTAGACGCAATATAAGGCTAACACAGTATCTAAGTTAAGATAGTTTTTTTTTTCTTGATTATGGCTTTACACATTTGTGTATTATTAGCCAGTGTCATGTTCTTCGTCTTGTGTTCTGATGTTTATTTTTTCTGTCTGTTTTCTTCTTTTCTTTAACTTCTTGGTATTAGTACATTATATCGAAGTCAAAAGTTGTTTATGGGAAGATTTGTTAATTTTTTGTTAAAACGGGGAAACGCATATATTTGCAATAAGGAAACCGGATGACGGAAAAAAGGATGTGGTCAGAGGAGTGGGTTGTGAAAGGAGAAAAAAGAAAAAAATATATATGCTAAGGTATTATATATAGATACAGAATTATTTACAAGTAAGGATGGTATGTTGGTTGGAAGAGGGACATTAAGATTGATTAAATCAGTGTATAGAGAGGTATGATCTAATAAGGGACAGTTGAAGAAGATGTGATTTTCATCACCAACTTCCCCGCATTCACATAAGTTATCATCAATAATGCGAAGCCGGGCAAGGTGTGCTGGACTGCACATATGTCCCAGTCTCATACGTATAAGTACTGATGTTGCTCTTTTACTAAGTTTTAATTGGAAGAACCAAGGTTTCATTGGAATAATAGGTTGAATTGAGTAGTAATGTTTTCCTTTTGATTGGGAACTACTTATACAAACTTCACTCCAAGATTGCTTGAGGCATAGTTTAGTAAGGGCAATAAGATCTTGAGCAAAGTTTTTGTAAGGGTACATGTCTCCGCACTCAATCGCTTCATTTGCTAAAAGGTCAGCCATTTCATTGCCCCCAATACCACTATGACTCGGGACCCAGGCAAATGAAATGGATAATTTCCTGTTCTCTAATTATCAGCGTTACAGTTGAGCAAGCATTTTTTTTAAAATGGAAATTTAACTAAAGATTGCAGAGCACTCTTTGAATCTGAGAATATCACAGTCTTAGGTAATTTTAGAAGGAAAGCATACTCAAGCGCTTTATATAAACCATAACATTCTGCTGTAAATATAGAAGTTTCTGGAGGGAATTTGATTTTTTGTGCTATCTTGTACTGTGAATGAAAAACTCCAACACCAACACAGTTATGTGTTGAATGTTTGGAAGCATCACAGAAAATTTGATGCCAGCCCTTCCATTCTTCATCAAGCAAAGCGTTGAAGTAGATGTCTGCATTAGGAACGTGTTTAATTATGCCAGTGTTGAGATGAACATCAGGAGAAATTATAAGAGCTTCAAAATCTGTTTCATAAAGAGGAACTTTAGATGAACTATGAGTAGGGGCAGAAATTGTTTTGAGTGATCTGTAACTGATAACTAAATGGGGCAACTTCTTGTGAATCCAATATTGAGATGAATCAACCAGTTCTGAGAGATGTCGAATTTTGGAAAATAAAGTAAATGAGTAACCTGATAACTGCAAAATTCGATAAAAGAACCTATCAGCTAAATACTGGCGACGAAGTTGTAATGGTGGTTCAGTACATTCTACTTGTAAAGCATTAATTGGGCTAGATTTCATGTCACCAGTTACTAACCGTAGAGCTTTTGCTTGAATTGCATCTAATTTCTGAAGCTCTGTTACGTTACAAGGCTCCAACAAGAAGGTCCCATAGTCCAGGACGCTTCTAATTAGTGCATTATATACTAACTTCAGTGACAAGGGGTGGGCTCCCCACCAGATACCTGCGAGACATCTGATAATATTAAGAGACCGTTCACATTTTCCTGTTATACATTGACAATGAGATTTTCCAGATAATTTAGAATCGATAATTAATCCCAAGAATTTAATATCAGATTTAACAGGGATAGGTTTTTCATTATACTTAACAATAACGGGAGGGGGCAAACGCATTCTGGAAAATAATACAGCACAACTTGGACACAGACAGTTCTAGTCCATTTTTGTTAAGCCATATTTTAAGCAAATACAATGCGTTTGTCAAGGAAGAGCAGGCTTTATCAATTATCTTATTTGCACTATATATAACAACATCAGCAGCGTACTGCAAAATGTTTGCAGTACCTGCTAATGAGATCTCCAGATCGTAAGTATAGACGTTATAAAGTATAGGGCTTAAAACAGACCCTTGGGGAAGTCCTTTCCATAAAGCCGTCTAATTTTATCAAACGCCCTGACAAAAAAATTATAATAAAGCGCGTAAGGTTTTCTGGGACTTCTAACATGTGTAACTTTTTTTTTAATATTGTTAGACATACGTTATCATAAGCTGATTTTATATCTAAAAAAGTAGCTAATACTGATTTATCCTGGGAAAATGCTAAGCGAATGTCTGATATTAATGAACCAATATTGTCCAACGTACTTCTTTCTCCCTTTTCGAAAACCAAATTGTGAATTCGCAAGGAAATCCTTATTTTCTAAGTACCATTCCAACCTGTTTTTTACTAAGTGTTCTGTTATGTCACCTGTCAAGAAAACTGAATTGAACTGAATTGTTATATATACAAATATAGCTAGTTTAAATCTACACATATAGTCAAATGCAAACATTTCAAGGCCCCAAGGGAAGTCTTTTCCCGGATCTGTAACTATAAACCATGAATAACGGAATCATCATCATCATCAGCCAGAAGACTAACACTGCTGAACATAGGCCTCCCCCTTAGAACTCCATTCCGAACGGTAAGCTGCCACTATTATCCCCTGGTTACTTGTGACTCTTACTATGACGTCGGTCCACCTAGTGTAAGACCTACCTACGCTGCGTCTTCCAGTACACGGTTGCCACTCAAGAACCGATCGGGACGGTTATCGGTAACGCGAATAATAAGACCATATTATTTTCTTTCTCCTCTAATCTACTAATTTTTTAGCACTATCCCTTTCTCTCTGTATTCAAGTAAGTATTCTCAATCTTTCTAAACCATATCAAATCTTTTTAAAGTCATCATTAAAGATGTTTGATTCGAGAATCAGTATTTAAAATATTTAGTGCGTAAAATTCCTACTAGATGTTGTATACAATAATTGTACTCAGCGAAAAAAATATCACATATCTTTGCTACTGATCTTATATATCTTATATACGTCGACACAGTGAAATATCAAAGGAAAATATGCTTTAAGGTAATAAAATGTCCACAAGATCGCTGCACAAATCGATTAAAGTACTTTAACTAAAAACACTATTACAGGTTATAGCGTTTCATTATGACATCCCTAAAAATATCAAATACTTAAGAAGCCTCTCTTGTGTTATTTATCTTTGAGTTATTTGATAAATGACACAATATTTGTATTGTAGAGTAAAAAGATCTATTGAGAAAAAATTTTTCTATTCATCAAATAAAAACATTTCACAACATTTCATGGAGCCCAATTGGCTAAATTTAGGCATAAAAGAGGTGAAAACAGGAGCAAGCAATGGCGCTGATATTTGACAGTTCACCGCTTCAAAGTGAAACCAAGTTTGCTAGCTCTTCGTGTGGCAGTCTATATTTCTACGTAACACTGGCAGAAAAGTTGAAACAAATGAACAAGAGTTGGAATTGAAGTTGCTAGCCCACGTTTTCACACCTTTAATGCCTAACTCTAGCTGACAAGAGGGCAGTTTTCAGGTCTCAGGTTTGAGAATATTTATTTCTCATAAGATTACATAAAATCACTTGTAGCTTGTAAATTAAACCTATGTAACCGTACTATGGTAAATTTATAAACATTTTTAGCTAAGTTTTCTGATTCAAGCTTTTCTATAATTATTGAATCTGCTCTCACAGAGACTAATACCAAAATAACTCAGCCACGCCGCTTCTAATATGCAGCAAGGCTCACAAAAGCGGTACCGAACGCGCTTTGTACCATTGTAGTGGCATTCCGTAATATTCCCGTTATTATTGCTTTGACAACGGTATTTTGCAATTATACCGGTTATTATTGTCCTATGTGTGATCTCTATTCATTAGGGAAGGCGTTCTATTTTGATATTGTGATTGGTCGAAGCAAGTTCTGACACTACTACGTTTACTATCTTTTGTAGAGTGCTTTTACTGATAGTTTTGATGATACATGAAAATAAAAGTAGTTTAATACCGGATATATCGCGTATTATTAACCCTGTAACCACCTTAACCACCCTAACCACGTTATGTCAGTTTTTATAAGTTTAAACATTATCCTCATCGGTATTATAAAAGTGCATATATTGGTTCGTTTGTTTGTCTTTTTGTCAGCAACTGAGAGACGGATCGGATTGGCTTTGCACAGTGATAATTCCAAGTTTGGAGAGTGTTATAGGCTACTTTTATTCCGGGTAAACAAACATATGGGCGGAAGGGCCGAGGGCTCCGCCCACGTTTTGTTGATAGTATGATATAATATCTGGTTAAACTATAGTCAACTGTTAATTATTTCCAGTTTTACATAATTGTACCTGAAAAACTACACTATATATCTTCGTTCTATCCTCGGAATGGATTTTTTAGGATTTTTACAGAGTTGTAAAGCTCTTGGGCTCTATTAGTGCACAAATTTATCGAGCTTATATAAAAGGAAGTTTGATCGAAGTTATAGCAAGTATAGTCGGAGCGCGTGCTACGAGGAATCAGGGGGTGAGACAGCGGGCGCGTGTGCACCGCTCCCGACCGTCGCTCCTTACCCCGCACACTCCGAGTACCAGTGTAAGACCTTGACGCGAGAGTACGCTAATCAAGTGTCATTGCTAGGTCCGCTAGAGTTGGCTTATCGAGTCTCGTTTGTTTTTATAAGCTTGTTATGTATCTATCGAATCTGTGAATGAATGTAAATTTGGCCTCTATCTAAACGTTTCGTTTCGATGTACACTAACTCATATTAGAACTGATGATATTGCAACAATTAAATAGTTTTTATCCATACAAAGATATTTAAGATATCTTTCATATCCTTTTCTTTTTTATAGTTTGGTTATCTACAAAGCGTGTTTTTTTGGAGCTCGCGCACGATTAAAGCTGTGTTTTCGAGATTAATGTAACAGGTACCTCACACTTAAGTGTACTTTTTAATATTTTTTTATATTATTAAGGTGGAGGGTGAAATTTCGCACATGTGTACTTCTGATTGACCAGTCATAGGTCGTGGCTTGATGAGTAAACTGCCACGCACCACCAAATTAAAAACACTTCCACCGGCGTGCTCGTGACTTCTGCACTCCACCACGTTGACGGCTTATGCGCACTTTTCAGTATGTTGAAGTAATTTAGCAGTGTCTTCTAGATTATTGCAACAAGTAGAAGTTACTCACTCGCATCGAGCGGAGCGCGCGTGGTACGCTCCCGCGGCGTACGTGTGCCGTCCGTACCCCGCCAGGGTGACGGCATCTGCGCACTCCATTACTATAACCGCGTTCTCTAGATTATTGCAACAGGTAGTAGTTACTCACTCGCATTGAGCGGCACGGCGTTGGAGCGCGCGTGGTACGCTCCCGCGGCGTACGCGTGCCGTCCGTACCCCGCCACGGTGACGGCTTATGCGCACTCCATTGTATGCGCTATACGGACTGCTGATGACTGGAACAATCAACGAAATACATTTTAAAATTAAATAAACAAACAAGTAAAATACAGTCAGGCATAATTTCATTACATCTCAAAAGTTTAATTATTATAATTTTGAATCATTTTAGGAATATGTTTAATGCCTAATCTTATGAATTCCTTTTTTTTCGGATTCGTTTTATGAACCAATTTTGTATGGTCACTACCACAAAATGATGGATTAAATATATTGTTATACCTCCCTTTATATTATAAATTTCAAATCTAAGACGGTTGCCACCACAAACCGGCAACGTCGAGGTCATATACTTTTTTAAATTTTACTCCTTCATAAAATGGATTTCTTAAAATGTATGAATGTCTAAACCAAAAAGTGAGTAAGTTCTGACTGACTGTTAGAAGTTTGGGTTCTACGTTGATTTGCTAGAAATCAACGTAGAACCTAAACTTCTGAGCATAGAGACATAAGTGCAGGTGTACAAAGGAAGGATTCATGGAAATTCGACCCTTGAAGCAGTCAAATGGGAGTTCAAAGTTACTCGTAGTAACTTCTTTGTAATCAATTTAACTTCACTTCCAACGCCCCGGGATAGTTATTTGTATTACAAATGTAAATTTGTATTATAGTTCAAAATAACTTATCTATTATAGACATATTGAACCAACATAACAGACAAATTTTAACCAGATAATATGATATTCAGCGAGTAGGTACATACTACAACTTGGATCACAACTTGAGGTATTGTCTAACACTTTAGAAACGCATGCCAAGACTGTCTACAGAAATCTGTCTCAACGGAAAATTTATCGCGACAACTGAACCGAAAATACAGATTCAAATGTGAGTTGAGGCCACTATGGTGATGAAGAACGTTACGTTCATCAAAATCAATGGTTTTTGTATATATTTTTTTATTAATTGAGTGTATTGATTGTTTAAAACAGATAAAAGCTAATGATTGTAACATTGTTGCAAACTTACGTTAAAAAATATATTTTAGGCATACTAGTATACGATTTTAGAATAATTACATAATTTTGTATATATACGACTATATTACATAAATTTTACAATTATGCAATAGCTAAGCTAATACATCTATATGTATGTAGTGTATATTTGATAACTACAAGCTTAATGAAGGCAACAAATCTAAAAAATTAATTCACATGCATTATAGCCGTCAACGGTAAATAGGTTTTTTTTTAAAAAGCTATCAATACACTTATTTCTAATAAAAGAGATAATTGAACTTAACCAATAAGAACATCTACTTGTACTTAAATACCACAGCTTATTCCACCAATCCGAAAAGTAAACGTTCAACTAATAAAGAAAGTAGAAATACGAAGTCTACGTGTTAGTAACGCGGTGGAAAAGTTAACTCAGCAAATAAGCAGAGCCATCTGGCGGGTATAGCTCTCATCAAACAGCGTAGTTTCATAGCGGCCTCGTAGCTTCGTATTAGGCTCGTAGCTCCGTAGGCCTCTACGAGACTAGCGGCCTACGCTGACGCTACGAGAACAGACATTTCCATGTGTAATGTTAGAAAAATAAGCGAGAAATATAACAGAACTTTGAGTATAATCAAATGTCAAGCTTTTTTGTATAGCTTCTATTAAATACATCTTTGTATTGGTTATTTTTGTCTATGAGTAATATAACGTTGAAGTGCTCAACAATTTTTCAGTATATTTAGTATGTAATTACTAATTTTATTTTAGTATTACTTGGTACGCTCCGCTATTTTACTCGTGGGCATTTGATTATTCCACAGGAACCCTGTATTTAGCGGGATAAAAATATGTGTATGTGTTAATGCAACATAAACTACTATGATCTGGTGCAAACTTTCATCCAAATCCATTCATCTGCTTGAGCAAGAAGCAGTAACAAACAAACACACACACATACAGACTTTCGCCTTTTTAATATTACTGTGAAGTGAGATTTACTAACAAAATTAATATTACCCCTTAAAATTATTTCACCGCACACATCTTCCGAAGGCAAAAACGGCACTTTGAAATTTTTAGTTTTAAACAAAAATATATAAGTTTAAAATAGATATTGTTACATACCAAACAATTACTAAAACCTGTTTAATACTGTGTCTCGACTTGTTGTCAGTAACAAAAGATAGTGATCAACGCCTTGAAAACTATATTTTACGACATATATTGATAATAATTATTATCTTATCATTATAAATATTATTAAAATAAAAATCAGCGGACGTTCTATTTTTCTTATCGCAACAAATTTGGCCGCCAAATCAAATACAGCAAACAAAGTAATTAAAGGCAAGGTTATTTCCAAAACTATTTAAACAAAAAGTCTAAAAATGTATAAAAGTCTTATTATCTAAGATTTTAGTAACTATTTGAAGATGCTGTTGTTTTATTTTTGAACAACTTCAAAAAGCAAAAGGCTGACAATCCATCGAAATCTTGATTGCATGCGCGGCTACGTCACTGACCCTACTCGGACTTATCCCACGATGAGTTCACCAAGTATTTGAATCAATCAACTGATTCCGCGGGAAGAATCGACTTAGTGTTATTTGAATCAGTCAACTGATAACGCGGAATGAATTCACTTAGTGCATATTTGAAACGGTCAGCTGATCCCGCGTGATAAATCGACTCAGTGCATATTTGAATCAGTCAGCTGATCCCGTGGGATGAATCGATTTAGTGCATATTTTAATCGGTCAACTGACCCCGCTGTTAAATATTAGGTCCTTACATATGAAATTGGCGTTTTGTCGTACTGGCCACTTTTATCTCAAATATCTCTTCTTTGGTTAGGAATTCCAATTTCAAATTTATACAGCTTTAGTTCTTTGATTTATAAATCAAACTTCTAAAATGATATTGATAAAATTTAAATGTAATCATTTGAGAGTTAAAAAGAATATTTAAATCGGTCCAGTCGTATCCGTAAAATCAAAATTTGTTACATTAAAAAAACACCGGATATGTTTTTTTTAAATTTTCACCTCGTTTTTTGTGAAATCGGTCAAAAACCAACGAAATAATAATAATATGAGACAACATCCACACAAAGGTCTTCAGATCCGATACTAGGCAAAGTTTAACTCTTTCTACATGAAAACTCTTCATCTTCTTCTTTTCTCTTTTCTTTGCCTAAATGTGAAACTCTTTATTTTTGAAGTAATTTAAAAAATCTCGAGTAATACGAGTATTTTTGCTAACGCTACCACCAATATTCCAGAAAGGCGGCAAGTTTCCGTTGCGGTGTACAGAGCACAATAAAATGCATATTAGATAAGCGTGTTTTGTTGCCACTACGTGATTGGCTGACGGTACGTGAATACTACCAAACACTGGACCGGGACGTAGCTAGGGATTAACAGGGCCTGTTTTAATTAAAAAACAAATAACACTAATTTGATGTATAATTCAGATATTTTAGGTACAAAATAATTAAATAAATAAATAACATGGATTTTGTAGCCTTGATGGTCCAATGGTTAATGGGGTCGACTGCCGTGCAAAAGGTACGATTCGATCCCACGAAACAAGCAAAAAGAGCCTGAGCTACCGGTGATGGAAAACATCGTGAAGAAACCATAGCATGGTGGTAGGGCGTATCCTATCGCTCGCCTGGCTAGCTACAACACCCAAGTTGTAAAATCTGTCGCCAAGCACCTAAAGGTGTGTTCCGGCAGCCTTCCTTGAGGGCTAGTATCGCTTACTTTCGTGGTCGTGCGAACTTGTGGTCAAATGCCTAGCTGTGTAGAATAAAAAATACCTCGTAACATTAAAAAAGCTATTTCCTGGACTCTACTAGAGAAAGGTGGCCCTGGATAGTCAACAGAGGGAAGAGTAAGAAGAGTTCTTTGCCAAAAGGCACTCAATAATTTAGTCAACAAAAATAATTTGGTCAAATAATCCATCCCGGACTTATTACATCGCACTAATGTTATGAAAGCGAATGTTTGTATGTATGTGTGTGTAATTGTTTGTTTCTCTTTCACTCTCAAACGGCTAAACGGATTTGGATGAATGTGGGAAATAGCTTATACCCTGGATTAACACTAAGGCTACTAGAAAATTTAAATGTTTCCATGTCAAATATCTGCCGCGGGTAATACCGCGGCGCGCAACCAGTAACATTATTATATATAAAAAAAACATTTCTACAAATTATTTGAATGATGGGATAAAGTTTTATATTTGAATTATATTTTTTTATACGTATATCAAACTAAAAAGTTACAAACTCAAGCATACCAATACATCTTTCGGAACATCTTTCCCCAGCAGCTATCCTAAATACATCCCCACACGGGTCCGTTATATATTAAATCGTATTTATTGGAGCTATCATTTGGAAATTATTGTTATAGTAATGGACCTACGCTTTTTGATTTCAGATAGGCCTATTTCGCGGTCGATTCACTCTTGTATCAGACAGACATTATAAGCAATGGTCACATACGTTTCTTTCATAAACATCAAGAAATATATTCCAAATTTGTGTATAAATTCAAAGTTATATGTAATCAGTTCTATATAAATTACAGACATTCTAAATGTACATGGGTATGGATCGCAATTAAAACGCATTGAGAGATAAAAAGCTAGATAATCAATGGAGTCAGGCGTTACAGTGCGGAAATCTATTTATAACCCGTTTATATTACTTTTTGTTTGTAAAATTCTCGTTTGATCTCATGGTGAAATTTGTTTGTCATTATAAGTACAACGACCCTAATTCGGCTACATATACCCCTAACTATTTACATAAAGTTAACTTCTTTAATCCCGAAGATCAAAATCTATAAGATTATGTGACTGGAAAAAATTGGTTTAGTACCGTCTTTTGACACTATTTTCTGTTGTATTTATGGCTGATGTTCTATTTTTGTGGTGACAATAAAGAATTTAGTTTGTGAATATGAGTGATATATTAAAGTTCTGTATAATATTACATTATTTTTTAGAGTAACAACCCTGTTTGAGAAAACAGGTTGAACGGAAACGGGGGGGACAATAAGAATCAAACACGTGATAGTTCTCAAAATAAAATTTGAGCAGTAACATACTCTTTGTATGTTTTATTTTAACTGTAAGATGTCGTATAGAAACCTAGATATACATAGATTCGAGCCAGTAAACATAATTGCAACTCCATTTACAAAATTAATTATCATGCGTCAATGTGGCAACATTGAACGCAATTCATTATAATGGCAATACCTATCATTAACCGACGTCACACGTCAAGGACGGTCGGTGTTGAATAGTAATGAAATAGTAATTTCACTTGTTGGATTGCTTCACAATTGATTGACATGATATTAATGGAATTGTATAATATGAAGCTATCTGTTTACTATTTTATAAACGTTTTCCGGGTTCAGTTCTAAGGAATATAGTTGTAAGAGTTTGGTTGAATGTGTACGTACGAGTATTCAGTAAACAATAGAGTCTGGCGTTACTTAGCGGAAATTCATTCTTGATAATTGTTTGGCATTACTTTTAGTAGTTTTTTTTTATCCTAGACTTTGGCATTTGACCACAATTTCGTACGACCACGGAAGTCAGCGATCGGTTGGGAACTACAATTCATACTTACAGAATGCTCAGTTAATAATTTTGTCTTATACGGTCAATTCAGAATAGTCCATTTAAAACAAGTGGTTGGAAGTGACTTCAAAAATCTACTATAGCCTACGACCATCTGCAGATGAAGACAAATCCAACGATACCTTGCATATAGTTCCAAAAAGAAAATGACTTACTCCAATAACAAAAAAATATAGCAGAAAGATTATACCTATAGACCATTTAAGATCTACAGATAATCAAAATGCTCGAAACTACCACCAGAGGGCAGCGTGCCCAGAATGCACACCGAAATCGGACTACCAGTTTAGGTTGTATAAGGTCACAAAGTCGTTTCATAGTTGAAGACACGAACGACTCATTTCATATCAGATGAAGTTCACCGAATGTAAACAAAACTATAGTTGGACCTTTCCAACAATCAGGTACAAGTGAAAACCCGACTTATTAAACAACATAGGTCACAAAGAGTTGGACATGCCTACTTACATACAATTATATAAACATAGATTTAAAAAGCATCACTCTCTTTACGGACAGTCGGATAAAAAAAAGATAAAGTTCAAACCTGTCAAATGAAATGTATTGGCTGTCACTTATACATATTTACAAAACCATAACATTTCACAAGTAACCTTGACAAGACGACTCCTTTATCTTATCGCGCACAATTACTATCTTCAATACAAAATAATCCAATTTCAGATGATTATAACACTCTATTTTGATAAAAAACTTTATTAAATTCACGTAAATCGCGATTAAAGTCGTTATTTTTGACTTCTGTTTTGGTAAAACACGTTAAATCTGCTTGAAAGCGACACAAAACTAAGTGATAGTGGGTCATCAAGACGTTATCATGCTTTGATAATTACAAAACAATGCATAATGCGTGCTGTGTAAATTCTCAACAAGATAAAAAGATTTTGTTACCTTTTTATCTTGATAACACTATTTTTTTCGAGCGCTACTTGCGTCAGGCTCAGAATATGGTTTTGTTTTAATTTTCCTTATCTGATTAAAACCAGCTGTCACCCGCAGCGTTGACTGGCGGCAAAAGAGATGTTTTAATAATGTATAGAACCCCGGCCATGACAGTGTACATGATACTATAAATGCGTTAGGGATTATTAACCTTAATCTATCAACCAAAATCAAAATGACGTTACTTATCGCAGTACCAAATTAATTTCCAATCCAAATATTTACCACCTAATTTGCGTCAAAATGCGATTTTTGCGTTTTTGTTGTGTCAATTTTGACATTTGTGAAGGGTAGTTGGTACAACTGATAGATCATTGTGACCATTAGAGTCAGCCTAGGATATAAGAATCTTCCAGGGATGCCAGAAATCCACTACAATTCACACAAATTACATATTTTTGTACACAATGATTTAGGCAACTGATGCAGATTTCATTAAAACATAATATTAACCACATTTTTTGGTAGAAGTACACCATCTTGGCCGAAAATGAAACAAGTCTTTTCAATATTAATAAGTTACTTTGAACTCCCATTTGAACTATTTAAGCATTTTTGGAAATTCACAAAAATGCTTATTTGGTACACCCGTACTAACTAAGTAATGAATACATGTATTTTCTGTTCGTTGAAATCTCTACTCTCCGATGGTAAACGGAAAAAACGTGTTTTTTCATGTATTTCGCTCGATATTAATAACAACAACAGTTAGAAACTTAAAATAATGTTTAGATTGTACGGGACCATTTGTGCGCGAGTCCGACTCGCACTTGATTGAAATTAAAGATCTATTAAGTGCCTTCCTAACAGTTTGTCAGTATAAAGTTTAATTAAGAAAATAGACCCTTGGACTGACAAATAACCATAAATTCAATATGTATTTTCCCATTTCAAATTGTGGCATTCGGCTCTCCAAATTCACACACCTCGGTATCACGGGAAATCAACAAGTCAGGTTGTGTTTCTACTACACACACTCTGAACGTTGCTTTAGAAACCCTAGTTTAATCCCTAGACACGAGACCACATGTTTTGTGAAGGGTAGAATTCGGGGTTTAATTCTGTCTGTTCCCCCAATACGTCCTTCGAAAAGAACAGCCAGGGAAGGCACAATTACAGTTACAAAACTCTTCATTGTCACCACAATAATAAAAACAGACTTATATATTCAATTGTTTTTTTTTTTCAGAAAGTAAGTTTCAATTGCTTAAAGTTTAACGTTCTTCGATTAAATCAACAAGAACAACATCAATCAACAAAAAAAATCGACAAAAATTACAAATAAGGTATTAGTCAAGCAAATAAATATTTTTTTGTTCTTCATAATACATAAAAATCAACTGTTCGTTTGTCTCGCTATAACTCCAGAACGGTTGAGCCGATTAAGTTGATTTTGGTATCGAAATGTTTGTAAAAGCTCAGGGAAGGTTTAAACGGTAAGAAACATACATAACTGTTAGGTAGTACGATGTTCGCCCGGTAAGCTAGTATTATATGTAATTCTCAAATAAAATTTATGAAGAATTTTTTTATATGATAAGTTTGCATTTGACTGAAATCTTACCTGTTGTAAAGCGACAATGTGGCCTAATTCAATTCAAATCATTCATTTTTCTTTCAATATATTTATTATCAGCTTAGGTATATAAAGTATACACTTGCGAAAGTCCAAAAATATACATTGCTTAAGATGTAGTAGACTTGCCATTCACACGTGACTTGAAAAATCCCAGATTATATTTATCAGTTAATATAATTATAAATTATTTATAACAGTCAGCCAATATAAATTAAATTACATTAAACCAGTATAATTAGACCACACAGTTATATTACAATAAAATTACTAAAGAGATGTTTCAGAAATGTATAGAGCCCCGGCCAGTGCCGTGTGCGTGATACCATAAATACGTTAAGGATTATTAATCTTTAATCTATATACTAAATTAAACATAACGTATCATAACGTATCGCAAAGTAAAAAAATAATTTTGAATTTAATTATTTGTACGCTATTTTTGCTAAAAGATAATTTGCACATATTTGTTGTGTCAATTTTGACATTTGTGACAGGCAGTACAAATTATAGACCAATGTGACAATTAGATTGAACCTAAAATATAAAAATGTTCCAAGGATGCCATAATTCCACTACAATTCACATAATTTAGATATTTCTGTACACAATGAAATAGGCAAATGATTCATGTTTCATTAATACACAATATTAACCACATCTTTAAGCATTTTTTGTAGACGTACACCGAGCTGGGCGAAAATGAAATCGGATATTGTTAAATGGGTAATTAATACGAGCTTCCGGTAAAGAGCTTTTATTGATTAGATAGCGGAAGACTGGTCTTCCGCTGACAACAAATTGCTAGTTGCAGACCAGCAGCCATTGCTGGTCTTTCGCTGAGACCGCATGTATTTTACAAACCATAACAATTTGAAAACGTATCTAATCAATAAAATCTCATTACCGGACGCTCGTAATAATTACCCATTTTAACAATATCCGATCCGGTTGAATTATTAGTATTTAATTATCACAAACACAGATAAATTGAATAATGCTGAAGTGTTTTCGATAAAGCATGGACGAGGTTAGATTCATTTCGACGCTGGTTTATTTGCAGTAAATATGATCTCTGTTTTGGGTTTATTTAGTCATATAAATATATATATCACTATATAAAATGACACTATATAAAATGACACTACAAAAAACACTTGTTTTATTGTTGACTAGGGTGGGTACACACACATATTTAATATAGTTTTTTGCTGTGGGGGGGGGGAGGGGGGGGGTTAATACATAAAAAATATTAGAATTTTTCTTGCATCGGAAAATAACATTATAAATACAATTTATAATTATTATGTTTTATTTGGATTATCTGTAGATCTTAAATGGTCTATTTTTAGATAGTCATTTTGTTTTTGGTAATAAAGGCACTTGCCTGGTTTACATTTATAAAAACATCTAAATGCAATAAATGTTTTCTGTCACAAACCGGCTCAAACTGGTTATAATGCTGGTTGAAACAACCAACGTTATTTTTCCGTTAGAACCGTTTCACCTAGGTAATCAAAAACTTTAATCAACTTTCCCTATTCATTATTTATCAGGAATTTTAATTTTTTGTATTGTTATTAGTTGAAATATACCTACATTTTCTTTAATCAGCTCGTCAAATATTAACTCTGCATTCTTAAATATTAGTAACAGTCTAGTAGTTCAATCCAACGTTGTTCCGTGAGCGCGGTAACCACACGTTGTCCCAAGAATTCGGGACAAAGTAAAAGTCCCGGAAGTTTGGGAAATCCCAGTTATTTCGCTACCGAAGTAGGAATCCCGGAGTAGACATGCCGGCGTTTTATTGCTTTCATATATATCGCTTGTTACAAAGGAAAGTGACGACCCGGTTTTTTATTCGTTTTTATGCCCTTAGAATATAGAAAGTTTATGACGTTTTTCAATAGTGAACGTCGTAAAAGTGATCGGTTTTATTCTAAGATTACATAGAGGAGAGAATGTGAGAAAAGAATTGAGTTATTTTTAGGATTACGTGGTACTAAAAATAACCCTTATAGTTTTTGTGTTCGTTCGTCTTCTGCTTGTCTGATGATAGCTCTTACGGTTTATTCCTGTTTAACACCTCAATCTGTCTGTACAAACAGGAATAAAAAAATTAAATGATTACTTACTGAGATAATAATGATTATATATTCAGTTATAATAATCTCACATATTATATGCAATAAATTACAATACTAAAACTAGAGAATTACAAAAAGAGCAAGCACAGATATAATTAAACATTAAAGAAATATCATGTCTACCAAATTATTACAAAATTACTGTCAAATTACTAAATACATTAATATAATCAAAGATTAGAAAGAATAAATAGCTCTTACTTGCACAAAGCTTTATTTTATAAATGAGTGATTTTAGACATCATTATGGTTTTTGTATAAATTTTATTTTATCATAAACTATATTAATATTGTAAATAAGAAATATTAGATTTTGTATTTTTATGTGTAAGGAATAAATTTAAAAACTACTGAAACGATTTCTAAATTTCCTTTGCCGTTAGGCAGCTATGTTATTACCGAGTAAAATAGGCTATAAAAAATTGAGATCCGTGGGTAAGACCGCGGAACCTAGCTAGTTAAGTAATAATCATAAGAGTGACGTTTCCGTAGTCGGCTATGTTTTAAATAATTTCAACCAAAAATTATCATAAAAGATATCACTAAAGGTTTTCCGAAACCAAAATGAACGTGTACTATTTTAGAGTAAGGTAACTAGTTAGGTAGGTAGTTAAAGGAGGTCTACATTCACGCCGCCCCTTAAATCAGGTTTATAGGCCTGTTTCGAGCGCAATCAGACAATAACTTAATCAGCATATATTTCAAATTGAAGCAACAAAAGCTTTTTTCATATAATAACTTAGAATAACTACAACAGGAATATATTAAAATTGACTGCGCCCCGCGGCTTTACCCGCCGTAGATATTTGATCATCCCATGAGACCATCTCTTCAATTTTTCGGGATAAAAAATAGCCTATGTGTTAATCCAGGGTATAAGCTAGGCTATCTTCTTGCCAACTTTTATCAAAATCCGTTAAGCCATTTGAGCGTGAAGGTGGAACAAACTTTCGCCTTTACAATAGTAGGTAGTGTGATTAAAATGACTAAATTTGAACCAAGATAATAATACGATACGAAACCACAGTATGCTTGTCTTGACAAGCACTTGACGAGTATTTCAACAAAGTAACGTAGAAAACGAAAACCTTACTGCAAATTAAAATCCAAAGACTTCGCCTAATGCAAGGAATTCAGAATTTATTCGGTAAGCGAGCTCAAGTTATTTCCTTGCAGTTGCAACTCTATTCGACTGAATTTTACTCTGGATACCTTAATGACAAATGACTTTTAACTAACATCGCTACACATATTATAAATGCGTTTTTTTTTTGTTAATATGTTCGGTTTTTTTTGTCAGCAACTGAGAGACGGATTATATTGACTTTTTGTACAGAAATAGTTTGAACCATAATTACGCGGGCGAAACCGCAGTTAAAATCATGTAAAGATATTATAATTATGAGGATTATAATTTAATTATAAACGCGACAATGGTTTATTGGTTTCTTTGTTCGTCTACTGTCACCTAACAGATTGCCGTGATTTTCTACAAAACAATAAAGGAATACAATAAAAGAAAGCAAACTAAAGTACACTTATCAATTCAAAATCGTTGTCTTTCTTACATAAGTTTTAGAGCAAATGAAATTATAAAAAAAAACTATCAAATTATCTCATATTTGTAGTTTTGCTAACTGTTGTCTTTGTAACAACTTTGATGAATTCAAACTCAGTTAGTAATTTAATCATTTTTTTTCATATTGACTTAGTTTCAACTACACATAAGTTGACATAATACAAGTAAAAAGTAGGAAATGAACGTTTCTATACGATGGTCGGTGAAGGAATGAGCCAGACGATCCATTTTCTTTTCTTGAAAACTCTACCCCACCTTTTTAATAAAAACCCCGGGAACCGTCACTATTGGTTTTATTCTGTTCCGTTTCTGAATGGTCTTAATATCGACCAATCAGAAACATGTTACATTTTAATGTTGCAAGTACTAAAATAGCGATATTAATTCCAAATAAAATGTGGCAATACTACAAATTTACGACACAACGATATTTTTTGCGACTTTGTAAAAACAAAAGCAAATTAAATAAAATATATCCTCCAACCTTCATCATTTAGAGAGTAGATAAGCACAAACGGAACGACCTAAATGGCGGATACCTAGGCTTTGTCGATAAGAGCGGGACAATACATCTTGTTGGCGTTTTTGTACAAGCGTCAGGTACCAGGGCAGCATCATTTGTTAGACACTGTCAGGGTTAGCTTGTATGTTTTGTGGACGGGTATTGTTCGTCTGGGTTAATACCTACTTAGATAGAAAATACATAGTGCAACAAGTAAAATTAAAAATTGCCCCCGATATCGCTATTTTGTGGTATCGGGTATCTTGAAAATAGTCAAATCCTTATAATAGATACTCATATTGACGTTTCGAAATAATGCCTAAGTATTCCGCCTTTTTGCCTTTTTGTAACAGCGGCCATCTTAGATTTATTTTCATCAAACATGTGTATATACAATCCCGACCTATTACGCTTCATCGCTTTTGCTTTCGGGGTTATGAATTGAAATATATAACCAAATGTTTTTTTTATTTCAGATAAAGCACATTTTCGCAGAGGTTGATAAAGTATTAATTAGATTTCAAAACACACAAATGTTAAGTTAAACAATTGTATGCACTGAAATTAATTACAGTTAATATAAAATACTCACACGTGTACCTACATTAGCGCTCTTGTCGCTTATATCAACCTCTTAAAAGCAATCTTAGGATGGAGGGAAGTAATCATAATATATTTATTGAAATTTAAACATATCCCGCCCTAAAATCGGCTAGAGTTTAAATCAAGAGCAAGCAAACTTGGTTTCTACTTGACAATAACGCGGTTGTTCTTGTTAAACATAATAATATTTTAGCCAGTAAATGGCTTGTATTTTTAGAGCCCCGGTTGACGATGTTATAATCAGCACATCAAATTCAACCTAAAGTGTTTTGTTTGCCAAAACTAATTCAGCTACACAACAATGGACCAAAACCACTCTACAAGCTAACTTCGAAAATTAAGCACTTAAAGAATCTTCTGAGTACAGGGCTACTAGTGACAAATGGTGATCCTTTTGAAGGCTAATTGATTCCTCCAAAGAAGTGTTATGGCAAGTGGTAAGAAGACTTCAGAAGAACCCGACTACAAGAACTTTATACCACTGAACTTACGAACTGAAAGAATGAAAATGCAAGATGCAGCTAGTATGAGCATTTGCAAATTAAGACCTATGAACATTCGCAGATAAAGACTTATAAGCATTAGCAGATAAAGACTTATGAGTATTAGCAGATAAAGACTTATGAGTATTAGCAGATAAAGACTTATGAGTATTAGCAGATAAAGACTTATGAGGTTTAGCAGATAAAGACTTATGAGCATTAGCAGAAAAATACTTATGAGTATTAGCAGATAAAGACTTATGAGTATTAGCAGATAAAGACTTATGAGTATTAGAAGATTAAGACCTTTGATCATTTGCAGATAAAGACCTAAGAGCATTTTAACATAATGGAGTTGCTCTTGAGTTATCTAAATCATTTTATAAAGTTGCTTATTATTTATCAGTAATGTAGTTATTTATCAGTAGTATGTTTAGGTTGCTTCTTAATTTTTTGAAATATTACTTATGGTTTAAAATTAAACCTAATAATTAAAAAAAGGTCCTGAAAGTTGCTCATTTGTTACCAATAACGCTGTATATAAGTAGTAGGTATATAGTATTTAAGTAAGGCGAAACAGTTGCCAAAAGACATCGTGTGGTTATCCTGAAAATGAGCTACAAACTTCTTACGTATAAAACACAGATCTGTTTACTCAACACCATGTTTTTTTTTTGTTCACTATTTTTTTTTAATTTGGTTAAAGGACTTGTTTCACTTCATTTTTAACCAGGGCGGTGTACGTCTACCAAAAAATGCCTAAAGACGTTGTTAATAATATGTTTTAATGAAAAATATATTAGTCGCTTCCTTTGTTGTGTACAAAATATCTAGTCTGTGAATTGTAGTGAAATTATGGCGTCTTTAGAAGATCCATGTATCCTTGGTTGTCTCTAATGGCCACATCGATCTATTAATTAATATCCCACAGTAACAAATGTCAATATTTTGTCAAAATAAAAAAACGTTAATAACGTAGCAATATTTTGATTCTAAATTAATTTATTTTTAATTTGGTTGATAGATTAAAGATAAATAATCCCTAACTCATTTTTGGTAACATGTACTCTGTCCGGGCTGGAGCTCCATACATTTTTTAAACATCTCTTTTCTGAGAATGTATAATTGCGATTTTATCTAACTCCAAGGCTTGCTAAGACTAATAACTGCAATTATAGAAAAATAAAAAATAAAAACAATTAATTTCATAAAATTAAATCAAAACAATACATACCTACATCAGTTATTTTCTCATTACGTATAATATACTTGCATATATTTTCACTCTTGAATTTCAGTTAAACTTTTTATTATTGTAATAAAAATTCAAAATTAGAGAACAAACACAACGACAAGACACAAAAACCCAATTACGTTCGTGTTAATTATTTTGCTAAAAAAAAGACTAATTTACATTTTTAAACTAAGTAAAAGTTTAATTCATTAAAGCTGCATTCTTATGCCAGTGTTGCCATATTATCGTATTGTCTGGTACAACATCTGTGTCGCCAGCTGAAAAATTTGGGTCAAACGATAAATAACTCATAACGCGCCCTCCCGGCGTCTATACTTGTTTGCTAACACCCTGCGATTCGAAAAAACACATAAGAAAGTAGACTAAGACCATAGGTATATCTATATAACGTAACGTAACTTGACAGATAGGTTCAGGACATTTTATATTTTATAACATTCTGAATACTTCCGGCAACAAGGTCCGTTTTAGGAAACGTAATTTAGTGACCATTTATCTATTTTGGTAACCGCTTAGATTTTTTTTATACTAAAAAAGGTACTTTTTGGGCGTTGTTTAATAACGAGCTTATCTTTAATGAGTTACTATAATAATTAAGTTACTATACTCATAATTAAGTGTAATTCCAGACACTTAATTATGAGGCTGCTATCTCTCTCATACCTCCACAGACAAGGATACAGTCTACATTGTCTATGTCTCCGAACCTAATTACTAATACCCACTACAAAAGGACCCGAGCCTCTCATGGGAAATGTCATACACGTTACCGTATCCGTAGACGTACGTAAATTACGTGTTTCGTGATACAAAGGTAATATTTTACGGTTTATAACACCATAAATGTCATCAGCGTAATATTCCAACAATTAATGAGCTTGAGTTTTGATATTGTGGATGCTGTTATGATGGTCTGTAGAAGCGTATTTTGGGCCATAGATTCATAATAATGCCGCTGTGAAATTATTCCGAACGGTTTACGAATTTATAATTTTTGCAACGCCTACTTATTGCTAGCTCTTAACGCTGGGAACCGATACAAAGGAAATTACTATCTTAGAATCTTTGAATGGATAAAAATTATGAACTATGTTTAGGGATAAGGGATACCTTAGTTTCTGTCAAACTAAATCTCTGTTTTTTCTCGATGGGGAAAGTTTTCTAAGTTTGCTCTATTTAGTAATTACAAAGCAACCAGGATATTTTTTGCCAATTTAGAAAAAAGAAAAAAACGACAATCACCTGGTCGTAGTTTTCTGTATTAACAGGAATCTTAATTGTTTTGTGTTCCGCATGTCTTCTTAAAATATTATTGAAATCGACCAGTAAATGGGATGGTAGCAAACATCCCCCTTCTTTTGGGAGAAATACCCTTCCGACCTATAAACTACGTCGACTGAAAATTCGTAGAAACCATACATAAAGATTCGTCAAGCTTTTAAATTTCAAGGGACATACAAACGTCAAATCTGACATATGAACGAAAAAATGTCAGATCCAAGGGACGTTTTGCTCGCTCGTACCTAAATAACTTAAAAGCATATTTTATATAACAATAAAATTTAATCCATTGCTTAGTTTTTTTTGTCGTCATTTATCTTACAATATCAAGTTCATACGACAAGTTATCCAATTACATGTCTACAAGTTTTCTTTTGCTAAATTGTATCCATCTTGTTTCCATTTTCGTTCCAATGTTGCCTGTTACTTTGTGTCATCTAATCGAACTCGAGTTATTTGAATTGAAGGAAAGAATTCAAGCATTTTGTAAAGAAATAGCTTCTTAATCTGTATCGTTTTGTGGTATTCAAAATTGAACCTTCATAACAAGATGTTTATGGTACATTTTAGCTTAATATTAAGGTGAAGAGAAAAGAATATTGAGCAAACGATAAAATTAATTCAAATATAAGGCAATTATTAAAGTAATCTCTTTAGCTGTAAGTATATAGGTAGGTACTTGATATGTATATATATATATAATATAATATAATCTATAAATTATATTCCAAATCTTACGAAAAATATTGCTTTTATGAGCAATTTATACCGAAAAGATAAAGTTGTTCACTATTACTTTGTTTTTAACACATATTTTATTATCAGTAAGAATTACATTTTTTTCTTACTAAAAAGCTTTGCTAAAAATAAAATAATATTTGTTCTTCACGTTAATCGCACGTTTAGTCAGCCCAATAAAAGTATACTCAAGTTTTCCTTAAAATGTGCAGTTTCTTTCGTTACATTTTCTAGTGCAAAGCTCTATCTCAGGTAGCAATCGCATATCTTTCGTTGCATCAAGCCAAGAGACTACACGTCTTTATCACATGGCTACTTTATTTGAAATATCAAAACTGTCACCTATCAGGCAGAAACTGTAAAACTCAGGGTGATTTATTGCATTCAAGTTGAATTTGCGCATCGTTTGCTGAATGCACAAAATGGCGGGAAGACCGCCATCTTGATAGCGTCAGGTCATGGCAAGATGGCGGCGCTCGGTGCAAAACATGTCTGTTTGCTGATATTGCATCCGGTTGAGCTCGATGTGTCGTGAAATATTTATAGTTTCTTTTTACATTTTGTGACCTATTACTAGTAAACGAGTTTTAGCTAAGTACTCTGAGAGTGTCAATAAAATGAAATACACACTTATCGTTCTTACTAAGACACTTTTTTCATATAACGAAAATATAAATAACTACTAATTTGATGTAATCGTATTAAATATCAATGACGCGCAGTTCCCGACACAAAGATTATAAATCGTGCGTCTTGGATGACTACGTCCCTTCAGGGATTTAATGCAAGATGACTTTGTGGAATTACCATGGGTAAGTACACTTTATAATATTTTACATTACTACAATTTTCAATATCTTAATTTCATGAATACTTTAAAAATATTAATCGGATAGATGTCGTTTAACTTTGATTAGTAACTTTTCTAGAATTAACTGTTTAAAAATAGTATTTGTAAGCGGCAAGTTTTAGCTTAAAACTAACTATTGAGAGGTTTTTAATATTTTAGATCAATCGAAATTAAAATTAAATCCAAAGACGCTTAGAACGTTTCACGAATCCTAGTGTAAACATTTTTGGTGGTCCCACAACCAATTAGACATTGTATCTCTGTATGTATGCTGAAATTAATTAATGGATGAATGTATGTGCGCCTAAATAATAGAATGAATTAAAAAATGAACGAATGATTTATTTAAAGTCGGTTTGCTTTTCAATTCATAGAGTTGTACAACATACACGGACAAAATCTTCTGATCGAATATAGTTGGCGAACTAACCACTTCGACTTGTGGACCAGTTTCTACTTTACTTTATTTTCGCGATTCACTTAAAACTTTAGTCTCTTGATATTTATGGGTTTAGTTTATGATTTCGCACGAAAGAAGCAACGGTTTTTTGTAATAGAGTACAGCTTTACGTATGACCGCAACTCTACCTGTTGTGAAGTGACGACGCGGTCGTAGATGTAAGCCGCAGATAACATAGGTACTAACAACACACATGACATAGGTCTAAACAAGTAAAATTGAAAATTTGTAATGAACCCCAACATTTGTCGTGGCATCCATCTTGGATTTAAAATTATCATAATGTCTAGAATTCTACTACTCGTAGTCAAGCCCTTTCATTTAATTGGCTATTGTGTATTTATAATAATAAAGGAATTATCAAAACGTAAAACAAAAGTGGTGGACGGATTTGGATAAAAAAATCACAAAGATAGCCCCTATCCTATCCTATCTCTAATAAACTTAATTATAACGGAATTTAAATAGATTGAATAATTCTTAATTCCTATCTATTTTAATGAGTAGTCTAACTGACGTCATAAAGTGAAAAATAGGTAGGTATGAGAAGCACTTATAGGTTCGTGAATAAGGTTTACGAGCGCGGTATTAGAATAATATAAGAGTATGTAGGACATGACAGACTGCCACGTTACCTTCTAGGTCCCTAAATCATATTTTGCTAGCTAGTAAGACAAGAAATACTCAGTAACAAAAATACTTCCAAAAAGTAACAAGTTAGTATTAATTTTTGTTGTATTTGGTCATTTAATTTTTATAAACTAAGGCTAAAAAAAGTGTAAATTTTTTCCGACTGACTCTAGCGCCAAATTTTGAATCAACATCTAAAAGGAAGAGGTTCTTAATTCGTGATAATCTTAATTTTTCTTTTTTAATATTTGTACCCCGATTTCTCAAAGTCACCAGGATCGGTTTCAAAAATGTATTTATTCAATAGGGCCAGCTTTCCCGTTGCTTCCATATAAGATAAATAAAAGTCTTTCCAGCAGTTGGGTTACTGAAACGAAATACCTGAAAATTTGTTTGTCGAGTAGAAATAGGTTGTTCTTTTTATATCCTGAACAGCTAAACATCTGACCACAAGTTCGCACGACCAAGGAAGTCAGCGACACTGTAGAATTAGATGGAGTATGCCTAGTCTGCATACACTAGCTCTCAAGGAAGGCTCCCGGACACACCGTTAGGTGCTTGGGGTGGTAGCTGACCAGGCGAGCGATAGGAAACGCCCTACCACCATGCTATGGTTTCCTCACGATGTTGTCCTTCACCGGTAGCTCAGTCTCTTTTTGCATGTTTCGTGTGATCGAACCTCGTACCTTTTGCACGGCAATCATAACCACTCGACCATCATCGCTACAAATCACGTATACACACGCTGCATTCACATTTTTAATGTATTAGCTACTATATTATTTGTTTTCCAAACCATACTATTAGAACGATTTTTATAAAAATGATACTACTTATCAAGGTTAGTTATTTTTAGGGGATTAGGGAATTACCTTTCAATTGACAAATATATTTCAAGTTGGCCTTCGCTTTTCTTAAAAATTGACGAACATAACAATAAAAATAAAAATTGAGAACCACAGTAGGAAGTTGGGATTTTACTAAATTAAAGTATTACCTAGCATAGTATTTGGAGAAGTCGCGAATCTCATAAACAAACGTTGACCCTAGAAACATTCGACCTTACTAATACCATATCTATACCTACCCACCAATACCCAGTCTTGTACCTATCATGCCTGCCCCAGACACGGTTTACGATCGGGCTCACTAAAACTAAAATGCGATGGAATCGCCCAAAAACCAGAAAGGTATTGAATTCGCTATGAGGTGGTTCGAAACGTAAACGCGTAACTTTAATTCTTGCCTCCTCGTGCGTGACTTTACTTGAGCTTCTGGTTCAAGAAAATCGATAAATACCTACATAAGTTTTCGATGATAGCACTTGAACTGTTTTGACGTTTTTAGTCTAACTTAGCAAATAACAGCCTTATTAATAAATGCGTCTTAACTTTAATCGTCATTTGTCTTGTTTTGGCGTGTGACGTTCTCCATTGGATACAACAAGACAAAAGATGCTCTAAGTTAATACGCGTTCATTAATAAGGCATTAAATAGTTAATTTTGAATGATTTTGTTTTTATGATTAATAAGCTTGCCTTTGATCGCAACTCCCCTGATGTAAAGGGACGGTACGGCCTAGTTTATAGCTAGTATAGCTATCGAAAAACAGAGAACATGGCAGCTAATTTTATAATCTGGCCGTTTGCACGATAAAAGTAAACGCAAAACGCAAATTGTATCGATCAAGTTCAACTAATTAACGTGTGATTTGTTCAACTACCAATGCCATAATAAGAAACAATGTAAAGTCAATTCAAAATTGTTAAAGGGTCGAATGGAATAATATAAACAGAGTTATTACTGACAAAACTTATTTCATAAGCCTAGTTACGGTTGTCTGCAAAATAATCCGATTTATTTTTTCCTTTTAATATGCGAACAAAGTTCACCTACCAAATGTTACTACAACATTACAACAGACAAGATTACCCTATCCCTAAGCAATACTAACACGTAAAACGATGTTCTAACTTACAAAACGTCTCTCAAAGGAATCACTACTGTTATTTCACTGTTTCATTCCCACTCCAGTAAAGCTCCAACTCCCAGCTAAAAAAATGTCCATCCTTTTTTTTACAAAGAGTGGGCGCGTCATTAATCTACCTTGGAAGGCGCACCTGGCTGTAATCGTCCGGGATTCGGGATTTCTCACTTCCCCGGACTTTCGCGCCTTATCGCGATCTGCCGCCGAAATTAGGGTGGTTCAAACTTCGAACGCCGTTTTAAGAAAGAGGTCGGATGCTTGTTGCTGGCCTTTTGTTGTAGTTGCTGTTTTTCTTTTTTATTTTCTGCGGACAGTCTTTTGTTAATGTTGCCGTTTTTAGTTCTCTTGCGGATTTTCTACTTTTTTAAGATTGATACTAATAATAACTGTTTTCATTTAATTATTTTAACAGCTTCCCAAAAAAGAAGAATTACTCAATTCGATCGCATTTTCTGTTTAGTTTCCTGAGGCGGCTGCAGCGATTTGAATATTTCTTTTTTGTTTTGCTGTTCTCATATACCTCGGAAAAGGTCCCTTATAAATTTTATTGGGTCTTATATTTTAGACTATAAATTAAAATAACTGAAAAAAAGTATTTGCACCTACTGAAATTGCTATTAATTTTCTTCAAAGAGAACTGTATAAAGAGTTTTTGTTTTACATTACATACAGGCATGTCATTAAAACTTGTTTATTTAATGATAATGATAACTTTCCTAACGACAGTCTTATACGATAAGAAATCGTGTTTTAAGACACATCTGCCATGAGCAAATCTTATCTATTTTTATGACATATACCTTTGAATTATGTATTTGTTAAATGAGACCGAATCAGATTGCTAATAAAACAAAAACCGTGATACCTACGTTAGGTGCCACTACTTTTCTACATCAGTAATTTTTTTTTTCTGCAAACTAACATAAAAAATATATAATATTTTACAACGTATTATTATGTGCTATATCAGTTCCTTATTTACTAAGGCATTTATACTAATTAAACAAAGAACTTAAAATTAAAATAATAACGTATTTGGACACTAAGCAACACAGTAACTTCAAACAACCTCCAAGAAAGTTGTAAAATCTTGACAACTCTCATAAGTATGGACAAAGTTGCCAGTGCAGACATATTTACAGACAAAAAGACCTTTGCCCTGGAATCCTGGTATATTATTTAGCTGTATGTAAACACATAAAGAAGATAAAGTTGATTTCGCCTTCGAAAGTTTTCGAGTACTGAGACATTATGATATGTATCTTAGACGTTAGAAGATAATTAATTTGTCTACGTATGAATTGTACCACACGTCGCAAATGTCAAATTTGATACAACAAAAACGTTTTTATACGTAAATAACGTGAAAATACTTTGATTCGAAATTAATTTTGTACACTTCGATAATTTGAGGTATTTTTATTTATTTGGTTGATAGATTAAAGATTCATAATACCTAACGTATTTACGGCATCATGTCCACTGTCCTGGCTGGAGCTCCATACATTTTTGAAACATCTCTTTTATCTTAGTGTATTCTCTTTGTCAAGCTCTCAAGTCCCATTTGATACCCATAATAAATATCAGTCAGTCAGTCAGGAATTACTCTTTTATATATACATATAGATAGATAGATGGAAGATAGTTTAATCTAAGAAAGCTGAGAGAATAAAAGTAAAGTCAAATGTAATAAATCTACATATGATACTTACAGATAATATTATTGAGATGCTACACAAGTTCATATAAATTGCAATCCAGAAGCCCAAGTCTATTATTTGAATCGATTTAGAGTTACGATTGCATTACGTCATAGTGGTCGTTTTTAGCAGATTTGGTAGTCTTTTTTAAGTTTATTTTTTACCTATTTTATGTCAAAACTATTACATCCAATTTGTTCATAGAATCGAACAAACTCAACTTTTAGTTGAATTTGTTCAATTCGTTGAACTGATTCTGATTACTACAACAATATTTTCAATGACGTAATGCAATTGCAATTCTGAAACAATTCAAACAGCAGATTTATTCTACAGCCTTATCCAATATTACCATCACTATATTTTCGCATGAAAAAAAAACCGACAAAATCGCCAGATAACCTGAATCCCGCTAACCCTAACAAATGCTCGCTCCGTAAGCTCTGGCCTAAAATGTTTTTTGTAACAAGTACGCTCAGAATTAAAACGAAATAAGAACGTAATCTTTAAAAACGAGTTCGCATTTTCTTTATTTGGGCAACAAATTGTTGTTTAGCCGAACAAAGCCGATATTTAGAGTAACAGAAAGGAGTTTATGCCCGTTTTCATCATCAATTCCAAATCAAAATTTAGTGAGAGTCTTTTATGTATTTTTCTCTCATTTTGTAGTGACTGTCATCTTGGATTCGAAATCTGCATAGTTTATAGTATTCTGCTAGTCAAGCCCTTTCATTTGATGCCTATGTTAAGGGAGTTATGAAAAATATGTAATCTGCCATTTTGTCGCGTAGGTCATCTTGGACCAATTTTCATCAAATATAGCTAAGAACACTACAAACTAAGCCTTTCGAGCAAATAAAAACAAAATCGGTTCATCCGTTCTAGAGCTTAGATGCCACAGACACGCCCGTCGTTTTTGCGTCGGGGATTAAAAATGAAATAATTTTTAACTAACGGCATATTTTCGATTTCCGTCTTCATACTTTACAAAAAATATGCAAGTAGTTTTAATAAGGTAACCTTTAAACTGGCTAAACTTTTTGTGTAGATGTTTAATTACTTATGGACTATCCCACTGATTACTTCTATTGTACAGACTGCCAAAAAGGGGGGTAATGTTTTTGGAGTGTGTTTGTATATTTATATGAATGTATGTATGTTTGTGACAGTCTACAGACAAATCCAAACCGGTATACAGATTTTGAAATACAAGGTGTCATTGGATTTGCCTTTATCTGCAGATGGTGTTTAACTATATTAGCTACATCCCGCGGTTTCACTCGTAAGGATGCAGTGTGTCTAAAAGTTTTGCTGTCAGGTTTTCGAAGTCGCATCTAACCACTTGTTATTGATAAACTTGGCTATACATTTTATTCAACTCTTCTCCAAAAGCCAAATGCATTTGACTCAGGCAGCCGTGTAAAAAAATACAGGACCCTAAAAAGTAGGTAATATTGACTTTGAACTTGTTATTCTACAATCGAGCCTTCGGCAGCCTAAATACCTTTCCGATGGAGGCCTATGTATTGTAATGTGTTTGGACATCTGTGTCGGGGCACTTCTGCGACCTTTCCCTTTTTTCATTTCCGCGTCGAGGTTTTAATTTCGTCGTTTTGTAGGACTGCGTTTGAGTCTATTGGTTTCGGGAAAACTTAATACTAAGGGGTCACTGATTAGAATTTTTTGCTTATAAATTCCAACGATCCTCTTCATCTTCATTTTTTTAATATGGCGTCAGTGGGCACCTACATTTGTCAGCATTATGTATTAACAAGGGTGAAAGAATTATAAATCCTAGTACACATAACTTTAAATCCGTGTTTAATTTTAATAATGCGCTAGTTTACTGTTGAAGACTTTATTATAGTTTCTATGGAGACTTAAACCACGTTATTATGACCATAAGTACTTAATTTATGAAGCCAAATGCGGGAATCAAAACACCTTTTTTTGTAGGACTTGAATCTTAATGCACGTTTATTAATGTTTCACGCGAAAACTGCTCATCTGATTTGGATGAAATCTGGTACGGAGATTACTTAGACCCTGGATAACTTTTACACTTAGGTCACTTTATCCTATATAACGCGGGTAACACCGCAGGGTGCAGCTAGTACGCAATATGAAAGATCGCAGAAAGTTTTTCAACTCAAAATAACGATATTTGGGTTGCCTATGAAGTAACGCCAGTAATTATAACAAAATATAACCTCATTCAAAGGGTTTTTTAATTCAATTTCCTCAATATTTCAACCATCGCTCTCACTTATTAATATCTACCCTCAAAAACAAAATTAATTACAAAAAGTCTTTGTGATCAAAACATACGGAGCCTTTGACGTAGAACCCAGGAAATTACCTTTTTTACTTTCAACTCAAATTTACTTTGAGTGAAAACCGTTTGAGTAATTTTGAGCTTTTTTGTAATAAAATTATATTTACACGTTCTATATAACGCGAGCATTTGGAGCAAATTTAATGTGTTTGAAAAATATTTGGGTAGTAGAAAGAAAGAAAGAAAGAAAGAAAGAAGCGTTTAAAGAATGACGGTGCTGCTGAGTTTCTTTGACGTATTTGCTATGTTGACAATACTATTACGTCATACGATAGCGCGACTCAGTAAACTATTTATTTAATCATTTAATTTATTTTTTCTTTTGATATATGGCTCCATAAGGTTTTTATGTTTCAAATTTATCAATCAAGTTAAATCAAATATCAAGTAATAAGTCATCGTTGTCAAGTTAAAGTCACATCATGTACCCTTGTAAAGCGGCGAAGACTGTACCAGGGTTTCTTTAGACTTCCCGCGAACACGAAAACTACGTTATTCCGTCTTTATATCGCTTGCCCACACTTGTGCACGTAAACAAGATTATAATAGTTAATAATCTACCGATATTGCACATTAAAATATAAATATTGTCGGACATTAATAAATATTGTCGGACATTATTCACACAGCGCCATCTAGCCCCAAACTAAGCAGAGCTTGTACTATGGGAACCAGATGGTCGATATATACTACATATACTATTTTTAAATACATACTTATTATACATAATGAACACCCAGACACAGAACAAACACCCGAGTTCATCACACAAATGTTTGTCCAGAGTGGGAATCGAACCCACGACCTTCAGCGCCGAAGTCAGGGGTACTAACCACTGCGCTGTGAGGCCAGTCTTTTTAATAAATAAATAACTAAATAAATAAATAATAATTTGCATAAATAAATTAAAATTTGCAGAATCACTAGTTTTGCAATGAATACAGACAGAGACGCCATTTTCTGCGAACGCGGAAAAAAAACCTCCATAATTTTACTTATTTAGTGCTATTTATTTATTATTCATATTATTATACTAGATTGAGACTGTCATATAAAATCATAAGGTTAGTTCAATTTTACGCCACAACGGTTCTCTTTCCTCATAGACTGAAGTTAAATAATAACACAAGAATATGGTAAGATTATCACATCACTTTTGCACTAACTTTATAATGACGAACGTTTATATATATGTGTGTGTGTGTGTGTGTGTGTGTGTGTGTGTGTGTGTGTGTGTGTGTGTGTGAAACGGCCGAAAGAATTTGGAAAAAAAAATGGCACCAGAATAGATTGGCTTTTATTACCTAGGTTAATTTTCATCCCGAAACAATTAAGTTTATTATGTGATATAGTCAAATTTCCGCGAGTAACAAACACCATACTACTATCGCAGCTAGAAAATAGATAATTCAATTTTATCGGTAAACGAAAATAATTTTTCACGCAAGAACTCCACCGAACAACGAAACTATCCAACAAAATTTGACGTGTGCTAAACATCAAGTGAATTACCATACGTAGTTCGTTAACCTAGCTGAGACTAGTTTGAATGAATTCACCTCAACAAAGAACAATTATTATAAACTAGCTTACGCCTCGCGGTGTCACCCGCTTCGAATATTTGATTATACCACGGGATCACTGCATTCTTCCGGGATTAAAAGTACCCTATATTTCCAACCAGAATATAAGATATTTTTACACGTTTTTATGACACGTTGTATATAAAGTAAACATTACACTTAAGTAACTAATGATAATAAATTCTACAAATTATTAACAAGACAACGTTTCAGAAAATTTCCCGTCACAAATATTTAACAAAATGTCACCTCTCACATCTCACTATTCATATAATGAAGACGCCTCTCATTATAATTTTACCATTTCACATAACGACGCAAATGGCTAAATATCACCAGCGAAGTAAACACCTTATAGGATAATGAACCCACCTTGGTTATTTATATGTCTAGATAGAGCGACGTACTTCAACGAAACTAATTCAAACAAACCAGCTTTGCTAAACTAGTGTGAGTGACAACACCGCAGGGTGCAGCTAGTACGCAATATGAAAGATCGCAGAAAGTTTTTCAACTCAAAATAACGATATTTGGGTTGCCTATGAAGTAACGCCAGTAATACGCTCACGCTACGTCACGTTACTTGTCGTAGTGTGCGTGCGTAATGATACTAATTAATGCACGATTTCAATTTATAATAAATGTGGTTTAATTTGGGATACAATGAGTAAGTCGATACAGAAGGATAAATTACTAAATGACGCATAATAATACTATTTTGATTTACAAATTAGAACAGGCCAGTGCCTTCATACCAAAAACGATAAATCTTACTGCAACAAAAACAATATAGCAGAAAGATTACCTACCATTTAATTATTTTTCTTTTTTACACATTGTATTGTAGTCTAGTTATCTTGGGCCAAATTAGGTGGATATCTCGGAAAATCGGCATACCCTATATACACGACCACGTAAAAACTTGTATTTTGGCATCCTAAATTTGTTCTCAAAATTCACATATAATTTGGATGATCGCTAGTTTTAAAGACTGGGGTCAAATGTCATAAAGTCGTTTTATATATTTTATTTTTTGAAAATATCTCGTTTTTTTATGAGATTTACGCTATTTGTGTTTATTATCAATATTGTAGAGAATTTTCGTAGGGGCTTCAAATAAGGAGGAATTAATTCTAATGAATCTTTTTAACTGTCTTCAAAAAGGCGGCGGCCTATCGGTGGCTAAAAAATCCAATCTCCCTGAGAAATCAAAACGATTCTCCTCATTTTGTGGACTCCAAGTTGTAAAACAGTTTTTTTTAACTTAATTATAAAGCACCTAGAAATTAAACCCCTAAAGTTCTCCCCAAAAGTCGTAGTTAAACTGTATTCGTATCTTATTAAGCTATATACAACAAACAATGCCTCGAGTTCTCACCCCCTATTTAGAGGGGAGAACTATCAGAGGGATGAGGGTGGGTTGCGTCTAGTCTTACTTGAATATTCTCGGCGTTTTCTCGCGCGTAGTATAATGACTTATGTTTGTATTAGACTTTCTAATTTATAATTGCTTTGCTGAGTTTTGACGTTGCTTACTAACCTAAATAAATAGTACTAATTATGTTTTCTTAACATTTCACCCCTGCGGATACTTTGGGAACTAATGGTTCGAAACCAGTTTAGAAATAAAGATAATTTTTCTTTATTAGGAAATTTGGTTTCGAATAATTAAAATAGTTCTGTTTTGTTCACTGGTTTCCAATACAGAACTAAGAATCTGCTTCTGGAAACATTACTTTTCTACTCTCTCACGACACACACTAAACTGGATTCGAACCTTTAGTTTCTAAAGTGACTGAAAGGGCGAAAAGTTAAACAAGTGGTTAAAGATCCTTTAAAAAACTCGACTACACATCCTTTAGATCCAGTTTCCTCAACAGTATAAGTGAAATTGAAGGATGCAGCTAGTATAGCTTATGGCCATTTGCAGGTGAAGACAAATCTATTGATATCACTAACACAACAATAGGATAAGCCTTTTGGGTTCTAACGCGTGCCAAAGAAATACACATACATATACTCCAAACACATAACCCTCGTTTTGCAATCGGGTAAAAAATAGGTCCAAATGAAAGTATATACATACTTACAAAGAATAAATCAGGTCAAGCATACAGAAATACACTTAAAAGTAGACCGTCTTTCAACTTTCCTAGAACATGCTTAGGTGATTTAATATTTGTAATAATTGGTAATGAATTATTTAATATCATGTGTGTGACAGTGCGAATAGTAATGAAATAAGTAGCTTCTGTTTCTTTACTTAATAAAAAAAACTTTTGCGTTCTAATGAAACATACTACAAAATTAATCTAAAACGCGTTGATCTCAAAAAGAGCTTTATAATAAAACCGCACGTCTTTTATAACTCTAACAAAATACGAGCCATAATACGAAGCTGGGTAATGAAAAGATGAGCTACAAGTACATAGGAGGTGCTCGTTTCTAGCGAGCTTTACACAACAGCTTTTTATTTTCTAATGCTCCACTGTGCCACAGAACATTTATTTTATATTTTTTTTATTTTTGGCTTCTGCGGCATGCTTGTAGTACTTTCAGAAGCATCTAGTTTAAGTGTCAATAAGTTCATGTGTCAATCTAGAATGTCAAAGTTGTCAAAACTTTGAAGAATATGAAGATCCGATTCTAAGACTCTAATAATTTTGTTTTCTAAACCAAACTAATAGATATTGTTTAAGAAAACGGGTAACCACGCGTACCTGACTGTACTCAGTGCGAGACGTGTCATCGTTGAAGACACGAACGGCTCATTTCATCCCTGATGAAGTTCACCGAATGTAAACGAAACTATAGTTCGACTTTTCCAACAGTCAGGTACGCGTGAATACCCGTTTTCTTAAACAATATGAATCAAACACGCGTTAGTTTTCTAAATCAAACTAATAGACTAATTTTGTTAAATAATGAGTATCATGGGACCAATTAGAAACCTTTTAATACACGTTCGTAACTGATTTTAGATATCCAGATACAAACATGGATTTATTTCTTGCCCGATAACCAGTTACGAAAACGACACGAACTTGCTGTTTTCGTAACCATATTTCATAACCACCTACAAATATATTTTCTTCTGTTCATCAGCAATTGAAGCGTGTTTGCTTCGAGACTAGCTAAATGATCTTTCGTCTGTCCGTTTGTATGTACAAACGGACAGACGAAAGAACATTTAGCTAGAATGTAAGTAATTTAGTACTCACGTACAGGTCGTAGTTTCCATCCAATTTTACGAAACTTGGTGCGTGTGTTGTACTAATTTTCAATTTCTGTATCGTCATTGCGTGCGTCAGTGCGTATCATCATTTGTTAAGTATCCTAAATAAATAATAAATCATCAAGTGGTTGTCGTTTTTTTTTATGAAATTGTAAAAAATATGTATGGTCACGTGGTAAATATTTCCGATTTCTGAATATTCGCGAACACTTAAGTATCAAAAAATACTTGTATTGTCTTCTTGTAAACAGTGTACTGGTTTTATACAAAGTTTTTTGAAAGTATTTTTGTATCAAATTCTGTGAAGTTATTCACTTTTACCACGTTTCGGGCGTACATTTCGGTTTTTATTATCAAATGGAATCGCTTTTACGTTACGTTCTCTTATGTAATGAAAACGTTAGGGTATCTATATGTGTATATTATTATTATTATTTTTTGCATAAACACCTGGATAACGACGTTATATTTTTTATTAATGTTCCGATATTATTTTGGAAAAATATAAACTGATGTTTTGCTTATGGGTATTTAAATAATAACAGGAAGATAAGAAAGCACAATCTAGTTTATTTTAGCAAACAACAAAAAATAAATGGATAGTTTTTCACTGCGTATATACAGGGGTCGGCACTCGAAGTGTTACCAATTCAAAATTTTGTCAATTTTGTTTCTTTTTATTTATAAATTTCAATATATAGAAAAATAACATTTAAAATTAAAAAGAAAAAATGGATAACTTTTTTTAGCAGCGACGAAAAACAATGAGCTTCTGTATGTTTAGGAACAATACAATAGACTTACGACTGTGAAAAAATGGGCGCCATATTGTAAACAGTTTGAATGCTATAGCAACTTAAAGTTGGTAACACTTCGAGTGCCTACCCCTGTATATACACTATATCGGGCGCGTCTGCATAAACACATCATAAGCAGTGTAATATTTAAAAAATAAATTGTTTTGGAAGGAAAAAATATTAAATTGACCAAAAAACAGAGTTCGTCGTAAACTCTATATTTTCTTAGAGCTAAATAAGTTTTATGAATTTAATTTAACATATTCTCATTTAAAACAAACCCATTTTTTATATAAAACATTTAAAATTAATTCAAGAAAAGAGATATCAAAGAGAAATATTTCCTTTTCTTTTGTAACCGGTTACAAAACACAGTTGCAAAGGCGGCTGAAAGGTATAAAATTACTAAAGTAAATCAGACGTGTTATCATTGAAATCACAATTTACAGTCTTATTATTATGTATACAAGGTTTCAACTGGATTGAATGTTTGGCGTCGTGCCAAAATCTATATGTAAGAGTACGTAAGTATATATTTATGCATCCGAGTAAGAAGTTTTGAAGAGAAGTACGTGAAATACTGCTGTTGTGGACGTGGAACAAAGGTAATTAGTTAATTTACTAAATTATTCAATAATTTAGATTTCTAAAGAGGGCTGACGTAAGCGTTGTCCTCATAAGAGATCAGCCAAACTCGTAAATTTGAGATAAATTTTGATATTTTTTTAAGACTTGCTTAAAAGAAATATAAAACGATTTCAATTGAGCAGGCATTTTATTTTTTAGTAATTTTGATTTATAAATAACATTGCTAAACTGATATTTATTTAGGAAAAAATTATCAGATTAAGCCGCAGAAAACCTACTAAACAAGAAAAGGTTATAATTTTTTTTTTCCAAAAGTGGTTTATCAACCAGTCACACAGATGATTGATTTTTCCTATATAGTTTTACTGTTACTAGTTGCAACAACCGTTCTTTAAAGGTGTTCCCACCGAACTACACTTCTACCCTTCGGACTCGTTGGGAATGCTTTTCAAAAAATGTTGTAACCATTTACACCTTCACTATTGTTGGGAAAAACATTTCCCAACGAGTAACAGTGTGACTGGTTGGAAACCCGACATTTTGACACTAAAAAGAGTCGGCAATCCGAGTAAATGCTAAGAGAAAACCAAGCGTTGTATAATTTATAGTGACGCGCCTTTCTCGCAAGACGCTATCACTCCCAGTCGACGTCACGCGTGACGTGAACAACGCGTAACACGTCGTGTCTTGTTATTTCTGCGACATTGAGTCTACGTAAGTGTTGGTGGTTATGAGTATTTTGTTTTAAGCGACCTCAAACAAGGACTCTCAATTAGTTGTTTTTTTTTTGTACGTTGCCGAATTTTTTCGCGACGTTTCGACCGATTTGAAAAATCGTTAATTTATTTTCTTGAAAAAGTATAATTCTATGGTATAATTATATATATATATATATATATATATATATATATATGTGTGTGTATATATACGTTTTGTGAAAGAAAGCAGTATTTAAGTTTAGTTTTATTTGTCACGTTGTGTGCTATAAGTAATTACTGTTGTTGTATGCTGCAAATACAATTCATTCTATTCTATTATATTCTATATTTTTTTCTCAAAATCATTTTACTAGTTCGGTTTGTAAGCAAAATTAACTTATTATAGATTATTATTATTTTGATTATTATAGAATATTGTGAGCAATCTGAATTAGATATTTATATGATATATTTTTACGACTATTGACAATCAAATATATAGAATCCAAGCTTCTGATCTACGAGATGTATCCGAGTGAAATTCCACTTCTACACAATTTTTTTATTGTCATAGCTTTGTCGGCAGTAAAAACTTTTTTATAATCGTGTTTTTTTAGGATTTAGTTAATCTACATGTAAATGATAACATGAACAAATTTAATCACTCTAAAAAATCATCAGTATGCCTGCCGCAAAGTTAGGGACACAAATAAAAAACGTCGCAAAAAGTGTCAACTTTCTTCAAATTTTAATAAAGGAGCTTAGCCGTTACATCAAAGGCCGAAGCTTTTTACCGTATAATAGATAAAGCACGTCGCAGCAGAATAGCGCTTTGAAACACGCATTTTCTCCTGTCAATTTGTCGTAATTTATTACTCAAACGATGACTGAACAACGCCGCTATCGGCCACAAAAAGGTGCCTCTGCGCCTCGCCTCCAAATATTTGGCCCTCGAGGAAGAAAAGAACAACACTTGATTTGGCCTAACGTTTTTCTAAACAAAGAAAATCCGGATTTGAATGTCGGAGCGGATCCGGGACAGACCCGGAGTTATATAAACTTCAAAAATAGAATTCCGCCGTCGCAACCCGTTTTACGACTTGGCTCGTAAAACGGGGTGGCACAGGGCGGCCGCGACGTTAGGGGAACGCAGCATATTTTCACCTTTATTTATAAAGGAAATTCGGTCATGTTTGAGCGATGATAAAATTATGTTAAACTTTCAAAAAGTGGTGAATTTAATTTGGCGGTGAACTGAATTATTTGGACGTCTGGCGTCGTATGTTAGACCGTCTAGCCTTTTTTAATTTCGCCGTTTCATGGTCGGACACTCCGCTGGGCTACGAGCTAACTAGACATTTTTTCCTCAAGTAATGTTTGTACATTTTTGGAGACCTTGACCTTGAAAACTTTATAAACTGTATGAACGTCTCAAATAATAATTATAAAAACTAAATTATTTCATTTTTTTTTAATCCATGTGTATTTAAATAATATTCATGTCACTTACTGTGACATATTATTTATTAATTTGTACGTGTATCATAAAATTTTCATTTAACAAATTCGGTCTTTAGAAAATCGTAAACAAAATCTTTATAAAACTCGTTCTCTTTACAATTACACTAAGTTCTAAAAGCTTACTTCGAATAAAAGCTAATCAGGACAGCGAAAACCTTCGCTTTAAAAGTAGTTTTAAATTTGAAAGTTTTTGTTTTGTAGAATAACCGAGGGAATTTTCCCCGCGGACGTATATCCGGCATTTTCCCGCCATTTTTGAGCTCGCTACAAATGTGAAATAGAACCGCTTTTAGAATTGAAAATTAAGTAGTAATACATAACACAGGTTATACCGGGTTTTTCGTAACTAAAGAAAAACTTTGAAAGTTCTTTTTACGCTCAAAAATTGTCTCAAACAAGACTAATAGCTCTTACGCATTTTGTAAATCATTTAAATATTCTTATAAAAAATAATTCATAACTTTTAGGTCAGTTTTAATGCAGCGGCACATCTACTAGTTTTTCAGTTACTTTACTACAGACCGAATTTGATAAAACATTACCACCTTTTAAACTTTTTTCCAGGTCCGGGTTGCTTTAAGAAACAGGGTATACAAAATTAAATATAGATCTAAATTGTAAGCTTCCTCCTGTTTTTTATTAACGATTAAATAAAGGAAATTAGACAACATATATGAAAAGAAACCGATTTACTTTCTTTACTATATTTAACACCTGCGGCCTACGTAACTGTAACCGGTTACAAAAGTAGAATCTTTTCCTATATTTCTCGTAACCAGTTACAAATTAGTAAATATTTCAATGGACTTAAAATGTTACCACCGCTTATGATTACCTGTCAGTATTCCCTCGAAACATACAACGTGAATCAATACGTAAGGTATTTTTCATCACGTTACAAATGAGGGGTAATCTCGTACATCCGATCACCATTTATCACGAGCTAATGTTCGGGTATTTTTGGATTCCCTCGCCACATCTATTATATCACAACACGAGACTCATAGGTGGGTTCTGTAGGGCAGTTACAAGGCTCTATTCCCATCTGTCCTTAATTGGGACAGATAAGAATTGAAGTTTCATAATCGAGTTGAAAAATGGTGATAAATGATAATGAAAAGTTTCTTCATTTCTTATTTTTATTGAAGGTGTCAGAGACATCGTATGAAATAATACGAGTACTTCCGACATATAGCTCTCAACTGATTTAACTCTTAGATTTGAGTAAATATGTGACTATAATGCGGAACATAAACATCACGTATATGCTTAGCCATAGTAAGGCATTTGTTATAAATTATAATAATATAACTAATATAGGAAGTTAGGTATCTTGATATTACAAGTATAATCGTTTAATTTTTAAGAAGGTTCATCGTTTAAGAAGGTTTAATTAGGATTTTTTTCAGAAATGTTATACAAATGACCTATGATTCTATGGAATAGCCTATCGATTTTGATAAATATTAGGTTAATTATTTTTATTTTATTTTTTTAAATAAATAACATTTAGTGATATACGACCGCGAGGGAAATTGCCGGATATACGACCGCGGGGAAAATTCCCTCGTTTATCCTACGAAACAAAAACTATCAAATTTAAAACAACTTTTAAAGCGAAAGTTTTCGCTGTCCTGATTGGCTTTAATATTTACTTAAATAACATTTAGTATCTTAACACTATAAAACCTCTGCGAGGTTTGTCTAAGTGCTGGGTCCTCCTGTAGTTGATAAGTAACTAAATAATAATAAACACGTTCTATACAAAGATTGAACATAAAATTATTTCCGTAGGTTATTTATAAATTGAAGTGGCGATACAATAAAAATCATATTATACTTACGTCTAAAGTATAAACAATAATGAACCATGTTGAGCGAGCAGCGCGCGCGTCGCATTTTACTTACCTACTTGTCGTGAAGCAAGCAAACATTTGAATAGCTCGATATACAGGCTGCTCCATATTACTTTATTTATTGTGATAATAATGAAATAATTATGAGATACGGGATTAGGTAAAATTTAAAAACCAAAATTTAAAAAAGCCGTACAGGTTTTTAAATTTTGGTAAAACAATTATTTTAGTAAAGACGCGAGTAGTTACTGAGTTTGTAATGTAATGTTGTATTTCTTTTCTAAAAAACTGCTCGCATAGTATACTGTATTCGACTTTAGCCTGTATTGGTAGCACCTCACAGTATCTAAATAACCCTCTCGGATCCTCCTTGAATTTATCCTTTACATAACGCGGTACAATTAATTATAACAATCTGTATTGTATATTATAAATTTGTTCCAAAAAGGTTTTAAAGGTACGGCCGTAACTACTAAGTCCATAAGAGATAATACTTTCCACCAGTGCCTTGTACATAGTCAGGAAGACTCGTACTGTAGGTATTAAGTATACTCTTAATACGAACCTTTAAAGAAAGAAAACAATCGAAAGCAGAAAAGCAAAGGAGCATAATATATATGTATGTGTTTTTTTCAAATCGACGGGATTTCGGCATTTTTTCATGTAAATGTAAACAACATCTAAAACCATAGTTCAGGTACTCGTTTCCACGACGTTCAAGTAATACGTAAGGAATTTAAGTTAAGTGTAACACTTTTACGGACTAAGGCAGTGACATCCAAAGAGATTTTCCTCTAAATACTCGACACTAGTCCAACCTTCGTTCAGGATGCAGTTGTGAAATCGGAGTTGCAGCAGAAGTAAACCCAGTCTGATGCTTAGACCCTTATAGTTTGTTTTGTTCCTGTTTAAATTTTAGGATTGTTTTCTTGCAAATCTAAGTACAAAGTTCAGGTACTCGTTTTTACGTCGTTCAAGTAATAAGTAAGTACCTAATGTAAGTTAGGGTAGCAGTATGTATAGGAAGGTGGGTGGTAGTGAAATGTGCCCTGCAACCGTGACTCGGCTTATAGATGGCTTTCACTATAATTATACTACACGTGTTATAATCACTTGTGCCGTAAACTGATGTTTTACGCACTGATGCAGTAATTGCCAAAATACTCCCTTTACATACTCCTACATAGATTCGAAAGCACAATATTAATAATCTCGAGGTTTTCAAAAGTGAAGCAAGGCTAGTGATAAAAAAATAAATGCTATTGTATTTAATTCATGGAGTTAGGCGTTACTTTGCGGAAATCCTTTTTAAATAAGATGGTTGCTAATATAAAAAGCTCAGAGAGGCGCAACAGCTCACTTTCGAGCGATTCTTGAAGAGTCAACATCTTCTGAGGATGCCTTGTGCTAAGGCGAATCACATGTCGAGGAAGTCGGATACTGAGAGAAAGAAAAATAAGAATGTGAGGTGTGGAGGTGGTGAGGAGGAACCACACCATAAAAACAATAATATTTTTCGATTTCTAGATATTCTTTATATACCATCTTGCTATTGTATTTTTTTAAATTTATTGTAAAAATAAACATTAAAATATTAGAACTTCAGGGAATAAATACAGCAGCAAAGAACAGAAGAAGAAACTAATTGGAATAGCAAGCCTTTGAAACGTCAATATGATTTTTGTTAATTGCCACTAACTTCATAAACCTACAAAGATATCGGTTAGCGGTGTGAAAGTAATCGCTATACTCATTCCTAGGTACAAGTTTTAGTATCGATACAAACTCTGTATCCTTAAAAAAAATCCTAAAAATTGAAATCGCCTTTGTACATACTTTAGTAGTAAGTATATATTTATTTGAGAAATACCTCGTGAAGATATCTTTAAATGGCCACATTAGCGGGTAAATCTTAAGTTAAAATTTACCGTGAGTTTGTATGCCTCGGTATTCTTGCAGGGGTCTGTATCCGTAAAGAATTATGTCGTGTGTGTAATACCTCACTAGGTAGGTTCCCGAGGTAAATCTTCTAATCTTTGATTCTTATAATTTGTACTTTTAAATGTGTTAATATATTAAAATATCAAAACTTCTAGTGGAAGAGACTTGTGACCAGAATGCTGGCTCTTATTTTGGTCAGAAAATTAGCATTGCCATAGCAGCCAGAATTCTGGGAACTTTCCCTTCTACTGGGGGTTTAATATTAGATTAGTTTTAATAGCTGTGAATATTATTTTCCTTTGTTTTTGTGTTTTGATAAATATATTAAAAATCAATCATCTTACATATAACTGAAAATCTAATAAGAGATACAATTAAAATTTATATTTATTTTATTTTTATCCAACACAACGAGGCATTTGGCCACAAGCTCGCATATCTACGGATCTGCCACACTGTAGCCGTAGATGGAACATGCCTAGTTTAGAATACACTGGCGCTCAAGGAAGGCTGCCGGAACACACCGTTCGGTGCTTGGCGACTGATTTAACAACTTGAGGGTGGTAGCTAGCCAGGCGAGCGTTAGAAAATGTCCCACCACCATGCTTTGATTTTCTAGCGATATTTTCCTTTACGACGTTAAAAAAATCAGTCTCTTCTAGATCAGCATGCCGCATCTAAAGAGTCATCATTACTTTTAATTAATCGAGTTGCCTACATTCTATGATATGTTACCAATTATATGTTTTCGTAAAACATAGTAATAATTATATATCAGAGTAAGGATATTCGCTACGAATCAACACACAGCCTAAACGGCCGAACCTTTAAAGACATGGAATTTGGACGGTGTATTCATTATTAGGTGCATATTTTTGGAAACTCAACCCCTAGAGTTTAGAATTCAAAAAATTAAAGCATTAAAACTTGCCGTTAAAGCCTCGTGTGACGTCTACTATACTAATCAATAAATTAGCTTATAACAAAACCTCAAATATAACACGACATGACAGCACCATAATGACAATATCAGAAAAGGTTTTTTATTGCCTACCTTCATTCCCATTCAAAAAACGCTTGGCATTTCAAAATATAGATGTTTAAGCCCAGCTATGCACATTAGTCCTGCCTTTGCGTTTGCAACAGAAATTTGAGTTCAATTGAATCAGTGATTACCCAATTATAAGCACGTACTTCGCGCATACAATTCATACTTTTTATGGGTGAATAACGAGTAATAAAAATTCATTTTTTGTAGTTATTTGATAATCATAGCTTATGCCGTTTCTCTCTGGATTGCTCTTCCATCAGATATCTGACTTGTTTGCAATGCTTTGATTTAATTACAGTTCAGTAAACCTCCTAAACAGTGATCTTAACTAAATAAATATATGATTTATTGCCAGAAAATAAAATTAATAGCTGCACAAACAGAGTTTCTTATATTGATTACAAAATCCAGACATATGTATAGGCAGAATCTTTAAAAAAAAAATAATTGTGTACTTTTAATTCCCTCATCTGTTAAATTAATTGGGATCTCAACTTTCACCTTATCTTTGGATATTTCTCATAATATAAACTTATTTATTTGAAAAATGTCCGCTAATATTTATTTATTTATTTTATTTTTATAGAATTTACATAATACTAGATACCTATGTATTCAGCCAAACTAAAACAAACATCATATCATTTGAAAGTTGCAACATTCACAAATAAATCTAATTCAAATAATATATAATGCAACAGAAAAAAGCCGCGGCTTCCCACCAACCTCAATGGCGTACAGTTTCTCTCATTTTAAAAGCGGAAAACTAAAAAAAAACAGTCAATTACATTAGCATGGCCGTTCCTATTACACGAAATGCGGGCTGAATGTTTAGAAGACTGTATAACCGGAAAATTATGGTATACGTTGAGTTTCATTATTATTTACGTTTATTTGGCTATGTGTTCTTCTGCACCTAAAAGTAAGCTTTTAAGTGCAGAAGAACACATAGTTATACGTGTCAAAGTTAAACTTAGATAGTAATATATTATAAAGTTCATGGTGTTCTTATAAGTAGGTAAGTATCTATATTCTTTGGTATTTTAATGTGGTAAGTAAGTAAAGTACTTACAAAATCTTATTCGTCACATCAAAGAAGGCGAATCTTGAAGACATCACAGAGACTTATGAGCTGAATGCCTAAAATCTATCCGCGATGCCTAAAAGCACTATCAAGCATACGTAAAAAGAACGAGTTCTACAAAAACGACAAATTTTACCACCGGTTACAATACTGATATACCGGTATAATTTTTATATTTGTTTATGTCCCACCCAGGTTCAAGGCGGTTATAATAAATGTTATAAAACTGTAGCGATCGAATTCTAGTTCACTTCTTACATCCCTCTGACTGGTGTTTAGCATATTTTTTTTACAGATTAACAGATAAACATTTTTATTGATAATTGTGCAATATTACTAATCAATCAAAATATAACAAAACATATCTTTTAAATTTACGTAATAAATAATATTCTATGTCAAGTACACATAAGTAAAAACAATATCAAACATCCTACTCAAAGTAAAACCATTCCGATATTATCGCATTCCGATACAATAATACATACTGTTATAATATGTAATAAAGCTCAAAATATTTAAATTCCAATTTTTGTCTGTTCGTTCAAATAATACCGCATAATATTCTGCATTATACTGTTTTCAGTCCTCGCGAAAAGCCTTGCAAGCAAGCGAAGCTGAATGGAGAACGGTCTAACTGTTATTTGTGTTATTTAAATGTTATTCAGTTATTTTGCTATTTTATGTAACGAGTTAATTACGTCTAGCATTGAATAGTCGAATATTTCAGCGAAACTTTAAAAATTAAACATTTTCACGTGATATTTTAAAATATTTATAAACGGCCGCTGTTTAGGCATTTGAGATTGCAAAAACTTTATTTAACCCACTAATTGTGATGCCCGTAAAAATCCTATTCATGTATAAGTTAAACTTTTTAAGTTTTTCTCTTTTTTAAGTTTTTCTTATCTGCGAATGATATACCACGTGTCATAATCGTGATACTATTTGCGGTATATATTACGCTAATATTACAGAGGTGAAAGTTTGTATGTCTGTGTGTGTTTGTTTATAATAATAATAAGCAAAATGTCAGTTTATCTCTTTAAAATACATTGCCTGACACACGGTACGCGTCATTAAGTTATAACACCCCTCTTAATCAAGCCAGTTCTTAAAATACCATAACAATTAATAAAACCTATAAAATCTCATACAAAACAACCATTTTCAATCCCAAGTTAGGCGTCTTAAAAGCTGATTTCCTGAAATAAAGGTACCTACTTAATTCTATTAAAGCGAGCTCGAAACTTGTATTCCATAATGTATAATCCAATTCATAATTTTAATTCGTCCATACACGCGAAATAACGCTGTTTCTCCATACGTTTAAAACTCCTTCGTATAAACGCTGCCATCTCGCGGTGGAGTTATGCCACAGTATATTTTCCAGTGAAGAACTTTTTTTTGTAGGTAACACTTAATTGTTTTTAGAAGTATTTAGTCCCAATAGTTGTGGGATCCTTGGAATAGACTGGGTAAATTAGCGCTCGACTCGAATCTTTTGCAGAAATCCAGTATTTAATTTTAAATTTGAATAAAGTGACTGCTCAAAATATTGAAATAAAAGGTCGTAAATATGTTAACAAAAACTAGCATCAGAACAATGAATTTATCTATATTCTGGGAGTGCAGTAAATATAAAGTTCCTTTCTAGAAATGTATGTATTCATATTTATGGGGAAAACCTAAATAATGTACTGGACCTTTGAGCGAAAGGTTACCTTTAATGCACTCAGACGTTACCTACAATTTACTAAAAGTGTGTTTTGTTTACCTATATGAATAAACTCAAGTTTACGCAGCCTATTGAGATCAAACAAGAGTTTTATAAAGTACCGATTTCCTACTAAGAACGTAATACGTGGTAGTAACAAATTAGTCACTCAGATTCATAAGGCTCATTTGTCCTCCTCCCCCTCAGGGAGGTCTGGGCAAATTAGCTCTAAAAGTTTTAGCTAGGATGCCACTACCAGTGGCTAGGGCTCTAGGCTCTCCCCGTCTGGGTTGCCAGGGCAATTCGTTAGTCCATCTCTGGGCGACGGCTTTAGCCGAGGTTCGTGCCGTCTGAGGCGCCCTTGTGCTTGTCGCCCTAAAACCAAACCGTGGCCCAGCGCACTTGCGCTTGCCAAACGTCCGGTCAAGCTGTCCGAGGTCGCGTTCGACCAGCAGCTCAGTCCAATCTAAAAAAAAAGGTAGTAGCAAAACTTACTACCACTTATACTGTTTCTCCACTGTGCCCAAACTCTGTAGAACTATTAAATTTATCACGCAATGTGCCTATTTCGGGTGGTCAGGGCTAGGTCAAAATATTAACCATGCTAAACGGAGCCTTCCACTAGAGCTACTACCACTGCCACAAATTTCACTTAACGCTGGTCACTTGGAATCGCAAACTTAAATTTTCAATGGGATAAAGGAAAATGGGTTTTATTATGTGGTGATTAAGGATGCAAATTGTATTTTATTGCGTAGGCATTATGTATGGAATTATTATACTCGCGGGCGCCTGTCAGCTGTTATTGTTAATTAATTTTATGTTTGTCGAACCTGCTGGGTTATATTTTTTTGATGGAATGTATTATTATAAGCTACAATAAAATGGTGGTAAAAAATATATTGTGAATTGTTGGAATAAAAGCAATCTATGAAAAGGTTAACGTTATTTTATTTTTCTATGCAAAAAATCAGAATTTAAAATTACAGGTTATTTTGAATCGGTCGTATCGTAAACTGACGACTAAACACGTTTTTATCTGACTTTACTAATAAAACAACAACCACTTGAAATATATCTTTTTACGATTAGGGATACAATACAATACAATACAATATATCTTTATTGCACACCAAGAAAAATATATACAGCAAATATAATTATTATAATGGCGGCCTTATCGCCTAAAGCGATTTCTTCCAGGCAACCTTTGGATGGATCGGACTAACTGCAAATAGTAACGTCGGTGGCGTACCAATAAAAAAAGGAAAAAAAAAGAGATGGTACAAATACTGTACCATAAAAAAAAACAGAAAATACATACATATATATATATATTTAGTAATATTAAGCACATACAACAGCTACATACGTCATACTCGTAATAATAATAATACCACACAAGATGTTCCACTTAATTAAGAGAAAGATAATGAATGTTCAGCAAGTTTTTGAATATAAAAAGGGATTTAGCCTGTCTGATTGACAAAGGCAGCGCGTTCCATAGAAGGATAGCTTGCACAGTAAATGTTGCACAAAAGAAAGAGTTCGTTGAGGTAGAAGTAGGCAGCACAAGACGAAGGGAAGGGATCTTTATTAATTTTGTGTTCCGCATGTCCCTACATATGATTGAAATCGTCCGATGACTGGTGTTATAGCAAACTTCCCCCTTTTTTGGAATTAATAGCCTCGCAATAGAAAACCGCCGATTACAAAATATTTGTATAAACTCGTTGATTGGCTGAAAACTACGCGAGAGCAAAAAAAAACCAGACTAACAACCATAAATACAAACATTGAAACATACGACATCCTCTTTCTACAATCTGACAAGTAGAGATACTGTAAGACGCCACCGATACATGGTAGAGATTCCACGGACTCGCACAAAACGCTTTGCGTCTACTTTTATTATGCGAACAGCTAGGTTGTGGAATTCCCTGCCGAGTTCTCTATTTCCCGATAACTATAATCACGATCTTTTCAAATTGCGAGTAAATCGCTTTCTTCTAGGCAAGCGCGCCGCATCCTAGACCGCATCTTCGCTTTTTATCAGGCGAGTTGCGGTCAAATGCAAGCATTTATTTATAAAATAAAAAAAACTGACAGACATTAGAACATTTGCCAAACTCGATGCAAAGCCCCTTTTTTCGCCCCGTCTATATCACTAAATTTTTTGTTGTATTGCAATGAGTTGTATAGTCCATATAGTTTTATCGAAATAATCTTAGGTTAATAGCACTAAAATAACTTAATATTTCAGCAATTACGAGTACTTATGAGCTATTTACCATTCCTACCCTTCTAGTTCAAGTTACTCTTTTAATTTTTAGACTTGTGTTTTGTATCTTGCAGTAAATTAATCTTTTTTTTTTTCTCCTACATCTTTGCTAAACCCTATGGGGTCCAATAAGCCCTATAATTTAATATTCATTGTAACACTGAAATCGCAAGGAAATAATATTTAAAATCTGACCTTACTATCAAAATTATTATTTATACTAATATTATAATAAGGAACGATTTGTATTTTTTTATTTGAAGAAACTTAAAAACAACTGGACGTCTTCAAATAATTTCTATCGGAGCTACAAAACTATATTATCACTGAGTAACGAATAGGCTATAAAAAATTAGAAAGCCGAGCAGCATCGCGGAACGTATTTTATTTATTTTATAAAAATAAATTTTATAATTTTTAGTTTTCTTTTTCACATCGTATACTAAACTTTCAATCACACATTAATATAAGTGTTATCATAACTTGCCATAAAACATTTGTAAACTAGTTAAAGACAAACCATAAACACACAAACGCAATCTTCAAAACATCAACGTCACGAAAACCCCAAACTTATTCCAACCTGTTTTCCTAACTAGAAAAACATGGTTTCACGCCCGGCGGCACCCGGCGGCGTCAAGCGCTTTATTTAAATCTAGACCCAGAATTCCTGAACTTCCTAGAACGTTGACGGCTGGCTGACATGCGATTGACCCATCAGAGGCTAGGTTACTACCTGCGCTCGGTTATCTATTCCTTTTGCCTTTTTTATCTGTGCACTTTGGATGGTATTCGCGAGTTTTTAACTGTTTATAGCCTTATTGGTGTGTAAATGGCGACTTGACGCGTTTTTTTGCTTCTCCTGTTTTTCAAGAGTTTGGCTTCACACGGTTTATGTATTTGCCATCTTCTGTAACTTGACGCGTTGCATAGGCTGTATTTGATTTTTATGGTGCTTTTAGAATGTGTTAAAATGTGTGTTCGGTTTCCTTACTCATATGGAGGGGAAACAAGAATCAATTTGGTGTCTGTCCCCCTGCGATATTTTCAAGGCGACTATTATGAATGAATGAATATAGCTTTATTGCACATAAGACAGAGCAAACTGTTAGGTATTCTACAACAAAAACGAGCGACGACTCAAGTCTAAGACTGGGTTACATCTTTTTTCCATTAACCATTGCTTGTCTTAAGGCAATCTGCTCAACAATGTCCAAAAAAGATTATTTTAACATTATTTTTTTTTATTTTACAAGCTTACATATACTAAAAAGGACCTTTTATTTTAAGTTTCGTTTTGTAGTAATTACCTGTATTTAGAAAAAAAATAGCACCGAGCAGGTTGCTTTATATAATTTCAATATTTTGTCTGACGATATATATCATGGTTTCCTGAAAGACATTGCTGTGATAAGGCCGCCATTTATAAACTAGAGTATAGCTTGTTATGATTTATTTTAAGGCCGATTTTAAAATGAAAAGTTATCGTATCTTGTCCTATCTCTTGTTAAAAACCTAATTCAGTTCCAACATACACATTGTATCGTCACAATTTCTGAGTCGTCATAACTCTGAGCGGCTCTCTGAGTGCGGACGACAAAGGAGCCGCCTATTGTGGCGGCATCTTTGACGAAGGCGCCACACAAGTGGGTTCATGCCACGAGCGCTGTCCGACGAAATGAAGCTATTTTATATTTCGCTTTTCAAATTCGAATAACGTGGATTAGGTCATAGTGCTTTTATTAAACGAATAAAAAAATTGAATGGTCTCTTAATTCGTTGACATTTATTTTCACCCGACTGCGAAAAAGGAGAGTTATGTTTTTTCGAGTGTAAGTATGTATGTATATTTCTTTGGCAGGCCCTAGATCCAAACGGCTTGTCGTATTTATATGTGAGTGGTGTGAATAGATTCGTCTTACCCGTGAAAGTGACACTGGGTACAACAAAATTAAAAAATATTGAAAAATAAGTATCATACACAGGTTTAAAGATTTAGAACTAATAGAATTCTAACCACTTGTTTTACGAAAGTTTCTGGATTTCTCAGCAACATTAGGATTTATTTGAAAATGTTAGTGTTGGCACAATAAAACCACAGACTGTTAAATATAATTTTACTATATTGAAGCCTGTCGTATAAAAAACACACGGCATCTTGTAAACCAAGACCAATCGATGGCGTACACATTATATGTCATCTATTTCGACAAACAACTCTTTCACCACAGTCTTTTAGTTGTGCAAACGTTTGTTTCCATATTTTTGCTCACAGAACATACTTTTTTATCCATGTTCTTAAGTAAGTAATATATAATGTAATAGGAGCTATCACTTTCTCGCATCATAAAATAGACTATAAAGAAATTTTAAATTTTAAAGCTTCTATAGTTTTTTTTTATCTTACATGGTATATAGGTTACTGCTATCTTTTTTGCTGTTGTTGGTAATCATTTCGTTTTTGGTAATAAAGACACTTGCCCGATAGTTACTTTAAAGCCCTATTTGACCATATATGGGGCTGAATTACACTCTACAATTTTTTTTTGTCTCTAGGTTCAGTGGTAGACACTGCGTTGATAGCGACTTTTCAGTCGGTCAGGACTAACTCTTTTATATAAATGGATAGCTAAACCTTGACAATTTTTCTTTGCTGAAATATAAATATGATAGCACATGGATCTTAAAAAAAATCAAATACATGGAATTACCGAACCCGCTCACAAAACTTTACAAGAGTCGGAATTGAGTAATGTGAGTTGTAGAAAAAAACAACAGAATTTCAAGTAAAGATCGACCGGACTTCCGCTGGACAGACATACCTACGAACTAAGTTTTGACAAGCTGATGCGAAGACGCTTCGTTCGTGTTTCGTGCTCATCGGGCCACGTTAATCCGTGGTCATAAACTATTTCTATTCTAAACTTAATTAAAATCCGTTCACACTTTCCACCGTGATAAAATGAAGAACGGAGAGAAAGTAGACGAACACAAACTTGCGAATGTAAAATAAAATTTGTATGATTGTAGCGCTTTCAGTAGAATTTCTTGCTAATCACCCAAGTAAAGTAATTAAATATATAGGTACCTAATAATTTTCTTAATATCTTTATTTCGATAAATTTCGAGAAGTTTATAAATTACTAAGTTTTATTTTTACTTAGTTATTATTATTTTACAATTCATATTGCTTATTACTTCTTTATTATATTGAATAAGCATTATACATGTGTTTTTAAGTTTCTTATATTAAATTACTTAGCCATTTATTTCGACCTCAGTCTAAAAATTTATTCCACGATGAAAATGATAATGAAATTTCCCAGGTCTTATACATACATCGTTCATATTCTCAGATACGTAGAGAAATAGTTGTTTATCCACAGTATAGGCAATAGTTACCACGTCTCGTTGTAAGCCAAATAAGGCTTTATACGGGATAAGGTATCCCTCACGAATACGTAACGTTCTCATTACTCTCTTTTGTTTTCTCATAAGCTATACTCTATACGGGTGGTACATTTAACCAGCTTCAAGTATATTTTGTAATGATAGTGGGCCCAATTCGTGACAGTTTAGTAAATTACCATCAAAATCAGCTTAGTCTCATCCACTGCCGGACGTAACCTCTCTCAAAGCACGTCACTAAACTCCATACTATCGTATATAAATTGATTTATTTCATAGCTGAGATAAAAAAGTTACAAAAGTTAATTGCAAAAATGTTCAAATTAAGGTCATGGTTACTTTTCATACCCAACTTTCTCGACACTACTTGGAATAGAAAATTTCTCTTAATAATTTTATTTCAAAAATGGGTGTCCGTTCGCGTTATTGTGTTTTATAATACGGCTTTCTACATATAACTTATCGTTGGAAAACTTTATCGACGCAAAAGATTACGTACTACCTAAGTGATTTCAAAACTTTACGTTTAATTTTAAATTTATTTGCAAAATAAATTCTACTATAGCTTATAAAACATGCACCGATTTTCACACCCAGAATATATTTAAAATACAGCTAAATTTTAAAACAGTCGTCGGTAATATATTTTAAAAATTTCGCATCTACTCGTATTCACATATCACTCTAATGTTCAGAACATAAAAACTGTTTCACAAAATAAAGACGTAATTTTGAAGAACATAAAAAAATAAAATATTATACAAAATTATATCCACACACACATCACGTCATTTCTAAGCAAAAAATACGACGCGCTTTGAATATATATGAGTAACTTTTTAAAATTCAAATCTTCTTGTATAAAATAGTCTTTAATACACTAAGAAATTCACGAGATATTACATAAAATGTCTTTTTAGGTTTAAAAATTTCAATTCGTGCACAGTTATAAATTACAAATGTAGACTTACGATGTGGCCTTTACTTGCTGAAACTCGTCGAAAGAATTTTAATCCGACGGGCAAGGGCCGATGAACTTGAAGCTAGTTTGGGTTAAGCAGGAATTTGTTATATGGTTTTTCAGTTTGTTTCTGATAGTTTATTATAGATTTTTTTTAAGATTGTGATATGTTAAGTGAATTAGCGACATAGCAAAACGTTAATCTCTTTCAAATGCTTCTTGCATGTTAACACTAACCAGCGGATTAATGTAAAAAAAAAAACTTGTGGATATAAGGTCGATATATCGACAGCCTATTTTGTATTGGAAGAGTACTTCGTGACAAATCAGTTATCTTTCAAGAAAACAATACGTTTTCTATAAAATCGTATCCGTTGTTGCGTAAATAGCTAAATGAACATTGACTAAACTAAATCTAACTATAACTACATTCTCCGACTTCTACGAGCGACCTAAAAACTGTTTTCTATCCGACAGCTAGCTCGCTAGCAATTTCTAGCTGATTATTGTGGAATTAGCTGGAAGTTAGTCCGAATATCTCCGGACACAGTCGACGTCTGACACGTGGACTGGCATTGTGACGTCGCGACGTCGATCACTGATCGTGTTAAACAGGTATTCGAATGTGATACTCCTTGCGTTCTTATGATAAAATACTCACAGCAATAGTTGTAATCACGTGATTATCTCGTCGGCCATTACACAGTACACAGCACGTGAGGTTGAGTCGTTGTAAACAAATAGTAGTTGAGGGATGTGGGCGCGCGGCCTGGGCGCGGCGCGGAGACCGACTGAGGGCGGGCGGGCCGCTGCCGCGCAGGCGTAGGGCGGTCGATCGCACTCGGTCACTGGGCCGGAGATCGCGCGAAAACAAACCTTTGTCTACCCAGACGGCTAGGCGCCCCTGACGTGCTGGTTAAACGCTCTTAGCACCTGTAGATTTAATTACCCATCTCGGATGCCCAATGCAACGCATGCGTTACTTACCTACCACAACTTATCGATATTGTAAATATTTCCTGTTTAATATTTATATGGAAATGATTGTGTCTTAATGCCTTTTGGACTAGTTTAAGCTTTGGAAACTATGACAGGATAGATTTACTAGTATTATATACGAGGATATATATTTCAGTAGGTACTAATAGCTGTTACCCTCCCTTAGTGGTTGAATTTTCTGATATCCTTTCTTAGTACACCCTATAATGAATACACCTTCTAAATACTCTAGATGCAGCAGTTTAGTCTCCGCTTTGTTTGATTCCTAGCGCATACCATCCTTCTTCTTTTATATGGGTAAGGGGTGTACTAAGCCTAACGGGGGTCGATATACACACCCAAATTAACTACTTTCACTGTGGAACCGACTCTGAAAAAGTAGCTTATAGCTAGAGTTTTATAATCTTAAAAGATATATATGTACTACACTTAACTAGCTGATCTTCATCCTCTAATATGTACATTTACCCTACTTTTGTAAGAAGGAAAGGACAAGAAAGTCCGAAAGGACAATAATTGTTGAGACATGTCAATAACATTAAGAGACCTTTGTTAACTTTACACAGTTATTGACAATAACATTTATGTTGTATTTGTATTTGATATCGAGAAAAAAAAATGCTACTTCATACATTTTATCGATTTCCGAGAGACTTATACTATGGAACAGCTGATTTTTTTCTCGATTTCAAAGCCGGTGCTGTAATGAAAGTTGTTCGTAATGATGAGTATAGTCATCCCTATTCGGCTTAGTACACCCCTAACCAATAACCATGTATAGAAGAAGATTACAGTTCAACTGTGAAATCCAATAAAAAGATAGATTTTTCGAGTTATGCTGTAAAAAATCAGGTGCAGCTAGGTTATGAGGAAGTTATTAAAAACTGGCTGCACCTGAATTTTTAACATTTCTCTAAAAAATAGAGAGAGAAAACCTTATCTTCGTATCTTTACTAAGCGTCCAACTATAACGAGTATGTACTGAACACGGATCGCCCTTTTGAATGGGGTCTTAGTCCAAGGTACATATCCCATATCCCATCAAGCTTAATAGCGGGTTACCTCGCGATATCTTCCTTTACCTTCGGAGCATGTTGTAAACAATTTTTAAATGCATTAGATACTTTTACGTATATGCATACGAATTTCTATATCTCTATACAGGTTTATCAGTTTGGTTTGTACTAAGCTGAAAGGGGATCACTATACTCATCCTAAGGAACAACTTTCAATATGGGACCAACTCTGAATTCGATATCGCTTTTTTGAAAAATATTTATCTATCATAGTTACAAGCTATGTTACTCAGTAATAATGTAGCTTTGTAAAGCAATTAGAATTGTTGAAATCGGTCCAATAGTGTTTAAATTTCTCCGTTACTTACAAAATACAAATCTTTCTTCTTTATAACATCAGGTGTAGATACTCGCATGGATTGCGTTCGAAACATCTAAAACAGACTAAAATAAATACTTATCAGAAAACTCATCACGAATCTAAAGAGCCACATGCTCCCCACTCCAATTAGTTAAAGTCCTTGGCGAATATAAACAGTCTGTAGGTAAAAGGAGTAAAACTAAAAGCACAAGCCTGACTTTGCACGTTCTAATCCAAAGCGAGCAAAAAACCTGAGCTAAAATATTAAAATTACCAGTACTTTAGCCTCGTTTGAAAACTAATAGGGTTTGTTACCTTCTCCGAATGGCGGAAAACTTTGAGGTCTGCGTGAAATGTGAGACTGTTAAGCGAGCGTAAAAGTTTTTTTTACGCTTTTCTGCTTTTGTGAAAGTATATAATTTATGAGACGAAAGATCAAAGGAACATTTTTTAGACCGATAAAATGGGTCTTTTAATTATTTTGCTCGTAGTAAACTTTCCTTTGACTGAACTTTTTCAGGGGAATGAAACCTCTGAAAAGATTGTTATGATAGGTATTTTTTTTTATTTAATCAATGTTACAAAGGACAAATCACTGTACTGGAGTGTGAACCCACAAGATGTCTACACGTAGAGATTTTATTTATTTAAGATTAGACCGAAGTTATCATAAGCAATACCGTAAATAAAGTGGAAAATCCGACTTTGATTCTTTCTGTTATTTTAACTTATAATTCAAAGTAGTGTTTGTATATAAAATGTATATGTTATATACATAGATAGGTAGAAAAAAATAGCATTTATTACTAAAGTATTTAAAAAAAAATCTTAATCGTTCCAGATGTCTTTGAGAAACCGTGGGACATACAAAACCAAAGAATCGAGAACCTAATTTTTTTAAGTCATTCAAAAATTTACTCATTTTTATTCAAGCAAACACGAATAATGACTAGATTAAAAAATGAACTTTTTCAGCGAAACCTTATCGCGGACAAAGAGTAAAGAGTAAACTGTTTGCATAGATATGCACAAAACAGCAAACTCAGCAACAAAACGTGATAGCTTCTAAACATTGATAGTATCTAGAAATCTAGTTAGTTCGTTTTGTTTAGTCAATTTTGTGCGGTTAAATATCGAAACGTCAAGAGATTTCAAGTATCCATCTATGTAGCTCGCCGCTCGGCACGAGGAGGGTATAAAATGCAAGGAGATGTTTTTTAAAAATTTATTGTTACATATAAAAATACATAGGACACAGATTTTCTTCTGTCAAACAGCAAGGCAGTTAAAAAAAGTTAGGTTAATCATATTATATGAGTCTCCTCTATGAAGGCTGTGTCAAAAGGCAGGTAAGGTATCTTCGTAAGCTACTTTCTACGACAAGCAGGTTTCTTTGCTATGTTTTTTAACAGTTAAACCACCACTGCAGGGTACAAGCAAGCAATTCTTTTTATAAACTCAGCGAATATATGTAAATGCAGCCTGTAGAATCATCGTTCTTCTTCATAATTTAGTATAAGTACTTATAAATATTATATTATTTAAAAATTATTTAATTATTTATTTAAGTATTATTTTTATACTTACTAGTAGCATCCCGCGGTTTCGCTCTTCAAAATACAATGGGCTTTTTTTACAGTCGAGTTTTTTTTTATAGGCGCTTCTAATCACTTGTATTCTTAAAGTATTAGATTGAGAGGACAAACAACAAGTTATTTTTAGAAAATAATTGTAACCGGGTTCAGTTACGGCAGGTGCTGATACATTGTTACAGTTATTTTGATTTAAAAATTTAATTTAAATTGAACATCTGGTCCGATGTTATTACAATATAAACGAGACTAATTGACAAATGAAAACTAAACATCATTTAGAACAAAAAAGTTTTAATTAATTCCAGCCGTCTCCTAAAAGAACAGGTAACAAAAAAATCATACCGCCGAAGTAAATTGTTATCTGGAATAAATATTTTGAATTTTGATGTTGAAGTTTTACCCCCTCCGCTTTTTTTGGAATAACGGTAAAAAAATTAAATCATCCAGCTTGCGATCAACGTCGCAGAACCTTTCGATCCGAGTCTGTGTAGATTCGTTAATGGAATTCAGAGCAAGCTTTGTGAATAAGTGATCAGACCTGTGAAGGTACCATGAGACCAAAGATGTTCATCTGCTGCTTTGTAGAGTGGCCTTGTTATTCCTGACGCTGAGTTCTTACATGCATGGCAGGGGATGCCTGGAAGAGACCGTTTTTTAGCGATAACTTGTAGCACTCTATTTTGTATGATATTTTTTATCTTGTATTTAGTTTTTTTTTGTGTGTCTGCAATTAAAAATTGATCTATCAACTTATCTATCTATGGCCTAAACTTGTTGTGCTACTTCAGGAATTTGATGTAGATATACTATGCATAATTTTAAGTTGGATTATACCAAACAATACCAAAAATTCTTTATTGTCTCCAGAACAGAACAATATGGCAGAATAATTACAACGGAAACTGTCATAAAAGGCGGTCTTATCGCTAACAAGAGTTCTCCCAGACAACCTTTATCGTCTTAGGTTTATAGTGGTTTACGGGACATACGAGTTCTTGGTTTTTTCTAATATTGCAGTTTGTCATTTTTTATTATATTTAACAGAATATAGATATTTGCAATTTGCAATAAACTTTTTAAACGGATCCAGAGCGCACGCTTTGCCTTCATTGTTATCAAGAATAAACCAAACAAAAAGTGGAATAATTTCTTCACCAACATTTTCCCAAAAAATATTGCATTGAAGAATAAAAGGCGCAGTTATTGATACTCGTAGGATTTACCAGCCGTCCATTGTTTCTGATCTACATTTTGCGATAAATCTGCGGTCAAAGCTTATACCTGCCTCGGATACTTACCAGGCTTAAACTTACTAAAGCTTAAACCATCATGATACTGAAATTGAACTAAGCCCAATATATCCTAGTATCCGCCGGATCTCTTGCTTTTACCACACGCATAGAAAATTCTTTTAACACCAAAGGAACTTCATAAACTTTCCACTAAAACAACGACTTACGTATCTACAGATTAAAATAATTATATTAATTTAATTAATCCAATGTACATTTGGAACTTAAAAATGTCTGGACCTTTTTTACAAAAATTTAAATGTGGCCACTCGAGAAGCCCTATACACCGAAACAAAAAAAGATTTTTCATTTAGTCCAGCCCTCCCTGAAAAGTCAAGCAACAACAAAAAAATACTGTCAAATTGAGAGTTTTGCAAAGTCGGTATAAAATAAAGACCGGCAAATTTAGTACCTTCTGTTTGGAAAAAAGAAACGGTTGAAGAAGAAGTTTGTGTGCAGCATTGGATACATCAGTTAAATTCGCAATGATGATGAGATTCGAACGGTTGAACTTGTACTAACAACAATTCAAAAACTATCCAATGTATAAGTTAAAAAGTTGAACAAAACGCGTTGTCTGCTACTAGTATAGGTTTAGTTTCCAAATCGAAACGTCGAGCCATCCAAGTTGCCGAATTGTACTCGAAGTTTCAAAACTACATATCGACAAAGAGACACACGGTGTTATATTGATTTGACCATTTCAATCGTTTGTTAACTTAACGTACTAGTTCAGTTCGTTAAGGTGACCATAAATAAGTTTTTCTTGACTCATTAATAAGCCTGAATCTCATCAAAATAACTGTCAGAACCAAAACATATAATAAAAAAAAAAAAACATTAAAAAAAATCCATAACATTATAATACTCTACGCCTTCATTAGTGATACTTAGGTCAGGTAGGCATGTCATCAAACAAACGGGAAAAGAAATCTCTTAAGAACTAAATATCAACCGACGACTTCAAAAGAGGTTCTCGATTCGTCAGATTTTTTAGAGTACGACTCAAATTGGTCCCATATACCTTTTTTATTAAAATTAATCCATTAGTTTTGAGTAATAATTAAAATATCTTATATATTCTTAGACCATATAGGTATATACAATCTATTTTGTAGCGTAAGTTTTCTGTGCTGAATTGAAGTTGATTTTTACGTTTCTTATAAGTTTCTGGAGCTACGGTAGTTATAAATTATTCTTTGCGGTAGTGCCTCTACTGTGACAAGCAAAGCGAAGTGCAATTGCTCTACCTACCGTTTTTAGAAGAGCTTCTTCATTTTTTTAATCCTACAACCCCTGCAAACCCAAGTTTGGTATATACTAAATAAATAAAATTCTCGAGATGATTGGTTTCTAATTCATTAAAAGTCTAATAAAGTTGAATAAAGGCAGTCACGGGAAGCGTCGAGAACTACAAGTAGAAAGCGTAATACTGAGAGCACTTAACAGGTGTTCGATCATCGATTTCTTGGTACTACTATCGACTTGTAGGGATGTGGTGAATATCGATGGTAAGCTTTATCGAAGAACGTAACTTGCAGATGTCGCTGTACATGTGTATGCACTTAGTATTTATTGTAGTTTTTGTCTATTCTATTTTAGCTATATATTTTACTATGTGCAATATAGCTATATTTAAGGATACAATAATTATTAACAAAATTAAAGTCGCATATTATTATACAGCTGTGGCCGCCAAACTAGGCTAAACGTATCTTGGCGGATAGCTTTCCACGTGTTGTGGTTACAGAGTACATTATTTAAGTTTGTTTGCAATGGATAGGTATATTTTGAACACAATTATATTTTTTTTAAAGTTTCGTATACCCACTTAGGATGGCTCTATCATTAAATTGCTTTTTGACAGTCTTATGAATTATTGTCACATTAATCAATACATTCTTTGAATAAGTCGTAGATGAGCGAATTAGTCAGTCAGTAAAATTTGTCGTGACCATGATATTTGAATAAAAAAAACACTATGATGAATGAATATTGTTGGCATTCACAGGCACATAATACTGGAGGACGTAAATTTTACTTAGTGGACTAGGATATAAAAAAAACACTGGAGACAATTTGCAGACTGTACTCGGTTTGGTCTCGTAAATAATAATAATACATAAAAAAATAGAATGCGCAATTGCGCCAAAATTAATTTTAATATTCTGTACCTTCAGTTATCTGGATAAGATAAGACCGCCTTTTATTCCGGTTTTCTGATGTTATATATTTTATGGTAGCAATAAAGAGTTTTATAATAGTAATGTTAGCTGAGTGTCAAAAAAATACCGTCTGTTTTTTATACTTTTCCGTATAATACATAAGTAGCCCAAATGACAGAGATTTGGGCTATCGCTGCCGGTATACGTTCTCATACATCATAATAAAGCGTAAAGCAGACTGCATGCAGTATAGCACAGCGCAGCCCAGCACAGCACGGCTTATGACGTTGTTATGTAGGAAACATTATAAGAAATGTCGCACCTAACGAGCAATGCTGTGCAACTACGCGCGCCACCGCTTGTCAAGCAAGACTACGTCACTACGCGCGTATTTGGCAGTCATGTTTGACACTTTCAAAAGGAAATGGCAGATGTCAAGAATGTTGCAGCAGTCAAACAAAAATGGCCGGTGTGACATCCTACGTAACGTGCTGAGACACGATGCGCTGTAACGCAACGCGTGCGGTGTACTCCAGCCTTTAGATATATGTCGTCAATTGCAATATATATTTATTTATATATCGTTAACTCTGATAGTTAGACACATCCCTAGCAGTCGACAGAAGACGTTGGTGGGCGCGCCATCCGCAGACCGAAGATTAAAACGGATCCTATTATTGTGGAGATTGCAACATGATGGAATGTCGAGTTGCATATTATTTTTAGAGATCCATGTAAAAAAATGTTATAAAAAATATAATGAAAAATTAAGCACAAACATAAAGTGTCTTGTCCGGTAAACTGTTAAATGGTTTCTATTATAGTGTAAATACATATTATTTTTAGGGTCCAGTCTATAAAAGAACCCGGCAATAATTCAAAAAAACCATTTTAAATTTTGTGCATAATTTTTTTTGCAAATAGAAGGTTTCTACTGGTTAACTTTGAAGTACTAGGTTGGGTGGGGTATTGAAGTGGCATTTAAAATAAGCTTCGTTACTAACACTTATTGTAAGCATAAAAGCATTCTGCCATAAGCAGTTAAACTTCAAATTTAACAAGTAAGTTCGAAGGTATTGTTACATTTACTGTCGAATACCATTGTTTTTGAAATTATATAAGCATACATAGTAGCTGTGACCCCCGGCGTCGTGTGCACGACGTAAATTTTTTTCAACTTAGATTTCTATTTAATAATGGGTCAAATAGGGGATTAAATTCTTTGTACACCATATAGTACGCTCCAAATTTCATCTCTTTAGCTTGTGACCTGTCAGTAAGTCAGGACTTACTCTTTTATATAATTATTTATTACTATAAGTAAATTAATTACTACTCATATCTCCCTCACAACATTAGGCTTTTTTTGTATCACGACATTCTTTGCCAGTAAAAAATATATGAAGAACTCTGTATACTTACAAATCCGTATATCCTACGGAACCAAACACATTTCTGATACTTTCCACTTGTCATCTTAAGATCTCGGGTAAGTTTTTTTGTCTTTATTCATCCGAAAGCTTTCCCGGTCGGATCAGCGAATAGCCAGATTTGTTTGCTGATTGCAAAACTAAATGTTTTTACTTCAATCTGGTTATGTCATTACTCTAAACTAAATTGATATTTCTGCTCGAATGGATGAAGTTTTATCGTTCTCTTTCGGCTATATTGAGTTTAAAATGTTTTAAAGTGATTTTGTTAGGAAAGTATAAGATTTGTTTAATAATGTATACAAAGCCACATCTTCTATAATATAAAAATGAATCGCTGAATGTGTTGCTAAGCGCAAATCTCGAGAGCAGTTGAACTGATTTTGCTAATTCTTTTTTCAGAATACGGAGAAAAAAATTTAGAAAACTACCTAAAAAGGTCTAAAAACAACACTTTTCTATACTCGCGTACAATCGATTCTTAATAATACTTAAAAGTCACCATACGATAAAGTTTAAGTGTTACTGGAGAGGTTCCGGAAAGGCATATTGAGTGACGAAATATTAATGTCAATACGATGGTAACATTACTCTTAAAGAATCGACTATTAGGCGGTACGAAGTTCGCCGGGTCAGCTACTCTATATATATATAAGAGACTCCTGATAGACTGACTGACTGATATTTTTTAGGAATCAGAGTAGAACCTAAACTTAACCTAGAGATATTAAAATTAGAGGGTGTATTTAATATAGGGTGTACTAAGAAAGGTTATTTTGGTAATAAAACCCCTAAGGCTGTCAAATGGGGGTGAGTCCAGTTCGAAACTTTTTTTTTATATTTAGTTGTTTAGGGTGAAAGCTACTAGTATAATGATGAATAACATTACTAACTACAACAAAAAATAGCAAATCGTTTTTTTTTAATGTTCCAAAATTGTGTTCTACGCAGGGTTCACTTTGATGTGGTAGACTAACACCATTAAGTATTGTCACACGTTTCTGTTACACGTTGTATACTCCTAAGACAAAACGTCTACTTTCCTGAAGATTTCTTAGTCTCAATGTTCTTTGCTAGAAAACAATTGTAGTAATATGATGAAATTATATAAAAATTTCCATGTGTAAGGTATTTTGAGAATATGTAAATGGTATTCTGGTATTCCGGCACGACTGGACGGAAACTAAATGAATATTCAATATAAATAAATATTGTCACAAGCGTTAAACAGATCTCTGAGAATTAAACATATTTTTGATTAATTAAGTAATATTACCATGATACAAGTTTATCGGTTAGGAGTGTACTAAGCTGAAAGGGGGTAACTATGTCTATCGTTAAGGAGAACCATCATTATGGGCCAACCATGAAATAGAAAAAAAACAGCAGTTCGACAGAAAAAAAGTTTATCGGTCGACGAAAAATGCATGAAATATCTGGGTTTTTTCTTGTAATAAGAGTTGGTGTCATAGTGAAAGTTGTTTATTAGTGTATGTATAGTGACACCCTTTCGGCTTAATATACCTCTAGCCGATAACTTTCTGTATAACGAACGTTTAGATTAATGTTGAATTCGCGAGTAATAATGCTTTTCCATCTCTTTCATGCGTAAATGTACCGAATAGGGGGACTGTACGCGATTACCAACATTAAAATAAACATACACAAGAAAAAAATACAATTCACTATTCGGTTTCTACTCATACCATGTAGAATATTTACTTACGACAGCTGTACTTTTTGCAATAAATGGAGAAACAAGAAATAATTTTCATTCTGTACAAATTATCTGATAAATTATTACAACCTCTTTGGATTTCAATATTTCATTATTATTTACTTCACAATGTTTTTAAATTTCACAGAAATTAATATCAAACTGTACTAATATTCACAAGTAGGCCGAAAATCAGTCTCTTATATATTTTTGAAACCTAAATACTTGTAAATTACTATTCAAACCATGATAACAGTGATCCTCGTTATTGTCGTTTGTGTTCTTGTGTTGGCGAGGAAGAGAGATGTAAGTACACTTCGACCACCACTAGCGAGCGGGGCATTACCCTTCCTGGGACATGCGCTAAAAGGACTCACTAATCTAGAAGGTAAGACTTTTTTAGGCTCGTATAATCTTGAGATTTTATGTAACACTATTTGCGATGACACTAGGCTTATGTTTTTTTTAATGTTTGTAAGATTGAGATATAATTGTCTCAGAATTACAAATGCATTGTGCCAAAATGGCCGTTTACACGTTAACACACGGCCAGCACGGCGCGGAAAAAATTTAGATTTAGATATTGATTGATAGGTACTGAATTAACCAACCTGGTTTACAATTAATTTCACAACTTTATACGGCAAAAAATTGCGTTGTATACTTGTGCATTTTTTCTTTGTTTCCCGATTACTCAGGAACGCCTACACCAATTTGATGTTTTTTCAAAAGGTTTCGAATTTTATAACTGTAATTTCCAGTTAGTACTATACATTTTATGAGAATCGTTAAACTAGTTTGGTTTGTACATCTAAGAAACCTGAAAAAAAGTTTTTTTTTATTTTTTCTACCGAATTCCGAAAAAAGCAGGAGGTACTAAATTTGACTGCATTTATTTTGCCTATTTTTAGGGTATTGACCTAATGTTGCGTAGATAATGATACAGAACCTTTTGTGCGCGAGTCTGTCTGATATATTATTTAAACGTTTACAAGTATTTACTAAATTTACGGAAACGGCTGGAACGATTTTTAAAATTATTATTTTTTTCATAGGGTCTAAATTGCCGAAGTGGACTCATTTAAATTATACCGAAATCAGCCCAGTGCTTAAAATTTGATCTAACTAATTATTTATTTGCAGTGGTTGAGATTTAAGTTAGTTTTAATTTTTGGGTATTGCCTTTGTACATATAGTTTATAGCTTTGTATAGTTTTAGTTAAAATTTTATCATGTTTTAGTTTAAATTTTATAAGTTTGTGCACTAATCAATATTTTTTGTACATGCTGGTTATGATGGGATTACAATTGTTGCTGATGGTGATGAATAAATGGCCAAATGTTTTAAGTTAATTATAAAACCTTTGATTTTTTTCTGTAATAGTTTTATTTTAACCCTCCTGCGAAAGAAGAAGGCTAATGTATATTTTTTTGGCACGCCCTAGAGCCTAAACGGCTTACCGTATTTTGATGTGAGTGGTGGCAATAGATTTGTCTTAGTCGTGAGAGTGATACTGGGTACATCAAAATTAAAGACGATACACAGGTTTAACGATTAAGCAGTTTTTTCGAACTTGCTTCTAACCATTTGTTTCGTAATATTTTTACTGATTTCAGAATTATTCAAACATGTGATGAAGTTTTCAAGTGAATGTAACCTGCGTGATGGAGTGCTGACTATACGGAACCCAATGACAGATCTCTACCGTAATATATCTATATATATAAAGTCTCTATATAAGGTTATCAGTTAGATGTACTTAGGCGAAAGGGGGTCATACTCATCTTATAGAACAGCTTTCACTATGAATCAGCTTTAAAATCGAGAAAAAAAACCTGTTCCATAAAAAAAGTTGATCGGTTGTCGACAAAATGTATGGAACAGCTGATTATATTTGTCGAATTCAGAGTTTGTCCCATGATAGTTGTACCTAAGGATGAGTATTATACTTATCATAAGGATATATAAAGATAGCCTCCATTTTTCTTTTTTTCCGTATTTTGTAACCTCCGTTTCGGCTTAGTAACTAACCTTTAACAACTAACCAATAACCCTGTATATTTTTTTTGCTCTGAGCTACATTTCACCTGACTGATCAGTTAGAATTATGTTTAAATACAGGATAATATTTATCGAAAGGAGGTATATTTGTAAAGTTGCATATTTATACTCGTATGTATGTATGTCCACCTCTCTGTGACCTTTACCTACAGCCTAAACCAGAAGACGAATTTTAATATGTGAGGAGTTATTGGATACTTTTTTATCTGCAAATGGTCATAGGCTATACTGATTGCATCCCGCAGTTACACTCGTTAAGAAACAGTAGTATAAAGTGTTTTTAGTTTACCTTAATACAGCCTTATACAGTATGTGTGTCAGCGCGTTGCGTAGAACGTCACAGCGGCCATTTTTGGCTGTCGTATTGTGCACTGCAGCAACCTTCTTGACATCTGCCATTTCAAACAAAAAATTAGTATCAAACATGACTGATGTATACGCGGTTAGTGACGTAGTCTGGCTTGACTTGCGGTGGCGTACGTAGTTGCACAGCATCGTACGTTAGAGAATGAATAAACTCTTTATTGCAGACACACAAATATTAAATATACAGAAAAAATCATACATCACAAGTGGTGGCCTTATCGCTAAAAGCGATCCCTTCCAGGCAACCTTAGGATGGAGACAATTTACAAAATAAATGTAGTATAGGACGGGGTACACCAGAAAGAATATTTACTAATCAAAATTTATAAGACTATAAATAAACGAATAACAGCAGAGGAGAGAAAAAAAAAACAAAAAATAATTAAATAAAGACAGATGTGATTATATTTGCGTAAACCAAATATAAATCTGATACAGAAATTTTAAAGCCGCTCAAGTTTGTCTAGCTGGTCCTCCCGAAAATCTAAATAGCAGGCGTCAACGTAGTCTAAGATGGAAAGGAGGAGAGATTGTGCGAGCGCAACCTTAGTAGCAGTTATAACATCCAGGTTCTTGACTGAGTCACTATATGATATAACAACCCCATTAAAAATTACCTGCTGAAGTATTTTCCGATCAATTTTGGAGAGCTTGCGAGAGCTACCAACGATAATGGCTTGCGTTTTAGTCGGATTCTCTGTCAAGCCAAAATATTTGCTTAACTCACTGATTCTAGTTAAATTATCATTTGTAACTGCTACGGTAGAACTAAGCTGATTGAAAGGGGCTTGTGAAAAGAAGAAATTACTTGAGATATAGAATTATTAAATTTTCAAAAAGGAGAGGAGATAATACGACGCCTTGTGGTACGCCAGCTGACGTGTTACACCATGAAGAAAACGTGTCTTCAAGGCGAACACGCTGCCGACCGACGCTCAAACAGATAACTGTGAAACCAATCAATCACCGATGGAGATATGTTAATAGATTGTTGATGTTGTTGTTGTGTGTCGTAGTTTTGCTGGAGTGCGTTCCGTGCCTACACTCTAGGTGAAAATATTCGCTCGTCTCGCGTTCGCGGCCTCACTGTAAATAACAACTGACTTGCAACTAAGGCGTTCGGGCGTCCGTTCGGTGCAACTATTTAACGATCATAATAGCTCTTTAAAAACATTCAGACGTTTATATCACAGTGGACAATACATGGCTATAGCAATAAAGGCTATTTTCCCGTAAAGTGTGTGGTTGAGATGCTGATCGATCGATTGTTTGTCAGTGTAAATATTTTTCTAACGCGTTCGGTACCTAAGGGCAGAGTAAAAAACAACGAAACAACAACACAACTGAGACACTGAACGCAGCCCTGAGCTGCGCGGTGCTACGCTGCATGCAGTCTGCTTTAACCTTTAAAGTTTACAACTCCCGTTGTATGTCAGTTGCAGTTTAATTTCAGAGTATATTTTTCCAGTTATAACAGATCCTGCAGATGGCTCTACTGTACTCAAGTCATGTTTACAAAAGGATGCTTTTTATGATTACTTGAAACCATGGCTCGGCGAAGGACTTGTCAATGCATCAGGTTTTGTTTTTTACTTTTATTTTGTGTTGTGTTTTCTACCGACTTCCAAAAAGAGGGGAAACTCAATTTGACTGTTTTTTTTTAATTACCTGGTTTTTCGGACGACTGAACTGTTATTTAAAAAATCATCTTTTGTTTATACCCTTCGAAAGCAAATTTAGATTAAAAATGAGACTTAAGTTGGACCATTTTGTATTTCACATCATTGTAAAGTTAGTATCCTCACGTTTCTATTTCTAGGATGCAAATATATGGCATGATCAATTTTTTTTATTTTACAAAGTACAGTCTACAGCTATCTGTTTGTTGTATGTTAGCCAGGTATTTTTTGCATGATTAACAAGTCACTCACGGAAGTGCTAGAACCCCATAATATGATTCCATAGCTCAATTATATCGGTGCCTGCCGATGTTAAGCCGGTGATCACTTTTTTGAGCTTGTTGTACTTTATACGTTTTAACTGATTCCGTTAACGTGATTTCAGAGAGTGTATGGCAGAGACATTCGAAGCTGCTGAATCCTACGTTCCACCTGACAGTCCTACACAGTTACCTACCGGAGTGGAACAAGCAGGCAAGGACTCTCGTCGCGACACTTGAACACAGAGTAGGCAGGGGAAAATTCGACCACATAACTTATCTTAACTTCATAACTCTACAGTCATTTTGCTGTAAGAATAATTTGTTAATTTGTAAGCAGTTGACCTCGTTATTTTTTATAATAATTTTGAATTTTATAATAAAACTAAAATCGGTCGGCGCCGGAGTAATGCATTCTTCTTTTTGAAGAAGTAATCCCTGATAACTAAAAAATAGTAGACTTCTGTATCAGAATTCGTGAAGATTGGTTGGAAACTACGACCCATATGTGAGTACAAAATTTCCAGACAAACATCAATGGGTACATTCTATATGACAGACTCGAAGTCTAATAAACCACTACCTATTACAGTAAACTTAACTAATGATAGATAATAATAGCTCATACCCCATACCACTTTGTTAATTCATACGCACAAATTTACAACGGAGTCCACCCGAGTCAGGGTAGCAACTATTTTTTGTGTTTTAAACCTTACACAATGATGATGATTATGATGTCATCCGCATCGTGTTCGTGTCCGACGATGGCGACCTGGCTTATTTTCTGGTACTTATGTGCTCGTAAGTGGCTGGAAAATCCAAACTTAGTCCGAAACACCTGGTTCAAGCTGCACAGTATAGCTGACCCGAGTTGTTCTACGTACCTAAAGGATACTTTAAGTCTATACTTAGGCACTTGTCGCTTCTAATCGAATTCAAAAAAGCGAGAACTTTCAACATTTTAGATACCATTTTTGACTTTTGAAAGCGACCTTATGTGAGCATCCTCCTGTCACTTATTTACGGACTGACTGCACGCAACTAAGTTACGTTTGAACACGTATTTGTAACGAAAGCCACTGCCGCAATCCTTTCCTTCCGAGAGCTCAGAATAGAATACGTTCATTCGCTGAAAACGCAGCTGACTCTTTAAAAGTGGAGCCTCCATGGGGTGTCTGTGAACGACGTAGAACGTCTGCATTGCTGACAAGATTCTGGTAGTTGAGACACAGAAAACACAAATACACACTTGCTAGTACCCAATTACATTTGAATTATTTTAGCCACCGCTATGGGCATGGCTGTAGATGACAAAGATGTAGAATTGAGAAAACAGTACATTGAGGATAGAATTAAGTTTACTGAAGGCGTCTTAAAGAGAATCACCAATTTTTGGTTGAACAGTGAGTTTGTTTACAATTGGAGCAGCCATAAGAAAATGCAGGAACACTTTGGAAACAGGCTTCGACTATTGACAAATACCGTAAGTTTTTTGGCTAATTGTAATTAAGCGTCGACAATGTTTGTAAAAAATTAAATATATCAAGAATTTAATTTAATTCCTAATTTTGTTACCCAGAGCTGATAAAAATTCAGTGGGCAAGTTTTTCAACGTGAAAAACATAAACGGAAAAGAAAAGTTTGGTGTTGATGTTGGAAAATTTTGGTAGTTAATAATAGCCTCCATCAATAGTAGCATTAGTTTATATTATTATTTATTCATTTTCTTACATATATTATTTATTTTCTTTACCGTTGCCTTGTTACTTGCAAGGTTAAAAAACTAGTTTTATTAATTTAGCGCAATTAATATTAGAAATTTTTAAAGGTGCCTATTTATTTTAATCTTTAAATTCACGAAATACAATAACTTAGCAACTTATATCTTCCTATTTTTTTGTCATTTCTGTAAAATAAAATCAGGAATTGAAATCTGTTTTATCTCTGTTAATAACATTTATTTTAATGTAATCAAAGTGGGACAATTGATCCAACAAATATATTCCGAAGGAAGTCTCCTCTTTATGTCTCTGTTCCTCGAAGTATAGTTGAAAGAACTCTACCTATTGAGTGGTGATAAATGATGATCGCAAGCATTCGCATGATGGCTTAACGTTCATACCTTGGTTCATAACATTGATACCCCTTATATGTTGTTAGCCATTCTCACCTCGGTGGACCTATGATGATGACTGGAACCACGTTGGAAGCTGCAAAAGACACCAAACAGCAAAAGTCTGTCTGTTCCGAGTTATAATATTTTGTTTCTATTAGTCATGCAACTAGGCATAAAAATATTTGGTACATAGGAACTTAGTACTAAATATGAAAAGGCTGGCTTCTTTTTTCACAACGTTAATTTATATTGCAAATTCAACGCGAGAATGCAGCCGGGGTTCGGTTTTACCACACGGCAATTAATTAGGTTTTCTATATTCTTAGATTCTTTCTTGACTTTTTCTATTTGGAGTAAGGTTATTTAAGTTGAGCAGTTTTATTTTTAATTTGTTAATATTTATAATTTTCATCGATCTGATCCTTAAAAAGGTCCGAGTATAGTTTCGGTATCATTAGGTGAACTGCATCAGGGCCAAAAGCTTATCGTATTTCGACGGTCGCGCAAATCACACTATATACTTTTTTCTACTTTGTAGGAAGTATATAAAATTAAATAAGAATGCTGTTGATGAGTCGATATATATTCTTATATTGGTAAATGCATATATTTAAGTGTAAATACTTTTCAGATAATAAAAAAACGCAAAGATGAGCAAAGTCAAAGAACGTTTACCGAAAAACGTTTCAAAACTTTCATGGATTATCTTCTAGAGATAGAAGAACAAGGACATTTTACCAGCAGAGAGGTACAGGAAGAAGTAGACACGTTTACAGTTGCTGGATCAGACACTACTTCTGTAACTCTTGCTAACGTTCTACTGAATGTGGGAACGTATCCTGAAGTACAGAGGAAGATCTATGATGAGTAAGTGTTATAATTTATCAAGCGAGCGAAGCTCTTCCGCCTTGAGTCTGTCCTTAGTGCTAACATCCAGATACATATACTCTCGGCAATGAATATAGATATCCCAATTTCCAACCCAGGTCGACGAAATTAATAATATAAAAACAGGTATTATATTAAATTCAAAAGGAATTGATTAAATATCGTTAAAAGTTTAGTAGTCGCGCGTAGATTTAGTAGAAATCGTTTTAACGTTAGACTAAAAGAACTAACTAATAGTTGTCAGGAAACGGAGCAGGCGGCAAGGAGTCCCAATCCTATGTGGTACTTACCAAAAAAGTGGCAACGACCGTTTACAATCAATATACATATGACGTTTATTGATTATAATGTAGCTGCTTCTAACTAAGGGGCTTATTAAAACTCACGATCTGGTAAAAACTGTCATCATGATACATTTCTAATTTCCTATAATCTAATATTTACAATTTAAGTAGTACCTACTCCGCAACTTATAAATTAAAACGCAAATCACAACACAAAACAGCTGATGTGCGAGAGCGACGGAGTGTCCCACCTCTCTCTCGCACAAACATAAATATACGAAACGATCGCTTCGCGGCAGCAATGGAGTGCCTTACCGCGAATTCTAATTCTGAAATAGTGTTGTACGAGCCATCCTAATAAGCCGCAAGCTGTTTTGTCCTCACTATTTCGTGACGAAATAGCTGAGGACCTACGCCCGCAGTCAAGCGCTGCGGAGGGGACCACCCGCGCCACCAGAGTGCCGGAGCAGAGGGACATGTGCGCCTGACGCTCCGAGGCTGCAACACGCGGGTGATTCAACATCACCATCAAGAAGATGCCCGACGACCCGACCCCGGGCCCGTCCAAAGGCCCTTCTCAGGGCCACCCAGCACCGCCGCCACAGCTCCCGCCGTCATTTATGCTGTCTGACAGCGAAGACGAAGATCGGGAAGTAATGAAGACGCCGCCACGGACCGCGCAGGCGCCACCGCCGCCCTTAGCATCACTCTCGCCAAAGGGGCAACACGAGCGTGATATTATCACGCTCGCTCGGCTCATGAATGCCGAGTTGCTATCGGAGAGGATGCTGCGCTGGATGGCGCTGTTCCTGCGACTCACCGAAGCCGAGATGGAGGGCACGGAGCTCTCCATCGACGACCAGACGGCGTTGGAGTTTGCCCAGAGGGCGATCCTCACCCTGCCGCCGCCTGCCGTCACCGATTTCCGACACCGAGCCCCGCTTCCTGGTTTACCGAAGCCGACCGCGGCTGCCAAGAAGCGCACCAGGTCGCTTTCGCCCAGCCCAACCAAGCGCGACCAGCGCACGAAGCCGCTGCCGCCACCACAACAGCCTGCCGCCTTGGTACAGCAAGCCCCGCCTTCGACCGACCGCAGGGCGGATGCAAACGCGGCCCCGCAGAGGAGAGAAGGCCCTCGCTACCCGCTGCTAGTAGTGGAGCGCCTTGATAACTGGCCCCATCATTTCAAGGCGCTCGCCGCGATGCTCGGCCGACCTCCCAACGGACGCCCGTACGGCTGGGGCATCCGCTTCTCCCCGAACGACGAAAACGAATACCTGGTGGTTCAATCGTACCTGTCGGACCTCGAAAAGAAAGAAAATCTCAGCTGGTTTTCCTACTCGCTGCCAGCTGAGAGGAGCCTCAAGGTGGCCATACGGGGCCTCCCCGCCGATACAAAAGTCGAGGAAATATATGCCGCCCTCACAGAAAAAGGCTTCACGCCCGAATACGTGAAAAATATCAAAGGGAGACAGGGCCGCCCCGGCAGTATTTTTCACGTACAGTTACAGAAGACGCCGGACCTCACCCCAGCAATCTACGAGCACAATGAACTACTCATGATGCCAAGGATCATAGTAGAAGCTTGGAGGGGCAAGAAGGGCCCCACACAGTGCCACCGGTGCCAGAAGTTCCGCCACAGTTCCCACAACTGTCACAGACAACAGGCCTGCGTGCGCTGCGGCGAAGCGCACCGCGCATTAGAATGCCCCAGGCCCAGGGAAGAGCCCACCTGCGGCGGTCCACACCCCGCCAACTTCAACCAGTGCCCGGCGTTCAGGAGACAAACCCGAAACCGACGGGGGGGCACGATCGCCGAGACGGTCACCGCACCAGCTCGAGGCTGGCGAGGCACAGCCCCTGTCATGCAGTGCAGTGCCAGCAGTCCAGGAGACGACAGCTACCACCCTGATGGCGCCAGCGAATCCACCAGGAGGCGGCACCTCAAGGAAGAAAAAGAAGAAGAAGAAGGGGAGCCAACCCGCCGCCGACAACGTGGAGGCAGGAAGGAAGAACTCCCTGGGGCAGACGATAGACGTCCTTAAAAACATCCTTGAAGCGGTGCAGTCTGGCATGGACGCGGATACCCATCGACTACCCGTCCCAAAATAAGCTCAGGTGTACCGCAAGGTTCCCATCTAGGCCCTCTTTTATTCAATATCTTCATTAACGACCTTCCAGATAGCCTAAACTACAGTACTCCCTTTATGTTTGCAGATGATCTAAAAATACTAAAGGTTATCGAAACTGTTAAAGATAGTGAGTTGCTGCAAAAGGATCTTGACAGTTTGAATGAGTGGTGCAATGTAAATAATATGATATTAAACGCTGAAAAATGTAATCAAATTACTTATAGTAGGAAGATAAACATTATTAAACACAACTATTGCATAGGAAACGTGAGATTGAATATAGTAAATACGATGAAGGATTTAGGTGTAATATTCGACCAGAAGCTTACATTCATTCCTCATATCGAGAATATTTCTAAGAAGTCATCCAAAATGCTAGGATTTTTAATACGTAATAGCAAGGAGTTTAATAATCCGTATACTAAAATTCTATTATACAACTGCCTAGTCCGTAGTATATTAGAATACTGCAGTCCTGTTTGGAGACCACATTATGTGGTTCATTGTCTAAGATTAGAAAGAGTACAAAAAATATTTTTGTGGCACTTAACATACTCAGCAAGAAAAGCGAAAGTGCTTCGCTCGTATAGTAGTAGACTGAAATTTTTCAAAATAATGAAACTAAAAGAACGGCACATTAGAACAGATCTAGTCTTCTTCTATAAATTATTGCACAGTAATATTGATTGTCCAAACCTTCTATCAAAATTTAAATTCAGGATACCGTTCCGATATCCTCGAAACCCTTCCACTCAGTTAGAGTGGAACAGTTCTACGGAATGTTGGAGCAAGCGGAGTTCGCTTGCTCCAACATTCCGTAGAACTGTTCTTGGGACAAACTCACCTGTACCTAGAATCACTAACCTAATCAATACATATCATATTCACACTTTGGACTTTTTTGGGGATTCTTTATCGAAAATTAAACTTAAATTAAACTCAATAATCAAGGCTAAATAAATTCTCTCTATATCTTCTTACTACTACATATTGTCATTTTCTTTTTCTTTAAGTTATTGCTATAATGCTTGTCAAATAATGTAATAGTTTTTAAGATTTTCTTCTTGGTTTATAATTGTATTGCACGTTGTGCTTATCTTAATAGATAATGTACTTAGTTATTAGTTGGTAATGAATTTGGTGATTGTAATAGTGCAATTTTCAATGATAAGCCTAAATAAATAAATAAATAAATACCGCCACCCTCATGGGCCTGATGAGAATACTCAACAGCAATGGGGGGAGAACTTAGAATATGTTACTGGAACGCCCAGACGCTCACGGGGAAGAGGAAACAGCTGGAACTCTTTCTCCGTGAGCAGCAGATCGATCTTATGCTAATATGTGAAACCCACCTGCAGCAGAAAGCAAAGTTCAAGATGCCTAACTATCTGGTATACAGGAAAGATGAGATCTCCCCCTTTGGCATAGCAAACCGAGGGTTAGCGGTCTTGGTACACCGCAGACTGGTCCACCAAGCACTGCCGGACGTCAATTTCACCTCCATCCAAGCCCTAGGAGTCCTCCTGCAGACAGAAGGCCGAAACCTGAGACTCTACGCCATCTATAAGCCGCCAAGGGAACGATTGCTCACAAGCGAGATCCGGTCCCTACTACACGCAGAGGACGCGACAATTCTGGCCGGAGACCTGAACGCTCAGCATCCCGCTTGGAATTCCGCCAGAACCAGCACCATCGGTCGTGCTCTCCATTATGACTCCGTCCAACATAATTACGAAGTCTGGGGAACGGATACCTGGACCCATGAGCCAAGTGGAAGAAGCGGCTCCATTATCGACTTGGCGGTGACGAGAGGGCTTAATTCGGCCCCTGAACTCCACGTTTACACAGATCTGCCTTCCGACCACCGGCCTGTTCTGCTGTTGATTAAAGATACTCCCAGCAGGATAACATGCCAGCCACCCAGACGCAAAATCTGCTGGGAGACCTTCGAGAGAAAGATCCAGCAGAACACCACCTCAGCACCGATCACCACGGCCGAAGACATAGAAAGGGAAACTGAGAATCTCACCACAGCTATCCAGACCTCCCTCACAGCAGCTTTGCACACCTCCGCGCCTAAGGGGAGACTACCCCCCCTGCCAGCGCGGATAAGGGACCTCATCCGCGAGAAAAGGGAGACGAGGAAGCTGTGGCAGGAGACGAGATGCCCTAGGCTAAAAACCAAGCTGAACGTCCTCATCGAGAAGGTTAAGATGGCCCTGGACGAGAATGCAACCGAGAACTGGGAGGAACACATAGTATCCGAATGAGCAAGCACGTCTCCTCAGTTAATCGGCTCTGCAAGAAGATGTCTTCAGATCTGAAGCCTACCCAACCACTCCTGGACAAGGACGGGCTGCTCAAGTTTGTTACTAAGGACAGAGCCGAGATCCTGGCGGAGCACCTTGAGCAGCAATTCCAGCCAAACCCAGTACGTGACATAGAACACACCCAGATGGTAGACCAACACCTAAGGGAGTACTTCTCTGTACAGCCGACATGATGACGAAGAGGAGGAAACCGAAGGAGAGAAGAAGCTTTTCGTAAACCCCGTCCATGTCAGAAGACTAATCCAGAAGCTGCCCAGAAGGAAGGCGCCTGGCATGGACGGGATCACAAATGAAGCCCTCAAACACTTGCCGATGAAAACAATAGCAGCCCTGACGCGCATATTCAACGGCATACTCCGCTGTGGTCATTTCCCAGACCGCTAGACACTTGGAAAAGTGGTGATGCTCCCTAAACCCGGTAAAGACGCCAGGAAACCCGGAAGCTATAGACCTATCACGTTGTTGTGCACAGCATCGAAAGTCTACTAGAAAGAAAGTGATTCCGAGGGAGGAGCAATTCGGGTTTAGGGCTGAACACTCCACTACCTTACAAATCACGAGTGAACGAGATGGCCACCAGCCACAACAAGAAAGAGTATGTCGTTGCAGTCCTACTCGACATGGAAACGCATTTGACCGAGTATGGCACGAGGAGCTGCTATACAAGCTATCGAAGACACAGACTCCACGGCTAATCATAGATGTGATAGCTAGCTATCTGAAGAACCGAAGAATCGTGGTGGCACTGGAAGATGTCATGTCCACTGAGAGAACTGTGAGGGCCGGGGTACCCCAAGGCAGCTGCATCTCTCCTATATGCTACGCCTGGTACTCCAACGATATCCCAGTCGTTGGGCAGGCGAAGCTAGCGCTGTACGCAGACGATGCAGCCTATTACACCTCTTCTATCAGACCAGTCCTCGCAGTTAAGAAACTGCAGCCCACTCTAGACGCCCTGCCGGAATGGCTGAATAAGTGGAGGCACTCGGTGTATGTGGCGAAGACCCAGGCCATAATCACCGGGGGCTTAAATCTGCCAGACGAGCTAAAACTGTTGGACCAGGACATCCCATGGAAGCCAGACGTAAAGTATCTTGGCGTGACGATCGATCGCAGGCTGACGTTCAGAATACACGTTCAGCAAGTTGTGGGCATGGCGAGGGGAGCCAGCGCCAAACTACTCGCCGTCCTACACTCGAAGCTTCCTATCAGGACCAAGATGATGATTTACAAGACATACTTGAGGACTAGACTGACGTACGCGGCGCCAGCCTGGTACCCGTACGTCAGCCCGACACATAGGAAGCAGCTGCAAGCCCAAGAAAACGTCACGACCACTTGAAGGGCATAGCCCCTCTACATGCCAGACCGCCAGACCAGCCCGGAACGAGGAAGACAAAAGGGTTCTCCAGGGAACTCATTGTCACAAAGAAGTGAGAAGACAATCCAATGAAGATGCCTCCCCCGACTTCCACGGTATCGGCTGCTGATCGGATCGCTGGGCCTTCCCCCAAGGGATCTCACCTGGCAGGGCTTGATCGCGCCGTACCATATGTGGAGTCGGAGGGACTACAAAACCTCACTGATACCTGGAGAACCAAATAGACTCGTCCATCGTCATGGGCGAAGAAGTGCCAGGGCCAAGAGGACTATGCCCTGAAACCCTATCCCCACCCCAGAAGGGGGTGAGAAGACAGTTCGATGCGATGATGCGCGGCAGCACTCGGCGCCCGCCGCTCGGTCCGGCGCGCGTCTCTCTCCGCTCCAATGGCGACTGCCGATGCTCGCATCTTATGTCACTACATCACCCCCGCTCAAAAAAATCGTACAGTTGGGCGAACTGTCCTGCCGCTTCTTGTAACATAAGGATGTTTCTTGCTTATAGCGACAAGGTCTTCTTGTACCGACGATGTTGGCGCGGTGGAATGAGTAGTAGCGCTCGTGCTCCGTTCGTTGTCGTCGTCGAGTAAGTACGCCGACTTTAATCGGTCGATCGTTATCACTGCGGTGCGCGTTGGCAGCTGAATCTTAAAATACTTGTCATGCTTCTCTAGTACTTGGTACGGTCCCTCGTATGGCGGTGTGAGCTGCTTCTTGACGTAATCAACTCGAATAAATACATGCGTACACGTAGATAGGTCTTTGTGTACGAATGGAGTGTGCGACCTGTACGATGGAGGGCTGAGATCCGTCGCCTTATGTAATGTTGCGCGTAACCCCAGTAGTACTGTTGGCAGATCCTTGGTCCAACTGGTGCTAGCTTCTCTTTCCATCAGAGCGGTCTTCAAAGAACGATGCCAGCGCTCAACTTGTCCATTGGACTACGGATGATATGCCGTCGTCCGTATTCGCGTCACGCCTAGCTTTTTCATTAACGCGTGGAATAAAGATGACTCAAACTGACGACCCTGGTCCGTCGTCACTCGTAGAGGACAGCCATATCTGCAGATCCAGTGCTCGTAGACAACCCTGGCTACTGTCTCCGCCGTGATATCTCGCACGGGTACCGCTTCTGGCCACTTCGTGCGACGATCTATCATCGTGACTATGTAGGTATAATCTTCAGATGGTTGTAATTTTTCCGACGATGTCTACGTGTAGATGTTCGAATCTTCCCGCATCATGAAATTGTGAGAGAGGTGCGATAGTGTAACGTTGAATCTTGCTCTTTTGACAGCTAATGCTAGCTTTAGTCCATCTGGCTACGTCAGTGTTCATATTAGGCCAGAAATATCGCTTGGTCATCTGCTTCTTAGTGTTCCGTATTCCTGGGTGGCTTAATTCGTGAAGTGTTTTGAAGGCGGCTTCCCGAAATGAAGTAGGCAGGTACGGTCTCGGGTCGGTTGTTGTCATCTCGCAATAGTGATTTAAAATTTGCTCGCGTCACAATGCAACACGCGAGCAAATTTTAAATCACTTTTCGTGCGTAATTTCTTTAACTCTTCGTCTTTATCTTGATCTTCTACGAGTTGGTGGTAATCGATTATCGAAGTGCAGGTGATGGCTTCTATCCTCGAGAGAGCGTCGGCCACAGGGTTCTTTTCTCCATTGACAAATCGAATATCAGTGCAAAACTGACTGATAAAATGTAGTTGCCTCTCTCGGCGCGGCGTGTCGTTGTTGCTCGGCGGTTTTGATAAGGCATAACTGAGCGATTTGTGATCAGTATGAATAACAACGTCGGCACCTTCTATGTATCTTCTGAAGTGCTTGACCGCGGTGTACATCGCCAGAAGTTCTCGGTCGTACACGCTATACTTCTTCTGTGCTTCGCTGAGTGACTTTGAGAAGAAAGCTATAGGACGCCATGCTGAGTCTTGAAATTGCTGTACGACGCCGCCTAAACTCTTGTCTGACACGTCGGTCATTATATGCAGTTTGGCTCCCGGGATTGGATGAGACAATGTTGCCGCTTGTTTGATGCTGTCGCGACATTGTTCAAAGGCTTCTTCGGCTTCAGGAGTCCACTTGATTGGTGTTTTGTCCTTTTTCTTAGCGTTGTGTAATAGTTTGTTGAGTTCATATTGCTTCTCGGCTTGATGTGGTAACGCATCTCTGTAGAAATTTACCATTCCTAAGAATCTTCTTAATTCGTCGATGGTCTTCGGTCTTGGGTACGATGTGATAGCTTCGGTCTTCTCTTTAGGTGAACTGATGCCTGCTGCTGACACGTGATAGCCAAGGAAATCTAGCTCTTGTTTTCCCAGCTCGCATTTATCGACGTTGATCGTTAATCCATATTCTGTCAGGAGCTTGAATAACTGATGTAAATGTCGCTTATGACTTTCTTCATCCGGAGAAAATACGATGACGTCATCGATGTATGCGAAGGTGACGTCATCTAAACCACGAAGTACTTGTTGCATGAAGTGTTCGAAGGTCTGCGCGGGGTTACGTAACCCAAACGTCATAGATGTGAACTCGAACAAGCCAAATGGTGTAGTAACGGCTGTTTTCTGCGAATCTTCGTTGCTTGCTATCCTTATCTAGTAATAAGCCTTCTTAATATCAATTTTCGAAAATATCTTCATGCCATGTAGTCTGAATGTGAAGTCTTGTATCCGTGGTATTGCATATCGATCCGGTGTCGTCATCGCATTGAGTAAACGATAATCGCCGCATATTCGAAGCGTTCCGTCCTTCTTCTTAACGATGTGCAGTGGATTGGCCCAGGCACTGCTTGATGGGCGACAAATTCCCATTTCCATCAGTCGTTCGAATTCTTTTTTTGCTTCAATGTATTTTTCAGGCGTTAACGGCCGGGGTCGAACGAAGACTGGCGGTCCGGTCGTTTCCAAGTGATGAGTGACGTCATGCTTCGGTGGCTTCTTGAGCGACATTGGCCTCTGAATGTCTGGATACTGCTTCAGTATATCGCTGTAAGGGTGACTCATGTTGACGATGAATACAGCTGCATCGTCGCTGCGCGTCGAAAATGACTTGATTGAGAGCTTTGTCAGCCCGTCAATCAATTGTTGTCCTTTTAGGTCCACCAAAATGTTGTGATGACGTAGAAAATCAGCGCCGATGATTGATATCTTGACATCTGCGATTATGAATGTCCATGAGTAGTTGCGTCGTAGTCCCAAGTTCAATTGCAAAGTTTTCTCGCCGTATGTTCGTATTGTACTGCCGTTCGCTGCGTACAATTTGTAGTCCGTCGGTGAATGTCGCTGGTTCAACTTCACAGCTAACACAGAGATTTCAGCGCCGGTATCGATCAGGTAACGTTCACCGCTTTGGCAATCCGTGATGCTGAGGCGGTTGTTATTAGAGATGGTTTCGACACCGGGGCCCGCCGCATCCGATGTCTGTTCTAGTTTCTCGAATTCTGTGGCTTCTCCTTCCATGAACAAGGCGTTTCGCATCTTCTTGCTCGGTTACGGTATCTGCAGTGGTAGTGACACAACCAATCTGCATTGCCGGGCTTCATCGATTTTGACTTCGATCTCGAACTGTTTCTCGTGCGAACGGGATGACGATATGTTTCTCTGCCCCTCAATTCTGCAACTTCTCGCGTGAGCTTCTCGATTTGTTTCGTTAGCAGGTCCATCTTCGAGTCGCCTGTGGAGGTCTTCCGTACTTCTCCAATACGATTCAAATTTGCTTCCAGAGTCGGGGTAACCATTGTAGCTGCTTCTAACTGAGGGGCTTATTAAAACTCACGATCTGGTAAAAACAGTCATCATGATATATTTCTAATTTCCTATAATCTAATTTTTACAATTTAAGTAGTACCTATTGTACTCTATACTTACTTATAAATTAAAACGCAAATCACAACACAAAACAGCTGATGTGCGAGAGCGACGGAGTGTCCCACCTCTCTCTCGCACAAACATTAATATACGAAACAATCGCTGCGCGGCAGCACAACATTCTGCTCCGAACTTTCGTTCAGAACAGATGTCCGCTTGGCTCCCTAAGCCGTCCTTTTCCCATTGTGTTTGAGCTTGCTCCACTGGGTCTCCTTTATGTCGAGCGCCGCTCCACTTAGGACGCTTCTTCCAAGAAGTTAAACGGCTACCTGCTAGCCGGCCACCTGCGTGGCAACCCGCATTCCACACGTGGGGCGACTGTAAAGTTAGTTACGTATATTTTATACGTAATTGCATACAGTCGTGCACACGGGGATCTTGCACATCGTTCACGGGCCGATCGTAAGTTAGTTGCGTGTTCTATACACATAACTGCATACAGTCGTGCACGCTGCGAGTGCGTGGATTCGCAAACCGCTCTTCTCAGAGCGCTCTAGTTCTTCGAAAGGCGTTCTCGCAAGAGAGCGCTTTTCCGTAGAGGCCACACAAGTCACTTGCCACCTTCAGTGGAGATCGGTGGAAACCTACGGTGCCAACGAAGCCGATCGACGCAGACCCGGAGCGTCCGCTTTCCTCCCTCAGAGGAACGCGCAATCCGGACGGGCCTGGTACCACCGACATTGGGGGGTGCTCCTAGTCGACGCCAGGTGACTCCTAGGAAAAGGGTAAGGGTAGGGTGGGCCCTACCCTTACCCTTTTCCTATTTCTCGGGTGTGTGTTTGGCTTGGAGGATCGGGCTTGCCTGGACTCTCTGTCTCTCCCCCGCAGGCAGCTAGGGACTGTAGGTACTCACCCGTCGCACATTAAGATTGGCGACGATACATCGCTTAGGGCACACCTAGGCACTCACCCTCCTGCCTATACTCGGCAGGGGGACCGCGCTTCTCTTAACCTTTGGTTGGAGGTGTCCCCCTCCAACCTTCACCTCCTTCTCCGCCAGTTGTCCGCCTCCGTCACACGATAGCTGAGACGTTCAACGCATTCATCTCCACTAAGATTGCCGCGATAAAGGGAGAACTGCTCGAGCAGTTCTTAAGCACCCCCGCGGGTGCAAACCTCTCTCCCGCCGACAAGAACGCCCTTTTGGGCATCCCGCCACCTCCACCCGCTCCTACACCTTCGACCTCCTTCCGCCCGGCGACCAAGCCCTCTAAGCTGGTCGCCATGTCTAAGCGCAAAGCGCGCTCCGCCTGCTCCAAATCTCCATATCCTACCATGGACAGATCCCCAGTATCTGCCCTCACTCCTGCGTTTGCGTGCTTGCGCTCCCCACCCAGCATACCCGACTCTCCCATGTCCCCCTCACCTGCCGACCAGGCAGGAGTCCCACTTTCCATGGATGACGACGGCTTCATCGTCGTCACCCGCAAACGCCCGGCGGCTTCCGAGCCTCCGAAACCTCCCGCCAAGACCGCTTGCCCCGAGGCAGGCACCGACGCCCTCTCACTAAGCCTCCTCCACCAATCTTTGTTAAAGACAAGGAAAAGCGGAACGCCCTTGCCAAGTCCTTCGCAGATAGAGGGATTGATTTCTCCGCCCGCAGTACCCAGCAGGGCATTAAGGTGGTCATCAAATCCACCGACGGCTACCGCGAAATCACCCAATACCTCCGCGACCGGGGCTTGGGCTTCCACACCTTCGCCCTGGAAGAGGAGAAATTACTCCGCGTAGTAATACGCAATGTCCCCAAGGAGATCCCTGCGACTGAGGTCAAGGAGGATCTCCTCCGTCAGAACCTCCCCGTTCTCGAGGTCTACCGCCTCACCGGCGGCAGGACCAAAACCCCCTTCGACCTCGTCCTTGTGGTGCTCGAACGGACCCCCGCCGGCATCCGGTCGGCGGCCGGTCCGGGCTACCAGATTCGACATCCATTCCGACGAAACAGAATGCGTCCTCGCCGGCGAGGACGTGGTCTCTTACGACCCTTAGGGTCACCCAGTTGATTGATAGGGCCCTAGCTCTTTCCCGTCTGGGAGGCCAGGGCAGTTCGGTCAAATAATCAAATCAGTTGCCTAAATTAGCTAGGTTTAGGGTCCAGGCCTCTCCCCGGGATGCCATGGACACAAGTAATGATAGGGCTCTGGCGCGGGCCAGGGCACCTCTCTCCAAAAAGCGTCCTTCAGATGCTAATAAAGTGTAGGGTCCTCGCGAACTCTGGCCTCAGAGCTCCAGGACAATCAGGTTAAATAGTCACTCAGATTCATAGGGCTCATTTGTCCTCCCCCACAGGGAGGTCTGGGCAAATTCACTCTAAAAAGTTTTAGCTAGGATGCCACCAGTGGCTAGGGCCCTAGGCACTCCCCGTCTGGGTTGCCAGGGCAGTTCGTTAGTCCAACTCTGGGCGACTGCTCAAGCCGAGGTTCGTGCCGTCTGAGGCGCCCTTGTGCTTGTCGCCCCAAAACCGTACCGTGGCCCAGCGCACTTGCGCTTGCCAAACGTCCGGTCAAGCTGTCCGAGGTCGCGTTCGACCAGCAGCTCAGTCCTTTCTAAAAAAAAAAAAAAAAACTACGCGGCAGCACTCGGCGCCCGCCGCTCGGTCCGGCGCGCGTCTCTCTCCGCTCCATCTTATGTCACTACAATAATATCCACAACGTAGAAATTGTAAAATGCCAGCACTTGTAATATAATGAACACAAATATTAAGTTCTCTTAAAATTTCAGATTACGCGAAATATTTCAAGGCTCGTACCGAGATGTGGAAAAGGATGACTTGTTTCAATTAAAATACTTGGACGCTGTTATAAAGGAAACTTTGAGGCTGTACCCAACTTTACCCATCATAGGAAGATGCTTGGACAAGGACCTTAAACTCAGTAAGTTTTATGAAGAATTCATAAAATTATTTGTTTATGTATATACTCGTATGCTTGTGTTCCGCTGCTTTTGGAAAGGGAGAAAGACAATGAAAACAAGCCTTTAAGAAGTTTAGTGTTAGATAAGTATATTTTATATGTTAGTCTGTGGGGTATTTATAATATGGGCCAATGTTTTTTTAAATTATTCTCGTTGCCTGAAATAAATGATTGATTATTGTTATTGTATGACAAACACCTTGATATATTGATGCACTAGTAAAATTAGTGACGATATATGTTTTGGTATGGGCTATGTTTAGGACGGTTAGTTAACCATTTTGAAGATTTTGGACTTTAGCAACGCTTTTACTCTGTTAACCTAAATATCTTTATCCCTTTACTTCTCTCTTTTAACATTATCTCCATCGGTTATTGAATGGTTTCATAGTTACTTGTTCGATCTCTGGGATCGCCGCCAACTTTGAGAAATCTTTATCTTTTTGGTGTGACTTGTCTGCCGGTGTTCCACAGGGTAATATTTTATCTCCTTTGCTTTTCATTGTTATTACTGATTAAATTTATCTATTTAAACAAAAGCAGATGTATTCTTGCATCTGTTTTTGTTTAATTGCAGTTGTATTTTCAGGTTTCCTTTGTTTACTTCATCGTTCAAAAAGCTATAGGGAGTATTTGGAGTTGCCTTATCTTATCTATGATTATAAAGTATACCAATTTGCAGAAAACTACGTCTTATCAGCCGGAAGTCGTTGCTTTGTCTCTGTTTGGGGGATGAACAGACACCCCTCATGGGGTCCCGACGCAGATCAGTTCCGACCGGAGCGCTGGACGAACCCGGAATCCCCGACACATCAGTTTGCTGCCTTTGGGTTCGGGAAGAGACGGTGTATAGGTATGTGAATGATTACAATTGTATTTATTGTAACACATATATAGTTCAAACGTAACACAACATGTACTCTGTTGAAGCTTGTTTTTAAACGATATTAACCATGTAATGGTCTTATCAATTGTTAAGAATTGGTTAATTAAACTTTGATAAATTTAACTTTGATAATGAGGATTTCATGAATTTATCGCAGCTCTTTCTTCTATTTGGACAGATTTGGAAAAATAAACTTTTTTACTGTTCGAAAGACCTCGAACTTTTCCTTACTTTCCAGTTTGTCTCATTCAATATTTTTCAAAATCGATGCTGTAGTGTGGTTTAGAAATTAAAATAACTGAAAAATTGTACGTCCCTATTTTTTCAGGCTATAATTTCGCAATGATGTCTATGAAGACGACGTTGGCGCAGGTGTTACGTCACTACCGCGTGTCCGGTGACGTCACACAGTTGGCACAGACAATGGAGGTGATAGCACGACCCGTGCCTAAGGACTACATAAGCATTGAACGGAGAACTGATTCGGAGTTTATGGCATAAACATTATGTACTAGAATATACAGAAAGCTGTCGTACTTCTGTAAAGCGTGGGGCAAACCGGGCGCGTGGTATCGTAGCACGTTGCGTAGGATGCCACACCAGGCATTTTTGTATGTCGTTTTATGAAATTAAACTCAGTTAAGCATTTATTCACTTTTGTTCACATTTAATTACTGTCAATTATATATAAGTTGATATAATACAGGTAACAAGTCAAGAAATAACGTTTTAGAATACATTTTCTTATCTTGAAAACTCTAACCCGCTATTTAATAAAAACCCCGGAAACCGTCACAATTGATGATTTTTTTCTTATTTCTGATTGAGCCCATGTTCTAGTACGTGCAACATTAAAACATGTGGTGTTTTAATGCTGCAAGTAATTACGATATTAATTCCAATTGAAATCTGGCAATACTGAAAATTCACGAGAGTCGTATTATGTAGTGCTGTAACGTTCTTAATATTTACCATTTGCCTTTGAAAGTATAAAGGTTGTAGAACACCGCATGCGTAGCGTAGCGTAGTAGCGAGAAATGTAGCTCGGTATGTAGGATATCACACCGGTCAAGAGCTAATCAACCTTTCTTAGGTGGATGTACCTTTGTTATTGGTTCAGACGGAAGTTCAGTTTTACAATTATATAAATATCAAATGATAAAACACAAGAAAAAAATCGTCACGATTAATTTATTGTGATGTTATATAGTCTAGTTAAGTGGTAAAGAAGGCATTACTAAAGATGCGAGATGGATATCTCAGGAAGCCGTAAACCACGCCTTGCCATTTTTCCCTGGAAAACTCTGCTTAATTGTCGAGATTTCAATGTATAAGTCAAACGTCAATTGAGTCTAGCAGGACGATACGACGAAAGTTTTAAAAGACCATTTGACGGCCATAAACGGTCCTATTTATATAATTTTTTTTTGTTTTTCATTCCCTTTAAAATGGATTGCAAAGTGTCAAACATCGTTGCACGTCTTCGCGTATCGCGTAGCGGCGTAGTCTGGCTTGACGTGTGTAGATTGAGCAGCACTGCACAGCATCCAGTCTGCCTCGCGCCTAATAGTAAGAAATGAGAAAAATAATAACATTTGTTTAGGACAATACGAAATCAACGCTGTTTGATTATTTAGGTAGGTATACGTTTCTTACCCTTGGTCCGCCAATTTGTTCTCCTGGGTGGACTAAGGGGACATGTTCTTACCCTTAGTATATTTCTGACGTGTACCAAGAGCATAGCTACAAATCCTATTATCCTCAGTTCACTTGACCGGATGGTCTATTACTACATTGAAAAATGTTGTGACCCTGGACACACCCTAGAGTACTTATGAAACATTGGAACACAATAACACCAGAGAAGATCCTACAAATTACAAAACTCGTTACTTATTGTCACCACAAAAATATAACATAAAATAATAAATACCACAGAATGAGGCACAGAATGCGGGGTAATCACTTGATATATCACTTAATAGCGATCTCTTCCATACAAACGTTCCGATGACCACCAGGTGTTTGCTACCACGTTCCCTCCATCAGTCTAAAGTTTTTGCAGTTGGGCTTTAAAGACGTCGCTTCTGACCACTAAAATCATTGGCAAAAGATTCCTTACCTAAATATTTCTTGACAGGAAAATAATTAAAAATATGTGTAATAATATTTTGTAGGACTATTTTTTTATCGCGTGTATTCTAGGAATAAATGGATTAGTATTATATTTAAAACCTGATTTTAATCCTTAGACTTATTACCTGTTAAAGCTATAAAAGTTGATCTAGGTTATTGATATACAAGACTGCAAAATTGCTTTTATCCTTGCACTCGAGTGAACACGTAACTTTTCATCCCACCTCAGCGAGGAAATGACCACAGCATTAGTAAATGCACGCGTAAAGCAATTTAAAAAAAAAGTACATGAAGAAGATTCCGAGTAATTTAACAAATTAAAAAGGGTTGTATGATAAATTTGTTACCATAAAGGTAAAAGTAAATAGGTTTAATAATGTTTTGAATTCACAAACATAGTGCACACGATGTACTAAATTCAAATTACTTTATCCTCTAGCGGATAAAAGCGGCCGTTGCACTCAGATATCGAAGCGCAATCTCGGAATAGATTTAATTGAAGAGAAATAAATATCGTCACAAGCTTTACACATCCCTCGAAGAGTTGTTAATTAAAATAAAAAGCATTATAGGTACTTCTAATGCGTTAAAGACCTCCCAAATAAGGGAGGAAGTACTCAATTTAAGTGCTTGTTTCATGCTTGACTTGACTTGACTCGGAGGCGGCTGAACAACTTTCTAAATAATGGGTTACATACACCAATTATAACTCAAAAACGGTTGAACTGATTTTTATAATCTATTATTTGAAAAAAACATCTCGGTTTTATAGGAGAATAACAATTAACATGTCAGAAAACTAACCGAAAATAAAATATTCACAGACGATACATTTTCAGTAACTTAAGTTCCTCTGAAATCTGCCACCTACCGCAATTAACAGCACACGTCACGGACGCCCATAAATTGTAACAATTGATCTTTGATGTCAGATGATTTTCGTTGACTTTTGGGCGGTACGAAGTTCACCAAGGCTAGAGGATAAGAGGAAAGAGTGTATTTTTGTATGTACCTAACGATTTGACTTAAAAACCACTGGGTCGAAAATTCTTTTGCCGTTAGAAAGCTACATTACCACCAATTAACATAGAATAATTATAAGGTACTAGAAAAAATAGAGATCCTTAGAAATAAATACTAAAACCAACCCAAGTTGCCAAAAAATATGCCATAAAATGTCTTTTATCGCATGCGCTGCAGAAAGTAGATATTGATCATGTTCTACAATATAACAGAATATATCAATATCTACAATTCGCATTCTACCACTTTCTTTAAGTCCTTTTTTACTGTGGAAGCTGTCTTGCTGTGGAACAGTCTTCCCCTTTATATTAGACGTGTTCCTTCATTAAACGTTTTTAAGCATCGAGTCATAGTTCATTATCTATAGCTATAGCACTAACATTTGTTTCGTCTAATTATTACTAGAGAATTTGTCCATATATTTCCATGCCTAGTATTGTATTGTATATGTGTGTATTATATTTATATATATGTGTATTATATTTATATATTTGTATTGAGAGTTGTTAAGTCGTTAGTGTTATATTTTAAGGCCTCTTTAATATTATGTAATTATCTTGTACGTGCTTAGTTGCCTGGCAGAGATCGCTTTAAGCGATAAGGCCGCCATTTAAAAACTATAAAATGTTTACAATTTTGTCTATGTTATTTATTTATTTTTAAGTTGGTTTTTGAATAAAGAGTTGTTTATCTATATACATATCTATCTATCTACAAAAAAACGCGTGAAAACCCGTATTGTTACTCAAAATAAAATTTAATGAATAAAATTTAATAAACACCAACACACAATTAACAGACACAAATTATTGAAAATATTTAATTCAATTTGCTCTTATTTACACAGCCTTAATTCGTTTTTCAATGCTAATATAGTCTTTAGAAACAGGTCTTGCTAACACTTCTATAGTTTGTACCAGCTGTGTGACGTCACCGGACACGCGGTAGTGACGTAACACGTGCGCCAGCGTCGTCTTCATAGACATCATTGCGTACTTATGTCCTGAAAACCAAAACTTTGTTAGAACGCTTGATCAATGCATGGCCAGAAACCAAGGTCTATCTGGTCTAGCGTATTTATAATTAATTGGTATACCATCAACGTGATTTTTCTCACTTAGCCTGGATACATCCATCACAAGGTATTAATAACTAATTAATAATAATAATATGGGACAACATCCACACAAAGGTCTTCAGGTCCCAAACTAGGCAAAGCCTATGCTATGGCAACCTGATGACGAATATATATACTTATTTACATAAATACAGTCACATATATGTACTAAACACCCAGACACAGGTCATGCAGACCGGTTAAATGGTTGCCCTTAAGAAATTGTTTTAGGCGATAAGGCGATCTGATGAACCGACAATGATTTTATCTGTATTTATAGTTTTTACTATTTCAATGTACAATAAAGTTATAAGTATTTGAATTTGAAAGTGTTGCCATTTAGCAAGGTATCGCCGCTAGACATTAGATGCGCTACCCTTCGGTGGTAAGTTGAGCACTTGTCTGTTTACGCGGACTTTTCCTTGCATTCTGTTTATACCCGTCTGCCAAAAAATAGGGCAATGTTTTTAATTGTATATTTTCGTCTAACACGTTGTAATCCTCTACGGCCTAAATCAGTCGACTGATATAAAAAATATAATAGAATACATTTAATATTTGTAACAGAAAACAACACACAACTTAGGAGCATCTCACCGACCCCCCACTGTTTTCGTGTTTCTGATACGATTTTCGTTCCGGGTCCTACCTCTTTTCACCCCCTAAATTGTTACTTTTTTTTGTTATAGGTGTCAATCGCTTCATTATGATGTATTTTATGTCCACCCGTTCTTTTAATTTGAAAAAAGTTATTGAATTCTGGATTATAAAGGCTTTAAATAGGCATCGTATCAGCGCAAAAATATGACTGCTTAGGAAACTTGTAACTTTAAAGTGATATAAAGACAGAAAAAAATAAAAGGTTAGGTTAGGTTAGTCTAGTAAATAATGTGTTAGCTATGTTAGCTATGTTAAAAAAAACCCACTGAAATCGGAAAATATTAAAAGGTAGAAAAGAGCTATCTTATTGTATGGACAAGTTGGCGGTCTATAGCTGTCATAGCAAAATTATTTCAAATAAATGACTGCTTTCTGTCACAAACCGCTCCCAACTCAACATAACGCTGGTTGAAACAACCAGCGCTGATCTTCCGTTGGAAACGGGAGGTGACGTCACGCCACGATTTTGTTGTGCGCGCCACTTGTTTCACTTTTAGGCAGAGTGTACTAAAATGTTCACGTGACTAGATGTTATATTTTTGTGACTTGTAAATTCTATTTGGTATACAAAATAATAATCCTAGTTTATTTCCCAAATCTGTCCAAATAGAAGAAAAAGCTGCGATAAATTCATGAAATCCTCATTTTCAAAGTTAAATTTATCAAAGTTTAATTAACCAATTCTTAACAATTGATAAGACCATTACATGGTTAATATCGTTTAAAAACAAGCTTCAACAGAGTACATGTTGTGTTACGTTTGAACTATATATGTGTTACAATAAATACAATTGTAATCATTCACATACCTATACACCGTCTCTTCCCGAACCCAAAGGCAGCAAACTGATGTGTCGGGGATTCCGGGTTCGTCCAGCGCTCCGGTCGGAACTGATCTGCGTCGGGACCCCATGAGGGGTGTCTGTTCACCCCCCACACAGATACTAAGCAACGACTTCCGGCTGGTAAGACGTAGTTTTCTGCGAGTTTTATAAAGTTTTAGATATTTACTCAAGTATTTTAGCGGGACCTTACTAGTAACGCGTCTTGTTATAGATATTTACTCAAGTATTTTACCGGGACCTTACTAGTAACGCGTCTTGTTATAGATATTTACTCAAGTATTTTACCGGGACCTTACTAGTAACGCGTCTTGTTATAGATATTTACTCAAGTATTTTACCGGGACCTTACTAGTAACGCGTCTTGTTATAGATATTTACTCAAGTATTTTACCGGGGCCTTACTAATAACGCGTCTTGTTTTTTGACGTAATACCTATAGGTTTATTTAGTTATAAGTACATATAAACATAAATAAGTATATGAAATAAAAATGTTTACATCTCTCATATTCAGTAAGTAGATCCTTATTACCCCCAAATGAGGCTTGTAAGTGACCAATTAGCGCTCTAGGGTAATAATGTAGCTAGAAAAGCCCTAGGGCGGTAAGTAATTAAAAAAAAAACTTTACTCTTTCAATAAGTTCGCGTACATCTATCCATCATACTGGCAACAGACATCATGCATTCAGCCCAATGACAAAAGAGGTCACTTCGATATTCAGCCTTGTCTTCGTATGAGTATAATGAGTATGAACGGCGAAGCTCAATTTCGTTTTTTTTTCTTTTGATTAATGGCACCATACGATTTGTATATTTGCCAGCGTCAAGATTATATTCTCAATTTTGTTCTTGAAAAAAATTATTTAAAAAGGCGGGAATAAAAAACTTTAACTTTAAATATATTGTTTGTTTTTTTTTTTTATAATTACGTGCTAATTAGGAAAAAACATTAGTTCTGCAAGTGATGAAGATATAAGCTGCACTCCCGATTCAATGAAAATGGAAGCTGAAGCAGCAATTAAAATGTTTTATTATTGTAATGCCGGTTTTTTTCTACTTACCTCACAATCGAGATGTAAAGCAGAGTAGTTAGCTCGGGTGTAAGCTTCAATTGCACCCTCGAACTATAGGCGCCCTCGCTGCGCTCGTGCGCCTAAATATCTCGGGCTGCAATTGATGCCTTACAGCCCTTGGCTACTAATCTACTATTATTGTCTTAGTGTTGCGGTACGAAACCAACACATAGGTATATAGGTAATGCCGCTTCAAATATGGCCTCGTCATGTAGTACTTAATTTAATATAATATCACCTAATTTGAACACTTTTATGCAATAAATTAAATATTCTATTATATTTCTCAGTTTGTAGCCCCTACCACCGGCAGCTTGGGCCTTGCCTTGGATAAAAGGTATATAAGTTTTTTTATGTTTTATTTTTTTATTAATATTGTAAACACGTGGTTATAAGTGACTTCAGTAAACCCGACTGCACGTATCTTAAAAGAGCGGGATACAGCTAGTATAGCCTATGATCGTCTGCAGGTGAAGACGGATCTATTGACACCACTCACATAAAAATACGATAAGCCGTTTAGGTTCTAGGGCGTGCCAAAGAAATATACATACATACACTCGAAAAGCATAACTCAAGGAGGGTTATGTTTTCTATGAGGGTTATCTTTCGCAGTAGGATAAAAACCATAGATTTGAGAAATAAAATGGATACGGAAGAAACTTTTTAGTAAAACTCACTCAATTTGACGTCCTTGTCCAAGCTTCTTCCTATGATGGGCAAAGTTGGGTACAGCCGTAAGGTTTCCCTCACAACGGCGTCCAAGTATTTCAGCCGCAACAGATCATCCTTTCCCACATCTCTGAATGTACCTTGAAATACTTCGCGTAATCTGTAACATTCTTAAATTCATCAATCTTTTTAAGATAATAGATAATTCAGAATAATTTATTTATTTATGCATATCACAAATTGCACATTGCAAAGGCTAGTGTTTAATCACCGCCCAAAAAAGTAATATTTTACAACCAAAAAGATTCTTATCGGTAACGAAAATGGATAAATACGAGTACTAACATAATAAAATTGATAAAAGGTCACAAAAAAAAAATTACTTGAACCTACTGACGACCTTGTTGCCGTAAGTATTCAGAATGTCATAAAAAAAAAGGACCTGAACCTACTGCGGACCTTGTTGCCGAAAGTATTCGGACTATCATAAAACAAATACCTGAACCTAATGCATACCTTGTAGCCGAAAGTATTAGGAGTGTCATAATATGGTGACTGTTAAGCCATTTTGGGAATCACTTTTTCAGATTTCATGCACAAAAACCTTGACCGCCATTCAAAGTTAAAAAAGAAAATTTTCGCTCTTTTCTAGACTTGAAGTTATTTATGCCACTTACTCATCATAGATCTTCCTCTGTACTTCAGGATACGTTCCCACATTCAGTAGAACGTTAGCAAGAGTTACAGAAATAGTGTCCGACCCCGCAAAAGTAAACGTATCTACTTCTTCCTGTACCTCTCTGCTGGTAAAATGTCCTTGTTCTTCTATCTCTAGTAGGTAGTCCATAAAAGGTTTGAAACGATGTTCATCAAACGTTCCTTGGCTTTGATAATATTTACGTTTTTTTATAATCTGAAAAGAAGTATCTCCTTTAAAACAAGTGGTTAGATGCGACTTTCTAAAAACCCGACTGCTAAATCTTTAAATCTGTGTATCAACCTTGGTAAAAAAATATTGTTTAATGTACCCAGTGTCACTCTCAGGGCGTGCCAAAGAAATAAACATACATACAAACATAACCCTCCTTCTTCCGCAGTCGGGTTAAAATAAGAAAACTAACTTTATTGTTTCCAGTTATATGGATTTAAAAATCAAACTAGAAGATCGATAATGTTAAAACTTATACAAGATAGATAGATAGATTAACGCTTTATTGTAGACACACAAAACATAACAATACAAAAATATAAATTTACATGTAATGCCACAAGTGGCGGCCTTATCGCTAAAAGCGATCAACTAGAAAGTGGGTATACTTTCTAGGACAACGCATAATTTCTCACTGACTTCATTGTTTTCACTTATTTTGATTTGAAAACCAATCAGGAAAAATAATTTTAATAAAACTAATACGAGATTAACTAGAAAGTGGGTATACTTTCTAGGACAAAGCATAATTTTTCATATCGGTTCAAGCTTCTCTAAAAAATTGGAGATTATACTTATACGAAAAAAAAAGATTCAGACGAATTCACTCCGCTTCTTTCATGAAGACGATTAAATAATATCAATTTTTACTGTCCCTCGTCAACGAATTTAAAATCTTTAGTTATTTATATGTGTAAATAGAGAGACGCGCTTTAATGAAAGTAAAACGAACGGACCAACTTTGCTAGGGTAGTGTGCGTTAAAACTTTGTAATACACTAGCACAGCCTCACTCTGCTTGTCGCAGTGTGCGTGCATATATATGACACCAGTCAATCTGGAATAGAAAGAAAACAAAAACTAGACGAGGCAAAACTACATTTTAGAGGTGAACTGTTCACCGTTCGTCACTGTTGTTATTCGGCGCGTCAGTTTCTATATAAGCATATAAATAATAAAATATAAGAAAGTTTATACATTCACAAAGCTTATGTCTGTCTCTGTGTCATCATAACATATTTTTCTTCCAAAAAATCTTTCTTCCGAGGATCAAACCGCGTGCAAGTTCGAAACAGTTAATAATTTAAAATTTCTCACTTACGGTATTGGTCAATGTTCGAAGCCTGTTTGCAACGTCTTCCTGTATTTTCTTATGGCGGCTCCAATTGTAAACATATTCACTGTGCAACCAAAACTTGGCTATAATGGTTATGAAGCCTTCAGTATATTTTATTTTATCCTGTAAATACTGTCTTCTCAATCCTTCATCTTCATCATCTACAGCTATGCCCATGGCGGTGGCTAAAATAATATTATTATATTACTTAGATTAGTTAAGAGGATCACCGATCCTTCATTGTTTTCGTGTTTCTGATAGAATTTTCGTTCCGTGGCGTACCTCTTTTCACCCTCTAAATTGTAACGTAATTTTTTGTTATTGGTGTCAATCGCTTCGCTACGAGTATGATGTATTTTAAGCCTACACGTTTTATTACATTGAAAAAAGTTCTCCATGACGGCTAGTGCTTTGTTCTTTCGATTTTATAATTTACTAGCTGATTCGGCGAACCTCTAAGCGCCTTAACAGTCGATGAAAGACGATGCTTTCGGCCTAGCTAAATTTTCTAAGTTTCTACGCAATTTTTTTTTTATTTTTATTATGAAATTAAGAGTTATCTACGAAATTATTGAAATCAATTTAAAAAAAATGAATGAAATCGGTAAACCTGTTTTCAAGAGCGTCACCACGAGACATTTTTATATAAAAAGTGCTGTTCCAAGCCGATCACTTATTGGCACCCTACTTCAGACTTGACTTAGTTAAATTTTTATATATACCTATAGATTTACTTACAGCAAAACGACTGTAGAGTTGTGAGCTCAAGATAAGGTATGTGGTTGAATTTTCCCCTGCCTACTCTATGTTCAAGTGTCGCGACGAGAGTCCTCGCCTGCTTGTTCCACTCCGGTAGGCAACCGTGCAGGACTGTCGGGTGGAACGTAGGACTCAGCAGCTTCGAATGTATCTGCCATACACTCTCTAAAATCACATAAACTTTTGATAAATATTTATGTATTATATAAATAGTTTTATCTAATCGCAAGACTTCGCAGCCGAGGATTGGAGCCGCGGCGGGAGAGGATTGCCGGTATTGATGTGCGCCGCTCTCCCTACCTTCCGCGGCCTCGATGGAGTCACCGCCGTTTGATAATAAGGTACTTCTAGCAAACCTATAAGCTCCTAATTTTGAACACAGTTATTGTTTAGCCTATAAACCGAGGAAAAAATCTGATATTTCGGATAATTAGTCGCGTTTACTAGTTATAAAAACTGAATAAATAATTTTGTTATCTTATATTAATCCTAATAAATTGTATGTAATTACAAAGTTACTTTTACAGTTGGTTAAAAACGTTTGAAATAAAATTATTAATAAATTTTTCGTGAACACTATCTAAAACTTTTTAGTTATATTAACTATATTATTATACATTTATACATACTCTATATTAACTTCTGTGTCAAGGGATAAGTCATAAAACTAGTAGTGCATTGATGGACGTTGGTTTTTCAGTAGTTCACATCCGAACAAGCATGTTTCGCTTTCAATAGTGACCAGTCTAGACGAATTACTATCTACCTAAATATTTTAAATATTTGGTTGTAAATAAAATATAATATAAATATAAAGGAATAAATAATAATAATAATACTTGTTTGGGTGTTATAAAATTATTTTAGCTAACTAATAAGGTATGTATATACGACAAATTGGGTTGGATAGTTGCTTCGATAGATGGAAAGGTACTGAATTAATCGACTTGGGTTACATTCGATTTCATAACTTTTACGGCAGTAAAAAAAAAGCGCTGCGAACTTGTGCATTTTTGTATATGTAATGTTTTTGACGGGATTTCAATTATACCGATATAGACCGTACTTGCAGTGCTAATAAGGTCAATTTTATAACACCCGTCCTTTTGCATAAGATGTTAATAAGACATAAAACACAAACCTGATGCATTAATAAGTCCTTCGCCGAGCCATGGTTTAAAGAAATCGTAAATTGCATCTTTTTGTAAACACGATTTTAATATAGTAGAGGCATCTACAGGATCCGTTATAACTGAAAAAATACTTTGAATTTAAACTGTTAACCGAGAAACAAAACGAGTAGGCGTAAATTTTAAGCAATTAAGCAAAAATGGTTTAAGAAAAATATACTAGAATATACATAGAACTTTAATATATAGAAATCTTTGGTATGGCGAAAAAGACAGAACGGCATTTATATGTTACCGGTCAAAACCGATTTTAGGATGAACTAGTTTCTCCTAGGCCAAATCAGTTCTTCTTACATGCGATAGTACAAATCAGTATGTTGCAGGATTGCCACAAAAAATGACTTAAACCTAGTGTTGACCTAGACGGCGAAAGAGTCACGGGATTTTCGTAATTTCCTATCGCGTGTAGGGACAACTGATTTGGCCTAGGAGAAACGAGTTAATCTATATATCTGGTTTGATCGGTAACATATACATCGCGAAGACAATAATTTGCAGTTTTAAGAAAAGACAACCTCTTGACCGATGCTTATATTCGGTTGCCCACAATATTTAATTAAATATGTAAGGTAATTCGAGTGTACCTATGTTTGTATGTAAATAATATTATGTGTCTATGTCCAATAATTTGTGACCCTTTACAGCCTAAACCGGTAGACCGATTGTGATGTGCGAGAAGTCATTGGATTTGACTTGATGTTCAGATGGTCATAGACCATACAGGGAGCCAAGTCTGTTATTTGAATTCTGAGACAATTACGATCAAATTGTGCCAACATGACATAGAACTCAGAGAAATAGAGTCAGTTTTAGTATTAAACAAATTCAAATAACAGACTTGGGTTCGGTTCGTGAACGAAATTGGGTTGCATCCCGCGGTTTCACTCGTTAAGATATTGTATTGTTTTTTATCCTGAACAGCTAGGCATTTGACCACAAGTTCGCATGACCACGGAAGTCAGCGAGACTGCAGCCCTAGATGAAGCATGCCTAGTCTGAAATACACTGGCTCTCAAGGAAGGCTGCCAGAACACACCGTTAGGTTGCTTGGCGACCAATTCTACATAAATTGAGATACAAATCTTCATCTCAATATCTCTTAAATAACTTACATTAATATCTGTTAGGCAAATACTTTGCATTTCAGGTTATGATTAAAAAGAAATACCATATAAACCAAGTTTCGTCAAGATTGGTCGCGGTCAAAAACCACGACCTCTACGCAGTACGAAATTTCCGGATCTAACTTAATAGGCTGACGAAAAAAAACTGCATACACGCTACGCTCGCGCGGTCAAAAATTAGCCTTGAAAGGGAGAGAAATAAAATTGCGATGTATTATTACGATAAAAATCAACGGCAGGAATCCTTATGGTCACCACCCCATCACGTTGGTTACATTCAGTTGAATAGGTGGTCAAATATTTGAATAGCTCTGAAACCAAAAAATGCATAAATAAGCTTTTAAATATAAAAACATCTGCCAAGTGCGAGTCACTCGCGCTCGCGCAGTAAGGATTCTGTATCATTATCTGCGCAGTAAGGATTCTGTATCATTATCTGCCATTAACATTAATTCAATTTTTTACCGATTGTTATTATTTATATCGAGAAAAAATTATATATATTAATTGTCAAATTTGAGAAAATAAAATACTTTAAATAAGAGAACAATTAACCTATTTGAGAAATAGCTCTGCGAAACAAGTGAAAAAGATAATTTTAATGAAATACGCTATTTCGTAGTTGCGGCCATCTTGGATTTGAAAATGATCATAGTGCGTATTACTCAAGTCAAGACTTTTCATTTGATATTAATTTCATTTGGGATTGTGATAAATAATCCGCCATTTTGTGACGGCCATCTTCGTCGATTCTCATCAAATATAGGTAAAACACTCCAATTCACTTTTCGACCAAAAAAACAATCAAATTCGAGAGCTACAATACCACAGACACACACATTATCACAAGTCAAACTCTTTGGTCATTTATGGAACCGCACATACGGAACTGGTTTCGAACAAGGCTATTTATTTACTTTTACGTAACTACTGAAACCCTTCCACCCAAAAAGTCTTTACTCGACTGTCTTATGTTGTGTTCTCCTTTCTTGGCATATGTCCAGGCATCTTGGCAGAAAACTCTTTGGTGATAAGTAACCTGCAATAATACCTCGTTTTTTTTCGTTAGGAGTTAACAAAACAACTCAAGCTTGAAAAGTCTTACCTTCTAAATTAGTGAGTCCTTTAAGCGCATGTCCCAGGAAGGGTAAGGCTCCGCTCGCTAGCGGTGGTCGAGATGTACTAACATGCCTCTTCCTCGCCAACACAAGAACACAAACGACAAAAACTACGATCACTAAAAACATGATTATCAAAGAACTTTGCAACTATTTAGTAATTGGTGTTTCGTTTTCTGAAGGTAAGTAGAATATTTTGTTTAACAATACGGATTTTCACGCGTATCTGACTGTTGGAAAGGTCCAACTATAGTTCAGTAAACAAAACTATAGTTGGACCTTTTGGATCGCGAGCAACAATCAGGTAGGTACCTACGCGTGAAAATCCGCATTGTTAAACGAAATGAATAGAACACGCGTTAATATGGCATATAAAAAAAAAATTGCGTATGTTTTTTTAAATTCTTTAAAATTTTATAAACTATGATCACTGCTAAGGCGTTTTGTAAAATGGTTTGGTATTACAAATGGATGTTGAATTAGCAGAGTACGTTGTTGAATTTAATTTTTAAATTTAATATTATATCAACACCAAATCCATTGCTACAAAATACAAAGTGCAAATATTAAGTCAGATGACTTCCACGATAAATATATATATATATATATATATATATATATATATATATATATATTGTAATTTCTTTTATGGCTAAAATTATTATGCGCTAAAATAAATTTATTCAGTAGGTAAACAGAATACAGGATGTTTCGAAGACACTGAGTAAAGTGGAGTCAGTGAGCGAAGGATCTTTGCTGTACTCGTATCGAGATATAATTAAAAATCGGCCAAGTGCGAGTCGGACTCGTGCTTATTAATTCTGTATAAATTAATAATTAGTATTAATGTCGATATAAGTTAAAAATATTTTTTTTTTAAATGTACTACTGTCCAATAGGGAATCTGTCAAATCCAGAATCTGTCCAATAGCGAACAATCGCTGTTGTCGTTAATATCGAGCAAAGAGCGGCAATAATAATCACGTTTGTTGTACAAAATACAAAAAATACAAAATCATTTTATTTCACAAAATATTTACAATAACCTTAACAAATAATGATAGCTCAGTAACAAAAAATATATTAATACGAGTGTAGATAACTATCTATACCCAACCGGTTACACTGTTACTCGTTGGGAATATCTGTCTAAAAAAAGGTTCACAGCTATACCTACTTGTTTGCATACGTTTGTTGTATAGAAACAATCGTGATTTTTATTTTAAAATCCTCTTTTTATATATATTGTTGAAGATGAACGACGAAACGGGAGGGGAGGAAGACCGAACAGTATAAAACCCACAAAACCCACCGCAGTAGCAGCGCGAGCCTGTCCTTCCGCCCGGCGACCAAGCCCTCCAAGCTGGTCGCCATGTCCCAGCGCAAATTGCGCTCCAACCCCTCCAGCTCCCCCTACCCTACATCCAGGAGCAGATCCCCAGTATCTGCCCTCACTCCAGCCTTTGCGCGCTCGCGCTCATAGTCGGCCTCGGGTCGCACGCGCCTACGCTCCCCACTCCCTTCCTCATCCACCATACGTGACTCTCCTATGTCCCCCTCACTTGCCGAACAGGCAGGCGTCCCCGTTTCCATGGATGACTTCATCGTCGTCACCCACAAACGGCTTCCGAGCCTCCCAAACCTCCCGCCAAGACAGCTTGCCCCGAGACAGGCATCGACGCTCTCTCATCCCGTCCTATCCCCTCGACCTCGTATACCGCAGTCCTAGCCACGTCATACCCCCCCCCCCCCTTCCTGCTCCCTGTCAGGTTTATCCTAATCCTTCGCACTTCGCGGATAATGAATGCATTAACGCGGTCCTCGATATCTCCGCCCAGCTCCCACTGGGCGAATACTTAGGTCCACTTAGGTCGTCAGATTCTGAGCAACCGCGACCCGGCGGCGATTTTGCGCATTCTGGTGCATTTATTTATTTAATATGAACGCCATAATAGCAATAACACATATTATAAAATCATACAGAATTCGATATTAAAATTAAATTATGAATTACAGCTATGTCATAATTTTATTAGTTTTGAAGTCATAGGACTTACAAAACGTCAATAATAAATTAATAATTTTATACACCATTTTTCGCAAAAAATAAATTCTTAATCTCAAAGAAATGCGTTGAGACCACACATGGCGCGGTGTATCGGCGTAAACTTGCGGTGCTCAGGGCGGCACCGTACCGTGAAGAAAAAATTATGCTTGTGATCTGGTCTATGGCGGATATCTTGCACATATATTGCACACATACGGTTGTGAAGGGCAGGGGAGTCTATAGCACCTCTCAAAATTTTACGGCCGGTCTTAAGCTGGTCAAACAACCTCCTAGTTTTCAGCGAATAGAAACTTAATTGGCCAAGAAGAAAATCAGTGAGGTATAAAAATGAGTAATACCCTTAAGTTTTTTAATAAAATTTTTAAAAAAGCTTTTTAAACTTTCTCAAGAGACAAGTTATATGTTTCGCAATGCGGGTTCCAGATATTCGCGCTCGACTTCAGTTTACTCCTGACTAGGGTAGTGAACAGTAGTTGCAAGACCTGGGGATTACGAAAATCTTTAGCATTGCGAAGTACAAAGCCAAGAAGCTGGTGGGATTCCTTTGCATTAATAAGGACATGATCATTGAAAGTAAGACGACGATCAAAAGTCACGCCGAGATCTTTGATAGTGGATACTCGCTTCGTGACATCACAATTAATAAAGTAAGTGCGCCGAACAGGAACACGCTTACGGCCAAAAGACATCAAGTAGCATTTTTCTGGATTAAACAACATTTTGTTTGATACACTCCATTGATACACGGTGTCAACGTCGTTTTGCAACTTATCACAGTAACCTTGTGATCTAACTTCGAGCGCAAGTTTAAGATCATCAGCATATAATAAACACTTAGAACTGATTACCCTACACAGATCATTGACCATAATCAAGAAAAGCAAAGGTCCTAGAATCGATCCTTGGCTCACCCCCGAAGGGGTAAGGTAAGGCTCGGAGACAAATGTGCCATATCTCACAAACTGACGGCGATCATGCATATAATCTGCAAAAAAGTGGAGAAGGCGGGGAGTGAAACCGATGTTACGGAGCTTTTGAAGTAAGATGTCATTATCGACTTTATCAAAAGCTTTTTGAAAATCGAAATATAAAACATCCATGCTGCTCATCACCCAAGTAATGCTTGACCAGCCTGTAGATTTCACTATGTAAGATACATTCGAAAACCTCAGCTGGAGAACACAATATTGCGATTGGACGGTATTCTTCCACTACAGTTTTATTACTGGACTTAGGAATAGGAGTTACTCTTGATAATTTCCATTGTCGTGGATAAACACCATGTTCCAGTGACAAATTAAAGATATGACATAAAGAGAGTGTGATATATTTTTTAGAGGATTTTAAAATGAAAGCAGGAAGGCCCCGGAGAACTACTCACCTTAAGCCGTCCCAACCCACACTCTACATCCTTAGGACTTACGAATGGGATACTAATAATACCACCCTCATCGGAATCATCAGAGCATCGATTCACATCCAGAGATGACGGGTCCTTAGAAAACACGCTTGAAAAGTGACTGGCAAAAGCTTCGGCTGCCGAGACTCCCGCCAAAGTAGATTCCTTGTAGACGACTGAAGGTTCGAAACCGCCCTTTGACTTCAAACTAGACACGTGACGCCAAAAATGTTGCGGACAACTTTTCAAATGCATTTCGATAGACGCTGCGTGATGCTTATAAGCCAAGTCCTGTGTCCTGTGCAACAATGTCTTCCTACGAATATCTCTAATAATGTCAGAAGTAAACCAAACCGGATATCTTGCAGAAGTACCTTTAGTTCGTTTTTTTTGGGTTCACACTTGTCGAAAGCAGCATACAAAATATCGTGAAACATATTAGCAGCTACATTCATAGCTGAGCGTAGTTACATTCATAGACACAAGCCCACGAGATCTCACAAATCATAGTAGGTATTCAATTAGGAAAAATCATTTTTTTTAATTCCAACGCGTGTTTCGTCAATGTTGCTAGGTGGCAAACGTTTGTCTGAATCATGACGCAAAATAACGCAAAAGGAAATATCGAGTGGAGGATGGTATTTGTCCGTTTTGTCAACAAGGCTATCGGTCGTCACCACGCTTACATGTGTCTCATCGCAGTCCCGCGTTAAAACAATATCAAGTTTGTTACCATGCGCAATAAAAATACTATTACATTCAACATAATTACAATATTTTAAAAAATAACCATAGTATTTGTTTATATTTACGGAAGCACTATTCATATTCAAGTCACCAGTAATTAACAATTTAGATTTTAGACAAGTAATAACCGATTCCACTTTGCAATACCAACTCATATATTTGTCGTCTGTTACACTCGGACTCATGTAGACAACGCAAAGATAAACAGTGACTCCGCGGTGGGTACACGATGCCCACAAGTCCTCGCCGGCCGCCGTCTCCAGCTCGGGATGGCGCGCCGCCGCCGGCCGCGCCACGGTCGCGCCGGAGCAGCGTTCAGTCGGCCGGAACCACCTCTGCGTCCTCCACAGATCCGTCAAGGTTGCTCTCGGTTACAGCGACAAACACACTCTCCGTAATTAGCAAGCTCGCTCGGATTTCAGGCAATTTGGTTTTTAGACCCCGCACATTTCGTGAAATTACGCTAATTTCATTGATATCCTTATCGCACGACGCACTGACCGTCCAGGGTGTGCTTCCTGTAATTCACCCATTTCTTAACACGAGCATTTTCAGGCCATACGTCGACAGAAAAACAATTATCGAAACATTCTTCAGGAGCACCGATTTTAAAGGACCTGTAATAATTTTTCGTTTTGAGTTCTTCAACTGTACAGGCCTTTAGGGGGAACAGCTCCATCAAATATTGTTTGACTTCATCCGCCGTCGAGATCATGTTCCACAAGTGCATATATTTGCGCGGTTCAACCGCTCTCAGTGACGTCACGGCAGGTCCAGCGAGGCAGGGCAGCGACAGTGACTGCCGAGCAGGTTTTCGTCGAAAAACCTCTGACCATTTCTCGTCGGAGGGCTGCTCAAGTGAGGTAAGCGGAGCCGTGCGGTCAGACAGTATAGGTTGACTCGAAGAATGATCCCATCCGGTGGGAGCCGCGGCCGGTGCCACTAACGACGTCGACCCGACACCGCCGTGCGTGAAGCTCGCTTTAGGTATCGAGCAAGGTAAGTCGTTTTCCTTCTGACTTAATCCGCGGCGAGTTTTCCGTTGAGTAGTTGAGGCAGATTCCTCATCACTTATGACGAGTGCAGGCACCGGTCGCTCTTCAGGATTATGATAAACTCCTGACGATTGTTCCAGTAATTTAACGCAATTAGTCAAGTTATAGCAGGCAGTACGCAGTTCATTTTGCAATTTCACTGTAGTCGTTTTCTGCAACTCTATTGAGTTAGATTTCTCATTATGTGTATAAATCTCGGTAAGCGACTCTTGAAAACTTGTGAGTTTAAGGTGGATATCATCAATCTATGTGTTCAACTTTCTATTCAATGCTTCCCTGAAGATATCCCGTATGTTATCCGCTGAGATACAGGAACAAGTGCAAGAGCTGCGAGGTCTTGTGCGCAGTGTGACGTTATCATACTCAAAGGCAGCCACGGCTGGCTGTAGCGGCGCCGCCACCTCTGATTCTTTTGAGGTCGTACAAGATCGTATCGGTGTATTTGAGTTGTCACCAGATTTGGGCACTTTACAACGGCACCCGGGACACACCCAGGAAGCTTTATACTCCTTTGAGAACCCGTTGAAATCTTGTTTATTAAACTTCAAAAAAGTATGATGATATCTATCGGAACAACGGCTACATTGCATAAAACATATTCCTTTCAATAGACTCGTGCACCCGGCGCATTTATGAGTACTCATTGCTGTAGGTGAATAGCGCCACAATATATGCACATTCAAACTCGTCGATGTATAATATAGTTTGCGGCTCACAGCAAAATATTACTCGCAGGTTGCGGCAAGAAATCGGCGGCGCTAACGCGTTTACGTCGAAAGTTTGCAACACTTTGTCAATCGATGATAATATAAGTTATTATCGTATATATCCTTTATAAACACATAGATTTATTGTTTTTATTCACTAGACTGTGTTTTAAATAGTCTATTTCACAGACTGAGCACTATTTTACATATGAAAATTACGTTTTTACCACTTAAAATTTAATAAAATACAAGGAGCACAATACAAACAAAGCTTGCCGTTCGGCGGGTGGACAGATGATGATGATGATGATGCATATTCAGGCCACCGTCGCGGCCATCCAGACTTTCCTCGCCTCGAACCCGACCCGTCATGGAGAGTTCAACCAAACGTATTAGGCCCCGATCGATCAAACTGGCATGGTTTAATGCCAACGGACTTCTTAAGGAAACGAGTGCCGGAGGAAGCCAAGTGCCAATCGAACAATTCCTTCACGACCACCAAATCGACGTCCTACTAGTGAACGAGACCTTCCTGAAACCGGGTAAAAGGGATCCCAGGATCGCCAACCTTTGTTCGGTTCGTAATGATAGGCTCCACTCTACCATGGGGGGAACGCTTATTTATTACAGAAGACCCCTTTACTGCATTCCTCTGGACACACCTTCGCTTCGCTCGAAGCTTCCGTCTGCCGGATCGCCCTAACTGGCCACCAGCCTATCACACTTGCAGCCTACTACCATTCTGGTAACAGGCGTTTCGATCAGTGTCTACAAGAAGCTGTTCTCCTTAGGGGGATCCGTCATCCTCGCCGGCGACTTCAACGCCAAGACCCTCGAGTGGGGTTGCAACGACACGAATAGCCACGGCAGCGAACTATTTAGTTTAGCTGTTGACATAAATTTTGATGTCATTCCGCCCACCACGCACACTTACTTCCCTCCTAGGCTAGGCTACCGCTCCGACGTACTCGACATAGCACTCCTAAAAGGCTAAAAGGCGTAACACTCCAGTTGCGCTCTTTAGAAGTGCTCGACGAACTTAACTCCATACCACAAACCACAGACCAGGTGGTCAAGTCTGTTATTTGAAACGTCTCAGAATTACGATTGCATTGTGCCAAAATGGCGGTTTCGTCATAGAATACATCAGAGTTAGTACTAAAAAATATATTTTGTTTATTACTAACTGAAATATTTTAAAATATTTGACTTAATATATTTTGTTTTATTCTATGACAAAGCGGCCATTTTGGCACAATGCAATCCGTGCCTGAGGCGCCCTCGCGCCAAAACCAAAACTGCGGCCCAGCGCACTTGCGCTTGCCAAACGTCCGGTCAAGCTGTCCGAGGTCGCGTTCGACCGGCTCGAACAGCTCAGTCCAATCTAAAAAAGGCGCGACCCTCTTTTTCTGGGCGGCGCTCGTACTGTGCGGACGAACCTTTACCACCTACCTACATTTACCATTTAAATTATTATGTGTTATATTTGATTAGGTAGGTATTAAATTTATTTTAAAAAAGCGTTTTCACTTCTGATATCCAAAAATATTTTATTCTGTTTTTAGTATTTTTTGTTATAGAGGCAACAGAAATTAAATCATCTGAGAAAATAACAGCTCTCTATCTATCACGGTTAATGAGATACAGCCTGTTGATAGACAGACGGACGGCCGGATGGTCGGCCGGACAGACAGCGAAGTCTTTGTAATAGGGTCCCGTTTTTACCTATTACGTACGGAACCTATTAGGTACGGAAAAGGTTAAAAAAAACAGTCGCCTCGAGGAAGCACCTTTTTCGGGATTTCAGTAAAAAAATCATTCATGAATTTTTAAATATTTTATTGTACATTATTTTTGTAACATGATACAATAATAAGCATTCCTAAAACAGCTCACACAAATGTAAGTAATATAGACTGTTGCGTGCAAAAATACTCCTATTTGCAGTCGGTTAAACATGTACTGAAATAACAATCATCACTATTTTAGTAATAAACTAAAGATATTGTTAAACTTTCATATACTCGTATTTCACGATTTTAGTAGTCAAGGATATAGTTATATTTTAAGAAAAAGGTTTACTATAATAAGATGGTATATACAAGATATTTAGTGTTTTTTCGCCTCGTCTTGATGTCAGCGTGAGAAATCGAAATATATTTTTGTTGTTATTATACTCTTCAAGCGCTCGCTCGAAAGTGCTAATACGAAAGATTTTCGAGCGAGCGCTTGAAGAGTCAACATCTCCTGAGGATGCCTTGTACTAAGGCGAAACACGTGTCGAGGAAGTCGGATACTGAGAGAAAGAGAAATAATAAGGTGAGGTGTGGCGGTGGTGAGGAGGAACACCATACAAACAAACATATTTTTCGATTTCTCACGCTGACATCAAGACGAGGCGGTAAAACACTAAATATCTTGTATATACCATCTTATTATAAATGGATTTCCGCAAAGTAACGCCTGACTCCATCAATTATCTGGTTTACTAAATTTAATAACGTAACAACAAAAATGAAAAACATATGTACTATATACCTATTAAAATTAATTTTTGCACGCACAGTCTCAATATTAATTCCATTGATACCATTATTATTTGGAACCATAGGGTCCATAAAACATAGAGGTCAAATTATACAAAATGCGGCAGCCGAATGAAAAATTAAAAAAAAAACACGTGACATTTGACAGTGGTCAATTTTCGCACGAGATGTTCCTTCATACTATAGAACTAGATAAAATGTCAAAATGTTGTTTACTTATACAGTTATTTCTATTTAAATATCAAACAACTGGCCCGATTTTCATAGAATTTAAACGGGGTCACTTGACAAGAATGTCCATTCAAACATAAAAATAATTTTTGAAATCGGTCCATCGTGCAATCAAGTAATAAAAGATAAAAAAATACCGTCAAATTGAGTACTTTTTTTAGGAAGTCGCTAAAAAAAGGTTATGGTTTAATAAAAAAAATGTACTTGCAAAAAAATAATGTTTTAAATCGTTCAGACTTCCTTGAGAATTCATAAAATATAAAAAAAAATTGATTCCGAAAAATTCAGAACCTCCTATTTTTTACAATTGTATTAAAAGCCATCCAACTGCCGTATTCGATAGGACATCAATATAAAACGTTATTTTGACGAAGCAAAATCGGATTTCTTGCTTTTATTTATTGCATAACATCTGCTTATGGACCCCGAAGCACTAAATTTAATACTAACTTTCAATATAGTAACCTAACTTTTACGTAACATTACATTAACTATAGTGATATAAATTTAAAACATAAATACATACATACAATATTTTAATACATATATAATATCTGATATACAAAAACGTAGAACAAGATAATTATTAAAAAAAATTGTATACCGACTTCTGTTACGGCAGAGTCCGTTACAACTTTTTCAGTTAATTCAGATTCAAATTCGGTCAAAGTCTAAAATTCGTACTTCGACCGATTTTGACTAAACTAAAAAAAAAGTATTTTTCGCATAGGTCGACCTGTCTTCGAAAAAATAACTAACATAAAGAAAACATACAAATTGAATCTCTAATCTTTTTGAGTGTAGATAGAAAACTCTAAAGGAATGGTTAGCGCTAACATTAGTAAGGTAATATTAGGAAATATTCTTAAATACTAAATAAATACCGAGTTATCGATTATGGGTGTTACAAGCCGAAAGGGGGTCGTTATAGATAAGTTCGTAGATTCAGAGTTCATAAAAGTTGTTTATTATGACGAGTACTGAGACTTCCTTTTGACTCAGTACACCCCAATCAAAAACCCTATATTTATAGTTGCAGACAGGAAAACAACTACCCTTAAAAAACATTTGGATGAATAAAATTATAAATATTAACTCTGAAAACTTTAGTTTAATCGATTATATATAAGAAATATAATTTAAGACGAATATGAATGAGATTCGATGCAACAAATCAGACGATTATTTCCAAATAAAAAAAAACTGGAAATCTGAATTCAAACTGATCGGAGAGTTTTATATAGAAAAAACACATAATTTAAATGTAATCACTTCTAAAGGATAAGAATTACATCATATGTATGTGATAAAGTAAAAATGAAATTATCATAAAATAAATCTCGCAAGTTTAAGTTTTAGTTTAAAGTATGGAAATTATATACAACAATAAAGTATAAACGATCCTAGTCCCGCAATGTGCTTTCGTACCGCAGTAGCCAATCATGGAGCAATCCTGAAAACAAATTTAATTAAATCAACAAACAAATGATTAGAACCGACATCAAAAAACCCGCTAATAAATGTTTGTACCTGTGCATCATCTAAATTTATTATTTAATTTTCATGTACCCAGTGTCACTCTCACTACTAAGACGAATCTATTCACACCACTCACAAAGAAATACGAGCAGACGTTTAGGCTCTAGAGCGTGCCAAAGAAATGTGCATACACCATTTGGTTTGCGCATTTGTGCGAAATAATATTGAAATAATATCAATATTTCAATATTGATATTGATATTTCAATATTTTTTTGTCAAATTTATTTTATTATGTGCGATGTACGTAGGCGACTCTAATTACTACAACCATTTAACGGATTGCATTAAAAATGCAGTTACTGAAAACGTGTTTAAAAGCAAACTTAAATTGCTCTTAGTTAGTAAATCGTATTTTATTCTACTGAACAGTTCTTTGCAGATAAATATTTATGAAATAATTTTGTATACATCATATATTAATGATATTGATAAGTGTTTTTTATTATATATAATTTAATATAAATAAATAAAATTCTGTATTCTGTACACTCGAAAAACATAACCCTCTTCACTCATGTGCATATTAGAATTTATTACATGCTCAAACGGTGAAGGAAAACATCGTGAGGAAACCTGCTTGCCGGAGAAGTTAAATAACTTTCAAAGGTAAGTGTTGTTCCCAACCCGCAATTTGACCAGCGTGGTGGACAGACCTACATCATGGGGAGACCCGTGCCCAGCAGTGAGACGCTATGGGCTGATACCTATATATATATTTGTATAGGTGCAACATTTTAATGTTTTATCTTTGTATGAGTTTCTATGTTTGATAACATTTGTAATCGACGATAGTAACAGTAACCCGCGGCATTGGATGCAACATAAAATGAAATATAAAAAAGGTTCTAACTTTAAACCCCCATTTGAATCCTTCAGGGGTTGAATTTCCAATAATCCTCTTTTAGTCAATCCATAATGAATATATCCGCCAAATTTCAGGTCTCAAAGGTTTATGCTCCACGATGATGTTGGCCTGTCGATCAGTCAGTCAGGATTCAGATTGTTAGCACATAAAATACTTTTATACTTCAAAGCGATACGTTAGCGGCGTATAATAGCAGGAAGCACCGCGGGGCGCAGCCAGTACTCTCATTATAATAATGAATGTACTTACAGAGAGCCATTCACTTGGTTCGGTTCAGCATCTGGTCTCGTACAGTCCGGAGCGGCCGATGTACCGCACCCATTTGATGACGTCATGGTCCGAGTAGTTCAACTTGGGCTCGAACACTTTCAGGTAGCGGACCTGCGAGTTCAGTCGACAGTTCAAATTTTATTAGCTCGTAAAAACAAATGATGACGTTTAATTATCTGCAATTATGATCGCAATCAAAACAATTTGAAATCATAATCATTTATTTCTCTATAAATTACAAACGATTGATATATATACATTTCAGCGATACTGTAGCAATTGATGGAGCATGCCCTAGTCTGGAATACACTGGCTCTCAAAGAAGGCAGCCGGAACACACAATTAGGTGCATGGCGACAGCAATATTAATATCAAGTGTAAAAAAAACGAACGAGACTCATTTTATCCATTATAACTGTTATCCTTAGCAAAATGTAAAAAAAATAATTAATAAATAATAAAATAAATAAATAAAATAAATAAAATAAATAAAATAAATAAAATAAATAAAATAAATAAAATAAATAAAATAAATAAAATAAATAAAATAAATAAAATAAATAAAATAAATAAAATAAATAAAATAAATAAAATAAATAAAATAAATAAAATAAATAAAATAAATAAAATAAATAAAATAAATAAAATAAATAAAATAAATAAAATAAATAAAATAAATAAAATAAATAAAATAAATAAAATAAATAAAATAAATAAAATAAATAAAATAAATAAAATAAATAAAATAAATAAAATAAATAAAATAAATAAAATAAATAAAATAAATAAAATAAATAAAATAAATAAAATAAATAAAATAAATAAAATAAATAAAATAAATAAAATAAATAAAATAAATAAAATAAATAAAATAAATAAAATAAATAAAATAAATAAAATAAATAAAATAAATAAAATAAATAAAATAAATAAAATAAATAAAATAAATAAAATAAAATAAATAATATGGGGCAACATCCACACACAAAGGTGTTCAGGTCCCAAACTGGGCAAAGCCTGCGCTATGGTAACCTGATGACTGATATACATACATAAACACCCAGTCGCATGTCACAATGAACATAAATGTGTTCAATGTGTCAATAATATTATTCTATTGTATTGTAAAGCAAGTTGTAATGGTACCTTGAAGCCAGAAGGCGCGAAGGGCACCTCGAAGCCCATAGAGATGGGTGGTCGCGTCCATTTCTTCTTGGTGTCTGTCTCTAGCAACTCTATCTCTGCCGACAGCTGAGTCTCCTTCATGCCAGCCATGCGCTTGATCCTACACAATACAATATACATACTAATGAAATTGAAAAACTAATGAAAATATGAAAATATTATACGAAATTTAAAAGAACTTAGAAAGGACTTGTTTCATTTTCGGCCAGACATTATTTTGTAGACGATTAAGTTAAACTCAAATTACTAATCAGAATTAGGCTTAGGCTAGATTGTAATGATATCAAGGAAAGTCTTTTAAGGGTTTTTTCTCGTGCAATAAGAAAAAAAAATACGGCCAGGATGGTGTAAGCCTACCAAAAAATGGCTAAAGATGTGGTTAATATTAAGTATTAATGAAACCTGCATCAGTTGCCTACTTCATTGTGTACAAACATATTTCATTTCTGTGAATTGTAGTGGAATTATGACATCCCTGGATGATTTTTATATACTAGGATAATTAGTCACTTTTATCTCACTTATCAATTGTACTATTCGTCACAAATGTCAAAATTGACACATAAAAAACCGCCTTATTGCTTAAATTAGGCGGACATATTTATTTTTAAAATTAATTTTGTATAGTGCGATAAGTTACGTTATTTTGGATTTGGTTGATATATTAAAGATTAATAGTTCTTAACGTATTTATATAACGTACTGATCGGAGATCCATACATTTTTGAGAAATTTCTTTTGCATTTTATTCTATTCTATAAGATAATCACATTTATTGGGGCCAGATAAGCACATTCCTCGAGGCCAGAATAACACGTTAATTAGGGTAGTATAATCACATTTAATAGATTAAAATTGGCCACATTCATTGGGGCCAGATATACACAATCATTGGGGCCAGATATACACAGTCATTCAGGCTTGCGGACACATTCATTACGTATTAATAAACACACTGATCAAAGTCAAATAGACACAGTCAAATAAGAACCTTCTCTATTTATAATTTAGTTACAACATGTGTCAGACTCCTACGGAGATAATGACTTATAGACCCCAATTCGGTCAGTCACACTGACTAAACAAAAAAAATCTTAATATTATGTCCATCTTTTTGGTTTGCGGACACATTCATTACGTATTAATAAACACACTGATCAAAGTCAAATAGACACAGTCAAATAAGAACCTTCTCTATTTATAATTTAGTTACAAAATGTGTCAGACTCCTACGGAGATAATGACTTATAGACCCCAATTCGGTCAGTCACACTGACTAAACAAAAAAATCTTAATATTATGTCCATCTTTTTCTTTCCTTCAAAAACAAAAAGAGAGGAGACAATTTTAGAACTGTCAAATTACGTTAGTTTAGTAAATTTGGCCTCGAGGTCATACTCACTTCCAGACGATGGCGTTCTCGGAAGCCTTATACTTGGCCTTCCCTTTGAGACAGATGAGCTGAACACCGCTGGTATTCAGCGGGGTAGGTATCTTGACCTCTATCTTCTGCCCCAGGAGTGACGGCTTGAAGTTGCTCTTCAGCACCACCTTGACTTCCATCTTGGTGCGCCCTACCTCCCGGACAAGCGGGATCACGCGGAATGGCAATGAGATATCTTTTGTTGTGCGGTATCTGGAATTAAATAGGGAATACGTTTTCTGGGTAACGACTTGTGCCTCGTAACTTTGTACTGATAAAAACAGAAAACCTCTTATGTCATTAAACTAGTATTGACCGGTTTAGTAAAGGATTGTCAAATATCCTAAATAACACCTTTTTATTATACAAAACATGAAGCAAAAGAAAAAAACACCAAAAATAACAATTATTTTCGTTTCCTATTTACGTTTTTTAAGTTTACGCACTAGAAATACCGAGTTTCATACGGTTCTCATTGTACAGCGACGTTATTCAGGTATAGCGTTAAAACTGAGAACATGTCAACCGACTTATATCACTTTATATTCATAGCTGTTTATTAGAAGTACACGAGGATAGGGGAATACCGGAAAAAATAATTTCACACAATAATAAAAAAGAGCGAATCCTACCAATAGATTAGCTAAATGTAAGAAGCAGGGGCTTTATACCAAAATACTGATGTACAATAAATTACCTAATAGTGTAATGGATCTCAATTTTATTACATTCAAAAAAAAATTGAAGTATTTTTTTGAAAGCAATCCTTTTTATAAACTCAGCGAATATATGTGAAAACAAAAATAAAATTATAAGTATCACTAATAACTAAACAAAGCAATCATAATGTAAACATATGTCATGAGAACTAATAAACTAAGAACTAATATTAACTAATCGTATATAAATGATATTTCAAAGTTTATTTTTTTAAGTAATTATTATTCCAAATGTAATAAGACGTTGCCTGTAACGAACGTAATTTAAAGGGCCAATAAATATTACTTTTCTTTACTTACCTCATCAGCTCAAACTCTCCGTCGGGCGGTATGAAGGATATGGAGTGTTCAGTCTCGAACTTGCTGAGTTTGACACACTGGTGGAACTGGCAGTCGTCGATCACCACCACCGGCTTGCCGGCGCGCGCCGGGTCGCTGTCCGAGTTGCCGGATATGCCGCCTGAAAACACTGATCTCTTTCATAAGCACGTCGCTCTTTGAGCGGGTGACAATGGGCGGCATTTACTACTGATCTGGGTTGACCCACCCAGGTTGATTGATTCATGTTTTAACCCCCGTTGTAAAAACGATGGGTGTTATAAATATTAAGTTTGAGTGTTACCCGATGTACCGCCTGAAAACACTGATCTCTTTCATAAACACGTCGCTCTTTGAGCGGGTGACTGTGAGCGGCATTTACTACTGACCTGGGTTGACCCACCCAGGTTGATTGATTCATGTTTTAACCCCCGTTGTAAAAACGATGGGTGTTATAAATACTAAGTTTGAGAGTTACCCGATGTACCGCCTGAAAACACTGATCTCTTTCATAAGCACGTATCGCTCTTTGAGCGGGTGACAGTGGGCGGCATTTACTACTGATCTGGGTTGACCCACCCAGGTTGATTGATTCATGTTTTAACCCCCGTTGTAAAAACGATGGGTGTTATAAATATTAAGTTTGAGTGTTACCCGATGTACCGCCTGAAAACACTGATCTCTTTCATAAACACGTCGCTCTTTGAGCGGGTGACTGTGAGCGGCATTTACTACTGACCTGGGTTGACCCACCGAGGTTGATTGATTCATGTTTTAACCCCCGTTGTAAAAACGATGGGTGTTATAAATATTACGTTTGAGTGTTGCCCGATGTACCGCCTGAAAACACTGATCTCTTTCATAAGCACGTCGCTCTTTGAGCGGGTGACTGTGGGCGGCATTTACGACTGACCTGAGTTGACCCACCCAGGTTGATTGATTCAATTTTTAAAGCTCGTTGTAAAAACGATGGGTGTTATAAATATTACGTTTGAGTGTTACCCGATGTACCGCCTGAAAACACTGATCTCTTTCATAAGCACGTCGCTCTTTGAGCGGGTGACAGTGGGCGGCATTAACTACTGACCTGGGTTGACCCACCCAGTTTGATTGATTCATGTTTTAACCCCCGTTGTAAAAACGATGGGTGTTATAAATATTAAGTTTGAGTGTTGCCCGATGTATCGCCTGAAAACACTGATCTCTTTCATAAACACGTCGCTCTTTGAGCGGGTGACTGTGAGCGGCATTTACTACTGACCTGGGTTGACCCACCCAGGTTGATTGATTCATGTTTTAACCCCCGTTGTAAAAACGATGGGTGATATAAATATTACGTTTGAGTGTTGCCCGATGTACCGCCTGAAAACACTGATCTCTTTCATAAGCACGTCGCTCTTTGAGCGGGTGACTGTGGGCAGCATTTACGACTGACCTGAGTTGACCCACCCAGGTTGATTGATTCAATTTTTAAAGCTCGTTGTAAAAACGACGGGTGTTATAAACTTTTATACATATTATTAATAATAGACGACACGTTGGCACGTAGGACACGTAGGACACGTAGGACACGTAGGACACGTAGGACACGCCAGTGGTTACAATAGGATAGAATAAAATTTATTTGCAACCGAAAAACAGTTTTCCACGACAAACAAATAAAACTAAAAACAAACAAAAAAAAACTAACCAAACTAATTAAAGAAAAAAAAACTAAATTAAACACAGAAAAACAAATTTGAATAAAAAAAACGTAACATAAATTAAAAGATACAAGAAATTTCAAAACAAAAACAAAATAACATCAAAGCTCTAACCTCCTTTCACAAACATCCTCAACATAATGCGTTCATCACGTACAAGTGACTAGTTGAAAAGGTTAATAGGGTTAATTATATTCTAAATAAAGCATGTTCTATTTTATTCTATTATACAGGGTTATCGGCTAGGGGTGTACTAAGCCGAAAGGAGGTCACTGTGCCCATCCTAAGAAACAACTTTCACTATAGAACCATCTCCGAGTTTAAGAAAATAAACAGCTGTTCCATACATTTTGTCGACGACCAATCAACTTTATGTATGGAACAGTTGATTTTTTTCTCGAATTCAGAGTTGGTCCCATAGTGAAAGTTCTTCATGAGGGTTTGTATAGCAACCCCCTTTTGGCTTAGTACACCCCTAGCCGATAACCCATAGCGTTGTGCTTACCATTCTTCCCCTTGGCCTCCATAACGATCTTGTCGTTGATACCGAACTTGCACTCCGGCATACCAGAGAGGTAGGACTTCATCACCACCTTGCCAGCCACGTGAGCCGAGAGCACTTGACCTGGCGATCAACATTATTATAATCACCACAGATAAGAAAGAGATGATGCTTTTCAATTCATCAGAATCTTAATTAGTATGAAAGATTATAATTCCCAGGTGTTCCCGTATACAGCGTGTAAGAGAAAGGTGTGACAACACTTAAGACTTAAGTTAAGTTAGTCTAATCATTAAAGTGAAGCAAAAAAAAATTCAAAAAAGGTCTCCAAACAAAAATTGATCACGTGATCTGTCAAGTTGTATAAAGGACGCATTTTTTTTTAATAGAAATTCGCAATTTTGATTTTTCTACGCAGGTTTCACCTTGACATGTAGACTAACACCCTCGAGTATTGTCACACCTAAAAATTTACACTTTTTATATATTTTTTTATAAAACGCTACTATAATTTCTGTATCAAAACCAAAAAAAAATGAAATGTATAGGCTGTCGAATCGTAGTTGGTTAATATATTTTATTTTTACTATCTGTGCCCCGCGGTTCCGCGGTTTCACCCGCGTACTTCAACTAAAACTAAAACAAAACTAATATCGAACTACTTTTATTGAAGTCGGTTAAAAAGTATCCCATGTCCTTCTCCTGGTTCTAAGCTACCTCCACAACAATTTTCAGCCAAATCGGTTCAGCTATTCTTGAGTTATAAATAGTGTAACTAACACGACTTTCTTTTATATATATATATATAGATTATTTATAAATTTGTCACAAATGTTAAACCATTTTTTGATAAGTTACCTTGCGGCGACATGAGCAGGTTGACGTACTCCAGCACGTCCAGGAACAGCTCGTTCCGTCGGTACTTGATCCCCTCCCGCCTCCACCCGATCTGACCAGTCACCTGGACACATACAACCACTACTACAGGAGAAATCATAGTGGGAAGCTACGAGTGTAAAGATGATTTATTTGTATTAACATGAATTCTATATACAAGTATGCAAGGTCGAATATGTTAGTAAAGTGCCTTAAAATCATGTTTTACCCTAGGGGCTTACAAATATGTTAACCATTAAATTAGATACCTAATTAGTTAAAATGAATTACAATTGCAAAATATTATTTACCTGTGAAGTGATCTGAGCCTGTTCCTCCTTGGAGGCAGACTTGATGCCCTGCTGGGTGATGAACGTCTTCAGGACACCCGTGTCAGAGTTCTGAGGGTAGCCAAAGTCGAGGATCTCTATAACATAATCAGAAAATTTTATAGGTATGTCTTAAAAATGATGCAACATGATATTGGAGTTTAGGTAAAAAATTAAAAATATTTAATTATTTCTTTATTATGCCTGGCTGGTTGGCGCAGTTGGTAGCAACCCTGCCTTCTACTCCGCTGGTCCCATAGCACAGGCTTTGCCTTGTTTGAGACCTGAAAACCTTTGTGTGAATGTTGTTCTACATTATAACATTGTTAACACAGTTAATCTTGATATCAACTTACCATCAAGCAACTCGTAGATGAGGACAAAGTTGTTCTTGATGTTCTCCTCGGAGATCTTGCCGAAGTATGACTGCATGACGTCGATAATCTTGAGCAGGAACTCAAACACCATCGCAGCGTTCACATTCTGCTTCGTCACCGCTGCCAGCCAGATGTTGGCTCGCTACAATGACATTATTATATATTTAATATTACACAGGCAGGCAGAATACCTGGGGCTTGACAGAGACACTCAGCCAAAAGCTAAAAGTATGTCAACAAAGAATGGAGGGAATTATGTTACATACCAAACTAAGTAATTCAAGTGGAGACTAGAAGTGAGTTACGGATGTCTCTCGAGAGATAAAACGATTAAAATGGCGATGGACAGGCCATTTCTTAAGATCAAGAAGAGACAAATGGACTAGAGATGTCACACATTGGTATACTAAAGACTGGAAAAGAGCTTGAGGAAGACAATTTAAAAGGTAGGTGGATGATCTTCCAAAACGATGGTGCAGATTAGCCCAATATAGAAAGAAGCTCATGGCGACTACTAGAGGAGGCCTATGCCCAAGAGGACAACCTAATACACAACTGTGTCAGGTTATATAAGTATAAACTATAATATTATTATCAGTGAATAGACTACTTTATTTTAAAGACAGGCAGCTTTAAACTTGTGTGCATAAAGCCTACTTTAAAATTTTCAAAAAAAAAGAATACAAAAGTAAATGTAACGCAAATTTTAGGTGTCTCCAATCAAACGCATTAACAATAAAAACAATGGGGTTTGAATATATATCTTTTAATTATGCAATTGGTAACAAAATCACAGGCTCAGAAAATAAAGCATAATTTGAATATTACATTACAAAAATATCATAAACATAGTTTATATATCATATAAAGGCAGTAATAGATTACCTTGATATGAAAGAAGGAAGTCCTAGCGATGTTAGTGACTGGCGAGCGAACTTGCTGCCGTGCATGGATGACATTGACTCTGAATGCGTCCACAGCATTGCGACCAATGTCATCTCGGTAAACACGGGATATCAGCACCTCACCCTTGTGGTTGTACACAAACAGGCCCCCGATCATGGTGATTCAGGCCTAATGACAATGTAAAATTGGAATATAAAACAAAAATCTATCCTATCCTATACCCTATATACATATCTACCCTTTCTTAACTGCTTGTGATGTGCGTGACGTCACCTCCCGGTTCCAATGGAAGATCAGCGCTGATTGTTTCAGCCAGAATTATGTTGAGTTGGAACCGGTTTGTGACAGAAAGCAGTCATGAAGTTATAAATATTGTTATTTTTTAAGTTGTGTATCCTGTTGGGTTCTGTGACTAATTAAATTTTATTCTATTCTAAAAATAGTTTATTGGTAACAAGAAATTAGTTGTATTTTAGTAGTAATTTGCATTGAGGTAGAGTGTTGTCTAACGATCGCCTAACTAGCCTTCAAGTTGAAAAATCTATTGCCAAGCATCTGATGGCGTGTTCCAGCAGCCTTCCTTGAGTGCCAGTGTATTCCAGACTAGGCATGCTCCATCTTGGGCTACAGTTTCGCAAATTTCTAATTCCTATCTATCATTGTTTAAAAAGATTTTTAATAAGATCTTTAATATTGATCTAAGAATAAATACCTACAATAAAAAACAGGTTTAAGAGGCAGTTTCATGACTAAAAATCCATGTATACCACCAGATTCTGCAGATAGACCTTATTAAGAATGGGGTATTTATTATCAATTTATGTACACGCTTGGTGCTAATTGACAGACAGCACATAATTATGTAAGTAAAAATCAACAGTAAAAACTGTTGATTTTTTGAAAATTCTAACATAAATGTATGTATGTAAATAGATGTTCAAAATTCATGGCAATATTTCAAGTTTTCTCAAGAAAAAATGAAAAACTTGAATGTATAAAGTCACAGCTAGGTACTTATTTTGCTGATATGGAGGTAGAAAGTTCATTTTGCCACTGGACACACCCCCTTACATTCATGACTATGATATGATACTAGAGATAGTTAATGTGGACCTCATTACTATTAAGTATTCATTTAGGAAGTAAATAGGTACAATAGGTGCCAAATGGCTAGGTTTTACAGCTAGCTACCTATGCTAAGCTAATATATTCTTAGATCTTATCTGATTTACATCTGACTCATTTGCGTCCAGATATGTATCTCAAACATGTAGCCGAAATTTATGACTTGGTGAACCTAAAATTGGTATATGATTTTGGAAAGTAAATCAATACGACAGGATATGATCTATGGTAGGACCCGCCGAAGATCCGTCTAATTGAATACTGATAAAAACAATACAGAAATTAACTTACCCGTCGCGGTTCTATCTTGACTGTGGACCTTGACACCACACCATTAGCCTCAGTATTTAAACTTTCCGTGAATTATTCGCATTCCCGCATCTAGCACTTATTTTATTTCTGAAACCGCCCCCAAAAAACTGGAAAATGAAACGTCAATAGGAAAATATTGCCAGCTCTAATCTTCTAAAACATATTTAATACTATGCTACAGAGTCATTCCAAATGTGTCAGTGACAAGGAGAATTGATAGTTGAAATTATAAGGACAGTAAAATGCAATGGCAGCAAGAGCTTTTACAGCCAGTAAAACCAAAAATGATTAAGCCTGGCAGGAGAGGAGCTGACATGTTTTATCTTTCAGTAACATTACATGCTTCTCATTGAAAATATTAATATTACACTATTATCACTACTAGTTCTTTAAACTCTTGCCATCGCAACTACATTTATTCATCATACCTCATATTACTTCGCACAAACTGTGCCATTTAATACTATGGAATTTATTTAATTAGTTGTTGTAGTGTACACCTGTACTCTAGTCACGCATTTGTATTATTATACTATGTTGCTGGATAATTGTTGTGAATATTTCAATATAGGAATAATGAAATATAATTTAAACCAGTTTTAGGTTTGTTAACAAGTAACTTAAAAAATATCTAGTAATAATACTAATGTTAACTTAGTACAATAACCTTATTTAAAATTAGTATGGTTGCGAGGTCAACAGTTTGCAGAACTACTTAATTTTCAATAAAACCCCAAAAGTAAAATCACGCTTACGAGGAAAAGAACAATAGTTCACCGGCTCACGCAAACTGTGTCAATGATAACTAACTAACATAACATCTTTACCGTTCTCATGGTAACATCTCATCATCTCTGATTCGTGTTTTTGAGTATTTGATTTGATTAAAGCATTATATTAAACCAATTTCCAAGAATTATAAAATATATACGTGAGCAAAGATGAGAGAAACATTTATGCTGTGAGTCTGGCAGAATAGTCTTTCGTCAATATTTTTTTTCGTTTAGATATTTGTCGGCAAGTAACTTTATTTCACAAATCCCCTTAGATTTTACCATATTTCACAAATCCCCTTGAATTTTCTGTCATGATATTTTAAATAATACAAGCATTCATGAAGTCTGTTATAATTGTAAATATGTAAATGAGAAATTACATTTATCAACACTGATACAAAATTATTAAATGTAACTATTTTACCAATTATGAGAATTTGTGGTGTAGTTAAGTATAATAATTTACCAGAAATAATACGCAAATCTCACTAGTCATCACTATTAGCGTTTTAAGGTAAACTTAAACATTTTTGAAGTATGTGGCGCCTTAAACTGACGAAGAATACATCCCGAACTTGTACAAAATGTATAAATTATGGATTTACTGTATTTTTTTTTTTTTTTTTTTTTAATTATTTACATTATATTGATTATTTGTTATGTAAGTATTATTGTACAAATGTAGACGAATCTACATATATATATTTGTAACGATATTGACGTGAATTATTGTTGTATTTTATAAATTTAATTATCTAAATCATTACCGCAGGGGTTGTGTCGGCAAAAATTCGACAAATTCCCTGCGCAGGGTAAAATCACAGGGAATTTGTGGAATATGCCAAAATTTCGTGTTTGCGTACAGGTCGTAGTTACCTTCTAATCTTGGCGAAGCTTTTTTATGATTTCTACGGTTATTTTTTTCCTAGCTGTTACTGAAGGAGGGTTATGTTTTATGAAGTATACCATTACAAACAAGATATCGCTGGAATCGGATAACATTAAATATAGAAAAGAGCTATATCTTATTGTATGGACAAGTTGGCGGTCTGTAGCTGTCATAAAAGCAGTCCTTCCTTATTTAGAATTCTATCTCATTCCTAATTAAAGTGTGACTGAGTTGGCAATTCCCTGATATCTATTACTTACTCTGTCTTTTGACATTCTCCGATTTCTGACATCTGAAATTGCAATAAATTGTTTATGGTCGGTAGTGACGCTAAAAGTTGGGGTCGCAATTCCTTCACGCTAAGAGATACACGTGTTTTGTGATTGTGCCGTGAATTTTGGAAGTTTGGCTGTGTTTCTTACTTTCTTGAGCTCATTTTTACATTAACTTGGTGTCGGTAAGTGTTTTGTGTTGCTTTGTTCAGGGGAAATGGAGTACATTTCCCCTGAACCGGTTGAACCGCCGGACCTCCCTCCGGTGGCGATGCCTTCTACGTCGAATCCACCTGTGCAATTGCCAGGCAGTAAACGGGCCGCGGATCCAATGGATGTAGGTCAAGGCGCTTCGCGTGGTAAGATCCTTGTAATTGATAGAGAAGCAGTGAATCCTTCTATCCAAACGGTATATACCCATCCGTCGATGTCAGTCATGGGCATCAGAGAGTACGAAAAAACAGATCTTGGACCCTATATCGTGCATGTGGCTAAAGAGGAGTCTGACCCAAATGCAGGAACTATCTTCCGACCGATTAAATTTGGTCAGTTTCTATTCAATAATAAGATAGAAAACATCTGCCGGGATGGAGTCAAAAAAGTAGGACGAAATAAAATGTCTGTGCAATTTCAAAGTTATGAGGCTGCAAATAAGTTTATCTGTAGCCCTTTACTCTCAGCCCAGAAATACGAAGCATTTATACCAACATATAATGTCACAAGAATGGGTGTAGTTCGCGGGGTACCAGTTGATTGGTCTATGGAGGAGTTTGCTAATGCTATTGAAATTCCCAACAGCTCATCCTACGTCATCAAAGCGAGGCGCTTAAATCGAAAAGTGCGAAATGACAACACTGTCAATTGGGAGCCTACACAAACTGTCGTTCTTACTTTTAGGGGACAACAGCTCCCAACCAAAATTTACTGCTTCTACTCAGCTTTAAATGTAGAAATTTACGAGTTCCCCACTATCCAATGTCTAGCTTGCTGCCGTTTCGGCCATATTCGAACCCAGTGCAGATCGAACCCTAGGTGTTATAGGTGTGCACAACCCCACGTGGGAGACCAGTGCACTATTTCTGAACCGTCAGTTTCATGTTTGTACTGCTCTGGCTCCCATTTCGCTACCAATAAAAGTTGCCCAGAACAAGCTAGACAAAAATCCATCAAGGCTGCTATGGCCCGCGAAGGTATTTCATACCAACAGGCTTCTTCTCTCTACAAATCCTCTAGACCATTTAATGAAGTGGCTAGGTCCACTCCTCCCAGGCCCCAACCCATTCCTTCTGCCTCTATGCCCACCCTTTCTCATCCCTCCTACTCCAATTCTACACAGGCTCAACACACACTTTCTTACAGGAAGACCGTGACACATAACCCGCCCCAAAAACCAACTCCTGGTAAGACATACGATAAAGTTGCCCACCAAGCCATTACTAGCCCAGTCCAATCCTCCTTGCCTAATGGTACTGCATTACAAATGCTGCAGCTATCCCAATCTTCTCCCTCAGGGAACTCCCAAAGCGATCTTCTTGTCCAACTTCTCTCCATAATTATCAGCATTATTTCCCAAAACTCAGTTAAATTACCGAACCACGTTGCCCACATGATTACTCAACTCACAAATTTGTTATCACATAATGGATCAGCTCCCTATAGTCCAGTGGAACAGCAGGAGCCTTCGTCAGAAGGTCCCTGAGCTCATTCGACTCATTCGCGCATGCGGCCCTCATCTGGTGGCCGTCTCGGAGACGTGGTTTGTTCCTGGTGCTCGCTATAGAGTACCGGGGTTTTCCTGTGTTCGGGATGACCGTCAGGATGGGGCAGCCGGATGTGCAATTTTCCTTAAACGCTACTTAACTTTCTCCCGTATATCACTCCCTGCGTTCTGTCCAGAAATTAACGCTGTGGCTGTTCGCTTGTTTAATATTTCTTTTGTAAGTATTTATATTGCTCATCCCAAACCCTATCATATCTCTGATATACGCCTTATAATATCCTCTCTCCCCACCCCTATTATTATAATGGGAGACCTCAATGCCCATCACATTGCTTGGGGTTCATATAAATATAACTCATTTGGTCACCTACTATATGATTTAATTTGTGAAGCAGACCTCTGTCTCCTAAATGATGGCTCTCCAACCCGCAGACCCTATCCAAATCAAAACCCAAATTCGGCAGTAGATTTGACTTTGTGTTCTCCTTCCCTTTTCCCTTCCCTCTCCTGGAAAGTCCGCTCCCTGGCTCATGAGAGTGACCATTTTCCAATTAATATTAACCTGTCCCTTAGAGTCTCTCTTCCTCCTCCCCCCTCACCTCTATTAAAATACAAACTTTCGTCGGCTAATTGGGATCTGTTTTCCTCATCTTTGGACCAAAACCTTGCTGTTCTTAATACTATTAATAGGGATAACTGTCTGCTAATGTACAATAAATTTGTTGACTCTGTATTATTGGCAGCAAATTTAAGTATTCCTCTCAAGTCACCAAGACAAAATATCTCCTCTCCACCGTGGTGGGATTCTGAATGCACGGCTAGGGCCAAAGAGCGAGATATTGCAGAAACCAACTACAATAGATCCATGACCATTGAGAACTTTCTTATCTATCAACAATCGGCTGCCAGATATAAGAGAACTCTTAAGTGCAAGAAGAGGCTAGGTTGGTTAAGGTTCTGTGAGAGTCTGTCTCCTGTAACTCCCTCTTCTCTGGTCTGGAACCAAATCCGTAGGTTCAGAGGCTCATTCTCTCATACTGACATTTCATCCAATGATCCTTCATCCTGGCTGGAAGATTTCGGTGATAAGCTAGCCCCCCCATATGTCCTTCAAGATTCTCCAAATATCTCCATAAACTCTTGTCCCTCTTCTGCCCATTTTGATGGGCCTTTCTCATATGATGAATTTCAATTAGCCCTGACCGGTTTGAAAGACTCCACTCCTGGGATAGATGGTATACCATATTCATTTATTCTAAAAGCTTCTGATTATGCTAAACGGCTCTTACTTGAACTAATAAATAACTTCTTTGAAAATGGCCATATCCCTGATACTTGGAAAACCCAAGTAATCCTCCCCATTCTCAAACCGGGAAAAGACCCCTCTGATCCAAATTCGCGACGCCCAATTGCCCTTTCTTGCGTTACTGCCAAAATATCCGAAATTCTTATTAAAAATAGATTAGAATGGTATGTCGAAAACAGACAACTCTTATCCAAGTCGCAATTTGGTTTTAGAAAAGGCTTAAGCACCGTGGACAGTCTAAGCATTATAACTACGGAAATTCAAGTCTCTTTAATTAGAAAAGAATTCATTTTGGCTGTTTTCCTTGACATAGCATCCGCCTATGACAACGTCCTGCTTCCGATACTCAGAACTAAATTGTTACAGCTGAGTATTTCTCCGAAGATAGTTCGTTTTATCTGCTCCTTCCTAATGGAGAGATCCCTCAAGATTAGGCCCCGAGAGTCATCAGCATATTCAACTTCCAGGACTGCTTGGAAGGGCCTACCTCAGGGTTCTGTCCTTAGTCCCCTTCTGTACAGTTTATATACTATAGATTTAGAGGAGGCTGTTAACCCTTATTGTGAAGTTCTGCAATATGCTGATGACCTGACACTATTTTGTTCCTCTAAAAATTTGTCAGAAGTGGAAAACAATATGAATAATGCGCTGGCCTACCTTGAAACATGGCTAAATGACCACGGTCTTTCTATTTCTACAAGTAAAAGTAGCTCTGTCTTGTTTACTAGGAAAAGAGTTGTCCCTCCTTTCAGTATCTGGTGTGCCAATGAACCAATTCCCCAAAAGAACTCTACCAAATTCCTGGGAGTATGGTTAGATACAAAACTTACTGGCTCTACTCACTTTGAATATATTGCTAAAAAGTGTGAGAAGAATATTAATATTTTACGATCTCTCTCAGGTGTGTGGTGGGGTTCTCACCCTTTCTCACAGAGGCTTCTATACAATGCCATAATCCGCAGTCATTTGGATTATGCTTCATTTCTTTTGGATCACAATAATAAGACTGCACTGGATAAACTAGCTAAAATCCAATCTAAATGCTTAAGGATTATTCTTGGAGCAATGAAGAGTTCTCCTATTAACGCCATGCAGGTGGAATGTGGAGAACCTCCACTCCATTTGCGTAGACAGTTTCTGTGTGATAAGTTTATGTGCAAAATTATACAAAACTCTAACCATCCTCTATTATTTCCTCTCGAGAAACTGCACAACCTTATCTATGACCAGGGAGTAGTCAAGCAAGTACCATGTATTGTGAAAAGCTTTTCTAAATTTGTATATTCTCTTCCTTTTCCCCTTTCACAGTTCCCTGGTAATCCTTTGTTTCTTACAACCTACACTTCTCTAACCTCTCATCCCTCCATCTTGTTAGATTTCGGAATAAATAAGGATTCAGTTGGTCCAGTCACCTTATTTAATTATAACGTAGATAATGCATGGACAGATTTCCTAGCTGTTTTCACCGATGCTTCAAAATTAGACAGTAGTAAAGACGTAGGATCAGCTGTCTGGATCCCAAAATACAAAATTATTCTTGGCTATAAATGCCCTCCTCTTGCTTCTATATTCACAGGTGAAGCCATAGCTATCCTTGAAGCCATTCGATACATAATATCTCATAACATTAGCAAATCTATCATATTCTCGGATTCTAAAAGTTGTCTCCAAGCAATCATTGCGAATCAATTTAAGTCTAAAAATAAATTTCCCATTATCCTCCAAATCAGAGAGGAACTCCAGAAATGCTTTTTAAAAGGATTTGAGATAGTCCTTGCCTGGATTCCAGGCCATGCTGGTATCCCGGGAAATGAAAACGCTGATTCTTGTGCTAAAGAGGCTACAATTTCTGGAAATATCAACCACTACCAAGTCTTTAGCCATGACCTTGCCTCATCTTGCCAAATTTCTCTACGTAGCATGTGGGAATCAGAGTGGCAAAAATCTAAAATGGTAAAGGGGAAGTTTTTTGGCCTCATCCAACCTTCTATTACTACTAAACCCTGGTTCTCTAAGCACAAAAAATCCAATAAACAGGCAGTATCTACTATATGTCGCCTTCGTTTGGGTCATGCTTGCACACCGGTCTTCTTGGCTAAAATTAAAGTGCGCGATCACTCCCTATGTGAATGTGGCAGGGATATAGGGTCCACCGATCATATTTTCTTTGATTGCCCAAGGAATCGCTGCTCTCTATACGACTTGATTCCTGAAGAAATTCCTCGCCCAATTAACTTCTCCTCCCTACTCCCTCTTGTATTTACTCCATTTGTGTATGTCCTATGTAAATTTATCACTGTAAATAATATTCGGCTATGACATTTTATATTTGTAAACTTTACTAACACTTGTGCCGTCTTGTATATGTCCTTGTGTTTGTTTCAGGTATGTGTCATAAAAATAAGCTCTGATTCAAAATTTAACATTAGATCTGGTCACTGAGCATCTGCGAAGTGCACGAAAATCACGCTACACCGGCCAATCTTTATACCGTTTGTCTACTTAACCACGCGACACTGGCAAAATTGCGGTTCTGCCGCAGAGGCCATATACAAAGATAGAATAGAATAGAATAGACGCTAAAAGTTACTTTTTATCAAAGATTTTATAATCTAAGCTTTCGATTAAATATTGAATAAAACTCTCACTTCCACCCTTCCATTCAATATCAATCTTGACGTTTGCATACTTGTATCCACTATTTCTTAATATTTTGATATCTGATAATTGATAAGTGATGTACCAGTCCAACTTCATTTTAGGATATAAACCCCCAAAGAAGGAGATTATATTAAAAAGGTCATAATTGGCGGGTGCCGTACTTCTTCCCATAGCCCATTACCAAGCCATCGAAAATTCAATACGATAGTCTATTTTTTTTAATACACAATAGTTCGCATTTTTCATTCGTACCTCTTTTTATATAATCTGTATTTCAGACATATTTAATATTTATTATTATAAAGGTCCTCTAAGTGTTGGCCACGGCCCTACTGATGCAACTATAAATGTCCAGTAGACAAAACTCTATACCTACGTTTAAAAATATATCGTGCTTATGCTAACATCATAATAATTTGTCGATTGTAAGGTGCAGATAAATCTGAACACAATATTAATCTGTTTACTGGTTTACTGTATTCTTACTACTAAGAAGCACATCACTATCTCACAGATAACGAGGATAAAAAAAGGATTTGTCTTTGACCGATGAATTGGGTCGATTATGTCATGGCGGGTTAGATGTTTTCGGCAGTTAGTTTCACATAATTTTTATTGAATTACGCCGTAAATGATCTCGTTTCAAACACTCTTGTTTAACACTAAGCTTATTTGTGTGTCGGGGATCTTTTCTTAATCTATTCAAATGCTGAAACGTTTGCAAATGGGACTTCGCACGTTCATGCTAATCGCATCAAAAGTATGGAGTTGTTTTTGTTATATGTTTAAGAAGCAATACCGAGCGGTAAATATGAGAAAAGTTGTGTTTTATGATGGTTATATATGTGTATTTATGCTGGTTTTAATAAATTTCACGTGGTGTTTGATTTTCAGTTGGCTCAGTATCAATCTGTCAAATATGAGATGTACCCACTATCCCCCGTATCTAGACACAGGCTGAGTGAGTACTTATCTGTTTTGTTTATCGCCAAATGATTTCTTCGGCTGTATTTATCTGCACGAGCTAGATTATATGTTATCGTACAAAAATATTTGTGTCATGTCCTGAAACCTACCCTATGTGTTATTGACGTAGCACCTTATGCATATGCGATGCTGCTGTATGAAAGTTTAAATAAATCTTATTTGTTTTACTAGCTGCATTGTCTCGTACAACAGTCTATAAGTAGTTCACACAACAAGTCTGCTATTAACCCCAAATTGATGTTCCTTTGAAAGAAGGAACTTTTGCTTGTTAATCACTAACTTCATTTTAAATATTAGTGAAGAGATAATACCTTGATATGTTGGTAAATCTGTCTCTTAAAATCCCAACCTCATTTCAATTAGAGTTCTCCTAAACCTTTTAAAACTATTGGAAACTTAAGCTAGCATATTTAATTCCAGGTCTAGTAAAAAGAAAAATGCTGGTACTAGATTTAGACGAAACATTAATACACTCGCATCATGATGCGATGCTGAGGCCGACGGTGAAGCCGGGTACGCCTCCTGACTTCGTACTCAAAGTTACGATAGACAAACATCCTGTGAGATTCTTTGTGCATAAGAGGCCACATGTGGACTACTTTTTGGATATTGTGAGTATTCACTGGTGATTGGTGATTGGTGATAGCTTGAGTGATTTTTTGTTTATTGTAAGAGAAACAAAATCAAGCCAAAATTAGAATATTAAATTAGTCAATTAGTCAAAAGACCTGAAAACAAGTGTTAAACTATAAACAAAACAAGGTCTTAAAATGTGTGCAATGTTTTAATAAAATATAATTTTTACCTTAGTAAGAATTACAAATTAATAACAATGCAATTCCATTGCCAAGAAACAAAAAGATAGCTAACAAAGTATAATTATACATTGGTAAAGAACTACTTTTGTTAGTAGCCAATAGGATTAGTATTATATCATCATTTGCAAGCTCTGTCGCTGATTTCTTGGTACTTTATACCTATGAGTGTCAATATTGGATCCCAAATTTATATTACCCTCTCTAAAAGCTGTGAGTAGTCAACAGATTGAATTTGTATGTACATAGTTGATACATAACAGGAAAACTTGTGTGTTATTGAACTCAGGTTATATTTCTTTATACTTGAGTATAAATGAACCCAACTCTAATAAAACATATAACTCATTATTAATAACCAACACAACTTTAAATTAAAAAAAAAATTATATCAAAAATATTGAGGGAACTCGTACTCGTAAATAACGCGATATTTCAAGTTTTCCATTTTGTAAACTCCGTGACGCAAAGAAAAAACCAAACGAATCCCTAACCAAAGAAGAGATATTTGAGATCAAAGTGGCCAGTACGACAAAACGCCAATTTCATACGTAAGGACCTAATATTAAAAAATAACAATTTTACTGGCTAAGATTTTCTAAATAAATATTAGTCTTTTTATTTTTAAATAACGTCTCCATACGTACGGGTTGGCTTAGGTAGACTGGCGGGGGAAAACACATCAAGCAGGATGTCAGTGCGGGTCTTATCGCTCCCGCATCAAATAATAATAAGAACATCTATGAAAGGTTTTAAATGGCAGCCCTATTACTTAAAGTGATCTTTTTCGGGCAACCTAACTCAAAATTACTCACTTATTTAATAACCATTAATTGGTACTAATGAATGTATTAATAAATGAATGAAATATTTGTTTATTTGAGATAATCACAACGTTACACATATTATGTTATACAAAACTATATAACAAATAAATTAAAAGAAATGAAATGTTTATCACAACCCCACCCCAACTCAGCAAAATGCTGGTTGTAAAAACCTCAGCAAAATGCTGGTTGTAAAAACCAGCGCTGGTCTTCCGCCTGCTTCTTCTGAGGCAACTTTGTATTCGTAGTACAACTGCTGCACCAGTTTCTAGTTTAAGTAATGCTGTAATATTGTGGGTGAATGCTAATATTGCAAACAGAAGTTAGTGGGCTTAGGTCCTGTTCTGGTTGACTTGTGTTACCTGTGGAAAGGACTTGTTTCATATACCGCCAGGACAATACAACAATACAATACAATGTATCTTTATTGCACACCAAGAAAAATATATACAGTAAATATATTATAAACAAGTGCATTGGGCGGCCTTATCGCCAAAAGCGATTTCTTCCAGGCAACGTTTGGATGGATCGGACTAACTGCAATAGTAACGTCAGTGGTGTACCAATAAAAAAAACAGAAAATACGTGTATATTTTATATATATATATATATATTTAAAAACTTATTTATATATATATATATATTATCTGGTATTTTTTATTGGTACACCACTGACGTTACTATTGCAGTTAGTCCGATCCATCCAAACGTTGCCTGGAAGAAATCGCTTTTGGCGATAAGGCCGCCCAATGCACTTGTTTATAATATATTTACTGTATATATTTTTCTTATATATATATATATCTCTAGTAATATTAAGCACATACAACATAACAAAAAACACGATGTTTTTGTTAGGATGGTGTACGTCTACCTAAAAATGCCTAAAGATGTGGTTAATATCGTGTATTAATGAAACATGTATCAGTTGCATACTTCATTGTTTACAAACATATCTAAATTCCGTGAATTGTAGTGGAATTATGGCATCCCTGTAAGATTTTTTTTATAATCGGTTGACTTCAATAGTCACTTGGTCTGTGAATTGTACCGAATGAATTGTACCCGACACAAATGTCAACATTGACACAACTAAAACGCGCAATTCGACTTTTTTTTGTATTTAACGTGAATATACTTTGATTGGAAATTAATTTCGTACATTACGTTATGTTACGCTATTTTGGGTGTGATTGATAGATTTAAGATTAATAATCCCTAACGTATTTATACTATCCTGGCTAGAGCTAAATACAATTTTGAAACAATTCTTTTCATAATCCCACTGAAAGAGTGTATTTTTCCAGGATGAAAGTATCCTACATATTAATCCAGGACATAAGCTATATTGGTGCCAAATTTCAGCTTAACCCGTTCAGCAGCTTTTGCAACAAACATACATCAAAATTTCGCGTTTATAATATTAGCAAAATTACATGTGTTTTAGTTTTTTTATATTTTGTTTTCATCAACAATAATTACATCCCCATTTTAGATCAATATTTTAATATTAATCTAATTGTCAATATCTACCCATTTTCCACAACCTTATCTTTGTTTTGATTTCCTATCTTGTACATATATACCAATCATTAGTAATATTGCTAAGTAATGTACTACAAAGTCTACAATAGTTGAGCTGCCCCCCTGCGTAGTTTGTTTTGACAGTTGGCCGCTTCAACACTGTAAAAGAGAAACTAACTTTTCTTGCTCTTGTTTTCACCTCTTTCCCGCCTAACTCTAGCTGATTAGACATGCGTTGTGTTTCCTATTGGTTATGCTACTTCCCCACTGCTTAACTGCATAGCTTGTAGTATTTGTATTATACTACTGTATTTTATTGTAAAGCCTTTTTTTACTAACGTTTTGCATTGTCTTTCATACTGTATAATTTTCTCATATATCTTTGTAAAAGCCTGTTCAATATATCCGCAATAATTTTCTGATGATTTCGTTATACTTTTGGTGCTGAAAATATTACTTTTAAATGTATTAATTGCCGTTTTTATATCAAAATTTGTTTGTTTACATATTGTTGACAACGTCAATAATTTTCATTTCATGTCATATCTTTCAAAAGTTGTATTTTTTTCTATGAGAACGTGTAAGGTTTTATGTTAAATAGTCTAGTTTTACTTATTTTTGTATTGGCCATTTATATTATTTAAATTTAAAAATATAGATTTTAGGAAACGGGCTCGCGACTATATAAGACGTCGCGAGGCATTCTCCTGGACAGTTCTGCTCAAGTTTTCTTTTAAATACGTACTACGGCCACACCCGGGTCAGGCAGGCCTGGGAATTCTGTTGGCGCGACCAGTTTTATTTTAAAGTGAATTTTTCATCAAACCATCACAAGTTCTCAGGAATATAAGGGAATGTGGATAATGAGACATAGACACACAGTATACATTTGGATGGATGGAGCATTCCTTAAAGTCAAGGTCGGTGCAACCTGAAATATTATTCATCGTTCCGATACTGGAGCTGCCACCTTCGGATCTTCGAGCTGCCACCCTCATCTGTGAATTGCCACCTTCATCTGAAGACTGTCACCTTCATCTGGGAACTACCTCTCGGTCTATGAACTACTCCCTCCCGTCTGTGATCTACCACCAGAGTATTGTGACCGGCCGTTTAAAATAGTAGTAATTTTAAGTTCTTTAGTTATAAGGTAGTATTTTAATTTTAATCTTTTTTTGCAGTTTGTAATTAGTAAATTAAATATTCATTTGTACATATTTTCTTCTTTCTTTTCCTTCAAAGTTAGGGTCCTACTGGTAGGGTCAGGTAGGAGCTAACTTCTTCTTCTTTTTTTTCTTTATATTAATTATAGCCTTGCCCCTTTAGATAAGAGGGGTAACGTTATAGTTTGGCGCCCAGCAAAAAAGGAACCCTTTTAAATTCAAAATTGATACTTGCACAAGTAGGCTCATATTTATTCTCGTTTCGGCTTTATTTGACTATTTTTTTTTGCTTACTAGATATTACTCAAACTTAGCACACTTCTCAGTACACTTACAAAATATACTGCACACCACACACTTGCACACTACTTACCCGATTACCCAAGAGTAATCAACACCCATTCTCCTCTTGTTAGTGTTTTTAAAACCACTTGTGGTCACTAATAAGTGGGGGTTTGGCATACTATACGGCGTGCTGTAGGAGAGTATCCTACAGTAGACGTTCACACAGACTCTTAATATATTTTAAGAGCTGAACTCTTACATTCATACATCACTTAAAATTTTTGAACTTATTCGGTTATTATTGACTTATTTTTTTTAGTTTACGATTTGATTGATTGTGTAAATTAACTTTGATTAGTTATCATTTAGGTGTTGATCCTAATGTATTATATTTCCTAACAGATTAAGTGACTGGTATAATTTTTTTTTTAACCATGGCTAGGCCAATTTTCTTTTTCGCTTGTATTTATACTGGAGGACCCTAACGGTGTTAGAGGAAAATGGCATATTAAGGTTTTAAAAACATAATTTGTAAATATTTTGTAAATAAATATGTAAATATTTTACAAGGAAACCAAAACATTTCGGCTAATTTTTTTAACCCATTTTTATTTTCAATAAGTGGCTTAGTGGCTTATAGCCATGTATAATATTACAATAGGTGATGAGAACCATTGTGATATATATTTTATTGTTGTTTAACGAGTTGCGTATTGTTTAACGTATTTCGTCGTTTGACTTTTAGGTCAATGTTGTCCTCAAATGGGATTTTAACGGAGCGGTATCCAACTCTTAAAATAAGCCTCTGTATTATATCTTTATTTCTTTTAATGGGTTTTCAAAAAGGTGCGGATAACGACACCTAATTAAAAAAATAAGCCTACGTTATATTAAATAAATATTTCCTTGTGGAGTATGCGTCATCGAATGTGAACCATATCCCCTATGTATGTTAGTATGTGAGTGATAGTGTTGCTGAAAGTTTGTGATAGTTGTGTGTGAAAGAGCAAGGTCTTATTTTCTAACCTTCAAAATTTTCAATGGAGTTGAAAATTTTTCAGGGGTTGTCGGGGAAATGTAGTATTTGTATTATACTACTGTATTTTATTGTAAAGCCTTTTTTTACTAACGTTTTGCATTGTCTTTCATACTGTATAATTTTCTCATATATCTTTGTAAAAGCCTGTTCAATATATCCGCAATAATTTTCTGATGATTTCGTTATACTTTTGGTGCTGAAAATATTACTTTTAAATGTATTAATTGCCGTTTTTATATCAAAATTTGTTTGTTTACATATTGTTGACAACGTCAATAATTTTCATTTCATGTCATATCTTTCAAAAGTTGTATTTTTTTCTATGAGAACGTGTAAGGTTTTATGTTAAATAGTCTAGTTTTACTTATTTTTGTATTGGCCATTTATATTATTTAAATTTAAAAATATAGATTTTAGGAAACGGGCTCGCGACTATATAAGACGTCGCGAGGCATTCTCCTGGACAGTTCTGCTCAAGTTTTCTTTTAAATACGTACTACGGCCACACCCGGGTCAGGCAGGCCTGGGAATTCTGTTGGCGCGACCAGTTTTATTTTAAAGTGAATTTTTCATCAAACCATCACAAGTTCTCAGGAATATAAGGGAATGTGGATAATGAGACATAGACACACAGTATACATTTGGATGGATGGAGCATTCCTTAAAGTTAAGGTCGGTGCAACCTGAAATATTATTCATCGTTCCGATACTGGAGCTGCCACCTTCGGATCTTCGAGCTGCCACCCTCATCTGTGAATTGCCACCTTCATCTGAAGACTGTCACCTTCATCTGGGAACTACCTCTCGGTCTATGAACTACTCCCTCCCGTCTGTGATCTACCACCAGAGTATTGTGACCGGCCGTTTAAAATAGTAGTAATTTTAAGTTCTTTAGTTATAAGGTAGTATTTTAATTTTAATCTTTTTTTGCAGTTTGTAATTAGTAAATTAAATATTCATTTGTACATATTTTCTTCTTTCTTTTCCTTCAAAGTTAGGGTCCTACTGGTAGGGTCAGGTAGGAGCTAACTTCTTCTTCTTTTTTTTCTTTATATTAATTATAGCCTTGCCCCTTTAGATAAGAGGGGTAACGTTATAAGCTCAACTGATACAATTTGAGCTATGGGTATCACCATCAGCTCAACTAGTAATAACCTGCTACTATTCAGTTGAGCACTGTATAATAATGTTAGTGGGTAGAGTCTTAAATAAATTTTAACATAATCTGTCCAGGGGATTGATTATCAAATAAAAATATTTAAAAAAATCTATCGTCTCCTGCCTTGAAATGGAAGTTGGTAATTTTTTTTATATTTATTTCGCTAACAGGTTCATACACAGTTAACGTAAAAATAACAATAGCATAGAATACAATTTATTAGATCCCTCCAGCAGTGAACCTAGCAAGTACAACGTAATAAAACTTTAACAAACACTTACCCACTGATAATCTAAGAAGAAATTGAAAATTACACTCACAAAAAAAACAATCATAGATAAAAGAAAAATTAACCTTTTTTTAAAAGAACTTGATTCACAGAGAAACATTCCACGAATTGACTGAAAAAGTTCTATAAGCGCCTGTCGTAAAGTGGATGTCGGTAATGCCTTTTTTTTAATAGAACTTGTCTCATTGAGAAATATCCTTCTCGTATGTTAGGTACAAATATGCATGTATAGTTTATGTTATGATATAACATATGATATGGTCAGGTGTCACAGTGGTACGAGCTGGTGGTGTTCACCGCCTCCATGGAGATATACGGTGCTGCGGTCGCGGACAAACTGGACAACGGACGTGGGATACTGCGCAGGAGGTTCTACAGGTACGATTAACGTATTGATACATTATTTACTAGCAGCGCGCACTGGTTTTACACGGGGTAGATGTTTGATCATATCGTGGGAACACTTTAATTTTACAGGGTAAAAATTAGCTTATGTAAGTAAGTAGAAACTTATATATTTTTTTGTACTCTCTGTTAGTGCTAGTAGTTTTTTTGATACAAATAAATTCTTTCTTTCTTTCTTTTCTATGTGTTAATGGATTAATAAAATTTGTCACCAGAACAGTTAATACCTTGGAAGGTATTAACTGTTCTGGTGACAAATTTTATTCAATACCGTTTAGCCGTTTGAGCGTAAAGGGGAACTAATAATTAACATTTGTATGACTCAATGGAAGTAATAAAATAATATATATACACACACACATGCATACAAACTTTCGTTTTTACAATATTAGTTTGATTATTGTCATTATTCCAGTATACGAAGTTATCGACTAGGGGTGTACTAAGCGGAAAGGGGGTTACTATACTCATCCTAAGGAACAATTTTCATTATGGGACCAACTCTGAATTCGAAAAAAAAACACCTGTTCTATACAAAAAGTTCATCGGTCGTTGGCAAAATGTATGAAACAGCTGATATTTTTTCTCGAATTCAGAGTTGGTCTCATAGTGAAAGTTATTCCTTAGGATGAGTATAGTGTCCCCCTTCCGCTTAGTACACCCCTAGTCGATTACCCTGTATGTTTCAAACAGTAACTTTCCATTGCTGGGCTCAGGTCTCCTCTATGAAGGGGATGTAGGCCATAGTCCATCACACTGACCAAATTGAATGGACGTCTCTTATATTCGAAAGCCTTCATATCTTAAGTGAAGGTTTCCTCACGATGTTTTTCTTCAACGTTTAAACATTTGGTATTTAATAATAATATATACATTTGTGTGAAAAACTGAGAGGTGCATGCCTGAACCTGGGATTGAACCCCCGCGCTTTCGACTGAGGCAAGGGGTTTACCGTCTAGGCTACCACTCACTTATTTATACTCTAGCTAGTATAAGTGTCCGACAATCTTCATGGTCTAAATACTAAATAGTATTTTTTTCGCGTATGTGTATTTCTGATAGACGGTACACCAATGGCATCTTTTTTGCATGATGGTAGGGCGTTTCCTATCGCTCGCCTGGCTAGCCTGTCGCCAAGCACCTAACGGTGTGTTCCAGCAGCCTTCCTTGAGAGCCAGTGTATTCCAGACTAGGCATGCTCCATCTAGGGCTACAGCATCGCTGACTTCCGTGGTCGTGTGAATGTTATGCTGGGTAGGATAAAAAAAACTTGACGAACACCCTGCCCCGCACTCTTCCTCGTGCCAAATAGATCTAAAGTCATTAAAAAAGTCGTCAATGTCGTCATTTATCATCGTCAAATCTGTTTAGTCTCGAATTCGGCTATATCCTAAGCCCCCTTCATAGGCGAGACCCGTGCGCGGCAGGCACGCTAGTTCGACGATGCGTGGGCTCAAATCACTTTAGATCTTAATAGAACAAAATCTTTAAGTTAAATCTACTTTATATTAATTTTTCCTTGTTTCTTTCATACTTTCGCGTCCGTACTTATTTAGTTCAATTATACAATTTAGGCCCTAATCAAAATAATAACAATAATAAGGCTCTGAAATTTCCACTCAATAAATATGTGTATATGCGTGCCAAATCCAAACATACAATGGAGTAGCTTTTATGATCTTATGTAAGTTTTCGAATCGAAGGTTGTTTATGCGACCCTGAAACTTACATTTGACATCAAAAGTAAACAAACGTGTTGCCTAAGATTTGTTAGATCGATTTGTAACTCTCGTACTTTGTAGCTAAACGCGATATTATTACTGATTGATTTGGAAATTAATAATATTTTGGTGCGTTTGTTGCAGACAGCACTGCACGGCCGAGCACGGCTCCTACACCAAGAACCTGTCGTCTATATGTGACGACCTCAACCGAGTGTTCATACTGGACAACTCGCCCGGCGCCTACCGGGACTTCCCAGGTACGTAGCACTCTACTTGGGTTTCTCCTGGGATTGTGACATCATTTGATTTTTTACTATCGAACGCTTTCGCGACTCTTGGAAACAAGACTTTGCTGATGTCTGCGAGGTATCGCATTAAATTATTTATGCTGCAGAAAATACGAATCTTTCCTCCTTATAATATTAGTAAAAGTATAGATTATTTAATTTACGAATGATCAATGTTCGTACAGATTCCAAACTTGTAATTTAAAAAAAAAGTTAAATTTGTGGAAAATTTGAAAAAAGATTTGAACTAAAAGGCAATTGTTAACTGACCTATGAGGCTTGTCGGTTGGTGCAGTTGGTTCGATCCCCGGACAGGTTAAACATTTGTGCGCATGAACATGTCTAGACCAGTGTCTGGGTGTTTATCTATATATATATAAAGAAAGTCGTGTTAGTTACACTATTTATAACTAAAGAACGGCCGAACAGATTTGTCTTAAAATCAGTGGAGAGGTAGATTACAACCAGGAGAAGGACGTAGGATACTTTTAATGATCCCATGGGATAAGTTATAGCGGGTAATACCGCGGGGCACAGCTAGTTATTATATATATAAGTATGTATATCAGTCATCAGGTTACCATAGCACTGGCTTTGCCTAGTTTGTGACCTGAAGACCATGTGTGTAAAAAAAATGAATTAAGAAAAATATGGATTGTTGTAACAGTCGTGTTGACGTTTCAGACAACGCCATCCCAATAAAGTCGTGGTTCTCCGACCCGCTGGACGTGGCGCTGCTGAACCTGCTGCCGGTGCTGGACGCGCTGCGGTTCACGCACGACGTGCGCTCCGTGCTGTCGCGGAACCTGCACCTGCACCGCCTCTGGTAGCACGGTACGTCACACTATACAAACTTTAGAGAATATCCAATGGGTGTTGAAAAAAATTAATTGTTTTTTTTTTATTTATATCCTTTTACAAAATCACGGTACGTCACACTATAAAAACTTAAGAGAAAATCAAATTTATGTTGAAAAAAATTAATTGTTTTTTTTTTTTTAATTATATTTACTTCTATAAAATTGTCCGCCTTGGTTTTACTCCAATAGAAATTACGTTGGTTACGACTTTGTAAGGGAACGAACGAAAATAATAAATGAGTCTATAATAAATGTACGCTGATAGAAGACAGGTGACACTTCTAAGTTTGCATAGCCGTATGACGTAATAACATGGCGACTGCTGTTTAAATGGTGTCAATGGTGTTTTCAAACAGAATAAAAAAGCTGAAACTTTTGAATTAAATTTAAAACTTAGTTTGCTATATTATGAACTAAAACTATCGTTTCCGACTACTTTTTGCCTGAGCTATCTCAATAATATGTTTTTAGAATTTTTCAGAATTTAGTTAAATAGTCTATTTCAATTTTATCGTAATTTCGTCTCGTTTTTGTTAAATTTGTGAGTTATATTCGACTAGCGGTCCGTCCCGACTTCGCTCGGGTGGAACGTTTTTGTACATTGATAACTTCAAGAATATTGAAGAACATTTTTTTTTTCGTTCTGTCATCAATACTTACCGCAGCGCATGCGATGAAATAAATAAATAAATATTGTCGGACATTGTTCCCACAGCGCCATCTAGCCCCAAACTAAGCAGAGCTTGTACTGTGGGAACCAGATGGTCGATATATACTACATACACTATTATTAAATACATACTTATTATACATAATGAACACCCAGACACAGAACAAACACCCGAGTCCATCACACAAATGTTTGTCCAGAGTGGGAATCGAACCCACGACCTTCAGCGCCGAAGTCAGGCGCTGTGAGGCCAGTCTTTATCAGTCTTTATTATACAGGGTGTTCTGTAGAGGGTCCGACAAACTTAGTGAGCGTGTTCAGGTACGTATTTAGAGAATACAAGTTGGCCAAAAAAAATCCCTGACCTCCTATTTTTTTTTAAAGATTTTTTTTGTAAATTTTACGTTTTTCACCGAAATTGTACCTATTCACTTAAATAACATTTCTAAAATCCGTTTTAGACCGGATGTTTTCATGTGATTATAATCTCAAATGCATGCTTAAGCCACGAAAAGCAAAATTACATACAATTAGAACTACCTAACTGATGTAGAACTCATAAAGTGAAAAAATAAATTTAAGCTTGACATCTAAGTTCAACTTTCACAGTGATTTAAAAAAAAACCACTAGCGATTCTGGAGGTAGTATGCATTAAAAAAGTTCTCCATTTATCACTTATTACAACGACATAAAAAAATGCTATGATACTTATCGGCTTGTTCAATAAATGAGGTACCAACTAAAATACAAACAACAGAAATTAATCAAAATTATTTTTATTTCAAATCCTGTTCGAATACAGCTCCTCTGTTACGAATACACGCACGGCACCTACGACGTATTTCTTTTGTGGTGGTGTTTAGAGTCATTTCTGCTTTAATTTTTGCAAATGCGTCGTTAATTCTTGCCACCAATTCTTCTTTTGTTGTGATTTCGACCTCATACACCTACTCTTTAGCACGTCCCCAGACATAGAAATCGAGCGGTGTTAGGTCTGGGGACCGTGCGTGCCATTCAATTGGGCCACGCCTCCCAATCCATGAATTGGGAAAGCAGTTATCTAAATGCTCGCGTACAATGTTTCTGTAGTGTGCCGGGCAGCCGTCATTCTGAAATATGATTGCCCGGTCATCTTCAAAAATCGGCAGGTGGCTCATTAATTCCGGTAAGTCATTGATTAAAAATTCCAGGTAATTTTTGCCATTTAGTGTATCTGGGAGATAGTGGGGTCCTACGACGTCTTTCCCAATGACACCTGCCCATACATTGACCGAAAACTTGTATTGGTGTGATGTCACTCTTGTCACGTGAGGATTTCGCGATTTCCATAAGTGTAGATTGTGTTGATTAAAAATCCCCTCTCTCGTAAATTTTGATTCATCTGTCCAGAGTATGTTCTTCAAAAAATCTTCGTTATCTACATCCGTATGTAAAAGAAAACGGCAAAACTGCGAGCGCTGCTCTTGGTCCCCTTCTACTAAACCTGTGAACATCAGATGGGCAAGTGGTAAACCAATTATTTTTATTGTAGAGCGTGCTCTACAAAAACTACTACAATCATAAATTAAATGTACCTTGCACCGGAGTGTAGTGATAAGGATGCCTCCTATCTGCATTAATTACTGTCCAAACTTTGAATGACGAAACTCCCAAGTTACGGGCCACTTTTCTGACGCTGGTGGTGGGATCTGCATCGAACTCTTGTAGAATGTTTTCATCTACAACGACGCGATGCTGTCTATTGTTCAGGCGTGGTTCCCTAAAGTGTAGGGTACCAGTTTCCCGCAGTCTCCGAAAAGTGTTTGTAAATGTGGTGTGATGAGGCACACGTCTGTCGGGGTACGACTCTCTGTTTTACTCAACAAGCCGATAAGTATCGTAGCATTTTTTTATGTCGTTGTAATAAGTGATAAATGGAGAACTTTTTTAAAGCATACTACCTCCAGAATCGCTAGTGGTTTTTTTTTAAATCACTGTGAAAGTTGAACTTAGATGTCAAGCTTAAATTTATTTTTTCACTTTATGAGTTCTACATCAGTTAGGTAGTTCTAATTGTATGTAATTTTGCTTTTCGTGGCTTAAGCATGCATTTGAGATTATAATCACATGAAAACATCCGGTCTAAAACGGATTTTAGAAATGTTATTTAAGTGAATAGGTACAATTTCGGTGAAAAACGTAAAATTTACAAAAAAAATCTTTAAAAAAAAATAGGAGGTCAGGGATTTTTTTTGGCCAACTTGTATTCTCTAAATACGTACCTGAACACGCTCACTAAGTTTGTCGGACCCTCTACAGAACACCCTGTATATAAATACTTTTTGTGGCTTATTATTTTTACTTGATACATATCTGAGAATCTCTAATTTTTTCTACTTGCTAATACAGCGTAGGTATGTTTCTCAGTGATAGCTTTGTAAGAGCAAAAGATTTATTTTCATACGGTCAGTAGTCCTGTTTTGACGAACTGCATGCCGAAGGCAATCGAACGCTTCTCTTCACCAGCAGATCAGGTGGTCAAAACTGTTATTTGAATCGTCTCAGAATTACAATTGCATTGTGCCAAAATGGCCGGCTTGACATGGAATAGCCCACAGTTAGTATCAAACAAAACATAATTTTTAATACTAACTCTGATCTATTCTATGTCGACTTGACCACCTGTAGGGAACTGCTCGTATAGTGAACATAAAAATTTAAATTAGTGTAGAGATTTACAACGTGTAACAGAAAGGTGTGACAATACTTAAGGGTGTTAGTCCACCCATCAAGACATATTAGAACAAAATTTTTGCAAAATTCTATAAAAAATATATTATGTTCTCCATACGAAAATTGGTCACGTGATTGGTCGAGTTGTATGAAGGACGCGATAATTTTTTCACGAATTTTGCAAAAGTTTGTTTTACAATGGGTTCACTTTGATGCGTAGACTAATACCCTTAAGTATTGTCACACTTTGTATATATAGTTATGTCACACTTTGTTTGTATAGTTATATGTATTAATGTCACACTTTGTATATATAGGTATATGTATTAATGTCACACTTTGTATATATAGGTATATGTATTTATGTCACACTTTGTATATATAGTTATATGTATTTATGTCACACTTTGTTTGTATAGTTATATGTATTGATGTCACACTTTGTATATATAGGTATATGTATTTATGTCACACTTTGTATATATAGGTATATGTATTTATGTCACACTTTGTTTGTATAGTTATATGTATTGATGTTACGCTTTGTATATATAGGTATATGTATTGATGTCACTGATGCTTACTTATCTTATGTTTCAGATGTTCGTCAGGCTTTTGTACAAATATGTGAGTCGCCGCGGGCGTCCACAAACTTATTTATTATATTTTTTGTCACTCGTTAAGCCGTTCAGCGCTTGTATTCTAAATATACATACATATATAGTCTAATTATAGTTGAGTAATGTTTTTTTTTAAGTTTTGTTTTTACGTAATTGTAAAGAATAATTGTATGGGTGATTCGAAGGTTATGCCAGTTGCACGCACTGTTCAGATATTCCTTTATTTTTTGTATGGTATGAAAAAGTAATAATATGTATACAATTACCTCTTACTTGTACATAGATTAATGATTTAAATACTTAAATATAGTTTGTTCCGCCAATCGGTGGAAATTAGTACAATGACCTTCCATATTGTCTTACGTATTGGAACAAGTCGGTCGGTAATGGCCGTTAGTGCTCTCTTCCACCCCGTACCAATAACGTAAACGATAGCGTCGGATGCGGGGGACGATATACAAACGTATGGGAAACGATACTGTCGTTATTCTTTCCGCGATCACATAATACCATGTGTCAATAACCTTTTATTTCTGAAGGCTCTTGGGATATACAATCTGTACCAAATAATTCACTAATGGTTTATAACGATGGTAATAAAAATTAGCAATGCAGTAGAACGTCGATTATCCCAATTAATTAGAAGTTTTTTTTTTTTCGTAAAACCGATTTATTAGGTTAATCTGACAGAATGTAGAATTTTTTTTAATTTTTTTTTTACTAATTTTATGGATAATTAAGTGCGGGGTTTGAAGTAGCGAGCGCAGGAAGGGGAAGGAAGGCGTTTGAGTGAGAATTTCGGTAGATCAATTTTCGGAGCTCGGATAATCGACGCTCTATTGTATTCGTTCCTTTGTTTAGGATTTTTTATTTGAATTACGCATTAATACAAATTACTATGAATACACCAACAGAGAGAAAGTTTTAGCTCTTCTTTTTTTCAATGAACTCGCTTCAAAGCTTGCTGCCGTGATCATTTATTTCATTTTGCATACAAAACAATGAATAGATGATTTCATAAATCTTAGGCTTATTTATATACATTTTTGAATTAATTTTACATAATTGAAGCTACAGAACAGATGTTATATTAAAAATCTCTCAAAAACCAACATTCTCGGACTGTGGATTTTTTTTTCGAAAAAAATATAAGGCTACGCAATCCCATAGCTTTTTTGTTTTAATTTATTTATTTAGCGCGTCATGATACTTGGCGTGAGTTATGATTATAGTGATTATTTTAATGTTTACTAATATCGTACTTATCAAATAAATATGCGGTTGAAGTAAAATAATAGAATCATTTATATTTTAAGCACATTTCAAAACTACTGTACACCAGCGGGCTAAATGAAGCAGTGGTCCAAATTCGTTGGACTACGGGTCATCACTAGAGACCGTGGTCCAACAGTTTTTATACTTGGACCACGTCACTGTGTTAAAGACACACAGAAATTAACTCAAGAAGTAACAAAAATAACAAACATGTTCTATATTCAATAATTAAGCTGTTTTTGCATAAGTGGCATTAAGTGATCCCAATTCGTTCAGTCACACTGACTAAACTAAAAGTTTCTAAATTAATATCCATCCTTTTCTCATTTTTGGAAACAGAAAGAGAGGGGACGATTTTAGGACTGTCAACTTAGGTTAGTTTGGCCTGCCCTAATCGGGGCCATTGTCTACCTTGACTCGCCGATGTTTGGAAACTAACAGAGTTCTCACTCGCCGTGACGACCACCTCACTTAGCTTAATATTCAAAATATATATTGTATGTAGTAAAAAAATCACGTGATTTTTTTTTATGGAAAGAAAAAAGAAAGAATAATATTAATATGAAACAGAAAACAAACTTGATTACACAATGTACAGTCAGAATGAAGTTACAAATTACTGTTTTCTGTCACAAACCACTCACAACTCAACACAACGCTAGTTGACAACAACCAGCGTTGTCTTCCGTTGGAACCGGGTGGTGACGTCACGCACGTCACATTCGCCAGTTTGACTTCATTCAGTAGGCATAGTATTATGTGAACACATGTAGGTACACAATAACAAAAGTAAATAAACATTATAAAACTCGCACATTTCGACGAGCATTAAAAACAAACAGTCGAATATAAACTGATGCAAAGATATAGTATATGGGGGTTAAAAACAGTAAATAATAAATAATAGACGGCCCTTTACTTGGCATAACGAATTCTCACTTCAGAATCACCCAAAATTACATAGACTAAGTAATGTATTCTTGTGACCTACATTTGTTGTAGGGGTACATAAACGTTTTTGAAACGTTTGATATTATACATAATAAATACAAAGTTATGTTACGGTACAAGTCTCGTTTTAAAGGCACGTCGGTTTTGCAACGCCACAAAGGTTGTGTTTTTCATAATGCTAAGTCATTTTTAATACAGAAAAGTTTGCATCTATAAAATGTAATAGTATAAAAATATAACATATTTTATTAATATACAAAATTATAAAGATAATTAATAATTTACATAATATATGTCTCAAATAATTCAGATAATTACGTCACAATCAATAACCTTTTATTAAATAACCCACCCCTGACCGTTCCTGGTGCTAAAGTACCCATTACACTCGCAGCATTGCCACGATAATTGTGACGTAATTATTTGAAGTATAAAAATTGTGTTTTTTTTTTAAATTGTACTGTAATTTTTCAAATTGTTAAAAAACTTAGCCCGTTATTATTTATTTATATTTTGTTGGTCGGCAGTTGTCAATGTTGCTAAACGTAGCCGCGTTTATAAACGTATCTCTAACCGTTTATTTTGAACATAATGAAGACCAAAAACGTAACTATATGATGTGTTTTGTAAATTGTGGAATTAGAATCAAAGGGTTTACATATTAAATATATTAGCTAGCGTTTTTTCAGGTTAAAACTATTTTTCACTGAATAATTAGTACTCACTTATTTTGTTATTTGAATTAACAAAACGAGTTTATGACGCTGTGGTGTTAAAAGAATAATTTTCTGCCATAGATACCCGACGTGCCTTTTATTCGTACGTAGACTGTAAATTGCAGGAATATTGCATTCATAGGTAAAGGCGAGGCCTCACTGCGAGCGATTTCGTTTACTATTCTAATGAACTTTTTGGAATAGTTCCTATTTTACATAAAATTGCGAAATCGTACTTTCTAGATCAATTGAGTATTTCCATGACAATAAAGCAAACACATTGCTATTCTTTCGTTTAGTTTGTGAATAGCTTTTGATAAATATTAATTGATTTGTGACTTTCAACGGTTTACGTTGTTATTGAGATTTTGACGATAATATTGGCTTGTTTTTTTTTCATATTTTCTCTTGTCGCTTTCAGTGTGGCCGAAGCCTAAAGGGGAAGTTTATTTAAGTATTCAGCGTCATGTCAACGCACTTTGCAATGATCTACAGGGTTATCGGTAACGGGTGTGCTAAGCCGAAAGGGGGGTCACTATATTCTTCCTAAAGAACAACTTTCACTATGGGAACAACTATGGATTCGAGGAAAACAATCAGCTGATCCATACAAAAAGTTCATCGGTCGGTAACAAAATGTATGAAACAGCTGACTTTTTTTCTAGAATTCAAAGTTGGTCCCATAGTGAAAGTTGTTTCTCAGGATAAGTATAGTTGATCCCTTTTCGTCTGTAACCGATAGCTCTGTATATATCGTGTAATGCAAGTCGCATGCCGAGAACTAAGCTAACCGTCTAATAACTACCTAAAGGTCTTAGTAATAATTGTGTCTCAGTGTTGATCTTTTGTCTTGTTCCGGCGCGTGACGTTCATCATCGGATAAAATGAGACAAAAATCTCACAGTTGAGACGCGTGAGTAATAATAAGACAATGCACTTATAAAAACTGCATCAGCTATATTCGCTAAGGTAAATTAGCTTAGTTTTCGCTCTGCAACTTGCATAAAGGTCTGTTCAGATATGTGCGATATTAGTCGGTGCTCGGTGCGGCAGTCGCAAAAGTTGTCTGCTAGACAATGACCCCAATTCACACTGACTAAACTAAAAGTTCCTAAAATTATACCCATCCTTTTCTCACTTGTGGAAACAAAAGGAGAGGATACAATTTTAGAAATGTTGAATTAGGTTGGTTTAGTAAATTTAGCCTGACCGAATCGGGGTCAACAAATCTTGTGACAATTTGTTATTTGAGCCCAAGTTTCCTCAGGGTGAAGGAGATTAGCTCCAACTTACCTACATTTTACATACACGTTCGGACCATACAGAGAAACTACCGGGATAGCATAAAAGTTTCGAGTAAGTTATAATATGAAAAAAAAACAGCTTCCAAACCCCGGGTTTTCTTTAAGGCTGAAGTGAAGTGTGATTAATATTTTACAATGCTCCTATGAATGAATTAATACACTCTTTATTGTAGAATCATTAAAATGTAATTACAAGAGTAAATTCTTAAATCCTGTGCCAGTCCTTATCGCTAAAGACGATCTCTTCCAATTGGTTCCCGCAATCGCGCCTACGGCCGCGACCGCCTATATCTGAACAGATCTTTAATCCACGCTACGAAGGGCTGTCATACGCTTATATATAAGGCTGCCTCGGAGTTTCATTTATAATATTTCTCTAAAATTATTTGCAATATTGATTACAGAGTCTAATTTAGTTAGACTCTGTAATCAATATTGAGTTACTGTGGCAGCCTGCTCTGGGAATTTTCATATCAATCTGAAACAAACTGATATGTGTATGAATTTAGATATATATCAGCGGATATTTTGGTGTATAATGTAATGACGGCACGCTGAAAACGCTTTTGGCAGATGATGTAGCATACGAGGGTTTTGAACGTCACTTTTTGCACTACATAATCCCCAATTCGGCCATTCACACTAACTGAACTAAAAGTTCCTAAAATTATATCCATCCATCCCTTTCTCACTTGTGGAAACAAAAAGAGAGGAGACAATTTTAGAACTGTCAGATTAGGTTAGTTTAGTAAGTTTGGCCTGACAGACTCGGAAACATTGTTGTTCGATTTGTTTACAGGGTAACTGATTACTGACGCTAAAACTTTTTAACCTTTTCCACGGCACGCTAAAACTGCATTACCGGTGCCCCGTACGCCGAGAGACACGATTTAAATATATAACGTGTGACAGATAGGTGTGACAATACTTAACGGTGTTAGTCTACCAATCAAAGTAAACCCATTGCAGAACAACATTTTTCAAAATTAAAAAATATATATTAGTTTTTCTATACAAAAGTTGTGTCACGTTTTGCCATTTTGTTCAAATTTCTAGCTATGAATGAATTAACTCTTTATTGCAGACACACAAACATCAAATATACAGGAAAAATGTTACATCTAGTGTCACATGTAGCGGCCTTATCGCCAAAAACGATATCTTCCAGGCAACCTTAGGATGACAATTACAAAATAAATAACGGCTTTGTTGGATGAAAAAAAATGTCCTCGAAATTGATTCAACAATTTTGATACAATTGAAATGGGAGACTTTTCGCTTTATTCTGTCTCAAGTGTTTTAAGCGTGTTAGAGTGAAATGAATTTGCAAAGTAAACTACTGTAACAATATCCAAACCGTGGACCCACCAACGACTTGACAAACTAAAGGACTAGCTAGAATTTAACGCACTGTGTATTCAAACATATAATAGAAATAAAATATAAATAAGTGAATCAAAATTTAAAATTATGGCTGTCCGACTAAGATCTCTAACCGTTGCTAACAATTAAGCTGAACTTGAAACCTTTTGTATAAATTTTTATAAAACTTGTCCAAGAACGCCCACTAAAATAAGAGTTCATTCTTAAAAAAAACTTCCAAATCACGGTTCACCCGTTAAAGAGCTACAGTGTCATGACACGTGCAACGGTAAAACTTACAACAGCCTTCTTTTTTTGCGTTGGGGATTAAAAGCTATCTCTATAAATTTACTTACGTTCACATAGTGCGTATAATTCATACTAGCCGCTAGATTAATTCTGTAAAATAGCTAATTTCAAGTAGAAATTTAAAATAATGTTTTGATACTTAATTGTTATTCTTATAATTTTTTTTTTAACTTTGGAGTTTAAGTGAGCGAGTACAATTCTCTAGGTAAACAAAGCAAATTACGCTTTTTTGTATGTAACCGAAAATGTAAAAGCAACTAGCAAATTTCAAGTGCTCATTTGGCATTTTTAGGTATAACTAGTGTCACTCGAGGCGTTGCCGGCGAAAAATGGAATTTGAAAAAAAAAAAATAGAAATAGACCCCCTATGGTGTTGAATTTCCAAAATTTTCTTAATACACGCTGACACAATATGTTGAATATACACTACAAATCGACTGACAGACTTTCAAAACTACAAATATTCTATACCTACTGACAAAGGTACAGAGACGGAATCACTTATAACATCTGGTGGATTCCTACCAGCGTACTTTAGTTCATTCGTCGGCGTCGTTTAATTTTGACATGTTTGTTTTTCACACAGTAAAAATATAATTGAAGAAATAATCCTTGTTCAAATGCAAACATGTAGATTATGATTCGTCTATTTGCTCATGTACCTCAAGGCGCTTTGCAGACGGCGGAGCCGGTCAGTTTGACCGCAAACGATAGCGCAAAGCGAATCCCATACTACAAACGCACATGGAGGGCAAAAATAATGAATCGGTTTCTTCTAGGCAAGCGCGCTACATCCTAGACCGCATTATCAATTTACATCAAGCGCAAGCTTACAAAAAAAAAAGACCGCGTCTTCAGTGCCTTGCGTAGCGGTCAGAAAGACCGCCATGCCCCGCCGTTTGCAAAGCGCCCAAATGTTCCAATTAAGTTTCAAAAAGTGGTACAGGTTGAACAGTACGTTCATATTACGCGGCAAATAACTAGAAGCAAGATGGCGGCATCGTCTCTTTCACTCTCACGGGTAGTTTGGTAAGTGCGAACAGTACAACACGTGTCGCGCAAGCTCTAGTTGTTTGCCGCGTACTATACTACACCTACCTAAAATGAACAATTTATTGTAAATATTTGATTGTTTTTTTTTAAGAATAATGTAGAAGTGGTTTGCCTATTTTTGAACACGCTTACGTTTTGTGATCTCCCTAGTTTTTGGATGTTCGCTTCCTAGAAGCATTATTGTACGCATCAATGCAATATTATTATAACTACAATAGGTTGTAATAGATAAGACTTAACTGTCGTGAGAATTTATTGTTAACTAATAAAGAAAAATGTAACGAAAAATTCATTTAAAAATCGGCAAATCACTTGTTGACTTGCTTATGAACTACTCTTGACTTGACGACTCTTTGAGTCGGAATGGAAGCATGCTGTCTCTGTTTATAAGACACAAGTTAATCGGTTGTTTAAAGTTCAGAGCAGTTTTTAAGTGAGTTGCTGTTAAGGTGCATTCACACTGAACGGTAACTCCCAAGTTACAATACTGTGAAACATCCTTTATGACAATATAGGGTAGATAATATAGGCTTACGTTACATAAACACCATGTACAAAATGTATACCGAACGCAGTTTTAGACTATTTTGTTTACTAAAACGCGCACAATGCTATATACTAAAGAAAACTAATTTCGAAATAATTTAGTTAAATTCCCGAGTATCATAAAACATTGTTCTTGTCTATGTGAATATGGTCACAAAATACAGAAGTACAGAAGTCAATCTACATATTACGTACGCTCGAGCGACGCACACATCGACACCGCTCACGGACACAAACGCGAGCGCGCGTGCCATCCGCTTGATGCACGCCTCAGTGAAGTTTTTTGTACAAAAATTGTTACCGATTCATTTTTCCTGTTTTTTTTTTGTATTTTAAATAATTAGATACGAGTGCCACTTGTAAGATGCATTTTTGTGCATAAGACAAAGTTAATAACCCTGGCGCGACCGCCGCGTGCCGAGCGTATGTATGAAAAGTGAAGTAGGTACATATATGTGTTAGACTTCTGTTCTATCAGTATTTTGTGATAGTCCTTTCTATCCTGCGTCAAGCAACACGAGTGAAAGTCGCAAATAGAATTCACTCATGAGAGCGTATTTAGTAAACAAAACAAAATGTTGAAAGTTATAATGGAATAATAGAGTTGTTACATTGTGATTCAGTGACTCCCGTGACGCGCTCTACTCTAGTTTGAATCCCATTGAAATCGTGTGTATTATATTAGGTTATTAAATTGTTTCTAAAGGAAAGAAATAAATCTTTTTTAAACCAAATAGTTGGATAATTACGAGTTTTTATTAATTTGTGCCTGTTTCCCTTAAATTAGATGTTACGATATGACCAAGGTACTTGAATTTGTCTACTGTTTTAACCAGCTATCCGTTGAGACGTAATTCTGGTACATTTTGGGGACCTTTTCATCATCATTTCTGTTTTCTTGGCGTTATAGGTTTGATTGTGTTCATTTGCGTAACATTCGCAGGTAGCTAACAGTTTTCTTAAACTCTTGATCGTAGGGCTGAGCAGCACCATATCGTCAGCATAGCTCAGGTTGTTGATATATCTACCATCCAACCCGAGCCCAACCGGAATGCTACTCAGCTCAACTATCAAATCGTTGATATAATAATTAAACAAATCGGGAGAAGTGACCCCGCCATGCCTCACACCACAGGACAGGTGGTAACTGAGACCTCACAATTTACCATGGTGGTAGGGCGTTTCCTATCGCTCGCCTGGCTAGCTACCACCCTCAAGTTGTAAAATCTGTCGCCAAGCACCCTAACGGGAACAGCTGATTTATTTGTAACAGAAAACAAGTAGACAAGAACCAGGAACTGGCTCCAACTGAACATACTACACAGTGCTGGCTCAAACAACCATGATGATCTCATATTCTGGATGTTCAGAGTTATCTACACAAAAAGTTAATGACATACTTAATTGCATATATAACAACAAGAAAATGTCCAACGTGCTTTTTGCTGTACTCATCATCATGAACAAATTTCACCAAATATATTATGTATTTCGTTTGTATCTTGCATTTAGCAAGTACATTGCTTTGTCTGCAGACTGTCTGTTGAAGAATCAATAGCCAATGCAGAAGAATGAGTGGTGGTGAGTGGCAATCACGAACAAGAAGATAGGTAGTTCTCCTACAAGGTGGACCGACGACATATTAAACGTCACAAATAAATAGTGAATTGGCAGCTTGTCGTTTGGGATGGTTTTACAAGAGGGAGGCCTATGTTCTATGATATGATTGAAATAAAATACAAAAATACTTCATTGAACTTTTTAATTTGAGACTATTTTGGTGATAATTTCTAACAGAATGTCAATCCAGTTGATACCAAAATAAATTTACAATTATTATTATTTATCTTGTACGATGATGATCTGTCATTGTGAGATGTCTTGAACTGATCTAATGGTTTGCCAAAATTCAAATTATATGCTTCTCTAATTAATTTAATTTCAGTAATTCACAACTCTTGTTATTTAAGTAGTCATTTCAGAAGAATAGTATGTTGATAGACTTTACCACTACAAATTTCAATTTAATGGCCTCAATTCCACCATTTTAACATTAACAACATGCAAATATAGATGTTATATTTTTACCAGTAATACATAAGTGCATTATCATGAAGAGCACTCACATACATGCATAAAAAGTTAATTCTTAAGAGAAATTGTATGAAAAACTTAAGAAATTACGAGTTTTCAATACACAAATGACACATAAACGAGAATTCCCACAGGAATAGGTTTAAAACCTGTTGTCATTCTGTTTCCCCTGTACACAATTAATATTAGTCCTTCAAAGGGACACATAAACTAGAAATTTTATTGAAACTCTTAATTTCAAAGTCAGACTGAAGAAAATTTAAAAGGTACTACAAACATTCTCAATATAACTAAAAAACTGATCCCTACACAGTATGATAGAAACTATATTAGTGTAAAGAAATAGCAAAATTTTGCAGTCCTTAAAATATTACAAACCAATGTCTATATTGCAGTAACTTATCAAAAGTCCATTGCAACAAATCAGTAAACCTGAAATATACATCTCTGAGAGACAAGCTTAGCTAGAAGATTGATATTGTCTTTAACATTTTTTTACATTCACAATAAATAATATTGCAATGAACTTAACAATAGTAGATATAATTATTTTTTAAAGATAAATTTTACAGTTTTAATTCCAGTTGAGCTTGAGCTGAAACCGATACATACAAATATCACAAATTGCTGCTTAAGGGCTCGGTTTATTAAAATCATCATATACAACAACAAAAATGAATCCTCTACAGAGTTCAATTATAAAGTAGAAGGTTATAACTTAGTTTAAAACGTTGTCCAAATCATGAGTCACTACAAACCTAGAGCGTCGTCTACAGAACAGTACGGGATTTTATACTTCAAATTATAACTGTACAATACATGTAAGCGGCTGGGAAATTCAGGCGCCAGTCCTGATGAAACAACATATTTTATGACACTGAATAAGCTTTTTCTGAAAATGATTTCACATACCCCTCGTGGAGTTTGTTTACAAACTCAGCATCATGCTTTAGCAAGTAGTTGAAGGCCTGCAGTAGTTGGTTCCTAGTGAGGGGCTCCGGGTTATGCTGCAAGTCATTCCCTGATGTAGTTGTAAACATTGTAGGTGGCATCAGTGCTGGTTTCTGTAAAACAATATACAAGCTATGATTAGAGACTGTACTGTATGAATTGAGCCTCACTTTCAAGGTATTTTGTTGAAAGTTCAAAAAATCATACATTAATGAAAAAAAGAAACTTACTGTATGGTTATCCTGAGACTGATTTAAATATGTGGCCAGTGGAGAAGTGGGTTTCGGAGATGATATATGCATCATGTTCAAATCACTTTCCATATGAGAGAGTCCATTTGGTTCACAATGATCGGAGTTATTTAGCTTCAAACTGGATACCCTATGAGGATTCTCATTTGGCGTAGATTTCAATTGGAAACCACATGACTGTCTCATTAAATTGTCTAATGAAATATTGCCATTAGAATTTTGCACCTCCTGTGGTGTGACAGACCGCTGTTGTTTTTCTATATGTTCAACAGAGTGAGCCGGGTTGCTCATGAGCCTCTGAAGTAGCTGTGGAACTTCGCGAGCGTCCGTGGGCCGCGGACCGAAGATTCCGGGCGACGGGAGAGAAGACACCGCGGGCATCTGCACCGCTGCACCGCCACCGGCCTTAGCGAAGAAGTCCATAACACTCTGCGAAGTCATATCGGGCGCGCGCACTTGCTGCGGCTCATTTTTACCCGCTAAGGCGCCTTTGTTAGAGTTGAAGTCGTCCTGCGCCTTACTAAGCATGCTAAAGATATCTACGGGCGCACTCGACGGCGCCGCACCAAACCCTGGCGGCGGTTGCGACATGTTATCTCCTCCTGGATGCTTGTTACAATCTTTTATTAAGCCGCTTAGTTTCGCCGCAACTCTGGCGCACTCGTCCTTATCGTAAAACCATATGCCGTAGATGCGACACCGCGCGTTTCTATACAGCAGGAAAGGTTCCTTCAATTGCAATTCTATTCCTTTCGATACTGGCTCGATGAGGTTGTTCGTACTCAATCTGTTCATAATCACTAAACTGTGATACGGTTCCCCATTCCTACTGTACACAAACAAAGCACCCTCAATGTTGGTTTTTTCCCATTCGCTTTCTTCAAATGTGTATAGTGCTACGTGGGTAGCACTATCTATTATTTCTTTTGCGTACGGATCTGCCCTCTTTAATGCAGCAAAATTCATACGCGAACCAGTGTCAGCCATTTTATTTCAAATAAATTCAAGTTTTGTACAACGAGCTAGCATCACAGCAAAATGACATGAATGAACGAACGAAAATTCGCCATTTTTAGTTACGAACGTTTGCGTTTGGTCATCATCGTTTGATTCGACCGTTTAGAGCTGAGGTTTAGAGTGATTGTGTTTTCATATAGTTCAATGTGCTAATAGCAGAATTAATTATGCTGTTTTGATAGAAAATAAAGATTTATTATCAAACTTAAAATGTTGTTTATAACTAATCGAAGGGTTTTTATATTTTTTCACCGTTTAGAACGCACAATCGCTAATTAAACCTTTTAACCACTACGTGAAACGAGGCGTACTTTAAGGGATGTACTTGTAGAAGTCGTACAAGGTTTATCGTTCAATCAATTGTTTGAATCGAATAAGCAACCTTTTCCTTTGAATCTTATCTTTCTTTCAATTTTACCAATCGCAAACTTCGCAAATCAAAACAAAAATATGATTTGTTTACGTAACAACGTCATGTATGTTTCTTTATTATTGGTTGCACGATCACGTAGCTAAAAGAAAATGAACAGAACTGTTTTGTATTTTATTCGATCCCATCGTGTTTCTTGTACTCCAACTTTATGTGCAAAACATTTTTCTACCAAATCTGTTGAAAGAGAAATTCATGTGAGTTTCAAGTAACCGTGGCTTATTTGTGGCGTGACTTCGAGAGTCGGAGTTTGGTCGGAGTACGAACGCTGAGTTTGAATAGGTCTGTTGTAACGTCTGGGTGTTATGAATGTTGCCTGGCAACTCCGACATGGAGAAAGCCTAGTGGGATCTGCGAGTGTGTAACGTTAATTTTTAATTAATTTAATTTTTATTCACTAGTTGGCTTTATTGCCACCAAAACCAACTATCGCAACCAGGAATAGTTATTAAATTCAGCAAAAAAAAATCAGATTTCTCCATTCCAATCGGTCAGATAATCACAAATATTGTGACCATTTCTCAACAGGAATGTTATAATGTCCTTCATATACCGATCGATTCCAAGCAAGATGTGGTTCGTGAGGCGTTCCTGCAGCTTGCCAAGAAATATCACCCGGACTCTGGGTCCCCAGAAGCAGATATGGACAAGTTTGTTGCCGTAGAGAATGCTTTCCGGACCTTGAGCAGATATAACACTGGAAAGAGTAGTAAGGAGGAAGTGGAGAGGATTGTGTATGTCATCAAGGTAATTGTAATTGATTATCAATAGTTTTCGTAATAGGAGGCTGTTCCAGAGGCCTGAATCTAAACATTTGACACTAGCTGCGCTACTTTGCCTGTTAAATGTAGAAGTAAAGAAATATACTAAATTAAACTGTGGTTCTTGTATTTCGTACAATTGGTCAAAGAGATTTTACTGAATGTATAATTATAAGTCTGCCAGTAGCACACAAGACATGTATAAGCAGTTTTGAAGCTTAGGATGTGTTAATACATAATTCTATGGCACTTATACAAATATAAAAATGAAACTGTTACAGATACAATAAACTTCTAATCATTTTATAATTTTTTACAGCACACAGCCCCTCAACATCGTCAATACCTTAGCTTTGAAGGAGTAGGACATGGCACTCCGTATCAAAGACAGAAACAATATACACAAGACCGGGCCCAGAAGGCAGCCACCAATGTCCTAGAACACCGCATGTCTAAAGCCATTGCCTCTGAAAATGCTCTCATGAAGAAAGGACAATATGGAAAGAAACATGATATCAAAACTAAGTATGGTTTCGATAGACTCGTTGAAGATTTGATACAGGAGTCCATATCTAAGGGCGAGTTTGATAATCTGAGTGGGAAAGGGAAGCCGTTGAAAGATCAAAATGCTAACCCTTATGTTGATTTTACTACATTCAAGTTAAATGAGGTAAAGTCAACATTTTATTCAAAGCAATTGAAATACTAATTATTGTGTAATAATAAGAAAATTCTTTAGCACGCCCTAGAGTCTAATCGGCTTATCTTTTTTTAAGTATCTGGTGTCAATAAATTCGTGAAAATCGTCGTGAGAGTGGCACTGAGTACATCATAATTAAAAATTAAATAAATTAAGGATGATACACAGGTTTAACGATTTAGCAGTTGTGTTTATTCAAACTCGCTCCTAACCACTTGTTAATAGACATGGTCTTACATTATTTCAGGTATTAATAAACAATGGTTTTACACCAGAATGGATTACATTGAGCAAAGAGATAGATCAAGATATTGAATTCCTCAAAAATGATATAAAAACAGAGAGAAGCTTTCTAGGACCTTATCCTTTTAGTGAATCCAATCAACAACTTTGGAATAAAATCTATGAAGATAACAAATATTTAGCGAACACTATTAACAAGAAAATAAATAAGTTTAATTTAATAGTGCCTTTAATGAATAAACAAAAGCTTCATGTACCTTACGAATTAATATGTGAAGACGTATTGAAAAATGGCAAACATTCAGTTGTGAAGGAAATGGTCCAGCCTGAAGTGAAACAAGACATGTATGTTAATAGTAATACTGAGGATTTGTTCAGTGTCTTATTCAAAGGCTTAGGTGATTTGTTTACTTTTAATAGCAAAAAATAAGTCTAGCAATCCAGCGGGGCAACACAGACAGCATTTTGGCATGTTGCCTGAAATTGAAGATTTTTGAGTGACTAATTCATTATATTCTTTAACTTAAGAATAAAAAAATAGTTGAAGAACTTGATGAGAACAAGTAAAGTACTACCCACAGAACAAGTGGGAATTAACGGGTGTGTCAGGGCTATGTACTGTTTTTTAAAGTTCCCAAGTGAGGGTTAATATTGTCAATTTACCTAAATAGTGTTCAACAAATCTAAAGTCGCCTTCTTTGACGGTGTTGCCTTGCTGTATTCTTGAGATATTATATAAACCTATGTAAAAAATATTAATATTTTTAATTTATTTCTAGTTGGCAACTCAATTTGATTTAAAATCATGTATGTCTGTGATATGTACCTAGTGTTATAAATGATATTATATGATATAATGATAGAAATAAAACATATAGCAACATACAAACACTTTTATTGGTAAAAAACTCGTAAACTATAACAATGTATTATAAATTTAACTCATAACGTTTAAAATTCTTTTGCTTGATTTATTGCAAGTCTGACTTAGGGAATGTTCACTATCAAAAGTTTATTTTATCTTAAATATACAGATATTTTATATATTAAAAAAAAAAACATTATAAATATTTACAAGAATTATTCGAGAAATTATATGTTTCGAGTTATGCAATGGCACATTTGGATAGAAAGGCCGAAAAATTGTGATGTTATCATTTCTAAGAACATTTTGGTAAGTATTGCACTTTGTGATAATTGTCAAAAAGGGAAATAAAACATTGGCCCCATTTAGAATATCCATATCAATCTACTTACAACATGAAATATTCTAATTTGAATAATTTTCTCATAAGCATATTAATATATTTTATACCTAAACTAAATGTACATACTTTTTAATGTCTTAATTTTAAGTATCGCTAACATAATAGTGACGATTTGTTTATATCAGTAACTTAAAATATATTCCACATTTTGCAGAAATTTATTTTGCATACATGGTTCTGACCACAAAACGTGTCATCTCGATTTGTCACTATTAGAATATTTGCGTCGTATGAAACTTATGTAGATTGCTTTGTCACCTTATTGTTGCATTTTGTGGTTGTAGCTTGCGTTTGCGTTTTGTGGTTGTCTATAATAATGTATAGACAGCCACAAAACGCAATCAATTTTGACTCGCTTTTTATCTACCAGCTTGTAACTGTGAAGTCGGTCTTTTTCAAATTGCAAGTGAATGAAATGAAATGAATCAGTTTCTTCCAGGCAAGCGTGCCACATCCCAAGGGTGTTAGTATACCCAAAAAAAGTAAATATTACAAAATTCGAAAAAAATATCTCGAAATTTGCAAAATTTTGTTCACGTTTTGATAGGTTCACTAACACCGTTGAGTATTCTCACACGTTTCTGTTACACGTTTTATACAAAAAAAGTGAATAGTGCGTTTTGTGGCAACATTCGCGTTTTGTGGCTATTTAGATAGCAGTGTCCTAGGAAGCTTGCGCGGCGGTCTGTAGTGGCTTGACGCGTCCAGTGGCGACTAGGCGCAGCGCCCGCGGGTAGGCGCGGTGCTCGGCGGTGAGTATGCGCGCCGCCAGCGAGTCCTCCGTGTCCCCGGGGAGCACGGGCACGCGCTCCTGCACTATTATTGGACCGGTGTCCATGCCCTCCTGTGTACATGGAAACATATAAAATTATATTTAAAAAAAAGTTTTTTAGTGATATACAAGGTTGTCTATCAGCTAGGGGTGTACTAAGGCGAAAGGAGGTCACTGTACTCATCCTAAGGAAAAAACTTTCACTATGGGAACAACTCTGTTTCATACATTTTGTCGACGAACGATCAACATTTTGTATGAAACAGCTGTTTTTTTTGTCGGATCCGGAGTTGTCCATAGTAGTCCATGTTTTATAAAATAGTTATGTGTAATATCGCCTCGGTACTGCCATGACGCTATTACTGTGTTTGTCTAAAAAATAAAATAAAAAAACCATGTTAATAAAAATGGAAAATAAAAAAACCATGTTAATAAAAAAATTTTTTTTAAATGTTGTCTATTATGATTTTTACCCAAACCATTCATTAGACTGATATTTATGTATACAAAAGACTCGTTACATTTCCGCCCGAGATGGTGTACCGAGACGGTGTAGGTCTACAAAAAAAATTCTAAACATGTGGTTAATACTTGTATCATGTATCAATGAAACCTGCATCAGTTGCCTTCTTCGACCTCGTTTCCAACCTCTGCGTACACAGTATTTAGTATGTCTTTGCTCCACATTTTAATACATAACTAAGGAATAGAACTAGTATAATATATTGTATATTGTACTGACGTCTACGAAGTGCACCGTGCAGCCGCTCTCCGCGTCCCCCGCGGCGAGGCACTGTTGCTGCGCGCGCAGGCCGGGGTGCCGCGGGAGCAGGGACGGGTGGATGTTGATCAGCCGGCCGTACCATCTGCAATGTGCGTGCTTATAGGTTAACTGTTCGCAGAATACATCAACCAGTAGCGAAACAGCACTAGCATTTGACCAGTTGGGTTTGTGACAAACGCTATACAGAAATGTTGACAAATGACTCGTTTCATTTTTGGTCAGGACGGTGTACGTATACCAAAAAATGAGGTTAATGTATTAATGAAAAACGCATTAGGCGCCTCCTTCATTGTGGACAAAAATATCTAAATTGGGAATTTTAGTGGAATTATAGCATCCCTGGAAGATTTATGTATCATAAGTTGAGTCCAATCCCCCCAAGGGTGCCCGCATTATCGAGACGGGGGGGGGTCCGTAGACTTGGTCTGAAGAGACTCCTGGGATGGGCTGGTCCACTGGGGTTTGCCCTCTAAGCTCATGTGGGAGCGGCTACAGGAGGGAGGTTGTGGTGTTTTATGAGGACACCGCAACTGAGGCGGGCTGCAATAGTGGCAGGCGGCGGGGCCACTGATGACCCGTCGCAGGAGGACTGCGTCTAGACACGGGGTCGTCTGACGCCCACATAGTGGTATGGTCCTCGAGTTATCGGCACGGAGTGACACCGTGGAGTTTTAGTTGGTAAGAGTCCCACATAACCGCTCTGCCTCCCCGTGATGGAGCGGTATGCATGCAGCATTTCTCCACGTTATAAAAAAAAGGTTGATTCCAATGGTCACATTGGTTTATAAATTGTACCGTCCTTCACAAATTTCGAGTAGCAAATGCTAATTTGAAGCGTCTCTGAAGAACTTGCAGATACGAGTAAATATAATAAAACTTACTTTTTGACGAACTCCGCGGACAGTATCCTCATGTACCCGGCGAGGCAGACGATGTCTATTTTGTGTTCTTCGAGCGTTTTACTGATGGCGCGGTCGAACTCTTCGCGGGAAGCGAAGTCCTTGTGATTAAACACCTGCCAAGAAATAATACTTACAATTTGTATGTTTGTAATTAGTCAAAAGTGCGTTAGTTGAGGGAAAGGTGGCAAATATGCTGGCAGCATTGCCACGTTGGATAGCAATGGAGATTCTTTGACCCAAACGAAAACCAGCACCTTTTTATCACCTACCCCGTGTACCAAACCTTTGGCCAAATCCCTATGTTGGCTGAGAGCGGCCGGTCCCCACCCACCCATGGTTTCTACCAAACGGGACAAACATGTACTTGACAAACTTGTCAACTTGTAATATTTGCGCCGTTTGATAGTTTCAGCCTTGGCGGAAAAATTATTTACAAATTTATTTTCGATACTTCAATCGCGTTAATTCAATAACTGTTCACAGTGCGGTGGGAAGATGATGACTGATTAGGCAAGGCAGCGCTAAAACTACTAAAACGCGAATTCAGCATTCCTTTCCCCCACAAAGTTTAATTTTGTAAAGGGCTGGTACCCTAAATAATAGTAAAACGCTATTTTTATGCTATCTGCGTCACCCGCTATCCTGTTTCTTCTAACGGCTGAACAAATTTTGACAACAAGTTTGAAATATACGTGTTACGGTATAACGTTACCCCTTTTATCCAAAGGGGCAAGGCTATAATTAATATAAAGAAAAAAAAAAAAGAAGAAGTTAGCTCCTACCTGACCCTACCAGTAGGACCCTAACTTTGAAGGAAAAGAAAGAAGAAAATATGTACAAATGAATATTTAATTTACTAATTACAAACTGCAAAAAAAGATTAAAATTAAAATACTACCTTATAACTAAAGAACTTAAAATTACTCCTATTTTAAACGGCCGGTCACAATACTCTGGTGGTAGACCACAGACGGAGGGAGTAGTTCATAGACCGAGAGGTAGTTCCCAGATGAAGGTGACAGTCCTCAGATGAAGGTGGCAATTCACAGATGAGGGTGGCAGCTCGAAGATCCGAAGGTGGCAGCTCCAGTATCGGAACGATGAATAATATTTCAGGTTGCACCGACCTTGACTTTAAGGAATGCTCCATCCATCCAAATGTATACTGTGTGTCTATGTCTCATTATCCACATTCCCTTATATTCCTGAGAACTTGTGATGGTATGATGAAAAATTCTCAAAATAAAAACTGGTCGCGCCAACAGACTTCCCAGGCCTGCCTGGCCCGGGTGGGCCTGCCTGGCCCGGGTGTGGCCGTAGTACGTAGTTGGAAGAAAACTTGAGCAGAACTGTCCAGGAGAATGCCTCGCGACGTCTTATATAGTCGCGAGCCCGTTTCCTAAAATCTATATTTTTAAATTTAAATATTATAAATGGCCAATACAAAAATAAGTAAAACTAGACTATTTAACATAAAACCTTACACGTTCTCATAGAAAAAAATACAACTTTTGAAAGATATGACATGAAATGAAAATTATTGACGTTGTCAACAATATGTAAACAAACAAATTTTGATATAAAAACGGCAATTAATACATTTAAAAGTAATATTTTCAGCACCAAAAGTATAACGAAATCATCAGAAAATTATTGCGGATATATTGAACAGGCTTTTACAAAGATATATGAGAAAATTATACAGTATGAAAGACAATGCAAAACGTTAGTAAAAAAAGGCTTTACAATAAAATACAGTAGTATAATACAAATACTACATTTCCCCGACAACCCCTGAAAAATTTTCAACTCCATTGAAAATTTTGAAGGTTAGAAAATAAGACCTTGCTCTTTCACACACAACTATCACAAACTTTCAGCAACACTATCACTCACATACTAACATACATAGGGGATATGGTTCACATTCGATGACGCATACTCCACAAGGAAATATTTATTTAATATAACGTAGGCTTATTTTTTTAATTAGGTGTCGTTATCCGCACCTTTTTGAAAACCCATTAAAAGAAATAAAGATATAATACAGAGGCTTATTTTAAGAGTTGGATACCGCTCCGTTAAAATCCCATTTGAGGACAACATTGACCTAAAAGTCAAACGACGAAATACGTTAAACAATACGCAACTCGTTAAACAACAATAAAATATATATCACAATGGTTCTCATCACCTATTGTAATATTATACATGGCTATAAGCCACTAAGCCACTTATTGAAAATAAAAATGGGTTAAAAAAATTAGCCGAAATGTTTTGGTTTCCTTGTAAAATATTTACATATTTATTTACAAAATATTTACAAATTATGTTTTTAAAACCTTAATATGCCATTTTCCTCTAACACCGTTAGGGTCCTCCAGTATAAATACAAGCGAAAAAGAAAATTGGCCTAGCCATGGTTAAAAAAAAAATTATACCAGTCACTTAATCTGTTAGGAAATATAATACATTAGGATCAACACCTAAATGATAACTAATCAAAGTTAATTTACACAATCAATCAAATCGTAAACTAAAAAAAATAAGTCAATAATAACCGAATAAGTTAAGTTCAAAAATTTTAAGTGATGTATGAATGTAAGAGTTCAGCTCTTAAAATATATTAAGAGTCTGTGTGAACGTCTACTGTAGGATACTCTCCTACAGCACGCCGTATAGTATGCCAAACCCCCACTTATTAGTGACCACAAGTGGTTTTAAAAACACTAACAAGAGGAGAATGGGTGTTGATTACTCTTGGGTAATCGGGTAAGTAGTGTGCAAGTGTGTGGGGTGCAGTATATTTTGTAAGTGTACTGAGAAGTGTGCTAAGTTTGAGTAATACCTAGTAAGCAAAAAATATATGTCAAATAAAGCCGAAACGAGAATAAATATGAGCCTACTTGTGCAAGTATCAATTTTGAATTTAAAAGGGTTCCTTTTTTGTTGGGCGCCAAACTATAACGTTACCCCTTTTATCCAAAGGGGCAAGGCTATAATTAATATAAAGAAAAAAAAAAAAGAAGAAGTTAGCTCCTACCTGACCCTACCAGTAGGACCCTAACTTTGAAGGAAAAGAAAGAAGAAAATATGTACAAATGAATATTTAATTTACTAATTACAAACTGCAAAAAAAGATTAAAATTAAAATACTACCTTATAACTAAAGAACTTAAAATTACTCCTATTTTAAACGGCCGGTCACAATACTCTGGTGGTAGACCACAGACGGAGGGAGTAGTTCATAGACCGAGAGGTAGTTCTCAGATGAAGGTGACAGTCCTCAGATGAAGGTGGCAATTCACAGATGAGGGTGGCAGCTCGAAGATCCGAAGGTGGCAGCTCCAGTATCGGAACGATGAATAATATTTCAGGTTGCACCGACCTTGACTTTAAGGAATGCTCCATCCATCCAAATGTATACTGTGTGTCTATGTCTCATTATCCACATTCCCTTATATTCCTGAGAACTTGTGATGGTATGATGAAAAATTCTCAAAATAAAAACTGGTCGCGCCAACAGACTTCCCAGGCCTGCCTGGCCCGGGTGGGCCTGCCTGGCCCGGGTGTGGCCGTAGTACGTAGTTGGAAGAAAACTTGAGCAGAACTGTCCAGGAGAATGCCTCGCGACGTCTTATATAGTCGCGAGCCCGTTTCCTAAAATCTATATTTTTAAATTTAAATATTATAAATGGCCAATACAAAAATAAGTAAAACTAGACTATTTAACATAAAACCTTACACGTTCTCATAGAAAAAAATACAACTTTTGAAAGATATGACATGAAATGAAAATTATTGACGTTGTCAACAATATGTAAACAAACAAATTTTGATATAAAAACGGCAATTAATACATTTAAAAGTAATATTTTCAGCACCAAAAGTATAACGAAATCATCAGAAAATTACTGCGGATATATTGAACAGGCTTTTACAAAGATATATGAGAAAATTATACAGTATGAAAGACAATGCAAAACGTTAGTAAAAAAAGGCTTTACAATAAAATACAGTAGTATAATACAAATACTACAACGGACACACTCACGTGACCTAAAACCTAATATATCGTTAATATTTACAAAGATATTGACCCCAATTTGGTCACTCACATTGACAAAACTAAAAGTTCCTAAAATTATTTCCACCCTTTTCTCACATTAGGAAACAAAACGAGAGGAGACAATTTTAGAACTGTTAAATTAGATTAATTTAGTAAGTTTGACCTGACAAAATCGAGGTCATTATCACCAGCGGATATCTTGCAAGAATATCATGTTTAATATATACCACTGCATGTATTGTTATATATTCTTTCATTCTATGTGTTATACCAGTTACATGTTAGTATTGTTGACTCATTTGCATTGCTATAAATAGGAACATATTTAAGTGCGCGTTATTATATGTACTAATTCCTTAATCGGTTTCCAAAACACCGGCCTTGTAGAGTTTCTGACGGCAGTTAATATGTGTGTAATATTATCTCTTCTGTACTTTTATAATGGAATGTAAAATTGTAAATATTGCTTGATTTATAAACTTTAACATTACTTTAAGCGTGAGATTTGATAGAAGAATAATTATTTGATAGTTGAATGTTAGTTTGTTCCGTTAATTTCCGCCTTTGCCAAGAGCACTGCCATTGTTTATAACCGCACATGACTTGACACCTAAAGTAGATAACTTTTATAACAAAATAATAGGGCCTGTAAATACTTTTTAACTGAACTCAACTCATATGATGAAGTCCGTATTGATTAATTCACTCTAATCGACGTTTCTTAAGGTCACCTCACTATGAAGTTCAAAGTGACAGATGTCAAACGTCTCATATTAAATTGACCCAACTTTAGAAGATGTAAAGGAGAATTCCTGCGTTACCTTAGTGGGTACTCCCTGCGCCTCGGCCCGCCGTAGCGCCTGCGCCTCCCTCTTATTGGAGACCACAAGCGCGACCTCCGCGCACGTGCACTGTGTGACGTCACGCGTCGCGTCCAACAACGCCTGCAGGTTGGTCCCCGCGCCCGACACTAGTACCGCCACCTACAATATAAAATGGTATATTTAAACCTTGAATAAAGGAATAATTTTATTTGAATAAATTTATTTAATTCAAATTAATAATTGAGATAATAAAATCTAAACTTAGTGAATATATGTCACACACAAAATGCTAGGCACTAGACCACGGCGGTTTAAAGGCGGGTTCGTATACCTTTTTGTTGGGCAACAGCGGCATCCTCCTAGTGAAGTCCAGCGCGGAGGCGAAGTTGTCTACGAGCACGCGAGCGCCGGCCGGCGGACGCGCTTGCACACTGCCTATCACCATCGCGCCGAACGAACGACTGCGGTTCATCACCTGCACCAAACATCTCATTTTAAAATTGTTATGGCGTCACACGATCAGTACATTTGACAGACACAAGTTTAAAAGTATCTATCAAGTTAAACAAAGTTAGTTATTACTGGAAATTCAGGAAGCTGCAAATATCAATAATTCGTAACTAAATATAATAAAGAAAAGTTAACTTGTTTTAAAATACAATGACGACATATTTTTACGATTAAAATGTTGGTCATAGACGTTCAAAATTGGTGCCAATACGTCAAACATAGACAGATGATAATACCGGACTTTGTTCGCGCTTAGTAAGTGTCACTTACATCGGCCTGGTCCTCCGGCGCCACGACCAGCACCATACCGATACCACAGTTGAAGGTGCGCAGCATCTCTTCATCGGTCACCGAACCAGCGTCCGCTATCCACGCGAACACCTGCTCAAAACAAAACCATCATGAACTTTTTCCCAACTCAAATTTTATTGACCTCTTCGTTTCCTCAAATGCCAATATGCATTGAAACCCAAATAATACGCATGTATAATTACAACACTGTCTAATTACACACGTTGTTATTTTGTAAACCAAAATAACGTGTGTAATTAGACCAGAAATGATTAAAAAAACGAAAGCATCGAAGAACAATGGAAGCGTAAGCATCTAAACAGACTTGTCAGTTAAATTAATGGTCTACACGAATACAGCAGGAGTGATAGTAGAGTAAGAGCCCGCGTAACTCAGACGTTCGTTGTTTTATAAAAGCTGAAAGTTTGTCAGCGCATGCTCCCAACACAAGTAAGATTGATGGACCATAATGAAGTTTGGGTCATCGTGGCTTTGGCAGGTAAACTGTACAAAATATGTGTAAAATACCGATCTAAATTCGTCATTCGACCTATGTTGGGAGCATGCGCTAACAAACTTTCAGCTTTTATAAAATAACGTAGGTCTGAGGTACACGGGCTCTATGAATAGGAAGCAGGATGGCCGAGCTGTAAGGCTGATCCTTGTAATTAGTTGGAGAGTGAATCGGTTTCTTCTAGGTAAGCGTGCCCCATATTAAGCCGTATCGTCGCTTCACATCAGGCGAGTAGCGGCCAAATGCAAGCCTATCTTCTATGCGTCCTGCAGCTATTGGCCTCGAGGATGGATCTAGATTGTCCAATAATGCAACATTGGACTAGGCTGCATGTTGAGCACTCTGGATTCATGCCTGAATATACACTACGATGAACTTTATTTTTATATTTGTGATGTTTTCATGTAGCTTAGGGATAATTTGATGATTTTATTTTGTTTTAATTAATTTGTATAATTTTGTACGTGTGACTATGGACTGGTTCTGAAATAAAAAAGATTATATTCTATTTTAATATATATATATGCATATATATAAAATTGTTAATATTACCGGGTGCACGTGCCACCAGTGCGCGTTGAGTCTGGCGCGCACTGAGTCCGGTATGACGCGCGGTATGTTCTCCACGAGCCCGCCGCCCGTGATGTGCGCCACTGCCTTCACGCGCCCGCTCTGCAGCGCCGGGAGCACGCTGCTCACGTATATGCGGGTCGGTTTTATTAACTCTTCACCTGGGGAGAAAATAAAAAAAATAGTCTATTTTGTCGTGTTTGATTCACTGGTTTAAGAAAAAGACATCAAAAAAAGAAATTCTCACTTGACAACATTTAAAATATTTGACCCTCCTATCCATTACGATAATGGATAGATATATGCAAAATAACGTATCCCTTTCTTTATTTAACTCAAAATGTAATAACATTTTGAGTATGTAAAATAAAAAGGCTCGTAATGTTGTCAACAATTATTCAAATTCAAATCATTTATTTCAACTAATTTTTCAAGTCATATGAAGTAAGAACATATTATGTGTTTTTGTTCTTTTTTTGTTATTTTTTACGAGCTTTGTACGAGAATAACTCTATCGGGGATACGAGTTGATTTTATTAAAGATTAAGAGATGTGGGAAAGGGAAAAAAATCTGATTTAAAAAATCTAGCTCTCGACTTAGATTTTTTCTTAGGTTAAGAGTTAAGAGAGAGGGGAGTGTAATACTCTTTTTAATAATTAGTATTATTTTTATATAAAATGAATGAAAAAGCGATGTTTATTTTCGCGAGAAATACAGCCCAGATAAACATTTATCAAATAACTATGTAAAATAATAAGTAAAGTCAACTGAATGCGTGTGGAAAAGGAGGTAACTCTCACAAATGGTGATAAAGTGAAGATGCACAGCCGGAACGAAAATTTTAGAATATAATAAAGTTTTCACAGGTATGCTGTTTTTCGTTATCGTGCAGAATTGTAAGTTAAGTTTAAATTACTTATTAGCCTTAGGCTAGATGGTAATATTACTCTGGAAGGCTCTTGACGAATCTATCTCAAGAACAAAAAAAACATACTGTAACAGAATCGAAACCTAAAAGTAGCGTAACATATTAAAGAGTTTCTAGGTCAGCAGAAATAAGTACAGCATTACTATCCAATAATTGTGTAATTTACAATCACATGTATTCTTTCTCTTAAATGTTAGTACTTTTCTCGCGTATTTATTCCAAGCCTAGCTCCGTCCTCTATCGCTTCTAAAACTAAACTGCCGCGACTATCCGGTCCCTCTAGACCGTCACCTGATAACTCCCCCACCCTACCCCACTTCTGAGTGGGCGATACTAGCAAGTACTCGCTAAATACAACAACTGTTAAGAGCGGAAACGATAAATTGAGTATCCTATTATTAAATAAATTAATCTAGTTGAGATAAATCAGAGTGATAAATAATTAATTAATAAGTAGGTAAATAATGTATGTATGTATAATAACCTAACAATATGTCCTTACCGAGTGTGTGTCCCTCGTTGCTGAAGGGCGCCTTGTCAGCGAGCGTGAGTCCGGCTTTCTTCATCAGCTTGTGTATCAAACTGAACCCGTTGCTGTGCACGCCGTTCGACGGCAGACCTATTATTATATCGCCCACCTGACGAACAACGGGAGCGCATTCAGTCATACATTGTACCACGTGGGACAATACTACTGCGTACAACAAAATATAATGATACCGCCTTTGCTGTAATCATTAACTTTGCACACTTGTACCATATCATAACTAGGATTTAAAAAGTTCCATATCATGTGCAGGCTACTGGAATTATATTTAAAAAAAATGTGAATGAAGCACGCGTTATTTTATCAAATAAAATATACTGACATTGATGTCGTTGATCTTGGGCAGTATGTGCGAGCGCTCGACCACTCCGAGCGCGAACCCAGCGATGTCGTACACACCGGGCTCGTACATGCCCGGCATCTCCGCCGTCTCGCCGCCTGCATACAACATAACAACTCAGTAAGGATACAATCATCCCCACGCAATGTTTCATCATCATCATCATCCTGACATTATCCCACTACGTGGGTTCGGTACAGCGTGTATTACTCTAACTCAAAACATTGTGATAAATATATATATTCATGCAGGTCTTAAAAATACATATGTTATCGTATCATGTGATTACCCTGATCGTGTGTGACAATGTTCTGTTGTGGGCTTTCATTAATATCACTGTCCGACAAGTAATCATCTAAATCATAATATCATTATTTCAATAACATCTTTATTAAGTTCATTTGAAATTCTCGTTCAGATTGTAGTTGTTTTATATTATCTGGTAGTTTGTTAAATATTTCGTTTGCCATTTAATTGGGGCCCGAAGTGTGCAACCTTTCATGGTCCTAAATAGATAAAAAAAACTGTATTTTAAACTGGTTTCGAAGCTTTTGTTTCCAAAGTGGCCAAAGGGCATAATATTATAAACTAACTTTTGAAACTGTTGTGTTTGTTTTTCTGTATAAAAACTAGACAATGACACTTTTCGGAACTCGATCTATCTCAATGTGCAAAGAATCAACATAATACGGGCAACGCCGAGTGTGAAAGCTACTAGAAACATAATGCTTCTTATGAAATTCAGGCCTAAAGCAAAGTTCGGTAAACTCCACGCGCGAGTTCCAAACAATCAGAGGCTACCCAATCTTATTGCGTTAGTTAAAGTTAGTTAGAGTCTACATTACCAAAACCCGAACTAAGTAATTCCTAGAAAACGTACAGACGATTTTGAACCTTATTGTAACAATATTACCTATTAAAGCAGCCGAAGCTTGTCTGCAACCCTCAGCTACTCCCGCCACGACGTTTCTCGCAACATTCACATTGAGTGAGCCACAAGCGAAATAGTCGAGGAAGGTTAGCGGCGCCGCTCCGTTGCAGAGGATGTCGTTGACGCACATAGCGACAAGGTCGACTCCGATGGTGTTGTGATGGTTGATGATCTGTGCTATCTTCAGTTTGGTTCCTACGCCGTCAGCGGCTAGGACTAACACTGGGTCCTGGGGATCAAATATTTTTATATCATGGAACAAAAAAAAACAATGTTCTCTTCTAGGCCAACAATATTATCAACACCTTTTCCGAATGTATTTAGAATGTTTTCTTTAATTTTGAATTACGAAAAAGCTCTACAAAAATAATATTCTATTTGCATTTAAGATAAATACAATATGTATCAATCCAATTTTAAGTTTCCTTTTTTTATATAGTCGTTTCTATTATCATTGATTTTATGTGCGTGTCATCGGAAAATAAACTCGTATATTTCAGTCAGGAATTAGACAATTACATATAGGTGTGTATAAGAATAAGTACTGGTCCAAGTATCGACCCTTGAAGCACTCCTAAAAACCTACGGCTATAATTATCGAGCTAACTTCATTTACATTTACAGTCTGTCTACAATTCTTTAGTTAAGTACATTCAATTGTATGAAACCACGTCGTTTATCCAATTATCTCAACGACAATAAGTTAATTTATTTTTTGATTTATATTAATAACGTTACGTCCTACCCACTTTTGTATTGCTATTCCCATTGGACAGTGTACTTATTTTTTGACACCATATACTGTGTGGAAGCAATGACCGTTGCATAATGTTACTAATAGTCTTCTACGATGACACGTCTCGCACCCAAGTGTGCGTGAGAGACGTGTCATCGTTGAAGACACGAACGGCTCATTTCATCCCTGATGAAGTTCACCGAATGTGAACGAAACTATAGTTGCAACTTTCCAACAATCAGGTTCGCGTGATAAACCCGTCTTCTTAAACAATATGAATCAAACACGCGTTAGTTTTCTAAATAAAATGTTACTAATAAGCGAAGAAATAAATCACAATGCAAATATATAATATAATATTTTTTTGGTCTTAGAACTATAAAAGTATTTGAATAGTTTTTTAGTTAATTAATAATCCAAATTTAAAACGAATTTTATTTAAAGGCCGATAAATATTTGTTTTATAAAGATCTGAATGTTACCTTGTAATCTTGTTCGACCGCCTTCAGTTGGAAGCAGCCTCCGAAGCCGCCAAGACCGCCCAACACTCCCGAGCGAGTTGTTGACCTGACAGACAAACAAACAAACACTTTTACTAACAAGTCTAAACAATTAAGGGTCCTAGGAATAATTATTTTGCGAACGTTATCTCAATAGACAACATTTCAAATTGTTGACTCCCCATTTTTATTACGCTAATGGAAGGACAAATAAAAAATAACGTACTCCCGTTTTTATTTTTTATTTTAATCAAAATGTAACAATTACGTTTTTAGAGACTTTTGAAAAGATATAAAAAGTACATCATAATGTGTTTCTCGTCAAAAGCTCGTAAACAATAATGTCATTAATTACCTGTATTTTTGTTTTACAGATGACAGTTACAATAACATTTTTTTATTTGTGGCATCTAACGGTCTCCGCATAAATACGAGATTTTCCATTTCAGTTTTTTGTAAATAACTCGGAAGAAAGTGGATATAAACATCTGGTATTTTCAGTATGAGCTCTTCATTACATTATCTCGTAATGGTTTTTGAATTTCCATCACTTTCCAGAAATGAAATGTTGTCAATTTTCTTATTCAATATCCAATGCATTGTTTTTAAACGAGTGGCTTTGTAAATTCCTCAGACTTACACAATAAAACCATTTTTGGCCACCAACAACACCAATCTTTTACCAACATTTATGGCTATAACTTGAATATTAAACCTTATTCTCACCTAGCTAAAGGCTTGATCATGCTGACGAGTGAGTCGCCAGCTTCGATGTCCACTCCACTATCCTTATAGGAGAGAGACTTGGTGAGCACTCGTTCACCACACTTGTAAGGTGAAGTGAGGGGTTCCATAGCTTCTTTGAACTTCTCCACAACCACTTGGTGACCACCTGTTGACATTTATGATTCATTTATTCACAGTTTAAAAAAATAGTCATTGATTGTCTAGATGTTGGTACTCGCGCAATTAGTCGCGCGGTAGTCACGACCAACTAGTTTAGGTTTGCTCCCACATCACGCGCAATAGCTTTGTTCAATATAACAGCGGAAGATATTGACGTTTTTTAACCCGGCAAAATTCACAGAGTCTGCCAATAGACTCTGTGAAAATTGTGAATTTAAAAGTTCATGTTTTGGTTTCCACTATCGTGATGCTAATACTGAGTTTGTGCAAATATATAAACTAGTTTTAAAACACATCTGCTCGTCAAGGTTTGTGATTGGGGTATTCATTTTGTAGTCAAACATGGCACATACTTATTTGGAAAGGTGCAGTTTTACATTTTCATACAGAAATTCCGAATATGAAAAACTCGGTCAAGAATTGTTATTGTATAAGCGACGTCATTCTAAATCCAGTATGGCGGACTAGATAATAATAACAAAATATTGCTTTAAAAAAATATATATATTCTTTATATTTCACCAGCTAAGCCCCGCGGTTTTAACCGCGGTACATGTTTAATCACCTCTAAGGGTTCTCCAAACTTTCGCCTTTATAATATTAGTATGATTTCGTTTGAAGTCAATCGTATTGCAATTGTTGTATTTAGTGAGTTGTCGTGGTACCTTCAGCAGCCATTTCCTCGACTGAGCCCACCACGGCGACCCCCTCCACGGTGGCCAACAGTTCCGGCACGTGGGTCGGGTCGGCTATGATAACCATGCCGACGCCGCAGTTGAACGTGCGGAGCATTTCGAAATCCGACACTAGACCTGCAACAACGATTTATGGCTGTAGAATGTACACAGTTCTGAAGTTCCTAAACAATCTTTACAGTTCTTATATACATACAGCGTGTAACAGAAAGGTGTGACAATACTTAAGGGTGTTAGTCTACACATCAAATTGAACCCTGCGTAGAAGAAAGTTTTGCAGAATTCGAGAAAATAATATTAGGTTCTCCACACAAAAATTGGTCACGTAATTGGTCAAGTTGTATGGAGGTCGCAATTATTTTCTTCTCAAACTGCAAAATTTTGGTTCACAATGGGTTCACTTTGATGGAAAGAGTCACACCTTTCTGTTACACGTTGTATATTTGTAATGATATATCTGTTCTTATCAGGCTGTTGCATTTAAGTTATTATCTAATAATGCGAGATATTCTATGTATTGTCTATCGCGAGATCATTTCTGATGAGAAATCCACAGGATGGGCGCTTTTACGCAAAGATCATCGTGGCAAATAAGCCCAGCCCAGTCGTATTTGAGTCTACCCTTGTTTGGGTAGAGGGACTGAACTATGTTGTTAAATTTATATAGCGAACATATAAAGAAATATGCAAAATTAAGTTTTCGAAAGCAATTTCTATAAGTATGTTATTTTTCATCTATTTTTTTTTAATAAATAACAGGGTTGCGTTTGTCCACAACTCGCGTGCTGTAAAGCGACATGCGGTCTAGGATGTGGCACGCTTGCCTAAGAATTTATAAATTATATAAGCCTATTTTTAAAGTAGACAGTGGATTCAGATGGATAACTTGTCTATTACAAAGTCAATCCAACAAAAAAATTACTGGCTGGTTGGCGCAGTTGGTAGCAACAAGTTTGATCCCCGGACAGGACAAACATTTGTGTGCATGAACATGTCTGTCTGACCTGTGTCTGGGTATATCTATGAGTATGTATTTATGTATCTGAGTATGTATATCAGTGATCAGGTTACCATAGCACAGGCTTTGCCTAGTTTGGGACCTAAAGACTTTGTGTGGATGTTGTCCCATATATTTATTTCTATATATTTATTTAATCTCACCTTTGGCCTGCAGCCATCCAAAAATGGGCTTTATCTTGAACTTGGTAGCGTCCAAAGTGACTACGACACTGGCCGGCAGAATCCTCGGTATATTCTCAAGGAGACCACCTCCTGTGATATGAGCTAGTCCTTTAACCAAATCTCTCTTGATAGCCGGTAGTAATTCCTTCACGTATATACCGGTGGGTACGAGGAATTCCTCGCCGAAACATTTGTTCGTAGTGCTGAATGGAGCTTTCTCTGAATATCTGGAAGAATCGCGATCAAGATGGGCTTTGAATTTTTGAATAAGAAAACACGCAAGACACAGAATTGTAATTAACATTTAATATTTTGACCCCCCATTTTTATCACGATAATCACCGATTCACTCGCGATTTGAAGAGACCGAGATTATATCTATCGGGAAATAGAGAACTTAGCAGCGAAATCCACAACCTGGCAGTTCACACATTAAATGTAGACGCGAAGTGTTCTGTGCGAGTCCGTGGAATTTCTACCATGAACCGGTGGCGCCTTACAGTATCTCTACTTGTCCGATTGTAGACTAGAGATGGGGAAATGAATTCTTTCAATTCCAAGGCACACTCCCCAAAATGTATCCGATATAAGACCGATAGGCTAGCCACTTTTCGACGATGCTCGAGGCTTTGAAGAAATCTTACTCCTATTTAACTCGGAACGTACTCGTAACAATTAGGTTTAAAGCGATTTTAGAAAATGTAGAAAAAAGTTCGGCATAGTGTTATTCTCGTTAAAAGCTCGTAATAAAGTGATGTCATTAATTATCTGTATTCTTGTTGTTTGTTTGAAAACACACAGTGACAGTTGTCAGTTTTTAACAGATGACATATATTTTATTGTGTCTCCGTCGCTTGTTTTACGTTCTGCCCACACGTGACATTGGCGAAATTGAGGCATCACCACAGAAGCCACTTAATATAAAAGTTGAAGTTGAAGTTATTTTATTGTGGTGGCATATAACGATCGTAACATAAATACGGTAAAAATATTTTTAATTTATTGTAAATGACTCTGAAGAAAATGGATATAAAAATCTCACATTTATGTATGTACTCTTCATTACATTATCTCGAAAAGGTTTTCGATTTTCCATCGCGTTACGATAATAAAATGTTGTCAATTGTAGATAAATTGATAGATTGATTGATCGTATTTGATTGGGGAGTTTGGTATTATTTTACCATAAAAAGTAGGTATGACTGTAAAATCTAAAGGAAAATAACTTAAGTCAAATGGCCTTGATTATATTTTTTTATGAAAAGTGATTTTTTATTTATTTTCATGGGAGAGATTTCGTCGACACATGGAAAAAACTCGTCGATCAGCAGTGGATACTTTTCTGCACCACGTCCTTTTTAGCTCAATACGGATAGTTATTTATTGAATGGACAGCTGTCCGCGAGGTCAACAGTTCGCATAAGTACCAGCACACATACCTATGTCCACCTTCAGCCATGATCTTCTGCACCAAACTATACCCATTGCTATGCACTCCTGTAGACGGCAGCGCCAACACCACATCACCAGCTTTGATCTCATTGGAGCGCGGCAACTGTTTCAAGTTGTCCACGACTCCGACAGCGAATCCAGCTAAGTCGTACTTTCCGATGTCGTACATTGAAGGCATTTCGGCTGTCTCACCACCTTTTTGAGGGAAAATGTATTACTTAGTATAGTATTGAAATTTATGAAAAATTTCAATACTATGCAATCTTCTAAATGGATGTTGTATATTGGTCTATTGTGGAATGGAGCATATAGATTTTCTGTAAACTTTTAGTAATAATTTTAGGATATAATTAGCAATAGGATGGCTAATCCAACTGCTAATCTTCAATGTAGTTTATCATTTAGTTTTTTTTAACTAGAAACACTTGTCCAATAGTTATTTAGTTAGCAATGAGCATCCAAAGGGTTAGGAGCTTGATGACTACATCTCGATTGGACTAGTTAGCAGGTATGACTAGATCGCTTTATGACTGAATCTCTATATGACTACATTGCGTTAGGGATAAAGTAAAGAGTTGAGGAGTAATTATATAGCAAGCCGGCCTCAGCGATCAACAATTTTAGCACCTCTATGACATATCTTCAGGTATACTGGACCTAAGTTGCAATCTTCATTAAGATGCCACCAGAGCTATTCTAAAATTCCTCAACAAAGAAACGAGTGCCACATCACTTTGTTGTCCTCCCTGAGCAAGGGCAGGCGTGGTCAAGTTTCCAAATCAAAAAAGATAGTTCCAAATCTAACTACCCCTAGGCTCTGAGCTCATGTTTTATCACTTCATAAGCCAGCTAGGAGAACACGTAAACCATATTTTTAGGTAGATATTGTTTCTGGTCTTGTAAAGTAGTATCACATACCCAACAAAGCGCATCCAGACAGTAAGCAGGCATCAGCTATCCCTTTCACAATGGTACAAGCGACGTCCACCTGCAGCCTTCCGCATGCCATATAGTCTAGAAACGCGAAAGGTTCAGCTCCCGCGCATAAGATATCGTTAACACACATCGCCACTAGGTCTTGACCTATTGTGTCGTATTTGTTCATTAACTCTGCGATCTGTGAAAAGGAGAATAAGCAGGTTTGAAAATATAACCGTAAGAATCTTCTGATAAGATGTGTGCATCAGGAATCATTAGTGGACAGCGGTGCGTTCCGGCAGCATTCCCTGAGAGCCAGTGTATTCCAGACCATCCATCATATGTGTGCTCCATCTTGGGCTACAGTTTGGCCGACTTACGTGGTCATGCTAGCTTGTGGACAAATGCCTAGCTGTCTTCGTTTAAAAAAACTTATCATGAACATTTAATAATTAAAATTTCTGACATTTATTAGTTTGACACTTGGTCCGGAGGTTCATTTAATAGTGCACCATCAGCTTACCTTAAGCTTAGTGCCAACGCCGTCGGTTCCCTGGACCAGCACGGGATCTTTAAGGCTGGGGTCCATAGCAGACAGCTGGAACAGTCCGCTAAAGCACCCCAACCTCCCCAAAACCCCTCGTCTGTGGGTTGCGGTGGCGATGGGTTCTATTTTACGGACCAAGGTGGCAGCCGCGTCGATGTCTACGCCGCTTTGTAGGTATGAAAGGCCGTTGATTCTGGAAGAAGCTTATTTTTATAGTTTACTAGCTTTTACACGCAGCTTTGCTCGCGTCCTATTTGTTTATCCGAAAAAACATGACTTATACCACTCTCTGAGAAGAATGAAGTCAAGAAGAAGGATATACATACGAACACACTTTCTCAATTATAATATGTATGTAGATTACAAATTCGTACCGCTAGTGTCATAACATAACACGCTGCTGATAACTACAATTGTGTTAACGTTTAACTTTAGTCCGTTCTAAGAGTTGTCGTGTATGTTTTGTTATGTAACATATTTGTACCCAAATTAATAATTATGATGAAAACTAATTGTAATTAAATTAACATACAAATTTGATAACTTGTAGATCTTGTCGTAGCTTATTCTATCTGATTCCTTAAGGCTCAATATACGCTGTATGTAATGATATTGCTTATAAACTGAGATGAGATGGCACAATCATAATGTTCTAAGTACAGTAATAACATGCAGCAGAAATGTTAATAAAAATAGAAAACATAATGAGTAATCATTATCTGTCTCATATTACTAACAATAAAGCATGCTAAGGTGAGTGAGTGAAACCCAGAGTACAGACAAAACATGTTGATTTATTTGCAAAAATTAATGGAAATAGTTCGACAGCAATTATCTTACCATTCAAGTTTTCCTTTTAAAAGAACGCAAGCTACAAATGAAAATTAAATGTTTTATTACCAAAAATTATGCTTATTACTAAAATTAAGAAAATGTTAAATTACGTTCATGAAACCCGGTTATATGCCAATTGATTCACATGCTGAAACAAAACGTATGTACAAGTTAAAAAAAAACACAATCGCATACCATCAACACACTCCTAATACCTACATTCTGATTAATAGGATGACATTTGAATTGACTTACTTATTTTTATGCTAGACAATAATACGGTAAAAATATAAAAATGTAGAGCGAAAAATATAAAAGCCCCCAATTTTATTATTTTTATAACTACCCATGAAATGAAAGCTTTGATTTTTACTATGTATACTTTTATTAAACAAGTTGATATAGTATGATGATGATATAATATTATATAAATAGTCCAGCAAACAACATAAAACAGGAAAAATCCCAAAACATTACAAACAAGTATCAACCAAATTGAAGCAGATTCAATCCACCTTGATGAACTTACTTGGAAAACGCCCTATGCGCGATATCCTTGCGATATTGGGCGCCTGGGAAGTCTATGACCGAGGCGGCTGCAGTGGCCGCCGCCGCAGCCGCCCGAAGGGTCGTAGCTCGAGCACACACCAGAAGCACCCGACCACCCCAAGTGACTAGTGTACCGTTAGCACCTCGACCCACTCCACTATGGAATACAATCAACCCAGGGTTGGCCTGCACTTGAGAAAGACCTGGCAAAAAATATAGCTTGTTCAGTTAGCTTGTGGATAAACACTTGCAAAAATGGATAAATAGCTGTCTGATTTATTCTGATTCAGTTGGTTATGAACGACCGACGTCGAAGATTGATTGAAAGAGCGCAATGTTGGAGAAGAACTTTTTTAGTAATGTGGATTTAGGATAGGGTGTCTGGTATATGCCGATTTAAAAATATGATGTCTGTTTTTTTGTCAGTTCCATAATGTATTCTAAAACTATAACTAGGAAAGCTACACCTAATAATGGTAACAAATAATACTATCAAACAGAAAATTCAATCAATATCATCGTAACAATTTCATCTCTAAATGTATCGTATACATAGACGATATGTTAATAGTTACCACTAATAACGCATCCTTTGGTCGAAGTTTCGGGATATCCTTTGGAAGCGATGACGACGCCTACAGATGAAAGCTTGGTGTTCCAGGTCACTTGCAAAGATTTAAGGCTGCCGTCAACACAAGCCTGGCAAAAAAAATATGTTTAGATTAAGGAGATGAGGTTATTGTCGTAAAACAAAAAGTTGAATTTAATTATAGCATAAATATCGCTTATTAATTAGCTTTTAAAATTATAAGAGAAATGGGTTAGAAACTGTTACCCTAAAAAAATCTTCTTGATAATGTACCAAAATGAGTGGTATCTAATAAAACAAAGATAATAGGAAATAGCGTGTTGCTATACATGAGATGTTTATGAAAAGTAAAAGTAAAGATAAAAGGTTAATGGCATTGTCTAATCTATTCCGAAACTTACCTAGATGACTCCTTCATTTGGCATGAAATAATAACATGTTGTTGACGCAATTTTTGTGTAGAAGCATGACGAAAATTTAATTAAATTCGAAACATTGATTTACGATTGTAACATGGTGATATTGTTTCCAGATCGATAATTTCGTCATGGTTCAGGTCAATAATAATGTAATTATAAAATACTTCACTTGGCCGGGTTATCAGTTATACTTATCATTACGAACCACTTTCATTATGGGACCAACTCTAAATTCAAGTGAAACAGATGTTCCATAAAATAAGTTAATGGACTGTTGAAAAATATGTATGAAATACAATTTTTTCTCCAATTCCGAGTTAGCTCTATAGTGAACATTCATTAGCATGAGTTTAGTGACCTTTTTTGACTCAGTACACTTCAAACCTATAATCCTGTATAATAGATAATTTTATTTAATATACATACAGAAATCCATGTATACCTGCATAATCTTATATAGGTCTGTTTCAAGCAGTGTCATTAGCACTTGCGTCTCCGGGTCCCCGAAGCGACAGTTGAACTCCAGAGTCATCGGGCCGGCCTTGGTGACCATCATACCGGCGTATAAGACACCTAGAAATAGTTATAACATGGTGTTTGCCAAAGTATGTAAAATAACTTAATGTTACAAGTATCCTGGAAGGATGCAGGTTCAAATCATGATTGATGTGATATTTTATACGTTTTTCATCAGCATCATCTGTACAGTAAAATAAAATTTCTCCTATGGTAATTGCAATTTCTTTGAGAGCAGTGCAGGCAGTACGACCCGACAGACGGATGGACAGATCTAAACCTTAAGGGTTCCTTGTGGTTACGGAACCCTTATACAAGACAAGAGGATAATCACATTGGGCCTTATTTAATTAATAATGCCTGTAATTAATGCAACAAAAATAGCGATTATCAATCTTGACCTTATTGCTTGTTTACTTGTCTCCCAGCGAGCAGATAAACGGATATGATTAACTTTATACTGCGGCTTGCGAATGCTACGCGAGGTTTCAATATAATAATCGCTAAACATATTGAAAATCTGCTCTGGAAGCCCAGCAAGTTAATTATTCGATTCCCAGCCGAAGTATTCATATTGAAACCATATTTTGAGGCAAGGATATATTTTAACAAGGATTAGTTCCCGTGAAACATCGACAAATAACCCTAATAGATACTCGTATTCCAACATTCTGCCAGTTTTTAGCTACTAATTATAAAATTCTATATTTATCATTGAAGTCTTGAAACTAGAGGTAAAGAAAACGCTATTTGAAATTTAAAAATCGATTTTTGTAAGATGTTTGTAGTTCTACAGAACCCTATGTAATAAAAATCAATTTTTTCATTACATCTTCGAAAAAAAATACTGCAATCGCACATCTTTCGGCAGATTACACTTTATCACCTTGACAACACGACTCATTTTCCTTGATTTCGATTTCGTGTCCACATATTTGTCAATCACTATCACCAGCCAATGTAGATTATAATAAATAAGTAAACAAAGCCGGGGTCAGGGGGCAATGACATACGTAATAACGGCGACTTGAAATGTGACGTAAAGTTGGCAAGATGTTAGCTTATGAAACAATCGATGTTCGCTGGGGAGATAAGGTTATTTGTTCGATGTTTGTGTTATTGGCGATGATCAACGGGATCAGATGAACGTAGCGTAATTTGGTGACGTGCGTTTCTATAAAATGTGTGAAAAAATTACTGATGTAAGATAAAGAGTATTTTTCGAGTTTTTGAACGCTTGTATTGTAAGCGTATATCTGTTTACAAGCGCGACCCTTTCGTGTCAAGTTATTTGCAAATCGGCTTATGACACGTACAATTTAAAGCCCAACTTTTTGGAGTGTTGGATTTTCAAATAACTAGTTATCTAGACTAGATCCTTCAAACTTGACCTGACTTGAATCATTAATGAACATAACTTGAATGATTTGTTACAAAGTTATTGGGAAATAAATAAGCTCAATGTGAGTTCCACAACCAGGCAGTTCGTATAAAAGTAGATGTGGTGCATTTCGGACGAGACCGTGGTTTCTAAAAATTGACGGATGACGTGTCGTGGTATGTCTGTCCGTAAGATGGTGACATGGAAAAGGAGTAATTGTATTTCTATTGTTGCCTGCGAGTTCCTTAGTACACTTTCCAACAGAATATTCCAACCTCTTTAAGTTAGTATTGTCTGATCTGTCCCATAACACAGGCACACCTTAGAAAGGATACCCACCAAGCTTTATAGCATATATAGCGCTTTAAGACTCAATATACGTGCCAAAATTTAGGGTTTTACTAAGAGTGAAAATAATACCTTGATTTTCAAGAAGAACGGATACATTTCATAAATGAGGAGCCAGATGAAAAGATTAATTTCGCGGAGACTGTATTGAAATTTACCATATTGGCTTTGTCTCTCCTATTAATACTGATCTGCACGTGAGCGAAAACACTTAGATTTAAAGACCTAAATCGGGATTTGAACCTAAATCCTTTCGCTCGGAAGTAGAGCATTCGTCTACTACACCTCTATGTTCTTAATTTTCAGTAATCAATTATTTTGCCCGTAATAACTGTTCTACAATTATTAACAATTGACTAAAGTAGGAAATAGACATCACGGACTATGAATCCATTTGTCATTACTAAGGACTGTCTGCAATTATAACTCAGAGCGATAACTAGACAAGCAATAAGTTAAGGACATTCGCCACATGTCAACGCCATAAGCTCTGAAGCTCCTCCCGATAGCTTGAAACATTGTTGCAATTTCGTATCTACCCACAATTTATCACGTTTAAAGTTCACTAGTTCCTCAATAGTACAAATGTCGACCTTATAACCTTGCAATAGAGATTGTATTGACTTGTCGATAAAGGTGGTGTGATAGCGTACATGCGTTAAATAGTAGCTTTCGTTGAACTGTGAAAGGTTGGTTTAAACAAGACGTTGACCAAAGAAAACTGGATGGTAGCAGTTAAAGTCAGTTGGCAGTGCAGATAAGTAAGGTGTGATATTGCACGTACCTTACTGCCAGTAGTTCTGCGAACGGTAGATATCGCAAGTACATACTATTTGCAAAACTTGGCCTGTAGAAAGTCTAGATATATAATTTTCTTTTCCCCCCTTAACCTATATGTGCACTATGGGACGCTAAGAAGGAATAGAGAAATATTGATTCTGCAGATAGCTTCTGTCAACAGGTTTTATTTTTCTAGGCTAATATTCCTGAAGATTTTACATGGAATTAATTACAATAGTCATATCGTGAAACCTCTGACCCTAGGAGGAATATTCCTAAATACAATATTTTCGACAATGCGAACCTTGGATCAATGAAAACAACAACTAGAGTACCTAACTGGGTAGATAACGCCAATGTCAATGTCAAAACAACTTCGAAAGTAAGCAATTTTTATTTAATTTAAATTTAAGCACTTGTATGAAATGAGTTTTTTTTTCTCATAGCTTTTTGGTGTCGAAAGGATCGAGCAAACAGTTTCTAATTGACGTGGGGCATTTTAAACTGAATGAAGACTGTGCTTCTGGATCTAGTTATATATATGTCATTAGTTAAAACCATAACAGGATTATCGTGTCTATCACGTAATGACTACGAGGATAAGGTTGGGTTTGATAGTTCTCGCTATAATTCGCAGGGTGCACCCAGTTAGAAATTTACGAACTATGTAAAACAGTATCAGATATGTGACCCCACGCTATTGCGTTTACGCTGTTTATCCCCCGAGAATCTTTACTGTTAGACACTTCTTGTAGCTGCTACTACTAGCTTTTGTAGTTCTACTCGCCAACATAATATTTGATCCTCTCAGGCTTCATCACGTACACAGCCCTCTGGTGTGCTTGATTTTTGCCATCGAAGCCTTGTACCTTCTTCCCAAAATATTGGACCCCTTTTGCTTCATTCCGCCTCAGCTGTCTTGATCATGATGATGATTTAAAAGGTGTTATCAGTGGAAAGAAGGAATACTAGCTTGGGGCATCGTAGCTATGTTCTGTGTTATACTATCCTAAACGCACTTACCAACATATTTGATCCCTTCCGCCTTCATCCCGTCCACAGCCCTCTGGAGTACTTGATCCTTGACGTCAGCTAGCTGGTCAGGGGTAATTAAAGGACAGGGGCAATAAGCTCCCATTCCCCCTGTGTTAGGACCAGTGTCTCCCTCGCCAATACGCTTATGGTCCTGTGCCGGGGGCATCATTGCTACTGTGTTGCCGTCAGTGAATGCTAGCACCTGAGGATTGAAAGAGTATGTTTTTTATCCAAAAGAGCTAGGCATTTGCCTTCCAGCACAAGCACGAGCAACATTTGCACGACCACGGAAAGCGACACTGGCCGTAGATGAAGCATGTCTAGTTTGGAGCAGGTACAATGCTTCTCAAAAAATGCTGTCGGGATAGATTGTTAGGTTAGGCTATAGAATTTAGAAAATTTGAGGGTGGAAGCTAGCCAGGCTCGTGATAGAAAATACCCTACTACCATGCTATCGTGTCAACCAACAAGTTATTATTGAAACCCCTTTCAATAGAAGATACGCGATAAAACACAATCTCATTTTTAAATGGATTATTAAATTGACAGTTCACGTGAAAAAAGTTATCAGAGATGGGATCCTAATTAAAAATCCAACCATACAAATATTATTTTGCACCAGAGCGGCGCTGTTTTATTGAAAAACGTTTTTTTGTAAAGACAGAGTTAATTTGTTACGAAAAAAGTTATCGAGGGGACCCCAACGAACGCAATATGTCTCATATCTGCATAATAAGTCTTGACCCGCGTTATCTCACACCCAAAGAAGAATTTAAAGAGATAAACACACATAATTAAGTTATTTACTTGTTGGTCTCAAATTATAATGTGAATTAATGATACTAGGTAGGTTACAGTAGATTATAGACAGAGTATGGAATGCATTGACCTCTGATAGTACGATTTCCATATATGAGTATAATTGATACCCTTTCTATTAGTGCAGTGGCTCAATCTAGTCTCACATTTTTTATGCCATACAGACTTAATAACTCTTTCATATTTTTCCGCACTACTTTATAATAGATAACCAGAACCTATAAATTTAACTTACTCGACCCACGATTTAACTCAGATGAAATAGGCACTCCAAGGATTTAACTGGACTCAATTCACTCACATCACAGCTAGGCTAAAACTACGTTACTTGAATGTAAAACATTATTCTGGTTAGGAAGATAAGACGTAGATTAAGTGACGTTACTGGCGACTCTCCCTTCGGATCTTACCTGATCCAGACGATGGCCATTGCCATTTAGCGAGGTATGCAGCCAGCGTTATGAGCACCTAAGTTCCAGGAATAATTTGGGGTGGGTATTTTTTATAGACAATAGACTTGCGCTCGACCGCAGCTCATTTGTTGTAAAGCGACGATGCAGCCTAAGTTGTAGCACGCTTGCCTTGAAGAATCCGATTCACATGCGACATGAAGAGACCGAGATTATAGCTATTCAAAGTCACTAGATAAAGTCATTAACAAGTGACTGTACTTACCGAAACCTCGTCTCCTTCTAGAAGTTCTTCTATGACGACGGTCTGACCAGCTGATCCGTATTTAGCAGCAGTCAGGATATCGTCAACAGCTTGACACGCCTCCTCCTTTGTGGCCGCTACCACCACACCCTTACCAGCTGCGAGACCTGAGGCTTTCACCACCAGAGCTGGGTAAGGAGCACTGTGGAAAAGAGATTTTATTAAAAAGTTTGTACCTTCTGTGTGCTTGTACATTTTTAACTTGCAATTTTTGGGGTCATGTCATGCAACTAAAGTATAGTTGATAAGTGGTTGTGTAGGCCATAGTGAAAAACGCTGTATTAATTCCGAGTTGGAGACATGAGGAAACCTGCTTTATGAAGAAGGAGTTAATTAAAATTTTTCAAATCATCAATCAATTGATGAGAAATTTTGCATATAGAGTCAATCAAATACAATATGGCGGACGGCCCAAGACGGCGCACTAGTTCTTTTTATGAGATATGGGTATTTTGCCCACTGCCTCATTCTATTTCTGCGGACTGGGAGGTGTCAGAAACATGCTAGACCCAAGACCATAAAGAACCAAATATTAAGAGAATGAAAAAATAAGAAACAGAGAGGTCAAACTTCTTGTCTTGTTCGCTTATTAGGACATTATTTTTATTACATTAAATGAGTACCTAGTTATAATCAAGAAGCAGTGTTTCCAGCTTTAATAAAAACAAAACATTCCTAAAAGTCTGAGGGAAACAATTCAAGGATGTTCCAGTTTAAAAATTGTAAATAAGCAATATGTATTTAAAAATAGTTTATGATTATGCTGACATTGTCCTACATTATAATAAAAACATTCATTATCAACAGTGCATAATCAATTTGTCTGCATGACTGTAATGGACTGTATTCTTGAAAATGACTTATTATTGAGATATGTACAAGCATTCACATTATCTGCTCGATTGCTTATTACAGGTAGTTTTCCTAACTAGGAGTACAAGCCATTGTCATACTTCGTCTTGTTATAAACAAAATCAGGACTTTTAGGAATCATTTTCTTGCAGTAATGATGAATTTAAGAACTTATGATTTTTAAAAGTATCTATGTTAGTGGTTTCCGACATCTTCACATATTGTGTGGCACAAGAAATTATAAACAGTGACACCGACTTCCAAGGGTTTGTAATAAATATGTTTACTAATAAGAAACTTACTTGTTAATAAATTCCTTAGCAGCAGCTGCGTCAGTGAAGGACTTATGCCTTGCTGTTGGAATCTGGTATTTGTTCATGAAAGATTTGGCAAAGTCCTTGTTGGCTTCGATCTGGGCTCCAGCCTTGTTAGGGCCGAAGCAGCGGACACCTAGAGCTGATAGACCATCTACGATGCCATCGGCCAGGGGGTCTTCCGGCCCAATGACCACCAGATCTACGTTTTGGTCTTGGCACCATTTTGCTGTGGCCTGGTTGGAAGCATAATAATATTAAAATAATGTAATGGAAATAAATCAACTAACAAATTGAGAGGCTCGGGACAGAGGCACGATGCATAGCTTGAGAGATGCCTCGGCAATGGACAGCTTGCAGATTTTTATGATGTTAATAAATATCTAATGCCTATAACGGAAACAATCCGGCCTCCACAAGCAGCGTCGTCCACATTCGCTGCGTTGACGCATGTGCCAGCCATTGTTCTGCTCAACCATATTAGAGGAAAGAGAACACACGATGCAAGAAGAAGCTTTTAAGTGACCATGAGTGCTTAGGGAATATGCGTCATAACGGATCAGTAATCTATAGTATTTACCATACCTTAATGGTACAGGGTACAAAATACTATTATATATGCTATTTTGGCATAGAAATACATAACACTAGGTTATTATTTGCATATGTACGTAGTCAAATATGGCTACATAGAATATATGAGTCTGTAATATTGTATAGGATTTGTGCTAGAAGTAATTGTCAATAGAAATCAATGTTTCTCATAAAAAATATTACAAAGATTGCATTCTCTGAAGTCTTACAAGAATAACTATACACTCATAGCTCACCCAGAACTGGATTTACATAATTCTATCGCAACTGGTTGCCAAAAAAGGTATGTTACACCATCACAACTAGTTGCCAAACTCAGTTGGTGAAACAACTTAAAGCTTTTCAACACATTATCTTAATAAACTCTTGGCTCAATTAACTCATATTAGAAATTATTATAATGACTTGTCTATAATCTTTTATCTATCTAAGAGGGTGGCACTAAAAGTATCTATGAAATATATATAAAGTCTCTAGAATGGAATATTTCCACAGTTCCTGTCATATTAAAATCTTTATATTTGAAAACTCCTTGGTTTTAAAAATCGAATACCTTATTTATTTAAAAAAAGATTCTCAGTCTCGCCACAAGGTTTTGTCAAACTTATTTACGTAGTCGTTGAAAAAATGGAATTGACTTGAGAAAATTCAAGAGCGATGATTTATTATGACTTTCGAAGTGGTTTAACACAGAAACAGTGTTTTGACCGGATGATTTCTGCATTTGGTGATGAAGCCCCATCCAAAACACAATTTATATCGCTGGTTTGCTGAATTTCAACGTGGACGTGTCAAGCTCAGTGATGTTCCTCGTCAAGGTCGTCCAAAAACTGCAATCACCCAAGAAAACGTTGATGCTGTGCGTAAGCTGATTGAGGAAGATCGACATGTGACCTACCTCGAAATTCAGGCAACTTTAGACATTGGCATGAGTCAAATACAAATAATCTTGCATGAACAATTAGGTGTAAAAAAGTTGTTTTTTCGATGGACACCACATTCGCTCTGTGAAGAGCAAAAAGCGGCTCGCGTTACTTGGTGCGTCAGAACTCACGAAAGTTTCCACGCGGGATCCACAAATGCTGTATACAACATCGTATCAGGTGACTAATCCTGGATATACGCGTACGAACCCGAAACAAAAAACCAGTCACTAGTTTGGGTGTTCGAAAATGAGTTAAAGCCAACAAAAATTGTTCGTGCACAGAGTGATGCAAAAAAATTGGTGGCCACATTTGTCTCCAAAACCGGCCATGTTGCGACTATTCCTCTTGAGGGACAAAGAACGTTTAATGCAGAATGGTATGCTAGCATTTGTTTGCCACAGGTCGTTTCTAAACTCCGTAAAGAGTACTGCAACCGCCGTATCATCCTCCATCACGACAATACGAGTTCTCACACTGCGCACAGAACAAAAGAGTTTTTACAGCAAGAAAACATAGAATTATTAGACCATCCGCCGTACAGCCCCGAGCTAAGCCCTAATGATTTCTATACTTTCCCTAAAATAAAGAATAAATTGCATGGTCAGAGATTTTCATCACCTGAAGAAGCTGTGGACGCCTACATGACGGCCATTTTGGAGACTCCAACTTCAGAATGGAATGGTTGCTTCAATGATTGGTTCCATCGTATGGAAAAATGTGACCAATTTCGCGGAGAATACTTCGAAAAGCAATAAATACATTCTTAAATAGTAATGTTGTGTCACTTCCTTGATTCCCGAAATTTTCAGTGCCGCCCTCGTATATATATAAAAATCAATCACTGTTCATTTGTCTTGCTAAAACTCGAGTTGATTTTGGTTTTAATATGTTTGAGAAAGTTCAGAGTAGGTTTAGACGGTGAGAAATATAAATAAGAGTAGGTTTAGATGGTGAGAAATATAAATAAGAGTAGGTTTAGACGTCGAAAAATATAAATAACTGTAAGGCGGTACGAAGTTAGCCGGGTCACCTAGTATTTTAATAAAATAGAATAAATTGCACTCCTGTTACAGTTGAACACATAAACAAGCAGATGGTCCTAATTTAAAAATGCTCTTATTATTTTCAAATATCATCAGTCAATTGATCAGAAAACAAGCTATAATCTATGTTGCTTTAATCTTACTAACTGATGGCTGAATTATCCGTTAATTATGTAATGAAGTTTCTTATTTTCATACAGTTAATTTTCACAATTTCAGAACGTAAAGTAATATCTACAATGCATAATCAGAGTGTTAGTTACTTGACAATATTGTATCAAGTTAGTAATAACCACAATGCATAATCAGAGTGTTAGTTACTTGACAATATTGTATTCAGTTAGTAATAACCACAATGCATAATCAGAGTGTTAGTACTTGACAATATTGTATTAAGTTAGTAATAACCACAATGCATAATCAGAGTGTTAGTTACTTGACAATATTGTATTCAGTTAGTAATAACCACAATGCATAATCAGAGTGTTAGTACTTGACAATATTGTATTAAGTTAGTAATAACCACAATGCATAATCAGAGTGTTAGTTACTTGACAATATTGTATTAAGTTAGTAATAACCACAATGCATAATCATAGTGTTAGTTACTTGATAATATTGTATCAAGTTAGTAATAACCACAATGCATAATCAGAGTGTTAGTTACTTGACAATATTGTATCAAGTTAGTAATAACCACAATGCATAATCAGAGTGTTAGTTACTTGACAATATTGTATTCAGTTAGTAATAACCACAATGCATAATCAGAGTGTTAGTACTTGACAATATTGTATTAAGTTAGTAATAACCACAATGCATAATCAGAGTGTTAGTTACTTGACAATATTGTATTCAGTTAGTAATAACCACAATGCATAATCAGAGTGTTAGTACTTGACAATATTGTATTAAGTTAGTAATAACCACAATGCATAATCAGAGTGTTAATTACTTGACAATATTGTATTCAGTTAGTAATAACCACAATGCATAATCAGAGTGTTAGTTACTTGACAATATTGTATCAAGTTAGTAATAACCACAATGCATAATCAGAGTGTTAGTTACTTGACAATATTGTATTCAGTTAGTAATAACCACAATGCATAATCAGAGTGTTAGTACTTGACAATATTGTATTAAGTTAGTAATAACCACAATGCATAATCAGAGTGTTAGTACTTGACAATATTGTATTAAGTTAGTAATAACCACAATGCATAATCAGAGTGTTAGTTACTTGACAATATTGTATTAGGTTAGACAGATCATATTTTTTTTATGATAAGTACATTTTTAATTTTGTGCATTCATTAAAGCCATCTAAGCATTGTTTCTAGTACTGAGAGCTGAAAGAATGTGGGTCATGTCATTTTTTATCCTAACTTTTTTAATTAGCATCAACAAAATAAATGTTAACTTAGTCAGCATTAACTTGTGTATTAGGTTATGGCCAATTATTTGTGGGGGAAAAATTCCAATAAGATTCTGATGAGAAGTGAAAGAAATATACTTTCTGTGGTACTTACGTGGCTGTTGCCTAATGAATTAGAGGAGTTACCTACATTTGAAGTTTTGATATTTGATGTTATCTTCTACTAAATAAATTAAATAAAAGACAAAAAAATTTGATATTAATTTTATGCTAGATGCAAGTTTTGCTTTTGTAATTATCTTGAATAATAACATGATAGATAGGTAGCTAGGTATATGACTTGATTAATTTATAGTGAGTAACAAAGTTGAGTGCATGAAGCACAGGAATTTGAATATTTATTCATCAATGCTTTGTTTTTGTGGTGACAATAAAGAATTGTATATTGTATTGCATAGTGTGCAAACTAAAAACATTAATATCTGTAGTGTACTGCAGTTGAAAAATATCTTATCTAAAGTTTGGAGAAAGTTGCTTTAATCCATGAAGATGGATTAAATGACATACAGCTGGGCTATAATTACTACTATAATAATTGTTGATCGTCAATTATGATTACTGAGTGGTCTACTCACTGAATAGTCCTTGATATCGATGTCAACACATTGAACTTTGTTAGTGGTAGCTATCCCAACGCTGCCGGGAGCGCAGAATATTTGCTTCACGAACGGAGAGTCCGCCAGCTTCCAGCATAAAGCGTGCTCCCGACCACCACTACCGATCACCAAAACTTTACCGTCTTTCATTTTTAAACTTTAAAAATACTTAATAAACACACGTGTCTTGTTCTTGAGATTTTAACGGCAAGACTATGTTCTAAACTTCGCTTGAGATTAATATTGAAAAGTTAATTGACTTATAAAATACGTAATAACACAACTAATACTTTAAATTATTTATATTTGCTCAATATATAACTGTACCACAACCGTACACAATACACGTAAACTTTGAAATGAAAATAAAACTTGAATGATCGGATAGATTGGGATAGATCGAATTGATTTGTTTGCGTGAACCGAAATGTCGCGTAGCGTGACGTTATCACAAGTATGTAGGGTACCGTTCTTTAGAGTAAACGGAAAACCATCAATATTCAGTTTTAGGATTTATTGCAATTTGATATTTTATATTATTTAGAAAATGATCTAAAAAGTGTGCGCTATCGCCTTACAGGCGGTACCTCAAAGGACTTTAGCGCGCTAAGCGTCGCGCTAATTGATCATACTAGCATTGTTCAAATCAGCAATAGTTTTCGATTGGTTCAGACGTTGGTGGAATTATTTTAATTTAATTATTTGTTCAAATATACAAATATGAAGTGGACGATTTTCGTGTATTCTTGTCATCGTTTTGTGTCTGTCATCTTCTCTGTTAACGTTTCTTTTTAGATTCTGAGAAATGTATTTTGTAATTGATAGCACGCATGTAGAAGTAAAAGAACTCGTTGTCTATAGTTGAAGGTCTAAACATGGATTCTAGAGATGTTTGCAACGGCTATATATTGACAAAGCGCTATAACGTTAAGCTGCATTCAAAACGCCAGTGATTTTATACGCTGTAATATATTCGTCCGATTCGCTGAACGCCGTTTTGATTATCGTCGCAACTACTCGCAACGAATGCGACGGAGGCGTAGCGTGCGCCGTTTTAGGTATAATATATAATAATTGTACAAAACTTCAACGCTCAATTGTAAGATAGCACTTATCGTAGCCGTGAATAAATTGCCTCAAATTCGGACTAGATGCCACTAGCGTCGCATCGCCTCAACTCCTGAATCACGATGGCAAGTTTTTCAGTGCGGCGCACGTAATGTTTTGAGTTCAATGTTAAACCTACCTTTACCCACTAGAGGAAAATAAGCTATTGATTGCTTTTAACCTTAGTAATCCCACCCTTAGGTACCCTACGACACCCGTTGTTGTTCAATAGTATTGAAGTTACAATATTAAATATTTAGGAGCTGCTGTTCGAGCGATTAGCGATAGTGAGCAATATTTATCTAACTGAGGATATGCAATTACATCGTCTAATAAATTTAAAAACACGTTAGTAACTACAATGCTATAAAAGAAAAAAAACATTTCTTTATTTTAAAAATTATTGAACTTCGTAACTTCAACAGGCTTGAGACTGTCTGACTTTTCAAGTAGGTATTAGTCGTAAATATGACCCATAATATAATAAGAATTAGAGATGTCAGCAACGGCTATATGACAATGCGCTATAACGTTATTCAAAACGCTAGTTATTTTATACGCTGCAATAATATTCGTCCGATTCGCTGAACACCGTTTTGATTATCGTCGCAACTACGCGCGACGAATGCGACGGAGGCGTAGCGTGCGCCGTTTTATCTATAACATAGGTATAAGTAATAGTAATGAAGTTACAATATCGAATATTTTCGAGCTACTGTTCGAGCGATTGGCGATAGCGAGCAATATTTATCTAGCTGAAGATATGCGATTACATCATCAAATAAATTAAAAAAAAACACTTTAGTAACTACAATGTGACAAAAGAAAAAAAATCTTTATTTTAAAAATTATTGAATTTTCCTTCGTACTTACAACAGGCTTAGGACTGTGTGACTTTTCAAGTAGTATTAGTAGGAAATAATAATATAATAATAATAGAGAACTTTTCTTATTCAATACTGACCGCGTGAGCAAAGCGTGTTAATACATATTCTGTTAGTTTGGAATTTTAGAACTTGTAAGTATGTCGCACTTTTAACTAATTTTGTCTAGACTGAAAAACAGGTACTAAATATTTTTTTATTCATTAGTAATTCTCAGCTGGAAATTTTCGGTATAACCTACGTACAGAACCTTCACTGAAGCGTGATAAACTTGGCCGTTTTATAAAATTAAAAAGTAGTGCTGTATTCAGCATTACTAACTGTTCGCACTACACTTTTATTCGAGTTCACATTTTTTTGATAGAACCAATCAAACCCCTAAGTACATACATCACTATTGACAGTGACAACCATTATTTTAAAGTGAAACGTCAAAATTTGACGTACATGTTATTTTCTTAATTTCTGCTACTTGATTATTTGGGACGAAGCTAGTTTTAGTTTCATTATTTTAATCAAAACTAATTAGTGTGTGAAGTCTGACTACCGTTACCTTAGCTGTGCTATGCCTTCTTAATAACTCTAGTTAGTGGGACAGTGAAAATACGCAGTAAATTTAGCGCAATGGCGTTAGAAGCCGAGGAAGTGATCAGCCGCTATCCGATCCATTGGTTGGTGTGGCATAACGAGCATGAAGCGCTGAAGACAGGCTTCGAAGATAATAAGGTATATAAAGAAGCAAAATAATTATCAATTTACTTATATTCTTACACTCAAAAACTAATTGATGATAGGTTATGTGCAAGTACAAAAGCCCAATCATATAGAATTTTCTGATATTCTTACACGATTTATTATTTTACCCCTAATGCAGTTAAACACTCGAATGGCTGTTTACTTTCATTAAGGTTGTATTGAAATTAATCAAGAATTATAATATTCCCCTTAATTGTATTCTATGTAATTTAGTATTACATGTTTGTTCTGAAGATCAAGAATTATAAAAATACATAAGGATTTCATTTAGTAATACCTAATTTTCAATGATATGTAAGTATTTTATACACAAGATTAATTAAGATAAAAAGAAATGAAATAAATTGATTTTGATGATTCTTTTTGTTTGGTAGGTTAAACTTCAGAGGTCCCATCCATTTTACACTTTAGAACAAGTAGTTTGTATTTTAATCAAATTAACTGAAAAATTTGCATAAGCATTTGCAAAATTGAAAAAGTGTAATGATTATTACCATTTATGTATGAATTATAATTATATTGGACCTTCATCAAAGTTTGTTTTTATTAAAAATAAAAAATTGTTTTTATTTTTTGTAACATCTAGAGTCAACCTAGATGTTACAAAAAAGAAAGCCAAATTTTTCTAACTAAGCTAACAATTAATAATACAATTTAATATACCTTTTATTTCTATTTTGTCTCTATTCGCATTATAGTAAAGTTTATGAACAAAAAATAGCAATGGATAAGCCATATCTTGAAATAAAAAAGAGACAATTGGACTAAAGAGGTCACTCTCTGGTATCCTAGAGATGGGAAAAGAGCTAGAGACAATTTAAAAAGTCAGAGTATGACTTTCCTAGGATGAATCAGAGTAGTCCAAGATAGAAGCAGATGATAACTACTAGAATAGGCCTATGTTCAAGAGTACTACCTGATACACAACTTAGGCTCATGTCAGTTGTATATAAAATAAATTGTAATTACATCAGGAAATAAAGACTAGTTTAATTTTTATTTAATTTATTAAAGATTACGAAGAAAATGTGACTTTTTACAATTTTAATTTTACAAAAACCACGCCTGTTAATGCATATACTGATTTGACTAATTATGTCCACTTAGTTGACAGTATTAATGAAGAAGCCTGAAGCCCAACATTCAAGTGAAAAATAATCCCATTTGTGTTGAAACCTTACAAGGTACAAGCGATTCAAGGCTTAGGTTCACCAAATAACATACCTATGTGTTGTCCGAGTCGTGTCTTATCTTGATATTTTTTTTATTTATTGTCGCTCATGTGCATATTATAATTTTTGGCATGTTGGAAGAATATCTCATCCTAGCGTTGGTATTTTTAATATGCTAACCTGAGTGAAACTGCTAGTAATTTTGTGTGTTATATGCTTATGGTTGAGCTCGGCTATAATGCCCATATATATATTGCTTTAGGCGATAAGGCTGCCCAATGTACTACCGATGTTTTGTTCTTGTTTATATCATATTGTTTATTTTGTTTTTGGTGTGCAATAAATTATTGTTCGATGTGTCCACCTTTAGCGCGGATAACAGCATCGAGTCTGTCCGAGAAGGCTTCACACGCTGCATGATTGTAGTCTGCTGATATTTTGTTCCATTCTCGGCGAGGACCAATCTTTAAGGCGTCGACTGTCTCATATTTTTTTGCTGACACTTTGGCCTCTAGAATTGACCTTATGGAAATATCCATTGGGTTTAAGTCCGGCGAATATGGTGGCCATTGTTGCGAAAAAATGAAGCTCGGAACTTTTTCTTGCAAAAAAAATTGGGTTTCACGGGCTTTGTGGGATGGTGCCGAGTCTTGCTGAAACATCCAATGGTTTGTATTGAATTTCTTACGTGCCCAAGGTAACAAAGCATCGTTTAAAATCTTTTCACGGTAGATTTGCTGGTTTATCTTTGCACCCTGCTCAATGAAAACGAGAGGTGAACGTCCCGTAGCAGTTACCGCGGCCCAAACCATCACTGATGCTGGTGCTTGCTTTCGCAGAGCAATTGTTTGGTCTAAATTGTCGTTTGATTTAGACTTTAACCATACGCGATCATTTTGTTTGTTCACATATTGCTGAACCGTAAAAAATTTTTCATCGGAAATAACCAAATTTTCAAGCTTGCTATCAACGTGCAACTGCTTTAACTCCTTAGCTCTTTCTAGGCGAACTAGCCTTTTGTGCAAGTGTCATGTCTTGCACTTTTTGTATTTTGTAAGGCTTCAGTTGTAGTTTATTTTTTAATATGCGTCCTATGCTCCGGGCAGATACATTAAGAATTTTCGCCAATTTAACTGCGCTTTGTCGTGGATTTCGTTCAATTCTAGCCTTTACCTTTCGAACCATTTCTGATGATGTTGCTGTTGTTGGATGTCCATCTCCATGGCGTTTCTTGATGCTACCCGTATCATTGTAACGCGTGATGGTCCGATACACAAACATTTTATTAATACATTAAGACTTTCCGCCAATTTAACTGCGCTTTGTCGTGGATTTCGTTCAATTCTAGCCTTTACCTTTCGAACCATTTCTGATGATGTTGCTGTTGTTGGATGTCCACCTCCATGGCGTTTCTTGATGCTACCCGTATCATTGTAACGCGTGATGGTCCGATACACAAACATTTTATTAATACATTAAGACTTTTCGCCAATTTAACTGCGCTTTGTCGTGGATTTCGTTCAATTCTAGCCTTTACCTTTCGAACCATTTCTGATGATGTTGCTGTTGTTGGATGTCCACCTCCATGGCGTTTCTTGATGCTACCCGTATCATTGTAACGCGTGATGGTCCGATACACAAACATTTTATTCAGATGTAAATGTCGTAGCGCATTAACAATGGTTGGTTGCGATTTTCCAGCCAAATACAAAGTAATGACACTGTGGCGTTTGAATTCCATCTGGATAACTTTTTTTAGCAGCGACGAAAAACAATGAGCTTCTGTATGTTTAGGAACAATACAATAGACTTACGACTGTGAAAAAATGGGCGTCATATTGTAAACAGTTTGGCAACTTAAAGTTGGTAACACTTCGAGTGCCTACCCCTATATATCTATGGTCACCCATTCGAGGATTGACTAAGTATAGGTCAAATAACTTTTGAATCTTCTGCATAACTGCAAGACAGTTTTTAAACAAGGATTACCAAGGCAGGCTGATATGCACAATATACCCCTTACTTGCTTCGACAGCCATAATAATAGAGTTCTATTCCTGGCTAGGGAAGGTTATCAAGGGATGAGTCTGAATATGTGTTCTCAGATCTCGGTGTTTGTAACCAGAATGTTGTATAGCATCCTGAACATAGGAGAAATCCCAGTTGAAAAATTATTTGGTTATAATACCCACTTCATTATTTGTTTTAGTATACGACAGAAGAGTTAGAATGTAAAGACAACCGAGGGAGAAGCCCCCTGTTGCTGGCGGTGACTCTCGGCCACACCGAGTGTGTGCGGGTGCTTCTGGAGGCCGGCGCTGATGTCAACTGCGAGAAGGATGGCTGGACAGGTCTGATATTATAGCTGTTATGTATACTTATAAATATTTCTGGCCATTACACTTCTGAGAAAGGGTTGACTTCAAAACCAGAATTTCTGCAGTTATTTTATTTTCTATATTATATATTCTATATAGAGGCCTCTAACTAGAGAGGTCAGAGGACATAAAATGAAACTCGACCGCACTCATGTCAACACGAATACACCTTACCACATCCTCAACAACAGAGTTGTTCGCAACTGGAAAAGGTTGCCCGAAAATGTGTTCACTGCAACATACATAAATTCTTTTAAAAATCAAATGGATAAATGGCTATATGACAATCAACTATCTCTTGCAAACCTCTAAGGACAATGTTGTGCAATGCATTGGACAATTAATGAATTCAACACAATATGATACAGGCACATCAGCTTAAAGCTGCTCGCCTGTTATTCAATACATAAATAAATATTATTTTATTTGGATATCCTACAGCCGTCTTACAATAAAAAATACAAACAATTTTTGATAACTCTTAGGACATAAATAATTAAGGACTTAGGTTATCGCTAGTAAAAACAAAAAAAAAATAATGAACAAAAAAATTAATAACGATTTTAAGATGGACAGATAGTGCAATTGACGTAGCAAATTAATAACATTTTGTCTGAGACCAATTGGCTTTTGGTCAAAGACCATAATTATATTCTAGTCAAAGGAACAGCTGTTTTTTTTTTTCTCTCGCTCAGGGCTGGTCCTATAGTGAAAGTTGTTCACAATGATGAGTATAGTGAACTCCTTAGTTAGTAGTACACCCCTATCCGATAACCCTGTTCTTAAGTCTTAGACAAATTTGAATAGAAGGCTGTAGGTAAAAAGGCACCATAGCAAATTCCTATCCTTTCCATTCTATCTTTTTATTGAGAAATACCTCCTCTGACCGCTAAAAAGTTCTAAAGATACATAAAACCTGAGAACCATGTCCAACCAAACAAACAGGTACATCAAAGCATTGTTGCTAAACGTTCAATAACATGTAAGAATAAGAAATATTGGCCTTTAAATAATGTTCGTTACATTTGAATTATTAATTACTTAAAAAACTTATTTCAATACTTTTATAGTTCTAAGAACAAATAGTTTCCCCCATCAACAGCTGTTCAAGAAGCGACAGCAACGGGCGACATCGAGCTCCTCTCGCTCGTGCTGTCGCGGCGCGATCACCAGCGACACGCGGTCCGAGCGGGCGGCATACCGGACCTGCTGCACCGGCTCAGCCTCGCGCCAGACTTCTATGTGGAGATGAAGTGGCAATTCACCAGCTGGGGTGAGTATATCTCCAGTGCCGATCACGAGAAATACCTGGTTAACTCGTATCAACCTATTACGTCCCAATCCTGGTTTAGGTCTGCCCTGTTATACAGATAATTAATTGTATCATTTTTTTAGAGCTTTAGACGAGAATAACATTATTCGGAAAGTTTTTTAGCGTTTCAAAAATCTTTAACTGAGAATGTAAAAATTACGTTAAATTTTTACATTCTCAGTGAAATAAAAAAAATAAGGATACGTTATTTCATTATTTTTCCATTATCGTTATAACTATGACGCGGTCATGAGCTATGTTTACTACCACTAATACAATGTGAAAACCTACTCTAATTCCGCCATTACGATTCGATTACACAAAAACTGGGGTTATTTTAAATGTTTATTTCATATTCTTTGCCTACATGGATAAACTGGATAGATTTTTATGGAACAATTCGCAAGGTATCGAACATGCAAAAAATCAGTCCTGCCGTCTCTGAGACATTGAGTAACATGTGTAAAAAAATGAAAAAGATTATAATGACGAAATTTTTTGCATACTTATTGTAAGCTAGTTGTGCCTCGCGGTTTCACCCGCGTAGTTCCCCATTGGACTATCGAGATATCCAAATAAGGAACTACTTTTTTTGAAGTAGGTTAAAAATTATCCTTTGTCCTTTCCCGGGGTCCAATCTACCTGTGTACCAAATTTCATCCGGATCAGTTTAGTGATTTTGGCGTAAAAGCGAGACAGACAGACAAACACAGAATTACTTTCGCATTTATAATATTAAGTTAGTATGTGTTAGTGAAGCAACTAAAGTATACCTGTATGTTGTTGAAGTGCCGCTAGTGTCGCGCATGTGTCCGTTCGACACTTACAAGGTGTACAAGCGCGGGGGCAACGTGCGCGTCGACACCACGCTCGTAGGGTTCGAGGAGAACCGCTGGCAGCGCGGCGACCGCACCTACATATTCACAGGACAAGGTAACAACTACGACAATGCTCGTATCTGACAAATATTACTTCAAACAAGTGGTTAGAAGCGAGTTCGAAAACCGCTACTGCTAAATCGTTTTTTCTTTCTTTTGATTAATGGCACCATACGATTTGTATTTATCAATTTTCGAGTTATTAATCAATAAAGTTAAGTCAAATATCAAGTAATAAGTCATCGTGGTCAAGTTAAAGTCATATCATGTACCCTCGTAAAGCGGTGGAGACTTTACCAGGGTTTCTACGGAGATTTCCCGCGAACACGAAAACCACGTTATTCCGTCTTTATATCGTTTGCTCACACTTGTGCACATAAACAAGACATTAATGGTTAATAATCAACCAATATTACACATTAAAACTTGCAGAATCACTAGATTTGCAATAAATACACAGACAAAGACGCCATTTTTGCAGCGAACGCTGATTTTGATGTACCCAGTGTCACTCTCACGTCTAAGACGAATCTATTGACACCACTCACATAAAAGTACTGTAAGCCGTTTAGGCTCTAGGGCGTGCCAAAGAAATATACATACACGCATACATACACTCGAAAAACATAACCCTTCTTCTTTCGCAGTCGGATAAAAAGTGAAGAACCTCTCAACCCTAATTCAGTATGCACATAATATAGTACATACTTTTTAATAAATCTGTATGAAATAACAGTGAAGTATATCCTTCCTAACAACAAATATTTGCGTTTGGCTCCAGATAAAGAGGCTCACAAAAAAAATAGACACCCTCAAATCCACATCCATATTTGAAATCTGCTAAAATGATCTCCCTTTGCATTAATATTTTGTTATCCAGTATATACTGTACCCGCAGGTCGTTCAGCGAGCATGGTGGAGTTGGACCACGAGGCGGGCACGTCGTGGTGCGAGCACATCGAGGCGCGCGATCCTCCCCCCGCCGCGCCGCCGCGCCCCCCGCCGCACGCGCTGCACCAGCGGCTCGCGCAGCCCCTCGCTATCAACTACCTCGACACAGACAAGATCAGCTTCGAACGGTCAGTCACATTATAACTTTATAAAGCGCGTTGTTACATCTACACACATTCATTCAGATCCTATGCTCTTGAAATTCGTGTTGAAAGGAGGCAACATTTTAAACTTGACATGAAAAAACAAAAGAACACCAAGCCAAGCGAATCAAAACCGCGAACCAAAAGAGCATCGCAGAATTAAATAACAGCCGTAGTTACAAGTGATACGTAATTGACAACATTTCAAATGTTTGACCTTGCATTATTATTCCTATGATGAATAGACAAATAAAAAATAACGTACACAAATTTTTTGTTTTATTCAGAATGTAAATAAGTTTATTGAAATGGTTGGAAAATAATAAGAAAAGATCAGAACAAAATTATTCTCGTAAAAAAATTCGAAAAAGATGAAGTCATTAATTATCTGTATTTTTGTTGTTTGTTTTGGTATGGTTCACAGTTTTTATGGTTTTAACATAAACACGAGATTTTTTTCCATCAGTTTTTTGTAAATAACTCTAAAGAAAGTTCTTATAATAATCTGGTATTTTTAAATATGAACTCTTCGTTACAGTATCTCGAAATGGGTTTTCGAATTTCCATCACTTTGCAAGACTGAAATGTAGTCAATTGCAGGAACAAGTGCGGCATATGGGGCTGGAGGCAGGACAAGACGGAGAACGTGAACGGTTACGAGTGCAAGGTGTTCAGCGCTAACAACGTGGAGCTGGTGTCCAAGACTCGCACCGAGCACCTGCCGAAGGAGAGGAGGAACTTGGTGCAACGAGCGCCTCTAGCGGGGCTGCTGGCGCTCGCAGACAGCGAGCCAGTCACACCCACCTCGCCGCTACTCACACCTGACAAGGTACATACAAAATATTTTACAATAATCCTTCTTCAGAACTCCTCATCATGATTCCACTGCTCCGTGTCGGAAATCCCATGCAGCAATCACAAACAAACACCTTCACCATTAGCTCAGGAGCCTGAGCTAATGGTGAAGGAAAACATATCATGGTGGTAGGGCGTTTCATATCGCTTGCCTGGTTAGCTACCACCCTCAAGTTGTAAAATGTGTCGCCAAGCACCTAACGGTGTGTTCCGGTAGCTTACCTTGAGAGCCAGTGCATTCCAGACTAGGCATGCTCCATCTAAGGCTACAGTATCGCTGACTTCCGTGCTCATGCGAACTTGTGGTAAAATGCCTAGCTGTGTAGGATGAAAAAAAACCTGTAGGGATTTAGAGACATAATACAATATCTTCGTACGAACATATGCCCCAGCCGGGAATCGAAACCACTGGTACTCAATCATGAGGCTATGGCCGTCGTCAAACAATTCCGAATATCCTGAAATTAATGTATCCAATTTATTTTGTTGTATTACTTCCTATTAGTTTAGTGTGTAAGTACCAGATTATATGATTTGTGTATTGACTTGACTTGTGACTTGACATTTCTGGCGCATATTGCAATTTTCGTAAATACCCAATTGTTGGACAGGTCCAACTATAGTTTCGTTCACATTCGGTTCATAAACAATATGAATGAAACACGCGTTACATTTCTAAATAAAATTTCGTAAATTCGCTCATACTCGTATATCCAGGAAGAGCGTTCCCGCAGCAGTTCCACGGAGAACCTGACGCAGCAGCCTCCTGTCTCCTGGCAGGAGTACTTCTCCCGGGAGCCCCTGGAGAGGGACGTGGGTCGCGCCAAGGAGGTCACCACCAAGGTGCAGAAGTTCAGGGCCACGCTGTGGCTCTGTGAAGATTACCCGCTTGAGGTGAGAACTATGCGCGCGGGATTAAAACGTCTCTAGATCTCTTACATGTCACTAACTAATGAGCCATTTACAGTAGAGACGTTGTTTTTTTTACTGAATCTGTATTGTTTTCCCATTTGTACAATAGTAAGCCATATCAAAGGTGTTCGGTCGACCTAGGTGCTCTGATACTGAGCTACTAGGCCACTTTCAACAAGTCGAAGGCCGCCACAAGAATTTCGATGCGAAATGGCCCTCCCTCCGAACTTTCTCTTCGTACAAAGTTAATTATCTGCATTATTATTTCATCGGAATCAGTATGTATATATACAGGGTTATCGGCTAGGGGTGTACTAAGCCGAAAGGGGGTCACTGTACCTATCTTAAGGAAAAACTTTTACTTTGGGACCAACTCGAATTCCAGAAAAAAAACAGCTGATCCTTTTTCTCGAATTCAGAGTTGGTCTCATAGTGAAAGTTGTTCCTTAGAATGGGTACAATAACCCCCTTTTGACTTTGTATACCCCTAACCGATAACCCTGTATATATAGTATATAAGGTTTGTTTTATTTATTTAGAAAACTAACGCGTGTTTGATTCATATTGTTTAAGAAGACGGGTTTCCACTTGTACCTGACTGTTGTAAAGGTCCGACTATAGTTTCGTTCACATTCGGTGAACTTCATCAGGGATGTAATGAGCCGTTCGTGTCTTCAACGGTGACACGTCTCGCACAATCAGGCCTTTACTGCAATCGGGTACGCGTGAATACCCGTCTTATTAACCAACATGTTTGTAATTGTCAACAGCTCCAAGAGCAGATAATGCCGATCCTAGATCTAATGACAGCCATATCTTCCCCGCACTTTGCGAAACTAAAGGACTTCGTACAGATGCAACTGCCCGCTGGATTCCCGGTTAAAATAGGTGAGCGATTCCTTTAACCAATTCTGAAGGTCATTTAGAAATATGGAGAACCCTCTGCTGATTTTTTTTTCTCTATTTACTTCTAGAAAATTAATGACTCATTGAAGGTTATTACTCTTATTACGGCTGCCGTGGTCTAATGGCTAGTATGCTTGCTTCGAGATCCGCCGGTCCCGAGTCGAGATCAATTCCCGGTCGGGACAGGTGTTCGAATGATGAGATTGAACATGTGTCATCGAGAGAGACAAACACGCACACAAAGACACCCGTCTTTGTGTGCGTGTTTGTCAATGTTACATGGCATCCCCGACACAGGAGAAGTCCTAGTGGAGAGCTATGAGTTTGAAAGGTTTATTATTTGTTACTAGTTGACCCGCCGAACTTCGTACCGCCTAACAGTTATGTATGTTTCTCACCTTTTAAACCTTCCTTGGAGAACGACAATCATTTCAAGACTAAAATCAGCTATATCGGTGCAGCCGTTGAGTTTTAGTGAAACAAACGGATTCATTTTTATATAAATATATTAATTAATTTTTTTCTGTCATAAGAACCTTCTCCTGACAATAACAAATAACAAAAAATATAGTGAAATCGGTCCAGCAGTTCACGCGTGATGACGTCACCGAGGGATATAGGGATTCATTTATATATATATATATATAGATTGTTATTTAATTTTGCCGTGGATGATGTGGGACATGTGGGATTCTAAGGGTTTTCGATCCTGTCAGAGCATAGGCCTTTGTTAGCAAGCTAATATGGATAGGTCGCTGTTGAGAGTACTAATATATATTCTATACTTTTTCTTTAAATACTTTCTAAGTATCCAGGTCCATACTATCGTACACACATACTATCGTACACAACGCAAATAATTCTTTTTGTTATTTTTGAAGTGGAAACGCTTCATTTAGAAAACTAACGCGCGTTTGATTCATATTGTTTAAGGAGACAAACGACTCATTACATCCCTGATGAAGTTCAAACTATAGTTGGACCTTTCCAACAATCAGGTACAAGTGAAAACCCGTCTTCTTAAACAATATGGAAACGCTTCGCTCGCTCGGTCATTACTTTATACATTGATATGTTCCAGAAATACCTTTATTCCACGTGCTAAACGCTCGGATAACGTTCTCCAATATATTCGGCACGGAGAGTGAAGTGCCGCACGTGCAATACATACAGGAGGGCTCGCGGCTCGCGTGCGTTGTCGACGATCTCTGCTTCAGTATAGGACGGTGAGTGAACGAGTGAACGAATGAACTGTAGCAAATACATTCGGCACGGAGAGTGAAGTGCCGCATGTGCAATGCATACTGGAGGGCTCGCGGCTCGCGTGCGTTGTCGACGATCTCTGCTTCAGTATAGGACGGTGAGTGAACGAGTGAACGAATGAACTGTAGCAAATACATTCGGCACGGAGAGTGAAGTGCCGCACGCGATAAGAACCGTGAACGAAAGACTGAACTTTTCTAGCTACTTGATATCATTGTTAAACAACACAATAATATATATTATATATATGTATTTTTTTTATATAATCTCAGTGGGTACCGGGAAGCAGGCAGCGACGACCGGCTGAGCTGCTCGGACGGCGAGGAAGGCCTACTGCAATACGCGATACAACAGAGCCTGATGGAGGCAGGCACGCACGATGACCAGGTACATACATACTATATATATATAATATTATACAGAGTTATCGGCTTGGGGTGTACTAAGCCGGAAGGAGGTCACTGTACCCATCCTAAGGAATAACTCTCACTATGGGACCAACTATTCGGAATTCTGAGTTGGTCCCATAGTGAAAGTTGTTCCTTAGGATGGGTACAGTGACCTCCTTTCGTCTTAGTACACCCCAAGCCGATAGCTTTGTATAAATATAAAATAAAATATTACTTTTCTTAATCTACTTCAAAAAAGGTTTTTATTTGCAGTTTTTGTGCAACATGTTTCTGGATTTTCAGTTACGCTTGTACCGATCTGAAATATTATTTTATTGTGTATTTTTTTTATTCTAAATTTATCTTGTAGTTTTTTTTTTTTATTTATTTTATAAACATAAACAAAATGACTAATTACAACAACAACAAAAATATAGCAGAAAAATTAACTTTAGACAATTTAAGATCTACACATAATCCAAATGCTCCAACCCACCACCAGACGGCAGCGTTACCTATCATAAGACGAGCGCCCAGTCGCCACGGCACTAAATTCTCGACTCCGAATGGCTCAAATATATAACCTCTATCGAGGCTAGCATAATCTTGTCGCCGATTGTGCTTCTTGTTGTAATCATATCATATATAGTAATATTGTTTAGGTGGATGTGTGGGAGGCGCTCCGGGGCGCGCGCCCCTCCACGCCGCAGCCGCGAGCACCGCGCGATCACTTGCTGGCGCACGAAGAGACGCAGCTGCAGAGGTAATAACTACCCACATTTATAAACACTAATAATAAAAAGTTGTTCATTAGACTACCCACATTTTTGAAGATAAAAAATAATGAAAGATATTAGACTACCCACATTTTTAAAGAAAATAAATGAATAAGATATTAGACTACCCGCATTTTTAAAGATAAAAAATAAATAAGATATTAGACTACCCGCATTTTTAAAGATAAAAAATAATTAAGATATTAGACTACCCGCATTTATAAAGATAAAAAATAAATAAGATAAAAGACTACGCGCATTTTTAAGGAAAGAAAAAAATGATATTAGACTACCCGCATTTTTAAAGAAAAAAAAAAGATTTTTTATTAGACTTTCTATTTTGTCAGACTACTCTCATTTTTAAATATTATATATATATATCTGCCACACGGCTAACATAACTTTAGTAACAGCTTAATCGGGAATTAACTATTAACGACTATAAAGTGATAAATGAAGAACCGCTCGACAGATTTTGTGCAAACTTGTAAATAGTCCGAACAAAGCCTAAACATTTGTTTTGGATTTGGCGAGCCCGTTCTTGAGTTATACAATTACAATTTGCATTGATTTTTATATATAATGATTAAGGATAATGATTGTGATTCGTGATGGTAACCCGTAGTGTCACTCTGCTGGATACGTAAGGAGTGGACTCCATAGTCTACCACGCTGACTAAAATGCGACCTGGAGACTTTACTTGTCTTCCACTTCCGAAAAGCAGATTTCCTCGCGATGTTTTACTTCATCGTTAAAGCAGTAAAGACATAGTTATCTGAAAGTGAATCAAATAGTCCCTAGTACGCATTCTCGTTCACACTAACCCCACTAGGATTTTTCAAGTGTCAGAGATATAACAATACGTCTATAACATCTATCATAAATCATCTCCGAAACTGGTTCTGGTAAGTAAACAATTTTTGTTGTACTCAATCAGTTTCGATTTAAAACATTGATTTCAGATCGTTTTGGCGTCGCTCTGGTAGATTTTAGTCGAGTGTGCGTTTTTTGATACTTATTCACGTAATTTATGTATTTTAACTCATTGTTACATTTTACATAATAACACTTATTTATGTTGCTAGTTGTTTCAGTTCATATGCTAAATATAACAGATCTAAAATTTACAAATAAATAACGCAAGGATGTCGTCAAAATATATCTTGAAATTATTAATAACAAATATTTTTAAACAGCTGTTTTTCTCAGTGACATATTCTTATTAAGTTAACAAATTAAACCTTGAGAACTCCAAAGCATGTTTGGTTACTTGAAGTATATTATATCTTAATTATATACATAAAATCGTGAGGAGACCATAGCATGGTAGTGGAGCGTTTCCTATCGCTCGCCTGGCTAACTACCGCCCGTAAGTTGTAAAATCTGTCGCCAAGCACCTTACGGTGTGTTACGGCAGCCTTCCTTAAGAGCCAGTGTATCCCACACTAGGCATGCTCCATCTAGGGCTACAGTATCGCTTCTAACTACCGTGTTCGTGCGATCTGGTGGTCAAATGCCTAGGTGTGTAAGATAAATAAAAGAGTTAGTTTCGTCTGACGAACTGACAGACTCACAATCTACACAGAGCCTAAACTGCTATACCTAAAACATGAAATTAGTGACGACATTTCATATTTTTTGACCTTCTATTTTTATTAAGATTATGGAAAGATAAATGAAAAATAAGGTATCCATATTTAACGTATTTTTTTATTTTTATCAGAATTTTAATAATTACTTTTAGAGATATTTGAAAATCTAAGAAAAGTTCCGAATAATGTTATTCACGTCAAAAGCTCGTAAAAAAATAATGGCATTAATTATCTGTGTTTGTGTTGAATGAATGGAATTTTTTTGTAATGTTGGTAGTCTTGAAGTTAAAACTTCTATATATTTCATTTTATACCGGCTAGGTACATATAATAATTATATTTATAAAACACAACTGTATCTAATGAGTCTCTTAAAGTATTTTAATTTGCAAGCAGCATAAAAACGGCCATTATTATGGCATTGCTTCGGATTACAGACTTAAAGATTTATCGCTATGTACCTACTTATATGAATAGCCTTACAGAATAACAAAAGCAAAAAGTACATGTCGAAAAAATATGGTACACACAAACTGTCACTAGATACACTAGGTAAACACATAAATCTTAGTGCATACAAGAGCGTAATGAACTAGCAAAGTCTCTTAGTGTGGCGTGTGATTTCCAACATTTTAATATACGGTTCATTTCTTTTCCATATTTGTCCAGAATCTCTTCATTTTTATCTGTTTAATAATAATAATAAATAGTTTAAAAAATTAATTTCAATTAGCTAAGTTTTTATTAATACACAATGCTGACAATAATTTATATTCATACGCATATTTTTTTATACTTCTGTATTTTTTTTAATATAACAAAAATGTAAAGGGCTTCTCATTGTTGGTTGCGACCCCAATGATGCCTCAATAAAGGTCCGGCCGTAAGCTGTGTATAAAAATAAATGAAAGGAATAATATAATTATAAAATATTGTAGAACAGTAGAAGGTGGAAGAAAGTCAGTAAAACAGGCTACGGATCGGAATCATTTTTTCATAAATTTCTTAGAGATTTAGTCAATGTTTCGCTACTTAGTAACAGACAATCATTGATATAAATTTGAATATACGCGATATTAGTCATTACTGTAGATTCAATGCAAACATGAGCACATACATTTGTACCAGTTGTTTTGTACAGAAAACACGTCTGACCAAATTTCATAACCATGAGAGTGGTTTTGGTAGCTTCTGTGATATTTTGTGCCATCTTTATCGTCTTTTTAATCGTAGTGGCTGCAGCTTTGTACTTCTTTCTGGAACAAATCGACAGAATACACCATGAAAACGTTTACGTTGGACAAGATAATGATGCGTCTGCTTTACGGTTTACAAACCCGTTGAAATTTGTGAAAGACTTTATGAAGCTAACAGTCAAGGTTAAACCAGTACTAAAACATAATTCTTCAGACAAAAATGGGAGTTTTACGATAAATGCAACAGTTTTTAAGCAAGACTTTAGAAGAATAGCAACGAAGCTTGAATATAAATGCGTAGAGTACGAAGTGGAGACTCAAGATGGTTATTTGCTAAAGATATTTCGGATACAAGCATCCGCAAAGCCCAAGTCATTACCGGTGCTGTTGGTACATGGATTTTTAGACTCGGCTGATACGTTTATACTGAGAGGTTCCAATTCCTTAGTAGGGGGTTTGAAGAAAGCTGGTCGGGATGTTTGGATTTCAAATTTTCGCGGAAATAAGTATTCCCACAGACATACCAGTTTGAATTACGAAACTAACGCAAATTTTTGGGATTTCTCCTTTCACGAACAAGGAGTTTACGACCTCACGGCAATTATAGACTTTGTGCTTGAAGTTACGGGCCAAAATCGCTTGCAGGCTGTCTCTCATTCGCTAGGTTCCACGGCCTTCTTCACAATGGCTTCTATGTGTCCAGAATACAACGAAAAGGTCGAATTATTGGTAGCAATGGGACCAATCTGTCACTTGGATAATTTAAAACCGCCGTTTTTGGACTTTACATTCGCTGAAACTATCTTGACATGGATATTGAGAAGTTTAGGCCAAGAAGAAATCTTCGGCAACTATTTCTTATTTCTTGATACGATCAAGAAGTTTTGTGCTTTTGGGTTAATCGACAGGGAGAAATGCCAAGAAGGCGATTATTACCATTTGTTTGGAAAATCAGAAGAGGTCAATTCGGGCTTTCTAGAACTCCTTACGTCCCACTATCCAGCCGGCACTTCGGTGAAGAATTTTAAACATTTATGGCAGCTGTATTCACAGAAGAGTTTCTCCCAATACGACTACGGGTTCATTCGCAATTTGTTTGTCTATGCTTCTTTCAGAGCACCGAAATATGACTTGTCTAGAATTCGTATGAAGGTGGCAATGTTTGTTGCGAGAAACGACAAGGTATCGACGTGGAATGATGTTGAGATGTTGAGAAAAGAGCTGGCCAATGTTGTGGAGCGTCGGGTGGTGCATAGAAGGAGGTTCAATCATATAGACTATGTGTGGGCCGAGAATGTACATAAATATTTGTATCCACAAGTCATTGATATTCTTCTAAAATATAACATGAAAAAATAGTAATAGTTTTTATCAGACATTACTATCATTATGACCTTTATTGACTTTTTCAAAATTCAAATATTCGACCTTAGGTTTGCTTTTGTCCTCTCTTATTGCTTGGTATAAGCTCGACCTAGCAGACTTTCAAATTCCTGTATTACATATTTTTGGATTTTTTGAATTCTTGCAATTGGTTTGATTTAATAAAAATGATCACTTCAAAGTATTGTTCATTTTAAGTTGTATTTCAAACTATTTTGTATGCATATTAGCTTATACGTTTGTACTTGACTTATGTTTGAGTGGAGTGCGCCCTCTTGCAGCTTCAACGAAAGACGCTTGAGGTGACTTACAGCTTGAATAAAAACGATGTAGGTCGATACAATAATATCCTGGCAGAACCCAATACCGATGGCGCAAAGGACCTTTTTGACTATGTGAGTCATCTCCGATGAATTACCTAGAGTTTTTCAGTGCATTTTAAACTAGTTTCTGTAAAAGTCTTTAAACTATAGGACTGCCATGTTTAGAACAAAAGACCCAAAGATAAATTGGATTATAAAAGACTTATGTTTGTTAGAATTACGATTACTATTTACAAACTTGGAATATTATTTAGAAACCTACAGTATATTATACTGACTTGTTTAACAGTGCCTAAGTAGAACATCGTGCGTAAATTGGTATTGATACAATATATTGAAGGAATATCCTTCTATTATGACTACGGGTAATTTTAATATTCGTATTGAGAAAACTAAATAGGTGGATTAATGGAAAAATTAAATCCCCGTAGTACAGTCATTTATTTTGAGGTGGACCACGGGTAAAAAGATTTCCCTAGTTAACCCAGGTGAACATGTTGGATGGTCAACGGGCAAAGACCGAATGTTACTACTCTTTACAATCGTAATTAATGATTTTGAAAAATATAAAACTGGTTATAAAATATTCACTTTACCCCGAATAAACCATGACGAATTTCTCAATTATGAAATTGAATATTCATTGTATATTTCTTGTGTTGATTCTGATATCATTTCTTGCAATACATTTATTTATACACATCATAGTTTTACCTGCGGTTTTGCCCAATATTCTTAGTTTGAAGTATTAAATTTATCCTACATAAGAATTAACATTCTTTCCATAGGTTATATTACAGAGTAAAGGTATTTATTTATATGTTATTTTTAAAGTTTGAGTTGTAAAGTCAACGTTTAGTATAAAATGTATTTCCAATTTCTATGATTTGTCCAATTTGTAGTTTTTTCAGTTGTAGATATACTTTGAGGAGTAGATTGTCATGCTTTGGTACTTTTATTGTTATATCTTCCTAAAATATACAGTTGAGTCAGAACAAGCATACTTACAGACTGTAGGAACCTTCATTTTTTGTAATAAAAGTGTATGGAAAAAGTTATACATTGTATTATCAGCTTGTCAATCAATACTCTTCAAAACTCAAAATGAAATTGACAACATCAGTCGTATTTTTAGTTAAAATTGTAATAGTGACCGCAAGCAATGGATATAGAATATTGTCTATTCTAGACACGCCAGAGATACGAGAAGCTGCTAGAAATATATCACGAATACCAATAGAAGGTCAAATAACGTTTCCAGGACTAGCTAGAGCGCATGATTTGCACTGCAAGGAATATGACGTCGAAACATCAGATGGATATGTGTTGAAACTCTTTCAGATACCAGGAAAGTTGCCATCCGTACTTCTCGTCCACGGATTCCTAAGCTCTAGTGATTCTTTTTTACTACGCGGTGGAAGTTCTTTAATAACAGCCTTGAATAAAGCGAAAGATCGTGATGTGTGGATCGCCAATCTAAGAGGAACTTCATACTCCCGGCGTCATAAAGTATTAAATCCAGATACTGATGAGCAATTTTGGGACTTCGGTTGTGAGGAATATGGTCGTTACGATCTTCCAGCGATCATTGACTTTGTTCTGGCAAAAACTAGAGAGAAAAGTCTGCAAGTTATCGCTCATGGTGAAGGAGTGACTAGTTTCTTAATAATGGGGTCAATGCTTCCTGAATATAGTAAAAAAGTGAATCTATTGATAGCTATGGCTCCTGTAGCAGCTTCCGAAGATAGACAATTGGGTGTGTATAGTAACTACGCATTCGCTCCGATCTTGCGTCTTGCTATAAACAGTTTCGAAGGAGTCGAGCTGTTTGGAAGAGATACTTCTCTAATAATCTTGTTCAAATCTTTTTGCGCGATTCAAACGGAAACAACGTACAACCTTTGCAGTGTTATAGTATCAACTTTATCGGGTGGAGGAGATTATTCCGAAATGGACAGCGATTTCCTATCCCGATGCGTTGGTCATTATCCCGCGGCCACATCGAAAAAGAATGCGATGCATTACGTCCAAATATTCGACAGCAAACGATTAGCCAGATTCGACTATGGAAGTGAATTAAATCTTAAAAAATATGGTTCAGTGTTGCCACCAGAATATAATCTGAGCGAAATATTTACACCAGTAGCGTTGATGTTTGCTGAAAACGATAAAGTTTCGCCACCGAATGTTGCCAGAATACTCCACCATCGTTTACCTAATGTGGTGGAAAGTTATATGATTGATCATTCGTATGAGAACGGACATCATATGGATTTTCTTTGGGGTAATTCGATGTATATAGACATGATCGAGCATGTTCTACATTTGATCGAAAAATATAAGGATTAGAACTTAGCTATTAGTTAACAAAAGCTGTCTTTATACTCAGTTGAAATTGAGTTTTAGTATTTGTATAAGAATATCAGTAAGTAACATTAAAACGTGTTTTATGATTATGGTATTATTTATTGTCAAAAGTTTTGGCAATTCTTCAAAGCCTATTAGGTTTCTAGCTATATTAGCCTTTTAGGCGTCCCGTTGCTGGGCAAATGCCCTTCTCTCCAAATTAAAGCAAGCTTCTAGGCCTTATGCTTTGGTCGCCTATACTTGTTGTTACAATCTAGGGCCTTACGCCACCTTTGTCTGGGTTTACGCCGAGTTTTCGTTGCGTTTGGTATCCAGTATGTGAAGATCTTTGCCCAGCTGTAATCCGTCCGACAGATAGCGTCAATAATGTCAAACGTTGATAGTTCCTCTAATGCAGTTAAAGTAACCTTGCTAAGTAAATAATTTACTTCAGAATTCTTTTACGCGCTATGTATCTTTTTAAACTTTTTTTAGTTTCAATAGTGAATTAGTCTTTACATATGCTATATAAGCTGCCACAAACAACACTCTCAATATGGGTATGGAATGGAAAGGATTCACTAGTAGAATACGCTATGACAAATTTCAAACTGAAGATGGCCGCCACCATGAAATGGCAAATTATATTGTTTTCGTGGGTTTTTAAATTTAACTTGTAATAGATTAAGTATGTGAAACTGTATTAAATATAAATATTACAACTTTGTCTTTATATATTCATCGTCTAATATAGGTATATATATATATATATATATTTTATAATTATCCTCTTAATTCTTGCACTATTACTTCTATAGTAACATGGAGGCATATAATTTGGTTGATTGATTATATAGAAAGTGTAAAATAGCTAAATTAAAATTTGAGAAACGTTTCATTCCTACTTTGATCTATAGATTTATGATCATTCTATATTGACTGGCCGGTTGGAGCAGTTGGTAGCAACCCTGCCTTCTGCGCCGCTGGTCCCGAGTTCGATTCCCGGACTGGTCAAACATTTGTGTGCATGAACATGTCTGTTTGACCTGTGTCTGGATGTTTATTATATATATAAGTATGTATTTATGTATATAAGTATGTATATCAGTCATCAGGTTACCATAGCGCAGGATTTGCCTAGTTTGAGACCTGAAGACTTGTGTGGATGTTAAAATAAAATATTGCGTCATGGTCTAACTTCTCACCACCTAGACTTGATCACATAGTATGTAAAGCGCACGTATGGCTTGCCGCTAGTTGAACGCTAGATGTCACACAGAGCAATCGAGGCGTCGCTCGCGTCTCTGTCCGTCGGCGGGGCTCCAACGCCGGCCCTGGAGGGTGCTCCGTCCCCGGCGGAGTCCGACGTGGACCCCGAGCTGGCGGCTGCGCTGGCGGTCTCGGCGGAGGAGCAGGCGGCTCTAGACAGGCAGATGGAAGAGGAGCAGCGAGCGCTCGATGAAGCGTTACGGCTATCACTGCTAGAGAAATAGCTGGTGAGTAATGTCACTACATTCTGTTGTACTCTGTGTTTGTAACTCTTGTGTTGATTATACGATATACTGGGTTAAGTAGTGGCTAAGCAGAAAAGGGGTCACATTACTCATCCTAAGGAACAACTTTCACTATGGGGCCAACCCTTAATTGGTAAAAAAAAACAGTTGTTTCATACATTTTATCGACGACCCATCAAGTTTTTGTATGGACAGCTTTTTTCTCGAATTCAGAGTTGGTGCTATAGTGAAAGTTATTCTTTAGCCTGAGTGTAATAACCCCCTTTCGGCTTAGTACACCCCTAGCCGATAACCCTTTATATATTTTTAATAGTGTTATATGCTGACTTTAAATTAAGGCTTATTTTATGTTTGCTCGTTTTTTTTTTGTATAACTAGCTGACCCGGTGAACTTCGTACCGCCTAACAGTTATATACTATTCAAGCTTTCCTAGAACTTTCAGAAACATTTAAAAACAAAATCAGCTAAATTGGCCCTGCTTTACTTAAGTTTTGCGAGACAAACGAACAGCAATTAATTTTTTTATATATATAAGAAGTGTATGTGTGTTCTTAAATGTTAATAACTCTATCTTATTATTTAATACTTTTGTTTTCTGGTTTTTGCACTAGGTTAATTTTAGTTCAATTCTCCATTACAATAAAGGTAGGCTGGAAGAGATCGCTCTTAGAGATAGGGCCGTGTTTCGTGCCATATTTTTATTTTATATATTTGTGATGACAATAAATTATACCAGTAATGAATAAAAAAAAACCATTAAATTTTCAAATTTTCAGATATCAATAATTAAATCAGCAGAGCGACAGCGTCCAAACAAAAGAAGACTCTCGTAGGTAATAAGATAATTTATTTAGCTGGATTACTTGCTGTAATACGATCATATTTGGACGAGTCATTCTGAAGGTTTTTATGACATTCTGAAGTAAATCATGCTATACTTAAAAAAATAATTAAAAAAGGTGGTTTCATGAGACTGATGATAACGTGTTCGCCATCCTGCTCTCGCTGATTTATCGTTATTTTTATGATTTAGCTTATTGGTTTTCTTTAAGTTTTGAAATATTATTCATTAGGATGCTCGTTAATTATCAGTCGTGTATATATCATACTATATACAGAGTTATCGGCTAGGGGTGTACTAAGCCGAAGGGAAGTCACTGTACCCATTCTAATTAACGACTTTCACTATGGGACAAACATTGAATACTAGAAAATACAAAAAGTTGATCGCTCGTCGACAAAATGTATGGAACAGCTGATTATTTTTCCCGAATTCAGAGTTGGTCTCATAGTGAAAATTGTTCCTTAGGATGGGTACAGTGACCCCCTTTCGGCTTAGTACACCCCAAGCCGATAATCAATTCTAATTACTTTTAAAACCTTCAGAATTGGATCCCCTATATACCTATTATAGTTTAATTTTTATACGACCATACGTGATAGTATCTTATGTATTTATGTTTGTATGTCTGTATGTTTAGTTTCATCAGCTTGCTGTACAGGGTTATCGGTGATTAAAATGGTAAATTTAAAAGCAACTGCGGTAAAGTTGGTACAAGCTTTGGAAACTACTGAGTAAATTCGTATTTGTCGTTAATTTTTATATTTTTATTGAAATCTGCTATGAAATGCGTCTGTCTACCTTTAATCACCATTTCGGTGTAACATTTCCAATAATGACTGATGGAAATAATTCTAAAAGAAGTAAATCCTTTCACCCCGCGGTGCACTGGTTCGGTTGATAATTTGCGGAACAAAGAATATTATTTAAGAAAGGGGGCCGGGGCGAGGTTGCCTTCTATATGCTGAAAGGGATTGTACCTGTAAATGTGGCGCCTTTGCTGGATTCCTCTGAGATAGCCTTCTGCCTCTCCACTTGGGATTTCCTTTTGCACCTCATATATGTTGTTTGGGTTTCAGTCCATAGGCCTTACATCTTCACTAGCCCTTTTATTACACCTTCACCTTATCACAAACTAACTATAAATGTCTTGAGGGAACAACGGAGTGTCGAAGTGTTTAATATATTTAATGATGTGCGGGAGCAGTTATCACGGCTGCGGTAGGATCGGAACTGGCGAGTCTTATCAAGGTCGCGCGGTACGAGACATGTTCCGTTCGCGAATGACGTACATTTGACAGGTTCTCAAAACCCATTCAAACAAACAAAAAGAACCAATGATGATAAAAAACAAATTCTTAAATATTTGTAAGCGAAATATTTTTTTTTAAATAAGAAACTACTCTACTTTTTTTTGATATAACTACCAATAACCCTGTACATTAAAGCCGAAGTGATATAGGTACCTATATAAAATTAAGTTAAATAAATTAATATATAAAATAACGTACAGTTAGCTGAATGTATTCTCTCGCAATAATAATGAATGTTAATATCAGAGGAGCTTCAATATTTATACGATTTTGGGTTATTGACTAAAATTAATAGAAAATTCTAGTAAATGTTTAATTGATGTTAATTATTTGGCCCCGAAAATGTAATCCGCCTTCATACAGTCATACATATACAGCGTGTGACAGAAACGTGGGACAATACTTAATGGTGTAAGTCTACACGTCAAAGTGAACCCTGCGTTTTATAATATAAATTTATAAAAAAAAATATTATAATATACGAAAAAAAAAACCTTTTCATACGAAAGCAAGACAAGTGGCTCGACTCCCACGATCTCTGCTAACGAAGCTTTCAATGCTGTGGGTGGTTTTTTTGTGGTGTGTTATGTTGACGAAGACATGTCTTGGCAGACTTGATTTTCAATTGAAAAAGTATTAAAGTTTTACCAAAATTTATTATAATTACAATTAGTTAGTAGTTTTTTTTTATTCACACAGACTAGTATATCATACTTGAGTTAAACATTCTGCGTACCTACACTAACACTAATACTAACACCCTTGTATGTATGTATGTGTACTTTGCTATGATTGTTCCTCTTTTCCAATTTTGATCTCATTGCAAACCTAAAATGTATGCTACATTAATGACCATAAGCCCTTACACACATCGATAATTCCTATTTGCTCTTAAGTTGGTTTTAACCTATAGTCATTTATTACTAACAGAGAAGATTTATTAAAAAGCTACCATAATTATTATTAAATTTATTTACTTAGTTATACCAAACGTCGATGGAGTTCAAAATTCCACACACACGAGTTGCATAATAGAAATATTATTTATTTTAATTTTCTTTAAGTCGTCCCAAATGGGCCGAGGTATGTAGGACGAGTTGACGAATCACTCACACTTACGCTTCCCCGTTTTACGCGAATTCGGAGATACGCGGTAATTGTTATTGATGACAGCGCGCTCTTTCCGCTCGGCCCTTGAGTTTTATGATCACTCGTTTATCACTTTCAAATCGCTTGGCCGTAGAATGCATATTTAAGTGAAGCTGACGCCAGGTTCGATGGGAAAATGAATTACTTTAACTAGCTCCCTCAGGGAGGCATATTACAGACAATCGCTCTGCTGATAGTGTTTCGTGTAGGACGGGGTCGAATGTGTACGTCATAGATTTGTTCTCTGTATAGGACAGTGTCATATTTCACCGGAAAATGCCGTTTTCGGCTGAATATTTACTGTAAAACTAGTGATTCTTCAAGTATTAGTAATGGTTGATTAAACATAATGCCTTTTTTTGCGTGGGCAAGCGATATAAAGACGGAATAACGTATTTTTCGTGTTTTTGGGGAAATTTAGAAACTAAAGTCTCCACCGCTTTATTGGGGTATATTCTCTGTGACTTTAACTTAACCACGACGATTTATCAATTCATGTTTGACTTTTTAACTTGAGTTGAAAATTCATAAACTTCACGCTGGCAAATATTCAAATCGTATATGCTCTTATACTTTAATTATTCTTTTGATTTTATTAAGAAAACTAACTCGTGTTTCATTTATATTGTTTAAGAAGACGGGTTTTCACGCGAACCTGATTGTTGAAAAGGTCCAACTATAGTTTCGTTCACATTCGGTGTACTTCAGAAATGAGTCGTTCATGTTTTTACAACGATGACACGAACGATGATGATGATTTGTAGTGCGAGACGTGTCATCGTTGAACACAGGAATGACTCGTTTTATCCCTGATGAAGTTCACCAAAAGTGAACGAAACTATAGCTGGACCTTTCCAACAATCAGATACAACTGAAAACTCGTCCTATTAAACAATGTTCTTTTGATATAATAATATGGCTATATATCGAAAGAATAGAAAAGCGTATCTTATAATATTCTAAATACATTGTTTACTCAAATTTATGTAGCGAAGTTGAACCTTGACTTACGCGAATTCGACTTACGCGGTTATCATTCGGTCCTGCTACTTATAGCGTAAGTCCGGAGTAAGTAACTTTTTCGTGTTATATCAAGTTATACGCGCCTATCGGTTATGGGTGTACTAAGCCGAAAGGGGGTTACTATACTTATCATTGCAAACATCTTTCATTTATCGGACCAATCCTGAATTTCAAGAAAAAAATCAGCTGTTCCATACAAAAAGTAAATCTGTGGTCGATAAAATGTATGAAAGAGCATTTTTTTTTTCTCTTTTTCAGAGATGGTTCCATTGCGAAAGTTGGTTCTTAAAATGAGTTTAGTGACCTTCTTTCGAATAAGGACACCGTTAGTTGATAGCACTACATAAATATTTTGATTCAGCAAAAAAAATGTATTTTTCCGTAGAGTACTTTCGGGCAAATAAGATTTCAGGTTAATTATGTATTTTTTCAAGTTTAAGATCAGTATATTAACTAACTATGAGATAAGCTTGATGTAATAAATTATTTTAATTTAAAAAAAATGTAATATTGTGAATTAATTACGTCCCGTTAAATTATAATGTATAGCTATTATATCTTCCTTTAATAAATAATGTATTGTGTAAGTTCTATTGAAATATTTAATCTTACAAAATGTAAATAGTGTATTAATGTCATTATATTTCTGTATAATTATTTTTAAATGTTGTTTTCTTTTCTAAACTTAATGATAGTTGTAGGTTGGAAATTAACAAGCAGAGGCGGCTTGCTAAGCCCGTAGAACCCTACCTACGTATCTATATAACTACGTATTTATGTATCTAACTACGTATCTACGTATTTAAGTATATCTACGTACTTACGTATCTGCCTACGTATCTTCGTTTCTACCTACGCATCTACGTATTTACCTATCTTGCGTTGTTAGGTAACACGGTGGCTATAGACGCTAGGCTAGCTCTGTATGCGTTTTGCTTGTTTTGTAAATATATAATAGTATCCATAACACAAGAAAAATTCTATAAAAAAACCGTGAGAAGGAAATTTTATATATATTTATTCCAAAACAATAAGATCTAAGTCTAAGTGATTTCAAGATGTATTTTAGAAACTTGGGTAATATTCCCGGTGCTCCGATATGAAGAAACTTGCGACGTGCAATATTCTCGCCAGTGGGTACAAGGGAGTGAATAACATACACACAATGTATCTATGTATTTAAAATTTAATTTTCATTACTTATATACAAATTACAACATTTACTATTATAATAGGTATTAGATCGTCCTATATTTACATACGAAACAGTACACTTTACAAGCGTCATTTTATTTATTTATTACAATCAGGAAACTTTTTCGATTAATGTGGTACTAAGTAATAATGAAAAACCACACATTGATATCTATAATAAAAGTACGTCGCTTATCAATCAATCAATATATCAACCCACCCCGTACCAATAAAACGCTAGCGATAGCGTCAAATGCGGGAAACGATACATAAATGTATGGGAAGCGATACTGTCGTTTTTCTTTCAGCGTTACATAATACCTTGTGTCAATAAATTCGTTTCTGGCGACTCCTTGAATTAAAAAACAAAAAATATATAGGTACCAAAGTCCGTTGTACTTCTATCATAGACATCAGCGTGAACAACACCGATCGTACGGGGATTGAAAGTAGATGATAACTATTGCGCGTAATGGAATGTAACTTACACTGAACAAATAAATATAATGCTTAATTTTTATATTTAACACTGACAAACATACTAATCGTATGGCGCCATATATAAATGAAAAAAATGCATGTTATTTTTACAATTGACACTGGCAAATGTACTAATGGTATTGCGTCATAATTAAAAAAAATGCTTTTTCTTTAAATTAAACTTTTTTATGGTATAAACAGTTTTGATGTAATATTTTAAATATTTCTAATATTTCATGACGTACATAGGTTTGATGCTTGATGATCGCACTTGAATTAGACCAGTAATATTATGTAAACAGTCTCGTGACGGTATCATTCTGTCATGCTCTTTTGCACAACGCGAGAGCGAGACAGCACGATTGCGAGAGGTGGTTAAGTAATAAGACAGCCCTTAGTTGTTTTTAGAAAATCGACTGTAACATATTATATCTAAATTCTATTTTAATTTACAAACATTTAAATTTTATTAAAACCAGTGACAGACCTTATTAGACTTGCCGTTCTTCTCTATACATACAACAAATATAAATTATAGATTAAATGTCATATCCCAGTTTAGACAAATCGTGCTAAATATAATTAAATTTCATTTACAATGAAAATTAACAAATGTTTTTTATAAATATTATACGGTTTTTCAAAATTTGCTGTGTATAGCAGAAAGACGGTCAGTTTCTTGAAAAACAAACTTTTACTAAATAGAATAAATCATAACTAGATAATGAAAAAGAATTTCTTGCCATAATCAATAGCATTTTTTTCTATTATTGCATGTATTTGAAAAGTATATACTTATGTCAAAAAAGGTTATGAAAAAATATCGTTTTTATATCCCCGCCTCACATCTCGTGATAATAATAATTGTACTCACTAAAACTACATTGATAAAAATCCCCAAGAAAATTAACGAGAACAATTAAAATCATTGAAAACTTAAAAAATAACGAAATAAATAGCCTTTTTTAATTCATTCTTCGTCATAATAAAAGATGTCAACCGCGGAATTAGCGCCCTTGTGACTATAGAACAATACCTACTATAGAACACTAAATATATGAAAAATATTGCAATTATGTTATTTTTTATGTAACAATTGTTGACGGATTTATTATTCTTTAATAATAATCTTATACATAAATATATTGTTGAAGTCGTAAAGACGTTATTCCAAATAATTATTATGATAGACATTAATTAACACATATTTACGAGCTGGCTAAAATGAGAATACAGTGACCGCGACTCGGGTATAACGCAAGGACTAAACTTTAGGCAATTTAGTTATATTTAAAGAGGCAATTTAGTTCGTGTGACGTTCGAATCGCAGTCAATACCTAACCGAACTATATCACTTGTAAGAATACTATTCTAGAAAGTCTAGATCATTACATGTACTCGTAACTACGTTTTGATAGCGCTTTCATACAAAAGTTAACAACCTTTTTTATTCTATTTTTATTGATTTTTCATTTAAAATAGAGGTTTTGTGAGAGCAAATGTTGATAAAGCATGTTAGCTAATGTCATGTTTAATTATGTTAGTGGTAATAGCAGGCTTACACAGACGAGGGACTTTTAATCTTCCCAGAGAACTCGAGGTTTAGACCCTGGTGTGCGTTTAAGCCATTTTAAAAAAAACTAAAGATTACCCTAAGTTCTTCGTCTGCATACGCCTTAAATGTTAGAGCCGTTACGTTGCCATTCAAATGAAAAAAAAATTTTCGCCATCTCGGTTTTTAAACATCCACCATAAGTTATGTAGTTACGCTGGCAAATATACTAACTGTATGACGCCATATAACAAACGAAAAAAAGCAGCCTCTTTCTTGATGATGTTTTCATTACAGTTGCTACAGTAGGTACACGATTTTATTAACTATTACTTACAATATTAAAAACAAGTAAATATAATATAGTTCAGTATAAAACTACGTGTCATGATTAATTAGAGTTACAGAGATCAATCAACATTTAGCACTACTCTCATTTTAACCAGAAATGTCGCGACCACAGTTCTTGCTTTACAGATATATTTTTTATTATAATTCAATAAGCCGATATTCATCTCATAAACAAAATTTTTCTTATAGTACAACACTGATATTGCACGGATAATCAGTGTTATGAAAATTATAAGAAAGTCTTGGCCTCATAGCAAAAGTAGTTCTCATTAATAAATTATATTGACCACCTCTTGGCTACACATACTCTACAAAAGGTCTGTATCGACGAACTGTCGTTGCCACATTTTTTCAATAAGAATTAACGGTTTTATGCAGACGGAATTTGAAATTTAAACCACAAACATCTCGCATAGATGGCGACTAACATGACTTTTGATAAAATGCAATAATTTTCTTTTCTTTCCAATTCGTACTAACTACAAACTAAGCCGCTTTATACACGCACGCAACGCGCCGACGTATCTAAATCGATCGGAAAATTTCGCAAAAAACATACGCCATTAGAAAAAGCGTTGCGAGCGACACACGCGCTCGGAAAATCACAAGAAAAAGTTAACAAGGAACCATTTCAATTTCAAATCCGGTCTACATAGCCCACGTACATAAATTAAATGCATCATATCTTTCCACTTAACGTATCTAACTACGTACGATAATATACAAGTCCGACGTAAATACCGAATGCGCTGACGCATGATATCGCTGATAAATTTCACAACTAAATATAAATAATGTTCTACGCACGTCATTGGCAGACTTGACTTGGCCCAACCCCTTTCGGCAAATGCATGAAAGGGATTAAAACTAGGAAGACATGGCGTCGATATTTGACAGTTCGCAGTCACATATCGGCGCCATTGCTTGCAAGTTTTCACCGATTTCATGCCTAATGTTAGCCGATTAGGCCTCATGACAGTTTACAATCGTATACAAGCATCTTTATAATTACACGCGTACTGCATACCTATTCAAAAATACCACTGACCTTTCAAAATATACGCTTCCATCGGATATATTTGTTAATTTTACTAACGGAATTGTGGGATAAGGTGTCTGGGTCAGTACAAGCCGGCCAATGTTTATGTGACTGTTCCGAATACGCCTTGTCTTATAATTTAGGATATGGTAGGGAGAGCATCCACACGTTTTACTTGGCACGAGGTCTGGTCATAGACAAGCTATTTATAGTTTCGATTGAAGATGCAAATATGATATATCCAAAATACCTAACCGAATTGTAATGAAAAGTAGGTAATGAACCTAGGTCACGCTAGTCAGGCGTAGGTACTTAATCTATTCAGACCTATTTTTCGTACCCCTCAAAAAACTATGTTGCATTAAAGGTTTATTCCAAATGACCCAACAGAGTTTGCTCCAGCAGAGAATCGGGAAACAGAAATTCACTACATATATATATTTCAAATCAAGTTGTTTCTGAAATACTTTTTGTGTCTATAATTAGGCCAATTTTTTTCATACAATGTGTATATATGACAAATTGCGTTAATTTCAAGGGAACTTTACATAATTAGTACGAACAACATAACGTACAATTACTCCAAGGTTCGAAAATGTTAAATGTATATCAATTTTGTTATACATAAACATTATAATTATTATTACTAGCAACATAAGTAAACATCCAATATTCTAAAGTACATAAGTAATAACTTTTAGAAAAAACCTTAAATTTGAAGAAAATGTTTGTTGGAAATGCATAAATGACTAGGTATTTATAAACATTTTTAAGACATCGTACCAATGGTGAAACGCGAGATGCTCGGTTGGATATAGCAATACCAGACACGAACATACCTACTGTGAACTTATCTGTATGTTAGGCTACCACTTAAAGCTCCGAGTACTTCAACCACATCGGCGTCATAAGAAGAATGTTTCTTGTTACAAAACTAGGCCAAACTAGGAACTATGCTCAAAAATCACGGTCTTATTAATTATAAACCTAGGCGGTTTGGAGCAAACGCAACAAACTAGTTTTAACCAGTTTATTCTAGTTTGTGATCCTTGGTAGACAAACAGTGAGTACAAATGTGAATAACCCAGATTTTTTGCCTAATTAATATTTAAGTACCTTGTTAAAGTTGTTGTGTTATTAAAGTGTAGGAATAAAAGTATATGTTAAAATACTAGGCCTATGGGCAAAATACATAAGTTAGCTTTACGAATTTCCAAACTATTCACTTGCATTAAGTTATTTATATTTTTCGTAAATACTATAGGTATGAAATTGATCTAGCGACGACCTCATGACTAGTTTTGTAACAAGATATCTGCTACACAGACCAGTTCACATCCATGTCGAGGCTAACAATTCCGAAGGTGCCAACAGTGGTATAGTGACAAGGTGACAAGCCATCAACCGTATTTGGCACCTATATATTAGGCCCTGGACATCTTTACAGTGCCAGGGATAGCCGCAGTGAAGCGACGCGGGGGCTAACTTCGGACGGATCAATTCGTTCACCTGTTGGGGCCTACCGAGGTTTCTGTTTGTTGAGGAACATTCGAAGACATACATTTAAGAATAGACATAGAAAGCTACTAAACTTGAATAGTTACAAATAAAAAGCGTCAAACAGTTCTTGTACATACTAATTCATTCCATAATAATTTTTCATGGCCGAAATTTATTTGTATCTTTTCAATGAGTCTTTAGTTTCTTCTGTCTACACTTTTGACATTAATATTTCATTAAAAAATGTAGGTTACATCACTTTTAAGAAAACAATGCTAATAAAATCTAACCTTAGAATGTTAAACACGTTTCGTTTATACCATTACGAAAGGTTCCAAGTTAACCTATGATTCTTGACATTTGAACTTTGGCTCTTTGATTAGGCATAATGTTCCTTTGAAAAGCGAGTATTAGACAATTATTCAAATTCGCACATTGGTTGAAACGTCAATAGCTTTCATTGCTTCATTAGATGAACCTTTGGCCTTAGTGCCGCCAACTTTTCTGTATTTACCGTTAATTGCAATAATGGATAACCACTATTCCTAAATTAATTTCACAAATTTTGAGAAGCCTTAGCTTTAAATTAGGTACTTTTCGAGAAGAGTTTAAGAAACTGAGGTTAATGTTTGGAAACCAGAGCAGCGAATCTAGTGGACATGAAAGAAACAAAGAATAAGTCAGAAAACAGCGAAAAGTGGACTAAAGTAACATCTTATTTTATTTCCATTGCCATCGCGTATTGTACCGCATACTTCTAGCTTCTCTTCGTAAGTCTGGTATCTATTCCAGCTGTAGGTCCTTGTATGAGTATAACAAAATATCTGTTTTCCAATAATATGATGCAAAAGTCATTTTGCATAGCAGGCAACAGGTTGTCGTGCCAAGTGTCAACAGAGTTGTGTCGCCTTGACCAGGATGCCACAAAGTGAATATTGTAAACAAAGTATTTCAGCAGCCGTATTTTAGATATATTTGTTCAATGTCAACATAGAGGAATTATGCTTTTAAAAGAATTTAACTTTTGTTCTGTTGAATAGAATATGATAAAATTTTAAGCAAAAGTAAATAATAGTAATATTACTTCGATCGAAATAATAAAAGTACTAAAGTGAATGAGATACATTTAGTAACAAATAAAAGTATGTCGGCTGTAAGGAAAAAACAATCTTATTGTCTTTCCCACCACCAATTTGATCAAGATTCAAGAATAGGAATTCAAAGAATATTTATTAATTATTAACATCGTCCAATTAACAGTATAATTGAACGTAAAAACTATGTTAAAAAGTTTCTTAATCAGTATTGAAGTAATTACAACAAATCAGAAATAAAACATTAAGCTGCCGCTAGCACGTGAATCCAGTGGGAAAATGAAATATAAAATATTATCCCAAAGCCATTGACTCTTAATATAATTATTTAATTACTGTGCCTCATCCCGCTACGCTTATTAAATGACCGTTAGGGTAAGAATTAATTAGTGAATAGTAGTGGTATATAAAGATTAAAGTCGGTACCGGCGTATTATGAATAAGTAATTTATAGTGTTTGTGTTAAAACATTCTAAGGTGTATTTTTTCAGTGTTCATTGGAACGAAGCGCGAGTTTGCTGTAGAATTCATTAAAATATAGGAAAGTTTTTCTTTTTGAAAGGGAAATTACGAACAAATATCGCAAAAAAGTCTTAAATGTTGATATTAATAATATGTAGGTTCTTTTTTAGGCTTTAATATAAGGAGATTACGTTTTTCACCACGACAGCCAAGGCCTTGGTATTGTAGAAGAAAATACTCCTAAATTTAGTTCTCTGAAAATTGGTTGGGTAGCTACTTACGTTATTTTATTTAATAGTTACCTATGTAAGTTACAGCTTAAAGTTATTTGGGGTTTGCAAACGAATTTTTTAGTGTTTACAAAATTATTTGAAATAGTTAGAAATTTTCGTAAAATTTGGGTTAGGTGTATTCCTTTAGGGTTTATTACCTTAATACTTAAGTAATAGCTTTGACCTTGAAGTTGAAGATATTATTGTGAACCCAAATAAAATCTAAAACAATAATCCACACCTGGGGTACATATTTGTTAGCTAAACGACTTTTCTTTAATATTGCCCCGCTTTTAGTATCCTGAATTATTTACTGGTTATAAAACAATATTAATATTGGAAAGCAAACTCGGCTCGGTTCTTCGTAAGTATTTCGTTACTTTTTGACTAACTATATATAGTACTTAGATTTTGAATCGATGTTCTTAAATGTTTGAAGTGATGATTTAGAAATTGCAGCAGTCACAACTGCTGTTTGCTAACTTGCGTCTGTACAATAACAAGCTCTAGAAGATTCTAAAACATAGAGAGATGTACTCTACCGTAATAAAATATCATCATTTTAGGTTTACTATTGCTTCTAAACTGCTGGTTTTGACATGATTCTTTCTGATATTTCCTACTCTCTAAAAGGAAGTATTTTTAGGTCTAGGTCTAAACAGCAATACAGTCACGGCAGGTACTTAAGTATAGAGTGTTAGATATAGATCAAAATCCACATTTTTCTCTCTCAGACTTTGAAACTTAATTGGAGTGACTCTATGGATGCAACTTTTTGTTTCATCTCTAAAGTTTCAAATCTATCGCATCATAGGCAAACAACAGCAGCGAGTACCGCCTTAAAATTAAATAAAAGAAAAGTTCACCAGAAAGAACAGATAACAAAGAGAGAACAAAATACAAGATCATAATCTATAAAGAAAAAAAATCTTAAAGTCCTCATAACATCCTCATATCCGTCACTTCACAGTGTTATTAGAGTATTGCTTGTAGAAACCTCTGGTGGTCGCGGTTCATGGTGGCTAAGTCCCGGGTGCTTCGCCCCCCCGAGGCGGTCAGTGCGGGTGCGCGGGCGCAGGCCCACGCGGGGCTCTCGGTCAGTCGCCCGTCGCGGTCACCGTCGTCCATGACCATGGGGATGTGTAGTTCTTTTGGCTGGAATAGAAGATAGGGTATCGGTTAGATTGATAACATTATGATGAAAATACGTCTTTTTGTTTTTTTTATTAGTAAGTAAGTAATTTACCTTTTTTTATATTTATCTACACTACAAAATAGGGAATTTAATTTAATTCGTCGGGCTAATTTTTCACACTTATTTTATAAATAAAAAAAAACATGTCAATCTTCCTTCTATCCCTTACGTACGTCTTTTTATTTCTGATCTGACTATTACATCAGTGAATCAGTAAATTATCTCAGAAATAAGTATCCATATTATTTGTATTTTATAAGTTTTACAATTAAACACGATTGACTTAAGATATCATCACATCAGCAATAAATGATTATACATAAAGAGAGAGATGATATATATTTGAGCCATTTGGAGTCGAGACTTTAGTGCCGTGTGGACCGGGAGCTCATCTTATTTTCCAAAACTTATCAGAGTGTTTGATCGATTTGACGCGTGACCGGAATGCCGCTTTTTATCTGGCCCAACGTATAAGCATTGCTATTTATTGCTGCCTTCTGGTAGTGGGTTGGAGCATTTGGATTATCTGTAGATCTATAAGTTATAGAAATGGTCTATAGGTTATCTATCTGCGATATTTTTTGTTGTTGTAGTTAATCATTCTGTTTCTTAATTAAGTTTTTTCTTTATAAAGTAATCAAATTGTGTCCCATTTTACTCGAGTGTGCGGAAAAAGAACCGTCATAATACATTAGGGCGCCACTTTGTTTAATTTACACGCTATTTTGACAAGACTGTCGAGTCCTGATAGCGCGGCGCGACTCAGTATACTATTATTTAATCATTTTACTTATTTAGTACTACTTATTTATGGTTTATGTACTAGGTTTAGGATGCAATACAGGGTTATCGGTTAAGGGTGTATTAAGCCGAAAGGGGGTCTTGTACTCATTCTAAGGAAAAACTTTCACTATGGCTACAACTCTGAATTCGAGATAATAAAATCAGTAGTTTCATACACATGGTCGGCGACTGATCAACTTTATGGAACAGCTTATTTTTTCTCTCGAATTCATACTTAGTCCCATAGTGAGTGTTGTTCCTTGATATATATAGTGACTATTTTTGGCTTAATACACCCATAACTGATAATCCTGTATAAAAACCATGTTGATTGCACCATTTTACACCACGACGGTTTATTTTCCTCTTAGACATTAAGAAGTGATTCCAGTGACAGACATTGGCGCAGCTATTCTCACTCGTACAGAAGGAATGTTTGCGTGTGACAGTAGCTGGTTCGAACGACCAGAGCGAGTAAATATTTCATTACTGGCCGCTTGTTGCTACAATCGGGTCAAGTTCGCGTGTGTCTGCCACGCATGGCCTGCGGTCGCTAACAACACTGTAATGTGGGACTTTATGGACTTCTGGGACCTTACTGTGCTGCCTCGGCTCACACGCTGCTCGACCACGCATCTTATCGCAATGGATTGAAGTTTAAATTATTTTTTATCATAGTTTTTGTTGTGTTTGTTGTGTAATTTAATTAATTGACTCACTGTATCTGACTGCGAGGTCGATGTGACGGGTCTTGTGTAAAATTGTTGTGCCGCCAGCATGGTCGCCTATTGATGACGCGCTTTCTTAGAACACCTGCTTACTTTCCAAGAAGGTTCACTTAACACTTCGTACTTGTCCACTACGAACGGTTATTTTGTAACAGTAACCTTAGGTATTTTAAGAAAGGAGTTCATTTTACAGAGGCCTTACACTCATTGTTTAGAATTTATGTTTCAAAATGTTGAAACCCGATAAATAACTCTTCTGAAAACATAATTGAGAAATGGCACAATGCTCAGAGTGTGATGGCCAAGTAACAAAAAGAAAAAAGAAAAGTTCTGCAACACTGATGTAACATCTCAACTCTTTCCAGGTGCTAGATCTTAGTTCTGCAAGCTAATTATGTTCTTAGTACTTAAAGTACAAACCTTAAGCACGAAATATTGTCTAGTTAGTGTGCGAGTTTGTACTCACACACTAATGAGACAGTATTTCGTTACCTTAAATAAGGTTTGTGCATGATTTCAGCCATAATACGTACTCGTAGCGAAATTAAGGTTAACTGATATCTCAAGGTAGGTACATATTACCTTAGGTCCTAAAAGACTTTAATAGGCTCTTTATATAACAGAACTCTTGGCGGCAGTATAGAGCGAATATTTTAATAAAAACACGTTTTATCGTAAAAGGCTATTAAAATTTTATCGGTGATAACGAATGCTAGGTATTTTTCGTATATATGAGTCATTTGGGAAAAATACGACGAATGGAATAAAAATAAAATAATTGACGCTAAATTGCGACTATAAACCCGGGGAACTAATATTAGGTAGGCGTTTTAGTAGGTATGTTAACAAAATTATATCTTTTGATCACTGACATCTGTTTTGTAACACTGCTGCTATATCTTGTGATCCAAAAAAGTAATGAGCAATTTAAATCATCAAAAACCAATTTAATTTTTTTCAGTTCTTTTTAAATTTAATTCCAATTTCTAATTTAATAACTACTGGAACGATTTTGATAAAATGTATACCTACGGGACAAATTTAAAGGTATACTCTTTCGAACATTTACATTTTTTCAAATAGGTCGAGGTGTCTGAAATATATATTTAGGAATACATTTAAAAATTAGAACTATGTTTTTAAAGTCGCTTAATAAAGAGTTTCTTAATTTTTACCCGACTGCGAAAGAAGAAGGATTATATTTTTCATGTGTATGTATGTATATATGTAAGTATATATATTTCTTTGACACGCTCTAGAGCCTAAGCGGCTAGTCGTATTTTTATGTGAGAGGTGTCAATAGATTCGTCTTAGTCGTGAGAGTGACACTGGGTACATCAAAATTAAAAAAATAATAATTAAGGATGATACACAGATTTAACGATTTAGCAGTCGGGTTTTTTCGAACTCGCTTCTAACCACTTTTTTAATGTAACATAGTTGGGTAATGACTGTGTTAAAACAGAGTAGCGCTTATCTTAAAATCTAATATAGGTACCTAGGCTTCCTACCTACTAGTACCTAGGCTATCTAAATACCAGTAGTTTTAGCACAATTTCCACAGGTGCAGTAATTAAGTTACCTAGGCTCGTGTAATCAAACTAGGTATATAGTCTGGCTATTTACTGCAACTTATCGCTTACCTACATATATAACATACCTACTACACATTTATATATTCGAGTAGAATAGAGATACTTGAGCTGTAGACTTCGCGAGCCTGTTTTCGCAGAACTGTGATATTTTTACATAGCTTGCAACCCCCATATATGGCTCCGCTATTTTGAAAAACTTCTAAAAACTTAATTTATAAATACTGATATTTCAATATGATTATAGATCTTACCTTACCAACCTTACAAAAAATTATGAGTGTCGGTTGTGTATTGCAACCAGTAGAGGAAAACTGCTGGAAATTCGCCGCAAAGAGCATTTTTGGCTAAATTGACAAGGTGAATGTATAGCACGTATAGCGTCCCACTGCTGGTCACGGGTCTCTCTTATGAAAGGATAGGCCATAGTCCACTACGCTGGCGTCAGGGTCCTACCTACCGTGGAGCCTACAATTTAACGTGTAGGAACATTACATAGGTACCTAATATTTAGCTAGTTATCTGCTTTTATGTAAAAGCCGTTCGTATATTTCTCAAGGTTTAGGGCTTTAAAGCAATTAACCTTTTGGCATTTAGTTTATTACGTTAATTTAATATGGGAGTAGGTACGTATATGAAGAACCTAAAGTACGCGCTGGTATTTCACGCAAATGTCATAATAAAGGCACTGGAGTAGGTGTAAGTTCCGGTAAATTAATATACACGTCGAAATTAAATAAATATTTAGTTGACATTATTACAGCCGAGAGAGAAAGCCTAGCAAACAATACGACGTGTAACAGAAAGGTGTGACAATACTTAAGGGTGTTAATCTACACATCAAAGTGAACCCTGCGTAGAACAACGTTTTGCAAAATTCGAGAATAAAGTATTGCGTCCTCCATACGACTTGACCGATCACGTAACCATTATTTGTATAGAGAACCTAATATTTTTGTCTCGAAATTTCATTTTTTTTTCATATTGGGTTCACTTTGATGGGTAAACACTCTTAAGTATTGACACACCTTTCTGTTACACATTGTATATATACCTATATTATGCTCTAGTAGGAACAAGCAGCGCTAAAAGATTTGGTACCTGAGTACTTCTGTCATTCTACTTCAGATGTGTCTTCAATTTGCACGGAAGTGTAGTTACCTACCTAAATACCGCTTCGTGCCTATCAATCTAGATTGTAGAGCTATTGTTTTGTGACCTATATGCGTGCACGAGTGAGAATATCACGTTTGAAAAACGTTAGTGTAATGTAATCCCTTGTGTTTATTTTGAAAGATGATAAGAGTATTAGTTATAAAATAAAAGAGGTATATTATTTTAAAGTATTTAGATAAAAATAAATTTGTTGAATTCGTTATACAAAAGTAAGCAGAAACCCACGAACACCGGCTACACCATCATGTGAATGTCGAGGCCGTCCTGCTCTTGTTTGTCCACTCATGCGGAACACAATTGTGCGAACTTCTCAGTAGGTATCGCTTTAATTAATCAAATGTACAGTTCAAAACATACTGTCTTATTGTATCTTATACAATGATAAGACTTTCAGAAGGACCACTGATATACATTCTTATTTTTTTAAAGTTCCACTGACATACTTATGAATCGTTATCAACCGCGAACAAAGTCGCGGGTACAGCTAGTGGTTAATAATTCACCAATATTACACATTAAAGCTTGCAGAATCACTAGATTTGCAATAAATACACAAACAAAGACGCCATTTTTTCAGCGAACGCGGGAAAACCGATGCTCCGTCCTTTTTACCGTGGCCGAATTTTTGCTTGGCCAACTGTCAAATCTGACAGAGGTTGGCCCAACAAATCGAGGCTTGCTTGACCTAATACCGATTTTCATAAATCTCCATCTTGTCGGAGGCTGTGGGATCGATCGATCTGTGAGCCAGATAAGTCAATAGTAATAAAGAAGTTACGTAGTAGGTGTTGAAATGCGGGAGTATTCATAGGAGGCAATTAATAATGGCTATAATAAGAGGCAAAAAAAGTTAGATAAAATCAGTATTTTATCAACTTTTTGGGAGAATTTCCCTGAATATAAGACTGTCATATTGTGCGGTCACGCTATGTCACATTCTCAGATACATTGGAAACATTATAGGACCTGAATAGATAAAAAATATTGCAGCACTAAATTACCCTTATGAAGTAGAATTATAGTTTATGTCAATACTTTCGGAACAACGAGAAGGACTACAGAGGCCACGCGCGAAAGATCTCGTTGTAACATACCTCTCGAGTGGCTTAAACACCACGTTAGATGTACGAGTAGGTAGATAGATAGATCAATTCACTATACAGACACAAAAAAATAATTAAATACAAGAGAAAATTCTTACAAAAGAAAATTCTTACAATTCTTCTTAGGTGCCTACATAAAAGGTATATTGTTATAATATGTCTTACTAAACTTGCAGTTAATTAACCCAGTTCGTTTAACCTTACAGCTCATAATAACACAAATACCTAACTCCACTATCTAGGTTATTGATAAATAAATTATCCTACACAGCCTGATCAGCATCGCAGATTAGGGCCTACCGATATCTACCTAGCTATAATATAATATACCAACTAATATACACTAACAGACAATTCAAACACAAAGTTTGATAGAACCAATGACCGGCTAGTTTAATCAGTTAGGAATGAAAGAAGTTTAAACAAGAGCAAGCAAACAAGCAAACTTAATGGACTGCATAAAAAATATGCATATGTATAGCTATACTTAAAACCTTGAGAAAAAACAAAACAAAAATAAGTAATAAATATACAACAGATTAGACATTTATGTAATTTTCGGAATTTGTCATAACATGAAATTGTGACATTAGGATTTTGTCATTTTAAAATTGAGGAGTTTGAATGCACGTTCTAGAAAATTGTTATTTTCGTATTATATAAAAAAGGTAGTTAATCTTAAACTAGCAAAAACAGAGTGCGGATTCTAGTGACGACTAATACGTGTTAATACTGAGTAGGTTTGTACTCGTGTGTGTTTTGCTCTAGGTAAAATTAAATGGCTGCGCTAATTCAATTTGCGTAGCGGCTGATTCAATCATGGCAGGGACGGAATCAGGGTTACATGCGGCCGCAATACCTACATACCATGAAGTACGAGTAAGTACACACCTAAGTACTTAATGAGTCAATATTAAGTAAATGATTTATTTGATACTTATTGCCTTTTTTCTATACCAAAGTGCTACAATAGTTCGTATAACCATGTTTTTTTTTATAAAATTATGTTCCTAATTTTTATAGGCTAATCCTATTATAACACAGTTAAGACAGCTATATACCGCCAATTTGTCCATACAATAAGATATAGCTGTTTTCTACCTTTCAATGTTGTCCGATTGCAGTGATTTTTTTTCACATACCTTACACATTACTTACTAGGTCTACACGTTTTTATTTTTTTCTATTTTTTAAATGACTTTAAAGTTACAAGCTTCCTAAGCAGTCATATTTCTGCGCTGATACAATGCCAAATAAATGCCTTTATAATACAGAATCCTATAAACTTTTTCATAATAATAAGACGTGTATACCTAAAATACATTATAATGAAGCGTTTGACACTAATAACAAAACATTACGTTATTGTTTAGGGAGTGAAAAGAGTTAGACCCGCGGAATGAAAATTGTATGAGAAACACGTGTAAACAGTGAAGGGTCGGTAATCCTCAAAGTTTAAAATAATACCATATTATTATGGTTGCCCTAGTGTTGTGTAAGTAAATAATATTGTACGATCGTAAGGACATGTAACTGTTGGTACTAATTAACACACTTAGAATTATATGTATTTTGTACACAGTTCTTCACAATATTTTTTTATTCTATTCTATTCTATTCTATACAAATCTTGCGAGTAAATTTTTTTCGAGTATTTTCACATTTGCATATTTCTTGTTTTTTTGATCTGCTAACCAAATTGAAAGAAAAAATAAAATATTATTTATTTATACCAAAAAATTACTAAAAGAGACATCATAATTAATATCTAAATTTCTTGTCACAAAATGCTTAATTGGATACTGAGTCGATTTTTATTAAATTTATGTAGGACCACATATTGTGCAACGTGTAACAGAACGGTGTGACAGTACTTAAGGATGTTAGTCTACCAATCAAGGTGAACTCATCGTAGAAGAAAATTTTGCTAAATTCGAGAATGTAACGCGTGCTGGAATTCTATTTGGAATTTTATTAATGGATTTCTATTTATTAGTATAATACCTATGTACACCTATTATGCAATAATAAATGAAATTGAAATTGAAAAAAAATATTATGTAGGTACACTTAAGATAAAGAAAAAATACAAATTTGGACGTCTCTGAGAAATTGTCTACGAGAAATTGAACATCATACATAATAAAAACATCCGACGAATTGATTTTGAACTAGGTTTATAATCGAAGATAAATTTAAAAAAAAACGCAATAATGGCTCCCATAGTGAATATAAATTCTCTTAATGCTATGTAGAAACAGATTTCGCCGCTAGCGATCGGGACTCGGCTCAATTGAATCAATTGGCGACGACCCTAGGTCAGGATAATGTAGGGTTGCCACCTGCGAATTATTTTGAAATTATGTTACAGACCTACGTTTAGTTAAAGTTCGTCGGAAAGTATCAGAGAACATAGAAGCATGAAAGGAAATGGAGCCCCCCATTATATATGACATAAGTAATAAGAAAACATACTTTTGACAATGTTATGTATTCAAAAAATACCCAATCGTCGTCGTCCATTCGTCATTTTAAAATATATCTGTGACCTACCCACATATCATCGCATTAAACGTGAGTTTCGATAAAATGGTGTTTTTATTCGCGTGCGTGCACCTTTAGCTAATGATTAAACGGACAAAGACAAGCGACGATGCAGATTAAGACTAGTGGATCTAGTAAAAATCTGTTGACTATAACCCTAAAGACTCTTAAGTAATAATTATCAGGTAGTTTTAATTCTTTGAGTACGCGATCAATTGGAATTTAGTCCATCGTATTCACTGACCATTACAAACAGACTTCTGACATAACATTAACCATTTCAGTGGAAAAGTTATAAATAATATTTCTTAAACATATTTCCAATGTAACGACGCATATCCTTCTACGATATTTTGTTTAGTTTCTGTCGAGAGGTTTTTGTTGTCAAACCATTTTCTGATTTCATTGTGGTGTAGTTTTAGGCACTTATAGTAGTTCTAGTTGAGAAATAACATTAGCAGATTATAGAAGTATATTTTCTGTTACTGTCTTGCGATACAAAATTATACCAATATTAACTAATAAGTATGTTATTATTAATAATTTTATTTATGACAATTAGACGCATACGATAAATACTTTAGATACTTTAATATACAAAGAACTGTTATATTAACCTTTTTTAGTTAAGGTTGTCACACAGTTAGCTAGAAGTAATATGCATTAAATGAGAAATGCTACGCTGAAAATGGCATAAGTTGTCAATGGCACATATTGTCATGTTTCTAATCAGACGTAAAACCTATCCTAAAATATACCTAAGCCTAAAAGAAAGGAAAGTTCTGTTTTAAGCTAACTTAGGAACTTAGAAAAGGGTTTCGGTATTGTTTTCAGTTCATTTACGTGCATGGTTGCCTGGAAGAGATCGCTTTTAGCGATAAGACCGCCATTAAAAAACCTAGCATATATTTGTCAGCTTTTATTTCTTATAATTATTTATTGCTAAACTGGTATTTTAATAAAGCGTTGTCTTAACTTATATATTTTTTTCTACATTTATTCGGCTTTATCTTTCGGTGTTGAATATTTATCACCCAGTTAACCGCGTCTGACGAAAATTATTATCAATTTCGTGAAAAGGCGCGTACAAAAAAAAGTATTCATACAAAAACCGTCGCGTCTCGGAGTAATTCAGAAAAAAACCGTCTAAAAAATTTCCTGTACGAAATTCATCAAATTACAAAAAGTGCTGGCAAAATTGTCGCCTACGGATTTTTTCTTTACAGTTAGTCCCGAGGCCGCGAGGCTCACAATACGGGAATGCCCGCCGGGGAAAGTAGGCTATATTTTAGTAAATTGCTTGAGGTCGTGTAAAGAAATAGTTTTATAGAGGTAGCCAGGATTCAGAAGAATGTTTATATGTACACGTTGATTTAAAAGAAGTAATATAGTCGTATGAATAAACCATAGAAGCCTTATTAATACACGCGTCGAAACTTTTATCGTGCGTTGTCTTGTTCTCGCGCGTATTATTCTCCATTGAAATAAACAAGACAAAAGATCGTGTCAGTTACGACGCGTTTATTAATAAAGATGTACAAGTATATGAATATGTCTTGGATACCTTGATCCTTATATTTGAGTTCGGATAATTTATTGATTTCTACTAATTCTTTACCATGTAATTAACCAGAAAATATGTGATTTAAAATCTTATGTCATGTAAAAACCGTCATTAAAGCTAATATTAGCCCCAGCGTACACAGCGCTGGTAACTTTATGACGTTAGTGACGTAGTTAGGATTATACGTCGCGTCGTGTGTAATCAAAAACACATGTGGAGTTTAAGTGGACTGGGCGGAGGGAAGGGGCCTGCTAACTGTCTGATGTTGGCACACACTCCCGACAGCCACTTAAAATATACGAGCACATCAAATTTGTATCGTAGGTCTAGTGCCTACTCGTAATATTATCCGCAGCGTTGCGAATGGTTCGATAGTGTCACTATATTTAGGTACTATCGGTATTTTAATAATAATCTAAATGCTGCTGTGTGCTCTAAAATTGAACACTAAAATCGATTTTTGTAAATCAAAAAAGTTATACATCCGTTAAACTTGCTAACCAATTTAATATCTCAAAATCCCTTTTGTTAACTCGCTTAATTAGAAACAAGAGTCGTAAATAAAATACTTTTAGTCTTCAAAAAACATAATTCTAAGAATATCCGACGAAAAAAAATTTGAATTAAGGAAGGCGGCCAATTCGTGCACGCATAGGGGGTGGGGTGGCGTCCGCCTCTCGCTAACGAGGGTGGCTAAGGGTGGCGCCTCCCTCTGACCCAAAAAACCACCCCGTGCGTTCCCCACCCTACAAATGTTACGAGTAGTGTACAATAGGTTACAAAATAATGTAGACTATTTGTCGGACTGAGGACATGTAAAAGACTTAGTATAATAATTTATTGATAGATAGACAGATCAATTCTTTATTGCAGACTCACAAAGAAAAATTAAATAAAGGAGGAAAATTCTTACAAAAAAATAGTGCTACTAGTGGCGTGACAAACTGATGATTTATTCTATACTAACATAAAATGATAAAAATTAGCTTATATTGCGGCATATTTTTATATTCTTCGTACAAAATAACTGGTAATAATAAATAAAATAAACTATTTATAAGTAAGTAAAAATACTGTAATATCTTTCTTTCTCTAAAAGAAAATACAATTCGTAACAATGACAACAGCTGTGGCATCAGCTGTCAATTTGTGCAAATCCAAACATCTCAGCGAGGGGTGGACTAGCGACATCCCAATATTAATATTGCATAAAATATACAATCAAAGTAGAATAAGTTTCGTATTGACGTAAAAACAACCGTAAGAAATCGACAGTTGACATATACCATTGCAATATTAAATTAGTAACTAGGTTACCGATTTCAGTACGTACATACGAAAATCAGTTACGAAAAGAGTAAATCTCCAAAATATGATATCAAAATATCCAATTTCCATCTGACGTGGCATCATTTCCATGCTATGACACGATGTCAGGTGCTATTGGCTGGTAACCATCATACTTGTAACTTGCGTTGCGTCACTCCGACGCGACGTCGCCACCAAAATAATAGCAGAAAGTACTTTAATAAACTGTCTCGTTCGTCTATACATACAAAGTATTTATATTTTTGTGATAAACAAGATACACATTAGATTAGGATTAAGATATGACAAAGATATCGCCTAAATCACGAAAATAACAGTTTCTTCGACCAGACATAAACATCGGATTTTGTGGATCAAAGATTGTGAATTTAAGTGGGCAAATTTATAAAATAGGCTGGATGTGAAGTGTTAAATTTTCAATCTTTTGAAATGATGCCTATTCGTTTGAAATATTTTATACTTAATTTCGCGACATAATGTAGTAAACAAACTCTTGTCATGCTTCTTCCTCCAAGGTACTGTTATTTTATTCTGTGACTATACTATAACAACTACGCTGCGTCACTCCCACGGCCCAAAGTAGATGACAGCACAGTGACTAACCGTCACGTCGAGCTTACAAGATTACTTCGCGACGTGACAGGCAGTCCAGTGTGCGCTCGCCCTTACGTCGTAATTAATTAATTTTCTCCTTTTGTTTTATTGCTTCAATGGCGCCCGTTGTGATGTTAGTAATGAGGGTAATTAGGGTGGTTGCTAATTATTAATGTAAAAAAGAGATTACTTTTTTGTGCGTGTAGTTTCGTTAGAATTCGCAGTAATTTCTACCTAGAGGTTTCCGTTTTATCATAAAATCTTCTCGGTCCTATTAAAACCTTGAATTATTGTTTTTAATGATAGTAGATAGACGTGAAATTTGTAAAATTAATTTGAAGTATCTTTTGATTATTATATTTACGCTGAGCTATATGATAAATAGTAACACAGACTTTATCACTACAAAAGTAAGTTAACTGCTGTTTTTCCTTTAAAATGTTTTGAATTTGCATCATATATAGATTGCACGCCAATTTTTCCCAACTGACGTCATTCATCACGTCTCGTAAAAAAAACATCATACCGAATGCGTCCCTGTGTCAAATTAATAACGACCTCTGTTTTGTAGGTCAAGGAGCGTTGTGCGAAATTAAGTCATAAGTTTACGCAATAAGTGTTGTTTTCCGTTGTCTACAGCCGTTTTCATATGGCGGATGTGATGTATGTATTCTGACGGAGATCGATAAAAGAGATTATCACATGTAGGTTTGAAGTATTACTGTACATAGATACCTATATATATATATATAGGTAGTTAGTTAGTTAAATAAATAGATCTTATTACCTATGTAAATAATACTATGTACCCATATTAAATAAGGGAGAATGTCGTATCTTTCTTGTGATATGGTCTCGTAAGTTTTGTCTTGATAACGAATCAATCGTTTCGTAACCTGGTAACACTCATGTCAGATTACCCCAAACTAATCGCTCTGGGGTGAAGTTGTCAGGTTTAAGAATATTTATTTTATAATACAAAAATAAGCTCTATCAATGATTTCATCTTATTAGAATTCATTTCATTTCGTCTCATTATAAATAACTCAATTGTTCCTTTTTTTTCATTCGACACAGCTAGCTACAAGTTCGCACGATCATGGAAGTCAGCGATACTGTAGCCCTAGATGGAGCATGTCTAGTCTGGAATACACTGGCTCTCAAGGAAGGCTGCCGGAACACACCGTTAGATGCTTGGCGACGGATTGTACAACTTGAGGGTGGTAGCTAGCCAGGCGAGCGATAGGAAACGCCCTACCACCATGTTGTGGTTTCCTCACGATGTTTTCCTTCACCGGTACTTCGACAGTTCTCTTTGCCTGATTGCCATACTGGCGGTACTTACATAAATTACTTTGGGATTAACCCTACATGGGTTCCATGTCGATTCTTTTGTTCTCGGCGCGGGCGATTGTTTTCGTTCTATAACCGCCGAGGAGAATGCACGTCTTTCTACTCCGCGGACTTTATTAAAGTCATCTTTAATTCCGCGGAAGACGTTTTTGCGTTCCCTCGACAAACGGCTCACGTTTTTATTTTGACCCCAGATTTGGGTAAGTGGTGCATTATTTGCATTGTCATGTAGCTTCGCCATTTTGTATTTTAACCACATTTCTTTTGTCTGTGTTTTAATATTTCTTTTCAGCTTAACTGTTTTATAATCATTTTAATACCATAATATTCATGTAAATTCATTTTCTTTCTTTCCTGGGTTCATTTAATTGCTTGTTTGTTCATTTTAACTTCAGTGTAAACTCATGTTTTCTTACCCACATTATATCATTTAAAATCATTTATATTATATTTATATTTTCGTAATTTTTGTAATCTCCGTATCTGGTTGTGAACATCCACGGCAACATAGCTACATCATACCTACGTCGTACTTTCTCGAGTCGTTGTCGTGGGTGCTCACTGTGTACCGTCAGCCTGTAATGCTTCTGGCACGTTACAGTGTCCCAGATTAGGAGTTGGGCGTCCAACATATTACATACGGATCCTGCTGGACTGGCTGTAACTTCCTACAGCCGAAGCCTGAACCCTGCACTACGAACCTGGCCGTCCCTACTTGAGTGACTCTCACCGCCAGCCCTTGACGACAGGGAAGTGCAAGTCCAAAGAAAAGGAACGAATCGCTATACTGTATAGGCCCTAATTCCACAGCCTTCTGCTTTACCAACTGTATGTGATCTCGAGGTTTGTTAGACGCTGGTATAGATCCCGCAGTATGTAATATATTTTCGAAAGCTTCTCCGTCAAGTATGCTATAGGTCTATACCTATAGCATACGCTATAGGTATAGACCTATAGCGTCATATAAACAAAGGTTTCTATAAAACGCACGTAGGAAACGGATGTCATTTATATCTTGCTATCTCATGGGAGAACTAGCGCAGCCCCGCGGCTTCTCCTGCAATTAATATGCATGACTGGCGGCGGTGTCTGTTTGTCTGTACACAGATAATAATGTAAAACGATAAACTTTGCTCGCGATTGCAGTCTGCTGAATGCAGGTTGAACATCGTTACTTTAATACGAATTGTTTATATTGAGCACCATGTTTGGAGAATAAAACTACTTGAGATAAATTCAATATATGCGTTCATACGCGTGTATTTTTTTCTTTATTGGCATCGTATGCCCGACTATTTAGGTAGGCCTTCCCCTACGTGGACGGACGATTTTATACTACCTATTTTTTAGTTTTTATTTATTTAGGGTCTTGTAATCAAACAATGTCAGCCCCATAGGGTTCACATTTGAAAATACCAATGGCCTATTTTTCAATAAGCCATAGACAAATTTGAAAAGCATTCAAGCTACACCGGAAGATGGTGACGACTTTGTAAGTCACAAGTAACCAGTAGATGCAATTGGCAGCTTGTCATTCGGAATGGCGTTATAAGGGGAGGCCTATGTTCAGAAGTGGACGTCATCTGGCTGATGATGATGGTGATGATGATGATGATGCTGGACTTTATGATGATGTAAAGTCTTAGTCACATTCATCAATTCAATTCAAATTGTTTATTCGCCAAGATAGGGCAAAGTACAGTTGAATTTAATAATACATACATACATAATTGCCAAAATAATAATTATCACAATAAACAGAAATACATTTTTGAGTAAGAGTATTAGATATATTATATTAGAGAGCAAAATGTATTGCTTCTGAGTATTCGGCGTCGAACGAAATATTTCGTTGCAGATATCAATTTAAACAAGTGATTATAAGCGAGTTCAAAAAAAACCCGACTGCTAAATCTTTAATCCAGTGTATCATGCTTACATTTTTTTTTTTTGATGTACCCAGTGTCACTCTCTCGACTAGGAGGAATCTATTGACACCACTCACATAAAAATACAACAAGCCGTTTGGATCTAGGGCGTGCCAAAGAAATATATATATATAGATACATACGTACTTACATACATATATACACACTTACATACATACTCTCGAAAACATAACCCCCCTTCTTTCGCAGTCGGGTAAAAAAGCGTTATATTTATTTGTATTTCCACTGGCTTTTGAGTTAACCCTTCGCAATCTTACGCAATATCAATCTCGTGCAGACCGCCGGTGTCTCTGAGATCCGGGTCTGTGGGACCCCGGCCCCTGGGATCGATCGTGTCCTATATGGAGGATTGAGGATCTACTGTGTCAATTCCGTCTTTAGGGGATTTAGATGAACTTTAGTACCAAGGCTTCATTCAAACATGCAGATCTATTTTAGAGTATTTATGAAGTTTGTTTTTTTTTCCTCCTGTATAGGTTAAGTATCCTGTTAAGACCTAAGCCCAGCAGGGTTACGTTATGTGGGTTGAAACGTATGTTGAGTCTGGGTATGTCTTTGGATTGGAACCAAATTCAATTGTTCACTTGCTAAGAAAGTAAAGTGAAAATATACAATTTTGGTAGCAGGGGCCTAAGTTTGTTATTTGAATTGTTTTGGAATTACGATTGCATTGCGATTTGGTAGTGTGTTTACTTTAAGCTCTGACCTATTTTATGTCAAAACGACCACTATGATGCAATGCAATTGCAACTCTAAAACAGTTCAGATAACACACTTCGGCTCCAGGTCACATACAAAATGATAAACGTATAGCTAATTTATATCATTCATGTATGGAAACGTTAAAAGTTGCGAGTACTAAAGGTAAACTTTACTAAAGCGTAGGATCTTCTCTACTACAGACGGGGGTGATGTAAGACCGTGATGTCATTTCATTGTTAGCGAAATCTGGTGTTAAACAATTAGGCAAGTAGGTGGGGCGTTTCATTTAATTATTACATGAAGTACAGTCGCTTAGCAAAAATATTTCCTTTACCAACGGAATATATTTCTATATATTCCGTGCTATTGTTCTACCTACATCTATCAGGATGAAGTAAACTAGCGTATTTCGTTATATAAATGGTATAGTAAATTGTTTTTTACGGCCATTATAAAAATCAGTATTAAAATTAAAATCTTTTTTGGTCTTACAAAATATCATAAATACCAGCGCTATTCGGTTAATATGAGATATAGTTAAGTAGTTCGCGATTCTACTCGTAAATACAAATACAAGAAAAAGATCGTATTTTTTTTTTAAAATGGTTGAAACAAATATTTTGTTTACGTGGTTACGTCACATTTTTGTAATCTAACTGACCCGTTGGTGTTGATTGATGTTAATTGAGTGTTGGACTTTTTGCAAAGTAATCCTTTTCTTTTATTCTTCTGATACTTGAACTAGGGGTAAGAATCAGCGCAGAGTATCCCACCCATACGATTTAGCGGCGACACAACCGAACGAAGTCAACATCGGCAGCCACTACCAACCCGGAATAGACTCCGCGTCCGGAATCCGGTGGCGTGTTGAGGATACTGTAAGTGACCGCCCATGTTTTTCATGTATTGTAATCATGAAAAAACATATAGTAGGGCACTATAATGGCGACTAGTCGCTCGATGGTCGGTGGATGTCTGCAACCATCCTTACATTCTCTCTAACGGTCGCTAAATGATAAATGAAGCAAGCGGTCTACTATACCCCCGGGCCCTGTTGGCACAGAGTTACATACATCAAACTCACCCGAGGGTTGACAACTGCCAGCAGGAGATTGCATCTTATACTCGATTATCTGGCAAAGAAGATATTATAATAATTGTCGTTTGACAATATATTTGTCTAAAAAATGACAAAGAAGATATATTCGGGCATGCCTAACTTACTAAACTAACCTAATTTGACAATTCTGAAACTGCCTCCTCTCTTTTTGCTTCCAAAAGTGAGAAAAGGATGGATATAATTTTAGGATCTTTTTGTTTAGTTAGTTTGGATGTGGCTCACTTCAGCTTGCAAATCCTACGAGCTATATCGGTAACTCCGGTTCTTCGGCGAATATCCTGATTGCGAATAATTCATTGAACTAACTCACGAACATTAAATCGTAATCCGAAAGCTTTTATACCTGTTCTGTACTTGTGTTCATTGTTAATATTTCTCCTACAGGTATTTCCTTCCATTGCTTTCTCTAGGGATGTATCGATCGGTCTGATCCAGGCGATATTGTCAGTTGTATGCGAAAGGGGATATACTTGTAGTTAGGTATAGATAGGTAATATAGCACGATCCACCCTTTCTCTCTGTATACTGTTTGGGTTTATTCTTTTGTTTTGCTGCTTCTGAGAGGATGAGAAACGTGATAGGAACAGCGGAATTAGGTTTCTACCACTTAACACAAGGTTTACTTAGAAAACAAACGCGTAATCGATTCGTTTTCTACGAAGACGACGAGATGTTGTGGATACGACCGACTCATTTCATCCCTGATGAAGTTCACCGAATGTGAACGAAACTATAGTTGGACCTTTATAACAATCTGGTAGGAAAATCCGTATTGTTAACCAAAATAACACAACGTTACTAGTTATTAATGAGAAATTTCTTAATAGAGAATTTGGTATCTGTTTTATGAATTTTGAAAATTATAGTTTGTAAATAATGAGATGCTCCAGTTATGTTTCGAAAAAGATATTTGAATCCAGGTCGATGCATTTTATATTGAAATAATATTGATAGAGAATATTTGTGATGTAATATTAAAATAAAAACGGTAAAAATTAGTCGTGGAACCCCTTACCTTACAAACGAAAGAGCGCGCGTTCAATTCTAGGTTCAGGCATGCATCACCGAGTTTTTCACTTATGTGCATGTTATTATTAATTACCACAAGGTTATGCGGTGAAGGAATACACCGAGATTGAACCCGCTTGTCGGAGAAGGTTAATAACTTTTGAAGATACGTGAACTTTTAGGATTTTACACAGGTACACGTGCAACATGGTGCTACATCTTTACTTACCAACAGGTGAGATCATGGTCAAACGTTGCTTAGTTAGTTTTTTCCTATTGCGCAAGGAAAACCCGTAAAAGACTTTCCTTGGTATCATTACAATGTAGCCTAAGCATAAGGCTATTAAGTAATTTTAGTTTAACAAATAACGTCTCTAAGAATTTGTCCATCAGCACTTTTGTTATTGTAGTTGTTAAGGCGAAAACACTTTGTTCATGTGTTGTTAAGTCTTAGTGCTTTCACTATTTTACTTTTAACCCTACACTAACTCGAACGGTTAAGTTCTTTTAAGTCTTCTAGTTATGTCTGTGTCGAAGAGCTGGATAGCTTCGACATTGACATGATGGTGAAGCCCGTTTTTGTATGCTTCGGCGTATTTTTTTTTAACGAATAACAAGTTAGTAATTTAAAAAAACTGTCGGAAGGGAGGTGAGACTCGTGCCCCGCTCTGGATGTTGTAGAGTTAGAATCGGGCTTTTTTATTCTTTTAGTACCTAGTTTAAAATAGTTAGCAGTACGTAGCACTTCATCACGAGTAAATGACTAATTTACTATTTACCTATCTGATAAGATAAACAGCTAATACCATTGAAGTACTTCATGTTATGTTTAATTCCATTGGTAATCATTACACGGCTACTGGTGGCTGCCTTATCTGTAACCTAGCTTTATCTAGATTTATGTAAGTAGACGTTTGGAACGTATGTATATTGGTCGAACTTTAGTACATAAGAGGCCGGTCAGTGATAAGCTTTGCTCCGAACTTTGCCCTAGTTACCTAAAGCGGTCAATGATTAAGGAAAATCTTCTGAGAAAAGGAAAATTATCCCTAAGCTTAATGGGGATTGCGGATAACCTAAGCTTTATATTCATTTGTGTTGTTTTTTTATTGATCTAGAAATTGGTTTCGTGAGTAATAAAATACACAACGTGTAACAGAAATGTGTGACAATACCTAACGGTGTTAGTCTACCCGTCAAAGTGATACCATTTTGAAAACATTTGCAAATAAAAAAATGTGTTCTCCATACAACTTGGCCTAATTATTTTTATATTTTTTATATTTTTATTGTATTTTGATATTTTTTGTTCTGAAATGGGTTCACTTTGATGGATAGACTAACACCCTTGAGTATCGTTACACCTTTCTGTTACGCGTTGAATATTAGCGATTTATGTAAATAGACAAGATGTTAATAATAATGCAAAGAACAGCCTAATGACAAGCAGTTTGTAATATATGCATGAGAGCATGGAACTGACTTTAATCGGCTAGACATGAAAGAAGTGACAACAAAAGCAAGCAAACTTAAATGTAGATCTTAAATGGTCTATAGGTAATCTTTTTACTATATATTTTTTTCGACCGCGATAGAAGGAGGGCTATGTTTTTCGACTGTATGTATGTATGTATATTTCTTTGCCACGGCCTAGAGCCTAAACGGCTTGTCGTATTGTTATGTGAGTGGTGTCAATAGATTCTTCATAGTCGTGAAAGTGACACTGGGTACAACTAAATAAAAAAAATAGAAATCAAGAATGATACACAGGTTTAACGATTTAGCAGTCGGGTATTTTCGAACTTGCTTCTAAGCACTTGTTTTCAAAACAACGTATATCAGTTTTCCGTGAGCTAATTTCCACCATAAACCTACGTACCTTGAATCTCAGGGGAACTTTCGAGTAGAGTGATAATGGTGAGTTTAATTCCGAGTCACCCTCCTTCCTCTGCCTATTTATTAGGAAGCACCGCGAGTGAGGTCGCAGTGCAACAAGTGGCGGAATATGAATGACAAATTATCGGTGAAAACTACACGGAATTGTTTTACTGGAAAATGGCTCGCCGTTTTAGACGTTTGAAGTTTTAGCCCGACTGTCCAAAATGAGAGTTATGTTTTTCGACTGTATTGCATGTAAGTAAGTAAGTTGTGTTAGCCTAGTCGGTAAACCAGTTGCCTCACAAGCGAAAGGGCGCGGGTTCAAATCTAGGTTCAGGCTTGCACCTCACTCATGTGCATAATATTATAATTAATTACCACATGCTTAAACGGCGAACGGTGGTCTATGGCCTACACCCCTTTATAGGGGAGACCCGAGCCCAGTCCCCAGCGAGTCACAGCTGTGGGACGTTATGGGTTGAAACGTATGTACGTATGTATGGACCCTCTAAAGCCTTAATCGGTTTTCGTGTGCAATGTGTCATTGGATTTGTCTTCATCTGCGTTAAGATGCACCGGTCTAGAGTTTTTGCAGTAGATTTCTTTGAAGTATCTTTATACAATTTTTGATTAATACGATTTGCGCTTTGATTAGTTATGCTTAGAATATTATAAACAATAACTTATAGACTGTGCATACTAACTATAGGTGTAGTAAATACGACTACAGATATTTGCTATGTCATTCTTATAAATGATTTGATGAATTATTTTCGTACCTATTCTTTACGCAACAGAGCGAATTTTCCAAAAAATCTACATATTTCATCATAACATTAAATACTATTTTATTTTTTCCCAACGCTCCATCCAGTCTCAAGTTCTCGCGATATACTTTAACTTCTTCATACTAGTTAGACTAAACCCTGTAAATATAAGTAGGTACTTGATACTAAAAAAATATAGTAACTGACCACAGCATTCCACATTTTCAAAGCTTAGCAAACATCTGCAGTTAGCAGAAACCACGCGTATAACTGTAGCGGGCACGCGATTACAATCTAGGTTAAGTGCTGTACAGCAATCACTCATTACAGTGGCGGGAAACAGGGGCGGACTCAGTTCCACACCACATGGGCCGAGATCAGCAGACCCCAGCCAAAAAATGATTCAAACAAAAAAATTACACCCTTACACACGCAGTGGAAAGTGCGTATGTAGATGAAGGTGTTTATGGAAACCTTTTTAGAGACGTAAAATTTAGGCTACTTAATTAGCCTTTGGCTAGATCCTAATACTGTAAAGAGGCATCTGTTTACGGATGATATCCAATAATAGAAACAAACAAACACGTTGAACGAAATGAAATAAGTCTTCACATGATAGGGAAAAAATCGAAGTCCAAAATATTGGCGATAATTAAGTTGCGGTCTAAAAGCGCGCTTTTCATAATTGACGTCATGCAGCGTTTATATACAGATGAATGAATTCATATTATAATAAGACACCTTAGGTTATATATTTTTGAGCGCCGCCGGCTCGATTGTGTTTCATATTTTTAATCAGTGGGTTTATGTAGGTTGAATTTCACTAAAAAAACCGTCTTTTTTTTGTTGTAACAGTCGTTCTTAGTAGCTTTTTTCGCAGGAAATACATAACTAAACGAGGCGTCCCCGGTAGCACCCCCGCATCTCCCTTGATCCGACACTGGCGAGAAATGGCGGCTCTCTGCTAGATCATAGTTATTACATCTTGCCAACTACTATGTTGGGAGTTTTAGGTGTTTCTTGCCATGAGGACCTATCTTTTATACAGGTACAATGAGGAAAGTGCCTTCCTACTTCTTACAATGAAGGTTTTCTTTTATGAGAGTATTCAAAAAACATTTACAATAATACATTTTTAGTACGTATTTCTACTTTACTTAATTAAGTTCCTGTGTGCTTTTCTGTTACGAGTAGTGTTTTAGACCCTCCTTATGGGGGAAAAACATGCAAACTTGGTGACATTTTGAAAGCGTTGAAGCAGAGAACAGTCAAAACGAAACTAAATTTTGCTTTATACCTAACTACTTTAAAAAAGGTCAAGTGCTTTAATAAAATGACTAACAACAACAGCAAAAAAAAATATCAGAAGAAATTACCTTTAGACCATTTAAGATCAACATTTAAGTTTTGCTTGCTTTTGTTGTCACCTCTTTCATGCCTAATTCTAGCAGATAAAAGTCAGTTCCATACTCATGCATATGTTACAACCTGCTTGTCTTTAGGCTGTTCTTTGTGTTATTATTAACATCTTGACTATTTACATCAATCGCTACTAAGTGTGTGACATTCAAAAGTTGTAGGTAAAATTATATTTTGAAAGAATGACGATTTGCCAAAGCAAACTATGCAGTATTAACATAGAACGAATGCCTATGCTTGCTTATAACAAACTGCGAAAGTGACTACAATTTGTCGAAAACATTTTACGATAAAATAAACATTGCCATCACAATTTTCTAATGAAAAAATCATATTAAAAACGTCCCGCATTCTCTTCATCATTTACGAACGAAACATGGTATTTTTGCAATGTAATGAAGCATTTTCTAACGTTCGTAGAGAGGAGGAGCCGTGAGGTAGGTAAGGGCGCGCGCGGGGGGCGAGGTCGGGCGTCGACCCCGGCAAGCACACTGCGCGGTTACTTTGCACCACGGGAAAAATATAAACCTGACGGCATCTTGACGGGCCGGGAAACGGTAGGATAGGAATTATAAAACTGTTACTCTTAAAATTGTTATTATTTTTTACCGTCTTTCCAAAAATGAGGAGGTACTTACTCAGTTCGATGGGTATGTGTTTTTTTTGTTAGTGATTGAACTGATTTCTCGAAAACAGCTGGACTTTTTTTGTTATGGGTATACTTCTCGAGTGGTTTCATATAATTTTTATCATAATCAATCCAGTAGTTTGATTGTGAAATTAAAATTACTGAGATAGTTATATCAGCAAATAGAAGTTGTGTAACGCCAGTATTTTTTTTTACTAAATGTTAACTATACTATGGTAATTTTCATGCATTTGTTGCATGATTGTGAAAGTTAGGACATACTGATAGAACGAAACTATAGGGGTTCCTTGTATGAACCCTTATTGTTTGCAATGGAAAATGGAACAGGTAAAAAACAATGAATTAAGAAAACTAAATGCAAATTCTAAACTAATACGGGCCACGGAGTAGGGAATGGTAATTCTATAAATAAAAAATAATTATATTAATATCCTTTGTCGAGAACGATGGCACTCTAGCCTTAGCCTCTTGCAATCGTCAACTAATGGAAGATGTAATGTGCTTTTATTTAACTTTTCTGTTCACCGACCCGTAAATACGTCTTTGCTAAGTTAAGACATTAGACAGCTTCTTATTAAAATGTAAGTATTAGCTAGCGTTATAAGCTAGTTTTTAATAACGAGTTGTCTTACATTATCCTAACTTAATATTATAAATGCGAAAGTAACTCTGTCTGTCTGTCTGTTTCGCTTTCACGCTAAAACCACTAAACCGATCTGGATCAAATTTGGTGCACAGGTAGATTGGACCCCGAGAAAGAACATAGGATACTTTTTAACCGACTTCAAAAAAGTAGTTCCCCCATTATATCGACAATCCAATGGAGAACTACGCGGGTGAAACCGCAGGGCACAGCTAGTATATATATAAGAAAGTCGTGTTAGGTACACTATTTATAACTAAAGAACGGCTGAACCGATTTGGCTGAAAATTGTTGGGGAGGTAGCTTAGAACCAGGAGAAGGACATGGGATACTTTTTAACCGACTTCAAAAAAAAAGTAGTTCGATATTAGTTTGTTTTAGTAGAACTACGCGGGTGAAACCGCGGGGCACAGCTAAAATACATAATCTTAATTAGAAACCAGATACATAGTTAGTAGTTTTTTTGGCTTATTAATAAAGTACGTAGGATCAGTGTTCACAGGTTTGAATCCCATTAGGTAAGAATATTACTTTCAAAAGTTTGCAAATGTGAGTTAGATCGCGAATCAGACTTCATATTATTCAAGGAATGATATATGCTATAAACAATTTTATTTTTACCCCCAAATTTAAACGACAACATATAAATATACATCGTCAAAAAGTAACAAAAATATTTAAGCATTTTTAACTTTAAATGTGCCCTTAAATTTGTTATCTAAGTCATAATAAAAAACAGGTAGTAACTGGTTGCATGTTTTTACTGTTACTTCTGTGACAGAAAAAAGCTTGGACCACGGTATCTTAATAAGAGAAGCCGCGGAATGCAACCAGTATAGTCTATGACTATCAGCTGATGTAGACAAATCCAATGACTCCTTGCACATCAAAATCGGTCCACTGATTTAGGCTGTTGAGAGTCACAAAGAGTTAGACATACATACAAACAAACATACACTAGATAAACTTTAGCCTCTCTATGGGCAGTCGCGTAATAAGATTAAATGAAATGTTTCATACACAAGAGACTAAAATAGACATCTAATAATTAAACTTTAAGCATTTTTCAAAGGAATAATATTTTCTATTGTATTCCCGTTCAGGACTTAAAAGAGTATTGTAAAGAATAAAGCTTCTTACTTGCTTCTCGATAAATATTAACAAAGGCTGTTAGGTTCAAAGTTGTTTTGATGTTTTCCTAAGGCTTTGGAAAAGCAGCTTAAATGTTATATAAAATAATATGAAACATCATAATAATATTTATAAAGGTAGCTAGATACGAGTAGAATGCAGGATTTATTTGTAGCTGCAATAAGTTTTATTAATTATGAATTTCACAGAAAATTTATTTATTAAAAATTGTGCTAACATGTTAGTTACTATATTAATTTAAACTCAATTACCGAAACAATCTTGATATCACTACCTCCGTACTCGTATTATAACGTAGGTCATAATTCTGAGGTGTTTCTATCCAAACAAAAATAACCATCAAAATTGGTTCGTTATTGACGCAGAAATTGCGTAGCGTACATAAAAGACATGCAGACGAATCGAAAACTCCCTCCTATTCTGCCGCCTCCAATAAGAGGAGGTAGGTACTCTATTAGATTGTTTTATTTTTATATTTGTTACCTGATTTCTAGGAGACGAGTGAACTCATTTGAAAAATACATTTTTTTTGCTGAAAAGGATTTCTCTCATGTGTGACCCATATTCATTTTATCAAAATCTGTTAAGACATTTGATTTATGAATTCAAATGACTGCAATGTTCAATCGGCGCCTGCTGTAATGTAAGTCACTTTTTTTGGAAAATAATTAGGTATATGGAGTAGGTTAAACAATAATCAACGGAATAGAAATATATTTGTTTGTGACAAAAACAACCTTACAATCTACATGAAATTATTATATTCTAAAACTAAATGTTTTCCATTTCAGGTAACGGTCAAAGTTAGGTAGCATACAAAAAAAATACTGTTAGGGATACAATTAAATATCAAAATTAATATTGCAGTTATAAGTGTTAATGTTGTAAAATAAATTAGCCACTTGAAAAAACTTGAAATTCGGGCAACGTGCTAGACTTATTTATAATAAACAACTAGGTATCTCCATCACTATAATAAAAGTCCAATATGAGCATGTAAAACCAGCGCACCGTAGTTCGGTCATTACGATACGAGGGTTGCGGTGACGGCTGCGGACAGCCGTAGTCGCTGCGGTCGCGAAACGTACCGGAATGTTACCAACGCCCTAGTGTTCAATATGATAGACTGCCGTTTTATGCATTGTTTCATTTTATTTGTATTTCATGTTTGTTCAATTTTGGGCATTAATTATGCTATTTTTTATTCAAGACAGCTAGGCATATGACCACCAGGTCGCACGACCGCGTAATTCAGCGACATTGTGACTTTAGATGGAGCATGCCTAGTCTGAAAAACACTGGGTCTCAACTGGCTACCAGCAGTTTAGTTCGGACGGATTACATATTTATTACACTTTTTTCAGATTTTATCATGGGTGAATTAGAATTACATAATTAATACAGTCGTACGACCACGGAAGGTCATATTGTGACTTAAGATGGAGCTACATATTCTAGAATACGAGTACACTAGCTCTCAAGGATGGTTAATTTTTGTATTAGAAGCAGTCAGTTCGGGCATTATTAAGATATAATTTGAATACTCTTACAGTTTTTTCACTGATAAATTTATTACTAATGGACTTTTGTAACTATAATTAGGTTTAAGTACTATTGCTAATCAAGCATCAATAAACAAATATACAAAAATTGTCGTGCTAAGTTTGTTGAAAATATAGTCTTTAGTTGTGGTTAATAACTATGTTGCAAAAAGCAGGTCTTCCAGAGATTGCTTCGTAAAATGTTACAAATATTTGGTCCAGTCGTCCGATGAGTGAGATAGCCGCCTAGCAGCTGCGGTCAATGTTGCCGACGCGACGTTCAACATCATTTGTCTGAGGTTCTACATGACAGACTGGTGTGATTTTAATGAACTACTCGTATACTGTAAGAGTATCATTTTCATATTGATTTGTTGTGTTTTCATTTAGTAGCAAATGTACTATATAATTTGTATATACTAAACGTACAATGCATTTACCTACAAGTGCTAAGGGACTATGAGGGATTGTTTAATTTGATGGTAGTACACGTAACTCTGCTGGCTTACGTATTCCTAATTGCTCAAATAATGCCTCATTAAGTCTGGTGAAATGATAGTAGAGAAGATCATGTGTTGGGTGACACGACAAATTAGAGCTCAAGGTCATAAAGTCCGACTATGAATGGCTCAAAATGTGACCTTTTGTGATTGGAGAAACTTTAACAGTAAATTTCTTCTCACGGGCAGTGTTTAGAATCCCGTTTTCCAATATTTTCGCTTGAAGGACTTAAAAATTCTTAAAGAACATTTGTAATAGACAAGACTTTATCAACTTAGCAAGTTGTTGAAAAAGATGTTACTACAAGTTTTATAAGGACACGAACACAGTGATAAACAGAAGGAAATTCAATTATTATTTATTCCACACACAGATTTCATTGGGTCGCATGTACACGAAACTATCGATAAATTGATTTTATTACCATTTTATTGCTACCAACGACATTTAATTTGAATAAATAGAATCGAAAATTGACATAATTTGATAGTATGAGCCCGCATACTGAACTACTCGTATTATTCGTTGTAATGGCTCTAATAACTCACAATTTACAAGTCTTGCAGCGAAATAGACAAATAAGACACAAAGACAACAAACTTGAATGAGACTACAATAGACAGTTAAAAATGTAAATGAATGACAACAATAGCTATCATGAAGCGTAGAAAACGCATACCTTTCCTTATAAGGTGTTCACTGTATTACGCGGTTTCTTTATTTATTCGAATAAAAACGCTAACAGTAGCTCGTAAACGTAAGTAATTTATCGTCAGAATATCTAAATATTGTCATTAAATCGACTAATAACATGTCGTAAAAACGGATAGTACTTAGGTATTACAATAATTGAGAGTTTTATCACAATGCAAAATGGGCACAAGAAAAAAGGAGGCCTATCAAGCGTAGGACTTTTTTATGTTATGCCAGCACAAATATTATGAGGACTTTTTACTTATTATGGGCTAGGAATTACGAGCAGCTCAAGTAATAAACATACATTATTTTCGCATGTAATACCAACTGGAGATATTAAAATAAGTATTAAAGCAAATGACTTCTCCTTTTTTTATGAATAACCACTGAAACTAAAATGTCAACTGCAATAAAAGTTAAGGGTCAATTTTTTTGTTATTTCTAATGAGTACTTATGTAAAATAATTATGTTTAAAGGTTAGGGTATTATAATAGACCTAGTAAGCAAAGCGTCTGTTTCGTGTCTGGAAGAAATGTTCTTTCATATGTCTATATATTTATTGTTATGCATGAATGTTTGCCAGCAAGAAATTTCGCACTCGCGTACTGGTCGTACTTTACATCTTATCTTGATATAACTTGTAGTTATCCTTTTAAATTTTTTCTAGAATTCTAAATTAACCGTTCTTAAATTACCGATTTCATTACTCGTCTCGCGAAATAAAGTACAAAATACTTACTGCTTACCGGTGCAAATCGAAGATATTAATTTTCACCGCTACACCGCCGGCTGTTATTCCCTACAAAATCGCGTATGAGACACTATTGAAATTCTTGAAAGCCATTTGGAAATTTGTAATATTTTTCAATCCGCAAAATGACTGTGGTCGCTGGGGCAACAGTTTAGAGAACTACACGTGTAGTGATTATGTACAGGTACATATAAAGTATGTTTTACCCATTGGTTTTACCTGAAACATTCAACTTATTTTGAACAAAGCAAACTGTGTTCTTAGAAGTGATTTCATTCACTTCTTAGTAATAAATAGGGCGAGTCCTGCCTGTTAACAGATTATCTAAGCGTAAGAAACAGGGACTTTACACCAAAATATCTATGTACAATAAATTACCAGAAAGCTTTATGGAACTCAATTTTAAAATATTCAAACAAAAATTATATTTTTTTGAAATAAATCTATATTATATCTTTTTATAAACTCAGTGAATATATGTCAGTGCAGCTTGTGGAATCATCGTTCTAGTGTAACGAAATAAATATATAATATAATAAATATTTGTTCTTATTAGAACTATAAAAGTATTTTTTAAGCAATTAAAAATTCAAATGAATTATTAATTTATTTAAAGATCAATAAATATTTCTTATTCTTATGCTTTCTTCGGAATAAACGGCTATATATATACATATGTATATATAAATATATTGGCCCTATTATAGTGGCGGTTAATTACTTTACTACATTACCTTTAGTATGCATACAACAACTAGCCTATCTACCTATAGTTTGCTTGCTAAAATATACCTTGTATCTATCTAGGACATGTCAATAACCCTTTGGTATAATTTTGTTTACGAGTTGCAACGGTTCTCGTGTTTACATGGATGTTTTATTCACGTGTGTAACTGGGTGGGTACTGTATTATTCAGTATTTTTCAGGCGACGTTCTATTTGCATTAGCGTCAGACGATCGCGTCGATGAGTTACGTTATCGGTTCACTGACTTGTGGCGATGTCATGGAAACTTTAGAAACTTATTTTCAGATGTGTCAACTGCTTCCATCGGGAAATGCTATTATTAAATATTTATTTTATCAATGGTCCAATGGAGATTTTCTATTTTTAACGCACTTTGGGTCTGAAAATACGATACTTCCTCAAAATTCTCGTGCAAGACTGCCAGATTCATCTATCTAATGATATCATACCAATTCTCTTACTTTATACTCTATTATAGATTTCAATTGAAAATCGGAATTATGGCGACTGCCACAAATACGTGTTTTGATTTGGCAAAAACACAACAATATTTAAGTCAGAGTCTTTATATTAGTAACTAGTTCTTATAAAATAAAAATGTTTGCCGACTTCCATAGCGGCTCTGATAGAACTTTTTCCGTTATATAAGTTCAAAAATCCAACATCCTTGACTTATTTTTACTAAAATTTCAAAGGGAATACTCGAGAAGTATACCTTTTCAAACCATTTTTTTTAATTGATCCAACCGTATCCGTCTTCGTCTATGATCGGGGCACAAACATTAGAAAAATACAGTCGAATTGAGCACCACCTCTTTTTTGGGAAGTCGATAGAGAAACATAGAAGCTTGCAAGTCCAGAATAAAAAATGTGCATTTCAACCTACAAGTAAATTATAGTTAGCATTAGCCGTCCACGCCCTACCCACTATTATGCGTGTACTATAAATAACTGGGTTATTATACTAGTCCATGGCTATATTAGCGGATTGTCACCGCGCAAGTGTTTCAACCTCGCATGTGAGAACTGGTAACTACTAATGCAGGCTGTAGTTAGCAACAACCTTGGCTGGTTGCGTTGAACTTACGCTGGGTACGTACATAAATATGTATGAATTCGGCGAGCAAGCACTCAGATCAAATCACCAAGGATATGGCAAGGAAACGACTAAGTTCTCAGTCGAGCTTTTTGTTTAAGAAGTTTCAAACGCATGTTTCAACTGTGACGTTAGATGATAATAGTCCTAGTACTATAATCATTTTAATATTTTTTTAAATATTTTAGAGCATCTTAAAATATAACTAATTTAATATAAATAGTATATTGATCTTAATTTGTACTGAGTTCAGTATTTCTTCATAAAAATTCGTAAACTCAGCCTTTATTTTTAGACACAGACTTCAAACACAGTTTGAGGGATTTCTAGCAATTTAAAATCGGCTATTATTTTATTATATTTTTTAGTGCTGTATTAAGTTGCCATAAAACTAACACTCAAGCAAAATGAGTTTCTATTATGCTTTGTCCAAATGATAAATAAAGTTAACTCATCATCAATATCCACAGCCTTCTTTACCCCATTATTGCCGGACCTCACTCATATAGTGCCATCAGCGTCGATCCTGTGCTAATCGTGTCCAAGCTAGACTGACGGTAGTTGTTATGTCGTTGACCCAAGTCAATTACGTTTGACAAATTAATTGATGGCCAAGAAGTTATATATGGATAGAAGTACTTGTTATAACAACTCGCATCGGTCGAACACAAGCGGATGTTGTTATTTTCCCATCCTGTGTTCAGTACCACGGTCTACGATCAAGCCATACATAGAGCTGTCAAACAACGAGACATCTCATTATACCCCATGCGTGTACGTTCGATACAGCTGTGAAATATCACTCCGATTTATCATTATAAATGCACCATAAATCGTTGTTTTATTAATAAAAAGCGCCATCTCCCGCAGCATTGGGTGTTTTTATTAATTTATATCATTAGTGTGTTAATGTTCATTAGAATGGAATTATATTAAAGTTATTTCAACGAGATTGCTGAGTCTTTGTTATTTGTAATACCAAATGAATATTTTACTGTAAAACGTTACCAGCTGCAGTTCGTTATTTTTACAAAGTTTTACAGCTAACTTAAAATTAATTAGTTTACTTAGTGAAATGTAATTACTTCAACGTTTGAAAGCTTTTAATATATTTTAGTATTGTAATTTGTATTGACTCTGTTAAACAATTATTGGACTGTTATAGCTTTTGTATTAGATATGCTCCAGTTTCTGCCCTTTTTACAAGAATCGACGTTGTTGGCATAAGTTTATAAACAAAGTTAGGTGGTATAGTCTCGATTTTAGTCTTAGTTTTTGTAACTACGATCATTTGCTACAAAACAATCCGACCGTTAAACAACGGAACACAAACTAAAAACTAAACTAGAGAATTTCAAACAAAAATATTAAATAAGAACATTGCAGTAAAATTCAACAAAAGGCACAAATGGTGTACTTTATTTATCGTGAGAGATAACTTTTCTTTAACGTCCCGACCATCAAAGAGATTATAAAAGAAAAAAATACGCGCGGTCATCAAATGACTGTGAGCAAAAAAAGAAAAGGAATAAAAAACAAGAATGCTCTAATCCGTGGTGCGTGCGGTTGCCGCGGACGCCGCTAACTGTAAGATTCCTTTATCTTTGTGGTTCCGCTCAACGACTGTGTTTAAGACGATTCTTACAAAGAATAACAGTTAGATAAATTTTATTTTATTTTTAATTGCAAGTAGACTAATTGACCGAGCGTTAGCCAAGGTCTCTGTTTTAATTTCGCTAAATGTGCTTTGAGTCGGAAATGGCCTAAACTTTCGGCTCTACTAGTGTCATTACTCAAAAGATTCTCGTGAAATTTTTGAAGCAGGTTGGTTTTGATCAGAAAAATAGATTTAGTTAGAGTTAGAGCCATTAGTTCAAGAAGGTTTGTGATACAGTACGTTACTTAATCTTCTTATATATAAAAATCGATCGCTGTTCGTTTTTTTCGCTAAAACTCGAGAACGGCTGTGCCGATTGAGCTGATTTTGGTCTTGAAATGTTTGTCGTACTCTAGGGAAAGTTTAAAAGGTGAAAAAACATACATAACTGTTACGAAGTTTGCCGGGTCAGCTAGGATAGAATAAAGACCGACAACAAAAAGATTCATAAGTCAGCGTAAAGGATCTAGGAAGTACATTCATTGTTATATGGAACTATTGAATATATTGTACATAAAACAGGTTATTTATTTCGATCTGATAATAAAATCGAAATAAATGGCATTAAATAAAACAGTATTTTTAGACAAGCATTATAAAGTAACCGACTATCATATACAACATTATACGAAAGCTACAAACAAAGCAAAATAATTTGTCAAATAAAATCAGCAGTGCGTAACCGCAGGCGGCGCGGAAATCACAATTATAATGAAGACAACAAAAGACTACTCTTGACGTGTGACGTCATCGATCCGGCGCAACGGGCACGCGCCCCTCTGCACTCTACAAATTGTGACTAATTGCCAACGATTTAGTCTTTAACACCTTAGAATAGCACTTAAATTCCTTTGACACCGTGATAAAATGCGTTGGGTTTATTTTGCCAAGTTCGCGTCCTGTCTTACTAATGCTTATGTGTTATGAAATAAGGTTGATATTCGATTGTGGGATGTTGTTAACAAATTTGTAGCGTTGCATTCCTATAGTGGTAATGGTAGTGCAAGGGGATTCGCCGGGTCCCACATTCTAATTGATAAAAACAAGGGGTGAGTAGTGTTGCCATAAGTACGAGTTACTCGCTCACTTGCCAGTGACCTTGATCGATATTACTTGATTTACGAGACGGGTCGAGTTACTGGGCATAGTGGCTGGACTGGTTACTGGCCTGCGGAGCTGGAAGAGTTTTTGTTTAGTGGCATCCGTGGATAAATTGCGTGGACAGGTGTTTTTTACGTACTTAAAGTTGTGTTTTATTGTAGCGTAGCGCTAGGAACACAGCCTATGTTTTTGACCTATCACGGACGGCGACGTCAATGTATAGCCCAGTCAATCATTGGATGGGTGACCGTGAATGTATTGCTCGGCTGGTTGGTTTTAAGAAATCAGTCACAAGTTCAATATAGGTTTTGTTTATCAATACGGGTTACAACAAATAAAATAGCAAATAGATACCACTTAAGATCTTTAGGTAATCCAAATGCTTCAACTCACAGAGGGCAGCGTGTACGAGCGTGTAGTACGCCCAGTACGCTGGCGGCATTAAGAAAATATATTGCCCAGAAAAACCATTCCATTAGTAACCCGAGAAGCAAGAACACATTACGTATCTATAGGTACATACCTAACCTACTTATACGTACATACATAAATATAAAAACAACTCACATGTCAAGCCGTGAACCTCCTATTGTGTTTATTTGGTGACAGACAGACATTCAGTACAAAACTTGCTATTGTTCTCAACAAAATAGGATACTCTCTCTTTGTTTTAGAGTACCTTACTATACTAATATGATCCTTACTATAATAAATGATAATGATATTATGGGACGACATCCACACAAAGGTGTTCAGGTCCCAAACTAGGCAAAGCCTGTGCTATGGTAACCTGATCACTGATATACATACTTATATATATAATAAACACCCAGACACAGGTCAAGCAGACACATGCACACAAACGTTTAATGTGTCCGGGGATCGAACCCCGAACAATATAAGTGAAAGTTGTTCCTGAGGATACGTATAGTGACCTCCTTTCAGCTAAGTACACAACTAACCTAATTAATATTACTTAACGTTACTTACTGTATTGATGCTACTATATCATCAATCTAAGTTATCTAACTTATTCCTTACTTATTAATACAATACTTCAAAAATATGTTTTCTACCCTTTCGTTTATCATGATTGGCTATAATTATTTTCTATTTATTATTCTATCTCCATGTTGTGGTCAAATCTCTCAGCCTTTTTCTCTCATACCGATTTAGCCTAGAAAAGATGGCTTTAAGCGCTTAAGCCGCTACTTTAAAAACTGGATACATTTATGTGTATAAGAGTTATGTGTAAATAAGAATTGTCTTATCTTACATCCTAAAACGACTTCGATATATTATATCTACGTTATATTTGTGTGATAAACACGATTTTAGCATTAAATCATTTGTTACCTTTTTTATTTTTTGATTATACAAATCAATGTTAAGCTATACTTATTTGATTAGGTTTACACGCAACAGAAACTTTGCGGATCACGCGATCTGAATTTATGACATGTCATGCATGTTACGTCGGAAATTAGCTTTTGCCCGTGGCTTCGCTCGCGTTGTTTATGTTTATTTTCCCAGAGAAGATCTGACCGTATTGCACTCTACGGTCTTCGAACAATGCTTGTGCGAGAAATGAAAAACAATCGTCTCTTAGTTGCCGAGGAAAAGAAAGACAATTAAAAATATTTCTGTATTTTTATAAGTATGTGTGTCAGTCATCAGGTCACAGGCTGTGCCTATATAGTTTGGGACCTGAAGAGCTTTGTGGGGTTGTTGTCCCATATTATTACTAAAGATCTTTTGGTTGCAGAGGAGATAACGAATAAACAGACCATTAAACCAACAAACACACTTTCGCTATTTTATAATGTATGGGGATAATTATAAGACGTTGTAAAAACATAACGTAAGGCCCAATCCTAGTTTTGGTAAGCTTGGTAACATAAAAAAAAACATTGTTTTATTTGTTCCACAGGCTCTTTTAACCTTGCTATTTGTGAACTATATAATAGGTTATAAGATTTAATATATCTTTGATTTCTACGTTATGAAAATGATTGTAGATGGTAGCGCCGGGAGGGGGCGACCTATGTAAGTGGATGAATTGTGTGAAAAGGGTAGTGAGTGAAAAGATGACGGCTGATTGAGTAGAATGGAAGAGGAAGATATGCTGTACTGACCCCACCTAGTGGGATAAGGTCAGGTAGATGATGATAACAACATACATTAGGTACTTATTAGAGGGAGTTATTGAAGTTAGAAAGAGAAGATACGGTCTAAGGATAATTAGGTTAGCTTAGATTTGTTTACTAGTTTATAATAAATAGTATTCTTGGATAGCTCCTGCGTATAAAATTATCATTTAAAAATAGCTTGTCTATTCAAAGGATTTAGCTACTGTAAAATGCTGTTTTTTTTGAGCTAAAAGATCAATTTTGCTATTCAATGCTGCCAGCACTTTTACCACCTTTTCCCTTCACGACGAACGAGCTCTCTGGTTAGGTTCTTTTATCTAGAGTTGTATCTAAAATAATTATTTAAGAGGACGGGTTTTCACTTGTACCTGATTGTTGGAAAGGTTCAACTATAGTTTCGATCACTTTTGGTGAACTTCATCAGGGATGAAATCGGTACGCGTGAACACCCGTCTTCTTAAACAATAGGAATCGAAAACGCGTTAGTTTTCTAAATAAAAATAATTACTTTGTAGAATATTTTTATGAAAAAAATATTAAATTTTTACTGGTGAGAACGTACGCAATTAGAGTGAGTTTTTTTGAAGCACTTTTTACAGCTAAAAAACTAATAAAACCGCCTGCGCCGCGCGGCAGTTTTTGCTGAAAATGGCGGAACATTTGAACATACTAATGACGAAGATCATTCATCGTCGTAGGATGATGAACTTAAACTATATTTTATGGAGGAGCAATAATGGTGATGGTGGTAACTTATCGCAACTACTTAAGGAAGACTGACACAAGGCAACCAACTATTTTTGTACCACATTCGAAAATTCATTGGAAATCATTATTACCTACCTAAAACCTAAAAAATAAGAAAATTACGTTCACTCTAGACTATAATCTAGTCTAGAGTGAACGTAATTTTCTTATTTTTCACTCTAGACTAGATTAAGTTACATTGATTTAAACCAAGCTAATGATGTCGTGTAAAAATAATTTCAATAATTCTTTTTCATAATAAGTAAGCTTCTACCGACGACTTCCATAACACAGGCGGCGTCAATAGAAATCAAACCACGGGATCGATTTTGATAAAATGAAAATGGTCCTCCTGATTTCTGAGACGGAAAGGACCCTTCCGTCTCAGAAATCAGGAAACAACCATAAAAAAAAATAGTCGAATAGACTACCTCATTTTTTTTAAAATTCGATAGCAAATATTGCGATAAACGGAGAACCCACCTATTTGATGTCGCTTATAAACAATTTTCCAACAAATAATGAACAAGAAAGAAAATAATTAAAACTGGTCCTTGTTTTAGTAAATATGAAATGCAACAAGGTGCAATGTAATTGAGCAATTTGGTTCGAGAGATACGAGTAGGTATGACAAGCGTTAAGTTGCAATTATCCGTAAATTGTATGTAATTGAATCAATTCATCATTTCTTAATTGCATCAATTACCAGAGTTACATTATAAGCAATTGTAAAGGTGCGTCTACACTACGTACGATGCACAATGTGAGACCATCTGATGAACGGATTTAGATGAAATATGGTACGTAGGCGTATGCAATAGCTTTACCGCGGCAGTCCCCGAGTGCCACACGTATCTTTTTATTTAAAAAAAAATAATGAGTACCGAATTATATTACAGCAGGCGCAACAGAACTTTTTTGATTAAAAAATAACAGCTCTATACAACCCCAACAATATCTGTGCACCTGAGCTCGTGACGTCATATCGGCGGTCTGGGTACGGTGTGCTAACCGTACTGTCGCACCGGGGAGTGCGCGGAGAGGTGACAGGGGAAGCGGGAGAGGCGCCGCATTCCAGCGAGGTGCACAGATATTCTGACCGGGTTGTAAGTACTGATTTTGTTAAAATTTAAATGGGTTAAAAAAAAATAACCAAAAAAATTGATCTTGGTTGTAAATTAGCAGTTAGACCACACATATCTCACTATAAATTCATTCATTCATTTACACATTCAATCTTATTGATTTATGGTAACGACAAACGTAACAATATTTACTTAGGCAAAACTTTCTTACTAACTTGTAAATTTTTTTCCAGCAAAACAGTTTTATACTTCGACTGATACAAAATAAGAAGGTAATAATTCTTTTAAAATAAAGGCAGTTTTCATTAAATATTGTTTTACAAAAGGACTAGTTTTACGCGAGTCAATATTATACTACATTTTATTACATAAATTTAATACACTATTTTTTTTATCAACAAGATTTCACGTCTTGTTGAAAAGGTATCCTATTGAATAAACTGTGTCTAAAAGAAAAAAATATCGTATTTTTTATATTTTATGATTATTTTATAGTAATTACTCTACTGTAAACGTAAAAAAAGTACTGTCGAATTGAGAATCACCTTTTTTGAAGTCGGTAGAAAACAAAACATAGGAAGAAAAATATATATTGTACTTATATGTAGTATGATTTACTATGTATACGATTTCAAAGTATTTGTCAAAAATAATTTTTCATTCGATCATTCTTCATTCATTCATTCTATATACATTCATTCATTCACTACACCTCGCTCAACCAATGTGCACTTGCCTTTACGCCTGTAATATTAAATTAATAATGCATTGTTATAAGGTATGTTTTAATTGGGAAAAATGTAATTATCGTGGGGGGTTTATGCGTTGAATATTTGTTTTTATAATAGCGCAGTGCCGTTGCTTGTTGAATATTGAATTAATGCATCCTTTGCCTTGCCTTTTAGAATATTCCGCGCCGTTCTATATGTAATAATAGACTTGTTATAATTAATTATAATAATAAATAAGTAAATAAATAGTATTTACTTGTGAAATTAATGTATATTTAATTAATATCTAGTGTATGTATATATTACATACATACACTCGAAATTTTGTATTTTATATCTATTTGTCACTCCCTAGAGCCGAAACAGCTTGTCGTATTTTTATGTGAGTGGTGTCAATAGATTCGTCTTAATCGTGAGAGTCAAAATTAAAAAAAAAGAAATTAAGCATGATACACAGGTTTAACGATTTAGCAGTCGGGTTTTTATCAAACTCGCTTCTATCCACTTGTTTTCTAGTTATAAATATAGCTTAAGTTAATTAGTGATAATGTAGCTTTCTTACAACAAAAGATTTTACAAAATCGGGCCAGTATAGTTTTTCAAATTTATTAATTACATACAAAAACGCAAATATTTCCGCTTTATAATATTAATTTAGTTAAATTCGAACAATATTCCCCTCTTTTAGTTAACTCGGGTAAAAACTAGAGATAACTTATTTTATTAATACATTAAATTGAGTTGAAATTGAAAATAATTTACAACGAGACGGCGTCATAAAAAATATACTGCAACTTTGATAATATTATTTGTTGAAAGGATAACGGATAAAGGATAACTTTATATTGTATTTAGAAAAGAATGAATCAATATAGCTTTATTGCTCACCAAAACAAAAAATATATACAGCAAGACATTTGTATATAATGATAGTACACTGGGCGGCCTTATCGCCTAAAGAATGCACTCGCATGTAGTTTTATATTGCACAAGCTTGCTCTAAAATGAGGAAATAACTCGGAAAGGAATTTCGCATTGAAAAATCGCACTAAACCGCCATTGTCCTCGATAATGAAACATTTTTTTAAACGACTGCAAACATTAAGGAAAATTCAGTCTTCGCGATTTATACTAACATCACGCTGAGTCAGGCTCTCTATTAATCAGACTCTTTTTGGGTTCCGCACCTAAAGGGTAAAAACGGGACCTTATTACTAAGACTTCGCTATCCTCATGAACCGATAGCTAAACAGTTGAATTTTTTCAGATGATGTATTTCTGTAGCCGCTATATCAACCAATACCAAAAAGATAATAAAATATAGGTTAGGATGTGACAAACAGGACCAAGAAAATAAGTGTAGATGGTAGCGCCGAGAGGGGGCGACATAACAACATGTGGATGAGTTGAGTGAAAGTGGATATGTGTGAAATAAGAATGAATGTACAGATGACTGCTGATAGATTGGAATGGAAATGGAAGACACGCTGTGCCGACCCCACGTAGTGGGATAAGGTCAGGAAGATGATGACCAAACGGATAATAAATGAAATAATTAAGGGACGTCCCATACAAGAAACGTGATTTTTTGCAGTTTTTCTTTGCTCGATATTGATAACGACAACAGCTAGAAACTAGAACTAATGTTGTATAGAAATTGGTACGGAACCCTAAATGCGCGAGTCCGACTCGCACGACTTTTTAATACAGGGTTATCGGCTAGAGGCGTACTAAGCCGAAAGGGGGTCACTGTACCCGTCCTAAGGAACAACTTTCACTATGGGACCAACTCCGAATCCGAGAAAAAAAAATCAGGTGTTCTATACAAATAATTGATTGCCCGTCGACAAAATGTATGAAACAGCAGATTTTTTTCTCAAATTCAGAGTTGTTCTGAAATTCGATAACCCTGTAGAGCTGCTGTATCAAGCTCTATTCTAAGGTTGCCTGTAAAAGATCGCTTTTAGCGATAAGGCCGCCACTAGTGACACTAGATATAAGATTTTTCCGGTATATTCGATATTTATGTGTCTGCAATAAACAGTAAATTCATTCATTAGTTATAACAAACAAACTGTATTAATCTCTCTGTATACGGATCTCCGCAAAGTAAAACGAAGTGCAAAACTTGCAACGAAAGTCTTACGACTTCCTTAAAAATGATCAGACCATTGTAAGAGAAGAAATATCAGCCGAACAAAATTATTGCATCGTCTCGTCCCGTCTAAGTCTATGTTAGTAGAAAGTCTGCAGTTTCCAATTTTCCATCCAAGTATTGGAAAGTACCAGCCGTAGCGGAGATGCCGAGACTTTACAGTGCTCAATCATACGGATTTGATGCATGTGATGCCGACAATAGCGATGAATACTGATGGATTGACTGCTGTTGAAGTGTACAGGATTATTCTTTAATAAATAATGTATGCAAGGAATATGTGTAAGCGCTAATATTGACAATTACCAAAGATGGATTACCTATTTACAGACTTCAGATAATTCAAATGTTCCAACCAGAGGGCAGCGTGCCTAGTAAGCTAGCCGCATTACCACGCTGAATGGCGGTGCTTATAAGTTGGGCCACTTCAACATGTGTAATAAATTTCGATATCGCGAGAAATGGTAGGCGGTACAATATTGGTGTTATTCATTGATTTTGTTACACGACCAAAATTTAGTTTAATTGGTTCGGCTTCTACGAGTATAAATGTTATTTTTAGGGCTTAACTCCCGTCCTGGCTAACTCCGCAAATATATCTATACGATAGAGCTTTAGGAAGTTAACCCTAAAACGCACACGTCCCTAATACGGTCCCAAAACCGTGGACCAGATACGGAACATTGTTCCCCATTCCAATCCCACGTATAGAGTTTGAACACGGAAGAATTACAAAACCAACCTAATTATAAGCTCCCAAAATAGAACGAGAATTCGAAAATGGAAACTAATTGTGTCTCATGAATGGAACGAGTAGAGTAGAGTCGCGTGAACATCGGCAGTGACCTTGTGGGCTACTCGGCTGGGCCAGGCGGCGGCAGGCTATTGCACCGCTCCCCTCCCCCCGGGAAGCTTCCCTTCCCCCGCCCCGCGCACGCAAATTATTGAGCTACCTCAGCCCCCTGCCCCTTGCTGCACTTCCTTCCGCGTGTGCTTGCTCGCTGCTCGCCCGGGAATTTAGTTTCACTGAGATGAACGAGATTGCGTTAGGTTATGTATGATTTGTACGTGTGAAGTTTAGTCGGTTTTCTACGCGCTGGTTCTCATTTGAACATTGTTACGTGAGATTTGGGAGAAGTAGTTTTTGAGGTATAAGAATATTTTGTGATATCAGGAATAATTTCAATTGGTTATTAACAACAAATAAGTATACGGTGTATTTCGGCAGCCTTCCTTGAGAGCCCGTGTATAACAGACTAGGCATGCTCCATCTAGGGCTACAGTATTACAGTAGTGACTTCCGTGGTCGTGCGAACTTGCAGTCAAATGCGTAGCTTTGTAGGATAAAAAAAACCTTGTGTCAGATGGTAATAGTAGTTCTATAAACTATCCTCGTGATTAAGCTTTTAACACCAGTAGGTATCTTATTATTACCAAAATACGTTATTCATCTGTTAAAATCATTGAGTCCTAATTATTATGTCAATCAAAGAAAAACTTCAGCCTCTGTTTTCTTACTCAAGACAGTATACAGATCAGTCAACATATACATGCTGCAATTGTCTATAATATGTAACAATATAAATCACTTTCTCAGATAGCTCGCACTCCCTCCTGTGGTGTCCCACATTACAGCGAGGCGCCATCCCCGGACGCAAAATGCCGCCAACGTCACGTTTTTGCGGCCTGTTTTGAATTTATAAAGTGGTCCGGGCAACAGCTGATCGTGCGACGTTGCCGCTCTCACTACGCCCGACAACACCCGCGAAGTTGCCACTCCGCACTAGCCGAGTCTCAGAGGCGATCGACCGAGCACCCCCCTCCGTTCCCTTCCACATAAAGCTCCTCCATTTCCCGACATACTTGTACCCTTTATAGGTGTCAAGACTGTTTTTGGAAGCGAATTTCCCGCATGTGTTGTATCGAGGTTATGCGGTCGATAGCCGAGGAACAAATAGATGTTGGAGCGACATAAGAGCCCTTGTTGTTTATGGTGGACCGTTGAATGACATCGTTAGAATCAAGCTAAGATGTGGCCTTTACTTGCTATATGTAGGTATAGACAAGTGTGTCTTGAAGCTATCTGGCGTTAACTTCAGAGCGTGCAATTGAGAACCCTCGTTAGTGTCTGCTAATGACTTTCAGCTATCAAATGTCGGGTCGATACTAAAGCTGAGCCAAGTCTTAACAGCCAGTAATTAGTCACAGCTACGTTATCAAGCTGAAGTTCAAAAGTAAAGGGAAAAAACTAACAAACACTCTTCACGCAATAAATGTCACAATCACTTATAAGATGTGACTAATGCCTTTCATATTTTAATCTAGTTATTTCTATTTCTGGTCCCCTTCATATCTGTGTGGCCCCCATCATTCATCTCAACTTCACACCCTCTAAATGAATAGGCAATCTCTGTTAAAGCTATGAGCTTACTTCATCAAAGCTAGCGACACGAGAGCTGAACACAAAAAAGTATGAAACCCACGTGTTATAATATAAAATAAATAAATTTCGAAACAAATTTAAGGAAGCCTTTGAAATTAGTTTGTTAATTAAAAACATACTTTCAGTACTACAAAAGAAACGTGCATTATTGTTTCAGTTTTAGAAAGAAACCATGTAAGTGACCCAACAAAAAAAAAGTATGAAACTCACGTGTTACACGGATTTCTGTATATAATAAACTTCTAAACAAATTCAGGGAAACCTTTGAAATTAGTTTTAATTTAAAAAAACATACTTCCAGTACTACAAAAGAAACGTGCATTATTGTTTCAAAGTTTTGGAAAGAAACCATGAATGTGACTCCAATAACGCCAAATTTTTCATAAGAAAATCAAAGTAAATTGAAGTCCTTTGAAACAAAACGTACATGTACAAGTACTAAGTAACATTTCAAAAAGCAATTAATAGTGTATGGCTTCGTCTTCTAAAAAACTTGCCGTTTATAAAGTATACCTACATCAATCTATACAACGGCAATGTACTTACTTTACAAACCATTACTGAAACAGTCATGAAAAAATACATAAGACAAATTATAGATAAGGCCATTTTTCTAACATGAATCTTTAAGTTATACTTTACTTAAAAAATATATCAATACTACTAAATGAGATCGTACGTTATTGAAATCAACGAGAGAATTTCAACAGAATGTCTGGAGAAGTAATCATTTTGAGACATGGTATTACTTGCACAATAATCTACTAGAGACGACAGAACACATTAGGCAAAATAAATTATAAGTCATAATCGACAACCATAATATTAAAACAAATAATAAAGCATAGCATAATGTTTATTTTATTTATAAGCTTTTATCGTTATTACTCAAGTAATTTAATTGTAATTTATCAATATCAGTCAATTTAGCATTGGGCAAGCCAAAAGTGTAGAAGGGAAGTAAGAAAGCATTTCTCTATGGGAACGACAACTGCTGATAAAATCATGGTAAAAATTTGTAATTCTAACATATTCAACTGACTTCAAAGAAAAAGAAAGGTTTTCATCAGAAATTCTTGAACATAATTAAGTAATATTTTTTTATTTCATAGGATATAACCACATGTAGTCGTATATAATTCTAATTTAATACTGCCTAGTTAGTTTAGTTTTTACTCCAAATAACTGAAAAGCATACGCGCTTGCTGAATTGAAATCAATTCTGATTTTCTTTGAAGCAATTATTTGCGAGTCAAACTAATGATCTATATAAATAAAAGAGACTCATGAATGACTGGCTACTGACTGACTGACAGTCACAATCAACGCAGAGCCTTAATCACTGAAGCAAGAGACAAGAAATTTAGATGTGATTAATTTTAGATTGCACTATGAAAGGATTTTTGGAAAAGTTTTAGAGTTTTCAAATGAAAGTTCAAGTTTTTGAAATTGATTTATTACTAGCTGAACCGACGAATTTCATACCGCCTAACAGTAATATATGTTTAAACCTCCAAAAACATTTTAAAACTAAAATCATCTCAGCGTTCTTGAGTTTTAGCGAGACAAACAAACATTAATAGATTTTTATATATAACTGGGGGACTGCTACCAGTTGTTTATAAAACAATTCACTAACAAGTACGTCGATATTTATAAACAATGTGCGAGATATATGAAGGTAACAAACAACACAACATAACAACTGCATCAGAGCACAGCACTGATAGCAATCAACAGGGCACCGCGGTGCAACGCCCGTGTCGTCGTCGACGCTAATGCATCCGTATTAGTCACTTTCACACGTCCGTTTGCAGGTTGTTTTTGCACGATGATATAGTATCTTATAAGAATAGGCATGAAGAACAATCTTATACATTTCAAATGTTGAGGCTGTCTTTCTTATGATCATATTGTTATTTATGAGGATCTGGGACATCATGTCTTCATAAACTTCTCCAAAGAATCATGTACGCTTACAAATGTACTACGTTCATGCGGAAAACATAGATAATAGTAATTTCATAATACCTATGTTGAGCCATAGTTTTAAATTTCTATGGTTTTATTTTGCAACAATATGACAGGAGGCAATTAAGGGTTAGCAAGACTATTACGTTGCACAAATGATCGTAACCCCATCATTTTCTTTGTTCGCAAATTCTCGTGATTATATCCCTTTTGAAGCTTGACACCAGCAAAGGTGACAGGAAAAGGTCGCGAACAACAAATGTATTCTTGGCTTTTGAATATTATCTGCGAAATCTGCAGTATTCTGTTCATTCTATCTGTCATAAAAGGAGTTGAGAGTGAGGTCCCGCGGCGAGATCTTTGGCCTTTGGTTTAGCATGGTTTGAGGCTAAGACCGAACGGCATTCCAAACATATACCGCTTTTACTATGATGATGTATGTAATCTTATGCGGCCTATGAGTGCGATAACGACGTTAGATGTCGCAGGGTTAAGCCGTCGTAGATCAGTATATACACTTTGGGTACTGCGTATATGCATTTTGTACATAGAGTAGTTAGTATCTGAGTTTAAATTACGTATGCATTACTACTTGGCTATTCTTGCTTTTGGAAAAAATAATGATACCCATATACAGGGATATCAGTTAAGGGAATACTAAGCCGAAAGGGGATCACTATACTTATCCTAATGAACAACTTTCAATATGGGACCAAGTCTGAATACAAGAAGAAAAATAACAGCTGTTTCATACATTTTGACGAGACGATTTTTTTTTCATATTTAAGTTCTTAATGAAAGTTATTCGTAATGACGAGTATAGTGACCCCCTTTCGGCTTAGTACACTCCAAACCGATAACCCTGTATTGTATAGATCTTGGTGCGGAGTGGGAGGTGGGAGATTGAGAAAACACCTACTTATTCTAAAATCAGTTAAAATACCTAATCATAGTCATTTGTATGATAACAAAATAAATGTTACACACAATCGAAATAATAAGAATAATAAGTAGAGTATCTTAAAGTACTTTGTAATATAATAATTTATAAATTTAAAATGATTACATGTATCACAAAAACATTTAACTAAATTGTCTAAAATAACGCTGGAAACCAAAGAGACAAAGAAGTTTACATGAGGCGTAATAGCGCACTTATTTCAGTTAAATTTCCCGCTTTATATTTCGCACAGCAGGATTTTCAAGTCATAAAACACGAGGAACAAAGGTCTACTGTTCGAACTGGCAACAATTTCATCGATTGAGACATTCCACGTGTCGATGGAATACAAAGTAGGGTAGCGTTTAGTACAAACATTACCAATTGTAATATAGTAAGAGCGATGAAACGGAAGGATGATAAAATAATGTGTATGGCAGTTTGTCATTTCTTCACACTCGAACGGTTATGGATGATATTTGACAGTAAGAGACGTTATCCTTGGAAAAAGATATTTAACTAAGATAAGGATATTGAGTATTACGAATAAAGTGAAAGCTTTATAGCGGTAAGATGTTCTGTAGCGATGTGCGAGTGATAGCGAGTGATTAGTGAGGCCAACTGCCGTACAAAAAGTACGAGGTTCGATCCCACGAATCATGCAAAAAGAGCCTGAGCTACCGGTGAAGGAAAACACCGCGAGGAAACCATAGCATGGTGGTAGGACATTTTCTAATGCTCGCCTGGCTAGCTGCCAACTCCAACTTATAAAATCTGTCGCTAAGCACCTAACGGTGTGTTCCGGCAGCCTTTCTTCAGAGTCAGTGTATTTCAAACTTGGTATTCTCCATCTAGGGCTACAGTGTCGCTGACTTTCGTGGTCGTGCGAGCTTGTTATCAAATGCCTAGCTGCGTTAGATAACAAAAAAAAAGGTAGGTTATAAACTAATACCTACAAATATAATATTTTTTATTAAAGATAAAAAATACTATTGCTATTAGCAATAAAAAAAATAGCCGTTTTATATTAGCACTTCTGAAAGAGCCAACCCACAGCTTTTAATTAAAGAAACCTATAAAAAATTTAAACTCAATGAAACGTATACCTAGTCATAAAATTTCGCTCTGATGACTTATAAATTCTTTCAAAGCTCGTGCAAAGGAGAGAAGTAGGTCGAATGGTGAACTGAAAGGAAACTTTTCCGTACCAGCTCTGTGCTAGAAAGGCTTCTTTTTCCGATAGGATTGGCAAAGATTTCGGAAATAAATATGACGGGGAAAAATTTATCAAAAAAGGCTCCCTTATGACCGAACTACGCGAGATTTAGCAGACTGTAAAAAAAACTTGCACAGATTCTTATGAATTATGTGCAAAATATGCCTTACACATTTAAAAAAAAGGCGTGGTAAAAAAAAGACGTTCGTTGTATGATCTTGACAACATAAGAAAAAATAGTGTCTGTGGCATTTTTTTTTCATATATGTTCTGCCATCTTGTCATTGGTTTCTGCCTTAATAAACAGAAATATGTTTTGGACCATATATGGAACATATGGTAATAAGTCAGCAAAAACGTGTTAATATCGCAATATGGCTGAAACTATTGGTATCCTTAAATTATTGCTCTTCAAACTAACGAATATTATATCATCTAGCCATGATTAAGTAATCTAAAAAATCACCTATTTGACTACAGTTTTTTAAGGCCAACAAGTAAGTTTCGTAAAGACATATTTTTTTTGTATCCGAGAGCGATAGAAGGACGGTTATGTTATTGAAGGAGGAGCGAGTTATGTTTTTCGAGTGTACGTATGTATGTTTCCTTGGCAAGCCCTAGAGCCTAAACAGCTTGTAGTATTTTTATGAGAGTGGTGTCAATAGATTCGTCATCACCTGCAGATGGTCATAGGCTATACTAGCTGCATCCCGCGATTTCACTTGTTAAGATACGCGGGTCTTAATTTCTCCAAGTAATTTTTAACCACTTATAATGAATGTTATCCCTTTTATTCGGCTGATTGATCACCGGCAAGCAAAACTAGGGCTATTTTCCGGACAACACTTTTAGATTTACAAAGATTGGATAAGTGATGCGAACCGACCAAACAAAACAAGGGGTCTAAGGGGTTTTCTAAGGGCCAAACCAAAAGGCGTTAAACAAAGTTGTGTTATGTTAACCAACCGTGGAAGGGAGAGGGTTGAAAGTGTCATATAGGAAGAAAAATAAATGAAACGATAAAAAAATACTTCGAATAGACATTATTGACTTTTTATAAGGTTGGTCGAAATTGTGAGTAATTTAGAATTATTTTTTGTTTGGAAACTTGGTAATCAAGTATCTATGTTTACTAAGGAAAACCTTAGTTATCTTCCTGTAATTGTCCCACTACGTGGGGTCGGCACAGCATGTCTTCCTCTTCCATTCTACTCAGCCGTTTCTCTTTATTTACACCCCTTTCACACATATCCCTCTTCATAGGTCTTAGGTGTTCTTAGGTCGCCCCTTCCCGGCTCTACCATCTACAATTATTTTTATGACCTAGATATCCATGAGGTCTAATATTTTTTACAACTTATTACTTTGTTGCTCCTTGCACTACCGCTTACCATCATTCTTATTCACAAGGAAAGCAAAAATATTCACGTGACATTTAGGTACCTAGTGTAATTAGATACTAGGTAGTTATTGAATCTAGAACATATCCATTAGCTAGGGCATTAGTCACAAACTGTATCGTAGTTCGAAACTAGATTAGGGACAGATATTAGAAACACGCTAATGTGATTTACTGTATTAGTGTTTACCTAAGTACCTATAGAATTCGTTGTTATGTAACATACTTTGTAAATCTACACAAATATTATGAAAAATTAGCCTAGTGCGAGTCGGGCTAAGGGTTCCGTAGAACATTAGTTCAAGGTTCCACCTATTGTTATTAATATCGCGCATTAAGACGGTGTGACAAATTTGTTTTTTTTTTTAGTTTGGTTGTGTATTGAGTGGTCCCATTACAATTTCATCAAAATCGCTCCAGACTTTAATTTTTAAATTAAAGTTACTGAAAAAGTTCAATAAACGTCTGCCGTAATGAAAGCTGATAATCACTTTTTTTTTAACATAACTCAAGATTTTGAAAGAAATCAAAAGATTTTACTACTCTCATATTAAACATCGTGAAATAATAAACTTAATTAACTAATCAAATTAACTTTCTAACGATAAATTTAATAGACTTAATTAACTGCTATAGGTAAGCTGCAAAACTAATTATGAGATCCTAAGTCGAGCTTAATCCGTAAGTACAGATATTTCATCTATCTTCCTACAGCCTACGTATAAGTACAGACTTATAAGCTTTGTGTATATTATTAATAAATAATTAATGAATGAATGAGTGAATGGTTTATTTGTGACAAACACATTTGACTACTACCAATACCTAAGTACAAAGTTTGTGTATATTATTAATAAACGATTAATGAATGAATGAATGATTGAATGGTTTATTTGTGACAAACACATTTGACTACTACCAATACCTAAGTACAAACTTTGTGTATATTATTAATAAACGATTAATGAATGAATGAATGAGTAAATGGTTTATTTGAATGAATAGTTTATGTGTGACAAACACATTTGACTACTATCAATACCTAAGCACAAACTTATAATCTTTGTGTATATTATTATTAAACGATTAATGAATGAATGAATGAGTGAATAGTTTATTTGTGACAAACACAAGTTACAAAAATTCTAACAAAAAGAAACATATTTCACAATAATTTGTAGTTTTTGAATACAGGGTTATCGGATAGGGGTGTACTAACTAAAAAGGGTTCATTATACTCATCCTAAGGAACAACTTTTACTATGGGACCAACTCCGAATTCTAAATATATAAAGTTTATCAGTCGTCGACAAACTATATGAAATAGCTGTTTTAAAAATTCAGAGTTGCTTCCAAAGTGAAGGTTTTCCATTATGGTTTGTATAGTGACCCCCTTTCGGCTTAGTACACCCCTAGCCGGTTAGCCTGTATACCTGAAACCTTCAGCTATCTCTCTACCGCGGCAAAGATAACGTCCCAAATAAAACTAAAGCGATGTCCAGATAAGCTCCGACCTAAACTTAATACCTAGATCTAATATACCGACCTAGGTACTAAACTTGTGTTATGATAAGATAAGGAAGTTACCTATAAACTTAGCTCATTTTGGCATGTAGATAATTTTCAGCGAACGCGATATGGTTTAAAAATAGAAAGAAAGAAAGGACGTGTTTTATTTTCGTCCAGGACGGTGTACCTACCAATAAATGCCATTAGGTTATTAGGTTGATATTATGTCACAATGAAACCTGCATCACTTGTCTACTTCATAGGGTACAAAAATATCTGCGAATTTTAGTAAAAATATGGCATCCTTTTATCGTAAGTTGACTCAAATGGTCACATCTTCTTAATATATATAAATCTCGTGTCACAATGTTTGTCCTCAATGGACTCCTAAACCACTTAACCGATTATAATAAAATTCGCACACCATGTGCAGTTCGATCCAACTTGAGAGATAGGATAGTTTAAATCTCAAATTATAGTCGCAATTTTAATTTATTGCTAATTATTTGTCTGTTATTATTTGACAGTCACAATTATCTGTTAACTCCAAATGATTCTAACAGATGTCGATACCTTTCGACTGGGTTGAGTAAGTAATCAATAGATGGCGCTGCTATGGTAAATCTACGAACGTGTCATATAAGCTACATTTTAACAGCATAATTACCACGTGTTGTTGACGCTATAATTATTAATTAATATAATAAAAACTTTAGCCTCAGCAACGCGTGGCCGGGTCAGCTAGTTGGTCTATAAATTGTACCGCTCATCACAAACGTCAAAATAGACGAATCAAAATCGGGCTTCTGTGTAAATAACGTAAAAATATAGAACGTATATATATAGTAGAATATCTAGTTGGGATTGTAAATCAAATTAACAACTGCAAAATTTTGATACCGATATGTGTCCGACGAATTTGGTGCCAGGCACTTAATCGTCTACAATATAATGTCTCTAAGAATTTGTCCATCGGCACTTTTCTTATTACACGGCGAAAACACTCTTAAGTCTTAGCACTTTCACTATTATATTTCACTATTTTACTTTTAACACTACACTAACTCGAACGGTTTAGTTCTTTTTAGTCTTCTAGTTATGTGTCAGTGTGGTCGAGGAGCTGGATAGTTTACCAAAACTGATAAAAATATTAGTATATTATGTATTATTATAGTTAACCCTGAGGTAGATAAGCAGACCTTTGTTTAGGTATTGTATGAAGATGCCAGTCTTCTATATATCCATTGTTCGATGGAACGCTTCCCCGATATGGATCTTTTGTTACGACATACCTAATACCCACCCGATGAGGTTACCATATGTATCCATACGGGGTGATTCTAAATTGACTGCGTATATTTACCTACTGAAAGAAAATTTAAAAATAAAATAAGGTACCTGCGGGTAGTAAGGGCCGGTTCCACAAAAGCGCACTTCCATTTGTCTTATTAGATTCCAAATACACACACATGTAAAGGACCAATAGGAAGGCTTAAAAACGCAAGCGCATCATCGCGCGATCCGTCATCTTGTCAGTAGCCATGACACTGTCCAAAGAATCGGCCTAGATAGCAAAATTTTCTCCCAAAAACATTAAGATTTCTCATAAATACACATTTTTTTTGTGTATCTGGTTGTTTAAGTTATTATTGTACACATTGCTGTTGCCAGATCCATATAAGTTTTTGTCGTTTTGTTGATTTTTATTAATTTTACTTATTGATTACTAAAATAGGTACCATTGTCTAATGAGGGCCATACAGAAGTCGGATAAAAAAGGCCGGCCCTTATTAAACATATTAAGTGTGTAATACTGATATATATTATTGCTTTCAATCTATACATATATTAACACTAGAGAGGAGCAAAACACTTAAGCAAAGTGTTTTAAGTATTTTTTTTTTAATTTTTGTCTTATTGTTCATATTATGTTGTTACATTTTATTGATTAGGTTAGCATTAACATTTTGAGTTTATTTGGAGTGGACCTTAATATACTACTTTAATAATCGTATGTTTAATAAGGTCCACTTTGTTGTTTTTTAATTTCTTTCTTTTTTTGAGTCAACGTTTTATATAGATAGAGTATCGGATATTTTGTTAAACTATGAAAAAAGTTTATTCATAAAGGGACGCTAAGTGTTTGTTTAATCCTTTTTTTGTTACTTAAGTTTAATAAGTTCCATTATTGATTTTCTTCTCAATTTTGTGAAAAAAATAGATTTTTGTATGTCAAATAATTACATTGGCTACAGGGGACTTGAAAGTACTAGTTTTAAGCTGAGAATTAATTTCTGTGCTTAGTTGACCGGCGGTTAATAGACTACCTATGTTTAACAAGGGCCATAGAAAGGGTTTTTAAAAATTTAAAAATTGAATACAATTTACACAACAAATTTAGAAAATAGGTTTTCTTTCGATTTTGTGTAGAATAAACATTCTTTTGATTCCATATTTTTTTATTCAACCCTTATATATACCGAATTATTTAACTTTTTATTATGGTGGCCCTTATTTACCGCAAGTACCTTACTGTGTTTTTTTTATTCACTTTAGTACAAAAATATTGAGAAAATTTCAATTGAAGTCAAAAAAGATTGCGAAACTCATGGTCATCCTAAGCCGCAAAGTCGCCCCGGTGCGAAACAATATCACGGCGACGAGAGCGCGTCCAGTTTTCCAGTTTTTGTAAACAAAAATGCAAATAAAGATGTGGTTTTTATAAGCGAAATATATTACATTCACGATTCTGATTGCGTGGTAAAAATATACGCAATCAATTCAGAATCACCCCGTATAACATGTTATTGTAACCAATGGAGATTTTCCTGTTTTTCTGCGATGAGTTCTATATTTAGATCTATTCCTTTGTGGGCTCTGGATCGTTAAAGAAGATTGTGCGGGAAATAATTTGCTAATGTGAAATATTTGAGAACGGATTTTTTTTGGCATCCTAATCCCTCTTCAATCTCTGATAAGGGAAACATACTGGAAATGACTGCTTTTATGTCTTTGTAGCCAAGTCCCAAGAACGCTGGCAGCATTCCCGTGTTGAATTGCCATAGAAATCCTTTGAGCAATTAACGAGCTAGCTCTCTTGTCCACAGTAGCATCAATAAGTTTAGGACGAATGTATTTTAAGATTGTTTTAGTACTAGGACTCCATGGACCGAAAGTTTATGTCGTCGTTGCTATTTTATAATCTCCTATGTGTAAAAATGACAATTACGAGAAAATCAATAAAATAACAGTCTACTGAAAAAAAAACAAAGATTTCACTCAACGTTAAAAACATAAGTTATTACGATATATAATTACTCATTTTATTATGTTCATTTGAAGAATAAATAAACAGCGACTGTTGAATAAAAAGAATTTAAACTTTTATTTGTCACATAGGTGACTTTGATTGAGCATTGTATATCACATGAGAAATTTTGATTTAAGATAACTTAATGATAAAATGAATGAAATAAAATGCATGTATTTTATATATATGTACGTCTCTTTCAGAAGACTATATTAAAGTATTCCTAGTACACCCTTACCGATAATCCTGTAGTACAAAAGTGCGTTTAACTCTAACTAGATATTTATGGTACAGCTGTAAGTAGACAGGCTGATTTATATACCAAAATGCTAGAGTGGCCAGGAACTCGATTATTTTACAGCCAGCAATCCAGTACTGCGAAGCACTCCACAAGCTAAATTACCCTCTACACCTAGGTATCCTAAATATAGAGCTGTAAAATAGCTGCTATAGCGTTATTATTGCTTTACGACGTCCCTTTAAAGTCGTTGTAAAGCTATTATACAGACGTGAGGTGGTCTAGCGCTGTTACAACATACGCCGCTAAACATTCGAGATTAAATAATGCTATAAAAGTTCGAAATTATAATATCCTATTTAGCAGAAAGTGCATTTCGCAGAATGTCGGCCACTTTTCTTTTAGCAAAATGCGTCAAAGGAATGCTTCCTTCGCAAAATGTTTTGTCCTATACAGTTTTGTCCTAAACAGAAATTAATACCATTGAGCATTTAAATAGGAAAATAAAGATATCTCGTCTCGTAGACTACCTACCAAAAAAAAACTTTTTTGGCTGAGATATGTAGTACCTAGCTAGATAGTTGCTAACTGGCTATGAGATGCCACGTGCGTTATGTCTCAGCGCTCGTTCGGACATGCAACTGACTTTAATAACTTCCTTTGATGGCATACACACTCACCAGCATGCCAAGCATGGCTAGCATGGCCGTTTATCTCCAAAGAAAGGGAGAGACAAAAAGTTTAAAACTGACTTTTTTTAATGTATTTATTCAGTTTATTGATCCACAAAACAAAATATAATTATTAAACTTGCATAGTTTAAGGTTCTTTCTATTATTTATTTTCTTATTGCTTTAAAAAAAACCACTGGAATAACTTGCTATAAGGCCGCCCAAGGTACCTACTTCCATTGTATGGATTTATCTTGATGTATCTTTTGTTTTTGTTTAGTGTGCAATAAAACAATATTCATTCATTCATTCATTGATTCATTCATTCATACTAGACCGATTTTTATAGAATGTTATATGGTACCACGTGTAAAGTATAAGTGACCCGTGAAAATATATCATTATGTCACCCGCGACGAAACCGCGTCACGCTTGCGTCAAATTTAGTAATTTCTTTGTTGATGGTATTTAATTTTTTTTAATTAAAATCTAGGACGAACGAATTGACCTTGCTCGTACACGTGTAACAATACATACCATTACATACTTGTACCTACATATAACACCTTAACTTAATAATAACACTGATTACACATTGGCAAAGATATATACTACGAGTAGGTAGAACTGAAAGTAAATACCGGGCAAATGCCTTTATTACCAAACACGATATTACTAACTAGAAAAACAAAAAAATATAGCAGTAAGATTACCTGATAACTGTTAAGTACTTATATACGTTCTTTCTTTCAAACTATGCGTTACATATTTCAGTTGATTTCCCATATGATTTTAACAGCATAAAATGCCATACATAGGTTCCCCCGGCTCAAATTTGCCAGCGACAAATTTGAGTATTAAAATGATTCAAACTTTTAACCCCCGTTTGGGATAGAATTTCCTAAAATCTATACTTAGGACACCATAATGAATACATCCTCCGAATTTAATTTCCACTAGGTTCAATGGATTAGGCTCTCCTAGAAAATGTCAGTCAGTCAGAACTTATTCTTATTATATACTAGCTGACCCGACGATCTTCTTATGTTACCATCGTATAAATATTGACATTAACATTTATAAGATACTAACGTCAGTCAATTGTTTTGCCTTCCCGGAACCTCTCCACTAACACTTAAGACTTTGTGTTATGGTATTAAAGTTCAAAATGACTTTAAGTATTATTACGAATCGATATGGTAGTATAGAAAAGTGTCTTTCTTAAACTTTTCAGTATTTTATTTTTAAATATTACTCGCTGTATAAACCAGCTTCGTACTTCAAGGTATATTCTAAAAAAAACAATTAGCAAAATTAGAGCTGTAAAATCGGTTCAGCTGCTCTCGAGATATGCGCTTAGCAACACACTCACTATTTATTTTTTATATAACAAAATATATATATAGTTATAGATAAAGTACATATTTCTTTAAATATCGTTATTGGACATCTCTTCTCAAACCTTTCCCACGGATTTAATACTAATAATACTTCAAAATTAAATCATAAAAAATACATGCACAAAAGTTCAATAGTTTTAAGTTTAAATGAAGCAATATACATCACTAGCGGACCCGACAGACGTTGTCCTGCAAAAACCAAGATACCGATTACAGCGCCATCTGCCGGGCTGATTTGTGAATCTAATTCATCCAGGATGCCACTCAAAAGTACACAAAAAAACATCCAAATCGGTCAAGCCGTTTAGGAGGAGTTAAGCTTAATTATCTATATTGGTTTTATATCTGATGAATGAACAATTAGACAACAAATTACTATCTCACAGGAAGCTAACGAAATATTTTTTTTAAATCATTCCTATATATTATCAATCAAGAATATTTTTAGCAACTCATAGAAAATAAATGAATCAAGAACTTATGAATAGCAAACCCACAGTTCATTGAAGTATTCATATAATATGGGCACGAGTAAAAGATTTACTCTCCCTAATTGAATAAACTCTCCACGTGGGACGAAGGAAATCTTCGGAATGTTTCTTTCAAGTCAGTTTTTGGAATCGCCTTGAAAACATTTATGGAAATACTAGTTGATACCCGCCCGCGACTTCATCCGCGTGGTATTAATTTTTACTTCTCTTTAATTTACCAGGATCAAAAGTATATAATGACCAGGGGTGTAAGCTATAACCATACAAAATTTCGCTTAATTTGATGTAGTCGTTTTGGAGATTAGCTAGAACAGACTGATTTTTATTTGAAAAAATCTTATTTACTTTTGTTCACTTAATACGCCTGACCCTTTTTTAGCATTTTCTTCATTATGCTAATTAGCAATTTAAAGTTATTTTTACTTTTCTACCTATGCATTGTAGGTACTTGCATGTGAGACGTCACTGATAGCCACGGGTCTTCACTAAGAAGTTGTACCTACCATATACGCAAGCCTAGCCCGTTTTCGGTTCATTAGTCGTCGAAGGCTAATTTCTACAAGAAGATTTTTAGAAGAAAAGTAAAATAGGTCTCTGGGAATTAAACCCTGGATCACCCGATCTTGAAGCAACCATGCTAACTACTCTCGTAAATTTGTAGTATTGCCATATTCTATTTGGAATTAATATCGTTACTTTAGTACTTGCAACATTAGAATAAAACATGTTTCTGATGTTTCTGATTTGTAAGACCAATCAGTTACAGTTTTCAAGAAAAGAAAATGTGTTGTCTGGCTCATTCCGTCTCCGACCATCGTTCCAAAACGATCTTTCCTGACTGTATTATATCAAGTTATGTAAAGTCGAAAGTAATTGAACCACGGCGGTCTTCAGTTATTTAAAATGTACATTTCCCCTTCTAGTGAACCAACTCGAGGGTTATATATATCAGCTCTGTGTAAAGTAAAGTATCTTCAACATGTAGTAAAACCATCTAGATATTCGTACTACGTAATATAGGTATCACTAGTTTCTTGAACTTCAGCATTGCTGAAATAACATTTACCTAGAAGTATGCCACTCTAGAACTGGAATGATATTGCAGTGAGCGACCTTATCACGACTATCAAGGGAGGGGGGATAGTGGAGGGGGGGAGGAATGGCTTAGAAAGGAGGTTTATAAGTCTAACTTCGCAGCTTGAAGCTGATTGGAAGACTGGAAGACTACTTAAGAAACGTCAAGTTTATTTTGTTAGGTTGGTCGAGAGATCGAGTTAGGAGTAGGTCACCACGGCTTGTGTTTGACTTACTCTGACGTCATGTTTGATTAATATTGGAGAATCGAGATCGAGAAACGTAATATTAGAGCAGTTAGTTGATAACTACATTGTGTAGGTACCTTAGAGTTAATAATAGAACAAGTGGTTAAAAGTGACTTCGCAAAACCCGACCGTAAGAACTTTAGAGCCACGTATCTCAAAAGTGAAAGCGCGGGGTGCGAAGTTTAGCTAGAAAAGTTGCAAATTTCGATAAAAAATTTTGAATCCTCCATACAACTTGATCGATCACGTGACCAATCTTTATATGGAGAACCTAATTTTTATTTCTCGAATATTACAAAATTTTCTTCTACAATGGTTTTGCTTTCATTGGTTGACTAATAGTCATAATTATTGTCACACCTTTCTGTTACACATTGTATATATTTACTTACTTATGTATCAGACATCAAAAAGGTACTTGGCTCAGTTGTTCGCTATGTAAATTCGTAGGCCGTGTCATGTCTCGGAACATACCAATTTCACAGCGGACGAAGTAAGGTCGCATGTATATCTATATATTCCACTGAAAATTTCCGACAACATTTGCCTAGGAACTACGACAAAGGTCACGTTGTCTAGAAATTTGTGTACGAAGTAAATTACATTTTACTGTTCAAGTAGTTTCATTCAGAAGAGAATTACAGATCAACAATATACAGAAAGGATTTCAGGTCGTTTGCTCGGTCTATCAGTAAGTAAAAACGTAAACGCAATACGCAAAATTTAAGTATTTTTTTGGAAGCAGTCTTTATTATAAACTCGGCGAATATATGTGAATGCAGCTTGTAGAATAATCGTTCTTGTGTAACGAACAAACATAATAAAATATTACTAATAACTAAACAAAGCAATCAAAATATATATCATGAGAACTTATATTAGAATAAGAACTAATATTATAGCTACTCTTATATAAATAAGATTCATAATTTTAATTTTTTAAGTAATTATTATTTCAAATGTAATAAGACGTTGCCTGTAACGAACGTTGTTTAAAGATCAATAAATATTACTTTAAGTTGAGCTCATTGACGGGAAAAACATTTTTTGTCTCTTAGTAGAGCTGAAAAAGCGACTAAGCAAACTAGCGTACTCGTAGTAGACCCAGGTGAAAGTGTGATAGTAAAGTAAAGGAAAGAATGGTATGGAGGAAAATGACAAAGGCGAATCTTTTAGGAGAATATCTCCGTAGCTATTTCCGAAGTACTCTTAAGTAAACAAATGAAAATACAGCATTTATATCGAATCCGGGTTTCGATATCAGGTAAAGTGCATAAACAATTTTTTGTCCACGGTCTGAAAGCTCAGCTAGGTCTCAAGGAAAAGTTTATAAAACAAGCTTTTAACATCAATTTGCAGCCAATCTATACCCATAACTAGGACTAACTGAATGAAAGAAACAGTCGGTAGGAAATCATCCGCGGGGCGAAGTCGATTTGATTCTGCTGCCTCAGTACCCTGGAAAATTAGATTACCTACTTACGATAAGGCTTATATTAACTTACAAGAGGAAATGGCTCGCAGAGTAGACCGAACTTCTGTAGTTAGCTAATGCAGGTGAAGACAGCGGATATAAGTAGATTATGGAAGGGATAATTGATAGATAAACTTATAGAAATCTACAGAAAATTATCAAAATATCATACGCAGTAAATTGTAATATTTGTTCGTGTACGAGATATAAGTTCATAGCTAAGTAGTTTCAATAAACATGCTTATTTCAAATTAAAAGATTTGTTTCATTATCGGCCATGGCGGTGTACGGCAATAAAAAATGCAAAAATATGTGGTTATTATCTTGTATTAATGAAACCTGAATCAGTTACATACTTCAATGTGTACAAAACTATTTAAATTATGTGGATTGTAGTGTAATTATGGCATCCCTGGAGTTGGTCCGTAAATTGTACCGCCCCTCACTAAGTAAAAATACCTACACCAAAAATGTGGAATACACTTTTTTGAGATAAATTACGTGGAATTATTTTGATTCAAAATTAATTAATTACAACGATAACTTACGTTATTTTTAATTTGCTTGATATATTAATAATCCCTAACGTATTTATGGTATCGTATACTTACACTGTCGTGGCCAGAGCTCCATACATTTTTGAAACATCTCTTTTGTATTGAGTTATTGGAGTTCATTTGTATTTTATTAGGTTTCCTAGTCGGCAGTTGATACATAACTTTTATATATTTAAGATTATCAGGCTTTGAATAAAGTTATGATATTCTGTACGACCGTAAGAAAGACACGCAATGAACTTAATATCCATTTTATTTCTTAAATGTAAGTTTATTTTCAATATTAATACAAAAAAAAAAAACAAAAAACTTAAACCTAGAATGTCGCCGGCAACGAGACAACGCGACGTCCAAGCTACCGGTGGTAGAGGGATACAAAGAGACGAACTCAAGAAAATCCTGACAATGCGTGCTGTGTCGAGTCTCACTGCCTTTTGTATCCGGCTCTTAATCCAACCATCTAGCGAAAGCCTCCGAGGCTCTTCGCTATCAATCCGTTCACCGATACGACTGTCGTGACAAAGATCGTATATAAACCCTAAAATTAATTAAATTGGCTGCTTATTTTTAAAATAAATTCTAGCTTTTGTGTATTACAACTGTTACTCAGCAACATTAGTATCCTAGCTTGCCCTTTAGTAAATTCCAATGAATATGCAGCGAGCTCCAAAGGTCGCCGCTCTAAGTTCGTTCAACTGCTTGTTTTTTACAGTATACAATAACTGTTAAGTCGATAAAAAATGTGTTAGTTTATAGATAGTGAAACTAGGTTGGCACTCGGCTGGTCGGGGCACGCGAATTACTTGTAGAGTCACGATCTGATTAGAGCTTACCATGTTCGCATTAACGCGATTCTCTTCACGTTTAAAAGTTCTTCGCTGCGCGAATTTGAACCGTATCCCAATGAAATAACACGCGAATCAACATTACAAGTGAATTATATCATGCTTAGCCTAGGCTTCTAAATTGTGTTAGACTATACCTTCTACCAGAGCAGCTAATGTAAGTTACGTGAAACTTTAAAATTGGATAGAAGTAGGGCAGCTATATACTTGATGTGAGAAAACTGCAGGACTTCTGCTTGTGCTTGCTTTAGAAAAGTAAGTTATGTACTGGAGCAGTGCACACGGTTATCGGCTAGGGGTGTACTAAGCCGAAAGAGGGTCACTATGCTTAGCCTAAGGAAAAACTTTCACTATGGGAACAACTCTGAATTAGAGAAAAAAAATCAGCCGTTCCATACAAAAAGTTGATCGGTCGTCGACAAAATGAATGGCACAGCTGATATTTTATTCTTGAATTCAAAGTTGATCCCATGGTGAAAGTTATTCCAATGACATTAGTAACCCCCTTTCGGCTTAGTACACCCCTAACCGATAACCCTGTACGTTCATATATCTTTCGTCATAAAAGGAATAACAGAATATAGGTAGAGGTACATAGAGATATTAGGTACATATCTGTCTTAATATTTCTGTGCTAATGACATTTCTCTGTTTAATCATAAGACAGACAAAACAAACACATTCTGAGTTCATTTCGATATGCAAAGAGTAAATATAGTACTTTCAAATATATAACTTGGCAACCCTAGTACTTCATTTCTACCGATCTAAAATGTTTTTTGTCCACACATATCTATCTACGTGCAAGATAAAATTATATGTAAATATCTGCAACTCTGTAAAATTTAGATTACTTAGATCTTAAATTTTTGCTTTGTAGTCTTTTATACGTCTTGGCTTTACCATATAAAAATGAATTATCAAAAAAAAATATTATCTACATCCTCTAACGCAGTCGGTACATATAAGTTTACATAGGACATCCTAGACAAATACGAGTAAACATAAGCATTGCCATTCAGCGTGGTAATGCGGCTGGTATTCTGGGCACGGTACCCACAGTTGGTAGATTGGAGCTTACGGTTTATCTGTAGATCTTAAATGATCTATAGATAATCTTTCTGCTTTATCACATTTGTTGTAGTTAGGCACTTTTTTTTAGTAATAAAGGCAATACGACTAAGTATATATCAAGTTAAAGAAAACTTTAAATAAATGGGTTTAGTAGACACCAAAAAACCCGCTCTGAACTCTTCCATTCGTAAAGAAATCCTTTGATATTGATCTTATACAAAAGCACATTCATAGTTTCCTTTACGTCAAAAGATCTAAGGTCTTTGTCCCGTTGCACGATGCAAAAACGTAGAGCGACAACGATTGTTCGCGATTGGACAGATTCTGGATTTAACATAAAGTAAAGGATCCCGTTAACAACGACCTTTAAAGAGATGTTTATTTAATTTTAATTTAATAAAACGTATTTTATATTAAATTTAATATTGGTATATTAAATATAAATATGTATAAATATATTGTATATGGTTTGCCTATCAAATTTCTGTCCAGGTTTCATTAATAATTACAAAAATAATTTAAACATTTCGATTATTAGACAAATTCCATACCAATAGACAAATAAGCTTTATCGAGGCAACGAACTAAATAAATAAGTAAACCAGCTCTTGGCCGCGGCTCCGCCTGCGTTATGTTTCTTTTCCCGTGATAAAATCTTCGGTAGTCTCCGAAATTCGAATTATTATTTCTGTGCAAAAAGTGGTTAGAAGCGAGTTCGAAAACACCCGACTGCTAAATCGTTGAACCAGAGTGTCATACTTCGTTTCCGATTTTTGTTAATTTTGACGCACCCAGTGTCACACTCACGAAGATTGACACCACTCACATAAAAATACGACAAGTCGTTTAGGCTCTAGGGCGTGCCAGTGAAATATACATACACTCGAAAAACATAACCCTCCTTCTTTCGCAGTCAGGTATACTAATCCATAGTCGCCGATCGAGCTGACCGGGTCGAATTTTTTTATTATTTTGCACAGCTGAGCATTTGACCACAAGTTCGCATGACCACGGAAGTCAGCGATACTGTAGCCCTAGATGGAGCATGCCTAGTCTGGAGTACACTGGCTCTCAAGGAATACTGCTTGGGAAATGTACTATCCTGACCCATTCAGGAGGTAAGGGATAAAAATAACAGTACTGTAATTTTTTTTTCTTGAATTTGATAAAATGGGTCACGTGGTTAGCGTAAGTCTTTTAACATTGTATAAAAACACAAAACAGAATCAAAACTGCTACTACTCGCATTTCTAAAAATCCAGCAAACAAGACAATCCCTTTCCTTTTTGTCTCGTAAACGTTCATTAAGGCAATGCTCCACCGAATTCGGTGAGTAGCCCAAATGGATGATGTAAGAGGTGAACGCACCGCGCCCATTGTCGGGATCTGAACCCGTGACCTCCAATTCACAGCCACAATGAGCTGATTTGTTCCAAGTGTGCCGTCAGGGTGTATTTTGAACTTTGAAGCAGGATGTTTTGGGCTTTCGAGCTTGGTTGCGAGCGAGATAATTATAGTAAGAAAAGGGGTTTTGTATTCTATTCGTCGTAGGGTTTATGGTAATGATGAAAAAAAGGTGTGTTTTTTTTTGATAAAATAAGTGAAGTAAGGAAAGGTGTTATGTGTTTATTTCTTTTTAAATTAGGTATAGTAAGAAAATGTCTTCATGTGGTTTTTTTTCGAAAAATTAAGTATAGTAAGAAAAGGTGTTTATAATTACAATGAGAAAAGGTGTAAATGTGTTTTTTTTTTTGTAAAAATTAAGTAGGAGTGATAAAAGATGTTTAAGGATGTTATATTGGAATAACTTTCTTACCAGTTTCTTAACAATTTGGCGAGCTTAGTAAATGATTTGTTCGAAGTGTGCCGTCAGGGTGTGTTTTGAACGTTGAAGTAGGATGTTTTGGTTTGGGCTTTCGGCTTGGTTAAGGAGAAATAAGTACCTAGTACTGCTTGGTTGCGAGCGAAATCATTTTCGCAGCCATTTTTAATGATAGAGATTAAAAACAGTTAATCTAGTAATTTTTTCTAGATCGTATATGGTTTTTTTTTTGTAAAATTAAGCGTATTAAAAATAGTGTTGATATGTTTTATTTTTTGGAAAAATTACTAATTTTTAATAATGGATTCTAATACTGACTAGTATTAAAATCCGTTATTTATAAGGTCCAAACACAGTGGCTTTGCGGCAGAGACACGAATCTCACAAGTTTATTGTTTCCACGGTAACGGGCTGTCATAATTATTTATGAAGTGTTGAAAATTTTTGGGAGCTAAAAACTTTTTTGATATAACATTTTTGAAATATTTTGATTACGTGAGGTCAACAGTTCGCAAAACTAGAATTTTTAAAGTTATGTGTTAAAAAATTATTAAAAAATTAAGTAATTATTTTTTATGCTATTTATAATAATTCTTTTTTGTTTCACATAACCCAAATTAATCAATTATTATAAGACACGTGGTAAAAAGTAGGTATAAGGCTCGTGTTAAAATTAATTATAGTGGTATACCACTTGTAACATCTGGTGTACCGTTCAAAGAGTTAATAATGGGTCACTAATTTATATGCTAGGCCCTAGGGTTGACAAAAACGTGTGTTTAGTAATTATTATTTTATTTCTCGGCCGATTTTTTCGTATTTAGAAATTTTCTTTTAGCAATAAGTGCGATATAACTCTGGCGAATAATATTGGAACCGACCAGTACCTAAATAGCGTAACAGAAAACCTTCCCTGCTCTCCGAGGGCAATAATATATCAACATAAAAAAATCCCAACCAGTAAAAAACTACTAGAACTATAGCAAGGTACGTACGTACAAATTAACAAAATATAAAAGCAAATTCTGCAATACTTGTAAAGCAAATGCACTTGCTATAACTATTTAATACATTTCCAAAATAAATGATTCATAAAAATTAAATAAATCTACTTTTGTTCTAAATACAATTATAGGTTATAGTCCGTCAATGCAATGACATTGACAGACTCTGGAAAAAGTCTGGGTATGCGGCTGGAAAATTTCAAACTGACCAACTGAAGTCGGTGGTGTTGGTGGTTCGTTTGGAATAAATCATATCGCGCAGCCGAATAATAAATCACACTAATATTATAAAGGCGAAAGTTTGTATGTGTGAGTTTGTTTGTTCCTCCTTCACGTTCAAACGGATGAAATTTGGCACGAAAATAGCTTATACCTTGGATTAACACATAGGCTTTTTGTCCTGGAAAAATGAAGTGTTCCCACGGGATGATCGAATATCTACTGCGGGTAAAACCGCGGGCGCAGCTAGTAACTAAACTAAACAATAAACAAATCAGCAGCAACCCTAGCTAAGAATAGGCAATATTTATTGCGGTTTCGCTACCAAATCTAAAGCCATATAATCCATTTGGTAATTATACCAAGTGATAGTTTTTGCCGTGACGTGACGTGACGTGACGTGACGTGACGTGACGTGACGTGACGCTGGTGTAGCTTGTTGTGATTTATGGACTGTCCAACGGTAGATTTTAATTTGATGGACTCATAAATATGCAAAACTAGTAGTAAATAGAAATACAAGAAAGCTCATTTAAAAAAAAACTTAGAGTAATAATCTAAATTATTAATACAAATTAATAGTTAAAAATAGTTAGTTAACACGTTGACGAGAATTTAACATTCAAGTATATTCAACGTAAACAGAGATCTGTGACAAGTCTGCACATTAAAGAACATAATTCGAGAAAACTATATTGCGTCCTTCATACAACTTGACCGATCACGTGATAAATTTTTGTACGGAAAACCTAATTTTTATTCTCGAATTCTGCAATATTTTCTATTACAATCAGTTCACCTTGATTAGGAAAAGAACACCCTTAAGTATTGTCACACCTATCTGTTACACGATGTATACATTAGATAACTCTAGACTGATACAATATTAGTTACTTTAGCACAACAAAATCTATAATTCATTAAAAAAAAATTACTACCGGTTTCCATTAAGGCAGGGGCTATAGAAGTTTTGCTGTTTTTTTTTAATCCGTGACAGCTAGGCATTATGGCCACAAGTTCGCACGACCACGGTAGTCAGCGACACTGGTAAGCAAGAAAGAAAGTACCTATATAAAAACTACTTGTACAACAGACTTATCATAATTAATATCTAAATTTCTTGGCACAAACCCGCTGTGACCCTAGATGGAGCATGCCTAGTCTGGAATGTACTGGCTCTCAAGGAACGCTGTTGGAACACACCGTTAAGTATTTATAGACGAATTTATCAACTTAAGGGATCACTAGGTTAAATTAATTAATTAGCTAGATTTTCTTTTGATTTTAAAATCAAATCTAGTGACTGATTTAGATACAATCAAAACACCACATGGGAATTGAGTACCTTTACTTTTTTGGAAGACTTTTATCTAGCGGAAAGCCTTAATATTTAGAAGAAAGCAATATTGTATCAGATAGGTATGCAATATACATGTAGGAAGCAGCACTCTGGAGGCAGATCGTAGAAGATACGGACAGAATCGCCGGTTGTCCGGAACACTCTGAAATGCAGTTATCGACAGCGGAAACTGTACTTTTTGCATGGAAATACTACGCACAGAGAGATCTTATAAAAGAAATATTGTATAGGGAGGGCCTTGTTAGTAGTTGATGTTTTTTTAATAATGAAGTAACTGAGGCTCTTTTGTGAAGAAAAATCTACTGAACAGAAATTTTGCTGAAGCTAAGAACATGAAATCTACGCGCTCGAAACCCGCGTCGACGGATTCGGTTAACAATTGTGAATCATTAGAAAATAGTAGCCAAATAAAATTCAGTAAAATACTTTGAAGATAAAGATAAATAAATATGAATTCATCTTTAAATAACGTTCGTTGCAGGCAAGTAAAAACGAAAAAATAAAAATCTATACCAATAATGTTTAAAGGTGGACCTTTGTCACGATATTATTTACTTCATACTAACTATGGGTATTTAAGGGCATAGTACAAAATGTACTAGTCTTCTTAAAAAGTCAAATCAAAGTACAATCTTAGTGTTACTGCCAAAAATGATATGATTGATTTCTTTATATAACTATGATACCATAGAAGAATCAAAATCTCTGATGATACTAAATCAAAGACAAACATAACAAATGAAAATTTGAATTGGAGGAGAAATAAAAAACTTTCTAAAAATAAATACAACAATGCTAGTTTACGTTTGCTTTGAAGATCACACGCCAGTGATCGAAGGAATAAATTAATATCCGATGCGTTCCAAACCTGACTTTTGTGTCGATTGGTGCGCGATTAGTATTATTTTATCTTATGGTAAAACAATATGCTGTTTATGTGGATTTTTAAATTAACTAACTAATCACCTTTTTTTATTAATGAATATTAAAATTTTGTGCACTGGTCGTATTATTTACATACAGATTTAACTAATTTCGCCGCTACAGCTACACTATTCTAATCATCCTTTGACTATCAATTCCGGTAACCACTCTCGTGGACGGGGGGACTTCAAGGTAAACAGTCCCCCTAATGTTCCACATAGCTACCTTCAATATCCTTTCAGTCCCCTATAATACCCGCACGTGATTACCATTGCACCAGACTTCAAACATCCGCCAATATAGACTCCAGCGGACCAACATAGGTAGAAGATACGTACCCATATTATGTAAAACCCTAAATTGGACTGCTAATTAAGCCTCAGACAAATCCTCCCTTTGTGGGTGCTCAATCAAACGTCCACAGCAGACATGCTACCTAAATACCTATACACTATAGATACCGATTGAATCACATATAGACACGTATGTATACGTTCCGAATACGTCACTCCCGGGGAACGTTAAAATCAATGTAGCTCAAAGCTGGGCCCTTGGTTCGAACCTCGTTGGAGGCTATCTAGGGACCGGGAGTGAGAGAGATAAACACACGAGTTGCACTGTAACAGAACGGGACGACGTTCCTATGGCAATTTTATTGAGGCGTTACAGATTTTATTGCAGCTTGCAATCACCGAGCGTTCTTAATTAAAATAACGAGGGCTATGTAGCAAGTTCTATCGACAATTTAATCTACGGGTACGTTTCGCAGTTCCTGAACTAACAGAACCACACCGTAACACTATAAGTGACTATACTACACTATAACCTCTAAAAGTGGGAGAGGTACCTACGGAACGTCGCTTTTTACAAAATGGTGAAACAGGAACAGGCATACTACCATTTTCTAAAAGCCGGATAAAAGCTTTTCGCCGAACAAAACGAGACAAGGCCATTCTGAAAATTGGACATTTCCTCCATTTGCGGACCGATCTTTTTAATTTAGGAAGGCGTCATACGGTGGAAAAAACAGCCTACTATTTCTATGATTTTTTATTTTTGCATAAAATTAATCGATATAATATACTAATCAAAAAATCTCATGTTTTTCTCCACAGATACAATTCAGAATAAAAACATAACATCCAAATATGACTCAATGGAATTCTAAAAGAGATGTTAAAATACAGCCATTTTAACCATGCGTGGGTACTTGCTTAGGTACTAATTGAGCCGTGTAAATAAAATATGGAATAGACAAATATACGTATCAAAGAGTAAATTGAAGTTTTGTGTACCAATCTCAGCTGTTTGCACTGGGAAATAGGCCAGTGGCAGCGGGCAGAGGAATGACGTCACGGGAATGTTTGCTATCCACGTTACTTCGCTTTTTTCTATTAAGAATACTTTAAGCTATTCCATTGAAAAGTGTTTGATTACAAAAGTAGTTCACAACTAGGTTTTATATCGTCAAAATAACGCTGTTACAAAGCGTCTATATGTTTGTTGTCCAACATGGCGTATTAAATTACCTACTGATAAATATTCCGTGACTAATACCGAAAATTTAATTCACGAAAACATCCCATTAAATAACATTATGCGTAAACTCTGTTTACACATTTTTCCTAGAAACAATATATTCACAGTTAGCGACCTTCCTTCTAAACTAGGTCATGCCAGAATTCCCGGGGTTCCCCAGTTGCACCCGGCGTTGTCGGGGTACAAATAGGATTACGTAGCGATGCCTTGACCCTGGTGACCTGGAGCCAGCAACAGGAGCTGAGGCTCATGGCCTTTACGGGTCGGAGGTACACAACGAGGTTACTTGCGGTGACCTTTTAAAGCTTCTTATTGGTTACATTTCTGTACTTCACTGTAATAGCTCTTGCATTATAAAGCACCGACAGGGAACGTAAGAAGACTTGTTATTGAAATAACGTTTATTTTTCAAGATCTACGTACTGAACAAATTTAGGTTTTAGTGAAATATACTCGTAATAGTCGGATGATGTTTAGAATGAAGGTAATTTAACCAAGATATTTTAAGCAAATTATAACATCTCTATGATGACGTCTTGATCTATTTATTGCAGGAAAAATAGCGAAATCGAGCTAGCCTACGCGAACATGCAGCTCGCTTATGCTACTGTTTTGAGTTCTGAGGTTGTTTTGAACTACACCATATACCGAATGCACTCGTAATCAACTGGTCTATCGCTGATTGCGAAACACTTCAAAAATAGAAACCTTAGAAGCTTCAAATTCGAATTAAACTAGAGTGGCAATCGGGGACGCCTTGTGAAAGCCTTGACTGTACGAAAGTAGAGCACACGAGGCTTCGAAGAGGACGGATTGTGGTAGCGAATGAGGACGATTGAAGGGCAAAAGTGAAGGACGTTCAACAGGAACTGACATGGTTAGAAAACTAGCGTAAGCTTTAGATACGGTATCACATATTAAGGGTGGCAATATTCAGAGCTCCTATAATCAATTCAGTTTCAGTATCGTACTGGTAACGTATAAATAAATAGAAATGTCTGATGATTTAAGGTGATGGTTCCCAAATAGATGCGTTTTTGTTTCCATTTTCTAGCATTACCGTATACTGTGCCATGTTCGAAGTTAATACATCATGTAATACATATACTCAATTAAAGCATGATGTTTCTAAATGCTTATCTTAGTTTACCAAACCATTTTAATATATTTTTGAAGAACTCATTAACTCATTATTTTGAACATGTTTCTTTCGGTATACGTGGAAGGTCTACTTTGTAATGTTGAGGTAGATTAATCGAAATATTGGCACCTTCAGGCTAATGTATTATTTTTGTCGAATGATAGGTAAGTGAAGTTTTAAAGATAAATGTTATTAGAGCCTACTAAAAAGTATTCATTTAGAAAAGCACGTTGCTAATATATTTAACTAGGCACTTAGCACATATTTTAATGAGGCACTTTGGCTTAGGTAGCGGGTAGCGTTCGTTTTATGCGACGTTGCATGCGTGCCCGCCTCATCCCTGCCACTTCGCGTAGTGCGCGACGTTGTCAGACTATCTAGTGCAGCGTGAGAATAATTATTTATAATATTCTCTCCTAGGATAGTTACCGCGTGCGCGTAATAACAATCGGAAGGGTGAATTCGAACGGCATTGCCATCATAGATGTTATATCTGATGGTTGTTTCGGGAAGAGATCTTATAAAAAAAATATTCTTCACTGTAAGGAGCAGCTGCCATATTAAAAATATGTAACTGTTTTACCTTTTGTTTCACTTATGGTTTTTTAAAGTATTTTTCTGTTTTCTTAGAGACACTAAAATTAACGAAAAATTCATTTATATAAGTTTGATAAAAATCGGTCAAAATTATTAGATTTATAAATAAAAATATGCCAAATTTTTTTTTTATTTATTACCATTTTTTGAAGTAAGTTTTACCTAACCCAGCGAACCTCGTTGTTGATAAATAATGTCATCAATGATATGAGCTGCCAACTGCTCACGATGGCGGAATTTCGAAGGGTGCAACTCGCACGATATTCAACGAACGAACTCGAACGATAGTTTCTACGAAATTTTCTCAATATTTTAAAATGTTTTTACGAGGTACGAGAAATCATTTTTATAAAAGTTTAATGAAATCGAGTTATTATTATTCGATAATAAGTAAAGTTATATTTGAATTAAGTAATTACTACATACTTCACCTTCTGTACAATAGTAATCTTTGACCTAATTTTCAGAAAAGTACGATGTTATTTCTCTGAACTTACATTACTCTATGTCAATATCCAAACTATGCATAAGACACTATCTATCTTTACAGTTGACAAAATTATAGACGGCAGACCAATGTCCGCTTATTTGTTTCGCCCAGAATCAAACAGATGGCATGGCATAGGTAAGTATCAGTACATACTATTATTTATTCCGTAGCTGAATTCTCAATTGCGTTTGTCTTTACCCGTCGCCTTAATAGAGAATAGATTTGGTTGCTAATTTGGAACACAACACTTTTGGAGTATGACAAGGTTCGCACTGGGGTCCATTAATTTTTAATACCTTATGATTTTAGTATGAAAAGTCTAAGAATTAGAAATATTAAGGTAATAGTGTAGCAATCTATATCTATATGTATAAAAGAGTCCTGACTGATATTTTCTAGGAATCAACGAAGATAGTAAACCACTGAACCTAGAGACATGAAATTTGGAGGGTTATTCAAATGGGTGTTTAAAGTTTGAAACTTTTTAATATTCAAGTAACGCCGAGGGTGCCGACAGCTACTAGTGCATGTATATCTCCGAAAGGATTTTAGTAAACAAACAACAGTTACAGAATTAAAAACATTCATAATTTCTATTTTAACATGTTCAAATAGGAAAGATAATAGCAACCCCATATTCAGATAGAGCCCCACTTAGTAAATTAACTATTCATGAAAGTACAACAAAAGAAAAGAGGTACAACAATTCATAATTAAACAGTAGCGCGCTAGATAAAGGAAAAAGAACTAGCAATTATCAGCTATTGTTAAAGTAGTATAAAGATGGTTTATTACATTGAAATGTAACAGTTGAAGCGACTTGGTTTTCCTTAAATTTTCGCCATTAGTGACTTAAATATTTATTATGATGGACATGCAAAAATACGATGTATCAGATATTCAGTAATTATGTAGCTTTACTGACTGTTCTTTGATTCTGACGTGGGTCAAACTGAAAGGCTATATGTTTGTAAGTACAATTCCGTTCGTAAGTACAAGTGTACTTAAATTTGGAAAATTTATGACAATTGATATTCATAAGTGACACTCGTAGTAATCGTGTGCACATACATATATTTGTATACAATTAATTATAGTACTTTGACTAAAACGATTAGTGTTTTGTTGTAATTATCCAAATATTCTGTGACCTTGAGGAAGGATCCTTTGCCATTATTCCCATGTTATGACTAATCAATATTGTGCTGTCAAATGTGACAACCGACTTATAGTCGGCAGGTATGTTTATTATATATATATGATATGTTTATTAATTATGTGTATTTAGAAACCAAACTACTAAACCGATTAATTATGATACAATTTTAAATGACCACCCTTCAGGTGGCTCTTTTAAATTAAAAATACGCGTGGCACTCGGGGACTGCCGCGGTAAAGCTATTTCATACGCATACGTCTGTCGGACGCACACAAACACCGTGCCGAAGTCTGCCGAACTGAAACGACGTTAGACGAGTGTTAAGTTTATTTTCGTTACGGAATTTCTTGATTCGGTGGACGCGCTTAAAGCCCGATAAAAGCTATGCAATAGCTTAAAAATATAATTATCTATACCAGTCCAAGCATTCTATAAGAAATCGGAGAATAAAAGAAGAGTCCAACGAATTGATAACCTCTTCCTTCTTTTAAGTCGATTACAAAGACATCGATTATGAATTGGATAATTTTATCAGACGATCTCCGATGAATAAAATTAAACGTAGTTCACTTCTATCTGCAACTGTACGCTAACATATCGATTGTTCTATATTAATCTGCTTTATTATTTTCGTATGTGGCACACAGGGCCAGTTTCTCAGGCTTAGAAATATTTAATACACCACAATCTAGGCTGTTCTGTTCTACAGACAATGGCATACAATTTACTACTGTAATAGGGCGGCGGAAAGCTGAATTTTCTTTGCATTTACGATGTGAAAGTTCTTGAAGCTATTACTAGAAAGACTTTTGCAATTTGATTGCATTCTATAGTATATACTATTGTGACTATTTTAATATCGCATTGTCTTATGTTGCTTTTATAGCACGTTTAGGATAGGTATGGAGTATTTTCACAAAAAAATAATTTATCTAAAAACCACTCTAGCTTTTTGAAAATGCTTGTTAGATGTTTCGGATATAGAAATCAGCACTTTAATTTTCATAAAAGTCTTAAATACGAGTATCTTTATTGTCGGGTTTAATTTGCTTGATGTAAGACGAAGTAAAAACTTTAATAAGATTGTAAATATTTTAAACTTTACTGTAAATATTTGTACCTATATTTATGTCGGACTTTCTAGTCTAGAACACCTATGATATGTTTGTACCAAGCCTAAATCCAGCGTAATACTAAGCTTTAATTTAATGGGAATTTAGCTGGCAATTAATTTGACACATTGATATATGTATCAGCAACTGTTAACGCGAACATCGCTTATAATATTAGTCTGGCTTGTTCCTAATTATGATAATATGTATCTACCTAGTGTGATTAATCCGTTAGGTATGTGATTTAGTAGCAACATTAAAAACCATCAGAGTTCCTGAACTTATATAAATCAAACTCTTAACGGGCGCGTCTGCAACTGTTTCTTTTCTGTCGATTTCCAAAAAGAGGTGGTAGTCAATTTGTCTGTTTTTTTTGTTTGTTACCTGATTACTTGGACGCGATTGGTCTGATTAGAAAAAAAATGTTGGAATGGTATACCTACGTTTGGTTTTTAAATATATTTTTTGGTAGGTACTACCTTCTATTATGGCAAGCGCAGATAAAACTTTCTCAGTTATTTCGATATAAGAATCAAACTCCTGGACCGAGATTGATAAAATTATATAGTACTAGCTGTGCTCCGCGGTTTCACCCGCGTAGTTCTCCATTTTACTATCGAGATAATCCAATGGAGAACTACTTTTTTTGAAGTCGGTTAAAAAGTATTCCTATGTCCTTTCCCGGGGTCCAATCTACCTGTGTATCAAATTTTATCCAGATCGGTTCTGTGGTTTTGGCGTGAAAGCGAAACAGACAGACAGACAGAGTTACTTTCGCATTTATAATATTAGTTAGGATTTATATAAGTTTTTTAAGTATTTATTAATTCAAATGTAAGAAGACTTGCCTGTAACGAACGTTATTCAAAGGCCAATAAATATTTCTTATTCTTATTCTTTTGAGGCCATTTGAGAAGTTATAACCTTTTCAAACAAAGCAAGAATTTTTCGAATCGGTCCAGACGTCTAGTCATATTTATAAAAAAATCCGTTGAATTGAGTATCTCCTCCTTTTTTTAAAGACGCTAATAAGAACCATGGGGCTTTAAAAAAAATACAGATTCATAACATCGAGTGGCGTTAAAAAAATATATTTAAGTAGTTAAACAATTATATAATCTATCGGATTTGCGATGCGATATTTTGAAAACATTACTTTGTTTTTAAGAGAAAAATATTGAATTTGGCTTTAAATTCCAAATTCAACGTTTTATGAAATTATATTCTCATTTAGAAAAAATATCACAGCGTTTCTGTGGACCAATTATATTATTGTCACCAAATGTAGTGAATTCTTTAAAACCAATTTACCAAAATCCTAAATGCTAATTTAGCTCAGCAGATGTGCGCAAGATACCAGAAACCCTGTATGTTTGAGATAGTATTAACCTTTTTGAATTTATCCACTAAATATATTTTATAATTATAGCTTATAATGATAATCTAATATATAATACAGGAAGTATTATATATTAGATTATCATTAAAAGCTATAATATATTAGATTATTATTCATTGCGTAAAATATATCGTAATTAGCTTACAAAGTAAACTAAGGATTCACTAAAATATCAAGAGTAATTCACTAAAACAGTTTAATTTAACGATGTTTCAGGAGAACATTATAATAAAATACCTAGTAAGTACTTCTATAAATACCGGAACTAATATTCCAGGAGACTTAACCTTTGATAACTTCTGATAGGTACCCTATACTATTCCTGTAACTGACAAGTACCTAATAAAACTAAAGTAAACTAAGTACTTTAAAAAAGTGAAAAGCCTACTTCGATTCGTTATTTCACTCGGACTAATTGTTCAGGTATTATCATTTTTATCCAAACACTTGGACAGATTTTGATTAAATTACATGGCACCAAATTTACTGGAAAATGTCATTTAGATCAAAAACTATGTTTTCATATATTTATTTTTCATGTATAATTTAATTAGTAAAGTACATGTGATTATGATTTTTTTGTAATATTATTATTTTTAAGTTTAGGTAAATGTAGGTAATATAATTTAATTGTTTTTTTATGTATTAAGTTTGTACTTACGACTATGGACGTGCCGAAATAAACGATTTTATTCAATAGAAAGAAATTATACTTTAACGAATGGAGAACCTCGTTTCTGAAGTCAATAAATAAATAATTGTTGTATGACATGCCGCAGGGTTCTGTCTAATAAAATGGGGCACGGATCTGTCGTGTACCTTGTCTAGGTTAATTATGAATCTACGGTGGAATAGCTACTTACCTACTTGTAACTTTACAGTTTTATCGCGAGGACATCATACTTGTTTATTTTTTTTATGAAATACAAATACACATGTTAAATAGATATTAAGAGATACGTCGTGAAATAACAATAAATTGACATTGTTATTTCACGACGAATCCCTTAATATCATAAGTATAGCAATTCCGAAAACCGACGAAAATTATGTAGCCTGGGATGGGTACGCCTGCCTAGAAGAAATCGATTCGATAGCGATGAAAAAAAACCGAGATTATAGCTGGCGATAAATAGAGAACTCGGTAGCAAATTCCACAACTTGGCAGCTCGCACAATAAAGGTATCATTTAATTTTGCTAATTTGCTTTTTAATTTTGGTTTTATTTGGCATCGGCATCCAAATATTATTTATTAATCAAATATCAAAATCAAAAATACAACGAATGGGATAAGAGGGAAGTGAACGCAAAACTAGAATTATACAACGTGTAACAGAAAGGAATGACAATACTTAAAGGTGTTACTCTACCCATCAAAGTGAAGTCATTGTAGAAGAAATTTGTGCAAAAACAACTTTAGGTTCTCTGTACAAAAAAATAGATCACGTGATTGGTCAAGTTGTATGGAGGACGCTATATTTATATCTAGAATTTTGCAAAATTTTCGTCTACAATGCGTTCACTTTGATGAGTAGAGTAACACCTTTAAGTATTGTCAGTCCTTTCTGTTACACGTTGTATATACCTCAGTATTAGGTTTAGTATTATTATATTTGCGAGATTATATAGACAAAGAAAATCTTACTTAATTTGTAAGTTAACAAAGTTATATCTAGATGGGTACAAATGACCCAAGGCGGGTGATCTACATTATTAACCCTGCGGACACTTGCATCGATCGAGTTGACCCTTGTGTCGTCGGTTTTGAATATATCACCAACTACCGAAATCAATTAATTAAGCGAGCTGGGGTTAGATTAAGTAGCTAGATTCTTTGTAAAATCTTAATATATTCATTACCCGAATGCGAAAGAAGGAGGGTTATATTTTTCGAGTGTGTGTATGTATATTTCTTTGGCATATTTTTCGAGTGTGTGTATGTATATTTTTATGTGAGTGGTGTCAATAGATTCGTCTTAGTCGTGAGAGTGACACTGGGTACATCGAAATAAAAATAATAATAATTAAGGATGATGATGACAGGTTTAATGATTTAACAGTCGGGTTTTTTTTCGAACTCGCTTCTAACCACTTGTTAGTACAGTGAATCAAAAAATCCAATCTTAGAATATACAAATATAAGCCAAAAGGGGGTTACAATACTCATAATTACGAACAACTTTCATTACGAGTATAGGACGCAACTTGAATTCGGGAAAAAAGTCAGCTGTTCCATACAATAAGTTATAATTGGTCGTATATAATATAATAAGTTATTATAGACAAATTTGTCGAGCGATGACGAATGACCAATATGAAACACATGTTTCCGTCGAAGTCGTTTTCGAATTCAGTGTTGGCTGATGGCTCCATTGCGTAAGTTGCACTCTTTAGGATATTTATAATACCATTCAATGTCATTTAATTCGATATTATTATCATATTGTAGTTACAAAACTAAAAGAGATAATGACCATATTTAACCGACTTTGATTCAATTAAGTACACCCCAACCCATAAACCTATATTTTATGGAAAGTCTGCCGGGGCAAAATTATAGACGGCAGGCCAGTGCCCGCTCATTTGTTTCGCCCAGGATCAAACAGATGGCATGGTATGGGTAAGTATCAGTACATACTATTATTTATTCCGTGGCTCAATTCTCAATTGCGTTTGTCTATACCCGTCGCCTTAACAGGCAGCGGTTTCTAGGAACTTATATACTTAATAAGTATTTTGAGTAAATTTTTTATCTTGGAGAGTATGGCGTAGTTGATTGTATTTTCGACATGAGCGAAAGCCGGAAAAATAATTAATTCAAAGACAAAATCAAAGCCTTGAAGAATTCAATAAAGCAGTGCTCTATCCGCATATTTGTCTCTGCAGCAGGACAGCTAAGCAAAATCCCAGACTATGCCATTACAGATTTTTTACGTTGCAAACCCAGTTAATTCACTATCTCGTAAAAATTGAGCATAATTCGATTTTCCTATCCAACATCTAGATACTTTACAATAAATGCTGATATTATCTTTTTAATATGTGAACGAATAATCGCATAATTACTTCCTGCATTACAGTAAATAGACGTATGTAATATTATATACAGTTTGCACAGACTGAATGGTGTCGGTGAACCCAATACCATACCATGAGTGACCGATCTGTGTAAACATTGGTCTGAATCTGCTATTAGTTAGACTTGAGGTGAAAAACGAAAGCAAGCAAAGGCATCGAAATTTGACAGTTTGCCGCTGCAACGCTAACAAATATCGAGGTCATTCTTGCTCTTGTTTTGCCTAACGTTAGCCGATAAAATAAAAACGAATAGCATTAACGTAAGTGAATATTAAAATCTTCCTGCATTGGGTTTTAATGAAAAAGATAAAGATTTCAGACGGAAAGATTAGATAAAGATTCATACTCGTATGGAGATAAAACCTAAAGTTTATTGCGTATTTAGAAAGTTTAGATGAACTCTCAAGTAGATCTCGCTTATCGATCGATAATAAGTAAGTTGATTAATGAAAATGTATATGATACGAAATTACAATTAGTAACAAAATGCTTTATGTTAAAGTCACGAATATAACTTATACCTACAAACATTTTATCAATCATAAATTAAATAATATCAATACTTGATTTAGATGTAGCATAAACTTGACAGTTCATAAATAACTCTAAAAAGTACAATCTCGCTCGATGAAACATCCGAAATATTTAAAGTTTTCTTCTTGAAAATTAATTTGGCTAAGTTTTTTCTTCTCATTCTCCATGAAACAATCTTTTCGTCAAATAGCGAATAAAAATAAATAATTGTACTCACTTGCCGAAGAGCGGATGCCAGAGCGGGACCGAAGAATCTGGCGGCAGCAACGGCGGTTCACCGAGCGGCGTTGTGCTGCCGACCTCAGCGTCGTCGCGCCGCCGCCGCAGCTCGTCCACCTTCTTGACGGAGATGCGCGGGCGCTGCGCCGCCGCCGCAGCCTCGGCTGGGCTGTGCTGCGCACGTTGCGCCGCTGCCGCGGCTGCTTCGCTGGCCTTTAGCCCCGCCAGGTAGTTGTTGTTGGCGTAGTAGGAAGGCGATGGCGGCGTTGGACTCTTGTGATGCGTGCGCGGCGACCGCTGGCTGCCCATCGCGCTCGGGTTGAAGTAAGGAACGTTCAGACCTCCCATTGGTAGAGGCGGCACGGTCGGACGTACGCCGGCTCCCATCCCCGGGTACATCCCTTGCAAAAACGGGTGCTGCCCCATCGCGGCCGCCCGCTGACTCGAATAGTTGTTCGTTATGGGACTCGTCCGCGCCGAGGAGTGAGATCTGCTTTGGTAGTTTTTGTTCGTAGAATGTACATAGGGACTTTGGAACTCGCCCTTCGCCGCCGCTTCTTTCATATGCGCTTCCGTGGAGGTTGACTTCCGCCTCTGCGTTTGCATTTTTTGCAGCATCATCTCCTGCCATATGACCAGCTGCATCCTCTCGTAGTCCATAGGCGGCATCATGGGGAAGCCGGCGGGATTCATCAGCCGCGATGGATGGTTGAGCAGCATTTGGGATATGTCGGCATAATTCGCGCCGCCGTATCCGCTCGCGTTCAACGCTTTCAAGAATTCGGCGTTCTGCGAGCATGCGGCTACGGCTTCCATCTGTTGCTGAGCGTATTGGGCCCATAACATCGGCGCTAACGTTGCCGAGGTGGCCGCATCTATATCCTCAGCCAGTGCGCCCATCGATGGGATAGGCTTGGGTTGGGTGCTCGACTTCGGTATTTGGAATTCGGAATGCACTGGAGTCGTCGGCGTGTCCGATACTCGTTCCGCGCTCTCACTCAGTTGATCGATTTTGCTCGATACCCGTCGTTGAGCGAACTCTTTAGCTATGAGTATATCCTCGAATTCTTTGACAGACATGACAATTATATCACGATCCCGTTCATCGTCCAAGTCATCATAGTATCTCAGTTCCGGTCTCTCCACCAGTAACGCCGGTATTTCTTTACCAGGTGCGTTTTGAATGGCGGTGAATCTATCTTTCGGAATCAAAAGAGGGTCTGGAATGTTGAAGTTTTTGTTAGCTTTTAGATTTTGGAATTGTTTCAGTGATGACATCGAGAGTAACTCTTGGTCGCTCTTTTTGCTCGACATTTTTTCATCCTTCTTCTTCTTTTCCGTCAACAATCGAGTTATCTGGTACAGCTCGTCCATCGAGCTTCGCTTTTGCCTCTTTTCGTGCGGTTCTCCATAGGACTTGCTGGATTTCTCATCCGAGCAGCTCGAGACCGTGGGGCTTGCGGATTTTCTGTGTTTACCTAGATTTAGAGGTTCGCATTGCTGTTTTGTGATGCTCACTTCCGAAGTGAGATACATTTTGGGCGATGACGAAGTGAACATGGCATCCAAAATAGACTGAGTTTTGTTTTTCGACGGAGGCGCTTGAAATACTTCCGGTGAAGATATGGCAGGTATGCCGCTCGGCTGGGGAGATTGCATGGCGTCAGATTCTCTCGAAGGCGCTCTCGGGATTTCAATCCTCCGCGGCGAAGGTAGCGGGTTGCTCATCCGCCTGTGAAGTGTCAAGTCTCTCGGTTCTCGGTCATCGTCTATGTACACTATGCTTAAGTCTTTGGGAGCCTCGGGGTTTTCGTTCACTTTGGCTAGCTCTTCCACGTCTGGCTTGACCTCTATCGAATCCTGCGTCACCTGAACATCGTTTATCTCCGTATTGCTTTCGACGTCTTGCTCGATAGCCTCATTACTTACTTCTACATTACTATCTCCAGTTTGCATCGAGGGAGGTAAAGTCGTCTCCGTTCTCTCTGGCGATCTTTCCGTAGTCTGCGAGTCATTTTCAAACTCATTTCTCTCATAAGTCTCGTTCATATCAGGTACTCGTTCGGTATATAATACATCGGCTGGTTCGCCGTTACTCTGTAGCCTCTTCTCGGCCTCCTGCTCATATTCTAAATGGTTAACTTCGGTGGTTTTTTGCATCTCTCGTGCGGAGGTGAGTGTCTCTATTTGACACTCGTGGTTAGGTAATTCTTCTACTGTGAAATCGTCGACGGTCTGGGCGTGTTGCGTCGACGGTGCCGGGAGGTGATCACCGATGTGGTGAAGGTGCAGCAAGCCCTGCGCCGCCGTCATGCTGCTGGTGGCGGGCGACTCGAGCGACTCAAGCCTGTCGATAATGTCGGCGACGGGCGCACCGCCCAGCAGCATATCGTCTTCCTCCTCGGCGTACTCCGCGCTTCCGGACACGAGGTGTGCCAACTTATCTAGCGCTTGCCCGAGTATCTGGTTATCTTCGCAGCCCTTCTCGACGAGGGACTCGAGCAGCGCCTCGTCGTGCGGCCCGCCCAGCTCAGGCAGATAGTGCGCCTCGCTGATGCTCTCGAACAGCTCCTCGTGCGACACCATGTCCCCGTGGAACCCGTGCTCCGGGGGAGGTGTGCTTTTCCGCTCGAAGAATATCTCGTCGGGCGCTTTCGGCTCGGCCAGCTCGAAAGACATGACGTCGCGCGCAACCTCCTCCTCCGAGCGATAGGCGTAGGGCGCGGGAAGCGCTGAGCTTTGCAGCTCCAGCTCCAGCTCGGCGACCGCCAGCAGGTTGTCCATCGGCGTCGGCTCCGGCGCGGGGGAGGGTGGGCGTAGCGCGGGCGGTGAGGCCGCGGGCTGCATGCGAGGGATAGCGATTGTATGCGAAGGGATGTGCGACTCGAGATCAGGCGCAGGCCACGCCGCGGAGGGCGGGCGGCGGCGAGCGCGACGACGGCGCCCGCGCCGGTCGCGGCGCTCGCGGACCGCGCGCGGGATTACGATCGCGTCGTAGGTGGCGGTGCGCGGGATCACGCGCCAGCCGGCGGGCGTGCGTGCGATGCGGATGCGGTTGCGCGGGTCGTAGTCCTCGCAGCGGACCTCCTGCACGGCGCCGTCAGTGTGTCGCGCCCAGAGGAAGAGGGGCCGCAGGCGTGGATGCGGGGCGCGCGGGGCGACCGGCGCGGCCAGGCTGCGCGCGCGGCGCCGGCTGAGGGGGATGGGGGGCACGAGCTCCGGCGCGCTACGGGAGCGCGCGGCATCGGCGCGGGGGCGGGCGGCGCGAGGCTCGCCGCCGCCGCCGGGCGCCCGCGGAGACAATCCGGCGCGCCGCACTCCGGGAGCAGGCGACGACCGCGCGGACGCGGCTCCGAGGCGGACTGGCGCGCGGCGACCGGCGGGCCCGCCCCGCGCGCGCCGCCGCGCCCCGCCCAGCGATCGATACCGCCCGTTGCCGCTGCACCCGCCTGCAGCTACACACTCCCGGTGCCGGCCGGCTCGCGCCCGGCTGTGTCCCGGCCCCGCGTGCTCCGGTGGCGGCACGCCCCCGCCGCGCCGTCCAACATACGTCGTCGGCAAGAGCCCTCAATTACCTTTACCATAAGACCCTTTCATGTCTCCACAAGGTGTCACACAACACGTCCCGTCTGCACATTACAGTTCAAAGGACTCTGCCGACCGCAATGTAATAAATACAGTACGCAACAGCAATAAAACGTATGAAGCTACGACCGAGGAAACATCTCAACTGAGAGCTATAACAAGTTAGGGAGGCACGAGTAGGTCATATACCTACCTATAGAGGAAGTTGGTATATCTAACAGACGATACTGAATTGATCTCGTTTCATATAGATTCGTCTCTATTTCCGGGTTAGCAAAATTAATTCGTTACACGTAGCGCCCTCTTCATATTTTATTAGAAGACTGAATAACGCTGAAACTGAAAAGGTTTTCCTGGAAAGCAAAGATGAGTAGTATCTATTGGCCATTTCTAGTTCCTGCGACTGCACATAGGTTGCTCTGTACCTTAATCTAATAATCATAAAGTTAGTAAAGATAACTCTTTATAAAAAATCAGCTTATATTATTACTATTAAAAACAATACAAAAATTATGCTATACCTATTCCAAAGTAGGTACATAAAATTATCCTAAACTCAATACTTTAACGTATAAAATGAAATCGGAGAATAAAAAAACATAGAACCTACTAGATAACCTTATTTTACTTAGTTTAGTATTAGGAAAATCTACTGGAATACATTATTATAGAAATCTTTGGCTTAGATGAGGTAACGCCACCTTACGGTGGAAGCTAAAACTACTATGGTACGATACGGTTCATGCATGAATACCGTCAAAAAGTCGAGCATATTCACCCAAATGAATTAGTTCCCAGGTGAACAAATTACACCTTTTTTGTCGCCACAAATCACCTGGGTGTTATCACCCAGGTGCAAAAAGTCCAAGGTGAATTAAGGACACTTAAATTTCCACTTTATTCACCTGGGTGCACGAAGTGGAATATACCGTCTTACTCTTGCTGTGGTGCATTATTCTGCACATGAAGTCAACTTAACATAGATGGCGCTTTGCATAAAAATTATACTGAATAATTTTCAATATAATAAAAAATGTTCTGTAAGTGTAACACAGGGTATATGTACTACACTTTGTTCATCTGGGTGATCAAAAACAAAAAAAATAATTTATGTGTATAATATATTTATTATTTAAGAAGCACATTTTTAAACAATTAGGACTAGATTTTCGTTTTCATTCAACTTTTGTTACTATACTGAATAAATAGTAAAAAATTCTTTAATCACAAAGTCAGTAAATCTTAGATATCGCGCGACGTTTTTCACGGCTGAACTTATAAGAATAAATTTAATACCCACTGGGCAAATGCCTTATAAAAAAAAAGTATTGAGTAATTACAACAAAATAAAAACAGGTTAATCATTCATACATGGTTGCTGTTAATAAATTAGCATCCCCTTTATGGTGACTTTAGAAAGAAAAGACTTTAGAAAATACACCACAAAAAATTTGCTCTCACATACAAACAAGTTTAAAAAAAAAATGAATTGCAGACTTCTGCTAGAGCAAGCGTCAATAAAACTTATTTTGATATAAAAATCAATCCTATTGAAATATTTGGATAACATGTTAATGGAACCGTTCACACTAGAAGTGTACCAATTGACATACAAAATATATTTTTAAAATCGATCTAGTGCTCTCCGCAATAAATATCAGTATATTACGCGGCAAATCACTAGAAGCAAGATGGCGGCATGGTCACTTTCACTCTCACGGGTAGTTTGGTAAGTGCGAATAGTACAACACGTGTCGCGCAAGCTCTAGTTGTTTGCCGCGCACTATAACTAACATACAAAAATAAACATACCTCCTCTTTTTAAGTGGGTAAAACAAAAAACATTGACGCAACCAAATGTATGGAACATCTGATTTTATTTGCAAATTTTGAAATGCCCTGGAACAAAAGTTGTTTCTTATGGTCTCAGAAGTCACCCTTAAGAGGATGTTAGTAAATAACCAGTGACGTTGTCCATATTTTTTTATTGTCCAGGTTGGCTGCCTAGTAGGTAGTTATGCATCCCCCTCGCCCTTCTGCTCTGATGTAGAGACGGCTTACTCAGCAGTACTTGCACTTCTGTGGAAAGCTGACTAAGGTGTCTCTTATCGGACCACCGAGTAGTATGTAAGTTAATGTTAAGAATATAATCCTTTGTATGATCATTAGTATTAGAGCCTTCAAATCGGCTACACGTAGTTTAATTAGTCCTAGAGCCTCCATATCGGCTAAACGTATTTTAAGTTAAATATTAAAGCCTCAGTATCGGCAATAAGTATTTTAATTTAGTTTTTAAAAAGAAAGTTTCGTGCTCCCTAAATTTAACTGGCGCAGCCGGTAGGATTCGCTGCTGTCGTGCATTTCATAGTTTCGTCGGTATATGGGTATCGAAATTACCCAATCGCGGAATCGAGTGCGCGTGCGAATCCTCGAACCAAAGAAATAAGTTAGAACGGGACACCCAGTATGGCAACGATCGGTTGGTGAGTAAAACTTTTCGCCATCCTTTCCAATCCTTACTATCCACGAACTTTGTTATTATCGAGATAAGACTTCTCTCGTTTATGACGTCGGGTATCTAAAAATAGAACTCTGTTTAGACTACCTATGTAGCGATAAGAACCTTGAACCTAAGATAGAGTTAAGTAAACGTAGAATCGCTCTACAAATTAAATAAATTACTTTCTAAAAGTAATTTAATCAATTCAAATTTCAAAATCAATTTGAATTGTTATTAATAAGTGATTTAAGTGTAATTTAGGTAAATTTTAAATTAATTATATTTTTGTGTGTGCTAAATTTTAGTCTAATTTAATTTTACAATTCCAAACCGATTTATTGATCAAGTTTTTCTTAGTTATTTTAAAAATTAAAATCAATTTTTCTGATTTAACCTTTGTGATTCAAATTATTTTTATATTACTTGTCTAAATTTTCATAACTCTATTATAATGGAGAATGTAGAGCAGGTTAATCCGATCCCTCGCGAAATTTTAACTCTTGTTCCTATATATGGTGGGGACAAGACCCAATTAAACTTATATATAAGGAAATGCGAGTATGTAATAAGTAGATATAGGCAACGAGGAAATGTAGCGCAAGACCTTTATGTCTTCCAATCTTTGACGAGCCGTTTAAGCGATAAGGCCGCCTCGTTATTGTCAGAACGTGAGGACATTTCGACCTGGAGTGAATTAAAAGAACTCCTTAAACAGCATTTCGGAGACCCGCGTAGTGAGCAATGCGTAGGAATTGAATTAGAATCTATGAAAATTAAATCAGGAGAAAATTATTTGGATTTTTGCAATAGGATACAGAGCGTTCGTTCGGTTTTGTTATCTAAAGTGAACATGTTAAATGACGCCGAATTAAAACGTGCTAAAACAACTATATATAATAGCACATCATTAAACGTGTTTCTCTATAACCTACCAGAGGAAATGGTGCGCATTGTTAGGCTTAAATCTCCTACGACATTAGAGGATGCCCTGAGTGTCGTTTTAGAAGAGGTTAACTTTCACGAACAATATAATATGCGGAAACGTATGTATGGCATATCAAACAGCCTAGCACCAAAACCTATTTTGCCTCAAAACCTAGGCAATGGTTTTAAATTTGGCGTGAATCCACAACCATCGGGATTCAGAATTCCTAATCCACCACAAAATACTACGCCTATATACAGCGCTCAACAATTTAAGATGCCTCAGCCTCAAGGACAAAACTTTGGGTTTCGCCCTCAGCTTGGGTACCGTCCACCACAGGTCGGATATACTCCGCCCCAATTCGGATATAAACCACAATTAGGATATCGCCCACAGTTAGGATATCGCCCACAGTTTGGAAATAATCAGCCACAACATCCAGGCTTTAAACCATCCCCTAACGTAGGGATGCGACCCCAACAGTTTGGGTATAAACCACCCCAAATTCAAGAGCCACGGTTACAAGAGTCTGACGTAACTATGCGGACAGCTCGACCCGTGCCTCGCGAAGGATTTAAGCTCAACGAATTGTATGACGAACCAGACTACTTTGACTATAATTACGAACAAGACTTAAACCAAGACTATGAAACATACGAATACGACCAAACTGACATGTACCATGACGAAACGACGTATGAACATACTGACTCACCGCAAGAGCAATTAGACCCGAATTTTTGTATAGCTGCCCCGACAGACAAGAAATCATAGAATTAAATTGTGACCCTACACTTAAATTACCACACATTTATTTGCCTGAAATAGACGCGAAAATGATGATCGATACTGGCAGCACAAGATCATTCTTGAGCCCACGAAAAGCGTACGAATATTTTTACAACCATATTCGTTACGAGCCTTTCGAAATAGTTAGTACGCATGCTTCTAGTAGACATAGCGAAGCCATAACTATACCACTTTTACCATCTTTTCAAAGTGACGATTTCCACAAATTTTATTTGTATGACGTAGACTCACGATACGACGGCCTAATTGGCAACGACTTATTAAGACAACTCGACGCCGTAATTGACCTTAAACATTCGACTCTGAAAACAAAGACGACTTGCATACCTATTATAAATACGAATTTGAACTACGTAATTGAACTAAAGCCACGATCTGAACAAAGAGTAAAGCTTCCGATAGACCAACATTCAGGTGAAGCTATACTTGACTACAAAGAGTTTAGCCCTGGCGTACGAATGCCAAGTGCATTGGTTAACTGCGTGAATGGATATGCATCAACAATTATCCAAAATGCTACCGACACACAAATGACTCTGACGATAAAACGACCCATGCAAGTATCAAAACATTTAGACTTAGAGTGCAACCTTAATTTTTCTACAAATGTGAATAGTATACAGACAGATAGAATACTTGATGAAAACCTACAAAAACTGAGACTAGACCATACTAATGCCGAAGAATATGAAAAAATTACAAAACTGTGCAATGAATATAAAGACATTTTTCACTGTGACCAACTACCTTTGACTTTTACAAATCAGGTAAAACATAAAATACGTACCAAAAACGAAGACCCTATTTACGTAAAACCATACCGACAGGCCCCGACTCAAGCAGAAGAAATAAATCGTCAAGTAGAAAAAATGTTTAATGACAATATTGTTAAAGAATCTCATTCTCCGTGGAATGCTCCGGTACATTTAGTTCCGAAGAAAATTGACGCAACTGGACAGCAAAAATTTCGAATGGTTATTGACTACAGACGACTTAACGACATTACTATTGACGACAAATATCCCCTACCGAATATAAATGACTTATTTGACAAACTAGGTAAAAGCGTTTACTTTAGTACTATTGACTTAGCTAGCGGATACCACCAAATTGAAGTGGAAGAACAAGACAGACAGAAGACCGCTTTTAGTACACAGAACGGACACTTTGAGTTTTTGAGAATGCCGTTCGGTTTAAAGACAGCGCCCGCCACTTTTCAGCGCACTATGGACAATGTCCTCCGAGGACTACAAGGACTACACTGTATGGTGTATCTCGATGACGTCATCATCTACTCATCGAGCCTCGAAGAACATATCCAAAAACTACGCCTAGTTTTTGACAGACTTAGACAGACAAATCTTAAGGTACAACTTGACAAATCTGAATTTTTACGCAAGGAAGTTTTGTACCTTGGCCACACGATTACGAAAGACGGACTGAGACCTAATAATGACAAAATTAAAGCCGTGATTAATTTCCCAATTCCAAAGACTACGACTGAAATCAAAAGTTTCCTCGGACTCGTTGGTTATTACCGACGCTTCATACCTGACTTTTCTAAAGTGACTCAACCACTGACAGCCTGTTTAAAGAAACGAAACAAAATTATTATTGACCGAAAATATATAGACGCATTTAATAGATGCAAGGAACTTCTGACTCATGCACCACTACTACAATACCCTGACTATGACAAACCATTTATTTTGACGACTGACGCTTCAAACGTAGCTCTAGGAGCAGTCCTTTCCCAAGGACAAGTTGGTAGTGACAAACCAGTAGCTTACGCTAGCCGTACCTTGAGCGATACAGAGACTCGGTACAGCACAATAGAACGAGAGTTACTCGCTATCATCTGGGCTACAAAACACTTCCGCCCATACTTATATGGAAGAAAATTCTTTATATATACTGACCATCGGCCATTAGCCTGGTTAGACTCCTTAAAAGATCCAAATAGTAAGCTTACGCGCTGGAGACTGCGACTTCAAGACTTCGACTACACAATAATATATAAAAACGGTAAACAAAATACCAACGCCGACGCCTTGAGCAGAATTAAGGTAAATGCCTTAAATTCGGATGATGAAGGAAACTCAATGGCTGTAAATCACAATAGAAAAGAACGGAAACTAAAGCGAGAAATGGACAAAGTAGTACAGGATATCATGAAATTATCTGGAAATAAACCTGAAAGAAAAGATTCATCAACCATTACCATTTCAGACACAAGCGGAACTATAAGCATATCAGATTCATCAGAAACTACTGAACTGTTTCCTATGCTTCCTATAGAACAACCAGTAATACTATCAGCATCTGAGAGTAGTAAGTCACAGACTATTCATTCAGCAGCAGATTTAGAATCAACCGGAATACCAATCCTGCAAGAAGCTATTGATACCAAGCCTAATCAAATTTTAGTGTTCTCATGGTTAAAAAATGAATTACACGTTAAAGACATCTCCCACGGAAAACACAAAATTTTAGAAGTTTTCTTACCAACAAATAACCCGGAACTAGTAAAAACATTCCTTAAAGAGTACATAAGACCCAAAATTAAATATTTCATATACTTTGAAGAACACGAACATCGCCGACAATTTAGCAACATAGTTATCGCCCTATTTAAAAAAGACATGATCAACCTACACGAATGCACAGAACGAGTAGTGTATGTACAAGATGAAAACGAACAGAAAGCGATAGTTTTAAAATACCATGAAGGAAAGACATGTCACCGCGGTATCAAAGAATCGCTAGTCAGACTGCGTAGAAGCTATTGTTGGGATAAAATGGAAGAAACAGTAGCAGCAATAATCAACGCTTGTGAAGCATGTAGGAAAATGAAATATGACAGGAAACCTATTAAACCTGTTTTGCAATTAACACAGACACAGGATGCACCGTTTCAAGAAGTATTTATTGATTTGTTTTCTATTGAAGGCAAATACTACTTGACCCTTATCGATGCATTCAGTAAGTTAGGACAGGCCATCGAAATACCTAACAAATCAACACCGGAAGTCGTGAGAGCCTTAATGAAATACTTTTCATTTTACGGAATTCCAAAAAAAATATGTTCTGACCCCGGCATGGAATTCAACAACGAATTAATGAAAGAATTCCTTAGCCTTCACAAAATCGAACGTCACATAGGTACAGTAAATAACCCAAATTCTATGGGACTCATTGAGCGATTCCATTCCACCATTATCGAGATATATAGACTAGGAAAAAATGAACACAAATGCACAGATGCCGCATCTATTATGATGTACTCAGTTATGGCATACAATCATACCATACACACAGCAACAGGCCTTTCACCATTTGAAGTTGTTTTTGGGCATACAGATACAGACAACCCTTTTGGAATAGAGTTTGAAAAAGCATTTACACAGCAACTAGTAAAAGATCACGCGAAGCGCACTAAATTTTTATACAAATATATGGCAAAAAAATTAGTCGAAGGCAAAGAAAAAGTTAAGGAAAAACGAGGTGGAGAGATCGACATTAAAGTTAAACAAGGAGATACAGTTTACGTAAAAGATATAAATAAAAGAAAGAGTAAGGATAAACCTAGATATAAGAAAGCAAAAGTAGTAGGTAAAATTGATCGGAATGTTGCCCCCATTAAGGTAGAAACAGAAAAAGGCAATACAAAGGCCCCAATTAAAAATATAAAACGCCCTCCACAGGTGGTGCGTCCTGACGCTAGCGACACCAGCAGTTGCTCTTCATCTGCAATCACTTAAAGGAAACCCAGGACTCCTGCCAGTAAAACAAGGCCAAGCATACATGCAAATAGATAATTGGACAATTATAAAAACCATAAATTTGGATAATGTTTATGGAGACTTAAATTTTGTAATTTCACAATTTGCCGAATTCGAGAAATTAATTGCCAACAATAAAACGTTTCCTCATGAATTTATTGGAATGTTAATGCATGCAGGGCATTTGCGCGATATAACTGTAGATAAATACCGACAATTAATTCCCCAACGTTATAAACGTGGTATTCTCAACCCATTAGGCTCTATTATAAAAATTATAACAGGAAATCTAGACAATGATGACGCACTTAAATATGACAAATTAACTACAGAGATTTTTCACGATCAAGTAATCATATCAAAGAAAATTACCGTTATCTCCAAAATGCTGGATAGCTTTGTTAATATTACTGAACTGATTCATCAAAATTCGCTTACCATGGACACTCGCCTCAAACAAGTCGAAAAGTCCCTCAAGGAGACAATTAGTAAAGAAAACGATGTAGCCATATCTGCCTACATTCTAGGGTTGTATAGCCTATTCATAAGTAATTTCCGTACAATATTTATTAAATTAAGTGAAATTGAAACCGCATTAGCCCTAAGTAAAAGCTCAGTATTACACCAGTCTGTTGTTAACTCTGCCGAGCTATTACATCATTTGAAATTAATATCTAAATCTGGTAACTTAGTATACGAACCTAATGACTTAAATTTAGTAAAAATCGAAGAGACTATTTCTGTTAAATCATATATAAAAAGAAACCAGATTACGTTTATTATGGAAATTCCACTAACCGATAATTATACTTATAACTACATAAAAATGTACACTTTACCTATTTTCCTTGAACCTGAAAACCAAACCCTGGCCATCTTTCCTAAATACCCTTACCTATTGGCGAAAGGAATGAAGTACTTACCGATCTTAGGGCCGTGCCGCTCTATCGCCGCCGGAGACCATCACCTCTGTAACGATGACAACAGAGCCCTGTACAGCGGGCCAACCTGCGAGGAACAACTTCTCAAATACGACAACAATCTCACCTGCTGCAAGCAGTATCCTGTTTACGTAGAAAACGTAAAACTGCAGAAAATTGACGATGAAAATTGGATACTTTTTACAAGATTTCATACGATGCTGACAAAACGATGTGGTGACGAAATGTTTAAATATCCAGTATTTGGAACTTACGTCATCACGTTAGACGAACCCTGTGACGTCGAGATCCACGATCTCAAGATCCGGCACCATCACGTCTACACGGAGATGGATATCGTGACGCCGCTAACTGTGGTCACCCTGCCGCCGCTCCATACGAACGCGAGCCTATCCAGTGCACGCGCACTTAACATGCACGAGATCAGTCTGGACGACGTGAAGTATTTGGCGTTTGCGTTAAAAAATAGTGAAGTGTTTGATAGTGTTGCTAAAAGAGAAAAAGACTCTAGCATCAGTGTTTTAGTTTACTCCGCGTTAGGCCTCGTAGTATTAAGCTTATCTTTAATTTTTATGTATGTTTTAAATTTTAAAATAATTCCATTTTTACGAAATTATCGGAAAGGTCCTCAAATCGCACATTCCGATAATTTCTCACTTAGGGAGGGAGGAGTTATGCATCCCCCTCGCCCTTCTGCTCTGATGTAGAGACGGCTTACTCAGCAGTACTTGCACTTCTGTGGAAAGCTGACTAAGGTGTCTCTTATCGGACCACCGAGTAGTATGTAAGTTAATGTTAAGAATATAATCCTTTGTATGATCATTAGTATTAGAGCCTTCAAATCGGCTACACGTAGTTTAATTAGTCCTAGAGCCTCCATATCGGCTAAACGTATTTTAAGTTAAATATTAAAGCCTCAGTATCGGCTATAAGTATTTTAATTTAGTTTTTAAAAAGAAAGTTTCGTGCTCCCTAAATTTAACTAGGTATCTGTTTATGTAAAGCATTCTTAACAACAACAAGAGCTGAAATTAAAAACCAACTAACTTAGCAACTTACAAATAAAATAGCTTATCAAATTACTGTACACTCTGGAATGCACAATATAAGTAAAAATGTAAGTAATTAAAAAAGACCCGACATCGCCATTTTGATGCGGCGGCCATCTTGAACCTAAGATACCTCCCGACTAAATCACGCATCAAACAAAAAACAAATCAAAATCGGCTTATCCGTTAGGAAGTTACGATGCCTCAACACACATTCGTCGTTTTTGCTTCGGTGATTCAAAATATGTCTCTTGACCTTGTACCTAAGCGCAATCTCGCTAAACATAACTAAAAAAATATATAACCAAGAAAAGGATCTACTGTTACATAATATTATTAACTTATTAGCAAACTTTTCCAACTTTGATAGTCCAAGATGGCCGCCGTAAAACTGCGGTGGGAGCTTTTTATTATATTTGCTATTCTCGGAACAGTTAATTTTCTTTCTCGACACATCCTTCAAGCCGGAACACATCAATTTAGCATCACAACAGCTAAGACTTTCAAAATCGCATCGAAGAACGCGTTTTAGTGATGGCCGCCACTTGTACCACTAAATTTTGTAAAAAAAAATACCCATCTTAAATAGATATTTTTAGCGAGTCTGCAATACATACGAGTATGAAGCAAAGCGATAAATAAAGAATTGATCTATCTAAGACTTCTTTAAACTTCTGACAGTTCGCTTCACGGCAGCCATTTTGTATTGGTGCAGCGTCCTCAGTAAGTATAGAGAGAGTGAAACAACAATGAGGCCGGTGGCGGGGGCTACAATGTCATTGTGATCCAAATCACCGATAGGCACTGAGAAACGGAGTGGCTGGCTTGTCATCTGAAACATAAATAAGTGCAGCTAAATAACTTGGCAGTGCGAGACGTGTCATCGTTGAAGACACGAACGACTCATTTCATCCCTGATAAAGTTCACCGAATGTCAACGAAACTATAGTTGGACCTTTCTAACAATCAGGTACAAGTGAAAACCCATTTTCTAATAAAATATAAATAAATGAAAAAAACATTAAATATAATGAGAGTTTTGTCGCGTTCATGAACAAAATGGCGTCTTCGTCTGTATATTCATAGCAATACTCTTGATTCTTCAAATATTGATGTGTAAAATTGGTGTATTATCAACCATTAATGTCTTGTTTATCTACACAAGTGTGTGCAAGCGATATAAAGACGGAATAACGTGGTTTCCGTGTTCACGAGAAATACCCATAGAAAAGTTTCCACCGCTTTACTAGGGCACATGACACGACTCAACCATGACGACTTGACTTAATATTTGAATTGAAAATTGAAACATCTTGTGAACTGGCACAATACATAGAATATGATGGTCAATAAATAAAGAAGAAAAAAGGGCTTGTTTTATTTTTGTCCAGGAAGGTGTAAGTTAACCAAAAAATGGCTAAAGATGTGGTTAATATTGAAAAGTGCATCGGTCGCCACCCTCATTGACTACACACATATCTAAATTCTGTGATTGTAGTTATGTATTCTTGGTTAACTTAACTCCAATGGTATCATTAACATTGGTCTACAAATTGTACCGTCCGTCACAAATGTCAAAATTGACACAATAAAAGCGCATAAATCACCTTGTACTTTGTAGGGTAAACAACATGCCATGTTGTTTATTTTGAATTTGGTTGATATATTAAAGATTAATAATCCCTAACGTATTTATGGTATCATGTACCTACACTGTCCTGGCCAGCTCCATAGATTATTGAGACCTCTATTTTCATGAGTTAGCACATAGACTAACATAGTTAAGTTTGTGTTCTTACTGTATAAGAGTGACGCGAATATTACAACTGGTAGAGTCTGAACCCGCATTGCTCCAAGTAACATAATTTATACATTATATATCATCGTTCTTTACAACTTTAAAGAAAATTGTCAGTTTTTATGATTTTTTATTAGATTGTGACTTTTGCTTGGTGTGATATATCCTTTAAAAATGGGGAATAGCACACAATTAATATTCACAGAACTGATATATATATATATATAAATATATTTGACTTGTCGGTTGGCACAGTTGGTAGCAAACCTACCTTCTGCGCCGCTGGTCCCGGGTTCAATCCCCAGACAGGTCAAACATTTGTGTGCATGAATATTGAATGTGTCTGTTAGACCTGTGTCTGGGTGTTTATTATATATATATATAGGTATGTATACCAGTCATCAGGTTACCATAGCACAGGTTTTGCCTAGTTTGGGACCTGAAGACTTTGTGTGGATGTAGACCCATATATAAAAAAAAATATTATATATAAAAATGTTCATTGTACACACATAAAAATACAGCAAACTCAAAGAGACTTTTAATTCAAATTCAACAAACAGCATCCTTATCACTAACAGCAATTACTTCCAGGTCACCGTTCTTAGTAATCATAGAAGTACGAGTACTTACAGCAGTGACAGCTATCTCTTTCCAAACGCAGTTGTCCTTCCCCACTCCGCTACATGGGAAGGTTATATGTGACAGGTGGCTTTCACAGTTGTCAAGCTGCCCATGTTCACAGCGAAGGAATACCCGAGGCTGCTCGATATCATTGTGGTAGAAACTGAAATACAGAAACGTAAATGTAATGAGTTTATTTCAGAAATTATCTATTAATCTATCCCTCATTGTGGTAGAAACTGAAATAGAGAAATGTAAATATAATGAGTTGATTTCAGAAATTATCTATTAATCTATCCCTCATTGTGGTAGAAAGTGATATAGAGAAATGTAAATGTAATGAGTTTATTTCAGAAATTATCTATTAATCTATCCCTCATTGTGGTAGAAAGTGATATAGAGAAATGTAAATGTAATGAGTTTATTTCAGAAATTATCTATTAATCTATCCCTCATTGTGGTAGAAAGTGATATAGAGAAATGTAAATGTAATGAGTTTATTTCAGAAATTATCTATTAATCTATCCCTCATTGTGGTAGAAAGTAATATAGAGAAATGTAAATGTAATGAGTTTATTTCAGAAATTATCTATTAATCTATCCCTCATTGTGGTAGAAAGTGATATAGAGAAATGTAAATGTAATGAGTTTATTTCAGGCCCTTTTTCTCTAAGGTACACCGAGATTACTTACACAAAATTTCACAATGTAAAATTTAGATTGGGTTGGTAAATACTGTTCCATGTGAATTCTATGCTCTTATTCATATTTCACAGAAACCTTAATAAAAAACCTACGTTGATACTTACCCTCCACCTTTAGCAGCACGATGGTATCTAGCATGTACCGGCAGCCAGAGATTTACTTCTCCATCTGTTAGCTGACCGATTATGAACACACTGGTCGGATTGGACTCTTCCGCAGGCAGTTCTATATTCACTCTGTTTTTCGGTATTGCTGTTAGCTGAAACAAAAATTTTAAGCTCAACAAACTCATTCTTTATCTTCTAGCTCAAAAAAGCGCTTAGATTGAATCCATCAAAATCAAAGAATGTTGGGCACTGTAAGAAACTCTTTAGGTTGAAACCTATTTGTTTTTATCTCAATGCACCACTTGAATGTTTCTTCAGATGTGAGGTTCTATTACCTTATTCATCCTCTTCAAGTCCCCTAACTCATCAGGAGCAGCGTACACCCCTGCAGGTAATACCTGATCTATTCCGACATAGCAATCTTGGTAAGACACTCTCATAGTCAACTTGTATGTCAGGTTTCTGAAATGTAACATTTTTCTCTGATTACAACAAAGCCGAAATCAATTGAAAATCAAAGGAAATTCAGCTTGGTACAGCAAGTGTTGTAGATACCTTAGCACCGAGAGCTTTCAGGGACATGTTATTTAATGTTAAATTTTTGATTTGTCAATACATATAAATTGATGATGTTTGGACATGATAAATACAAGACATAGAGTTATTAAAAATAAAGGATTGTTTTTGCAGTATATGTATACCTAGGTTTAAGTTTTTAGATTAGATAATTTTACATTTATTTAGTCAAACATGTCAAAATTAAAATGATATAATAATAACACTTACAATTATGTTTGTATGGCTTAATATAGTCAAAAATCTAAACCTATATCAGCCCTAATATATATTTTAATTTTGACATATTTGACTAAATAAAGGTTTATGTTTGTCTTCACATATTATTATTCCACAAAATAAATGACTTAAATCAATAAACAAATAATAATGTAGCACATCATCATCATCATGTTAATCTTGTCCCCTGCTAAACATAAACCTCTCTCATGGCATGCTACTGAACTCTATCCTAAATCTTTCTTTAAGAACAACTTTAGTATGTTATTTTCGCATTATGCATAATATTCCCCAACAGTTGAATTCCTATGATTCGTTTAAAATATTCCGAGATTTAACAAAATTAAGTAAGTGCTTTGTACATTTAATTTTGTAATGCCGAAGTTAAAAATAACTACTAGTTAAAATCAACAATGATAAATCTTTCTGTGTACTGTGATGGTGTAAGTTTATATTTTGTAAACGTCTTTTTAGGTTATGATGAAAGCCGAAGTTACTAAATCAAACAATATGACTTTCTATGAAAATCAAACAAAGTGTACCTGTGAAAACCTTCATTATGCAGTTCTTTATGTAATCTGACGCCAAGATCGCAAGAATCTGCTGAGAATGCGCCGATAATTGATAGTGATATAAAAACATACAAGTAACCATCCATTGTAACTTCAGTAAGTACTTCGCAAATAATGTATTAGAAATGTGTGTGATAACCAATATCTTTCTTTCTTTCTAAAGAAGAAATCAAAAATCAATTTTTCGATAAGTGTGTGAAGTGAATACAAACAAATCACATCTGTTCGATTTGAGTTTTGACACTAGCAATGACAATGACATTAAGAAACTATCGGTTTTTTTTTGGTTTAATACGGTTATTACATTAGAGAAATCACAACGGTCGTTAGTAATTTTGTAACTTATTCTTATAAAAGTTTATTTTGTACCTTTTGAATCCATATTACATAATATTGTATTGAGTTTATAAAAAAAAACCGGTTCGGTGATTTAGGCGTGAGAGTGTAGCATAGATATTATAAGAATTACTTTTACATATAATATTTACGTAGGGAATATAACAAAAGTTAATAAAATAGTTTTGGATGTGAAGTGCGGTGAAATGGCCTACACCCCTTTAAAATTGGAGACCCGTGCCGGCTATGGAACGCTATGGGTTGATACGATTTGTTCTGGCGCCTACCGTTATGTAACAATTTAAAATACTTAATTGTTGGGGTTGTCTTAAACGACATTATACAAATATGTACACTAGTTTTAATTGTTACTGTATGTTCTTATTTATTTATTTATTATATATTCATGACACGATAAATATAACATTACAGGATTAACCTATGTCTATCTATTATACTATCTACTTATAATATTGACCAAAACGATACCTAATATATACAAAAATCAAAGTAACTATCAAGTAAAATTTACACTCTAAAACAATTTTTTTTTATTAAATACAACACGTAAAATTACGCTCTCAAAGCACAATTAAATTAAATTAAATACTTACACCAGTTTTTTTACCAAATTATCGTTAAGATTCACAATATGTGATACACCTCCCGGCTAGTACACTCAATTTATCAGCTAGTACATCAGTTTGGGGAAAATTCAGTAGCAGCTGATCAAGGTGTTTCTGCACTCGGAAAACCGGAGACTGCTGGCGCGCTACTGTGCGTGCCGCTGCGGAACCGTGTGCGGTGCTCCGGCACACACAGTCTACTAACTTCACACAATATTTCTATGCAGTGTACCCGACCATGTAAAATTTTTATGACAGCGAGTAACTGATACTGCAATCTACGAGTTTCGAGTGAGTTAAAGCCGAGGAAAAACAATAAAAATTTGGTAGGATACATAAACAGATAATATCCATTCGTTTTCTTGTACAAGAATCGCAGAAAACGTTTCTGAACTTTTTCTAACATTAAGGCGACGGGTATAGACAAACGCAATTGAGAATTGAGCCACGGAATAAATAATAGTATGTACTGATACTTACCTATGCCGTGCCATCTGTTTGATTCTGGGAGAAACATATGAGCGGGCATTGGCCTGCTGTCCATAATTTTGTCAACTGTATAGATAGATGGTGTCTTACGCACAGTTTGGATATTGACATAGAGTAATGTAAGTTCAGAGAAATAACATCGTACTTTTCTGAAAGTTAGGTCATAGATTACTATTGTACAGAAGGTTAAGTATGTAGTAATTACGCAATTCAAATATAACTTTACTCATTATCGAATAATAATAACACGATTTCAATAAACTTTTATAAAAATGATTTCTCGTACCTCGTAAAAACATTAAAAAAATTGAGAAAATTTCGTAGAAACTATCGTTCGAGTTCGTTCGTTGAATATCGTGCGAGTTGCACCCTTCAAAATTCCGTCATCGTGAGCAGTTGGCAGCTCATATCATTGATGACATTATTTATCAACAACGAGGTTCGCTGGGTTAGGTAAAACTTACTTAAAAAAAATGTAATAAATTAAAAAAAATTGCATATTTTATTTATAAGTCTAACAATTTTAACCGATTTTGATCAAAATTATATAATTTTTTCGTTAATTTTAGCGTCTCTAAGAAAACAGAAAAATACTTTAAAAAAACCATAACTTAAATAAAATGTTTACTTTTTATTTCAGTTATTGTTTTCTTTAAGTATTTTTTTTTCTTAGAGACGCTAAAATTAACGAAAAATTCATATTTACATAATCAATCGAAAAATTCATAGTTACTTATTTTTATTATGGCAGCTGCTCCTGACAGTGAAGAATATATTTTTTAAGATCTCTTTCCGTAGCAACCATCAGCTATAACATCTATGATGGCAATGCCGTTCGAATTCAGCTTTCCGATTCAGATTAAAGTATTTAAGTATTAAAGTATTTATTTCTTAAAACACAGTATTTGTACATAAAAGAAGGAAAGAAAAGAGAACAAACTAGATTACAATATAATTATGACAATCCTTAGCCTCAGATACCTAAGCTAGGCAGGAGCCTGTGATATAGGTATCTGCGCTTCCTCGACATTGGTCTATATTTTAATGTAACCTATTACAGTAGTATTATACAGAATTACCTGACAATGTCCGAATATTTATCTTAACAATATTTAAATATCATATCACATGTAGCAGCAGAGCAATCAACAGCAATTATAAAGTGTATCAGAGAAATCACAAAAAAAAAAAAACAAAAACAAAAACATAAGTACTAGTAATTACATATTTTACAGTTGCAGTGTATATTATATTGTATTAATTTAAACATATCAAAGTAACAATATTATTAGTGTTTGCTAAGCAATCAGACACTAAGTTAATTGTGCTTAATTAATTTAGTGTGTATAAGAATTAAATATCTGTATCTGTTAGAATACCATAAAAGTAAATAAATAAATATATGAAAGATATTATGTCAAACTATTTACCTGAAGTAAATGATTTGAAATTACTTGAAATAAATAATCTTGAACCTTGTGTCAATTGTAAATAGAGTAATTCTTAGTACATCCTTGCATAACGCATCTCAGTATAAATTAATATTGAAACATTACATATTTGTTAGTAGTTCGTGAAATTGAATTATAACTATTATTTTTAATTATAACCAATCAGACACTAGGATAATCCGTTCAATAAATTAGTGTATATTAAAATTTTATAATTTAAATATTTATTAGTACTCGTAATTCACATAAGGAAAGAAACAAATGTATCAGATATACGACAAATAAACTGAAGTCGTTGAACTTGGTACCTCAATTTGGTACCTCAATATATTACTTAAATTATTTCATACAATTTAATTAGTCTGGATATGGATACAGTTAAAAGAGTTCATTAAAAGTATGGAAAAATTAGTACAAATCAATATTGTATAAATAACCTATTGTTACAAGTGCAACAAAAAATAATTACATCTTCTATGTTGGTATTGTAAAAAGAAGTTCCGTATCATCATAATTTTTTGCAAGTAAAAATTTTGTTAGTGTTTTTTTTAAATTATAAGTATTTAAATGAATTAGATTTAGTGTACGTGATAGTTTATTGTACAAGAATCCCCCAAGAAAACATGGAAATCTATGAATAAAACAAACCCTATTCCTAGAGTGACTGAACACTTGGTCTTGACGTCGTTTGTTTAAAGTGGAAGGGCGGAGTTTATGCTGGCTTTGGATAACCTTCAATATGTAAAGTTGCCGTACCGTCAGGACCTTGCACTCTTTGTATAGAATGTCCGTAGAGAACCTAAACGGCAGAGAATTCATAACCTTCAACACCCTACGCTGTGCAACCTCTAAAGGTTTCAAATGTGTTTTTGCACAGCCACCCCAACTTTCAATGCAATATTGTAGGAGTGACTGGCAAAGTGCGTAGTATACAATTTTCAAAGTTTTTTCATCTGCTGTATGTCGAATATTTTTGAATATTGCCATTAACTTACGAACTCTGTTTGTTAGAGACATCACATGAGCCTGAAAAGTAAGGGTACTGTCAAGTGTCACACCAAGGTATTTGATAGAGTCATTTCTGTCTAGAGCAGGACAATTGCAAGTGTTAGTTAGGCAGAGATCAGGAGATGAGCTTACAGCAGTTTGATGTGACTTTATAAGAAATTTAGTATCTGGTTGCATTCTTTTTACTATGGAAAACGTTACATATTTAGATTTGTCAATATTAAGGCTGAGTAAATTTTGCCTCAACCACTCCGAAACTTTGTTAAAACCAGTTTGTGCATCACGAAAAACACAATCCCAACTCTCTCCCTTGAATACAAGTGCTGTATCATCTGCAAATGTGAAAACTTTACCATTTTGAAGCTGAATATTGCATAGATCGTTAATGTAAGCTAGGAAGAGAGTTGGGCCAAGGACGCTGCCCTGCGGTACACCGTATTTTACAGACTTTGCGTCACTTACTATATCAGAACCAAGTTTGACACATTGATATCTGTTGCTTAAATAGTCCTCAAATAGTCTAAGTGGTAGGCTGCGAACGCCTAATGTTTCGAGCTTTTGAAGAAGCAATGGCATCGACACCGTGTCAAATGCCTTGGCAAGGTCTAGAAATATGGCCAGGCACTTGACACCAGTGTCCAGACCCTTAGCAATACAATCAGTTAAGTTAGTAACTGCATCGGCCGTAGAACGACGATAAAAAAAGATAAAACAATTTTCTTTTTTAGTACCTACACTGTAAACGCTTTTTACGTAAATAAAATATAAATTTTGATTGTTTCTATAACAAAAACAGTAGGTATTGATTACTGAGAAAAAAATCCTCGTATTTCCATTTGTTACAATAAGTTTCTGTAACAAGACTACTCTGTGCGTTGAAATTCGAAATTGAAATTCTGTGCGTTGAAAAATTAATAAATGCAGACGAGCGTTTGTTTAGACTCAATACGTAGGTATGCGTGAAACGAGCGAAGCATCTCTGCTTAGAGGTAAGTATATTTTTATTTTGTCTGTCAGTTTGTATGTATGGATGTTTGTCCTCAAGAAATTTCGAAATAGCGTATAGGTTTCCTCCTAAAAAGCGTTTACAGTGTAGGTACAAAAAAATATAATTGTTTTTATCTGAATCGGAAGGGTAAATTCGAACGGCATTGCCATCATAGATGTTATAGCTAATGGTCGCTACGGAAAGAGATCTTATAAAAAAAATATTCTTTACTGTAAGGAGCAGCTGCGATATTAAAAATACCTAACTGTTTACCTTTTATTTCAGTTATGGATTTTTAAAGTTTTTTTCTGTTTTAACGTTAAAATTAACGAACAATTAATTCATATAAGTTTGATAAAAATCGGTCAAAATAGTTAGATTTATAAATAAAAATATTCAATTAAAAAAAATATCTAAAAAAAGTAAATTGGCGAAATCATCGATGAACGTTTACTTATAAAGATTATAAGAAGTGATATTTTTTGTTTTCGATTCTTCTTATCTCCCATTTGTATATTATCACATTTCTACAAGTAGTGCCAAAATCACGGCTGAGAATATTTCTAGTAAAACACAATCGCTTATAAGTATGTTATTACGCGCACGCGGTAACTCCTAGGAAAGAATATTATACATATATAATTATTCTCACGCTGCACTAGATGAAGTCTGACAACGTCGCGCACTACGCGAAGTGGCAGGGATGAGGCGGGCACGCATGCAACGTCGCATAAAACGAACGCTACCCGCTAGCTAAGCCAAAGCGCCTCATTAAAATATGTGCTAAGTGCCTAGTTAAATATATTAGCAACGTGCTTGCAAATGAATACTTTTTAGTAGGCTCTAATAACATTTATCTTTAAAACTTCACTCACCTATCATTCTAAGACAAAAACAATACATTAGCCTGAAGGTGCCAATATTTCGATTAATCTACCTCAACATTACAAAGTAGATATTCCACGTATACCGAAAGAAACAAAAATTCTTCTTCAAAAATATATTAAAATGGTTTGGTAAACTAAGATAAGCATTTTGAAACATCATGCTTTAATTGAGTATGTGTATTACATGATGTATTAACTTCGAACATGGCACAGTATACGGTAATGCTAGAAAATGGAAACAAAAATGCATCTATTTGGGAACCATCACCTTAAGGTGTAAGAATTTTCATGTGGGTTCCAGATGCAGGAACTTGCTTCGATTTTTGATCTTACTAAGGCAGGAAATAGCAACTTCATGACCATTACGTCTGTGAAGTCTCTACAATTACGCATCACGAAGCCTAACCTTTTAAAACAATCAGCCGCAAACGCCTGCATATGAATATGAAAGTTTAATTTAGGATCAAACAACACACCTAAGTCTTTTGTTTTTTGATTTCGGGAAACAAGCTGTCCGTTAATATTATACTGGAAATGTATAGGATTTAATGATCTTGTAAAACTCATGACATAACTTTTGACGTGTTTAAGTTTAATTTGTTCTTTCGGCCCCATAAAATAATAGCATGTAAATCTTGTTGAAGGAGTTCACAATCTAAAGGATTATCAATCGCCACAAAAAGTTTGACATCATCGGCATAAATTAGACATTTGGCGTGAGTGAGTGAGTTTGACAAATCATTAATCATAATGCTGAATAGGAGAGGACCAAGACAGGAACCTTGGCTTACACTAGTGGATGTGTAGTACGACGGAGAGTCGTAGCAGCCTAGGCGCACATACTGTTTGCGATCTTTCAAATAATTGGCAAAAAATGATAGCAGTTGAGGCGAAAAGCTAACTGAACCAAGTTTCTGGAGCAAGATATCCGTTATCAACTTGATCGAAAGCTTTTTTAAAATCAAGATATATAATATCTACTTGATGGCGATTATCTAAGCTTCTAGAAATGAAGTCGACCAGGGTGATGAGGTTGGTGTCAACAGATCGGCCTTTTCTAAACGCGTGCTGAGTGCTATAATATAAATGCTAGTTTGCAATATATTTTCAAACAATTTTGCAAAGGCAGACTGAATAGCAATTGGTCTATAGTTTTCGACTAATGTTTTATCCCCAAATTTAGGAATAGATGCGACCCTTGAAGTTTTCCACATTTGTGGATATGTACAGGTTTTTAATGCCAAATTAAATATGTAGGTTAGCGGTTTAGCTAGATGATCTTTGAATAATTTTATCACAAATGAAGGAACGTGATCGGGACCTACTATCTGAGGGATATCTGAAATAGTAATGAAGCTATTGCTAAAGGTAAATTCTGCTTTAACCGGGTCTAGGTCAGGTTTGTGTGCGAGGAACACGCTTTTAAAATAATCCGCAAATGCAGCTGCCGCCGCTGGACCATTATGCGTCACACCTCTGTGGGTATTGCTAGTTTCGAATTCCCCTTTTATATGTAGGCTAGTGATGTGTTTCCAAAAGTCTCGTGGGTTAACTGAGAGCTTTTGCTGCAATTTGTTTATGTAGTTGTCTTATGCTAATGAGATCGAAAGCTTTACGTTACATCTGATAGCGCTATAAAAACTGAAAACATATAGATCATTACATGATTTCCATATTCTATGTAACTTGGCTTTTAGCTGAATGCTGCGTATGATGTCGCTAGAGTACCGTGTTGGATATCTCCTGCTTGCCTTAGCACGTCTAATTTTCTTTGGTATACATTTATTAAAAGATTTGTATAGTACTGAATATAAGCACTCTACATTATGTATTTTCGTTGTGTGTTTGTTACAAACATATGATTCATTCATTCAATAGCAGCTATATTCTCGGTCTTTGGAAGTCGAGGGTGAATCGGTTTCTTCAAGCAAACGTGCATGTCAGAGTTACCTAGTATTAAACTTGCTGTTAACAGAGTACCAAATCTGTCAAAAACGTCCATTAGGACGCAATGCAATTGTAATTCTGAAACAATTCAAAATAACAAACTTGGGCCCTTGGGATGCGTTCCGTGCCTCAGGGCGTAGTTGTTACTATAAATATTTACACAGCAACTCAACCTCATACTTCACGGGAAAATAGCCTTTCTTGCTGTAGTCATGTGTTGTCAACTGTCAGAAAAAACGTCAAAGTGTTTTTACCGAGCTATTTTGATCGTTAAATAGTTGCACCTAACAGACGCTCCGAACGCGTTAGTTGCAAGTCAGTTGTTATTTACAGTGAGGCCGCGAACGCGAGCAGAGCGAATAGTTGCACCTAGAGTGTAGGCACGGAACGCACACCTCAATGTGCATTGCAGACATGCTCGCGGGCCACAGCTCGCAAGGTAGGTACCTACGTCCGCGTCCGACGGTGAGTCTACCACAACTTGAGTCATTCGCGACCTACACCACAGTGTCCATCATCACAGGAATGTGTGATATAATCTCTCTATAGGAGCTGTTTTCAGATCACTTAACCAGATAGTAAAGTCTATCATTTGAATCGTCCCAGAATTATAACAGCATTGTGCCAAAATAGCCGTTTCGACATACAATAGATCAGAGTAAGTATAAAAATTATGGTTTGTTTAATACTAACTGTGACCTATTCTATGCCAAAACGGCCTAAGACAATTCGTACAATCTTTTACGCGTCATTTCCTAAATCCTGATTAAGTAGATTTGCCATAAGTAGATGACAAGTTATAAACTCCGTTGATTGTAGAAACAACCACAGAAGAACACCTAGTATACGAGCTATGGGACGGAGTATCTATCCTGAAATTAAATTAAAACATCAAAAGAAACAAGTAGTTAAAAATAACTTCAAAAACCCGACTGCAAGAACTTTAGACCGAACATAGCTCACTACTCACATAATAATACGACAAGCCGTTTAGATTTTAGGGCGTGCCAAAAGAAATATATATTCAAATTTTGACTTACAATTTTAAAGAAGTATTATAGGTAAACCGAAATAATTATATGCCTGTGATACTAGTAGAATGGTATAACTAACTTAAAGTTTTGGAACGAAGTTCCTTATCGCGCGTTGCGAAAGAGGGCTAGACGGAAAAAATTAAGACCAAAAGTTGTAACGACACTTTTTGCTATAGTTGTAAGCCGTGCGCGAGTTCCTCTCTCTCTCTCTCTCTCATAGAAAGCAAGCCAGTTATTTTCGTTTCGTCTTTCTATTTCGCATTGAAAATTACCTAAAACTGTTAAACAAAATTCCTTAACTAATTAATCGAAAGGAACTTCTTTCCATCCGTGTGACCCTTGACACCTCTCAAGTTTTAAAAAAAAACCAAGTACCCAGCCCTTTCTGTTCTGATGTAAAGCCGTACATCAGAAGAAGCAATAAAGAATTAATTCATTAATTTACGGACGCAATAAACTTACATTTAGATAATAATAATATGATATAATATGTAAACGGAATCTCGAACTTTCACTGCGTAGTTAAAAATACACAATAATGTACCTACCTAGGTCAACCTACTTCTTTACTGAGCCATCCTGATTTATTCCTAGACAACCTGGAAACCGACTAACCACTAACAAAGCACACATTAATAGGAATTACCAAAAAATGACTCATGTGACTTTTCAACAAAGATTATCCGTAACTAGACTTATGCATGGCTTTGCTACTCAACAATCGACAACCAAGCTATGCTATTAGTTTATTCAGTTTACTTGCGATCTCGCTACGGAGCGGACGTGTTTACCGCTCTCATAAAACATTCCGACATATAACTGCAACCAACTTAGCATAACTGGTTAGTTACGCTGGAACAAACTTTCTGTGGTTGGTGACGAATATTTTGAGGTTAGTGCGCTTTTTTAAACTAGTGTTAAAGTATTAGAAATTGGCATGCGTTGTGTAAGTAACGGTAGAGCCTCAGTTGTGTGGGACGAGTGTTTTTTAAGTTTTTCTCAGCATAACAGATAAATTTGCGGTGCGCTGTCATATAAATCGTTTATTTATTGTGTAAAGTGTACCCGTACCCTACCATCTGTTGTATCGATCTGTAAATACCTTTAGATTTGATTTATTTATAGTTCCTATGTATATAGGTATATCTAGATTACTAAGTATATAGGTAATATAATATATATTGCATTAGGTACTTTATGTTTGTCGAGTGTATGTGTGCATAGTATATAGTACCTATGTATGAGTATATTTTATGACTTTATTAATTAAAATAAATTGACTAATGACAACAACAAAAAAAATATAGCAGAAAGATTACCTATAGATTAAGATCTACAGACAACTTAAATGCTCCAAGCCACCACCAAAGGGCAGCGTGCCTAGCATGCTAACTATGAAGCACTTAATGTCTTTATGTATTTTTTCTCCCCCCCCTAGAACACCTCACGTAATTAATGGACGCCCCCTTATGAATAAATAAAATAGTAATAATATTATGAAGTACAAGGCAAGTGCCTTATTAGAAAGAAATCTAACTATAAAAATTATAGCAAAGGATTACCTATAGACCACTAAGATATACAGATAATCCAAATGCTCCAACCAGAGGACAGCGTGCCTAGCATTCTAGCAGTGTTACCACGCTGAATGGCAATTCTTACACGTTGGGCCAGGTAAACACCGAGATGGCCTAACTCTGTTATTTGAATTATCTCAGAATTATATATAGTTATATGTTTGCTAACAAAACATAATGTTTAATACTAACTCTGATCTATTCTATGTCGAAACCGCCATTTTGGCATTCCGAGAGTGTGCCTTGCAATTACATCATTTAATTCCCCCATCCCCTTTCTACAATCGGACAAGTAGAGATACTGCAAGATGCCACGTTGCGGTCAAACGCAAGCCTGTTATTTATATATATATATTTATAAAAAAATAACATATTTAAGCGTCTGGTGATACGTCGCATCGATCAAACGCTCCGATAAGTTTTGTAAAATAAGATGAGCGTCCGGTCCCCACGGCCCTAAAGTCTCAACTCCAAATGGCTCAATTATGTGAGCCATAGTATATCAACCTTATCTAGAAATTTTGTTTCCAAGAATACGCACTCGTTAATCACCAATTATAACTATTTGCTAAAGACAAGTCTCCTAAATACTAACTTCCCTCCAATTAATTTTTAACCCCTGACGCAAAGACGACGGGGTATTATAACTTTGACGTGTGTATGCGTATGTCTGTATGTGGCAGGCATCGCAGCTCCCGAACTGATGAAGCGTTTTTGATTTTATTTTTTTGTTTGACAGGTGAATTTATGTGGTTTGAAGTGTTCTTAGCCATATTCTATGAAAATAGGTTTAAATGGTTGCATCCACAAAATGGCATAATTATCGCATATTTTTACAACTCTCTCAATATGGGTATTATATGAAAGAGCTCGAAAAGGAGAACTGCAGAATACCACACACTTTTGGGGTTTCTTTTTTAGTGTTTTTGATTATTTGTAAATATACCTGGTTACACTTAGGTAAAGTTACTTCTTTGTGATTTAGATACAAAAAGCAACTTAGTAGTTATGTGAACTGTACCATTTTTTAAACTTTAAATTAAGAAAACTTCTTCACAGATTTTATTCGTAGTTTAGAATTCTTATTTAGGTCAGTAGGCCGCTTGTACCAAAAATACAATTGAAATCGTCCCCATACCTAAAACCACTAACAGAAAAAAAACTACAATTGCATTGTACCGTATACCAAAATTCACGAAGTTCGAAACTTGGATTATTATTTAAACCTGTAAACGTATAAAATGACAGACCAAAAAAAACAATCGATAGATTCGAAGCAGAAACGCTTAGCTCGCTTGGTCAAAAATAATAAACAGTTACAAGGTCATATCAATAAAGTATCCATACCTTACATGTCAATGTCAAACCACCTGAAGAGTTGGACGTAACATTAATGACCGATAGGCTGACAAGAAAAGTACCTATTTAGCGTCATCCAAACACAAAGCTTAGATATGCATCACATGATTTTATTGCAGTTGCATATGTCCATCACATGACCACCACCGACAAGGCTATCGGCTTGTGTTAGATATGAAAGAGGCGAAAACAAGAGCAAACAGTTAGTTTTGAAGATATTTTTTTTTTGTTAGTTTTAAAGTTTAGTTTTTATACCCGACTGCGAAAGAAGAAGGGTTATGTTTTTCGAATGTATTTATGTATATTTGTTTGGCACGCAATAGAGCCTAAACGGCTTCTCGAATTTTTATATGAGTGGTGTCAATAGATTCGTCTTAGCTGTGAGAATGACACTGGGTAGATAAAATAAAAAAAGGAATTAAGGAATTATTACACTGTTTTACAATTTAGCAGTCGGGTTTCTTCGAACTCGCTTCTAACCACTTGTTTACTTTTATCTGTTCCAAATAAATTTTATTCTATTCTATTCTAGCAGTGTGTAAGGGGAGTGTGACTTGGAATTACAGAATTTGATACCCTCATCGCCACTTCACCAACGGACTAGTACAGATACAGCCAGACGTACATGGTAAAGGCTCCACCGGGCTCGCACGAAACGCGTGCGTCTTCTTTTATTATGCGTATCTAGCTTCTATTAAAAAAACCGTGGTTAAATTTTGACAGCGTCTTAGCGAAGAACTGTCAAACCGCAACCAGGTTCGCTTGCTCTTTTTTCACCCCTTTAACGGCTGACTCAAGCCGATAGCCGTACGGGTTACCACTGCTTGGTAGGTAGGTACCTATTTATTTACCACTTACCATTTATACAGATTTCTTTTAACACTTTTTAGAGGTGGCAAGTGCCGTTATTAACATAAACTATATGACTAACTAACTAACTTATTTATTGATGGGTACATCAAACAGACTTACTAAATCGTACTACTTGCGTTGAACGATGATAATAATTACCGTTAAATCTTTGCCTACAGATTTTCTCAGATGTGTTAATTTTTTCATGAAATTGCTTTTGTGAATACCTCTTTGAACATGCGGCAATGACCTCTCTTTTGTGCTCAAGAAGTCTTAATTTCTCAAAGGTCACCTACCTATGTACTTATCTACCTACCTAACACAATAAATAAGCCAGATTAACTTAGGTACATACATATATACTTTTTATCCCGGAAAAAAGCAGTGTTCCCGTAGGATAATCTAATGTCAATGTAACATCAAGAGCCGAAGCTTGTGCTAAAAAAATGTAAGTTCAAATAAAAAAGAATTTAAATAATGCTACACCTTGGGAAACTAATCCTTGAGCCGAAACATTAGAATAAATAAAACAATTAATTAATGAAATGTGTTGCTATTAAAGGTATGTTCAATTCCACCCACTATAGCTCCTAAATCTGGGCGTCTTTCATCTAGGCTGGGGTTACCAGACCGAAGATAATTTAATTGTTATAATATAACAATGTGGGCACCGCGCCAGCCTTGAAATATTATTTACATACATGTTTATGTATGAAACTGCTTTAGATGAAAGATGAAATTGTTGAAAGGCTGCCTAACAGCGCTAAATTGATTCTTAATTATTTTTTATCGACTGACCAAGGAGAAGGTTCTAGATTCGACCCGCCTTTTACCAGACTGCAAAAGAAGGAAGGTTATGTTTTCGAGTGTATGTATGTATATTTCTTTGATACGCCCTAGAGCCTAAACGGCTTGTCGTATTTTGATTTGAGTGGTGTCAATGGATTGTCTTAATTGTAAGAATGACACTAAGTACAAAAAAAAACCTGACCATCTGCTGACAAATTCCAAAAAAGACAAATCCAATGACATCTCGCACATCAAAATGGGTCTACTTTTAGGCTGTAAAATGAACATCACAAATCACAAAAAAATTGTTGGACATGTAATACATAGGTACAAGTAAATAATATACTAGCCTCGGTAGAGGTTATATATTTGAGCCATTTGGAGTCGAGAATAGGGCCGTGGGGACCGGGAGCTCAACTTATTTTCCAAAACTTATCGGAGCGTTTGATCGATTCGACGCGTGACCAGAATGCCGGTTTTTATCTGGTACAACGCATTGCCATTCAGCGTGGTAATGCGGCTAGCATACTGGGCACGCAGCCCTCTGGTGGTGGGTTTGGAACATTTGGACTATCTGTACATCTTAAATGGTCTATAGGTAATCTTTATGATATATTTTTTCGTGTTTATGTTAGTACATAATTACATACAAATATACAAACGCTCAACATTTACCTCTTTTTAAGTGGACGGGTAAAAAAGAGTCTAGCAAATTAAGAACCTCTTAATATTCTGAATTTTGTAAAAAATAACAATAACAATTTTAAATTACACTGTATCGTTAAAAAAAACCTACTTAATTTGAATAAAAGGTCCTCAATAAATTAGGTAATTGTTTAATAATGTTTGATAAGAAGCATTGCTTATTACATTTGTTATATCTTATTATCTTATTACTTGATACATTTGTTCAAATAATTTATTTCGACATAAAATATACTTGTGTCATGAATAGTGGTAAAACAATTGAAAAGTTAGTAAATTATTAATTTTGTAACGTTTGTTTTACCAGCTACTAATATATTTTCTGTTTATTACGTTCCTCAATTTAATTATTTAGGTAAATTATGATATCGTTTCGTTACTAACCAAGCCCGAGTGGTGGCGTTAATTTTATGGAATGAAAATATACTTGACTGGATTTGTTTAGCTAACCGTACGTATCTTAAGTTTTATATTTTACGATGGACGTCTCGCTATGTTTTAACTAAGTACTTAAAGACAGCTATAGACCGCCAACTTGTCCATAGCTCTTTTTTACGTTTTAATGTTGTCCGATTCCTGTGGTTTTTTTTTTCACATAGCTAACACATTATTTACTAGGCTTTACAGTTTTATTTTTTTTCTGCCTTTTATTTTATATCACTATAAAGTTACAATCTTCCTAGGCAGTCATATTTTTGCTCTGATGCCTATTAAAAGCCTTAATTATGCAGAATTTAACAACTTTTTTTAAAATAATAAAACGTGTAGGCCTGAAATACATCATTGTGAAGCTATTGACATCAATAACAAAAAAAAAATACGTAACAATGTAAGAGGTGAAAAGAGGTAGACCCTGGGACGAAAATTATAAGAGAAACGCGAAACAGTGAAAAAACTTCATCAGTGATGAAATGGGTCGTTTGTGTCTTCAACGATGACCCTCTTTCTCAAAAACGTCTACAGTTTACATGTCTTATATTAGAATTACTTTTTAACCGTCTTAAAAAATGGACAAAGGAAAATAATATAATAAGATGGGCTTCTGGTCCCCACGGTCCTAATATCTCGACTCCAAATGTCTCAAATATTATATAACCTCTACCGAGGCTAGCATATTTTAGCCGCCTGTGCTTTTCCGCTGAATAAGCCGCCGCCCCTGCCCTACTCTGCGTCAAAGGAAGATGAGATGGCGCTAATGTGTCAACGCATGTCGCGTCCCACACAAGAGGCCTACCCAACTTTCAAGGTACAAGCGTCATTCCGTCACGTTGTACCATTTGATGTTTGAGAAAACTTGACAAATGTAACAAACGACTCGGTCATTTAGTTACAAAGTTAAATAACGCTGTTTCTCTAAAATTTCTTCACTTTTTATAATCATAAGTTAAACATCAGTTAAACAGTATTTAATGTTGCAGCATTAGTACTCAGTAAGGTACCTAATATATTCAGCACTAGTTTTTCTAATAAACTGGCTATACAGGCGCATTGGGTAAGCAGGCTTAGCTGGGCTCGCCACCAAACTTGTAGGTCATGGCATACAAGTCGAATGCCTGAATGTTTGTCTACTACGTACCTACTAACTACTGTCACATGAACTACCTGATTGTGTCTACAGAGGAAAATGTAAAAGTTTTGTTGACATTGCTTTTGAAACAATACACAGTTTTTATTAAATCGGCGAAGTGCGAGTCGAACTCGCGTACTAAGGGTTCTGTTTATCCATTATATATACAACTTGTAACAGAAAGGTGAGACAATACCTAAGGGTGTTAGTCTACACATCAAAGTGGACCCATTGTAGAAGAATATTGGAAAGTTCGAGAATAAAAAATTAGATTCTCCATACAAAATCGGTCACGTATTCGGTCAAGTTGTATGGTTGATTCGAAAATTTTTCTCTTGTTTTGCAAATTTTGTTATACAGTGTGTTCACTTTGATTGGTAGACTAACACCCTTAAGTATTGTCACGCCTTTCTTTTACATATTGTTTACAAAATCAATAATAACGAGCATTAAACACCCAAAATATATGTTTTCTTTATTTTGATTTATTTTTAAATTGTAACATAACTAAATATTCTGTGAATATTTGAAGCGTTTACTTGTTATCGTTGTTAATGACGAGCAGATATCGGTGAAAAATCACGTTTAAGTTTAGGGTATAGGAGCACCTTTTAAATATTTATTTCATTCTGTTTTTAGTATTGGCATGAAGTTCCTTATCGCGCGTTGCGAAAGGGGGCTAGACGGAAAAAATTAAGACCAAAAGTTGTAATGACACTTTGCTATGTACTTTGCTGTGCGGTGTGCGCGTGTTTTTCTGTCTCTCTCTCTCTCTTATAGAAAGCAAGCCATTTATTTTCGTACAACTTGATTTTAGAACGGAGAAAAAATTAAATTTTATTACAATTCCTTGTGTTCCTTGACACCTCTCAAGTATTTTTTGATGTTATAACGGCAACAGAAATACATCATATGCGAAAATTTCAACTGTCGATCTGTCACGAACAGCGAACCCTTAGTAATAAGGAACCAATTTCATCTTTCACATACGGAACCCTAAAAACAAAAAAAAAAGATTTCGACGGATTGACTAACTCCTTGATTTTAGAAATCAGTTGAAAAGTTTGTAAATTTCAATTAAAGTGATAATACTAATAAACTTAGTTATTTTAAAACTAGCTACGCCCTGCGACGTTACCCGGATTTTTAATTCAGGATAAAAAGTAGCCCATGTATTAATCCAGGGTCTATGTTATCTCCGTACAAAATTTCATTTAAATCGGTTCAGTAGTTATTGCGTGAAAGAGTTACAAACATACATCCATAGATACAACCCGGTCACAATATCTGTGCGCCTGAGTTCGTGACGTCATATCGGCGGTCTGAGTAAGGTGTGCTAAGCGTACTGTCGCACCGGGGAGTGCGCGGAGAGGTGATAGGGGAAGCGGGAGAGGCGCCGCATCCCAGCGAGGTGCACAGATATTCTGACCGGGTTGTACATTCTTACAAATTTTCGCGTTTATAATATTAGTAGTATATTTCTAATTAGTTTAAATTTTATTGTAATATTTATTGTCAAAAACGTTTTTATAGCTATTTTAATTTAATTAATAATCGATAAATACAACTTACATAAATAGTTAAGCATGTTAACTAAATGACCCGTTCTGACTCAGTCCCGGAGCAAAGGTGCCCATAACACTGGCGGCATTACCGCGCTGTATGGCTATGTCCAACCTTTGAACCAAGAAAGAGCCAGAACGGGAGTAACAACTAAAATAAAACAGGAATCTCTAACACTAATTTAAAACACTCTAACTAAACTATATACAAAGTAACCTAAAGAGAAACTAACTGTAAAAAAAACGTCTGTAAAAAAATGATGTCCGTGTGGCAGAGTATATCTATATATCTACTTTTATTTATTCTTTGGTTATAATTATGTACCAGAAGTTAAGAGGCTGTCATCTAATTATCTATTATTCAGCATGAACTTGAGGCTTTAACGTCATCTTACAACTGTGTCATAATAGCTCCGTTAATTAATGGTGCTGAGGAAACGAGTCGCTTTATACAGAACCTTCCCGCAGGCTATATGTAGCCTTTTAACTTTACCTCTAGTCGTTAACAACCTCCTTGATTTTACCTGTTTTTAATTCGCTGAGAACTAAAGAAAGCTAACAGAAAAATTATTAACACTCTTAATGAAACAGAAAAAGTATTTATTAATAATATACATATATACAAACTTTGCCTTTTTAGTGTGACCAGTATAGCGAACTGTTGACCTTCCTAAATCAAGAATTTTGATACTTTAAAGATATTTCGATCAGAACATTACAATACCTTATGTTTTACCGATGATGGATGAGTGGTTAGTGCGGTCGATTGCCTTGCAAGAGGTACGAGCTCGATCCCACGAAATATGCAAAATCCAAGCTAACGTTGAAGGAAAACATCGCGAGGAAACCATAGCATGGTGGTAGGGCGTTTTATATCCCTCGCCTGGCTAGCTACCACCCTCAAGTTGAAAATCTGTCGCAGCTGTGTTCCAGCAGCCTTCCTTGAGAGCGAGTGTATTCCAGACTAGGCATGCTCCATCTAAGGCAACAGTGTCGCTGACTTCCGTGATCGTGCGAGCTTGAGGTCAAATGCCTAGCTGTGTTGGATAAAAATAAATAATCAAAACAATTCTTATTTACAATTAATTGCTATTTTCATAATAAAATCATAGGCTCTCTATTCCCCAGAATCTTAATCATGACGATGTGCTAATGCATTCGTTGACTGAATTATTTAAAGTACACACATATACAAGTTGAATGCCTAAGTACCTTTGCCTAAGTAATATGTAATTAGTTTCACCATTTCAACAAGGAACTTACATTACACAGTCGGTTTATGACTTGCGTTAATTGCTTTTCAACTACTCACTTATATTCACACCTTATGAAGCCATTTTGAGTTCTGCGATACGTTTTATATACTTTTAGTGCTAAAATTTCAAGTATAGGAATTTTGTGATTTAAAGATATGTTTTGTTTAGCTTTGTTTATGTGTTTTGTGTGTATAGCAATGGTGTTCGGTTGTTTATCGTTGTTTTTTCTTGTGTTAGCGATGTTGTTACTTGTTTTAGCTGCGATTTTTGGTGTCTCTGCCGTGTTTTATGTTATTTTAACACTAAGATGCTTCCACCAAAAATTTGTAAGAGTGAGTATTTTTGTTTAATTTACAAGAAAAACTTTTGTTATAATCATTCCCGGATTTAGCTTGTTAAAAGGGCAGTCGGGATTTTTTAATCCCATTACTTAGCTTTATTTCTCTGACCACTGGGGCCATTGACGTGCTTCGTATTTCATACATTAAATCTCATCGTCTGATGCAGATTAGAATTATTAAAGTTTCCAAATCCCCCGTTGAAGTGACAATGGGAGCTTTTCCTGATTATCGTCAACATTAACTTGACTATTACGTATTATCGAATAAGAGAGGTGATGAATTGATTGAGGCAGTTGACCGGCCGAAACACTAAAGCGTAACTCACTTTTTTTTAAAATTTTTAATTTAATAAGTCATCTTTTATAATGCAACCCCGTAATGCTACACTAAATGTTAACTATCTTAACTAATCCATCAACAAGAACATACATAACATATACCGTAACTCACGTAGCTTAGTAACGACACGTTAAAACTCATAACCCGAATGGTTTTCATCGAAACAATAAGATATGTACAAATATTGCCATCAGTGGGTCGTATTTATAATCTAATAAAAAAGGGTATATAAAAAGTATACCTTTTTGTTTATTACGAACAGCTGATTCCGATAAAATTCATCTTATTAGTTCTTGATTTCTTATTGTGTTACCCATGATGATCAGCTAAAATACTAATCTAGATACTTACATCAAGCAAGCAGGTAGAGCGGTCAGTCTTGACTAATTCAGCTCCAAAAACCTAAACTATATCTGGTTCACCTTGTTTCGAGCCGTCGGATTTTTTTAGTCCATATTTGCTTTGAAAGTTAGCACCTTAAATATCTTCCTCATGCACGCAACGCAAGCGGTGCGATGATGCTATACCGGGGGATTATCAGTGCAAATCAGTCAATTAAAAAACAACACACACAATTAGTGTATAATTTTATAGGGCCAAATAATAATAATAATATGGGACGACATCCACACAAAGGTGATCAGGTGCCAAACTAGGCAAAGCCTGTACCATGGTAACCATAGTTATATAATTTTGTAATCCCATTTAGGCTAGTATCGGGAACAAGATATCACATCGGAATTTTTTTGCTGCGTATGACTTAGGTAACAGCGAAGTTAAGCAACTGTCAGCTTAGTCAGCCCATGGATGGGTGAACAGGAACTGTCTACTGCACTGTACATACTGTCACTGCATTGATTGTATTTTTTATATATCAATACATGGCAGATCAAGACAGTCTTTGGGTAATCTTAACTGACACTAAGGTGAACGGGATAAATTAGTAAACAGTGGTTATTAATATGTCAATAAATTTATAAAAAACAAATGAAAATTTGTTTATATATTGTAGATTGTCATTAAATTACCATTAATTTAAAGAATGAAATTTTCAATCGTCCTAATTAAGGTAATTTAGTTTTGTTCTTAAAAGTTACATGAGTCAAGCAGTAATAGTATCAAATTAAAGATATTTACACTTGACGTATCGCTCGCTAGCTTTGCGTAGCTTCTATCGCGTGCATGAGTAGCTTTAGCTGCAGCTATGTGGAATTTCGCAAAGGCGAATTGTTTCCGTTCCACCTTGACTCTACATTACTAACTTTAGAATACTGTAAGTGCTTTGTCTTGCCTCTACTTATGTACCTACCTACTCTGGAACATAGGTTTCAATCTCAAAATATCATTGATGGAATTTATCCGTGAATTATGCTTTTTCGATTTGTATCATCTTCTTTGCCACATTATTATTGTATTGTCTTTCTTCATCTGTATAACTTCATTATTATGATGTTAGGAGGAGAAGCAAAAAACGACATTTCTAATCTCTATTATATAAAGCTTTATATTATAAGTAGCATTCCTTTGCCGTGGCACCATTGTAACAAAATAATAATAATTTATATTAGAACGTGAAAAAATGAAAAAGCAATTTTTATCAAAGGTCACATTAATTATTTTCGGTGACACTGTGTTTATATGAAAGGTCAATTCAACGCATCTAGATTATCAACGTAATATATATTACGGCTCTTATTTATGGAGTGTTCCGACTTATTAGTATATACCCACATACATAATACCGGAAACATCTTACTATCTTATTAAGTGCTCATTAATGTTCTAAAATGTACGAGATCAGAGGTCAATTGATAATTGCTACCGTGCGACGCGAATGGACCTGCGCTAAATTAATAACTCGTTTTGGATCAATTCATAAGTTTTACGTCAAAGGGCTTGGAGACGATAGACCATTTCCACTACACTGATAACCAAATTCTACTAATAATTATGAAGGCGTAAGTTTCTTTGTGTGTATGTAGGTATGTTTGTTACTCGTTCACGACCAAATAGTTAAACGGACGTGGATGTAGTTTGGAATGGAAAAAGGTTTGATTCGCTCCGTAGCAATTGGACAGAATGTGTACAGACAATTATATAATTGATGTCATCTCGATTAACACAAAGGCTTACACAGTCACCAAAAAAAGTGCCCAGCATATCATATTGTTTAAAAAGACAGGTTTTCACGCGTACCTGATTGTTGGTAAGGTCCAAATATAGTTTCGTTCACATTCGGTGAACTTTAACAGGGATGAAATGAGTCGTTCGTGTCTTCAACGATGACACGTCTAGTACACCTGCCTTGACATATCCTACAAACACTGCTTAAATCGTCTGTAACAGACGTAAAGGCCATGTATGAAATTTTGATCCAGAAAAGTGAAATATTTTAATATGATAATCAAAAAATCGTGTAAAAACGCGGGGCACAGCCAGTTGGTTATTTTTACATGGTTTATAAGTGGATACTGACACAATTGACAACATTTTAAATTGTTAACCCCCCCCCCCCCCCCCCCACATTTGTACTACGATAATGGAAAGACAGATGAAAAATACCGTAATCCTATTTTCTATTTTATTCCGAATGTAAAAATATACGTAAAATTCCGCATAATGTTATTCTCGTCAAAAGATCGTAAAAAAATATGTTATTAATTATCTGTATTTTTGTTGTTTGTTTTGGTATGGTACACAGATTACAGATACAATAACATTTATTAATGGTAGCATCTGACGGTCATAGCATAAATACTTACGGCAATTTTTTTAATCCGTATTTTGTGAATAACTCGTGAAGAAAGTGAATATAAAAATCTGGTATTTTAGTATGAGCTCTTTATTACATTATCTCGAAATGGTTTTCGAATTTCCATCACTTGGCAAAAATGAAATGTTGTCAATTTTGAGTTTTCCTTGAGAAATTTTAACTTATTCGATCGGCAGGCAGCCATTGATTATGTAATTAGCAAAGTAAATGCGAGACCTCAATCAGTGAGAAGGCTAATTTCCATGCGAAGGAGAGATCATCACGACACTCAGTAAATAGCCTGCTGCACATTTACCTACAATCTAAATACAACGTGTAACAGAAAGGTCTGGTAATACTTAAGGGTATTAGTCTACCCAAAGTTCAACAAAATTAAGCAAAAATAAAAAACAATTTCGTCCTTCTTACAACTTGACCGATCACGTGCCTAATTTTTGTATGGATAACCTAATTTTTTAGTTGAATTTTGCAATATTTACTTTATCAATGGGTTTACATTGATAGTAATATCACACCTCTTTGTAACACGTTGTATATAAATATAATAGGTCATATCTTGTATTATATCAGCCTATATCATGGACTTAAAGTACTTGTATAGATCCCTAGACTATCAATCTAAGAAAATTATAAAATTAAATTGGTTATATACGTGAGTTGTTTACACGCTGTCATTAAATAGCCCTAGCTGTTTACAAGCTGTCATTAAATAGCCCTAGTTGTTAACACGCTGTCATTAAATGCCCTAGTTGTTTACATGTTGCCATTAACTAGCTTTAGTTGTTTACAGGCTCTCATTAAATAGCCCTAGTTAGCTGTCTGTTCTATTAACATCTTAAAATATCTAAATCTCTTCATGCATATTCTAAGGTTTGGCTTAACAATGTAATTACATTTTTTTAACTTATTTTTTATAAGTGTCCTCTAGAAAATGGCTGCGAAAATTGTTCCGCGATGTACATACATTTTAACTGAGCTTGTACATATTTTCGAGGATCTATTCTACTAATGAACTTCACAGTTTTATTATTTGCCTTTAAAGTAAATACCTAGTAATTAATGTAACTCAATTGAATGTAACATGTCATTGATCTCTCGTCTACACTCAAACCCGATGACCTCACGCTCCATATGGCCATGTTGAAATAACCTTTACTGTGTTCAAATATTTACGTGGTATAAATGACAATGTGCCCTAAGGTTGGCTACTCATGAACGCAACGTATCGCAATGCTATTGTTCTAACCGCCTGTGTACTCGATGACATGAGCAAAAAAAGCGTAGTCAGAGAAAGATATAGACGACGCATGCGCCATCTCAGTCACACTAATAAGAAAGGAGAAATATACGAAGTCCATGTAAATGAAAGAGACGGAACGACTGATTTTTGTTCCGTAGCGTATGGCCAGTTTTTACATTATTTAGCACATCATGTGCCAAACAAACTTTGAGGTTAACTCATTTATTTTATGTAGAAACCTTTTCTATTAAATAGTGAAGCGAGCGCTATGGTATTAGTGGCTGTAACAGTAAAACCGAAGAAAAATTTCTGCCATAGCTGCTGTAGTAGTTACTGTTGTCATCATAGCAGCCATAGCTAGTAGTGATAGTCACTATTGAATCTACTGTCTTTTTGACGACACGCTTGGAATGACTCTATTTACTGAACTCTGTGGAAAAGGGGTATTTCTTGTCTATGTTTTCTCAATTGTTCCGATTTTGATAATTACTTACGCTTTATATCATAGATTGAAGTAGAAGTTCCCGATTCTATGCTTTAAGTATCGACGTTTCGTTTACGTATCCAGCTGTCAACATCGATACCACGATGTTTTTGCGACTTTAAAAAAACACGACCTCCACTTGACGATTTGTTTTTTTTTATATATTGAAGTTGTAAATGCCACAGTCGCACTCGGGAGTGAGTGGTGCGGTGATTATCTGTGGAAAAAATACTAAAATAGCAGCTGCTTCAACTCTCTTATTTTTTATATATGCTGCCTTATTAATAAATGCGTCTTAACTTAGAGCATATTTTGTCTTGTTCTATCTGGTCGAGAACGTTCCGCGCTAAAACAAGACAAATGACGATTAAAGTTAAGACGCGTTTATTATTAAGGTTGAGAATAGTTTTCACGTGAATGCTATACTTTATTGCAAACATGAGTACGAAGCGTCGCTTTAGTGATCATTCGTTATAATTATCACTACACAATAAAAGAACGATTTATTCTGTTCATTATTTGTTCATGTAGGAATGTGGTTTCCAAGGGCAATTTTAAACAATGAATCAATGATATTTTCAAAAGCACTTAATGTTGAAGGTAGATTTGCGAACGTAAGCAGGATAAAGAGTTTGTTTTTCGAAAAAAAAATACAGTTTTGATTGACATTGGCACCTACCTACTCTATCTAGGTTTGAGTCTACGTCTATACTAAAAACATTTATATTCGTGGCTTGATAATTGAACTGAAATACAGGTGATTCTAAATTGAGTGCGTATATGTAGTATACTGAAAGAATATTGAGAAATGAAATACTCGTGTTTTTTTTGTTAAACTTACTACTTTAGTACAAAAATATTGAGAAAACTTCAACTGAAGTCAGGCGAAGTGAACGCAAATTTCATAGACATCTAAACCGCCCTGGTGCGAAACTAGGTGATGGCGACGACACACGACACGCGGCTTCGCAAGACCGAGATTTGTGTAATTAGGGGAACATATTTCCTAGGTTTTTGTAAACGAAACACCAAAATAAAAAAGTTTTAAGCGAAATTATTATCAATGCGCAATCAATTTAAAATCAGCCCGTATTAAATACAGGACAGCAAAATAAACCGATAAAATTGGGACTTAAAGTTAGATAAATATATAAACAGATATTTTTTTATTGAAAACATGGTAAAAATTAAATTGATTAATCAGATAATCATTACAGTATTGGCTACATGTCAGTGTGGATTTGGGGAGAAGGGAATAGTATTTGCGATTGTCATTTTTTCATTAGCATTCGAAAATATAACTGAGGGATAAATAGACAACAGTTCAAAATATGCATCACGCGGGGAATTTATTCGAGGCATTAAAAAAACAGCTTATAACACTATTAAAAAACAAACAATACAAAAAACATGCTGTATTTCTTTATTCATCTTTCATTCCTTTTTTCACACTAGTTATAATTTTGTAGAAAAACATAAAAGGCGCATAAGTAGATCAAATTAGATAATTAAATGCGCGTTAAAAATAATACTCAAGAATACATTCTAATTTCAAGGTTACATTATTAAATTTGCAAAGCTTTTACTGCATATTAAAAACGTGGTTAAATAAATTCATTATCTAAAATTAGTTAAAGCGCTGCCGGCCGTTTACCGAACGCAATCATTCATATTGGAATCGAATCGTAAGGTACTCGTCTCACCACCAGCAAGCAAGCGATAAGCTTACAAAAACTATTACAACTATTTTTCAAAGTTCAAAGTTCTTTATTTTGCTTCAGATATGGTCTTAATTCAACTGTTATTTAGGACAACATACTAATATCTTGCTTATATTAATTCATAGTCATAGTCTTTCTATTGATAACAAAATAATCGTTACATGTCAAAAATAAATAATAATTACAGTATTTTAAAACACTTTGTAAAATAATAATTAAATAATTTAAAATATTATTTTTAATCTCATCAAATAAAAGAGGTTAAAGAGGGCGCAGGCGACGTTAAGCATGCAAAAGTATGCTAATTTAGCGTTATATAATTTTGTAAACCTTTACAAGCTCAAGAAATGAACTAAAGATATAGATTCTGTGTGAATAAAGAAGACATATATTAGTTAATCGCTGGTCGTTTTCACTGCTCGACAACTCGTTTTTCACTAATTTGTCGCCGCGACAATTACTATCAAAGATAAAACTCGCTCAGCGATACTCGCATAGCGGTCTGTATACGTTCGGACGGCTGAGCGAGTGGCGTGAATAATCGCCCCCCGCACTCGCAGACAACTTTAATACATACAGACTCGCTCCTCGCTGCTCGCTAAATAGTTTATAGTTTTAGTTTTTTTAAATAGTTTCTAGCTCTAATCGCCTCTTGCTTATCGCCGGCATTGGAACAAGTGCCTAAAACTGCCTACCTATTTAAAAAATGTAAATGCTAATCCATTTATTGCTAGCACAAATAAAAACTTTAGTTAAATATCACAGAGTTCAACAAAACTCTAGAAACAATTCCCACTGACATTATAAATGCGAATTTACGTTTGTTGCTTTGTTTGTTCGTATTCTCAGCAAATGAGCGACGCATCGACTTGATTTTTGCACAGAGATAGTTCGAGGTTCAGTCTACTCATTTGATTATTTTCCGCGTGTTCAAACTTAACGCGGACGAAGCCGCGAGCAAAAAGTCATATATAAGACGAGTGAATGTGAACGGGAGTGTAGAAAATTTTAATGTCGATTGAATTATAAAGTGAGCTATTATGTCATGGTTTCGCGTTATGTTTATTTTGTTTAGCAGTTATTTCGCATTGTGCATTTCGTAATACTCTCTGGGTAACGGGATCGTCGTTTCCTGTGGGACACCTTTAGCATCTAGTGTGTTTAATGAGCAAAATGTAAAAGGATGTGGGTGTCCGCTATGCGACCGTGTCTAATTTATAAACGAGTTGACAATATTGCTATGTATAAAGGATCAGAAACCTTAATTACCTATTGAGGTTTTTTTGGACAGGTAAATTTTTTGCTGTGGTTGCCCTCGGAGCCCGTATTATTTGTATAGCATATGATGTGAATCCCAGTGTAGCTAACAAAATATAATTTAAAAAAAAACTTTCGAAACTTGAATCTAGGGGATGAACTTACCAAAAATCCTTTCTTAATCCCTATAATGAATACACCTTAATTTCATATCCCTAAGTTCAACGGTCTCGGCTGTATATTAGTCAGAAAATAACACTGTTAAAAAACCTATTATATATTTGTAAGTTTTTATTTGTTATATTTGTTCATTGTTAAACTTTTTTAATAAAGAGTTATCTTATGTTATCTCTTATATATATCCTATCCTATCCTATTAATATTATAAACGCGAAAGTTTGTAAGAGTGTATGGATGTATTTCACGCATAAACTGCTAAACCGATTTGAATGAAATTTGGTATGGAAATAGCATATGCTACTTTTATCCTGTATTAACGCGGGTAACACTGTAGGGCGCAGCTGATTTAATTATTATGAATTTAATTAGATATATGTAGGTACTTAGAATTGGTAAGGGATATGTGTAAAAAGGGGAGTGAATGAAGAGAGGGCTGATAGAGTAGTATGGAAGAGGAAGAAATGCTGTGCCGATCCCACGTAGTGGGATAAGGTCAGAAAGATGATGATGATGGTTTGTAAGTAGACAATTCAATTAATCTTAATGAATGAATCCGACGTAATATTTACATTTTAGTACGAGTACATCTATGTCATAACGCTCCTAACGTATTCTAAATGCCCTGCGTAACGCCTATACAAAGTACCAATCACAATTAGTTCAAAGCACCTGACAATATAAGTAAAAGGTACCCGAGGAAACGGACCTTGACAGAGGCCAAGCTCGGAATTCGGAGCGGACAACCTCGAACAGCAGGAAATCAACTTATATATCGATATTTCAATGATTCTTTCTTCTGACATTGACTGGTCGAAATTCTCTCACCATACTGGTTCACCTTGAGCTTTTGACTTTTCGTGGTCGAGCCCGGTTGAGCTTGAGGTATTCTTGTCTGTTTTAAATGCGAAGGTCAAGGAGGTCATTAAGCTCGTATATTTTCGCTTTTATTTTCAACAGAGGATATGCTAGAAGTCATTTCGCGATTCATTTGTTCGAAGCACAAATTTATTTTATAATATTCCTTATCCCACTACGTGGGATCGACACGGTGTGTTCCGGCAGCCTAGGCATGCTCCATCTAGGGCTACAGTATCGCTGACATCCTTGGACGTGCGTACTTGTGATCAAATGCCTAGCTGTGTAGGATCAAACAATAAAATAAAATAAAAAACATCTACTCTATCAGTAGTCATCTCTTCACCCATTCCCCGTTCATACATATCCCTCTTCACTCATCCACGTGTTCTTAGGTTGCTCCCTACCGGCGCTACCACTTACCGCCACTTTCTGTGACCTCTTCGTCAAAACACTATGTTCTCTCACGCATGTCCATACTATGCGAGTACTAGTCAACCATTTTTTAACTTCTCAGCCATTGGAGCTACTTTAAAACTTACATACTCATTTCTATAGCTTTCTTTCATATTTGGAAAACTAACGCGTGTTTGATTGATATTGTTTAAGAAGACGAGTTTTCACGCGTACCTGATTGTCGGAAAGGTCCAACTTAAAAAATGTATATTTGAAAACTCTCCGTAAGTAACATCACTCCGTAGGAAGATGTTATTTTGAAACGCTGCTGTCCCGAGAACCTTTAACTCTTTAAACATTTGCTCTCTACTTATTCTAAATTAAAAATATAATAATAAATAATACTTACGAAAATAAATAAAAATAAACTAAAAGTTTGTATTTAATTCCGTATGTATTTAGATTTAGGGTTAAAGAGTTAATCCCTTTAACCCTTTCTCTCTCTGGCCTCTTTTAAACGTCACCTAAAGGGTGGCTCATTAAGCAGATATATAATATTTCGATGACGTAATTCCGTCGAAATTATATTTAATAATTATTATTATACTTACATAAATTGATATTAATTAATATTGTAATTATTTTATGAGATTTTTCAACATGAGACAATTCAATTCAATTCAATTGAAATATATTTATTTTAGACAAGTGTAGTCCGTACATTTACAAATTATTAATGTCATCAAAATCCACACATGATAAAAAACACGCAAAATATTTAAAAACTTACCATTAAATTAAACTTACAACCACAAATTATTTTTTAAATGATTTTAAATTTTTATTTATTATTTTATTAAGTATTTTAGGAAACTGAAATAATTATTGTTTTTATATGTAGGTACCATTTATTTTGTTACCAATAAAATTGACCATGTCTATGACTTAATTCGATAAGATACTTAAGTAAAGATCAAGTTGATTGAAAATATAATAATCACTTTTTTGCTCTATGGACTGGCGACACCAATGTCGGTAGGTACTTACAATCGTCCTTCATCTATTCTGTGATTAAATTTAAAATAATTCTTACTTACTAAAATGGCACTGACTAAATTATAAGCATGAAAATAGATCAAAACATGTGAACTGATCAGCAGTGAGCATTGTTCGTGCAATAAGTAACTTTTTTTTATGAAATATTAAGTGTACCTACCGCTGTGAGAAATACAACGGGTTATTAAAACTTGTTAACAAAAGAATAAGTAACTTCATGTTCAAGGAAATGTAATGTCATTTTCCTCGACCAATTAAAAAATGCACTGACCTTTCCACGTTTCACAGGAAAATATACTTAAAGGAAATAATAATTCTGACATTTTAAGCTTGAAGAGGACATTTCGAGTTATTTACAAGTTACATTAAGATGTTATAGGCTCTGCGTTGATTGTGACCTGACCTGTCAGACAGTGAGGACTTATTACTGTAATATATATTAATGATTGTTTTTTTACAGAATTCCAAACAAAAGGGAACCCAATTCGATTGTTTTTTGTCTGTAACTTTTTTGACTGATTTCTCGCAGACGGGTCAAACAATTTGAAAAAATATTTGATTGTGTGAAAGAGTACCACTGCGAGTAGTTTAATTTTTATTTTATCAGAATTTTTCAACAGTATTGATTTAAAAAAAATATAATTCGAAATAACTGAAATATTCAGAGATAACTTTTTTTTTTAAAGAATTATATATACAGGGTTATCGGCTAGGGGTGTTCTAAGCCGAAAGGGGGTCACTGTACCCATCCTAAGGAATAACTTTCACTGTAGGACCAACTAATAAAAGAATAAAATCAAATTCGTGAAAATAAAATCAGCTGTTCCATACAAGAAGTTGATCGGTCGACGAGAAAATGTATGAAATAGCTGTTTATTTTCTCGAATTCAGAGTTGGTCTCATACTCAAAGTTGTTCATAAGGGTGTGTTGTGTATTCTTTTTATTAGACCTTTTTTTCGACTTAGTACACCCCTAGCCTAAAAAAACTCACTGTTTTTTTTTCTTTATCAGAAACCAGTTGCGAAACACTAGTTACGTAGACGACTGAAAGATACCAATTGTCTAATTTGTACACAATTTTACAGCAATTGTACAAATATTAATCGAGTCAAGGATAATTAATTACTTACAATATTAATTTGCTGCGAGGTTAGTCAACGCCAGTGGCGTAGCGTGCCTTGTCGGGGCCCCGTATAAAAATTTTTTTGGAGGCCCTTATATGGAGGTAAAGATTTTTCACAAAAGAAAAGAAATATTGTGAGAAGTAATATTTATTAATCACATAATTTACCCATTTTACAAATAAAAATCGAATTTTAAATATTCACTCTCCTTGCCTTTTTATCGGCAAACTGATTTATTAAATCATTTATGGCTGATGATGATTTTAGTTTTTCTAAAGTTTCTGCCTCTATGGACAATAGTGAGATGTCTGACAGCCGTTCTTGTCCCATCGAAGTTCTTAAGTAATTTTTTATTAGTATTAATTTTGAAAAACTTTTTTCTGCCGTTGCGATTGTAACTGGAAGGGTCAAGAATAAAAAGCATGCTGTGATTACCTCGGGAAAACTGGATGCAAGACTATTGAATTTTACTAGCAATAATTCAATGAGTTCTTTAATGGAATAATTTTTTTTAATTTCAGAATTTAAGCATGTTTTTAGAGCCTTTAATTGGTCACAAAGATTAAGTGAGATGTCTTTACTGTATTTAGCAGACAGTTTTCCGGAAGCGTTTAATATCTCTTCGCTTGAAGAAGATAGGAGTTTCTCCGGTTGTAATATTTCGAATATACTACTCATCATAACTGCACTCATATAACATGTCTCGCAGCATCGTTCAAAACCAAGTTGAAAGCGTGCGCAGCACAATGAACATAATCGGCATTTGGAGCATGCTCTTTTATTAGGGTTTGTAATCCTCCATACACACCCGACATAACATTTGCTCCATCGTATCCCTGTCCTCTACATTTAGTCAAATCAATTCCATATTCTTTAGTCAAATTTAAAATGACAGTTTTCAGACCTGCAGCACTGCAATCGGTTACTGCTATGAATCCTAAAAAGGACTCACAGATTTTTATTTCTTTAGGCACATTATCATCATTTTCTGTAACCGAGATATATCGAAAAACTACAGATAGTTGGTCAATTTTTGACAAGTCTTGTGTTGTATCCAGAATTATTGTCAGAAATGGAGCTTTTTTAATTTCTGGGATAATACTGTTCCTAACGTTAGTACCAAGCAAACTAATAATTTCGTTTTGAATCGTAGGGCTTAAATATTTTATTTCACCTTTCGGTTTTAGAAAAAGTTCTTTTAAAGTTGCATCATAGTTAGATAGCAGACGTGAAATTGCCATAAAATTGCCAGAATCAGAATCATGCCCCCTCAAAGGTAGATTACAAGATACTAAAGTAATTATAACATTAATTATACGATGCAGTACATCTCTCCAGAATGTAATTTTACTATCGATTTCACTTTTCAATAGAGTATCGATGGTATTTCCTTGCAACCAATTATTATAAGAGAGTGAGGCACTAATATGCTGCTGTGACTTTTCATGGTCAAGAATAGTTTGTGTGAAATTGCTTCTAACCGAAACACCGTTAACCCAAGCAGAGGAGTACGATTTGTTTTGACGATCTGCTAATAACCAACAGAAGTGACAGTACGGTTTGTTTAAAACGTTAGAATAGCATAACCATGGTCTTATAATTTTTATGCCTGCCTGATTGAAATATGAATAATAATAAGCTGAAAAAGGTCGGTTATTTTCTGGAACTTTTGGAAATGGTCCTTGTGGTTTAAATGGACCCAATTTAAAAATTATTTTTCGTTCGCATTCAGTTAAATTGTCACCAAAATTTCCTCTATCTGATGAAATTATATTACAATCTGCATTATCTGCAGATATATCAGAATCGTTGACTTGGGGTTCCTCGATTTCTGGATGGACATCCGATAAAGTATGTGCTTGGCTTTCTTCTATTTCCGGATGGATATGTGACGAAGAACATGCTTCAGAAGAATCTAAAAATAAACGAGTAATTGTTAAAAAATAAATACGAATGCTTTGATACTAAACTAAAAAGAGTTATATATAAATAAATAACGTTACTAAGGGTCACAGTTAGAGAGTGTTCAGTTCAGACGCACACAGATTCTACGCGGATTGTGCTCGTACCTATTAGTAGATACAAAATCACCTGCAGCCCGTCCGTGCATTACTATACACCTGCGTGCTATTTAAACGCAGCGCGTAGTGTAGTGGCCATACAAAACGAGAACCCGAAAGCGAGTCTGCACATCTGAAGTTCTCAAAACGCAATTAACGATACGATACGGACTGATAAACAAACAACAAAACAAATCGATCCTATAGATAAGTTAGAATTTTGTTTTTTTGAATCAAGGCACGGAACCCTAAAAACAGTATAATTGTGAAAATCGAGGGGGGAGACAACTTTTTGTGACGGACAGATGGACAGACCGAAATTAAAAGATTTCCTTGTTTATCACTACGGGCCCCTAATAAATGGGTTGGGTAGTAGTGTAGTACTTACCTTTCCAATCTAAATCACTCACAGTATCTTGTCTCTGAAAAAATGAAGAAATTTTGGGCACTTTTTTTATAACCTCGTCCCTTTTCTGTTTAATTTTTCTTTTCTCAGCGCCGCTGGGATAATCTCTTTTCCTTTCACTCATTTCTTTTACAAATCGTTACTAATACTGCTAAACCAGAAGAACAATATTGTTTGTACTGAATTACAATGTAATGCACATTTATATAAAGCGCGTAAATAAACAGTGCACTGCACTCGGTGGTTTAACATCCAATGCAAAGTACAACAACGTACACGTACATCGCGATATCGATGAAGGATTCCCGGGGATTCCCCGCTGAGTTGAAGATGAAGTAAGTAAAACGGGGAAGTCCCGCAGCCCGCCATAACGGTTGCCAACTTTTGAACGCACGCTTAAGGCGGGAAAAAAAGGAATTGCTTTATAGAATTTTGTCATTTGTAAAATAAAATAAATTAGAAAGTTTTTATTCTTTTTCCTTACACACTTTGGGGGCCCCCGTGGCCCGGGGGCCCCGTATAATTGATACGGCAAATACGGCGGTAGCTACGCCCCTGGTCAACGCATAATAATTAATATTTAAAGATAAAAGATAAAGATGTTTTATTTGTTAAACGTTAATAGCCTGAAGTTTATCACGGATTACACACTTACTTACAGCCTTATTAATAATCGCGTCTTAATTTTAATCGCCTTGTCTTGTATTGTATTAGCGCGAGACGTTATCCATTTGTTGCAAGTGAAATCGGTAATTGTGAAAAACACCGACATTTATTGTAACAACAGTTGAAATTATCATAGTTTATACTTAGTATTTTTAAAGTCAAGCGCTTTTACTAGAGCATTAGACCCATATTAAGGAAGTTTTGAAAAAATGTGTGCTCGGCCATTAGATCGGCGCGCGGCGGCCATCTTAGACTGTCATCAAACATAGCCAAGAACACTCAACTTATACACCTTTCAAAGAAAAAAATCAAAATCTGTCCATCCGTTTTGGGAACTACGCTGCCACAGACGTCCCGCCCGAAGCCCGTCGTTTGCGTCGGGGTTTAAAAAAAAGACTACATAATGATCTAAGTTAAGACGTTATTAATAAGGTAGTTAATCATCATCTTACTTTGACGCAGGAGAACAAAATGTTCCAGAAACCTATACTGTCGTAAAAATCACCTGGGTAATATCACCCAGATGAATCGAGGACACTTTAATTTCTAAAAATGGAAATGTAATAATTAATCCCTGCGCATGACCACAACAAAAGAAATCTTTGTAAAATACCAATTTAGAAGTTGCAAATGAAATATTTGTTGTGTACATTTCGCTGAAACTGAAATTAACATTTAGCGTCCAATATACACTAAGATTTTATTGGCTCGTGATTGAACAGCGCACAAAAACGTCCTATTTTACTACCAAAAAATTCTAATTGGTTACCAAAATGGATAAATGGTCACCAAAAAAATAACCCGAACTTACTGCGGATCTTGTTGCCGAAAGTATTCTGAATGTCATAAAAAAATTACCTGAACTTACTGCGGATCTTGTTGCCGAAAGTATTCTGAATGTCATAAAAAAATTACCTGAACTTACTGCGGATCTTGTTGCCGAAAGTATTCTGAATGTCATAAAAAAATTACCTGAACTTACTGCGGATCTTGTTGCCGAAAGTATTCTGAATGAATGTAGTATGTAATTTAAATTCTCATTCAACTCTGTAAGTAGTAAGACTATATATGTATATTATATTATATTTATCTTTTTAATTCTAAAACATTTGTCAACATTATTATTAATTGCTATTTAAATGCAAGTAAGTTTTTATGTTTAGTTTCCCCGTCTATACTTATGCTTTAGTTTCTCTCCATCCAAAGGTTGCCTGGAAATGATCGCTATTAGCGATAAGGCCGCCGCTTGTTGCACGTAATCATAAGTTTTATTAAGTTTATTGTATTATTTATATGTGCATACAATAAAGAGTTTTCTATTCAAGTTTATAAAAAAATTACCTGAACTTACTGCGGATTTTGTTGCCGAAAGTATTCTGAATGTCATAAAAAAATGACCTGAACCTACTGCGGATCTTGTTGCCGAAAGTATTCTGAATGTCATAAAAAAACGACTTGAACCTACTGCGGATCATGTCGCCGAAAGTATTCGTAGTGTCATAATTTGGTGACCGTTAACACATTTTGGGAACCGAAATTTTATTGGTGATTGTCTAAATTGTACCCGATTTTATTTAAATTATACTTTCAGACTATTCTGCCAAATATGGTTTATTTTACAATGAGTATATCTTCGATAGGTCAAGGTTTAATTGGATAAAGTAAATTCGTCATTATGATTACTCAGCTAATCACGTAAGGTATTTTTTATGAGACTCCCAAAAAGGAGACCTGTCTCAATTCTGCCTTTTTTATTATAGTAATGTGTGGTACCCGATTTTTAAGGAAGCCAAAACCGATTTGGATATTTCTTCAAAATCACTCCTGTTCCTACTTTACTTATTGTTTGTAACGCATAAAAAAAAGGATCTCTCTCGAACTCAAGTACCTTCTTACTTGTAAACATCTATTGTTCTCGGTGTCCAGCAATTAGACGAATATTCTGGATAATTACAGAATAACGGCACTGAGGTATATAAAGGGACCGACTGTGGGTCCGGGGAGTCAGTTTATTCGGAAGCTATAACCGCGAACAGTTCTAGTGCGAACCAAGTGCGAATCGAAGTGATCAGTGTAGTGTGATTGTGAGTGAAAGTGTTGTGTAGTGTTTTTGTGTGACAGTTTCTGAGTGTTTGGAGGAATAAATCGTCATTGGTGTGAATTGGCATTTTTCTATTTTTATCCCGAACCCGTAGCTCGTAACATTTGGTGTCAGAAGTGGGATAAAAATAATGCCGAAGATACCGGAAGACGATCAGATTCAGACCAGTAGCCAACGGCGGCGAGTAGAAGCAGGTGCCCAACGAGAGGATCAAGTTCCTTTATTGGCAGAGCAGCTTCGTCGGCTTGAGGAGAGGTTTTTCCGTGATAAAGAGGAAAATATTCGTCGACAAGTGGAACATGCCCGCTGGCAGAAGGAACAGAATCTTCTTGTGAAAGGCCTGCGTACAACCTTAGACAAGGAAATTAATGTCCTCAAGGAAAAGATACATCAGCTTGAGAGTCGTATTGCCAAGACTGAAACATGCATCACAAATATGAGAATGATGATCGATTCAGAAAGATCCGAAGGTTTCGAACAGCCAGTCTTCAGGGAAAACTCTTCGTGGGAAACCTTTAAGATACCTGCTCTGCTGAAGGATGACTTCACTCCCGTGCAAACCAGGAGTCAACAACAAAAAGAGATGGATCGGCGTTGGTTCGAAGAATTCTCTGAGGAAGATCAGCCGTCAATCGCCGGGCCATCGGAAGAACCTGCTGTTTCGACGGGATCAGCTGCAATTTCGTCAGAATTTGCGGTTATTATGAAAATTCTCCAGGAGCAGACCAGGAAACAAGAGGAACAGGCCAGGAAACAAGAGGAGCAGGCCAGAAAACAAGAAGAGCAGGCCAGGAATCAACAAGAAAAGATTATGGCATTACTCCAGGAACAGTCCCAGGAACAAGCCCGTAAACTGGAAGAACAGACCCTTCTCTTACAAGATCTGCACAAGGGTTTCAGAAAAGAGTTGAAAGATTTCAAGGAACAGGTCGAGGGCCGCGTGGCAGAAGCAGAAACCCAGATCGCTGACATAAAGAAGGTTCTGCACGTTCTTAAAACGTCCGGTGTAACTGCAGCTCCTGCTACTGTTACGACTTCGACACCGGGTTTTAAAGTGCCACCATTCGGCGGAAGCTCTTCCTGGCCAGCATATAGAATGCAGCATGAAGCCCTGGTTAAGGTCAATAGATGGAGTGAAGTACAAGCCAAAGCTGCTCTCATCATGAGTCTCCGAGGACAGGCTCTGATTGTTTTGGAAGGCCTTGAGAAGGACGTCACTTACGAAAGTCTGCTGGGAATGCTGGAGTGTCGCTTTAGGGATGCACATAAGGAATATGTGTATCGTGCCCAGTTAAAGGACAGGGTCCAGCGCAGAAATGAGCATCTGCGCGAGTGGGCTTTTCAAGTACAAGTGCTTGTGAGAAAGGCTTATCGATCTTTTCCTGAGCTCATCGATGTGAATGTGGTACAGACATTCGTCGATGGAATACGTGACTTGGAAGTGAGAGCTGCAGTAAGACTTGGACATCACCGAACTATATCTGAGGCCTTGGCACATGCATTGGAAGTGGAAGCAGCTCGCTGGGATAGTCGAAAACAACAACCTGAAAATGCGGAACCGACAACAGTCCATTACGGTCGTCATAGTTTCAGCCCCAGATGCCATCGCTGCGGAGAAAAAGGACATCTTAAGTCTAGTTGCACTACACGTTTCCCACGAGGCTGCGACGGACCAATAGTGATTGCTCAGTGTTGCTGCAGAAGTCGTTGCAATGAGGTGAATACTGTTTCAAGAAGACTACCACCTGACAACTGGAGAAATCGTGATAAACACCATGTTGCCATGGAGACTGTTCCCATCAGAATGCTGGAAACGGGAGACGCTAAGATTATAAATGGACGTGGCAATGTCGGTACATCGGAAAGACAACAACGAATGACTAGGACTGCCTGCGAGGATCTACTGGTGACATCACGAGACCGACGATGCTCGGGACGAGCATGTCTAAGGAGGGGGTAGTGTTACGGCCGTGCCCTATGTCTCACAGAATACGCAGTAGTTAGTGTGCCGGCGTCTTATGCACAGAATAAGACATAGTAATTGTCGCACGCGCTATTGTTTGTAACGCATAAAAAAAAGGATCTCTCTCGAACTCAAGTACCTTCTTACTTGTAAACATCTATTGTTCTCGGTGTCTAGCAATTAGACGAATATTCTGGATAATTACAGAATAACGGCACTGAGGTATATAAAGGGACCGACTGTGGGTCCGGGGAGTCAGTTTATTCAGAAGCTATAACCGCGAACAGTTCTAGTGCGAACCAAGTGCGAATCGAAGTGATCAGTGTAGTGTGATTGTGAGTGAAAGTGTTGTGTAGTGTTTTTGTGTGACAGTTTCTGAGTGTTTGGAGGAATAAATCGTCATTGGTGTGAATTGGCATTTTTCTATTTTTATCCCGAACCCGTAGCTCGTAACAATATCAAACAAGAATCACGATTATTGAATGGGAGCCATACATACATATTGATTTTATCATGTTTTTAATATTTTTTGTAACTGGCAACTGAAATAAATATATCATCTGTGAATTTCCACTGCCTAGCTATCACGGTCCATTAAATACGACCTGGTGACAGACGGACAGCAATGTCTTAGTACCTAATAAGGCCCTGTTTCTACCCTTTGTGTACGGAACTCTAAAGTAACATTTTAAACCATTGACCTGTTTGTTCTAGTCAGAATAAAACAACATTCGAAACCTATTGTTAAACATAACAACCTCTTTACACAAGAGGTTATTAAACTATGAATGAACCGCACCTGACCTGCGCGATAGCATTATCATAATGGCTAAGCCGTGCGACTATGAGCGAATAATAAAGCTATAAATAGCTATCAGAATAGCTTATTCCTATTATTACGAGATAATTCCAAATAATTATTTAGCATGGTGGTAGGACGTTCCCTATCGCTCGCCTGGCTAGCTACTATCCTCAAGTTGTAAAATCTGTCGCCGAGAACCTAACCGTGTGAACGGGTAGCTGTCCTTGAGAGCCAGTGTATTCCAGACTAGGCATGCTCTATCTAGGGCTATAGTATCGCTGACTTCCGTGGTAGTGTGAACTTTTGGTCAAATGCCTAGCTGTGTAGGATAAAAAAATACTTGCACCGTGACCTGGATAATAAACAAGTTAGTAGACAATGATAGTTCTACAGAGGAAGATGAGTTACTTCGGACCTAAAACTGATCCTAACAATGTGATGGCCGTCACAGTTGAGACTGCAGTTGGCATAGAAAGCAAACGGTATGTTTTTGATAGGTACAACGAGTAACAGAAAGGTGTGACAATGCTTAAAGGTGTTTGTCTACCCCTAAAAGTGAACTCTTTGAAGACCAAATTTTGCAAATTTCTATTTAAAAAAATGCGTCCATATAACTTGACCGATCACGTGACCAACTTTTGTATGGAAAACCACATCGACGAGAAGAAAAAATTATTACCTAATATTTATATAAAGAAATATGATATACAAAAACTATTTCTATCCATAGTCGCTAAACATCCACCTATTGAAACTTCCAGGTCCAAAAATGGGGGGCATGAAGACCCTCGTAATCCTGCAGCTGGTATACCTGACCAGCTGCATGGACCAGCTCCACATCCTCTACGAGTGGAAGCAGCTGGACTACCAATTCCCGAGCCCTGAAGCACGCCGAGAAGCCCTGGATTCCAAGGTATACCTTGACCTGTTTACCAGGACCTGATTAAACCCACGGGCAAAATCGTCACATCTTAGAAACTTGGGAATTCAACGTTAGTTAGTTCATACTTCGGGGGAAACCACTTGCCTCTCAAGCGAAAGGGGCGTTTTCAATCCCTGGCATCCGCTTCTGAGTTGATTTGTCTATATGTTTTGAAAATAAATGCTACTTGCTTCAACGGTAATGGAAGACATTGTGGGTAAACCTGCTTGTTTGCAAAAGTTATAATAGCTTTTCAGGACTTCATTTTAGTCCTCAAATCAAAATTTGGCCAGCTTGGTGGACTATAGTCTAAACATCTTTCATAGGGGAGAACCGTGCCCAGTAGTGTGGTACCAAAGATCATGTTTGGTGATATTAAGGGTTGATCGTTGTTGTTGTATTTTATTTACTTAGCTATAACTGTGATGTGATGTGATAAGTGCAACACGAGTAATAACAAATAATTGGGAAACATAAATAACTACAAACAATACGGACCACACAAAGAAACAAACACATATGCTCTCATAACATAATAAAAAATAATAATTATTATTATGACATAATAAATAAAGGAAACCTAAGTGTAAACATAAAATTCTGTGCTCAGCCGCCGCCTCGCCGGTGCAACACTTTTAGAAAAGTGATGCAACCCAAGTCTCTTGTCTGCTGCGTTATAACTCCTACTCGCTGCAGAGTTGTCTATTTCCCGATGGCTGTAATGTTAGTCTTTTTAAATCGCGCCAGAATCGGTTCCTTCTAGGCAAGCTTGCCACTTTTTTTGCGGTCAAGCGGAAGCCTAAAAATTATAAAAATAACTGTTTTATTTCTTTATTTCAGACTTTTATCCCTGAAAACAATATGCCGATGGGTCTGGAGGTGTATGAGGACAGGTTGTTCGTGACTGTACCGCACTGGAGGCCCGGAGTACCCTCAAGCTTGAACTATATCAATTTAAAAGGTAACTACCTAAATTTGAAAATAATGATCAATATCCTAATTTCGATCAATCCGACGCGTGACCAGGTGCTCAAGTCTGCTATTTGAATTGTCTCAGAATAACCATTGGATTGTGCCAAAATGGCCGTTTTGACATAAAATAGGCCACAGTTAGTATTAAACAAAACATAATTTTTCATACTAACTCTGATCTATTCTATATCGAAACGGCCATTTTGGCACAATCCAATTGTAATTCTGAGACAATTCAAATAGTAAGCAAAAACCGCTAAACTGATTTGAATGAAATTTGATACGGAAATAGCGTAGACCCTGGACTAACGCATAGGCTACTTTTTATCCTGTATTAATGCGGGTAACACGACGCAGCTACTAAATAAATAAATTCTACTATATTTTTTCAGTGCCGAGGATTCCACGCCACATTCAACACATACGTACATACACAGATCCTACAACTTATAATCCTTAGCTTAATACACTCATCGTTCTATTAACAATTTCGTCATTCCCAAAGTGAATCAATTATAACTGACATGTAAAAAAAATATATTAAGCATCGGCTAGAGATTTGCTATAGATACGAGTAGTCATGATATTACTACCAACCAACGACCAACTCTAGATAACTGATAGATACCAACTCGACGTTCGAGAAAAAAGTTTGTAGTGTCATTGAGAAACGTAGATTACCAGTCGCCAGAATGAAACAGTTTTTTTCGCGAAATCCGCTCTTGTTAGTTAGTGAAAATCTTACAGCCCAGAGGTTGCAGTGAATTCTAACATTTTCAAACATACTGATATAGAATTGCAAATTGAAAACCCATCAAATTATCGAATAAAAATCTATAAAGTTATTAGAATGCATTAACCGGGGTTTTCCTTGAGAAGAATGTTGATATATTTAGGTACTTATGTACCTATATGTCTTGCTATTGGACACGAGTCTGCAGTAAAAAGGGATGTAAAAAATTCAAAGGAATCTGATAGACCTGGTTAAACTTAAGTTTCTATGTAACGTGAACCATCTATCCAAAGGTTATTTATTTATTTACATACCATTGAATAAGCATTACAGAATGTATTCCCAATGCGCTTACCCACGGTTCTTATAAATATTACTAAAACAAAAAACAATAATATAAAAATAATATCCTGGTTGCCTGGAAGAAATCGCTTTAAACGATAAGGCCGCCCAATATACTACCAATATTTTGTTTTTAATATATTTTACTGTATTGATTCTTCTTGGTGTGTTTTATTGTGATCTGAGTCAACGTGTGTGAACTCATAAAACCACAATTATATGCAAACAATTATTAACAATTACTAATTTTGTGAGTAATACATATTGGTGGCAAAACCCATAATATTTTACATGTCTTTCATGTGAAATCATTACTAGTCATATACTACGTATTGATTTATCTATGCTTGGAAGAATTTCCTGCTTTATGTAGATGTATTTAAAAAACATAATAAGACATAAGAATAGCAGTTGGATCTGGTTCACGTTTAGATCACTAAAGATCTACAAGTTATCCAAAATCTGTACACCAATACTAGAGGGCAGCGCACCTAGACAGGTATGATTGTAGAGTCACTGCGAGTGGTAGTATATGCAATAGGAATGTAATTAATGTCTATACCAAATAATCAGTAAAAAATTGCATTCTGGTTATGTGAATAATCCATCAAACACTACAACTGAATTTTGGAAAACAAATCAATCTCCCAGTCCTCACAGCCCTTCTTCTTTTGTATCAATAAAACAAATATATGATTTCTTTCAGATAACTCAACAAAATCACCGGTTCTGATCCCGTACCCAAGCTGGGCCGCTCACTCCACCGGCTCCGATGGAAAACCTCCAGAAATAATCTCACCCTTCAGGATACGCGCAGATCGCTGCGGCAGACTCTGGGTCCTCGACAGTGGAAAAATTTACAACTCAGAAGCAAACGTAACCAAATACCCGCCTTCAATCATCGTGTACAACCTGAAGACTGACAATCTGATGAGGAAATTCGTCTTTCCGGCTGACCAAGTCAAAGAAGATTCTGGATTCGCCAACATCGCCGTTGAAGACACGGATTGCGAGAACACTTATGCTTATGCTGCTGACGTGGGTAAACCAGGTCTAGTTGTTTACTCCTGGGCCAAAGACGAGTCGTGGAGGATCAGCCATCATTACTTCCACCCCGATCCATTAGCGTGCAATTTCACTGTTAAAGGAATTGACTTCACTTGGACCGATGCGTTATTTGGTCTAGGACTGACGGCACCTAATGCTGATAACTTTAGCACCTTGTACTTCCATCCCATGGCCAGTTACAACGAATTTGCCGTTTCTACTGAGTACTTAAGGAACCAGAGCATTGCTGACGCAAACTTCGATGCGTTCAAGCTAATCGGAAATAGAGGACCGAACGCACAGTCAAGTATTTCTTTTATAGACCCAAAAACTGGTGTCCTCTTTTACTCGCTAGTTAATTTAAACGCTGTTGCTTGTTGGAAAACAACAAACAAAGCTTACACGATGAAAAATCAGGGAAGAATCTTCATGAGCGAAAGTACTATGGTTTATCCAACAGATATAAAGGTAGACTACAACGATAATCTTTGGGTTTTATCCAATAAAATGCCGATTTGGAGGTACAGCAAATTGGACCCTAACGAAGTAAACTTTAGGATATTTTCCGCTCCAGTAGTTGAGGCCATCAGTCATACGGCATGTGATATAACTCCTAGATCGGACATTTTGGATAAGTTCGTGAACAAAGTAAAGAATGTTACAAACAAAATTGCTTCTAAGATCAAGGGAAACAATAATTCTGCGAGCAATGTTGGACCGATGTCTTTTGCTGCCGTGTTTTTCTTCAGCTGGTTCTTGTCGTTTGCAGTTCTGAACTAAAGCGAAATAGGATTTGAATGCTAATGATTTTAAATTTTGTTGTTGCTTTGGCTTGTTATATTATTTTGATGCAGTGTATGAGAATTTTCCAGTCACGAATGTAAAAATGAGCTTCCATGAATGTTACCGCTTTATTTATTGTGATTAATTTTAGAATTGACGATTGTACTTATCGTTTGGTATGTTTGTGCCTTAAAAGTGATATTTTATTTAAGCTAACTTAGTTTTATGTGAGCACTTGAATGTGTTTTGTAAATACTTACATAAATGGCTAAAGACTCGATTATGTTGTTTTCATTTTTCTCAAATAGTAGGTTTGTGGTGCCATCTAGCGTGATTTATATTCAACATTCAGTTTATGATCTCTTTACTAGATGTCGCTACACACCTGCAAATATGTGTATACTAAATCAAAAAAACGATAATGATTATTCTTGGTAAGGGTTAATTAAAGTTGTAGCTCGTGAAACATTATTTTGAATTATAATCGAAACTACTAGAGCAATTTTGAAAAAATTTACATGAGGTACCAATGGAAAGTATACTCATTCAAAAAAAGTGTATATCAGAAAAATCGGGAAACATGTTTAAAAAAAAAATAAGATTACGAAGAATTGAGAACCTCCTATTTGAAGTCTGTTAAAAATAAATGGGTAAAAGTTATAAGTAAGTAAGCTATAACTTTGCTAAGATCAGAGAGAGAGCTATGCTTTAGATTTGTAATACAACCTAATCTACTTACCTGGTATATTCCTCTTATGTATCTTTTATGCCATAAACATAACGAATAGATAAGTAGGTAAATAAACAAGCCATATCTTTATCAGTCCCATTTGCCCATAAACCAATTTACGAGTGCCATAAAGTCCTAAATTACATACATCGCCAATAAGTGATGCATTACATAGTATCCTATGGATCTGTATACACGTAGCTGGAAGAGCGAACAAAATGGACAATATGTTTGGAGTAAAATTAAACTGGTTCTGAAAATGGCTCTGGCTGAGAAGGTATGTTTTTTTAATCCTACACAGCTAGGCATTTGACTGAAAGAAACGACCACGGAAGGATAGTATAGCCCTAGGTGAAGCATGCCAAGTCTGGAATGCACTCTCAAGGAAGGCTGCCGGAACACACCATTAGGTCCTTGGCGACAGATTTTACAACTTAAGCGTGGTAGCTAGCCAGGCGAGCGATAGGACACACCCTACCAACATGCTATAGTTTACTCACGATGTTTTCCTTCACCGGTAGCTCAGGCTCTTTTTGCATGTTTCGTGGGATCGAATCTAGTACTTTTTGCACGAAAACCGACCCCACTAACCACTAGACCAACATCGCTTAAATGTTGGCCTGTTATTTATCGAAATCAATAATAACCAGTGTATTCTAGACTAGGCATGCTCATCAAGTTTGATTGGAAACTATGATATGTACTTATGTTAATCGAGTGAACTTAGAGCGTAGGAGAAGACCAGCCGAATGCACAAGCAGGGATAATGGTGAAGAGGAAGGTGCTCAGTTGCTTCAAAGGAGTCCGGCTGCTGCAGACCTTCATCATCCTTATCTGTACTGTGATGGTGGTGCAGCAGGTTAGTAAAGTATACGTAAAAATTATTTATTGAACTAAATTAACTAAAGTTGCTTACTAAATATAGTTTTTGTTTTTTCTTCTTAAGATAGACCTATATTAAGAAATAAAGATTGTTACAAATATTCTCTCATTCATTTAAAAACTATTTTAATTATTTATAATATCCGGTCGAGTTGTGATGTGTCCATTTAATGTTTTGTTATTAATCAATATGTTTTGTTCAAATAATTATTTTACGTCATGTTTTATGTAGATGTCGCCTCATTGGCGTAGGCCGGTAGGTCAGTATTAAGATAGTTAATATATTAGTTTTTTGTTATATAAGAGCGCAAAGTTGCTTTTTAACCGCGTGCTTAATTTTGATGTTCAAGCCAACGAAGGGTTTTAAAATTGAATCACGAGCGCAGTGAATGATTCGGAAATTGGAATCCTGAGAGTTAGCGGAATCAAAAGAGCACGAGGTAAAAAATATTAGTGATTAGTGAGTAAAGGATTATATCCTTAATATTAACTTACACACTACTCGCTGGTCAGATAAGAGTCACCTTAGTTAGCTTTCCACAGAAGTGAAAAATATAGATGATACACAGGTTTAACGATTTAGCAGTCGGGGTTTTCAGAACTTTCTTCTAACCACTTGTTTTGTATTACCTTTATATGAATGCTTTTCTATATACGCAAGCGCTTTTTCCATATCTACTTATGAAAATTCCCCTTCTTCCTCGTCGTACCACTGGTTCTACTACTGGCACGAAAAGGAATCATAATTCCATGTCACACTGACTGTTTCTTTGCTGTATTTATGAATTCAATATCATCCCACTTCTCACATCTTCGTGATCTGCCTGAAGGAGCCTGGTAAAATATTAACAGCAATAAACTTTCAGATTTCAGCATGCGTGAAGAAACTTATTGACATCCCGGTGACGACCTACACGCATTTCGATTTTAACAAGACCATCGTGTATCCCAGCGTGACGTTCTGCCGGGAGCCTGCCTACAAATATGATAATATGCTGGTGAGTATAAAGCCTCAGCCTCGAATTTAGCAGGCAGCGAGGCAGAATCTTCTGCGTAAAATCAAATGGACCGGTTCTCGAAAACAGCGGAGCGGGAGAGGCGCTGTGGCGTAGAACGAGCGCCGCCGCTCCACTAAATTCTAGGCTGAGGTCTAATGCCCTGCAAAAATCTAGTACTTAAGGCGACGTTGTGATTAAAAGTTCAAACATGTGTAGTTCTGATTAACGAATCATCGATCGCGTCTTGACGGATACACTGTTCCGAACACTACAACCCGCCCTTCGTCGGGAAAAATTGGTATAAACTATAGAGTTTACACCAATTTTTTTTAAATTTTATTTATAGACCTAAATTTTTTTAGTTAGTTGCTATAAGGTTACTTTGGTTACTCTTATAGCAATCGAAAAATAAAAAAAGAAAGAAATTCAATGTTCGTGTCTGGTTATCAAAGATCAGTTACGAACATGGATTAAAGGCGACCCGCCAAAGAGACCTAACAATACAATAAACAATAATCATCGCAGCATAGTGGGACACTGGGAAACGGACTGTACAATACATATAATTTCAAAGCGACTGAGAAATAGTCGCCAGGCAAAGACAAAAAGCACTTCCGATTTTTTCTAGTCTCTTCATTACCGCCTGCTAACCTTTGACCCTCGACCAATTGTTATGAGAATAATCAAAATAATCTCATAGCAACCAAAAAAATTGTATAGAGTTTACACTTATTTGCCTCGACACTTGTCTTGTCGTGTGTGTTAATTTTATCTAACAATTTCACATTTTTTTTTAAATTTTCTGAACGTGTTAAAGCACCCAACTAGACTATTTACAATTACTCCCTCATCCCTCCCATATAAAACATAAACTTACTTTAACATAAGAATATCTAATCTAATCTGTAAATTTACAAGTGGGACTTCAAAAAACCCGACTGCTAAATCTTCAAACCTGGGTATCATCTCTCACGACCAAGACGAATATATTGACACCACTAACATAAAATTACGACAAGCCGTTTAGGCTCTAGGGCGTGCCAAAGAAATACACATTAATTATAAGCCCACGCCCAAGAACTATACGTTCACATAAAGTATACATACATACACTCGATAAAAACCCTCTTTCTTTCGCAGTCGGGAAAAATATATTGAAAATAGATATACTTTTAATATACCTACAAGTTAACTGTTTTACTTATTATGAGAATAAGGTATAATAAGATGGTATATACAAGATATTTAGAGTTTTCAAGCGCTCGCTCGGTTGAAGAGTCAACATCTCCTGAGGATGTCTTGTGCTAAGGCGAAACACGTGTCGAGGAAGTCGGATACTGAGAGAAAGAGAAATAATAAGGTGAGGTGTGGCGGTCGTGAGGAGGAACCACACCATAAAAACAAAAATATTTTTCGATTTCTCACGCTGACATCAAGACGAGGCGGAAAAACACAAAATATCTTGTATATACCATCTTATTATAAATGGATTTCCGCAAAGTAACGCCTGACTCCATCAATTAGAACAAGGTATTTTGTACTTGACCTAGGAGACTAGAACCGGTTTTTTTAATTTATATCACAATGCGACTTGTATATTTCCCAACGTCAAGTTTATCCATTTTCAAGTCAGAAATCAATCAAGTTAAGTCAAATATCAAGTAAAAAGTCATTGAGGTCAAATCAAATCTTGTATCCTTGTAAAGCGTTGGGGACTTTACTAGGTTTCTATGGAGATTTCCCGGGAACACGAAAACCACGTTATTCCGTCTTTATATCGCTTGCCCACACTTTGTGCACATCCACCAATATTACAGATTAAAGCTTGCAGAATCACTAGTTCGCAATAAAAACATAGACAGAGACGCCATATTTTCAGAGAACGCGGGAAAAACCTAGAATTAGCTTATGCTCTAGAATAGGTTAAAATAACATAGGATAAGTTTAGTATGTATGAATGCATACTATTAATAGCAAGTATAATGTTGATAATTTTGTATCCGACTTCGTCTCCAATGTAATAGCCGAGCGCTAATTCCTGAATTTCGATTGTCTTTAATTTTAGCTTGATCTAAAGATAGCAGCCAGCTGTTTGGGAACTAATGGCGTCACCGACCGTAAGGAATCTCGATTCTAGCATTTACGAATCATTCGATTGTTCGATGCTGACATTAATATCGCACCTATTTAAATATGAGTACATTTGTTAGAACTGCCAAGATTGTAAATAATTTAATTTTTAAACATCGATTATGTCTTTGTTGATCAAAAATGTAACCCTATAGATTGCGAAATGACAAATATTTTTCAAAACGTGCGTTTGTATCCTTATACGTAGATACTTCCCAACCCTTAATCCTAAGCCAAAATGGACAAAATGTCCACCTGCGGACCTGGAGCTAATATTATTTTTTAGAACTTTAGAACCAGAACTTTTCGGAGCGTTTGATCGATTTGAAATGTCGGTTTTTATCTGGCCCAACGTATGTATTAGCGTGTATTTAGCGTGATGATGCGGCTAGCACGCCAGGCACGCTGCTTTCTGGTGGTGTGTTGGAGCATTTGGTTTATCTGTAGATCTTAAATGGTATATAGGTAATCTTTCTATATTTATTTTTGTCGTTGCAGTTAGTTTCATTTTGTTTTTAGTCAAAATGGTATATAAAATATATATAAACAACCTAAACACAACTGAAAAAAATTGCCGATAGTTTCATGGCTGGAGTGGAGCCTATAGTAGACTAGATTCTTGCCCGCGGCTTCTCCCGTGTAATATTTGTTTTCCTGGAACAGAATCGCCCACCTCGAATTATCTCTGCATAAAATTGATCTTTCTGTTATTCTGTTGCTGAGTTAAAAAAAGACCAACAACCCCAAAGACACAAGATGGCTATATATATAGCTGCTAATGACAGAAGTCCATGACATTGGAACATATTGGCAAAGGTTATTTGCTTAGGATTAACCTTAGGGCTTAAGATGATGACATGATGATGAAATGCTCTTTATTATGTTCCAGGATCACAACCTGTTCTCTCACCCTCGCTTCACGTCAGTTTGGATGAACTACAACTTCTCCACCAGTTTGGACGAGTTGTGGGATGATATCTCCTACACTGAACAGGACATGTTTGTGCAGTACGGACTTGCAGGCTCTGCGGATAGTAAGCTATTCATAATTTTTTACATCTGTCTGATAATGCAGAGCTAGGCATTTGACCACAAGTTCGCACGACCACGGAAGTCATCGATACTGTATCCCTAGATGGAAGACAGCTGCTGGAACACGCCGTTAAGTGCTTGGCGACAGATTTTACAACTTGAGGGTGGTAGCTAGCCCGGCGAGCGATAGAAAACGGCTTTCCATAATGCTATGGTTTCTTCACGGTGTTTTACTTTACCAGTAAGTAGTTCAGGCTCTTTTTGAATGTTACTTGCATAGATCGAACCTCGTGCCTTTTGCCTCGACCACCATCGCTACAAAACTTCCAGAAGAGAAGGTGTATAGCTCGTGTTTTCGCCTCTACTCGCAGTACTGTTGATAATATCGATCTTTTACCTATTGATCTGTCAAAAAATACCGATTATTAAAATATAAATCCGCCCAATGTACTACCATTCTTTCGCTGTACCTTTCATTTTTATTTCGTGTGCAATAAAACTATATTAATTCTCATAACTAGCCTTCCTTATCTCGCTCATTTCATGCTAAAATAGAAAAAAAGAAGCAGACCGTAATACCATGCTATAAGAGAACTATTGTAGAAGAGTTACTATAGGTTATTACAACTACTTGTTGCAAAGGGTAAGGAAAGGTTCGGTTTTTTAAACTGAGCTTATGATGTCTCTATTTTTTAATATTTTTAAAAGAAGTTTTACTAATGTGGTCGTGAGGTTGACAGTTCGCAGAACCACTCGTCATATAATTAATTACTAAAGGTCGTTTCGTATGCCGCAGATGTGGAAATCTACCCGACGACGGGGTTTGTCCTTGGACGCTGCTACACTATGCGGCCCAAGACGCTGGCCACTAGAGCAGTCAAGGAGTCAGGGTACTCCATCACCCTGCGGCACAACCCTGACGTGGCAACGATGGTAGACCCCCCGGGATATCACGTATATGTTCACTATACGAGGGAACCTTTTACAGGCAAGTGGAAAGATATATTTTTTTATAGCATATTATATTGATGATAATTCGGCAGGAGCTGATACAAATAAAAATAGCTGTTTAGATTTACGAACTAAGTTGCTTAACCTGTCATAAACTCATATGTTATCTATCACATGGGAAGCATTATACCAATTCTAACAATAAATGAACATTACCAATCTATCGATGGGTCTCTAAGAAATTTGGAAACAATTACATAAAAGAATGATCCCAATCAATTGGGAATTTCCTCCTTTTAAAGCGATTATTAAATCAGTCAGAACTTAATCTCTGATACCAGAAGTGGAGGTATATAACGGAGGCCTGGTACAGAAGCTGTTCATAAACGTCGGAGAGACCTTAGAAGTGAAGCTCACCATCGACGAGTATGTAAAGATCAGCCACGAAGACGATCCCTGCACTGACGAAGATCATTATAGTGCCAATAATGTAAGTAGATGCCTTCTTCGTTAAGTGTTCGTCTTAATCTTATCTATAGTGGGAGTGTAAAATTCTGGACCTTAACTTCTAACGGGACCTTACACCGACGAGTTATTATGCATTCCATATGAAAAATCAAATCAACTATCCCAGTAACTAAAAACGCCGCAGATTAACCTTGAGGTTTTGGTGCACTAACTCCAGTTATGAAGATGTTGGTGATGTGGTCTCAACGTTTGCTATTCTAAAAAGATCTGTACTGAAGAAAAGTGGCGCTTTAGTTTGGGTAAGAGTCCGTATCTTGCCCAAAACTCTATGGCGAATTCCGAATATGCTGTGGCACCCACCAGTTCTAATGACCGAATCAAATTCCGTAAATCTAAATCTAAGTTAAATTCGTAATGCCTTCACTTTTTGCTAAATCTCGAGTATCAGGGAAATATGCAAGCGGAGTACCTATAAACTTTAATACAGACAAAGCATACATTGTAGGCCATATCATAACGTTCACCATTTGCTGATCCAAATGGTTATGAGCGTTAAGTGATCTGATATTTTTGCAGTGCACAGCGCAGTACGTGTCCGACCTGGTAGGAAATAATGTTGGGTGTTCCGGACCCTGGATGACCAGCGATCTGCCTCGATGCAACAACTACACCACAATGAGGAACCTCATCTCGGAGTATATGAAGTAAGCCAAGCAGCGTATTATTACAAGTAAATAATATTGTAAAACGATTACCTTTCTTTAGACCCCACAAAAGAGGTATAAAACTAGAACCTTCTATTCTGATTTGTATTCATTGCGTGCAGCAGTATTTTAACATGTTTTTGTTATCCACATATCTCTGTAAATTTTTGAGCCAGATTTTTACTTTGTTCAACATTACGACTTGATTTTCAAATTTGCACATTTATCCAGGACTGATAACAGGACGGTTTATTTACAGGCTAACTGTAGTTTTGTTCAAAATTCTTGAATTTCGTGCCCTCTGATAAACCAAAATTAGCATGTACGTCGTCAGTTGGTTTTTCCGATTTGATTTTGTTTTGACGTTACAGCGTGAGCGTCAGAAAAACCATCTATAGCTGGAATGTAAACGAAACTATAGTTGGATTATCCTAACACTCAGGTAGATAGACTAATTAGGTAGGTGATAGGTTAATTATCATAATTATACCTGTTCCAGTACCTACGAGAATCACAGCTGCGACTCTTGTCCTCGTTTTTGCCGCTCGTACCTCTACAGCTGCTTCGTGACGGACAGACAGGCGTTGTACACCTGGGACAGTAAGGCTAGCACCTGGATTATTAAAACCGCTGAGGCTGCTTACCAGACCCAGGTAAATAATATTTCTATTATTCTCTCACCACAGCTACATATTCTCATCACTGTTGCGAATCGTGCCGATAGTTTTGGTTTTTTGTTTTGTTTACAACTGCTTTATAATAAACAGACAGTTCATTTACGCCTGGGACAGTAAAGCCTGCACCTAGAATATTACAGATGCTTACCAGACCCGACTGGTTGAATAGTGATGTAGACGTGGAATAATAAGGACCTTATGGGAATGGTTAAGACGGCTGATGCAGCTTACCAGACCCAGATAAACTACAGTTTTTTTTACCTGTACAGATTTGACAAGCATTCGACAACATTATCAAGCCTCAGGTGAAATTCCTATTATGACAGGGAAAAAGATGGGCGATAAGAAATTGACTTCTGAGAAAATTATTGGGAAAAGGCACGCATATAATGTCACAAAATTTTCTTTTTACTGTGATTTTATGTTTGTCTCCATCAGCCGATTGATTGATCCCAGCGCCAAAAACAACATGACGCGAAAGCAACAGACTGATAAGTAAATAACCAAAGATATTTTTGTATGAAAACAAATAGGCATCCTATTTTTGCAGTTATTCATCTATTTCAACAGCATGATGGTATCTGTGTACGAAGAACGATATAACTATGACTGGAACCTCTTCGTGTCTGATCTGGGAGGTAGCATCGTAAGTATCAGCTATATAACCTTGCTATCTTTGCTCTGCGAATTTACCCGCGGTGGATATTTGGTTATTCCATGGGAACACTTAAATTTTCCGGGATAAAAATTAGCCAGTAATAAGTGACATATTTCATCAAAATCTGGTCAGCCGTTTGAGCGTAAACGAGGATCAAACAAACACGTACATACTTTCGCCTTAATATAATATTATAATGCGAGACGTGTCATCGTTGAAGACACGAACGACTCATTTCTTCTCTGATGAAGTTCACCAAATGTGAACGAAACTATAGCTGGATATTTCCAATAATCAGGTACAATATGAACAACATGAATCAAACACGCGTTCGTTTTCTAAATAAAGTATTAGAGAGATAGAAAATCTGAATAGTAGTTTGGAAATAAACGGTTAGATGCGACTTGAAAAACCAGACAGCTAAAACGGTAGATTACTGTAATATCTTACACTATCTTAACGCGTGTAACCGCGGGCTGCAACTAGTATAGCCTATGACCATCTGCATATAAAGACAAATCCAATCACATCAAAATCGGTCAACTGGTTTTGATAAGACATACATCATTTACAATAAATTACCAGGTAGCATTGTGGAATTAAATTTTAAAATATTCAAACAAAATTAAATCAAAGCAATCATAATATGCATCAATATAATATCAGTGAATATATGTCAATGCAGCTTCTCGAATCATCGTTCTTGTGTAACAAACAACCATTACAAAATATTAATAATAACTAGAGAAATAAATCACAACGTAAATATATATGTCTACAGAGTTACACAAGAATTGGCGCCACTTCCAACTCTAGTCCACTAAAGCTAAACTAGGTGGCGCTTAAACTAAATAATCTTTATTGTCCAGCCTCATATAACATAATAAATATACGTTATAAGAACTATAAATGTATATGTTTTTAGGCAATTTATAAATCAAATGTAACGAGACTTGTCTCCAATGAACGTTATTTGAAAGGCCAATAAATATTTCTTATTATTATTCTACATACATGCACATATATACAGTCAAAAAGCATTACCCTCCCTTTGTCTGGGCAGTAGGGTAAAAAATCGTAGATCAAATTTTTCCGCTTATGGCTATTTAAAGTTTAGAGACATGAGTAATTACTATCTCTCAATGATAGAATAGGTCCCATATTAGTTTGAATTTATTTTCATTCTTCTTTTCGTCATTTAATTTTGTCTTATCTATCAAGATTTCAAAATTCACCGAAAGTTAAATCATACAGAATTTGATTAGTACATTTCGTATTTGTAATATTTGCCAAGTATAGCCAAGTCTAGCCTTAAAACCCGTTATTTATGTACAAACACCACAATGATATGGCTCAGCCTTCGCCGGCCCACTCTTGAGCCCAGCGTCCAAGATCATCCAGTAATTCTGGCCGCTTTATAAATAAAGCTGGGTTCCGCTAGATTTTCCGCCAATTCGTACTGACGAGATCAGCTAGGGATGCGCTATGCCAGAGAATATATTATGATATCGATTTAAATGTAAAACTATCGAGTATACAAAATCCAAAAACTTTACATGTACATAAATGCATAAGTCTCGAAGCGCGCTTTTTCTGCTATAAAAAGTTGTGAAACCAAGACGGTTAATTCAGGATTTGTTTATCTATGGGGAAACTTTCCATCTACTTTGTCATAAATAATACCCTGCTTGTATGCTAACACAATTTTAAAGTAACTATATCATTATTGCTAATATTTATTTCGTTTAAAAATTAATACTTGGCAATGGTTAGAAATATGTATTACGTTTTAATGAGATATAAAGTAAACATTCACACAAAACTGTTATTGAATCAAAAATGCAGAATTCTTTCTTTATATATAAATATATGTATGTATAACACTAATTCAAATATACAGTGTTTGACCTCGTAAAACTACAAATATTTGTCATGCGCCTGGACTGCGCAACTCCCTGAAATTTAATCTTATTTTTTTTGTTTAGGCGGACTGGTTTACCTAGTTTCTAGACCGTTGTGTATAGACTGTGAAAAACAACTGAGACCTATAATTTAAGTCGTCGTAAGCAAGCGTATTACGCTCATTTATATGTGTTACTCTGGGGTTAAGCTTTCGAGTCCTAACCGGGGTGTTGCTTCAGGGTTATTCATTCAAAAACTATCCTGGCTGAGCGTCGTTTGATGGCGATGGAAACTTTAAGCATTTCTACTGTGCAAGACACATACGATAGCTATAACAATGATCACGAAAAGTATCGATATTGACTATAGTTATTTCCCAACACTAGCATATCTCGGCCATTGATTACGCTAGAACTTGGCTCATTGCCAAACGTGACAGGTCGGCTCGTTATTGGGCTTTCTTACGGGAAATTATGTATTTTTGAACACATAATGGAACCTGATTTCCGTATTCGAAATAAAATGTTAATGTAAAAGTCTTGCTTGCTATCGATTTCCCTTTTTAGAGTATTAATGGTAAAGTTAAAAACGAGTTTTAATAAGTAGCTCTATAAAGTTGGATATCATTATTTTATTTATAATTCAATCTGGGGTCCCGCTTCCGTTACATTATATTTCTTGTAAATCAGAATATACCTAGGACCTTTATAGTTTTGTCTGCATTGGTTGAAAACATTGACGTGAACGTGATTATTAATACCTAGCTATAATTAATTGGTTTTGTATATATTTTTCAATATTTTTTTTGTTTTTTTGTGAGTATGGTATAAAAAATATTCTTCAGGTAATATTTTTCATATGATAAAAAAATTATTTTTAAACGAATTTTTGGATCTGAATAACATCCATAAAAATATACTGACAGACGAAAAAAATATTTTTAGATATACAGCCGGGACGCTAGGTACGCTCAGTCAATTCATCATAACGATTACGTTTTGTATGTCTTCCAGGGTTTCCTCCTAGGTCTGTCCGTGATTGGTCTGATGAAGATATTCGGCAAAGCCTGGGCGCAGTTCATCAGGCCTATCGTCAAGAGTGCGTCGAGGCGAGCTAGCATCACTGGATCCACAGCCACCGTGGATATCGCTACCATTGACACCAAATATTTTGACATAGGCTATGAAGACAGGTGGAGGAAGATGGTCGATTAGATTTTGTACTTTTTTACTTTGTATATTGTAATGAATAAAGTTTATTGAGCATTATTTTTGGCTATGTAATTAAATATTAATAAGTTTGACCAGCTGAAGTGGCAATGTGCTGGCCACATTGCTCGAAGAACCGATAACCGATGGGAAGAAATGTTCTTGAGTGGCGACCACGAACTGGAAAACGCAGCGTAAGCAGGTGTTCCACTAGGTGGATCGGCGACATAGTGAAAGTCACAAGTAACCAGTGGATACAATTGTCAGCTTGTCGTTCGGGTTGGCGTTCTAAGGGAGAGGCCTATGTTCAGAAGTGGACGTCTTCTAGCTGATGGTGATGATTAGATTTGAGCAATTAATATTTTCTTTTCTATTTACATTTACTTATTTACAAAATAGGATATTAACCTATAACTACTGGGCACGCTGTTCTCTGGTGGTGGGTTGAAGTATTTGGACCATCTGTGAATCTTAAATGGTCTATAACTTTTTTTTTGTTGTCGTGGTAAGACATTTCGTTTTTGTTAATATAAGCACTTGTCTTAACTTAAACTTAAGTTGCGTTCTCTTTCGTTCAACTTCATCATGGTAATTATAATGAGGCCATCCTTGATTCAGACTTGCATCTCTAAATCTATTCGCGAATTCGTTGCTCTATTAGTGATATTAGAGTGTTAAAGATTCTAAGAGCTCAAAGACAAAATTCTTTTTATTTTAAAGTAATTACTTTATTTGGATGTTTAAAACAATTTTCAGTTAATGATTTAAAAATCGCCACTGGACCTTCCATATCTGAATATATATAAATCCCGTGTCACAATGTTTGTCCTCAATGGATTCCTAAACCACTTAACCGATTATAATAAAATTCGCACACCATGTGCAGTTCGATCCAACTTGAGAGATAGGATAGTTTAAATCTCAAATTATAGTTGCAATTTTAATTTATTGCTAATTATTTGTCTGTTATTATTTGACAGTCACAATTATCTGTTAACTCCAAATGATTCTAACAGATGTCGATACCTTTCGACTGGGTTGAGTAAGTAATCAATAGATGGCGCTGCTATGATAAATCTACGAACGTGTCATATAAGCTACATTTTAACAGCATAATTACCACGCGTTGTTGACGCTATAAAATAGCCACAGCAACGCGTGGCCGGGTCAGCTAGTATATAATATATAAATATCGAATTGAGTAGGTACCTCTTCCATTTTTTGAGAAGTCGGCACTAAGTCCTAAGCCCTCAATTTCACAAGCGTGGTAAACTCTGGTGTTAAGGAAAATATGTAGGTATCTTTAAATAAGAGGTCACGGACCATATTGTGACCAATCAGTCCGTCAACTAAAAAGAAAAATTGGCTAAGTTCGAGTTGGACTCACGCAATAAGGGTTCCGTGTTATTATCTATTCAACATTACTTAAATTTTCTACCTGTTGACGTCATTAATATCGAGCAAACAATAGCTAAAATCACGTTTGATGTATGGTTTCCCCCCTCAAATTTATTTTATTTTGGCCATTTATTTTTAATTTAAAGTGGACATACAACTAAATATTTAATAAATATTTCAAGCGTCAACCTGTTACCGTGATTAATATCGAGCATAAAATGGCATAAAATCACTTCTAAATATTTATTTTATTCTGTTTTCACTATTTGTTTTTAAAATAAATTAAATACAAACAAATAAATAATGTAAAAAATGTCAACAGATAATAATAATGTCAACAGAAATACATAATCCGTACAAATTTTTAGTTGTCAAGCTATAACGCTTTGTTAAATAAAATTGGTAACAGTCGGACGGACGGGCGAAGAATCTTACACAGGATATAGGTAGGTACTTAATAGGTTCCCGTTTTAACCCTTTGGGTACGGAACCCTAAACACCATCACTATAGAGACAATGTTGACTGAACTATGAGGAGTGAGATAAATCACGGTTAAACACGCGATCAAAGTCGTTGGGTCAATACATCGGTGCTATTGCATTAGTTGGCAAGTGTCGCGCAGTTGCATAGCGTATGCGTTGTATGACGAAAGACAGGCTGGGCGATGGTGACTAGAGAAGCGACTTGCTTGCAGTTATAATTTAAAAAAAGAATCAATAAAGTAAATAAATTAAAAAAAAAAAACGATAATTCAATTTTCTGTTGGCGGCTATCTTGGATTTCAAATGTATCATAAGGGTTGGTATTTTACTAGTCAAGCCCATTCATTTGATACCCATATTAATGGAGTTGTGAAAAAATAGGTGCCCCCCCATTTTGTGGCGGGGCCCATCTTGGACCGATTATCATCATTTCAATTAGCTATGTCTGAAAATCGGTCCAAGATGGCCACCTTACAGAATGGGGGCACACCCCAGACTAATTTACCTTACACACAAAAAAAAAATAAACAAAATGGGTTTATCCGTTAGGGAGTTACAGTGCCACAGCTGTCACACACACATATACAAACCTATAACACCCCTTTGTTTTTTGGTCAAGCGTTAAATAAGATAATACTGATTTCATATCAGCAGGCGCTCAAATATTTCTCAACGAACTTACAAAAAGAAAACATTCTCAATTAGTCGGATTTTATAATATTCTTATCTCTCCTATTAATATCTCGGCGACATCTGAACATTTCGTGAATATGTGCCTTTCGATCGCAACACTTAAGAGAAGAAGAGGGAGGCCTCCAATTTCTTGGATTATGGATGTCAGTAAAGACATGGAGAAGAAGAAGAAGAAATGGTTGGGCCTTACCGATGACGAAGCGTGCGAATAAGAAACCCGACACCGCGTAACGGGACAAAGAGAGAAAAAAGAAGAAGATGTAATCAGTATAAATGGTTTTTAAATTTGTACATCTGAAAAATTCACCTCAAGAGAATTGGTTTTTTGGAAGGCCTACTGACGAAATGAAAATCACTCTTTTAATTATGAGTTATAAGTACCTTTAATTTCTCAGCTTATGTTTTACAAGCTACCTTATCATTAGTCACTCGCCAGCCGTCCAAATCTGCGACACTCGATTGAAACGACTCGAACAATTAAATAATGATATTTCAACACGGGTCTTCTTTAAGGACATCTATGATAATCGTTATGTTTTACAATCAACTGCAATCATGTTCGACATCATCTGCATGAATTAACTTATTCAAGATCAATTTTATAGATTAATTGGTCTAGAGAAAAAAATTATGAGTTTATCGTTATGATTATTAGACTTCGGTGTCGTGTCTTCCCTGGTATCTGAGGGGAGACAAGGGGATACTGCTAGGGTCCGATATGTCCGGATAATTTGAATACAGTTCAGCGGATTAAACGTAGAACGCCCCTGTTAAAAACTTTACTAACTACGAAAGAACGAGGCACGAATCGTCTAATTGCGGAGCTGGTAGCATTTATGTGAAAAAATTAATAATATAAAAAAAAATACTACATATTACCGCGAGCCTCTTTAGTGACGTAGCCTTGATTTTTTTTCATAGAGATACTTCAAGGTCTCCAAAGTGGAATAAGCTACTATTTTGTCACAAAAAAAATGCAGGCAAAGCCACAAGAAAAAGTTAGCGTATGATATTATTTTGCAATTTATGAAGATCTGTCTCAAGAAAAAAAAATCTTTATATTTTTCCTACTTCATTCTGATTGCCGGCAGTCCTCAAGAACGTAGACTATAACATAAACAGGAGCATTGAAATAAACGAGCGCCTGGTACGTGTCGTGTTGCTCGCGTCTCTGATTCACGTCGGAGGCTCGCCCAAGTAGCATTTTACTCCATTTAAGAGTACACATTTAGTTCCCAGGTGTACTTGAAGCATTATTAAAGTTCACTCGTGATGTATAAGCTGCATTATTGCGATTAATTACACCTACACCTGTCTAAGGGACTTATAGGAGTGTAGAGTTATACTTTTATATGTTTGTTGGTGTTATAATACTCTAACAATTATCCTTTAGTCAGCCGTCTGACTAAGAGCATTATAGGAGGGTAGAGATACGGCAACCGCTGTTTAACGGCCTACTTGTACGATGTTATAGAGCTAGCATTTTAATAGAACACACGTGGTCATTTATAAAGCCAAAGGCTGTTATGTTTACTTGTTTTAGACTGCTATACAGCTAGTAGCTGTAGTAGGACTTGTTTGTGATCATTAAAATAAAGTTTTTTTACTATCTGTACAGAAGTGTTTAAATGGTTCGCATGTGCACTGTAGGCTGTTAAAAGGACTATATGTGTTGTCCATTAACATCAATAGCAGTTTATTTGTCCACAAGTACTACTGTTATTTGCTGTAAGCAGAACATGAATGTGAATGTGATATTCTATTGAACACAAAGAATTTAAATTCTTTATCCCTTTGTTACACACATATAAATAAAATACTGTTTGATGTGATATTTTTGGCTTTTATTACTTTTTTTTCACATAGTGGTTGCACTGAACACTCATACAATTAACATAAATTTATTTATATTTATTTTGCTTATACAATCTTCCCTGAATTTTCCTGTCACTTTAAACTCTACCATAATAATAAACATATTTTTTCCATTTATTCTTGATTGATGGTGGTATTGCCGCTGGTCTTACAGGTGCTGGGATAGGGCGCGATGCACTTGTTTCATTGTCTGTGTCTGTACAATTTTCCATATTTTGTAGTTCAGTTTGCGCTTCGGCGTACATTGCAATATTACTTTGCTTTACCACGCAATCCAAGATGTCCCTATTCGGACTTGGAAAAGAGTTTTCATCTTTTACGAGTCGTGCTCGGTTTTCAACTTTTTCTGTAGGCCAAAATAGTTTTCCACCGTCCTCCCAAACAGACGGTACTATAGTTAATCTGGGTCGTCCTTTTTCCACAGTTTGTACAATCTTAAACGGCATTGTCTGAAAGAAAATAATTGGGTTAATACCTACTAGTACATTCATCATCATCAAAAATAATAATAATATCGGTTTTAAATAATTAAAATTAAATACGAGACACACATTAACACAAAATTTGTACTTTATTCATACTTGACTTAGCCCAGGTAGGGCTAGGCGATTTAACGGACAATAATTATTATTGCGGATCTCTAAAATTTCAGTATATTGAACGATGGTACACAATTTACCTGAACTACATCTTAAAGCTGTACATAAGTTCACATTAGAATAAATTTATAGACATTGGCTCTGTAGTGGTACAAATGTGGGACTTCATATATATAACAGCATACTAACAGTACACATGTGAACCTATATACGCGCAACCGCATTAAATTGGAGTTATAACAGTTCACATATTATAATAATAGTATTTCTTTCCACCATTTTGTTCTAACCTAAAATATTTACCAAATAATAAATCTCAAAAATTATCATGCAGATTTATCACAAAATACGCAGATAGAGCGATTGAGTTTTGGTTTCATGTTATAATTAATTACCGTAGTATAATTATAATGCCAATATAATATCAAAAACTGAAAATAGTAGATTTCCTCTCAGCCAGTTTTAAATATTTTAAAATGAATATCGCGTTTTTACAGAGGCGCGTGAATATTTTAGCTGTAAATATGTATACATTTCACGATAAAGTTGCATTCCCATGGCATTAACATTATTAAGTCTTTAAAACAGGTACTTACCGCGTGTTATCATAAATTTTTATCCATATATTATCCGCCGGAGTTAATGTTTTCTGGATGGCACACACAAAACCAAACAATTGTGAATAATTATAAAATGAAGAAATAATTTAGGACACACGTGAGTTTTAGGTAGCACTGGAGTACTTTTGTCGTATTTTTTAACTGTGAAGGCTGTGTATTTAGCCACTTGTTACTCTTTATTACGCTCATGTACATTGTATGGATCACATTGCGTCCCATATAGTGCCGCAAGTCAGCCTTAAGTCCGATGTTACTACTTAAACTGCTATTATAATGCTATTATACTGCTAATGTACAGCCATAGTGAACTTAAGGCTGTCTAATTTGTGCCCAAACTGGTTCTATAAGAGCGTTATAGCAAGCTATACAGCTCTTATACAGCTGACTTACACAGCTTGTGGAGTACATGTGAACGAATAGACATCTTATATAGAACCCCGAATGCTACTTGGGCGTGATGGTAAACAACAGAATATTGCCACGCAGTATCCACACGCGATTTAATTAGTACTTGGTATTTACTTTATCATCAACTAGCTGACCCGGCGAACTTCGTACCGCCTAACAGTGGGTTTTTTATTTGTTATAATTGTTATTCTACTATTTGCCTTCCCGGAATCTCTCCACTAACTCTTAAACTTTATGGTATGGTATTAAAGTTCAAATTGAATTTCAAGTATTATTACGAATCGATTGTATTCAGTATAGAAAAGTGTTGTTTTTAGACCTCTTCAGGCAATTTTTTAATTTTTTCTCTCCGTAAGAACCATCCTCGTACTTCAAGAAATATTCTAAAAAAACTATTAGCGAAATCGGTTCAGCATCTCTCGAGGTTTGCGCTTAGCAACACATTCAGCGATTCATTTTTATGTTATATATATTGGCCTGTATTCGTCCAAGGATATCTCCTAAGTAACGCCATCGAGCTCGGTCTCCAGCTAGTTCATGTCCATTTTCCAAGTGGCCTGTATTTATTTGCCATACAATTGCAGGGATGTAGCTCCTACTACACATAGTCTCCACCAAAAGGTTGCCTGGATCTTTACCGTGTCTAGAGACAGCTAGAGATAAGCTCGGAGAGCAATTACCAGGCAGCTCAGTTCAGGCGCAAACACAGGCATTCTAATTTCCAACTGTGACTCGGCTGGATCGCTACTGAAATTCAGGCTAACTCGGGCTCTGGAATCAGGCACTATTATGTAAAATTCATCTTTTCTACAAACTTCCAAATACGATTCGGTTGGACGGACTCAATTTTACGATAAGATTCGGCAGTAGCCGTAAGACTGGACTATTTTTTGCTTCAAAGGGTTATAACTGCCCACGTAAATTTGATCTAATTGGTACATTATTTAGTTAACAATAACTAGTAAAATTGTATCGGCGCCTTCCGATTTGAACATTATGTTAGGTATATATGTCATGTGCAACAAAGTGTATTTGATCTATTTCTTTTATATCGCGTAAACACTAACATGTTTGGTTCGTTCTAGCGTCAGTTTTAGACCGCTCAAAGGCATCTGATAGATAGATAAACGCTTTGTTGTAGACACACGAAACATTAAAACAATAAAATATAATTTTACAAGTGGTGACCTTTTCGCTAAAAGAGATCTCTTCCAGGCAACCTTTGGATGATGCCCAGTTAAGAGGGAAATATTCTGTATGTTATGATTAGAGAAATGTCTTAGGATAACATTCGGCAGTCACGTCATAGCCCAGTTGATGTGGAAAATATCTGCATGGACACCTTAACAATAATTCCTCTATAGCTGAAACTTTGCATATTGCAATTTTCTTAATTTAATTGGTAGTTTAGGTTTTAATAATTTATCGATCATTCGTAAAAAGAGACGTATCTTTTATTGCCAGTGATTGATTTTTATGTGATCGTAAACTTTTATTGTAGACTAAACTTTACGAATGTTTTACTGAAAACATTTTTACATTTGAAAATTGAATCGCAAACATTTCTTGGAAATGTCTAAACTATTTTATTTGGTGTACAAACATGGTTCGTGTAATAATATTTTTCATTGCTTTACAATTAAGGTTCATAACACCTATATCGAAATAAACCATCTGATTATAAAATAATACCGAAAAACATATATTTCTATAACATTCTTATTACTTTTTAGGGTTAATTTATTGATTGGAACATTGTTCATGTATGTACGACGTAATTTGTAATATTTAATTTCCCCTTTTTGCGTAAAATACGTTTTATATTTCAAAATATACATAGAAATACTTTCCAATTGTTCTCGAACAATTTTATCAAACTCAGTCTTATAGTTTATTAATCAAAATAACATTAAATATTTTTATTATTACTTGTATATGATAAAAAATTCATTTTTTTATATTTTACTATTTTTTACATATTATTACTATTTTATAAATACAAAGTTTAAGTACCTATACATAAACGACATTCGTGTCATGTAAGTCACGCGTGGCGATTTGAAGTTATTCACCTTTCTAAAATTTATATTTATTTTAAATCAGAAACTTCAGTTATGCACAATAAATGAATAAATATGAGCATTCGGTACCAATGAGTATTTCAGCATTACATCTTAAACTCTGAATAAAGGGGTTTACCAGCCCGTATAGACATGAAAGAAGTAAAAAAGGCCGACTACTACGAACTGGGAATAATAAATAATAATAATAGCGTTTATTTTGACCATTAAGTCAAGATTATGTACATAAATGTTAAGTTAACTAGATTATGTGTAGGTGCTCTGAAACCCATATTACGGTGAACTGTGTCGTGGGCTTCAGTCTCTTCCTTAGAAAGGTCTTAACATTATCATGATTCTACAAACTACGCGTAAAACAGTTAAAATTTAGTATTTGTTATCTAGACACTACAGTGTGTGTATGTGGGGTGTGTGTGTGTGTATGTGTTAAGTGTGTGTGTTGTTGTGTGAGGGTGTATGTGATTGTGAGTTACATATAGATTCGCGGTATCGCTGAGCTTTAATTCGGATGGGGTGATATTAATATGGATGCATAATAGATAATATTGATAAATTGGACTCTAAGAATGAATATTATATTGAAGTGTTATATTAATATGAATATTTTTAGTTAATATTTTGCCGCATTAAAATATTTATGGGAAGAACTATGTTCGTCTCTTTAACGTCGTCAAAATGAAATTTTTGCTTACTTTTATTTTCACATATTTCATACCTAACTAGCCAGTAAGGCGTCTATTCTAATACACGCACGTATCGTCTTTCAAATGTATATAGGTCCAGTACACGTAACCTCACATATATTTCGAATTCACGCGTTGAAAATGGGTTACGGGCACAATGACTAAATCTGGCAACTCTGGCGTGAGACCTGCCGGTGTTGAGACCGTTCTGTAGTGCTGTGACGTCATAAAACTAATTATAGTCGCGACACAGGTTAGAGAGTAGCTACTGCGAGGCCCTAAGTGAGTCACTTTCGCAGAGCTTTTAACCCGCTGTCTTGCTCTTCACGGATTAGCAGCTACATCAGTCGATTGTAGAAAATACAAAATATTTTAATCATGTTAAAATAATTACATATATTATGCAGCCATGGCCACCAAACTAGGCGATAATATACATATAGATAGGCTATAATATAGGCAGGCTTATAAGCAGATATAGCAGAGGGTAAAATTTTTGCCCTCCTCAAAGAATGTTTAACACTTGATAGACTCGCTGAGTGAAGACTTGATCAACTCTTTTAGCACACAGAGCGAAAAGGCGAAACAGTTTGGCCTTCGAAAGCTACATTATCTCTGAGTAACTTATGCTATATTTATTAATGGAAAAAATAGAGATACCTTACCATACCTTCCGAGTTATCTAGGTTCGTAATAACTCCTCTCGAAACAGTGCCCAGGTTCATTTGCCAGGTGCTCAGTGTACAGGTTTCACCGCTTATTGTCTTATCTAAATATTAATTACGTCACTCTATGGTAAAGTGGCCACTACTCAGAGGGCTGTGATGAAAGATGTGGTATCTGAAGAGTGTGAATGTGGACATGAATTATTCGAGAGCTGAATTCTTCATCAAAACAAATAGCTGTGACGTCAAACGTCGAACGTTTTGGAACGAAACATGTTTTTAACAGACTACAAATAGGAGGTTCTCGAAAAGTCTAAATTTATATGAAAAAATATCATTTAAAAAAATGATTGTTTTTTTTGGAAGTGAAAAAATACTAAAAAACCAATTACTTATTTGATTTACTTAAAAAATGACTAGTCGAATCGAAGAAATTCTCGTTTATTTTTTTTTTGGCTTGACTTGTACCTATTACTAGTTTATAAGATTAATTGTTAAATTTTAATCTCAAATAATCCGTGTAATTAATCTCACCATTCTCACATTAGACTGCTAATCCCTTTCGAGAGTTGTGTGGCTTTGAATAACTGCCTAAAAAGTTGTACTACCTCCATAACTTCAATAAAGGCTGACCAATATAATCAATTGTATGACTTAGACTTTAGAATATTTCTCGATTAATCAGAACTGGGTCTTTAGTTCTATACCCCCGGAAGTCGCCGCCATGCCAAGTGGCATCGATATGCCAGCGACAAACGAAAATACACGCGATCTCAGGTGATTCTCAACTTATATAGGACAAACGCTTATTTATATCGAAGTATTCTTTCTGCTGCTTGGATAAACAGCTGAGATTACGTGGGTTGGATGAGGAGTTGAATAGGCCACAGTTTAACATCTTGCAAGTATAATTGCAGGTATTCACGAAGGTTTTTAACGTTTTATTAAACCTGTCGATTCTTTCTTCAACTGCTTAGTAAGGCTTCCGTTTCTTAACCTAGGAGCTCTTAGCTTACTTTATTATAGAAGAGTTCATATTTTTTATATTTCAGCTTTAGATTCTGTATTCGATTGGCATTTGAATCAAAATATAATAACATAGAATTTCAATTAACTTAGCTCTACAAGTTCTTTGCCAATGTTGTAACTACTACTGTATTGAATTCTTGTATATTACATAAAGTTACATGACTCAAATTACATGTTAAATGGAATTATGTAATTAAAATATAGTAAGTAATTAAATTCATTTGTTATTATTTGATTCATTTAAGTATAGCGGATTCCTATCCAGAGAAAAATGATGGGATCAATCTTAATATATTCTATTTTTTCCTGGACTACACATGTTTCTCGGATGCTAGATAACAAATGAGCCAAAATAATAACTTAGTAGACCCTTGATGTCGCACGACTCCGCAGACCACCTCAAAGATGGCAGAGCGATCTAGACGAGTACATAGAAAATGGAGAGAACAATAGCGATGGGTCGAGATATGTAGAGGAATGGGAAGGAGGCCTAAGCCCTACAATAGGACAAACCAGGCTGATAATAATAAAATAATAACCTTAAATGTCTGAACACAATTCACGTGTGTGGTCTTACAATTTTAGAATAAACACTAATGCACGCGTTCCAGAGTAACATTCCATTAGAACTGATCATATTTGATAAATTTATTACTAGATCGACGGGAAGCTCTTGGCAGTCTACTGAAAGACATAATATTGGATAAATATTGGAGCCATCGTAAAAAGAGGATTGTATGCATCGGAATTCGATAAAAATCGGGATGAAAAAAATACCAAACAAGACAGTTTCTTTATTGATGAGATTATTGGGTTGTTTCTTTAAAAGAGTTGTTTAAAATCTTTAAAATCTTCGCCTATTCTTTTTAGTGTAAAAGTGCGCTTTTTAGTGTTCTGTACCCAATAACAGGGGTATAACGACCCCATTACTGAGACTTGTCTGTCCGTCCGTATGTCACCAGGCTGTGTCTAATGAACCATGGTAGCAAGGCAGTTGCTTTTTTTTTACAAATGATGTATTTCTTTTGGCGCTAATACAACAAATAGTAATGACATGTTTGATTGTATTACTTACTATAGAAGAAAAAAAATATTGGCGTAAATCAAAACGGCATCGACACATTATGCTTACATAATACACCTTAAACCATTCATCATCTGCCTTAAAATAAATATGTTTTATAAAAATACATAATTCCTATGACGAGGTATGACCATCCCAAAACACTGCTTGTTCTTCATCAAGCGCCAAACACCTAACAGTGTGTTTCGGCAGCCTTCATTGAGAGCCAGTGTATTCCAGACTGGGCATGCTCCATCTAGGGCTATAGTATCTGACTTCCGTGGGCGTGCGAACTTGCGGTCCAATGGCTAGCTGTGTAGGATAAAAAAGGGCACCAGCTCTGGATTTTATATCCTCACCCAATCTATTCAAATTTGAGTTTCATCGTAAAATAAACAGACGTGGTGTGTGACAAAGCCGCAGCACAAACAGGTGATTTCGTTCTATATTTACAGAAGGCCAGTGGATATAGAGCTGGGTACATATAAACGCGTTCGCTTCAGCTGGAAGCATTTCTGGCCAGCCGTGGTCGTGAAATCATCATACTTGCAAGAATCATTTCTTGCTAAAAAAGAGATACAGTTAACAAGACTAAGATAAATCGGCACCTACCGAAAAAAAAAAGTAAAAATGAAGACTCCTTTATGAAGTTCTAAAATTTTTTTAACATAGTATTTGGTTCATATATACCGCCACAGGCACATGATAGACATTCCACGGACTCGCAAAAAACGCTTTGCGTCTACTTTTATTGTGCAAACAGCTAGGTTGTGGAATTCCCTACCGAGTTCTCTATGTCTTGATAACTATAATCTCGATCTTTTCAAATTGCGAGTAAAACGGTATCTTCTAGGCAAGCGTGCCACATCCTAGACCGCATCGTTGCTTTACATCAGACGAGTTGCAGTTAAACGCAAGCTTACAAAATAAACAAAACATTATTCGAAACGAATTATGTTTTTCAGGTTTACCTATATATCTGTGGTTATATTGTTCACTCACTCGTACAATCCAATAATATTTCAAATCCGGCTCGAAGGACCATTAATGCAACAGCTGTATATGATAAAAAAAATCCTACATAAAGTGATATTAAATTGTTATTGATAGTTGAGTACTGCGCTGGCGGAAATAATTTAGACACGTCTGTTCTCGTCAACTGCTCTATTATCACTGAAATATGAGTGAACTATCCATTTACATATTTCTAGATAAAGAAGTGACGAATCCTTTATCGAATCACGGAAAAATCGTATATGTCTCTTACCTATACCTTCCATTGGTTACAAGTTTTTGTAGTTTTAGTATTAAATGATTTAGCTTCTTCCGTGTTTATTTAAATGAATATTAAATGAAATTATTGAATCTTGATGTTATTACTTTATTTATTCACCTGCTTCGCCATTTCATATCTCGTTCCACTCTATTAATGTTGAATATTCTGCTATAAAGCGACTCATCAACGCAGACCAATTTGTAAACACAAACTAAAATTAGAACGGTGTAATATTAATATAATATTTCACCTTGTATTTAGGTATATTTTACCGTGACAAAATTTATATGCATTACTTATTTTTTTCCCTCTTTTCCGCTGTTGGTCGTTTATTTACTCGTACAGTATTATACATTTTGATTAATTAATATTCTTTATTGTATACCCCGTCCTAAACTGTATTTATTATGTAAATTGTCTCCATTATATGGTTGCCTGGAGGAGATCGCTTTTAGCGATACGTCCGCCACTTGTGAGACTAGATGTAAGATTTTTCCTGTATATTTGATGTTTGTGTGACTGCAAAAAAGAGTTAATTCATTCATTATTGCTCGATGAATGTTTGTTGCCATGAAGGTGAATGTTAGAATGATAAAGTTTTAAAATATTCGAAATTATTTGTGCCTAGTCATCTGTCCTTATCCCACTACGTAGGGTCGGCACAGCATATCTTCATCTTCCATTCTACTGTATCAGCTGTCATCTCTTCATTCACTCCCCTTTCACACCTCTTCACAAAACTCATCCACGCCTTCTTAGGTCTTCTTCGGAAAGAATAGAAAAAAATATGTTTAATTTTGTCTCGTAATTAAATTAACTAAGATTATTTGCGTAACTACAAGTATTTAGAACAATTAGCAAATATTTAAGACAAATCGATTAAGACTCATTCGATGGTCTTTTAAATGGCGTTCGTCTTATACAATTTAAACACGACTTGATTTTAAATTAACCTAACAATCCAATCTCATTCGTATCTCTTTCAATTAAGGTACATAATGTATTTACAATAAATCTTGAGACTCGTGTAATTGAAAATGAATTTTATGCGTTGCTGGTTAAGATTGGAAATGGTCTGTAGACTGTTTCCTCGTTATGAGAATAGACTTGGCAGGCAGCTTAGCAAAGATATCGGATCCCTGACGTTGGAGTGACTCACGGCGGGTCAGTTAACTAGACCTGTCTTCTGTAGAACAGTATCTGGAGCTGCTTAGTGCTCACGTCTAAGAGAATATTAGAACAAAATCGACATTTCATTTTTGAAAAGTGATGGAAATTCAAAAACTATTTCAAGATAATCCAACGAAGAGTTCATTCTAAAAATACCATATTTTCATATCCACTTTCTTCCGAGTTATTTACAAAAAAGATCTCGTATTTATGTTAAGACCGTCAGATGCCACTAATAAAAAATATTATAGTAACTGTCATCTGTGAACCATATTACATTAAACAACAACAATACAGATAATTAATGACATCATTTCTTACGAGCTTCTGACGAGAATAACATTATGCTGAACTTTTCTAATATTTTGAAAACGTAATTATTACATTAAAAATAAAAGAAAAAAATTGGAATCATTTGTCTTACCATTACAGCAGTAAAATGGAGGGTCAAAAACTTTAAATGTTGTCAATTTTGACCAGCAGGATCATCCCTCATAAAGAAGACCCGTGTCTAGCAGTGATATATAATGAGATAATTTGGGCTAGAGCAGTTGACGTAAAAAACTTATTTAAAGGAATTGGGGAGGTATTTATAAAGAAAATAAACGAATTAATGTAGAAAATCCCGGTACATAAACTAATGAATAATTTCAAGAATTGCAAACCTCTTCCTTATCTGAAGTAGGTTAAAAACTGAGCAACTGATGACATTTAAATTTTTTGACCCCCCCATTTTCATTACGATAACGGAAAGACAACTGAAAAGTAACGTACTCCTATTTTTTTTATTTATTCAGCAAGTAAAAATTACGTTTTTAGAGATTTTAATATATAATAAATGTTCAGCATAATGATATACTCGTCAAAAACTCTTAAAAAAGATGTCATTAATTATCTGTATGTTTGTTGTTTGTTTTGTTATGGTTCACAGATGACAGATACAATAATAGTATTTTTATTGGTAGCATCTGACGGTCTTAAAATCAATACGGGAATTTTCATTACTTTTAGATATCAAAATCTGGTATTTTTAGTATGAACTCATCATTACAATATCTCGAAATGGTTTTTGAATTACCATCACTTTGCAAAAATGAAATGTTGTCAACACAACATCAAGCGATGGTGCGTCCTTCCATATAAATACTTAAGCCTATACCTAGATACTAAACACGTAAGAATAATTAAGCTTTAATCTTTTTCTTTAGTCTTTAGTAAGTCTTCTCGTTTTTGGTAATAAAAAAGTAATATGTACTTTAAAAAGTTAAATCCACGACTTCAATATGGCAGTCAAAACTTATGTTACAAAAAATTTATCTATGTATACTCAAAGAAAACTAAAAGTTATATCATATTAGTATTAGTTCTTATAGCGGCAACAGAAATACATAATCTGTGAAAATTCACTACCTAGCTATCACAGTTCATGAGTGGCACAGCCTGGTGATAGACGGACGGAGAGACGGACAGCAAAGTCTTAGTAATATGGTCCCGTTATTTACCTCTTAGATATGGAACTCTAAAAAAGTCTCCGACGAATTAAATCAAATCAAACACGTTTGTTTGAAAAAATAAAGTTTATGTCACAGAATAGAATTGCTTTAGGCGATAAGGCCGCCCAGTGTACTACCATTGCATTCATATGTCTTGCTGTATATTTTATTTTGGTGTGCCATAAAGCTTTATTCATTCATTCATTCATTCAACACAGTTTATATTATGTTAATTAACACACACAAACATTTTCAGTATGTACAAATTAGAACATTTGAATTTGAAACTATATTTTTTGAATTACAAACTCGAAACCTCCTCCTTTTGTAATAGGTTAATGATAATTCATTTCGTAGAGCCTTCATCACCGAGCTACTCATATTTTTAGCAATCTCTAGCAAGTAACTCAATTCTTCTGAATATAATTTTGAAATTCATTATAGTTAAATTGGTATTATGTAAGGTGAAAAATAGGAAATTAATGTTTCCTCAATTGAGAAGACGTTGTTTAATGAATATCTAGTGTTGTTCCGTTCCTTTTTCATGTCAGCGTGACAAAACGAATGATATTATTGTTTTTATAGTGTGTTTTCTTCTTACTACCTCCACACCTCACTTTATTATTTCTCTTTTTCTCATTATCTGACTTCCTCGACACAAGGCATCCTTAAGAGATGTAGATTCAAGCGCTTGCTCGAAAAACCAGCGAAGCTTTCGAGCGAGCGCATCTCGTTATAAAACTTGATTCCGCAAAGTAACACATGACTCCACCGATTATTATCCTCAATAATTCACCTTGGACTTTGTGCAAATTACTATTGAATTGAACTAAATGCGACGTATGGTAGATACCTGTAAGTTATGAATAGACTATTGAATTACAACTAGTGAGTAAATATCAGTATACTCATAATAATATAGACCATGACGAATAAACAAGAAACTTTTATTTTAAAACATACATAATTAATAGTCAATAAAGAACTATGGGAACTACAAAAAAGGTTATGAACAAGATACGGTCAAATCTAACCTACGAGTAGTTGGCCGCTATGACGTGTACCAATTATTTGTGACTTTAAGATAATAAACGTTTCTGATTTTAATCAATTATTATTTACTTTCGAATAGTGTATATAACCATATAGTTGTATTCAATGTCAGCATGTTATTCTTGACTTATTAAACGTATAGGATTTAAGTGTTCTCAAAATTTGTTAATTTTGATCCAGCTTAGCACTGTAACTATGTTTGACAACATAGATAATGCAAAACAGAAGACTTAAACAATTTTATCGCAAGTATCAGCACTCTGCAAGGGTTTTGCACTTTGTTTATCATCATTATCATTAGCCAGACGTCCACTGCTGAACATAGGCCTCCCTCTTAGAACGACAAGCTGCCAATTGCATCCACTGGTTACTTGTGACCTTTACTATGTAGTCGGTCCTCCTAGTGGAAGGCTTACCTACGCTGCGTCTTCCGGTTCGTGGTAGCCAGCCAAGAACCTTTCTCCCCCTCTTATACTTATTGCAACTGGGTGACATCAGCTAGGTGATCTGTTGCGATATAATTGGTGTAATTTTTTTCACTTTGGAATTGAAACAGCCAGCTGAATATAACAATTTAGCACGTCAATAGATGAGCCAGTATCGCAGTAGCGCCACACGGCCAGCGACATGACAATCGCTGTGCCGTCGAACGGTCTAAATCCGTAGCACACCCTGCTGGTTATTTCAGCTGGACTATAAATAACACACAAAGATCGCGCTCCGATGTGGGTCGGCATTCCTTTTGCTTTTCTTCGTACTCTGGACGCAACTTGCATAATACGGGATGCGGATTTGAAAATCGAATGTACAGTTCTCTTAAATCTTATAGTTGGGAATTGTACGACAATGCTGTTAATATTCTTAATTTAAATTTTGACGTTTTATAATGTCTAAGGCGTTATTTCAGTTGTTATTGCGTATTTCTAAGTGTGAGTGTAACTGGTGTGTTGTGGCGAAAGAATTGAATTGAAGTATAGATAAAAATATATAAAATATATCAATTTATTGATAATTTCAATCGTGTTTAATTTTACGAAAAAAAGAAACGATAAATAAGAACTGGTACCGTACGTATTTCAAAAAAAGTTAGACGCCATATTCTTTGCATTTTAAAGGTTTGTTTGTTACTCTAGTTTAAAAATTAACAATTAGAAAAGAAGCTTAGTTTTTTAGCGGTTAGTCAAAAGGCAAAATGCTCTTATTATACACAAATTTCTAATATTTGTATAGTTTCTACATTTCCCTTATTTAAAACCACGATATAACTTGTAGTTTGGAGCCGTTGCTTAGCAAAGTCTTCAAGTCAGGTAGGCACGCTCATCGATTTTTTTTCTTAACTTTCTTATAAAAAATGGAGAAAGCAACTGAAGGAATGCCTCTTTTTGTTCTGTTTTTATAACAGGATGCTGAGAATGGGTACATACAAACATACATGAATCACAGATCAACGTAAGCGATAAGAGTTATTTAGAGCCGACTGGGCACAAGGTCATCTGATATGTAATGTGGAAAAGTCGTCGAATACATGAAGACATCACGCAATGTGTGACAGCTTGCTTCGTAGACAGACATTGATAAATTTCTGACATGATTATTTGAAAAATTACACATACCCAAGTGAATTAGAAACTTTTGAATCGACATGATGAAGTATCATAGAAAATTTGAAAGAGTATCTACTTATTTAACATTTAATTTGCTTTTGGCCGTTTTACCGTAACTCAAAACTTTTCATGCTCAATTTATTATATATATGCACTAGAAACATATGATAACTATTAAGACAATAACAAAAGGAAATCTTTGCCGTATGCAAAGAGCATTAGACTGTTTGTAAAAGATTTTTTTCTTTTACCCTTTCAGCTAAAGTTTTTGTGATTTTGTAACTCTTGATTTCTTCAGGACAACGGTAAAAGCTCAAAAAGTTTCTAAAACTGTTTCCACTTTGTTCACCTGGGTGATATTACTGTATATAATTAGTATGATAATGAAGACTAAGCTAGAATAATGAGGCTCAATAAGTGAGTTTGGGCTCCGTCTCATCTATTATTGCAACTCACAGATCACCATATATTTTGTTTAAAAGAATAGGACACGGAGAAATTAACGTCACACTAAACCTAAACATACTTTCGCGTTTAGAATACAATATTCTTTTCTTATGAATAAGTTACTTATCTTATTTATCAAGTAGTAAGGTTTGCAAACTACTTACACGAGTTCTTTTACATTTGTTATCAATGGGAATTGAGGGAAAACATAATCAACATTAATCTACTTCTGCTTTTTCTTTTTTTTGCTTAACTTATTCATTTAGTTACGTAAGTAGAACAGTACTTGTAGTTCTGTCTGTTTAAAATGATATATCTTTGAAATGAAAATCAATTATTGGTCGTAAGAATAACATGTTTTTTAGTTAATTCAGTTTAAGCACTGTTGATTATGTTCAATAAATAAAATTAAAAATAATTGTTTTTAACCAGATTTTCGTCAGGATTTATATTGCATGTCCTCTGTAGATAAATAACATAATTTACAAGACAATAAACTTGTTCCACGATTATATATTGGTGAATCAATATCGCGTTCATTCGAGAACTGGCGTAAGTTCTGGCAATTGGCAAGTTCAGTGCAATCGTTACAGCATTCTTATTGACACTTGCCAACAATCGGCTATTTGTTCGCATTTATATTGTTGCGAATTCTATTTAGTTTATACTCGGTGGAAATTATAAAATTGGGATTTAAGAAAAGTTTTTATTTTTAGATATACTGGTTACTGAACCGAATTTAAGAAACCATTCATGTATTGACTGGAATAATTATGTTAAAATTCTGACAGAGCGTAGGTACATACAACGTGAAACAGATGTGTTTGACAATACTTAACGGTGTCATTCTGCAAAATTCGAAAAAAAATTGCATTCTTCATACAACTTGACCGATCACGCAACAAATTTTTGTATAGAGTACTAAATTTTTTATTTGAGTTGTTTAAAATGTTGTTTTGCAATGGGTTTACTATGATGGGTAGACTAACACCCATTGTCGCTTGTCTTTTTGTCGTTAAATTCTCGTTTAATATTATTTGTCATATTTATTACTACATTATGATTGTAGAGCTATTAGTTACACAGGGTTATCGGTTAGGGGTGTACTAAGCCGAAAGGAGATCGCTATACTCATCTTAAGGAACAAATTTCACTATCGGTTCAACTCTGAATTTGAGAAACAGCTGTTTAATACATTTAATTGACGACCGATAAACTTTTAGTACAATAGTGGAACAGCTGTTTTTTTTTTTAGATTTTAGGGTTGGCCCCATTATGAAAGTTGTTTATTAGGATTCGGCCTAGTACACCCCAAACGATAACACTGCATATGCCTTGTTATTGAAAAGGACTTTTAATTGACTTGTCAATATCTTACCACAAAAAAAAATTAGCAGGAGATGTTATTAATAGAATTTATAATATACATTTTTAGTTAGAAATTTTCTTACGTCAGTTGTAGAGACAGAAAATTAATCAAGGTACTAATACTTTGTTATAGGAGAGTGCTATAGGCTTCTTTTTGGCCCTGAACGCGGGTGAAATCGTGGGCAAAAAAATAAGTTTTATATAATTAGGTAAATAGTAAATATGTTTCCTTGTGAGTACAACTCAACTGAGGTAAAGTGATGATGCGGCCTAAAATGAAATAACCAATGCATTCGTGATTTGAGAAGACCCACCCAACTTTACAATAAGTTATTTTCACCCCATTGAAATTTAATTAGACGACACCGAGTTCCAAAATAAGGAATTAGCATAACTCAAGTTTAAAAAAATGTGATTTCCGACTTCGATAGCGTCGATAGAAGTTTTTTTAGTTCTATCAATTAAAAAATCAACATCTGGAAGGATTTAGATAAAATTTAAATGAGACCACTCAAGAAGTATAATCTATCAAACAAAAAAGTTTTGTCAAATCGGTCTATCCATCTCTGAGAAATCAGGTAACAAATATAAAAAAAAAAACCTCTTTTTTAGAAGTCAATAAAATAGACGCTTGTGTTTTAATGCCATTGAATCCAAATGAAAACGCCATAAACCCTTCCAAACATCAAAAAACGTCTGACAAACAAGTTTTTTATTTTTCTTAAACTAAAATAAACATCATCGGCGGTAACAAGTGAAGATTCTGACATTCTTGGCAGCCAGTAGAGCGAAGCCGGCGCAAGTTGGCGCGCGGTATGTACGCGCGCGTATTGAAGACGTGGGCGGCTTTTGTTGCTGACTGTACAGCTCTCTAGATCTTTTAATCTGTATCTTGTTCTAGGACTAAACTTGCTTCGTAAGCTCGAGTTTTCATTAACGTATTGGTGATAATTACAACTTTACAATAAGTTATTTTCAGAAAACGTAATCTCGTCAAAAACATTACATGTACAAATTTGCACAAACTTTTTACGGCAGTAAAAGTTGTGAAATCAAAACTTTCGCGTTTATAATACTAATGGGAGTAGAAGGAAGAAGGATTTCAAATCTTCTTTAATATGTGTTTTAAACAAACGAACTGTCAAGTGACTTCCTGTATTATTTCCACAACTGGTATACACTTTCAACCGGAGACTTGGGTTTAAATATAGTACACACTGAATATTAAAATACACTATCTATAGCTTAGAAAACCAAAACGATGGCTGAATAGCGGGCTTTTGTTGTCAGATTCATCATTATTCTTCCAGACCCTATCCCACTACGTGATCGGCACAGCATGTCTTCCTCTTTCATTCTACTCTATCAGCCGTAAGCTCTTCATTCACTCTGCTTTCACGCATATCCCTTTTCACACGACTCATCCAAATTTTAGGTCGCCCGTTCCCGGCGCTTCCATCTACAATAATTTTCATAGACCTAAACGTTTACTAAAATTAATTATTCTGTGACTGCATATATGATTTCATAAAAATTTCATGGAATCTGCAGCGCTAGTACGGTTTTATAGGTATATTTATTACGACCGGTATAAAACGTTATGTTATAACGTTTTTGCAAGTACGGATCTTGTCATTGATATCAATTTGATGAGAAATCTATTTAATCAATTCACACCAATCGTCTTTTACCGGTTTTTGTGTCCTTGCATTCGATATTTATATGTTGTGTAGTAAACCCTCGATAATGATCGGAATTAATATGATCATTAACTAATGAAATTGACATTGAAATGAGCCTTTATACCTGTATATACCTGAAATATAGAATTACAAAACTAAAAATTGATAGAGAACCGTACTTGTGGTGCTGGAGCAGTAGTTTCGTTTATATATCGAAATATGTGAAAGAAATTGTATACAACCGCTTGCTGAATTTAATTCGGTTGTTCTTTTTAAACAGCATAATTTTAGCTGTATTTCAGGAGTGTTCTTAACTCTTCTTATGACGTCTCATCGTGAATAAAGAAAATCGTAATGAATCCTAAATCCGTATTCTTAACACAACCATTAAAATTCAACTGTTTTTAACTTAGGGTAACAAGTGGTTAGAAGCGAGTTCAAAAAACCCCGACTATTGACACCGCTCACATCAAAATACAACAAGCCGTTTAGGCTCTAGGCGTGCCAAAGAAATATATATACATACATACATACATACATACATAAATACATACACTCGAAAAACATAACCCTCCTTCTTTCGCAGTCGGGTAAAAAACTATGCGTTTTATGGGATATGCTACCCGAATTCAAGGATATTTGAATTTTACGAGTAACTCTTGGAATATATCCTGGAATTCCCAGACAGGCACTTAGAATAAAAGTTTGTGAACACTTGAACTTCAATAACTGATTGACGGTCAATTTGGACTTTGTTTTTCTGCGGAGAAGTAAGGAGTAGTTTTTAGTTAGTTTTTGTTTGGTTAGCTTGAATATATTCAATGTGAAGCGGGTACCGTTATTATTACTAATAATTTCATGTGTATAGTGATAAATAATATAGCAGATTAGACTTAATATCTACAGATAATCCAAATGTTCCAACCTAATACAGCTGCGTGCCTAACATGCTAGCGGCATTACCACGCTGAATGGCAATGCTTATACGATGGACCAGATAAACACTGCCATGGTCACGAAAAAAAGATGAGCCCCGGTCCCCACGGGATTAAAGCCTCGACTATAAATAGCTCAAATATGTAAAACCTCTACCTAGGTTAGCTTATTTTATTGTCCCGCTGAATATAAAAATGATTCATTTTACCTAATTAAAACACTTACCTGGAAGATAATAAAAAGAATTCAAATTTGGCATTATTGATGATCAAATAAAATATTTAACTAATTATTATCTATAACGCTTTGAATATATATCTCTGGTATCTCTCCCTAAAAGTGCTATACCTGAACAGGAGTTGGATATGACTAGATACATCAAAATCACGTTTACAAAAAGGAAATACTCTTTTACAGGAAACGACATCGTTGCTTCTCTAAAAATACTTACAACATCGTGAGCATTAGCTATAGAGACTGCCACTTAAGGCCGCGTGCATGACAAACGTTCAAATCTAACATAAGCTACCGGTACAAGATAAGGATTGGTAGCACATTTATAAATATCATAAATATTTTACGAGAATAATTTCTAGAAACGAGAAAGAGACAACAGAGTATAACAGACAGGGTTAAAATAAAGAGTAAGTCCTGACTGACTGATTTACTGATATTACCTGGAAATAAACGATGTTAAACCGCTAAACCTAAAGACATGAAATTTGAAGGGTAGATTTATTATAGGATGTAGGATTAAATTTCGAAGAAGAAGAAGAAAATTCAATCCTTAAGGTGGACAAACGAGGGTTCAAAGATTCTTTAAATTCCACTTACAACCCCGCGGGTAACAGCTACGTGTTTTATATAATGGCAGACAAATACGAGTATAACCAAAATTAACAAATTAATTTTGAGTAACTTAAATGTATTCTTGAAAACTAGTATAAGTTCTTTGAACTAGTAGTTAGAAGCGAGTTCGAGACAACTCGACTGCTAAATCGTTAAACCTGTGTATCATCCTTAATTTCCTGTTTTTTCTAATTTTGATTTACCCAGTGTCACTCTCTTGACTAAGACAAATCTATTGACACCACTCACATAATAATACGACAAGGCGTTTAGGTTCTAGGGCACACCTAAGAAATTTACATACATACACTCGAAAAACATAACCCTTCTTCTTTCGCAGTCGGGTAAAAATATCGACGCATCTTTTTGCTTTGACTCAAACTTTAAAACAAAAAAAAATCTAACAAATTTTAATAAATGGCTGATTCATCATCATCAGCATTCATCATCAGTATTCATTTAAGTGAAACATCATTTTTTTAAGATCGTTTTTTTATATAAGATCGAAATCACTACTGAAATCTAATTTGATTGCTGAATGCCAACTCTGCAAAATGCCTACATTTTGAAAAGAGTTGGCAACTTTTTGGAAAATGTATACTTTTATAGTAGGCTATAAAAGTTTGCACTTTCCAGACTATTAACCTTCGCTTACATCTTATCGTACTTAGACGACTTATTTAAATTTACTCACAGGTATCTTGAGGTGGTAGCTGCTAAATTATTAATTTAATTCAAGCCATATTATTTACAATATTATAAATCTAGGATGACAAAATTAGCGTTACTCGCTCTTAATCTCTCTCGCGCAAACGTCCTCTGAATCACTGTTCTATTCCAGCGATTATAAATAGTACTTAACAGCTATAAATAGTCGTGAGAAATAAGTACAAGTATTTCTGCTGCGTACAAATACAGCTGTATAAGAATGTGGTTGATGCAGCTGTGGAATGTGGTATGGTAGTATGAAATCGTAGGTTGTGTATTTTTTCTTTAATTTTCTTGGCCATGACACTCTATGTATTGTGCCAGTTATAGCGTTGTGGACCTACGGCACAATTGCTATGCTCAACTGGTTGTGACGTGAGTACTTTTGAATCCATTCGACATAACTAAAGCACTACCGACACAGCCCGGACCTGAAACATTTCATTTTTGCAAAGTAATGGAAATCCGAAAATCATTTCGAGATAATGTAATGAAGAGTTCATACTAAATATTCCAGACTATAATAATCACTTTCTTCCGAGTTATATTATACAAAAAACTGATTAAAAAGAATTCTCGTAATTATGTTTAGACCGTCAGATGCCACCAATAAAAAATGTTATTGTATCTCTCATCTATGAACTATACCAAAGATAACAACAAAAATACAGACTATTCATGTCAAAAAAAAAATTACGAGCTTTTGACGAGAATAACATTATGCTGAACTTTTATTATATTTTCAAATATTAACGCAAATTTTCAATACATATTTAATTATAAGTAATTTATAATCTAAAAACATGAAAAACATCTTACATAAACTTTTTTTCTAAATAAAAAATAAAACTTGTCTCAATTTATGTTCCATACATCATAAAAACGGTCTTAAAATCATAATTCATAATCGTAAATTTCATCGTATCTCACCGATATGTGACGTGTTTTGACATTTTTTAGACTGTAATTAAATTATAGGACGACTTTGAGAGCTGGAAGCGAGTGTAGCTGGAAAAAAAGTAGTTCTGTAGCCGCTTGTTGCACGTAATCATAAGTTTTATTAAGTTTATTGTATTATTTATATGTGCATACAATAGAGAGTTTTCTATTCTATTCTATTCAATGAAAAAAAAAACATGGTTTAAAATATATCATTCCATTCGCTTAATAATAATAATTAATTCATTATCGTATTTCAAAATTTACAATATATTTTATTGTAATAGAAAATAACGTATATTTGGTCAAAAATCGTACAATAACTCGTCACAACATATTTCTTTACTGTTAAATAATAACAACTAAAACGTTATATTTAAGGTACACACAAAAAGTAACTTTTAATTGATTCTGGATTGAATTATTTTATTAATTAATTATTAAATCACGCCCACTACGATATCACAGCTTACCACCATCACCAAACCTTTAGCTAATTAATAAATCCATTTACTAATTTCGTGTTCTTGCTGTTCGTCTTTGAGGACTCTATCCTTTTCCTCTCTATCTTCTAGACCTCTTTACTCCATCGTCAGATCAGCTCAATAGTACCAGATTATTGCATTGTTACTACACCTACATAAATATGCAAAATTTTATCAAATAATATTTTTTTTTATTCTATCCAGCGAGGCATTTAACCACAAGTTTGCACGACCACGGAAATCAACGATACTGTAGCCCTAGATGGAGCATGCCTAGTCTATAATACAGTGGCTCTCAAGGAAGGCTGTCGGAATACTGTAAGGTGCTTGGTGACAGATTTTACAACTTGACGGTGACTTTCATTTCGTATTTAGCCACCTCGACGCAAAATCGTTATATACTATATGTAGCTCCGGAACAATTATACCGATTTTGATTTCGTTTGAAAGTCGAATTACTAGAGAATGTTATTAGCTATGATCGATAAAAATCGATTCAAGATGACCGCTGACACAAAATGGCGGAATACATATTTTTTCATAATTCTTAATATGGTTATCAAATGAAAGGGCTTGATTAGTAAAATACGCTTTAATAAAATTAAAATCTAAGATGACCGCCACCAAATAATGGTGAAGTACTTATTTTTTATTTAGTGTCGAGAAATTTTCTAGATTTAAAATTTTACTTGCATACAAACTTTATTATTAATTGTCGTAGAGGTGCTACGAATGCTACGAGGTCCGTAGACACTAGTAATGACCTTTGTTTGTAGCTGCAGCATATTTCGTAGCATGTTCGTAGCAAGCCGAGACTTTGTCAACTGTTGAGAATTTTATCCCAGTATAAATTATGGCAGCAGAATTTAGCTCCGCCGTAAATATTCTGGATAATTTTATAACAGACATTTTCCGGCCACGACCCGCGAGCTAATAAAGTAATAGCGTATAAAAAAAGCTACTGCAACTTCTTATATTTGGGACGCATAAATAAACATTTAGATTAATATGACGTTTCTTCATCATAACGATATAATATTTTCGTGTTTTCAAAACATGCAAATAAAACTGTTCCTTTGCATATTTAAATAAACATTGTTTTAACAAACTAACCTTAGTTTTTCAGTTGAATATTCATGAATAGACAGACTTAAACAAACGCGATCGAAGAATGATAATGATATCTAATCAAATCATTCCCTGTACTGAAATCGAACTCTAACGAGATTAAAAGAAATTAAGATATAAGAAACAGCACTGTTCAATCATCGCTTAACACTGCAATAAAGTTTAAACACGGTCTATGTTTACAACAGTTACAACTTCAAATTAAAATAATCACCATAGTCTGTTTTCTATTACTCCGATCGGTGAATCCGGCGCGTTCCAGGTTTTATTAGTAAACATACGTCTGCTGGAGGCAGGAGTAGCTGAAATGCATCGGCAAGTCGGAGTGTCGCGCGACATCGGGCGCGCTCGCGCAAGTGAAAGCTAAGCTCGTCTGAAAGTGTAGCAGCGCCGCAGCAGGATGGTATCCGCCTAAAATGGGGTGATCGCGCGCGATGGTATCGAATTGCGGGTATAAAAAGAATCCGCGCTGCCCGCCGCCGGTCAGAACGGCTTCAAACGTGAGTACGCGCGCACGTCCCGCGCCGCGCTGTGTTGTGAGTGAAACCCACGAGTCGCGTCGCGCCCGGTCACGTGCCTGCGACAACGACATTTATCGTGATTGGATTGATTGTGAAGTGTCTGGACTCTTTAGTGAGCTACCTGATGGTGTTTGGTTAATGGTTCATGTTAATTTTAGAACGCCGGTTATGTTGGACTACCTGTACGCAGTGATTTGAGGATCGGCTGGTAACAAGCGATAGTGGCTTCTCGAGTTTTATTAGTTCTGAGCTTTTAGCACTTACGGATATCGTAAGGAGATATGTTAAATGAAATGCTATCGATTTATTTATTCGAATTAAAAAGTGACTTCACCAAAGCTTCAGTTAGAAATATTTATTTGCAATGAAGTTGACGATGACAAAGTGTATTAGAAATATAATAAACAAGTAACTTAAATGAAATAATAGATAAGTAATTGGTCAACAGACCTGAATGAAACAGTGTCAGAGGAACTGATACCCAATCATTGATAAATAAAGAAAGAAAATAAAATCAATACTTGAAATATAATTTTATTTAATGACTGTAACAGATATTGATAGGAACTAGAATCTAATATTAGAATTTCAAAACATTAAAATTAAAATATAAATTTACTTATATAAACAAAATAGAAATAAATCAAATATAGCAAAGTATTATAGCTCCATTGACCCATTAACCAGCACCATAAAAGACAATAAACAATCCAGTGACGGATAAATCAGTTGGCTCGCGTCCAATCGCACATTCCTCGTGACGTAATATCCGTAAGGGCCGCTCGCGGTCCGCTAATAAAAAGCGCGCTAGTGACCGGCGCGCGTTACGCAAGCACCGCTGCTGGCTGGCAACCCGCCCGGACGCTCGACTCGGGTTACACCCACAAATAGCCGCGCGTGCTCCGCCACGACCGCCTCCCGCTCTGCCACTCTCTCACCGCCGCCTTGCTTACAGGAAGGCTCAAGGGCTGCGTTCTCGTGTCTCGACTAGCCCAGAAGTCTCGTTAGCCCTCCGAACATGCCGAAACCCGTCGTACAAGAGGGTGAGGACCCCGATCCGACCCCGTACCTGTTCGTGTCTCTGGAACAGAAGCGCATCGATCAGAGCAAACCCTACGATGGCAAGAAGGCTTGCTGGGTTCCGGACGAGAAAGAGGGTTTCCTGCAGGGAGAGATCAAGGCCACCAAGGGAGATATGGTGACCGTCAACCTGCCCGGAGGCGAGGTAATATATCTTCTATTTTACAAAACTAAATAATACTTAAAATCCGAAGTAAGTAAATAGGTACCAACAAAAAATATGGATGCACAACATACCGCGGGTAATGCTTCAGTAGCAATACTTGACTAATGACTTGGATTTTTAATTATTTTGGAAGTCCTTATCATTTACCATAAATGCTATCACAATGTAGAGTTTCAAATGAAACATAGTAAAAAGAGCCCTTTGCATTGCATTGGATGAATGCAAGTTTTCATAAAAAATATCAGAACTTGGAAGAAGTAACATTCAAATATCCATTGACTTAAGTCTGAACCTCTTAATTGTTTATTTGTAAACAGTTGCTAAGCTTTTATCTTAAATGAGCAGGAGAAGACATTAAAAAAGGAACTGCTCTCACAAGTAAACCCGCCGAAATTCGAGAAAGTGGAAGACATGGCCGACCTGACGTACCTTAACGAGGCAGCCGTTCTCCATAACCTTCGACAACGATACTATGCGAAATTAATCTACGTAAGTAGGCGCCATGAGCGCCTTTATTATTATTTACTCTAATGCCAATATCTTTCCCGCAGACCAAAGACTTCAAGAAGGACCTTGTAGGTCAAGTCAACCCGCCCAAGTACGAGAAATGCGAGGATATGTCCAACTTGACATACCTCAACGACGCTTCAGTTTTGTATAACTTGAAGCAGAGATATTACCATAAGCTCATTTACGTAAGTCGCCAGCCGGCGAAGAGTTGCAGCCTTGCAGTGTGCATGCACCTTACCTCTCCCATCTCTCAACACCGTAGACACATTTCTCGATAGTATTGGATATAGACCAAGTTTTAAAGTGCAATATATGCCCGTGAACGGCGCAATTGCCGTTGGATTGATGTGTACATTCGGATATAAATAGAGACATCGGCATGCCAGCTGTTATTTCAGTACACTTTAATTATCGTCAGATATTTTAGTATCGATCGATCAAGAAGTTTCTCTCTCGATGGACTAATTGCTTTTGCATTGTACGCGATGACGCAAATAAGATTAATGTGTCAAGTACAAACTAGTGCATACGAGTATATGTTTGATCGAAACATAGATTTGATAGATCCATGTGAGGACCAATATCTCGTAGCAAATGTGTCTATAGATCAATTTCCTTCTCCATTCTGTGACTAAACCTTTATCCTGGACCGATCTTGAAACCTACCAACACAGGCCAAGTCGGTGCGAGGGAACTCGGAGCCATCCGGAGGATTTATACCGTTTTAGAATGTCTTTAATAGAATAGATTTCTTCGTGTTCATAGAATTAGTTTTGTGTTGTGTTAGAGTTTATTTCTTCGTTGTGACAATCGTCGTAAAACTTTTCTGTCTTGTCGTAGAGCAAAAAGTATCATTACTGTACCCTGCTCTACTTCTCAGAATTTGTTTTTCTCAGGTTTCTTTGTTGAAATAATGGGTGAAACTGTTTTTTTTATTCCTTATACAAATTTCTCGGCAAATATAAACAGAAATGGTATAAAAACTTAATTTGTGCTCCGTGCAAAGTTGTTAAGATATATTTTGCAGAGAGATTTGTTATATATTTATCAACACAGAGATCTAAAGTATCATTACAATACTCTCTCTGTGTTTGTGTGTTTTTAATGAAGTATATGAATACCTAAATTTATTTTCCAATATCAATCAAATTATATTTTCCAATATCAATATTTTTTTGTATATTTTACCAAAAATTTCTTCATCGACAGAAAACTTCGGCAAAATATACAAAAAATTATCAACAGAGTTCAGATCCGTAATGTTAAAATTAAAGCGTTAAAAAAGTTATATATTCAATTTGTTGAATTAACGCTGTCATCTACACAATAAATTTAACTATTTTGTCAAAATATTCTATTTTCTTTAAACTAGTTTATCCTCAGTTCTCATCTTTTCCACTTCACATTCGCCACCAACTCTTCTGGCAGCTAACGTTACTCCGATCAACAGACGTACTCCGGTCTCTTCTGTGTGGCTATCAACCCTTACAAGAGGTTCCCCGTGTACACGTTCCGATGTGCCAAGCTGTACAGAGGCAAGCGTCGTTCGGAAGTGCCCCCCCACATCTTCGCCATCTCCGACGGAGCTTACGTCAACATGTTGACCAACCACGAAAATCAATCTATGTTGATTACGTAAGTTTCAATAATTGACTCAAGAATTATTGTTTGCGATGTTTTTATTTGAATAACGATAAAGAAATCTGTCATCAAAAAAAATTGCAATCACATTCAAAATATTATTAATTTTTATACATACAGTTCTGATTGAAATTACAAAACAAAAATGTTTACGCAAGAAAAACGTTACCACAAACGCTTCCAAAAATTTAACAAACTAAGTGACTTAATATATTTCCATCCTTCAACAGCGGTGAGTCTGGTGCCGGAAAGACTGAGAACACGAAGAAAGTAATTGCGTACTTCGCTACCGTGGGTGCTTCCCAGAAGAAGGACCCCAACGCGGAGAAGAAAGGCTCTCTGGAAGACCAGGTCGTACAGACTAACCCGGTACTTGAAGCCTTTGGTAACGCCAAGACTGTGCGTAACGACAACTCCTCCCGTTTCGTAAGTATACACTTTTACAACTTTCGTTACTGTAACTAGATCTTAGAAAATCTTTTGATAATGTTGATAAATCTATTGATGATGTTGATATATCCTACTCAAAGATAACTCACTTTTAAACCCTTATAATGATAACGACCCTAATTTTGCATTCACCGCAGAAGTAATCTAGAATTATTTACCAATAACTATGAAATGTAACTTTTAAAAGTTTTAGCGTTCTTAAAATAATGACGTCACCTTTCCAAAACATTTCCCATACATCTCTTGACTTGATGTTTATTGCTGGGATGATTTAAAACTTTGGTCCTATACTAAAGACTAAAAGATAGTTTCGTCTCTCCCCAGGGTAAATTCATCCGTATCCATTTCGGCCCCTCCGGTAAACTGGCTGGTGCTGACATCGAGACCTGTAAGTAATCTTTAATTTTTAACCTTATTAATCCAACATGAGTCCTTCAATAATGTGGAATTCACATAATACGTCTAAAACCATATCAATTTACTTTTTTTGTCTGTACTCGATTGTTTTTTGTTACATGGATCTTTACACCTGATCATCATATTGTGAACTGTTCAATGATTCTATTATTACTTTTTTTCTCCAGACCTGCTCGAGAAGGCTCGTGTCATCTCCCAACAGGCCCTTGAGCGTTCCTACCACATCTTCTACCAGATGATGTCTGGTTCCGTCCCTGGACTTAAGGGTGCGTATGAGTCTGACATTAGAAGAAGCATTGATATCCATGCTTCTTGATCGTCATCTTTGCATAAATAAGCATTTAGCAAAGTTTTCGATAATGGAATCAGATCGTACAACAGAAAGAATCAGTAAATATATTTTGTCAAATTTTTAAAGCTGTTTAATAACTAGTTGTTTAATCTAATAAGAAAAAAATGTATTTGTAAAATGTTTCTATTTAAAACATACAATAGCTGAGATAGGAAGTTGTTTTACAACAAAATACTTTTGATGTTACAAAAGTGATAAAATTAACTGAAATGTTTATTTAATTAAAAATTAATGTTAAATTTCTTTAACGTTATGAACATAGATATTTATACACCTACACTTAAAACAACAATCCACACACACTATTACACACATTGTATGCACACTCCAACATCAATCAAAACCATGTTAATTGATTTGAGTTTTCAAATTTAGAGATGTGTATGCTGTCAAATGATGTGTACGACTATTACATCATCTCGCAAGGAAAAACCACCATCCCCAATGTAGATGATGGAGAGGAATGTACGCTTACTGACGTAAGTTCAGCCCTCGAGAAGAGGAAGCTGTGGTGATCATTGTGTGATATCCACGGACCGCCGCCGGCTAGCGTGCGCCCGACACATCTCGTCGTATACTGACGCAGATATACCCCTAGAGTTAGATCCCTAAACTATCCCCGTGGACCGGGAGAGCTGCATGAGTTTACTGTTAGCGCTCAGACACCAGTTATCAATTGTGACTGTGATTGGTGTCGATTTTTTAGATATCTGCCTATTGTCGAACGACATCATGGACTACTACATCGTGTCGCAAGGCAAGACTGTCATTCCCGGCGTGGATGACGGCGAGGAAATGAGGCTTACCGACGTGAGTCCAGGACGTTACCGCTGGCTCATTTCATTATCACCTAATCTTTGTCTACTCTTTAAGTTTCTTCATTCCATTCTCTAACCGCTTGCCGCTTCAGACCGGGCAGTGGCTCAGTCGACGCGTGTATGTCAGAACGTTTTGGTGTTTACAGAAATGACGATGCTTACTTCTCGCACGTCGGACTATCCCCTCATAAGTCAAGGGAAGACACGTATACCTGGGATCAACGACGCTCTGGAGTTCGAACTGACGGTCGTAAGTTGCGAACTGCGCATGGAGCGTGCGTCTTGCCTCAGATATCCGTGTATTGGTTTCTGTTGCATCAAAATTTCTGACATTCACGTGAAATGCCCGCTCCTTGCAAGAGTTCCACAGGGCTTTTTGCACAGGTTTTCCAAACACGAGCGATTCTTTGAGTCCCGATCCAGCACTCGCACATACACAAACAAACTAATACGCGTACACAAACAGGAATACGGAGACGAATAGGGTCTACGGGCGGAAGAGGATAATGTGGGTTTTATATGTTTTCATTTGCTTATATCAACAGAACAGTGTCTGTTATCCAACGACATCCACGATTACTATAACGTCGCTCAGGGTAAGATTACCATCCCCAACGTTGATGACGGCGAGGAATGCTTGTTGACCGATGTAAGTGAAAAACATTCCAAGAAATCCGGTTCAAGCATTAGAAAAAAACAACCCTGTATTTCAATTACAGAACAGTTTTGAAATAAGTTAACCATTATCGATGACAATAATGGATATAAATGTATAAATATACCAATCATATGCCCCTTTACCATTAAACAGTTCAATTAATGCGACTGGTGATGTACCTTTGAGCATTATAAATTTGTTATGGCATTACCGACCTTATTTGCCATAATAGCATCACAACATCCAAATCATTGGATAAGAGATCCTTACCTAGGTATTATCTCCCGAGCAGCATACCCAGCTGTTTATTTAAAATATTTTGTAACAGTTATTATTAGACAATAATATTGTTACATTAAAGGAAAGACAGTTGGTATTCCCGAACATTCGTGAGAAAAACTACCTAGTGCATCACTGCAGTTGCAGATATACCGCCATAAAACAGCAAACCTGTGCACCAAAACCCAAGCTCGTATTCTGCCATACGCTTGCAACTAACGCTTATATTTACTAATTTAGATTAAGATTCTTAAGCCTTTATGTATTTCTCTATTTTGTATATCTCAATAATTATTATTTTTCTGATAAATCTTTTTAACTCAGATTTATGCATAAGTTTATGTACGAGTAACATCTATTTCAATTCGAGCTACAATAATGAATAACACTTTCTCTGTTTATTAAAACATCATCGTCAGTTAAATTAACATGTTGCTAATCAAAAGTAACGCCCAAATTTCGTGTAGTTATATGTTACAGTATTTAATGAGTTAATTCATATCATTCTTATTATTATCAACAAAATTACCAGATATTTTGAATACTGATCGAAGTTTTACTAAGTCGAAATGTTTGTGTAAAAACTCTTTTGATTTTTTTTTATTTCGATTTTGACACTTCATTTCACCATATAGCAAGCCTTCGACATCCTGGGCTTCACCCAGGAAGAAAAGGACAACGTGTACAAGATCACCGCCGCCGTCATGCACATGGGCAGCATGAAGTTCAAGCAGAGGGGTCGCGAGGAACAGGCTGAGGCCGACGGCACTGAGGTCAGTATGATACTTTTAACTCTCCTAATCTGCTTTAAAGTTACCTGTTCAAATTATCTTTGTCTGCAAACTAAAAAAACTATTAGAAAAGAAAATATAAATAGTATCATGGATAAAAACAAATACTAAATAATATAGGTCCCACTTTAGTCTCATTTAGTAGAGCATAGTGTGTATTTGTGATTACTTCGATAGCCCTATCGCCTATATCATAATCATATTGACAAAAAAGTCATATTGATTAGCGATTTTCGTATTACAGGATGGCCAGAAGGTCGCCACCCTCCTCGGATGCGATTGCACCGACATGTACAAGAACTTGTTGAAGCCCCGTATCAAGGTCGGAAACGAGTTCGTCACCCAGGGTCGTAACAAGGACCAGGTCACCAACTCCGTGGGTGCTCTTTGCAAGGGCATGTTCGATCGTCTCTTCAAGTGGCTCGTCAAGAAGTGTAACGAGACCCTAGACACCAAGCAGAAGAGGCAGCACTTCATCGGTGTACTGGATATTGCTGGTTTCGAGATCTTCGACGTGAGTATCTGGGGCTTGACTTAGCGCAAGCAGCCTAAAATATCAAAAACACCAAGTAAAACATGAGTGTCATTTTATGTTGCACTCGAACAGTCTGCCTTGAATCAATGTTCAAGCTGGCTTATTGGCCCATTTGAAGTTTGAACAGATACAAATTATAACACAAGAATCCAGAACACTTGGTTTGCCAGCTGGAATGTTTTACTAGACGTTTTTGAGAAACAATGAATATAAACTATTACTACAAAATAAAATGAGTAAAAAAATATATAATATGTTGCAGAAGCAAAAAGTTTAAAATGTTTTGAATATGTTTAAAAATATCAAGTTAATACTAAGCAGTTGTCAGAATTGTTACAGATGTCATTATTTTAATATTAATGCCACTTTACTTCCTTAGTTTAACGGTTTTGAGCAACTTTGCATTAACTTCACCAATGAAAAACTCCAACAATTCTTCAACCATCACATGTTCGTCCTCGAACAAGAAGAGTACACCAAAGAAGGAATCCACTGGGAGTTCATTGATTTCGGAATGGATTTACTCGCCTGCATTGATCTTATCGAGAAGGTACACCGAAAGTCCGAAACTCTCGGTTGGGATCTACTAGAAGACTCCCATTATGTGTTCAGTTTTCAGCAAACTTCCCGCTCACTAATTTGGTGGTCGTAGATTAGTTTTAGATATGTCACTAACTCTGTTTTTCACATCTCTCAACTGGGTTTTCTGTTATATACAAAAGTACAACGGTTTCGAGCAACTCTGCATTAACTTCACCAATGAGAAGCTCCAGCAATTCTTTAACCACCACATGTTCGTACTTGAACAAGAAGAGTACAAGAGAGAAGGTATCAACTGGGTCTTCATCGATTTCGGAATGGACTTGCTCGCTTGTATCGATCTGATCGAAAAGGTAATAGTCGAATGAGTTGCTCCAGCCCCATCGACGCTGGAAGCTGTCCGGACGGGGTCGTGTTGTCCTGAGACGGAATATATGTTGATACATCTCGGGCCAGAAGTGACGGGCCCGGTTGTGTTATTAGGGCCAGAATAGACGGGTCCAGTTACAGGGTTTGTTAGGGCTAACTGTGGAATGAAGTCCACAGCCAATACCTCTTACCTTACCCCTAACTTAACATTCCTTCCCTGCAGTTCAACGGTTTTGAACAACTCTGCATTAACTTCACCAACGAGAAACTTCAGCAGTTCTTTAACCATCACATGTTTGTGTTGGAACAAGAAGAGTACCAGCGCGAAGGCATCGAATGGACATTCATTGACTTCGGCATGGATCTCCAAAATTGCATTGACCTTATAGAAAAGGTAGATGGCGATAAAGCAACTACAAAAGCTTGCCTCACGCCATTTGAGTCCTCGAATATAGTTTTCAAAATTACTAATTAGCGTCTTATTACATACCAAAATTTACATTGTCTAAAATATGACGGCTTTATTCGAGTGACTCTTCAATGCTGCCGGTTGTGTTTTTGTGTGATTTCTCTTGTGTGTATATTCTATTTCTTTTGTAATAATACGTCAGACCTTTCAGGACACGCGTGCACGACTATCTATAAAATATTCCACTACTTAATAAGATCCCAATTATTTTTTCCATGTTGTTCGCGAGGCAGATGAACGGGTTTAATCAGCTATGTATTAACTATACCAACGAACGATTGCAACAGTACTTTAACCATTTCATGTTCGTCTTAGAACAAGAGGAGTATGAGAGAGAAGGGATCAAATGGGATTTCATAGATTTCGGTATGGATCTCCAACCGACGATAAATCTTATAGAAAAGGTATTAGAGAAGTAAAGGTTAGAGCTTGGATGATATAGGGCCACGAGACGCAGGCTTCAAGCTATATCATGCTCTGGAACTGCAAGTAAACATGGCTGCATCCCATCCCGGTAATGAGTAGGCTCCAGTAAAATATCGCTTCACCCATACACGTATTCCAACAGAGAGATGCCATTGCAAATATTGAGATTAGTGTTATTGTACATTTTGCATTAAGCTGCCGCGATTCAGATACATCCGCCAATACATTGTCCTTGTTAGGTTTGTAGTTTGCACAAATAGCCTATTATCAAATTATTATTATTTGCAATAACTATGTAATTCGATAGATCTTAATATTATTATACCTAATGCTTTTTTACGCATTTGTGACCATAATTATTTATAACGAGACATAACTTTCAGCAATTTATTTTAGTGAGTTTATTTATCATTGACAGAGATTTATGTTTTTTATGCATCTATTACAAAATAAATTTTAGGCGTAAAATGAATTTTAAGCAATAAAATTATGAGTAGGCTTTTAAACAACAGCACAGCAATGCTACACGACACACTTTCTATTTGCATGATGCTTGTATAAATGTATAACGCTTAACCAACACTTTTTTAAATTACAAACCTTTTTATCTCAAATTACAAATTTAGATGACCCTTCAATTATAGATTTATGATATTTCATAAGAGAAAAAATATTGTTTTGTAATCTTTTCCGACTTCAGATTTTGTTTTGTAAAATTATTTAGCACATCAAAATAAAACTGATTATAGTCTAGTATTTCTGATATCCTCCCAAGTATTGTAAAAAAAGCATGCAAAGCACCTTTGATCACGGCAACATTCTAATCTGACGAGTACGATTCCAGCCCATGGGTATCCTCTCCATCCTTGAGGAAGAGTCTATGTTCCCGAAAGCCACCGATCTGACCTTCGTTGAGAAGTTGAACAACAACCACTTGGGCAAGTCTCCTCCGTACCTGAAGCCGAAGCCCCCCAAGCCCGGTTGCCAAGCCGCTCACTTCGCTATTGGTCACTACGCCGGTAACGTAAGTATTCATTATAAACTAATTTCTCTGTTCATTCCATTTGTTTGTTAGCAGAATTATTAATTTATCGCATCATGGAACAATCATCTTTGTAATCATTTATTCTGTCATAATGTTATCATTTACTCCACGTTGTATTAACTTCATATTCTAATTTCTTCTATCTTCACCAAATAGGTCGGATACAACATCACCGGATGGCTTGAGAAGAACAAGGACCCCCTTAACGACACCGTTGTCGACCAGTTCAAGAAGTCTCAGAACAAACTTCTTATTGAGATCTTTGCTGACCACCCTGGTCAGTCTGGTGACGCTGGTGGTGCCAAGGGTAAGCACATACTTCGATCTTTTCCATTTGAAATCTTTACAATTTGAAAATTTAATGAATCAATTAATCGATTTGTTATTTAGCAAAATGACGTCATCAGGACTACAGGTACCATGAGCTGTCGTACTTCAACTGTGAACATATATATCAAGAGTCAATATCTTCTGCATTTTTCTACCATTATCTACAAAACGAGTCACTCAGTACTTCAATGACTCGTTTATGCTACTTCCATCAGTTTATTCCACATTTTTGATCTTTTACATCACAGTACTTAGATATAATTGGCGATATTTTAACATTTAGTAATACATATCTATGCTGACACATTTTTTAACGAATAGGTGGCAAGCGCGCTAAGGGGTCTGCTTTCCAGACCGTATCATCACTATACAGGGTAAACTGACACATATAAAGGCTCCGCTTCTATGTCTTCCACGTGGCTTTCCTGTTATCTGTCTACTGCTTTAAGGCTGGCGCTGATCGTCCGAATATAATGCGCGTTGTATAATAAAGCCGCTCGTCGCTTAGGGCCAGCCTCGCACGCTTTCATGAATGTCATGTCTGTCAATATATAGTTTACAGCACAGCTCATGTCGCCGACTGTCGCAGGTGTTTTGTCTCCGAGTATTAGTCCCATTGTCCATGTGAAGTTCTTGTGATTGTCTTTATACTAATCAACGCTGTTAATGTACGTACATAGGCGGTCGCGGTAAGAAGGGCGGTGGCTTCGCTACTGTCTCCTCCGCTTACAAGGTATTCACGACTACGAAGTGTTTTAGGAGATTTTATTTTTGTTTTATTTTTATCCTGGTCACTGATGTAGAACAAACTACTATGTAGACCTACATCGTGTGATATTTACAATTTGTAGCAGTAGAGTAACAAAGAGATCTACAACCATCTCTCACCCATTCATTATAATAATTTTTTCAATGTTATTGTTCATTATCACTCACTCACTGTAGACGCACAAAAACTGCTTACTATCGTGTGTCGATCACCCAAACTTGAAACCATTACGGATACGTAGTCTCACACGGGAATATACGTATATATGTTTTCTACGAAGTGCTATATAACAAGCTTGATGTATTCGTGAGTTTATGTTTAACCACAGTTATGTGTGTTTGTGTGTTTGGTCATCGTTCATTAAAATACTTCTCTACGGCATCCCATACAATGTTGCTTTTCATGTTTAGATATTTTGTGTGGTTTGATTTACTTAATATAAATTGCAATACATGTTAGCAACAGTGATATGGAATTTATTCGCTTTGAAATGCTTTATGTTTATAATGTTATCTTCAGTAAAACTGATGGCAATTATTATCACAGGAACAACTTAACAACCTTATGGCTACCCTGAGGTCTACCCAGCCTCACTTCGTACGTTGTATCATCCCCAACGAGTTGAAACAGGCTGGTAAGCTAACACTTTTCCTTACTTCCTTAAAAACTTTACACAAACATTAGATTAAAACTAAAAAAACATTTTTTATATCGTTAGCCTAGTATTTTTATCTTTTAAATTTCTCAAGGCCCGATTTTATTTAGATATAGTTTTCTTCCACTCGTGTAGTTATCGTCACAAATTTATTTCAAGTACCACAAAAAATCTAATATTCCCTGCAATAAGGATTATGCTGACTTTACACTGTTTCCTCACGTTATTTTCAATCAATTTTCTGACAATAATGCTATGTTATTCTCCTGCGCAGGTCTCATTGACTCCCACCTTGTAATGCACCAGCTCACCTGTAACGGTGTGCTTGAAGGCATCCGTATTTGCCGTAAAGGTTTCCCCAACAGGATGGTCTACCCTGACTTCAAGCTCCGGTAAGTCTTCAACCGCGTAAACATACTCATCAAATCTATTCACGATCAGGAACTCTCATTCGACAAATATTTATGAAAATAGCGTATCATCAAACCGGTACTTTATTTTTATGTTCATATCAATGGATTAAATTTATTTTGATTTGCCTATATTTTTGGACGGGAGTCTAAACAAAATTCTTTCCACTCCGGAACATTCGCCTTGACTTTATTTCTGTTTTGCAATCGTTGACGTCATACGAAACATTCATGCAACTGAGTAACACTTTCTAAATCTGATTGGATGACTCACCATCGACACTTCAGCTTACAGGTGTAAGGTTAAAGATTCGTGATATTTCGAATTCGTTGACAATAATATTTTATTATTCGACAAACAGCTACATGATTCTCGCTCCGGCTATCATGGCTGCAGAAAAAGAACCTAAAGTCGCGGCCGCTAAGTGTCTGGAGGCCGTAGAACTCGATCCCGAGAGCTATCGTATCGGTCACACTAAGGCAAGAAAAGATCCCGATACCACTCCTATGGTGGTAGCATGATGTACCGGAACTTGAACGACTCTAGAGAGTACAGTTCGTTTTGTGACCCTACCGTATATTGAACCCAACTTGTACACTGTTCCATCGTTGAAAGCATCCATACGAGTAGTAGTTGTTGTTCCTTTTTGTAAATGTATGTAAGTCATTATCACTACCGCAACGTTTTCTACGGAACCAAATTTCTGAAGCGTTGGAGAATGTTCATATCCAAGTGTTCTAAGTATCGTACCCGGTGACCATTCCTCAAGATCCTTGTTTACTCACAAGATACTTAATACATCGTATCTTTTATATTAATGTATGAAATCAGTCCCTCATTGTGTGTCCATATTATTTTGGTAATATAGTTACAAGATCCTGGCCCCTCAAGCTGTGGAAAAAGAATCCGATCCTAAGAAGATCGCTCAAGTGATCCTGGATGCCACCGGTTTGGATCCCGAGTCTTACCGTCTGGGCCACACCAAGGCATGTCCGACCACAAGTAGTTAGCGGTTTGCGCCGACGACCCCCATCTACCGCTCGGGTCGGCCGGCTTTTATATGCTTGTTGAATTATACAGCACCAAACGAGACCGGTGATATAATTTAACTTAGATATACATATACTTCACTGTAGACTGCTTACCCTAGAGAGTCCAAGCTACTAGACTCTCGTGTTTATTCCTTACCCTTAAATCCTACATGCATTTGACATTTACACACTCTTGTTATATTTTTTGTTGTGCTCTTCGAACGCAGATACAAAATTCTGTGCCCGAACCTCGTCAAAGAGCCCATTACACCAGAGAAAGCCACCGAGAAAATTCTCGAACATACCGGCTTGGATTCGGAGTCTTTCAGGCTTGGAAAGACCAAGGTAGACGCACCGGCATGCGGTACACACACACCACACAGTCTAAATTCTTCTTTACTGTCTGCACGACTTCTTAACGGCTATCCTTATTTCCTATCTACGTGTTTTACTTCTTATGTGTTTTTGTTTCGCTTAACTAACCCTAGATTCATATTTGGAATAATAACGTTTGGTTTTATCCAAACACATTTGACGTAATGAATGTCTTTGAGTGTCTGAATTTGTGACACGAGCGACTTCCTAACATTGATTTGCACGAGCAGGTGTTCTTCCGTGCCGGTGTCCTGGGTCAGATGGAAGAGTTGCGTGACGACAGGCTGTCCAAGATCGTGTCTTGGCTCCAGGCCTACATCCGTGGTTACCTGTCCCGTAAAGAGTACAAGAAGCTGCAGGAACAGAGGTAATTTACCTACCCATATTTGGAACCATCTGTATTTTTATCGAACTCGGTAATAAGAGATTGATGTTAATTTGTCTGTTTTTTATTTATTTAGGGTCGCCCTCCAAGTTGTCCAGCGCAACTTGCGCAAATACTTGCAGCTCCGCACCTGGCCCTGGTGGAAGCTCTGGCAGAAGGTCAAGCCCCTCCTCAATGTCACCCGCGTCGAGGACGAGATCGCGGTACGTATCTATCGCAGGCCGATATTAAAATGATTGAGCACTCTGACCGCGGAGTAGGCGCGTGATTCAGGAACTACAAATAGACCGGACCGCACCCACCTGTCGGTTACGCGACACCGCAGCACCTGGTGCGCCATATATGTGAGCCGCCGCCGCCCGCGCGCCGCTCCCCGCTCGCTCCAGCGTGCGGGGGCGGCGTACACCCGCTGGAGATCTCCAGCGCTCAGTAGCGGAGCGGTCGGCGGCGCGCGCACCACCCTTCCACATTCGAACGAAAATTTGACATTCCCATTTTTGTATTTATGTTTTGATTTAATTAACTGACCATGGCGGAAGTTCATCTGAGCGAATGGAACGGAGTGATGAGTGACGAAATATTGCAGAAACTCGAGGAGAAGGCTGCCAAAGCCCAAGAGGCTTTCGAGAAGGAGGAGAAACTCCGCAAGGAAGTGGAGGCTCTCGCCAACAAGCTGCAGGAGGAGAAGACCGACCTGCTCAGCAGGCTCCAGGGAGAACAGGGCTCGCTCTCCGAGACCCAGGAGCGTGCCAACAAACTGCAGGCACAGAAGACCGACCTCGAGAACCAACTCAGGGTGAGTCATTATCTGACGTTTTCATATAAAAAAAATTACGATCCTTCTCTTCCACTTCGTATTAATAACACTCACTCTGTATAACGGAACCTGAAATAGCTACTGATATATGGGACGGGAAAATTTTGCGTGAAGAATCCCGGCTAATGAGCGTTACTAATTAATCGAGATGAAATCTCGTACCTTAGATAAACATCTAGCGCAAGGTATGCCGCGACCCAAATTAGTAGAAGCCCACTTCGATTACAGAGTTGCAAATCACCTCGCAGTGTTTTCCTGACGCGGTTCTTTAAATAAACAACAATTTTGTTTATACGGAAAATAGTTCGAAGAGTTAAAAATATACCGCACGTCTGCAAGATGCACGATTTTATTGCAAACCGTCGATTGTCGATCACGTGCCGATAGATGCGATCCAGATACGAACAATAAAACCGACCTACCTACTCGAACGCAACTACATCCAAACATATGGAACTAATAAACGTTTATTATTCTTGTAGGACACCCAAGACCGCCTCACTCAGGAGGAGGACGCCCGCAACCAGCTGTTCCAGGCTAAGAAGAAGCTTGAACAGGAAGTGTCCGGCCTAAAGAAGGATGTCGAGGACCTCGAACTATCCGTCCAGAAGTCCGAGCAGGACAAGGCGACCAAGGACCACCAAATCCGCAACTTGAACGACGAGATCGCCCACCAAGACGAGCTCATCAACAAGTTAAACAAGGAGAAGAAACTCCAGGGCGAGACCACCCAGAAGACCGCCGAGGAGCTCCAGGCCGCCGAGGACAAGGTCAACCACCTCAACAAAGTCAAGCAAAAGTTGGAGCAGACCCTCGACGAGCTCGAGGACTCGCTCGAGCGTGAAAAGAAACTCCGCGCCGACGTCGAGAAGCAGAGGAGGAAGGTGGAGGGCGACCTCAAGCTCACGCAGGAGGCCGTTTCCGACCTCGAGCGCAACAAGAAGGAGCTCGAACAGACCATCCAGCGCAAGGACAAGGAGATCTCTTCTCTCACCGCCAAGCTCGAGGACGAGCAGTCTCTTGTCAGCAAGCTCCAGAAACAGATCAAGGAGCTGCAGGGCCGCATCGAGGAGCTGGAGGAGGAGGTGGAGTCCGAGCGCCAGGCGCGCGCCAAGGCTGAGAAGCAGCGCGCTGACCTCGCGCGTGAGCTCGAGGAGCTCGGCGAAAGGCTCGAGGAGGCCGGAGGCGCCACCTCCGCTCAGATCGAGCTTAACAAGAAGCGCGAAGCCGAGCTCAGCAAGCTGCGTCGTGACCTCGAGGAGGCCAACATCCAGCACGAGTCCACCCTCGCCAACCTCCGCAAGAAGCACAACGATGCCGTCGGCGAGATGGGCGAGCAGCTCGACCAGCTCAACAAGCTCAAGGCCAAGTGAGTATTTTTATGTTTATTACTATTCTCATCTAAACTCGTTTCCTCGATTAGTCATCGATCGAAAGCGCGGTTTTTATAGAGTGGACTGTTTCCGACTGCGATCTGAAAATAAAGTTTAGAATAATGTTTATTGAGCGTAATGCGTGATCCAGGGCCGAGCATGACCGGGCGTCTTGCTACAGCGAGCTCAACAACACGCGCGCGGCTGTCGATACCGTAGCCAGGGAGAAGGTACCATACCTACCTACTGTCGTCCCAGGACGAGCGCACGGCACAACCTTGCATGGAATATTTTATACCCGAGACATGCACACTCGACAGATACCACTCGACCAGCTCCCGTAGGGCCCTGAATATATTGTTGTCGATGAAATTCTAAACACTTGTGTAATATTTTATCCATTCAGGGCTGAGAAAGAGCGCTCTCAATACTTTAGCGAAGTCAATGACCTTCGCGCGGGTGTCGACCACTTGTCCAACGAAAAGGTACACAAAGATGGAGGAATATGTTGTGGCTCAGCCCTAGCAGGGCAAATCGCTTCGCTTCTCGCAAAATTAGATGATATCGATAGAAAACACAGTACATCAAAACACAACAAATACCACTAACAAATAATTTACCTAAACTAATTTTATAACCTTCCTAAATATAGTAACCAGTCATAAAATAATTTCATAAGGCAGCAAGAGAGCTAATACTGCTTTTGTTGTTTGAGTTGAAATAAATTTAATGCAAATTAATATAACTCTACTGATACTAAAATTTAAAACCATTTTAAGAATGCTGAAAAAACAGCATGAATTATATGTGTATCTAACCAGGAATGTATTTTACTGACACTAACAATACATTTTATAACTACGAGTACATATCACTGACCTTATTTAACATTTTCAAATATTCATTCATAAACTTTCGACAAATACCACATACAGATAAACTATATATTTATAATGAAGTCGTTGAATTCATTCTACAGGAGAACAAAAGTTCAACATAATCCCAGCTGAAATACTTGTACATGATCATTAATTATTTCACTTCACAACATATTTCAGTACAAAACTAAAGCCGGTTTGATCACAGCTCTTGTGCTCACACCAGATAGTTTAGAATTAGTTATTGAGTAATACATATATGTACTCAGGCTGCTCAGGAGAAGATCGTCAAGCAGCTGCAGCACCAGCTCAACGAGGTCCAGAGCAAGGCTGATGAAGCCAACCGTACCCTCAACGACCTGGATGCCGCCAAGAAGAAGCTGTCCATCGAGAACTCCGACCTGCTCCGCCAGCTGGAGGAGGCCGAGTCCCAAGTGTCCCAGCTCTCCAAGATCAAGGTGTCTCTCACCACTCAGCTCGAGGACACCAAAAGGCTTGCCGACGAAGAGGCCAGGGTAGGTATCTTACCTACTTGACGATCGTACATCGTATGAAGAGGCAGTGCACTAATAAAATGTATTGTATATTGTCAACAGGAACGCGCCACTCTTCTTGGCAAGTTCCGCAACTTGGAACACGACCTGGACAACATCCGCGAACAAGTCGAAGAGGAGGCAGAAGGCAAGGCTGACTTGCAACGCCAACTGTCCAAGGCCAACGCCGAGTCCCAGCTGTGGCGCTCCAAGTACGAGTCTGAAGGCGTCGCCCGCTCCGAGGAACTCGAAGAGGCCAAGCGCAAGCTCCAGGCCCGCCTCGCCGAAGCCGAGGAGACCATTGAGTCCCTCAACCAGAAGGTCGTGGCTCTCGAAAAGACCAAGCAGCGCCTCGCCACCGAGGTCGAGGACCTGCAGCTCGAAGTCGACCGCGCCACCGCCATTGCCAACGCCGCCGAGAAGAAACAGAAGGCCTTCGACAAGATCATTGGCGAATGGAAGCTCAAGGTCGACGACCTCGCCGCCGAGCTCGACGCCAGCCAGAAGGAATGCCGCAACTACTCCACCGAACTGTTCCGTCTCAAGGGAGCATACGAAGAAGGCCAGGAGCAGCTCGAGGCTGTCCGTCGCGAGAACAAGAACCTCGCCGACGAAGTCAAGGATCTGCTTGACCAGATCGGCGAAGGTGGCCGCAACATTCACGAGATCGAGAAGGCCAGGAAACGCCTAGAAGCCGAGAAGGACGAGCTCCAGGCCGCCCTCGAGGAGGCTGAGGCTGCTCTCGAACAGGAAGAAAACAAGGTCCTGCGCGCTCAACTTGAGTTGTCGCAAGTCAGGCAGGAGATCGACCGCCGCATCCAAGAGAAGGAGGAGGAATTCGAAAACACCCGCAAGAACCACCAGCGCGCCCTCGACTCCATGCAGGCTTCTCTCGAAGCCGAGGCTAAGGGCAAGGCCGAGGCTCTGCGTATGAAGAAGAAGCTCGAAGCTGACATCAACGAGCTCGAGATCGCTCTCGACCACGCCAACAAGGCTAACGCTGAAGCCCAGAAGAACATCAAGCGCTACCAGGCCCAGATCAAGGACCTGCAGACCGCCCTCGAGGAGGAACAGCGCGCCCGCGACGACGCTCGCGAACAACTCGGTATTTCGGAACGCCGCGCCAACGCCCTCCAGAACGAACTGGAAGAATCCCGCACGCTTCTGGAACAGGCCGACCGCGCCCGCCGCCAAGCCGAGCAAGAGTTGGGAGACGCGCACGAACAGCTCAACGAACTGTCCGCGCAAGCCGCCTCACTCTCTGCCGCCAAGAGGAAACTGGAGTCCGAACTCCAGACCCTCCACTCCGACCTCGACGAGCTCCTCAACGAGGCTAAGAACTCCGAAGAGAAGGCCAAGAAGGCGATGGTTGACGCCGCTCGTCTCGCTGACGAACTCCGCGCCGAACAGGAACACGCTCAGACCCAGGAGAAACTCCGCAAGGCTCTCGAGCAACAGATCAAGGAACTGCAAGTCAGGCTTGACGAAGCCGAGGCTAACGCGCTCAAGGGAGGCAAGAAGGCCATCCAGAAACTGGAACAGAGAGTCAGAGAGCTCGAGAATGAGCTCGACGGAGAACAGAGGAGACACGCCGACGCACAGAAGAACCTCCGCAAGTCCGAGAGACGCATCAAGGAGCTCAGCTTCCAGGCCGAGGAGGACCGCAAGAACCACGAACGCATGCAGGACCTCGTTGACAAACTGCAGCAGAAGATCAAGACCTACAAGAGGCAGATCGAGGAGGCAGAAGAGATCGCCGCCCTCAACTTGGCTAAGTTCCGCAAGGCACAGCAGGAGCTCGAGGAGGCAGAAGAAAGGGCAGACCTCGCCGAACAGGCTATCAGCAAGTTCCGTGGCAAGGGACGCGCGGGATCCGCCGCGAGAGGAGTCAGTCCGGCGGTAAGTAACCATCTTCTTCCATCCGCTATATTTTCATAACATATTTTAGACTTCGTAGATAATAAACTCTGCTTCTTTTCGTTTAGGCGTCCATTAAAGGGCGTCCCTAATTCAGCACTGGAGACAATGTAAGTTAGCAACTGTTGGTTGCACGTTCCCAGCGCACCGAGAACATGTGACGGGCCCTAGTTTATATAGAATATAGCCCTTTTGATTTCTCCCATATTTATTATTGTCCCGTTGTAATTATTGGGAAGACAGCCTCGATTCCTTGGGCATGACACTTAAGACGCATGAATCCTGCACGGCGTTAATTTGTGAAAAGACCTAGCGGTATACTGACATGTCGTTTCTATATTTCAGCCCCAGCGTTCGCGCCCCGCCCTCGGAGACGGTTTCGGCACCTTCCCACCCAGGTTCGATCTGGCGCCCGAAGATTTCTAAACGTTCCACTACAAAAACAAAAAACGGACTGTACAGATTTTTCGTTGAATATGTAACTTTTTATACATGTTAGCAGTGTTACGTACGAAGCGTAAAACGAGAAACTGTTTGAAAAAAAATTTTGTAAGCCAAATGAAAAAAATATACTGTTAGGATCTACGTCTTTTTACGAATGGATATTTTGTAACTTGTTGATATTTATTTATATTATTTATTACCGTGGAGTATGTATCGATAGTGGTGCGATCGCGACGCGCGCGCCCCCCTGCGCTTGTTCCCAGAGACACACCCCGCACCCCCGCACCGCGAGGCGTGCGTGCGTCGCGATTGTAACACATTTGACATCTAATAAAGCGATATCGTTGTCATAAAATACTTTAAATCTTGTAGTTTCATTTATTTGTTCCCCAGAAAATAGTCCCATAATATAGTACATAAACATAAGCATCATAATATGTATAATTATAAGATCTCAGTACCTAATTAAAGCAGTAGGATACAAATTAGCAAATGTTCATTGAACGGAAAGTGTGATCAAGCGGGAAAATTTCATTCATTTCCTGGGTTCCAGTTTTACGGTACTTAAGTTATTCAAACCTATTCTATATGTCAGAACTTAGAAAAAACCATTTACAAAGACGGTCAATAAGTTAAAGCACAACTTTTCACTTACGATGCTAAACATATTTACAATAGCATAATACAATCACGCACTATAAACTCAAGTAAAAATCAACTATACAGCTTGATGAATACTGCTTGTACTAGCAGGATCCATAGGAATCCCTTTACAGCAAAGGCACCGCTATCCACTTCAGCTTCAGGCAGCCTATACTCCATGCTGCAGAATTCCAGGTCAGCAGACTTGAAGACCTCGAATTTCTCCTGGAACTGCTGCCACGTGCATCCTTCTAGAGGACACAGCTCGGTTTCCTTTTCATTGATAAACAGCTGAACGCGGTAGGCTTGACCACTTGACTCTTGACAACTGAAAAATAAATTAGATATAATCAAACCTTATAATTCTCTCATCGATTCGACGCGTGACTAGAATGCCGGTGTTTACTTAGCCCAACGTATAAGCATTGCCGTATTGTCTGTAGGTCTTAAGTGGTCTAGGTAATCCATCTGCATTTTTTTTAAGTAGTTATACACATTTTTTTAAATAAAAGCTTTTGCCCCGTATGATATCATATTCGGTTTTTTTACATAGATCCATCGAATATTAAGAGTGTATTAGTATTAGCAATGCATATATCAATATTTTAATAAGTTTTATGTCATTGTGAAGCTTTCTCGAGTCCTTAATAAATTCATCATCTTCCTGACCTTATCCCACTATGTGGGGTCGGCACAGTATGTCTTCTTCTTCCATTCTACTCAATCAGCCGTCATCTCTTCATTCAGTCCCCTTTCACACTTTTTAATTCCTTAACAAAATTATATTAAAATATTAGTGACACTGAAAAATATGGCAGTAAAACCAACCCATCAATTCTTATTAGCAATCCTTATATCTTAGGCTTACGTATATGTTTTTCTTATTTTATTAATGTGTAATTAGATAAAAAAGTTAAGCTGGTGGTCACGATTGCATATCAGCTGTATAATGTGAATTTACCATTTACTTTTGGGACATTATACAGCTGATATGCAATCGTGACCACCAGCTTAACTTTTTTATCTAATTACACATTAATAAAATAAGAAAAACATATACGTAAGCCTAAGATATATAGATAGCGTAAGATTGCCGGAGCTAAAAACAATCGATAATAAGAAATATATACCTACTCGTAAATCTTATCAGGATCACTCATCGATTTGATGTACCGGCGGATAGCAAATGATAACAGTATCAAATAAATAGGCTTAGTTTAGAGTTGACTGGCATCTATAAAGTACTAGCTGCGCTCCGCGGTTTCACCCGCGTAGGTAGTTCCCCATTGAAGAAGAACTACTTTTTTGAAGTCGGTTAAAAGTATCCTATGTCCTTTACCGGCGTCCAATCTACCTGTGCACCAAATTTCATCCAGATCGGTTTAGTGGTTTTAGCGTGAAAGCGAAACAAACAGACAGACAGAGTTACTTTCGCATTTATAATATTAGTTAGGATGACGGTTTTTATCGTACAATACAAATTAAAAAAAAATGATTCACGACTTTTATAAGAAAACTAGGTGGCGATTATATATAATAAATAAGGAAGATTTTTATTATTGTATGTAACGAATAAATTCAAAAAATACTGGACCGATTTTAAAAATTATTTCGCATTTAGTAAGCTACATTATCTAAGAGTAATATTTATTTATTTTCTATAGTATAAAATTTAATCGTTGAATGTGTTGCAAAGCGCAAATGTCGAGAGCAGCTGAACCGATTTCGCTAATTCTATTTTTAGAATATTCCTTGAAGTACGAGGATGGTTTATAGGAGACAATTTTTTTAAAGTTTGCTGAAATGGTCTAAAAACAACACTTTTCTATTTCCATACAATCGATTCGTTATAATACTTAAAAGTCGATTTGAACTTTAAGACCAAAAAAAATCATAAAAATAAGTTTAAGTGTTATAGGAGAGATTCCGGGAAGGAAAAACAATTGAGTGACGTTAGTATCGTATAAATATTAATGTCAATATAAATATTAATGTCAATATTTATACGATGGTAACATTACTCTTGAAGAATCGACTGTTAGGCGGTACGAAGTTCGCTGGGTCAGCAAGTAGGCTATAAAAATTAAACATCCGCGAAAATTAAACATCTTCACAGTGGCATTTCCGAAACAATCCAATAAATAGGTAGCACAAATAAACGAAATTTTAAAACAACCATTGCAAACATACCTATTCAAAACAGCAATAATATTAACAGAGAAAGCTCCAATGAAGCTGGTCTTCCAAAGCCTGTTGGGATTCCTGTAACTGCCCTGGATCTCATCGTCTCTGAAGGCTCCCATAGCGCAATAGACCATCTCCAACATGGTGTCATGGGTGAAGTAGGAGACAAATTTCCTGCCTTGATTGTTGGTGGAGGCTTCGAAGTTTTCGTATAAGTCTTTTAGAGGTGGACCGCCCAGGTTCACGTTGACCTAGAAATATTATTTTTTTATTAACATAATGATGTTAAATTAGGTACGGATTTGAAAACCGTATTCGGCTATATTAGTCATTTAAAAAAATTAAGCATTAAGACTCATATCATATAAAATTACTTTTAAGAGTCGATTATTCTAAGTAACTAGTAAACGTGATCATAAAGTATTTAAATTTATTATATCTTACTGCAAATCAACGCAGATCCTAAACCTCTGAACCTAGAGACATGAAATTTGAAAGATGTAAGAACGTATTAAGAAAGATTCTTTTGGGATTTCCCTTAGAGGGTCAAATGGGGATTTAATGTTAGAAAATTTTTATATTCTATTTTATTTCGCGGGCAACGCTGTGGGTGTAAGCTTCTAGTGCATCTATACAACGTGTAACAGAATTGTGAGACAATACTTAAGGGTGTTATTTACCAATCAACGTGAACTAATTGTAGAAGAAAATTTTGAAAAATTCAGGAATTTTTTTTTATGTTTTCCATATAGTATAGTGATCGGTCAAGTCGGACGTAGTATGGAGGACGCAATTATTTCTTCCCGAATTTTGGAAAAAAATATTATACAATGGATTTGCATTGTTTGGTAAACTGACACCCTTAAGTATTGTCACACCTTTCTATTACACATTTGCATACAGTATACCTAATCGGTTACAGGCGCACTTAGCTGAAAAGGAATATAATCATCACGTTCATTATACGTATATTCCATTATTCAATCTATAAAACGAGATACATACGCGGGCTTTACGGGCCTAACGTGTAAACATTGGCATTCGGTTTGGTAACGCCGCTAGCCAGCATACTGGATACGCTACTCTAATACAGAGCATTCGGATTGTCTATAGATCTTAAGTAAATATACCATACAGATATTTTTTGTTGTCATAACGCATTCATTATTTTTTAATAAAGGAAATCAAGTCATATCAGTGCAGGCAGTTAGTTTTATAAAAGTCAAGTACTAACCCATGAGCCATATCCGTTTCTGTAGTAATGTCTGACGTCATCCCTGTACTCCAGCACTTCGAGGTCGTGGTCAGAGAAGACGGCGCACCACGGAGACTGGTGGAGGAGCGTCCAGGAGCGATCGAACCGGCACAGTTCGTAGAAAGCGTAAATATCGTCTGGAGATAGCTGCGTGCTGATACCCAGGCGTTGTTGCACTGCGTTACGAACCTGGACAAGACCACAAAAGAAATCACACTAGAAATCAACTAGTAAAAATATAAGGTAGATAAAATTTACTCCCAGAAGTTTTCATTTTCCTTAACGAGGTCTTTTATATCGAAAAAGAAGTTAGTAAAAGTTGTTAAGGAAAATGTTTTTATAAACACTTAATACCACGCTCACAAAGCTGATTCTTATTCCACAAATCCGATTAATCCGAATGAGACGATCCCCTGCGCAGGGGATTTGTAGAACTTTTGTCCAGAAATCCCCTACGTTGTTGCAAGCGGGGATTCTAAGTCTAAAAATCCCCTTTCGCTTAATCAATATTCATATACTTTTAAAATAAAATACCAAAGTCTTGTTGACTATTGACCCAATTGCTTCGAAATTTGCTTAGCCATTAAATGGCTAAGCAAATTGTTAGCGAATTTAAAATTCGCTGACAAATATTCTCTTAAAAAAGCCCCTACATTAGTTTTCGGCAGCTCATGGCTTATTATCAAGTACTCATGACTCTACTGTTAACACGGGGTGAATAGAATAAAAAGGATCATTCGCTGTTGCAGTACTAACATTGACGAGAAAAGAAATGTATAGACCGCCAAGCGAGCTTTTTATAAAAGCCGGTGATGCCCACAAGCGAAAGGGCGCATTTTCAAATCCAGGTTCAGGCATGCACCTCTGTGTTTTTCACTCATGTGCATATACAGTAACTAAATACCACATGCTTAAACAGTGAAGGAAAACATCGTAAAGAAACCTTCTAGACGGAGAATGTTTATCGATATTAGTAAGTTTGATAAATAGCAGTAGATATCTTACAGCAACGAACTCAGCAGTGTTGTAGTATGCTTCCATCTGTTCCTCTAATTGTTGACTCCCCTTGACCGTCTCTTGGTAACGGTCGCAGTTCTCGTACGGCTGGTGAAAACACACGATAATATTACTATAAACATTTTACTAACGGCTTTAATTACAACAACATTCATATATCTGAGTTATTTGTTTTGAAACGAATAATACGAATTATATATGAATTGCAAATTTATCTGATCAAAATCTCGGCGCACTTAAATAGTTGGCAATTAAGTTTGGGTCTTCGAATTAAATAGACATTTATTTGTATCGGATATTTCTTAGCATGATTATGTAAGCCGGTTTAATATAAAAACAGGTACTTTTTGGGTACATTGACTTCTGAATATTGAAGTAAGTTATCCTCAAATATTTTTCAAGACTTCGCACTATCCTTTTGTCAACTTAACAAGACCATGTAGATTTTATTAATGGTTTTTAGCAAGTTAATAATGAGCGTTAAATTTAGGATACGCGCGCATACCTGATACTAATTTATCAATTTTAAATATTATCGTTTTTGCTGCTATTCTCTTCTTTTTTATATGTAGTTTGTTTCCAAAATCTCAACCTTGAGCATAAACTTATGGAAAACCAATAAACTTACCCTGATGACATCGTCCCTCTCTCTCTGCGTATCAGGTGCCAATGTCAAGTTAGTTCCTTCAGTAAGGCCATGCACGAAGGCTAAAGCGCTGGTGATAGTTCTCTGTTCATTGGTAGGTCGGAAGTAGTAGTCGGATGTAGATCCTTGCAGGAGGTGAGGGTACTTCTCGCGTAGTCTGGAAGCGATATCGAAGAGTTCTTCGTATCCGGTACCCGTGAGGAAAGATTGGGATGTCTCGAGCGTTTCGTTCCAGGTCCATCTTCTGAAGTTTTGTATGTCCTAGAAAGATAACTAACAGTAAGCAACGATCGAAGACCGACCTTGACAATCACAAGGACTGGGCCAGTATAGCTCTAGACAAGACTAAAGGGAGGCCTTTGCTGGCAGGTTTCAAGAAGACTATTGGGAAAAGCCAATTTACATTTAGATATTAAGATAGTAATCTTGTGAATTAGCAGAAGTATTATTGACGGCCATCCCAAACTTGTCGTGAAATTATTTCGTTCCCAGTCACTCGTGAGATGTTTGAATTGCTTTTTTCCCTCTTTTTTGAAGGCCGTATAGTAGGTTCGTGGGTGGTAATCATCTTGATCGAGAGGACTTTTTCACGTCAAAGTCGCCATTGCCAATGGCCTCTCGTTACTCTAATAGAGTCATTAACTGAAAATACTAGAGGTCACTGAACAGTTTGCAGATAAATGATTTTGACTCTTAACGGGTGTCTGATTTTGTTTTATTTAGCAATACGAGTTTACACTTGTACCTGATTGTTGTAAAAGTCCAACTATAGTTTCGTTCACATTCCGTGAACTTCATCATTATTATATGCACTCCTGTATGTTGAGTTCTTAATATTTTTATTTTTATTTTTCTTATCTGTTTTGCACCACCGTCTGCGCTAAATTTTATTATTATATTCTATTCCTATAAATCTCTTTTTTAGCGATAAAACCGCCTTCGTTATTTTATTCTATTCTTTTTCTGTTGTATTTTTGTGGCGACAATAAAGAATTATTGTATTTTGTTGTATCAGGGATGAACCATTCGTCTCCACAAAAATGGCACGTGTGTTTCTAAATAAAACAATTGTTTTTTTTTGTAAGTACAATATCACTTTTATTATTTTACTCGCGTCTTTTCAATAATATTTCCAGTGCGGTGGGTGGAGGATGAGTGAGGAAGCAAGGAAACGCGCGGGGAACATATGCATCGCATTTCTATAAACGGTAATTCAGCATTCCTTGCCCTCACATGTGTATTTTACCTACTTTTGACGAATAACTGGTCATGACTCCACGAGTACTTTTACACTACCACACGCCAAAGATATTTTGATTTAGTAGCGATTATGGTCGAGTGGTTAGTGGGGTTGATTGAAAGTACGAGGTTCGATCCCACGAAACATGCAAACAGAGCCTAAGCTACCGATGAAAGAAAACATCGTAACCATAGGTCGTTTCCTATCGCTCGCCTGGCTAGCTAGCTATCACCCTCAAGTTGAAAAATCTGTCGCCGAGCACCTAACAGTGTGTTCCGGCAGCCTGCTAGTGTATTTCAGTCTAGTCATGCTCCATCTAAGGCTACAGTATCGCTGAATTCCGTGGTTGTCCGAACTTGTGGTTTTTGACTAGCTGTGTAGGATAAAAAAAAAGCTAAAAATCGTCACTGCGCAAGTCTAAGTTATTTCCCATATGGTGATTGTACCTGAGCACAGAGCTGGCTGCGACCTTGTTGATAGCTGGTGAGGATCTCGTCCTGAAGCGAGGCGATGTACTTGATCCTGTCGGTGACGCTATTCCCAGGGTTCCGGTTGCCATGACGGTTCAGGGTCCAGATGCTTACAGCTTCACAGTCTAGGGTCAAATGGAGCAATGTTTTAGGCATTACGACAAAATTTTCACCAAACCAAAATTTGGTCACGTGATGATTTAAAAAATGAGTCCTCCACCTTGACCTGAACTTGACCGACCACGTGGCTAATTTTCTCCAAATAAATAATGTGTCTGACCGTACATTTCGAAAAAAATATGGTTCGGAGCAGTTTCCGAAAAAAAAACTTCAAATAATAAATCTGGGAACTGGTCAGGTATATTACAGGCCCAGTCGCTGGAAGCCTCAAAAATAACAGCTTAAAATACAATTTTTGTAATTAGTGAGACGAAGACAGCTGTTTGAACAACAATTTACGCAAACAGAATACTTCGAAACTGGTTTTAAAACTGTATCTTGAATGGCGGCTTTAGCATGATTCGAGTTTTCTAATACGCAACAGCAAAACACTAATTTCGCACCTATGAAGTCAATATTTTAGAACTCGCTGCGCCCCGTGGCCCCGTGTTATATCCGCGGCTGATATTTGATTATCCCACCCGAACACTTCCATTTTCCAGAATAAAAAGTAGTTGTATAAGCTATCTTCGTGCCAAATTTCACCCAAATTAGTTTGAGTGCGAAGGAGACATAAAAGAACATACAAACTTTCGCCTTTACAATATTTGTGTGATATTATTCGATATTTTTTAACCGATTTCGAACGTTAGGAGGTTCTTAATTACTCGTATTCCTTTTTTTTTTTAAACGAATCTCGCTATTACTAAGACTTCGCTGTCCGTCTTCTGTCCTTCCGTCGTCTGTCCTAACCGTATACTTCAAAACGTATGCCAAAACCATTATCTGGATGTCCAAGAACTGCTTGAAACCCGATCTTATAACTCCTTACTAGAATCGAGACACCTCCTTACAAATACGGGGTGGTTTTAAATTGACTGCGTATATTTTTACCACGCAATCAGCATCGTTAATATAAAACCACTCATTTTTTTGCATTTTTGTTTACAAAAAACTGGGAAATATGTTCACTCTTAAGTGCGCCTACACAAATCTGAGCCAGGCAAACACGCGTGTCGTTACCGTGACCTAGACCGGGGTGGCGCCGCGGCTTAGGGTATTCATGAGTTTCGCGGTCACTTTGTATGACTTCAATTGAAGTTTTCTCTACATTTTTGTACTAAAGTGGGTTTAACAAAAAACACGAGTATTTCACATTTCCCTATTCTTTCAGTATACTAAATATACGCACTCAATTTAGAATGAACCTGTATCATTACTTGATGGTTTCGACGCAATAAATCTTTAGGTTTTTTTACACCAGTCTAACGCACTTTCCTATGACATCATAAAGAAATTTACAATTCAGGCCGTCACACTTGATCATACCGGACTATCAGCTACTCTTCCTTAGTAACAACTTTTACTACGGGCCCAATTCTGATATCGAGAGACCAATGTTTTTTTTTATGGAACTTCAGTTTTTTTTATCGAATTTGTAGCTGGTCCATAGTAGATAAGATCTTAAGATGAGTTTAGTGCCCCTCTTATGCCGTAGTACCCTCCAAATCGATAAGTCTGTCAAACAATACAAAAAATATATTTTATTTACTCTAATATTAACTTCAAAAATTTGTTTTGTAACTCGAACTGAAAGAAAAAAAATTAAACCAAAATGACATTTATTTATTTCGAACAATTTTCCAAATCATCTTCGAAAAACCCTCATTAGAATCGCAAATAATAATTCCATTGAAATGCTTACTTCGGCTGATTGTCTAATGATTTCCAAAAAAGAGGAGATGCTCAATTCAACTGTTTTTCTTTATATTTAATACTTGATCGTGTCTTGATGTGCCTACACCACATAGCGTGATAAGGCCAGGAAGATGATGATGATTTGATGTTTCGGAGACGGATGGATCAATTTGAAAAGATCTTTTTTTTTATAGGTACCTCTCATCTAGTACTACTTTAATTTATTCTAAATAGGTCAAGAGATTTGACTTTTAAATCGTATTAACTGAACAAGTTCTAACGGCGCCTGTGTAATGTGTGACATTTTTCCCGACTGCGAAAGAAGGGTTATGTTTTTCGAGCGTATGTATGTATATTTTACTGACACGCTCTACAGCCTAAACGGCTTGTCGTGTTTTATGTGAGTGGTTACAGTAGATTCGTTTTAGTCGTGAGAATGACACTGGGTACATCAAAATTAAAAAAATAATTATTAAGGATAATACACGGGTTAAAAAATTATGCAGTCGGGTTTTTTTAAGTCGCTTCTAACCATTTGTATTAAAATAATTATTTAATTACCTTAACGTAGGTATATAAAATGCATTAAAATATGTACTTACTGTCAGGAACCGCATAGTCTCTTATATCACCCCTGATGCTTTCATACGGCGTCTTAGTCGAGTACAGCTGGAACGGACACTCGGCGTTCCAGTAGCAGGAGCCAGCGACTCGCGCGCACACACTCGCAAGCAGTACTAGCGCTAGTGACCTCATCTTGCGTACGCACAACAGCGAGTAACTGCGTGTTTTGACTTACGCCTACAGGTTTTATCCCCGCCATATTTGGCATAAAGACGTGCGCATATTGGTAACAGTAATATTACTATAGGTATATTCATATTCATATTCCATAATGCCACTACAATCCACGGAATTTAGATATTTTTGTACACAATGAAGGAGGCAATCATTTTTCACAATATTAATCTCATTTTTGGCAGACGTACACCGTAGTGGCCGAAAATGAAACAAGTCCTTTCACATAGATAAATAAATAAATAGAAAATACTTTACTATGTACACACAAAACAAATAATGTAAATACAACAAGTGACCTTATCGCTAAAAAGCGATCTGTTGCTTCAAAAAAAAAAGGTAGAGGGGTCGATAAATCACCTCACCTACATTTGAAAAAATTCCGCATAGGTATACGTACGTATTCTATCCAGATTTTGTCTCCATTTCCGAAAATTTGTATCAGCTCAATGTACTATTTATTCTACGCGGAGATTCGACATTTCTTGATATGACGAATCGTTTTTTCAAACTTTCTTAACTGGTTGTGACGTGCGTGACGTCACCTTCCGATTCCAACGGTAGATCAGCGCTGGTTGTTTCAACCAGCATTATGTTGAGTTATGACCGGTTTGTGACAAAAAGCAGTCATTAAGTTATAAATATATTTCTTAAAGTTGAATATTACACTGTTGTTTTCTGTTACAAAAACATTCTATTATATTCTATTCTATTGTTTCTTCTTTTCTACTAAATAAAACCATAAGTACATAAAAAAAAACAATCTGATACGTTAAGATAGTATTTCTGTCTGGGCTTACATAAAAACAAGTAAGATCTGCATATCACTTGTTTACGTGGAGCAATTCAACATGGTTCTGCGACCTTCGTGGAAAAACTAAAGTCAAAAGAAAATGATCATCAAGTTGAGTTGTTTGCCATCTCGCACGAAGAAGGTTCGCACGTTTGTTCGACTTGGCACCATGCGATTTTACCTAAAATTTTCGTCGCCAACTCGCACGCACTTAAAGTACAGCCAGGCAAAAATATAATTAAATATATCTAGAAAACGAAAACAAAATAAATGAGCACGTATAAAATTTTAAATCGAAGCTTAGTGGCTAACGTTTCTTGTTTTCTATCTGAAATGGTAGGTACCAATATACATAAAAGAACAAATTCCGGCCGCATACTGTCAGACAGAATCGACATTTTCTATCGGTTACCAAAAACAGGTAGTAGGTACCTAATTCGCCGGAAGAAGGCTCATTTTTCTAAACTAGAAAAATATCTAAAATTCAAATTTTCGAGAACAGCCGAGATTTTGTGATACTATATTTAACCGACTTCAAAAAGTAAGAACTTCTCAATTCGTCGTAATCTTTTTTATGTATGTACACCGATATCCTGAATCAAAATAAGCGCCATCTAGTGTCAATGTTTTGTTATAATATAATAAAACATTAACGCTAGATGGCGCTGATAACATATTATGTTAATTCTGTACAAAACCTACTTAACTGCGACGCGATCGGGTAAGAAAACCAAAGATATACATTGTAACCCCTTTCATTAGTAGGTGCATGTTAGATCTTTAAAGAAAACTCGCACTTAGAGCTCTGGAAACGTTATCTCATTGTTTATTATACAAGTATGTATAAGTGTCAACTTTCATGACACCTTCACAAACAGCACCGATGCGTTATGGTGTCACTTTTCTTAAGCAAACAATAACAGTAGGTAAGTAGATATAATAAACACGAGGCATGCCTTAAAAATACATGATTTAATTCACGCATCTTCATTCTACAATCGAACAAGTAGTTAGATACTGTTGTGGAATACGCTGCCAAGTTTTCGATTCCCGTTTTTTCTAAGCAAGCGCACTACATCCAGGCAGCATCATCGCTTTACATCAGGTGCGTTGCGGTCAAGCGCAAGCTTATTGTCTATAAAAAATATTCATGGAACATATAATGTTACATGCTGGACTAGCTTCCGTACTTTGAACTTCGAGGTTACATTATTGAACCATTTGCAGTCGAGACTATGGGTTACTATAAAATTCTACTCTGCCATTGGGGCAATAGGGACATTTTTTTTTAAACAAAACTTATCGGAGCGTTTGATCATTGCGACATGTGCCCCCTTCTCGTCAAGAGTTAGGCATAAAAGAGGTGAAAACAAGAGCAACTTACTTTCGTTTTGACAGTTTGCCGCTTCAAGGCTGTCAAAATATAACCAAGCTTCATTGCTTTTGTTTTCACCTCTTTCATGTCTAACTGTAGCCAGTAAGTGGTCAGGGTCTGAGTCTGTTATTTGAATTGTTTTAGAATTACAATTGCATTGGGTCATAATGGTCTTTCAGACAGTTTCAAAAATGTAGGCAACTATTACCGAAAAAGAGGAAACGTGGAATTTTAACCCATTCATTGCGTTGATCATTGTTACTATCTTTCGCCACCAACGCACCGTATCGCACATTTTATAATACGTGACATGTGTGACAAATTTGTATTTGCTACAACATTTTAGGTATTTTGGCCAATGAAAGTGAAATGATAAAACAATTATGTTTATGCAATTTTTTTGGTGCCTATTTTGTAACTATTCTGTCTATGAACACTATTTAGCCGAAGAATGTTTACTTTGTATTTAACTAACTCTGAACAGGTCAAATACTAACTAAAATAAATGATCAGCTATTATACGTATCGATTAATTATGATTTTCTTGATGTTATGCATGTTATTTTCTGTTCATATTGAATATTGCTTTTTATTACTAACCTTGGTATCTTGGATAAAAAATAACATGTCACAAAAGTGGCTTCAATAAATACCAAAATTTATTTTCAGTACCTTTAAGACGATGAAACGAAGGACCGAACAATTATTAGAACAGGCTTAAGAAAAAGAAGATAATACTCGTAAAAGTCCCAATAAGAATAACAGCCTGACACCGAAATTACTTACAATTCAAAAAATTCCGTCTCTACAAGCTTTTGAAATTGTTACAACAGGTCATAAAGCTACTGCACCATCTAAAAGATCAAAGCGAGCTAAATCGCTTGTCTTTGGATCACAACATGAGGATGCGGATGTTCTAATTGAACCCCGACCATCCACCAGCAAACATTCTACTTTTTCATATTCACCTCCAGCCAATGAAAACGTTTCCTTTTTAAGTGGAAGTGGAATGCAACAAAATACAGGAATTAGAATCATAAAAGCTCAAAGAGTTGAGCTACAGGATGGTAAAGCGATTTTGACTGATTTAGATAAAAATAGTGACAGTATTAGTAATAATATAGAAAATAAAAATGAAACACTAAGAGCAGATTTGAATGAATCGTTACAGAATTTCGACTTATTGAATCAAATGAGAGATGTTTGAAAATGAAGAAGGATAAGAAAAACCCATAAAAATCTACCTACCAATAAAATATTGACTGAAGAAGACCTAATAAAAATGAATTAGACGATGACGATTTAGAAGTAGGACTTGATCAGCAAAATTTATCAGATGAGTTTTTATCTGACTCTAGTGAAGACACAACTCAATTTATTGAGAATACTGAAGTAAGTAAACTAAATAAGAGTAAAGAAAGTAATACTATACAATCATTACACTTAACAGATGATGAATGTAAAAATGATCGTGACCCTACACTAGTGCCTATAGATTTTGATCGAAGTGAGAAAACACTAAAAATATTACTTAATATCCTTATGATTATTTTCAATTGATCGCGACAGTAGAGTTCTACACAATGCTAGTTACAAAGATTAACAGTTATGCATCTAAGTTATTGTCGACAATAGAAGACCCTAAAAGCAGAATAAAACTATGGAAAGATGTAACTATTCAAGAAATTAAACCGTTTTTTGGTACTTTGTTTCACATGGGCACTATCAAACTAAATCGTGTCACAGACTACTGGAAAAAACATCCATAATTTAATTTGCCTGCTTTTTCTAAACACATGAGCAAAATCGATTTTTGTTAAATCTTTTATATTTCTTTATTTATTCAACACAACTAGGTCTCGCACGACCATGGAAGTTTACGACGCCGTAGTCCTAGATGGAGCATGCCTAGTCTGGAATACACAGGTTACTGATACTAGGTTTAGTTAGTTTCAGTTAATTTGGACAATGACGATGTCATTAAGTACCTAAGTATGATGCGTTATTAAGCGATGTATAGACAAAACTGACTACAGTTAGTAAAAAGGTAACTGTGGTCGCTGAAATGATGGATTCACTAAATTATCTTCCCACAAAAGTCTTGAATACAATTTCATTCAATTTCATAAATCAAAATTCCTACCGAACGAATATTGGACCTCGTCTAATATGGGCGTCAAAGCTCTCGAAGAATCACTCTTGCGCGATTCAGACCTGGCATTGTGATTGGCCCAGATTATTGAGATGTTGCGTGTGTGCATTGTATTGCTTGTGTTGATGTTGGTCGATTTTAGTGGTTTAGATGCTAGGTGAGCGTTCTGCTAGTTCGCGCTTCTTTGGATAGATGGAGCGCTCGCTATATGGAAAATCAAAAAACAAATAAAACATAAAACACAAATAAATCTCGAAAGTTTTCAAATATTCTTACACAGCTTCCGAATTCTTAATACGAGTGTATAGCAATTTCGATTTGTTTATTTTCTCATGCAAGTTATCAAGTATGACTGCCCCTTATAACAATGGTTTCTAAGTAGTTCCTTACTATCCCTTATCGCTAATAATTTTACTATCAGAGATGCAGTGTAGTGATATCGATGAGATAAAGCAGTATTGGCAGGCAGTGCGTGTGTGTCTCTGACATGATACCCACGCCTTCCACTCATGGCCTGCTATTGGCTGATGTCACTTCTTAAGACAGCTACAGACCGCCAACTTGTTCACACAATAAGATATAGCTCTTTTCTACCTTTTATTGTTGTCCGAATCCAATGGTTTTTTTATACAAAGCTAACACATTGTTTACTAGGCTTTAACGTTTTATTTTTTTTCTTTATTATATAACACTTTAAAGTTACAAGGTTCCTAAGCAGTCATATTTTTGCGCTGATACGATACCTATTAAGACATTATTATGCAGAATTCAATAACTTTTTTCAGAATAATAAAACGTATAGACCTAAAACACATCATAGTGAAGCGATTAACACCAATAACAAAAAATTACGTTACAATTTAGGTGAAAAAAGGTAGGTCCCAGAACGAAAATTGTATCAGACACACGTGAACAGTGAAGGGTTGGTGAAAACCCACATAGATCCTATCCGATATATTTCTGTAATGATCGAATGTATATCTGACCGTAAAATTATTAAGTAAAAAATTAAATCGATTGTCACTCAAAAGAGAATACTAAAATAATTATAAGGGCTATACCTACTCATCTACTTGGAGTGGTTTGTTAGAAACTCAAAAAGTATTTTGTTTAAGATTTATGGGAAAAAAAACATTCTCATAACTATAGCTTTTAAAAAGTGACATTAAAATTACCCAAAAAATAACGTTAGTATTTCCGCGAACTGTCGACATGACATTTTCAGAGGCTATATAAAAAATAACGACCACTTCACCAACACCTAATATTATTGAAATAGATCAGTAAATGGCGCCGTCGCAAACTTCCTCCCTTTTTGCGAGAAACAGCCCTCTAAATGCCCATGAAGTTCTACGTTCGTAAATGATTTCTCCGGGCGTCTTATCGAAGTATCAAGTGATCCGACGCTTACCTCTGCCAGCGAATAACTTTAGTTATTCAAAGATCTAACGTCGCTATTTGTTAGGACACCTTATCTGTAAACGGCGACTTGATTTAAGTTTATAATTTTTTTTTGCCTTGGGGTCCGGGAGCTCATCTTGTTTGCCAAAACTTATCGGAGCGTTTGATCGATTCGACGCGTGAACAGAATGCCGGTTTTTATTTAGCTCAGCGTCATTGCCATTCTGCGTGGTAATGCGTCTAGCATTCTAAGCACGCTGCCTTCTGGTGGTGGGTTTGAGCATTTGGATTATCAGTAGATCTTAAATGTTCTATAGGTGGTCTTTCTGCTGTGTTTTTTTTTTTGTGTTATAATAAGCAATTTTTTTTATGTTTTTCATTTAAATCTTATATATCAATACTTACTAATATTATAAAGAATAAAGATTCGATTGTTTGTTTGCGTTGAATAGGCTCCGAAACTACAGAACTGATTTTAAAAATTCTTTCGCTGTTAGAAAGCTACATTATCACTGAGTAACAAACAGGCTATAAAAAATAGGGATCCGTGGGTAACACCGCGTATTCTAGATTTAGTTTTAGTTAGTGTTTAGTATTGATTTACTCTTATGTTTTAGTTCTAATTTTAGTTGCATCGTCTTGAGTAAGTTTGTTATGTTTTGAATCTGCAAAGTACTAAACGTAGTGTTTCCCTAAATCAAAAATTCACGTACACTCCAAGTTTCGTTGAGATTAGTTGGTAACTACGAACTGTACGCAAGTGCGAAATTTCAGGAGACAAACAAACACACAAACATACTGACTGACAGTCGAAAGAAATATTTTCCAGACCCGAAACAGAGCCGCTGAGTTTGCAAGGTCCATTATGAGGTCTATATGAGGCCCAATAGTTAACCCTATTCACGATTTTTTTAATGTTTTTAGAGTGTACGTATGTATATTGCTTTGACACGCCCTAGAGCCTAAACGGCTTGTCTTATTTTTATGTAAGTGGTGTCCACAGATTCGTTTTAGTCGTGTAAGTGACACTGGGTACATAAAAAAAATATTAAGGATGATACACAGATTTAACGAGTTATCAGTCGGGTTTTTTGAACTCGCTTCTAATCACTTGTTGAAATGCAAATTACGAGTCTATTAGAACAACCACCTGTATAAGATATAAGCAAAATAATCTATATATATTTTTTAAGATATAACATCCACGCCTCCAAACGGTGGGCTGGGTGAAATATAATCAAATATTTTAACTCAAATAAAATATTATTGCAACCATAAAGCAATTAAACACAAGCATAATTTTATTTTGATTATTAATCTAATTTATTATGGATTTGGTATCTTGAAAAATTTTATGAACATTGTGTTAACTATTAATCTAGAATTAGGTATTAAATGCAAATCATACGTGGACAGATATTTATTTTTATTATCGGTAGGGGTGTTTAAAGTCGAAGGGGGTCACTGTACTCATCGTTATTAATAACTTTCACTATGGAACCAAACCAGATTTATAATTCACTACAATTGTAAATCATCATTGACCTGAATCCTAAATTGATCGTATGAAAAAAAAATCCGGTCATTTCAAAGAAGCGTTACGTTTCAAATTGTATTGATAAGTTTATGAGTTTTTAATTTTATTTAGAAATCTAACGCGTGTTTGTCATATTTTGATTAACAATACGGGTTTTGACGCGTTGGTCGTGTCCATAACGAAGGTAGGTACTGGACGTGCCTTTGTTTTGGACACGACCGACGAATTTGTGAGTTTTTTCTTTGAGGGTGGATTTCTTGCGCGAGACGTGTCTTCGTTGTGGATACGACCTACGCGTGAAAATTGTTAAAATTGTGTATTGTTAATCAAAAATGAAGCATTTGCTTTGGCTTTTTTTACCTTCCAGATTCCAAAAACGTCTTTGGTTTAAAAGTCAACGGAGACTCAATGTGTTGCATAAATTGATAAGTCCAGTTTTTGGCCCGAAGTCACTAGTCCACAGAGATACTGTTTGGTACCGGTTTGATCCCATAGAATAAAATGTAAAAATATTTGTCATGCTCTTACCGCCTTTCGCACACTACAAACAATAAAACTGCTGTTTACCAGTTGCGAAATTGTAAAATGGACACAGCACAAGCGGCTCAAATATACTAGCCTAGGTAGAGATTATATATTTGAGCCATTTAGACTTCAGGGCTGTGAGGACCGAGAGCTCTTCTTTTTTAAACGGTTTTATTTAGCTCGACCCGTACGGAATTTATTTGTTTATTTATCCAAAACTTACCGGAGCGTTAAATCGTTTCGATGCGTAACCAGGTTTCCATTTTTTATCTGGCCCAACGTATACGCATTGCGATTCAGCGTGGTAGTGCGGATAGCACTTTGCGTACGCTGCCTTCTGGTGGTGGGTTGGAGCAGTTGCATTATCTGTAGATCTCAAATGATCAATAGGTAATTTGTCTGCTGTTTTTTTGTCGTAGTTTGTCATTTCGTTTTTAGTAATAACGGCAGTTGCAATTTTTATCTTAATACAAGTATTAAGATAAAAATTAATAAATAAATAATAAAGAGCGTTAAACACTTTCAAATAAACTCTTTAGTTCTACATAGCAATACTTTTTTCTACCGAATTTCAAAAAAGAGGCGGTATTCAATTTGACCATTTTTTTATGTTTCTTACCTAATTTCTCGGAGGCGAGTAGACTGATTCGAAAATGAATCTAAATCGGTCATGAGGTTAGATTTTTAAATCAAAACAACTGAAAAAGTTCTCTCGACGACTGACGTAATCAATTAAGTAATGTTTTTTTTTCTCATCTATGGCCGTAATGGAAGACTGTAGTCGCATTATTGTAGAAACAATTATTTATATAAATGCACGTAGAAAATCTAACTTTTGCCTTACATAATACATTTATACAGATAATGAGCGTGTTCAACGTTCATATCTTGACCAAATTACTAACGGCATAGTGAAATAAATATTTTAACTGCGTAAAATTAAATATTAAAAATTTATTTCAATAACAGAGAGAAAAAATATTTAAATTTAATTATTCTTTGTACTTGTTTGTTATAAAGAAACATAAGAGAAACAATGTGGGTATATTTTATTATAATTATTTCACTTCAGTTATCCAACTGTTTCAAAAGTGTGAAGAAGCTGTATGAAGCTCTAATGATCTGAAAAGTTAAAAAGAACCAAATTAATTAGCGCCAATTAACCAAGTTGGCGGTATTGTAGCCCGATTCCAGTGTTTTTTTCACATAGCTAACGTATTGTTTACTAGGCATTGCCGTTTTATTTTTTCTGCCTTTTATATCACTTTAAAGTTACAAGCTTCCTGAGCAGTCATATTTTTGCGCTGATACGATACATATTAAGACTTTATTATGCAGAATTCAATAACTTTTTTCAGAGTAATAAAACGTGTAGACCTAAAACACATCATAGTGAACCGATTAACACCAATAACAAAAAAATACGTTACAATTTAGGGGGTGAAAATAGGTAAGCTCCGGAACGAAAATTGTATCAGAAACACGTAAACAGTGAAGGGTCGGTGAACCTCTTAATATGTTACTAAAGGCTAAGTTTTGAAAAGCTCAAAGTAAGTGTAACATAGGCTGTGAGCTTTCGAAAATTTGCTTAAGCCTTAATTGCAACAATGAAAATAAACGAGATTTTTTCAAAGCCTTCCCAAACGAAGATAGCAAAATTACTTATTGAGAGATTGAGATTGTGTCTGTAACTGATTGCATATCTGGTAATATCTAAGTAAGTTCAGTTATTTTTGGCTCATATTTTTGCAAATAGCAAAATTTAAGATTTTTTTGACTTACCAACAGCGAGCGGCACAAACCCGTCCGCTGTGAGCGAGCTAACTTACCGACATGATAGTATCGATCAAAAGCGGCACAAATCTTCCCGCTGTAAGCGAGCAGACTTGCTAACATGAGAGTATCAAGCGAGAGCGTCTCAAACCCGCCCGCTATGGGCGAGCTAACTTACCGACATGAAAGTATCGAGCGAGAGCGGCATAGCACAAACGCGCCCGCTGTGAGCAAGCTAACTTACCGACAAGAAAGTATCGAGCGAGAGCGTCACAAACCCCCCCGCTGTGAGCAAGCAGACTTTCCGCGAGCGCACCATTACTACAAGTACCGCGCGCCGGAGCGGGATGGAGAATGCGTACCACTCGCACATGTATACTGCCTCCGCTATTGCTGAACTCTATAACATCCGTAGTAGCAACATATCTAATTTTTGATTTTGTATTATTTATTTATTACTCATTTACAGATTGGTACCATTTTTTTCCATACAGGTACAGGGTCAAAGTGTACAGTAATATACATACTGTGTTAGACCAGTAGTCATCTTTGCAATTTTTCGACATTATACATGTTGAAGTGAAATTCAAAAGTTACAATATCCCCAACATCGCTATTTTGTCGTGACGGTAACCTTGGATTTGAAATGTATCATAGTGGGAGAAGCTAGAAGCTCAAATTTTTGTGACTAGTAAAGGCATACAGTTAGATATATTTCCAAATTACATAAAATTGGACGAGCACTTTAAAAATATTTTATTTTAAGCAAGTTAAAATTATTTAATTTTGTCACTGATTCACTAACTCACCGACTCGCCGATCACAAGATAGCTAGCAAACCTACAATTTCCAAATTTTAATCACAGTTATTGTTTAGACTAAGGTAAGGTAAGGGAAAAATCTGACAACAAATTTATTGATATCTCGAAAACAGGAGATACACAATATGAATAAGTAACTTGTTAATTAATCCTTTATAAATCTCATCAGATTATATGTAAATACAAATTTACTTTTGCTGAACATAAAAATTTAATTAAAATTATTAATTAAATAATTTCTCAAATACAAAGATATAAGTTATGGACGAGTTGGGGACGAGTTGGGGACAAGTTGGGTTCGAGTAGCGGATGACTTTGGGTCGAGTTGGGGAAGAGTTTGGGCCGTGTTGAGTACGTGTTAGGGAAGAGTTGGGATGGGAGGGACGGGTTGGGACGAGTAAGAGGCGAGTTTGGGTCGAGTTGAGGACGAGTTAGATCGAATTGTGTACCACTATCTTTGCAACATTAGTTCAAGTTTCTGACTCTTGTCGTTATTAATACAAGAACATAAAACGCCTAAAAATTAAATGTTGTTGAATGACATAATTTTTTACAAGCTTTTGACGAGAATAATATCATTCGGAACTTTACTTAGGTTGTCAAAAGTTTTAAAAATGTAATTATTACATTCTGAGTAAAATAAAAAAAAACAGGGATACGTTATTTTTCTTACCATTATCGTAAAAAATATGTGGGTTCAAAATATTTTAAATGTTGCCAATTGCGAACGAAGTCGCAGGTACAGCTGTAATATATAAATATATATGTTACAGCTGTACCTGTTATGTTACCTCTTCCGATAGTTTATTAGCTTCGTTGCAGTAGAAATGTACTTGCCACACCATTCCCACGAAGTATGTGGTCATCGACACCAACCAAAGAATAGGTTTGTTTTTCTCCTGTAAGATAAATGATGTGACCTCACGATGTTTTTTTTTGCCGGATGTAAAGGACAGAATGCCGAACACCGGTACGGAAACGCTTTGCGTCTACTTTTATTATGCAATTTGTTTTTATCCTACACAGCTAGGCATTTGACCACAAGTTTCGATCGATCACGGAAGTCAGCGATACTGTAGCCCTAGATGGAGCATACCTAATCTGGAATACACTGGCTCTCAAGGAAGGTTGCCGAAACACACCGTTAGGTGTTTGGCGACAGATTTTACATGTTGAGAGTGGTAGCTGGCCAGGCAAGCGATAGGAAACGCCCTACCACCATGGTTTGCTCACAATGTTTTACTTCACCGTTAGCTCAGGCTCTTTTTGCACGTTTTCCTGGGTTGGAACCTCGTTCCTCTTGCACGGCTTTAGACCCTACTAACCACTCATCAGTAAGTAACCACTCACCATCATCGCTACAAAATCTGCTAGATTGCGGAACTCGCTGCCGGTTTCTCTATTTCCTGATAACTATAATCTGGGATTTTAAGCCACGAGTGAATCGGTTTCTTCTAAGCAAGCGTGCACCATCTTAGGCCGTATCGTCGCTTCACATCAGGTGAAGGGCGGATAAACGCCAGCCTATCTTCTATATAAAAAAAACTGGAATCTACTTATCAATTGACACGTGGCCGTTGATTCGTTATTCAATTATTAATAGCGTCAGTAAATTTTTGTCCCACAAATGGGAACGAGATTTCATCTCAGTTCTCGGCCAGGAGCTCTTTTTTTTCGAAGGGCTCTAAAGTAGAATCTATTTTATTTATTACAAGAGTAGATAATGAATGAATGGATTAGCTCTTTATTGCAGACACACAAACATCAAATATACAGGAAATATCTTGCATCTAGAGTCCTTATCGCTAAAAGCGATCTCTTCCAGGCAATCCCGTGAAGCGCACCTAAAAAGCTATTTGGTGAAACCCGCCACATGTCACGCACCTGCCATTCACATCGCTAGTAATAATAATAATAAATAAATACGTTATATTTTCAATTTTGAAACCACAAGCTTAGACAAAATAATTGCAAATTAGGTACGTTACAATCATAGAACAACCCGGTACAACTCCGGGCGTGCGCGGAGGTCCGTGTTGCTCTATGGTTAAATTGGTTTACTTGTGGGTCCCAAACTAGGCTATGCCTGTACATGGTTGACCGAGACATTAATCCCAATTCAGCCAGTCACACTGACTAAAAGTTCCTAAATTATATCCATCCTTTTCTCACTTGTGGAAACCAAAAGATAGGAGACAATTTTAGAACTGTCTAATTAGTTTAGTTTAGGTCATTGTTTTAGTTTGGTAAACTAAATTTTGCGCTATAATAAGGTTCTCTGTATCCCTCGTGGTGTTAGCATTTCTGAAGAGTGAATGGTATGGGGTTTTATCATCCCTGATAGGTAATCAGAACATAAGACAGGAGTCGTTCGTAGTGTAAAGCATAACAATAATGATATTTATACTTAAATTTCGGTTTAACGTTCTTGGGACTTTAACGGCCATAAATTTTTTCAGAATATTTTTTTATTGAGTAGGTACTAAAATTTACAATAGTTTCTGTATTTCTTTTTAAATAAAGTTATCTGGCACAAAATTTTTAAAAAAACCTACGTTAGATGTTTATGATTATGAGTACTAAGACTGTACAGAATATAATAAAATAAACAACTATAATTAAAAAATAAAGATTGATTAGAATAACTATATTGAATATATCCGTAAAATAATCATCAATCTCAAAATAATCAGTAAATGAAAATCAAAAGAATTCAAAAACTCATTATAAGTTTAATTTATTTGTCGCAATCACGCTTTTATTAATTGTAAACATCACAATAATTATTTATTTATTTAATTAATTAATATATAATAATCAAATTACAGTAAAATGAGATTATTGTTATTCTTGCAATCAATATACATAAGTAAACATAAAAAATAGATATGTAGTTAAGATTGTACTAACTTCCACTAACGTAATTTATATTGTACGTGCATGGTTGCCTGTTAGAGATCGCTTTAAGCGATAAGACCGCCATTAGAAATTTAGCATATTTTTATATTGTATTTTTATAGTGTTAAAGGCCGGTTTTTAATAAGGAGTTACTTAGTGATCTTATCTTACCTCAGCTAGCTGATAGGCTGAGACGCATATGGTGATGGTTGAAACCGTGAATTGCGCTAAGAGAGGTTTCATGAAACACTCCTGCAATTGCACAGCTGTCTTCAGAGCTGCCTGGTGCTGCAACACGCAGCGTCGGAGACGTGATCGCACTATCTCTTCCTCTTTTGGCTTTAGTAGCTGGTATAAGAAATTTCAAAAGACTCTTACAAGAACTTCACGAAGAAGATCCATAAGTCTGCGATAAATACACATCAAATAGCCTTTAAACAAAAAAATTCTATATAGTCTATTAGGAGTAACTCAAATAAAGTAAAGTACAGTAAATAACCTTCCCAATTTTTTCAAAGCTTCAAATAGTAATCGAAACAGTCTAAAAGCACGAATATCTGAAACCGATTTAACCTATATACTAAGTATTGTCAAGGAAAGGTGAAATATAAAACGCCATAACTATAAGTAAATAGTGAAAACAATACGATTAACATGCCAGACTTTATCAATTACAATACCAATATTACTACTTCAGAGATGAAAACCCGTCATCATATACTTTAAAAAAAAAATTCGTCCACGACGACTACACCATTATTAGTTTACTCGATGGGTGCTCACATAAACTATAACTAAGTTAACAAACATTATAATATTTGTGAATGTACAACTTTCCTTGTAATAGTTTGATTGTAATGTGTGTTTTTAATTATTTGATTAAGTCCATTTTAGATCCTGGTGCTATCACCAGGCGCTTAAAATTTACATAAAATTAAATTGAACTGTCTGTGAATGAATTAGCCATAAGTATCAATCAATATATACAAAAAACCAAATGTTTAGGCTTTGTTCGGACTATTTAGTAGATGGTTTATGTTAAGTTTGCACAAAGTCGGTCGAGCGGTTCTTCATTAATCACATTGTTTGTAACAAATGAATTCAATAAATGGCGGATCATTTTGTTAATGGGGATTTTGCTGTCAAATTGAAACATTTTTCAGTGTTGTCAGTACAAGCATGTTTATACGTAGCGAAGCACGTACTGGGCCGCTAGTAGTCCATACAATACATTTTAGTGGCTTCCTGAAGTGAAAAAAACTTCTAAAATACCTGATTAGTAACTGGGATGCCTTCACAGAGAGTCCTGAGAGACAGGCCGACCAGCTGCAGCCGGACCCTGCAGACAGCTATGGAGGTGGTCGCCACCTGGTCTATGCTCACGTTCAATGGAGCTATTATCAGTACTCCTACAATCTGCAAATTAATGCAACGTACTATCACCAGTAAGCATCTTGGTTGGCTGCATAGTGGCGACTTTTGTGGATTCCGTACACAAAGCGTAAAAAGGAACCCTATTACTAAAACTACGCCGTTCGTCTGTTACTAGCTAGACTGGATCTCACGAGTCTCTGGATGATGATGTATTTATGTTGCCGCTATAACAACCAATACTAAAAATAGATTAAAAAAATACTCAAGTAGAGCTGCAATAGAACAAACGTGATTTTTTGCCGATTTTTGCTCGTTATTGATAACTTTAACAAATAGAAGCTTGGACTGATGTTGTATGGATATTAGTACAGTCTTCGTATGCTAGTCCTACCCGCATTTGGCCGATTTTATTGGATTTTGTCGAGCCTCGACCAGTGATTTGTCCATTAGAAGTGCACTTGCGCAAAACTTCCCCCTATAATTCGCTTTTAGTTTTAACAAGTGTCCCAGGCACTATAACTTTATACGAAATACATTCATAGGTACATCCTGCAAATTAAGGTGACATATTATTGAAATTGATTCACAGCGTTACCTTACTGTGTAACCATTAATGACTGAGAAACGACCTGGACGAGATAAACTCATAGCAAATGGGGAGAGAGAGTATATATATATATAAACAATATGTGTAACATTTGTGTGCATGAACATGTCTGTTTGACCTGTGTCTGGGTGTTTATTATATATATAAGCATGAATTTATCTATATAAGTATGTATGTCAGTGATCAGGTTACCAAAGCACAGGGTTTGCCTAGTTTAGGATCTGAAGACCTTTGTGTGGTTGTTGTCCCATATCATTATTTATTTAATTATAGAGCTCTATAATGGGTGTAAGCCATATAGAGATGTGCTCGCCAAAATACGGGTCGAGGACTTCAATTAAGTTAGCAAAGTTTCTTCACGATACCTAATCTCCTCCACGTTTAAGCTTGTGATAATCATTTACAATATGCACATAATGAAAAAGTCTGAGGTGCATGCTTTAACCTGGGATTGAACCCGCGATTGTGAGATAATTTACAGGCTAAATTATAATATGAGGACATCGTAAATTGAACTTTACCTGAAAAATGTATGTTAACTGGAAAGCTGGAGACTTAGAAAAGTCATACGGATACCTGATAAAACCGCAATATTAATAATATGAATATTTAAAACACTTACACTAAAATAATATACGATCCATCCACTTTCTACAATCAGACAAGTAGAGATACTGCAAGACGTCACCGGTACATGGTAGAGATTCCGTCTACTTTTATTGTGCGTACAGCTAGATCGTGGAATTCCCTGCCGAGTTCTCTATTTCCCGATAAATATAATCTCGATCTTTTCAAATTGCGAGTAAATCGGTAGGCAAGCGTGCCACATCCTAGACCGCGTCTTCGCTTTACATCAGACGATAAGATATTGATTTTAGCGATAAGTTCCTACCGAGATACAGTCTAGGACTGGTTTGGAAGGTAGGCCACCACGAGTTTCTTCGCGATAGCAAATACGAATTAAAAACTATTAAAGCTAAATTAAACTAAATGAAAACTTATTAAAAGATAAGATAAGATAATAAGATAAGATAATTTTATTCACATCACACATTACAATTCACATAAAATTTTATACATAACATTACATTAATTTATAAGTGATTCCAATTGTATAAAACCTTTAATTTAATTAATCATGAATACATAATTATGATGAGGTTCTTATGAGCCCCAAACTAGGCATAAAGCCTGTATCTTGGTGGCCCGTTACACCTGTTGCACAAAATAGATGTCTTAGCGCGACTAATTTAGCATTATGCGATTTTAACAAAATATGAAGGATAAACAAAATACAATATATTTTAACAAAAACAAAATATTATAATTATATTTAAATTAAATTAAACATTATTAAATCTTATGTTAATTCCATTAATCTAATAAGTAAACGATAGAAAATAATGTTAGTGAGTGCAGACTCACTAACATTTTCCATGCAGTGAAAATCTGTTGTATCAATTGGGTTCGCAGTGATGTTAGTGTGCGAGTGTATGTGAATGAGTGAGTGTGTATGTGCTAGTAATTTGTATCATGTGTGTAAACTGAAACTTCAAATATTGTTTAAATTAAATTACAGGTATGGATCCTGTTGCATTTCCCGATTGTAAACCTTTACTAAGTTCTCTGTTTCTTCATATGAACTTTTAAGTAGCCAATTCTTAACTTTCTGTAAAGCGTTTCTATGCAAGCAATCTTTTAAATTGCATACTAAGCTGACAGTGTTGTACGTAAAAGAGTGGATGTAGGGCGGGAGTCTAGAAGTGAATACCGTTCTGACACTTGGTAGCGGAACTGACTCTGGGCAAGCTCGATTCTCACAAGTGACTTGCTGTAATTGCATACATCTGTGGGCTTTTGAGACGGCTTTCATAATGAATAATTGCCTCACGCTGAGTAATTGAATATCTTCGAAAAGCTGTTGAGTTGAGTAACGGCGGGGCTTCCCAAGCATTACCTTTAACACAGCTCGTTGAGCCCGTTCTAGATCAATCATGAAGGTCTTTGCCGCGCCTCCCCAGACCGATATACAGTACTGCAGTAAGGACTGGCAGAGCGAAGTGTATACGAGTTTCTTAACTTCAATGTTGGCAACCGATCTAAGTGTTTTCATGAGAAATATGAGTTTGCGGGCTCTCTTTGATAAGGCAGTTATATGTTGTTCGAAATTGAGATTTTGATCTACCTGAACTCCGAGGTATCTAGTGACTTTTACCCTGTAGATTTCAGTACATGAGCAAATGGTTTTCCTAAAAGGCGGTGCTATATTTAGAATTTGACAACCATTTTCATGAAGTTTGAAGTCATCTATATTAGGCTCAGTAGCACGAGTTATGTGAAAACCAACAAAGTTGGTTTTCTTGGCATTAAGAGTAAGCAAATTGTGGTCAAGCCAACGTAAAATACGGGCCATGCCCTTTTTAGCTGCAGCGACCACCGCCTGCCACGTCTTTCCGTGAAAGATTGCCACCGTGTCATCCGCATAACATATGAGCTGGGTATTTGGTATTTGTTGTTTGAGAATGTCATCCATGTAGATTATGAATAATGTGGGCGAAAGAATACTTCCTTGGGGTACACCAAAACCAATAAAAAAACTAACATAGTTTAAAAATCGTTTTGTAAGACGTCACTTGCAAGATATGCTAAGTTTTCTTGAATAAATAAATTTGTTAGAATTTGAATGTTAAACTGCCTTAAACGAAATATACACATAAATCGTGTATGCAGCTTAGAATAAAATTAAATTCAAGAGGCTGTCAAAATAAAATTCAAATAATTACAACTTTTTAGATTACAATCAATGAATAAATACCCTCCTGAATGAATTTATTGCAGTATAGACCCAAAGACATTTTGAAGGCAGTAGGTACGGAAAAAAATAAAAACAGTGTGGAATTTAGGACAGGTTTTGAAAATTGATGGTGAAAAAAAAATACAAAAAAAAAATATTTATTGTTCAAATAAATATTTATTCCGTATGTATCCAACACCACATTGTAATAATAAAAAGCGGGCTAGCATACTGGGCACGCTGCCCTCTGGTGGTGGGTTGGAGCATTTGGATTATCTGTAGATCTTAAATGGTCTATAGGTAATCTTTCTGCTAATTTTTGTTTGTTGTTGTAAGTTTTTCATTTTGTTTATGTTAATAGTAAAAAGACTTTTATCTTATTTCTGATATAATACCATGCGGTAACGCGGCCAGCGTCATACAGAGGTACATACCTGAACCTGGGATTGAATCGACGCACGTTCGCTTGTAAGGCAAGGGATTTACCGACTAGGATACCGCTAACTTACAATATGAGAATATTGAATTAAAATTATTTATGAAACTGCATAATAATTAAATTAAGCTACAAAATGTTACTTATGTCAAATATAACTCTATTTTTTAAGAATTAAAACTTTACCACGCTCGGAAAACCAGTTGATTGTCCTCGGTGCCGACCACCCATCCAGACAAAGTGATGGTCACATCAACTATGTAGAGGAAAAGCAGGAGAGCGGTTTCTTTGTTCATACTTAAAACATAAATGTTAAGATTAAGAAAACCTATAAATATAAAAGAGTAAGTTCTAACTGTGTCGCCAAGCCAAGCCACAAGCTAACGGTGTGTTCCGGCAGCCTTCCTTGAGAACCAGTGTATTCCAGACTAGGCATGATCCATCTAGGGTTACAGTATCGCTGACTTCCGTCCGTACGAACTTGTGGTCAAATGCCTAGCTGTGTAGGATAAAAAAGGAAGAACCTAGGAACGCAGAGCCTAAAGCTCTGATAAAGAGAGAAAATTTGGAGGGAGTACTCATAAGATGCACGGGTGTACCTACTAAAAAAGGACTTTTGGAAATTTAATGCCTTAGGTGGTCAAATAGGGGTTCAAAGTGTAAATTCTATAGGTTCCATTTTATGTCGCGGGCTAAAACACGGGTGACAGCTAGTTATTAATCAAAGTATTAAGTATTATTTTGTGGTTGAATAAGTAAGTAATAAGGGTTAGTACATAACTATATAAAGGACTAGTTTCATTTTCGGCCAGGACGGTGTACGTCTACCAAAAGATGCCTAAACATGTGGTTAATACTTTGCATTAAAAAGTGCGTCAGTCGCCTCCTCCATTATGTAGAAAAATATCTGAATTCAGTGAAATTTTAGTCTAAACGTTTTTTTTTTAACCTTTTGGGGTTCAGTCTATTCCAGCCATCATCTATTAATCCAATGAATATTTTTCAGTAAATATCTACAGATAATCCAATACTTACTCACTTATCATATCAACTATAGCTAATAACAGCAGTCTTCAATACTCACTCTCTTATTATCTTCTTCCCCTCCACTCTTTTCTCGTTCCTCAGTTCGTAATCTCCTTGTTCAATGATTGCTTGTATAGCCTTCGTTTTCAGTTTCAGATTGCACAATTTAGGCACTAGCATTAAATTGGTAAACAGCAAAAAAGATATGTTTGTCATCTGGGTCACGTTTCCCCATTCTTGGAACAAAGCTATAGCTTGAGACAGTGAGAATCCTGGATATAGTTAAAAAGCAAAACTAAATATCTAACATCAGACATCTATTGATAGGTCACTATTTAAATAGTTGGGAACATAATGGAGTCAATGATTAGTGCGAATACACTATACTTTTGTCAAATAAATTCATTTCTTCAATCTTAATTAATGTTAATTTGTTAAATAAAATTTTGTACACACCAATATCAGAATTAATATGGAACACAAAGTCAAATTAATCAAAAAATTCTCATAATTAATTAAATAAGAGAGCATATTTTTTTAATAAACATACTCACCATTTGTATATATGACCCAGAAGCAAACGTAAAATGGTAAAATCATCTTTTTATAGCCAGTGAGATTATCAGGCATATAAAAACCAGTCCACCTCAAGATGTTTAAGCACATCCATAGAACAATAATGCAGTTATCAACAAGTATCTTCATGATGTCCAAAATAGTTGATATTTTGTTAGAACTAAGTTATCGCAGAGTTCAGAGATTTCGTTAGATGTATAAAGTTTTAACACTTGCAAAGTAGTATTAGGAGTTTTATTCTGAATGTCCATAAATAAACGGCTTGGATTTCAATGGGATGGGCTATTGGAGCCAGATAACATGGCCTCTAGAAGCCAGGGATAGACCCTTGGAACCTTGTGAGATGATATTGGAATTCAACAGACAGTTTAACCTTTTCAAATACTTTTAACACAATGACTTGTCTAACACACCAATGTAATGCTCAACATGATAAAAACGTGCTTATATAAGTTTTATGAAAGTACCTACCCATATATAAATTTTTAATGTAATAACTAGGTAAATGGTACTTGCAAAAGAGTTTGTAAACACAACTGTGTTTTATTTAAGTAGGGAGATATAGAGGGTGTAGCAAGTTTTTGAAAATATTTACTGCATATAAAATAGTTCTTAATGACAACAACAATGTTCTCGTAACCAAAACGTTTGGCCGTATCTATCTAGGTATATCCTCGGCTACTGATGATCATAAGCAATATAACTTTTAATCCATGACTTTATAAAATTCTAAAGATAAAACCAGATGTTCCAGACATTTGGTGGCCGCGCGTCAATATTTTTTTTTTTTGAATTCAAAAGCAAATATTTGTGTATTTTCAAAAGCCGTAATACAAAACTTGTAGTTATTGGTCATCAGGAGCCACCCGTAAAAAGATGCTAGTTACCAGTGGCCCTTTAAATGAAATAGTAAGTCGGCACTGACTGATATCGGATAAAAGCAACGTAGAGCCGAAATTACTGAACAAAGAGACATTTATTAAAACACAAAAGCAAAGGAAAAAAAACATTCACAGTTATAAAAACTAATCTAATAATAAAACCCCAGTAGAAGGGAGAGTTCTAAGAATACTGGCTGCATTGCCACGTTGAATGGCAATGATTATTTTCTGACTAAAATAAGAGCATTAAATTTGGAAGGGTAGATGTTAGATTTTACCTGTAGTGACTGTAAACTGACTAAATTGACGCAGTGACCCCAAAATGGACCACAAACTACAATCTGTGTACGCCGCCAGCTCGCGCAGTTACCTTCCGCGGGGCGTTGGACCAGTGGTACTTGGGCTCGGCCTACGGGACGGTGTCCCACCGGCACTCCTTCGAACGCTCTTAGCCCGATTCTCTTCCATCCATGTCACGTCCTTCTAGGTGGCTCGCCCAAGAAATACTCTTATACCAACTTGTTTTTTCGGACACGGCTACTGCCTTCTTACAGGTCAAAAGTAACACACCTTCTACACATAATCTATCTTGGGAAAAGCCAGCCGGAATAAAGCGCGACAGGCGTAATCCACAGCAAAAACTGAAGTTATCGGTATCAAATAAGTATTAGAATTACTGCATTTCCTAAGTGGTAGTGGTGACTTGTTGTGAATTGAAAACATATATTTAACATCAAAATACTTTTTATTAATTGAATATGTTTACATTAAAAGTTAATTTAACAGAATACTTTTAGTGCAAAATTTTTAATTACTCCTCTAGGTTCATATGTTATTTTATAAATTTAGTTAAAATATAAAACGAATAAACTATTATTGATAAATGTTTATTTTTGCCACTAAATTCAATTACCTAACTAATTTATTGATAAAATATTATTTTTCATAATATAACAACGAAGTTATTTTGAAACATTTACAACGAAGGGATTTTGAATAGAGACTTCGCATTATGAGTAAGATACATATTCAACTCAAAGGGACTTAAAAACTATTTAAGCGCATTATTTTCATTGTTCCATTTGCTGTAATACCGTGAAGAAGCTATACGAAGCTTTTATTATCTGAAAAAAATATATAAAAATAAACTGATAATGTCGAATTACGTAATATTATCCGTGCTTACGTATTTTGTCCCACTGCTGAATATATCGTCCCCGTAGAGCGAATAGTTAGTAATTTCTTTTTTATTTCTTAATGTGAATCAGCGTTTTAAGCTCTTTCTAACCATCCGTTTCTCATTTCTGTAGCTGTCACAGTTTCTGAGTTACCAAATGTGAGAACTACTAAGTTACGACAAAGGTGAATATTTTGTTAAGAGAAAATTACCTAACTTAGTTAGTTACTTTTTCCTATTAATAATAATCACAAAAATATCTAGGTCTATAGGTAATCTTTCTGCTATAATTGTTGTTGTTGTTGGAGTAAGTCATTAAGTTTATGTTACTAGTTATTTACTCCGAAACAACATAAGATTCTTGAAAATCAACAACATAAGATTCTTGAAAATCAACAACATAAGATTCTTGAAAATCAACAACATAAGATTCTTGAAAATCAACAACATAAGATTCTTGAAAATCAACAACATAAGATTCTTGAAAATCGGTAACACTAACGCGTAAATACTGTTCAGGAATAGTACTCACAGACATGAAGGAGTCGAGTGAAAGCGTAGTGAAGCCACCAGCTGTAAGCACCAGCACATTTCTCGAGCGAATCATCGTAATTAACAAAGCTCGGCGGAGTCCGACCGAGCATACGTACCACGGACATTCGTACACTGCGTCGCTTACTTCGTACCACTGAAGAAAAAATATCGGATTAATATAACATAACATCCTACTACTGGGCTCAGCAATCTCCTATAAAAAGGGCCATAAAGTCCACCACGCTGGCCAAATTGTGGGTTGGAGTCACCTATCCTGAAAGTTATTAACCTACTCCGACAAGTAGATTCCTCATATGTTTTCCTTCACCGTTTAAGTTTGTGGTCATTATTTATGACAAGCACGTAATAAGTGAAAAACTCAGAGGTATATACCCTGAACCTGAGATTGAACCCGCACCCTTTCGCTTGTGAGGCGAGAGGTTTACCGAGTAGGGTACCACTAACTTCAACCACTACCTTTACAAATTGGTATAATCGTGAGCTAAAAGCGACATGGTAAGGTCACTTGTCCAAGCTGTTTACTCGTGCTTTAACGAAGTTTGATTTAATTTAACTTTCAGCTAGGTTTATTTTCATTTTTAAAGTGACACAAATAGGGACTGGAATAATTTGTTTTTTTTTTGTGAAATCAGAGGGCGATATCCATTTTGGAGCTTTGCTTACTAGTCATTAAATTTGTTGTGCATTATTAGAGAAAGGTAATCTAAGTACCAGTTATATATACTTGTTATACTCCTATATATCTCCTATAAATATGAACTTTTATTATTTTTTTTAAGTTAAAAAATACTGTTTAATGTACGCTAATTAAATTTTGGACAGTAATTTTCTTCTGACTTCCAAAAATGAGGTACCACTTAATTAAACTGTACTCGTATTTTGTTTACGTTAGTCATTTGATTTCTCGAAGACGGATGGAAAGATTTGAAAACAATCTTTTTTTTTGTTTCAATGGTACCTTCCATACGGTCTCATTGAAATTTCATCAAAGTCGGTCAAGATGTTTGATTTTTAAATCGAAGTAACTGAAAGAGTCAGCGCCTGCCGTAATGAAAGTCTGTAGTAATTTTTTATTAAAGAATTATCTGTCATCGCCTTTAAAAAAGTTTACAAGAGAAATGATAAATGTACAGAAGATTGCACTATAAATCACCTCCACAGTCAGATGGTTTCCTTGATAGCAGTAGATAAACACTTGAATTATCATACACATCAGATATGTAGTCATTGCAACTATACGCAAAATACTGTTGTTCACTTCCTAAAAAGCAAAAATGTATCTTAAATTATTTGCTCATACATTTGATAAAGATAAAGTATTTGAATATTTATTTAATCTATAACCTGGTTCGACTCAGATTCAATGAATAGCGTTATATCTTCAAGTTTTATTTCTAAAATGTAACAAGTGTAAACAAATAGGTCACAAATATAAAAATTGTCATTACTACACTTACAACAGCTAGCTGGTAGGCAGTGGTACAAATTATGACCATCGAGACAGTAAACTGTGCTAGAATCGGCTCCGAAAAGCATTTCTGTATCTGAACTGCTGACAGCATAGCTGACTGATGCTGCAGCACACAGCTGCGCAGACGCTCTGACAAGATCTTCTCTTGTTCTGTAGATAACTGCTGAAAATTTCATCAAACTATCACGACTAAGACCTACCATTTTACAATAAATTATGTATATTGAGACAAAACCGTATATATAATTACTACTAGCTCTGCAAACTATCGACCTCGTAACCTCGAAATTGTAGCGACTGTAAAAAACGACAAACACTTAACCGATTTTTGTTTATTAGATACGAGTATCCTTTTTATCGTAACGTAATAAATCAAAATAGAGCGTTCGATTGCAAGGCGTGGATCTCTCTTATGAAGAGGATGAAAGCTCTACAATAAAGATTTTTTATTCTTATTCTAGTCGCAATTTAAACCACCTTGTTTTAATTGCGGATTAGAGACAACACTTGGAAATGTCATAAATTTATCCGTTTCCTTAACCTAACCTAACCGTACCTCATGAGTAATATCCATATTTTCACTGAGAGTCCTCAAGGATAGATTCACTAACTTCAATCTAGCTCGGCAGACAGACACCATCGAAGTTACCAGCTGATCCAAACAAGCGTTCACGACCGCTAAGAATACAACTGCTATGCTCTGTAGAATATATAAAACCAGTTTTAACCTCTAAAGAAAATCAAAGTTCTTGGTAATTTACTCTTCTAAAAGGTGAAAAATATGACAGCAGTCTTTAGATGCCTTAATAACTTACTTGATGTATGTAAGTAATCTCATAAGCTGGAGACTTCGACGTGTCGTAAGGGTACCTAAAAATAAATAATTGCAATGTCATTTTCATCATCATCATCATCGTCAGCCAGAAGACGTCCACTGCTGATCATAGGCCTCCCCCTTAAAACGCCATTCCGAACGACAAGCTGCCATTTGCATCCACTGGTTACTTGTGACTTTTACTATGTTGATTTTCAGTCCACCTAGGCTTACCTACGCTGCGTCTTCCGGTTCGTGATCGCCACTCAAGAACCTTTTTTCCCCATCGGTGTCATATTATTTCTTTAAAATTCCTTGTATCCAACTTTTGAATTATGCTTATTTTAGAAAATTCATACCAAGCTCGTAAAGGTAGTTGGTTTTTCTCAGCTCCTATTGCCCAGCCAAATACGGTAACAACTGTTACAAACGCGTAAAAATATATCAACTTCCGGTTGTCCATACTCGCGCTAGAACAGAACAAAGATTAATGAATTTTAAAAATTATATCTCTAATGGGGTGGGCCATTAGGGACTAAAAGTTCCATAAATGTTTTCTTAGTAGGTACACCCTATAATGAAAACGCAGTGTCAAATTCTTTGCGTCTAAATTCAGTGGTTTGGGCTTTATGTTGATCCCTACCAAGTATCAGTTAGTAAGGACTTCATATTATTTTCCATCTTCCCAAAACAAGGAGAGACACTCAATTAGAGTGTATTTTTTATGTTAGTTAGTATTTAGATTTGTAGATGTAGGTAGAGAATCAGAAAATCAATATTTTAAATATAAAGCAGTGATGGACCAGAAGACTAGAGATAACTTTATCACTATTTCGAAAAATTGTTAAGCTAAAACATTATTTTTTACTGAAGGCAACGTACCTTTCTACGATAGCTCTCCCTTTCACCCTCGTTTCATTCCTCAAGACCTCGTCTCCTTCATCTATAATGGCTTGAATCGCGTGTCTTCTCAGCATTACGTTGAAGATCTTGGTTGTGAAAGCGAGGTTGGTGAACAGCAGGAACGAGGCGTTGGTCATTTCACCAAGATCTCCCCACACTTGAATGAGGCACCCAGTCTGGGTTATTACATATATACCTACAAAACATTTAATTAATGTTATATTATAGGTAATCCAAATTTCCTATTCCTAATATTTTAACCGACTTTCCTATTTTTTTTTAAACTATTGTTCAATACTTTTTAATGATTGTTACCTGTTTTCTTGGAGATGACTTGACTGACTTGTCAATATTTTTTTTTGTATAGGTTTCACAAGTTTTCATTTAAATTTTACCATAATAAAAAAAAATGATTTTGGTAATATGTTGGTGTCGTTTAAACGAATTTTGGAAAATCATCTATCGAAGTCTACTTACTAATGAAAATCTGTAATTTTTTATTTGTTCTTAATATAGCACTAAATTACTCACCCACAATAAAAACAAACCAGAAAAACGCATAAAAAGGATACACTTTTTTCTTAATTCCTGTCAATTTATCCGGCACCAAGAATCCTACCCATCTGATGATGTTCAGACAAAACCAAAGCGTTCCGTGAGAATTATCGATAAATATTTTCATTTTGTTATTTAAGCTATGATATTTAGTACATTTGCCAAATGAAGTCAGGTTTAGACTGACCCGGAATCTTAAGGTCAGGTGTCTATTTTCCCATGAAATTAAATTTTACCGAAAGGGTCATGCTAACTATTATACGCTAATTATATCAAATTCGAAGTGCTACCGCGTTAAATCTAGTAATTATAACGAGGTTCGTAAAATTACAATAAGACTACACAACTGGCTACGTCAGAACTTTAATGTCTCAGTGATATTTTACTAACTTCGTGTTAATAAGATTTTTGAGTATAAGATTTGATATTTTTAAGCTACTAAGAACAATTATATTAATTTTATTTTATTTCTGACGATCTTCAACGCGTTGTAGAACAGTGAAAAAAGTATACGACGCTTTGACGATCTGAAATGAACACAGGTATTCAAAAAACTAACTAAAACCAGCGATTGAACTGAACTAAGTGTTTCTAAACTATTCCTAACTATATAAGCTTTTACCAAACAATAATCTTTAAAGGTTACCTGGTAGAGATCGCTATTGTATAGGGCTTCATCTTGTTGCACTGCTATTATTAGCCTTCTCTGATTACTGTATTTCTTTTATGTATACTCAATAAAGTGTTTTCTATCTATCATCGTCATAAGTACATATCAAGGGCAAAACTAGACTTCTTCCAGGCAAGCTTGCTTCATATTAGGCCGCATGTCGCCGTACATCAGGTGTGATACGGTCAAACGCAAAGCGAGCGCACAAACATCAACTTATTGAAACTTTAAAATTTAAAAACAATTAGTAACTAAAATAGTTTTTCGTAATTTACTGTTTGTGTTCTTTCATTAGGTATTCATTAATTTATTTATATGTACTAACCATAGTGTAATACTTACAGCAGTAAAGCAAGTAAGAGAAAGCGTTGTTAACCCGCCTGCAGTGAAATTCACTTCTTGCTTCGAGCGAACCATAACAACAAGCAGGGCGCGGCGGAAGCGAAGCGAGCATAAGTACCAAGGGCAGCTATACGCCGCGGATATCGTTTCCGTACTCTAAAAACGTTTTAATCAGACTTGAAAAAGGGAAATTAGAGACTAATAATGCAAAGTTATCATAGACTATAAGTTAATTTGACTCAAATGCAAAATACTAAACAGCAGTCTTGATTCTCCTGATACTATCCTACATTTAAAACAGCCGCGCAAGAAGAAAAGCATTAAAAATACGATCAATTTGTGGCTAAAAATGAAAGATTTATACAGGGTTATTCGTTAGGGGTGTACTAAGCCTAAACGGGGTCACTATAGTCATCCTAAGAAACAACTTTCACTTTCACCAACACTAAATTCGAAAAAAAAACAGATGTTCCATACATTATGTCGACGAATGATCAACTTTTTGTATGGAACAGCTGATTTCTTATTCCTGAATTCAGAGTTGATCCCATAGTGAAAGTTGTTCATGTTCAAGTTGTTTTAATGACCCCCTTTTGGCTTAGTCCTCAAGCCGATAACCCTGCATTTTCATTACCTCAACTGTTAGTTGATTTCCTTGATAACAATATAGAAAAACTTGAAGGATCATGCAAAACAAATACGCCGTCATTCCGACTATTCGCACCACGTTCTTTTGAGAGGTGTGAAACTCCTGAAATCACAACATAAGCTTTATGAAATTAACTGTTTTATTAATAAGCGCGTCTCATTTTGAGCGTCTAACGTCTTTCGTCTAGTTTGTATTGACAGACTTGTCTTTCGCCAATACAGCACAAATGCTCTTTAACACAGCCTGGTGACGATTCACGCACGACTTTAACCGGAGTAGGATTACTTCTTATGCTTGCAATAGTCGATAATAGTATTGAAGAGTTAAGACTCACCACGGCCAACTGGTAGGCTGTAACGCATATGATGACCATGGAGACAGCGAACTGCGCTAATATCGGCTCACTAAAGCAGCGCTGGATCTCATGAGCGCTCTTCAATACAGCCTGGTGTCGATTCACGCACGACTTTAACCGGAGTAGGATTACTTCTTCTTGCGTTTGTAACTCCTTATAACAGATTATTTAAACTAGTGTAATCAAACTTTATTTGTACTTATTTTTTTAAACTAAAATCATAATATAATAATACACGTCACAATAAATTAGTCGAACAACCCACCCCGAGTCGTACCCGAAGCAAAGGTACCCATTACGCTGGCTGCGTCACCGCGTTGAATTTAAACTAAACTGATTATTAGCTAAATGGTATTGGTATCTTGTCATTATTTCTAATAGCCCTGACAGTCTTACCAAAAGTCTTGCGCCTATTATTTTGCAAGTCTAATAAACGGTAAAATGAAACAGCACTTACAGACCTAAAATCTCTAAAAAATATAGTGATAATCATACGTTACTTTCTTATTTTAATAAAGACGAAAATTGTATAAGCTGAATTTCTAGTTTTTTTTTCATCCCCTGCATAGTCATAGTAATTTAGTAAAAAATATACTAAATTACATATTTACGGTTTCAGAATCATTTAATCTCAAAAGAATTACAATTCACTTACTGAGATTATTAGATCATTTTAAAAACACAATATAACGTCGCAAAAATGCATCTGCACAATACTATTACTATTGATAGTCTGCCACGCATAAAAGCTGACTGACACGCAGACTGTCAATGTTAAAATTGTTTACATTTTCTGCTTACTCGGTAACATTAACACGTGCGCTAATAATGTAGAAAAAGTAAGAACAAAACAATAAAAATTTTTGCTATACATAAAAAAATGTGGGTAGTTTGAGTTTCCATAATTTTAATATGTTAAAATTATGGAAACTCAAAGAAATGTTCAACCAGCCGGCGCGCGGCGCCCGGCTTGTTACAAAGTCCGACCGAGTACCAGACAAAAGATTGCATTGTAAGGTTTGTGCAACAGCGAATGGACATATCGATGCATTCGAAAGAATCTAATTTTATTCTAACAATATATTTATCATTGGTATCTTCCATACATGATTTGAGTGTGATGTAGTCATATGTAATCCAATACACATGTTGATCAGCGAAAGGTTTAGAAGTTTCAGGCGACATCGGCATATCGCAATCAGACACGTAGCCAGAGTATCCAAGCTAACGTTCAGAGCAGCTGAAAAAAACAACGCTGACACCTACAAAGAGAAATCATAGATTAAGGCTTTGAAAACGGCTACTATGAACTGATTGTCTATAGGCCATTGACAGCATTTATAATTTTTGGCCCCCATTTTTATTTCGACAATCGAAAGACAAATGAAAAATAACGTACTCTTAATTTTTTTTTTATTATTATTTTTGTAATAATTAAGTTTTTATAGATTTTTGAAAATACATATAATAAAAGTTCGACATAATGTTATTCGCGCCAAAAGCTCGGAAAAAAATGATGGCATTAATTATCTGTATTTTTAATGGTTTGTTTTGGTATGGTTCACAGATGACAGATACAATAATATTTTTAATTGGTGGCGTCTGACTGTCTTAATCTAAATACGAGATTTTTTTCCTCAGGTTTCTGTAAATAACTCGGAGAAAGTGGATATAAAGATCTGGTATTTTTTAGTACGAACTCTTCGGTATACTATCTCTAAATGGTTTTCGAATTTCCATCACTTTGCAAAAATTAAATGTTGTCAAATGTGACTATATTCTTTCGACGGACAATATTATAAACTGCGAATACCAATAACATTAAAAATAATACGTAAAATAATATTTACGTAAAATGTTATTTTCTTACCAAATTTATAGATTTCATTTTTAGTTATGGTTGTTTTGTTATTCCGTCAGTCTCATAAATAAGTTCTGAATTATTATGTTGCTAAATAATATTCGGAATTATTGTAAAGTATAGAAAAAATATGACATTATTATTATATTTTAACGCGAATTTCAAGAATTCAATTCAATTTTCTCAAGGACTCACCTGGTGAAAGTATGTGATTTCATAAGCTGGAGAATTGGACGTGTCGTATGGGTACCTGAATGAAATATAAAAAAAAAGAATGAAGTAGATGTACTTAAAAGGCAGGAATCAGAAGTTTTAATGAATTTTATTTACAAAATACTATTACTGCTATTAAATCTGCTTACAACCAAAAACTATAAAAAAAGAAAAGGACTAGTCAAGAGTCCGCCAGTTAGTTTAGGGAGAAATGGCAAAATAAAAAAAAAATTATTGACTTCCAAATATTTTTCAATATTGTTTTACTAGAAGGAAGACAGTTAGCTATATATGAAAGTTTTGCTTTAGTAAACATATATTTACCAAGCTCGCAAAGGTAAGCTGCTCTTCTCAGCGCTGGCTGCCCAGCCCAGCACCGTCAGGGCGGAGAGAGTGACAAAGAGGTATAGAAGTCGAGATGTCTCCTGGTTACTGCTGCGAAATTATACTATAATAAATAATATGATGGACAAAACAATAGGTTAAACCTATTCTAAAGGAGGAAAGGAAATTTCAACTGCTTTAGGATTGAACTAGGTTATGTTAGATGACTACTCGCTTCATCTAAGGGTGTCGTAAAGTGTGGCCTACATTCTGTTATCTTAATATAGAAGAACTTTAAGATCTACTAAATGCTACAATACACTACAGTATGTTTGATACGACAGCGTCAACCGAATCACATTGCTCTCCTATATATTTGGCTTATTCCACAAATCCGATTAGAAGATGCGCCCCGATTAGACGATCCCCTACGCAGGTGGTCGTTTAAGGGGATTTGTGGAATTTATGTTCATAAATCCCCTGCGGTACTTTTTTTTAAAGGGACATTTATGTATATTTGTTCTTAACGCATTCTTTGAGTTGAAAAGTCGTCTCTAGTAATTCAGAGGTGATTTCACATACCTTCTTACAATCTGCACTCCTTCGTCTCTTTCTTCGCTAGCAAGCTCTTGTTCGCCGTCATCGATGACTTCCTGTACAGCCTCTCCTCTCATCATCACGGTGACGACCTTCATGCCTAAAGCCACGTTGGTAAACAGCAGGAATGACGTGCTAACCATCAGGGACAGGTCTCCCCACACTTGCAGCAAGTCTCCAGCTTGTATTATTAGATAGGTACCTAAATCATTCACGATATTACGAAACTGATCACCAACTTTATCAGTTAAAAACTCTTTTTAGGGTTCCGTGACTAAAGGGTATAAACAGGACTTACTAAGACTTATATGTCCGTCAGTCTGTCTGCCACCACATGGCTGTATATTATGAACCTTGATAGCTAGATAATTTAGATTTGCACAGATGATATTTCTGTCGCCGCTTTGACAACAAATTTAAAAACAGTTCCCGCACAACATCTACCTACATTATTTTCGTCGTTTTTTACTCAATATTAAAACGGCAATAGGAAGATACTATATATATAATATAGATTATTAATATTTGTATAAATATTTCAAGCAGATTATTTTACCCTGAGTTGTATACCTACTCACTTTGAAAATAAATAATTAAATAAAAATAAAATGAGAAAAGGTCTAACAGCTTTACAATTTGTCTTACCATTTATGTAAATGTACCAAAAAATGCCATACGCCTGCATAATCAACTTTTTCTTGTAGGAATGCTTTCCGGGCACCAAGAAACCAAATATTATCAGTAGATTGAGGCACAAAGTCATAGGCCAAATGGCATTTTTCAATAATAATGCCATGACCATTTATTGATTCCTCGATCGTTTGTTCATAAATACCCCCCACACGTCAAGGCTTGATAGCTTGATGGCAGATTGCAATGTAGATTTACGAAGACCTGTGTTTATATAAACAAAAAGTAAACGACGTAGGAAACAGGAGTGCAAAACATACCAATTTTTCAAATTGCTATTTATTTGTTCGCTGCTTTTTGTTATTTTGCTTTTTGATCCACTTCGAAAATGATCGTATTACATATTATTTACTATTTATATCTCATTCATAAGTAAAAAGCCTTTATTACCAAAAACAAAAAGACTAAATACAACAACACATTAAAAAAAGGCGAAAGATTTTAAGATCTACAGATAACCCATATGTTCCAATCCTTCACCAGAGGGCAGCGTGCTAGCCGCATTACCACGCTGAATAGCAATGTTTGTACGTTGGGCCAGATAAAAATCGGCACTCTGGTCACGCGTCGAAACGAAGTTAATTAGGTTATTTATAAGTTATGTCATATTTATTATAAATATAGAGTTCAACAGCTGTACCGAGTCTTACCAGCTCCTACAGCAAACAGCACAACCTACTATAAAAAAGATTCAGAAATGTTAGTGAAATGAAAAATTCGTGTAACGGGACAAAACAAAGGAGAAAAAGAAACAGCACAGCCGACGGTATCTGATATTTATATAACCAAAATATAAAAAAACCTCGAAAAGTTTATCCGTCAACCTTTTGTCTTTAGAAGACACATTTTTTTACCTTTTTATCTGCACAAATTGTGGAGGACGGTGGGCCGAGACTGCTAAGGCGAGTGGACTGTATGTGGCGTAGTAGATGGAAGAACAGTCTGACCCGAGTCGCTCCACAGATGCTGGGGTTGTAGGAAGTTCCAAGAAAATATGGTGTAGGCTATTTACAATTATACTACTAAGCTAGGCTATTGTGACGCCCGTCGTGAAAACAAATATAGTAAAAATGTTGTCAACTAATATTTCGTGTTTCTAATTGTACGTTGTAAGGATTTAGCGTTCAGCAACGTACTAATTGAACCATCAATCTAGTGAACAGTCGACAACGATGTGATGACATGTGACTATTAAACATAACGAACGGTTACAATAAATAAAGTCAATTTTAACGAAGCTTTAATAATAGTTAACTGGATATATACGACATGCTAATAATTATGTGTAGGAACTTAATTTTTTTATAAAGTTACATATATAATTATCATTGTATATTAACTTATATACACTCAATAAATAACAGAGATGATCACTACATAAAATAAAACTACTAATTATGGTCATTGGTATACAATGACTACAGTCGTTACTTTTTCTCTTCAACTTGTTGCAAAAGTGTGAAAAGAGAGTACGATGCCTTTATAATCTGAAACAATGAAGAGAGATACTACTAGTGAAAGAAGCAATTATTTAAAAAAAAGCAGTTTAAAAATAAGATTATTTGAACATTCATTTTCATAGAAATGTATCTAGTGATATGACTATCCCGTGTGCTGAGTATGAAATCTGATAATGTATATTAGAAAGCGGAGTTTTTAATTTAATTAACGCACACGCATGAAGTTTTTCCAAGAAAAACATATTATTTTCAGGCCTTTAGCTCCTTAGGGAGAGAAGCCATCGTCGTCATATTATCTTATCTTTTCGCCAGCAAAAATTAGCTCTAAACATACTACTTACAACCATGAAGGAAGCGAGCGAGAGCGTAGTGAACCCGCCCGCTGTTAGGCGAGCGACCCGCCGTGAGTGAACCATCACCACCAGCAGTGCGCTCCGGAAGCGAGCTGACCATAAGTACCAGGGGCTAGGATACAGAGCTCTAAACACACTACTTACTGCCATGAAGGAAGCGAGCAAAGGCGTAGTGAACTCGCCCGCTGGAGGCGAGCGACTCGCCGTGAGCGAACCATCACCACTAGCAGTGCGCGCCGGAAGCGAGCCGAGTACAAGTACCAGGGGCTAGGATACAGAGCTCTAAACACACTACTTACTGCCATGAAGGAAGCGAGCGAGAGCGTAGTGAACCCGCCCGCTGTGAGGCGAGCGACTCGCCGTGAGCGAACCATCACCACCAGCAGTGCGCGGCGGAAACGAACCGAGCACATGTACCATGGGCTAGAATAAGCTGCTCCTGCTATCTCCGAACTCTAGGAAATAAGAAATATAATAAAAATATCAATTTAATAAACTTAATATTGAAAAAACTTATCGGCGGGTTAATTCACTGGTTTATCATTTTAAATATCAATAAAGTAAATCTAAATGAGTATGTGCATTGGCTAACTATGGCAATGTGCATCCATCTAACTAAGCGAATTAGTAATGAAGTGCGTGGTTTTATACTTTCGTGCGTGGTTTTTACTTGATACTTTCATGTTGATGCCTAGTCGGGAATACACTGGCTCTCAAGGAAGGCTGTCGGAACGCACCGTTAGGTTTTACAACTTGAGGGTGGTAACTAGCCAGGCGAGCAATAGAAAACGCCCTACCACCGTGCAAAAACAAACGACAACGATAACCTAGCACTTGTATACTTATTTATCTGTAGTTACCTCCTCTGATAGCTGATTGCCTTGGTAGCAGTAGATGAATACTTGAAAACACATATTCAAAAGGTAAGTTCCCATCGACAGCAACCTTACTATGTTGCCGGTTTGCTGAAAAATATAGTTACCTATTTCAATAAAATCCGTTTCACAGTTACAAGCAGGCGGCAGAACGGTCATTTACAATTTGCTACATGACTAAAAATAATCTCCGTATTACATAAAATCTGGTACTGTTAAGGGCTATATAACGCACTTCACACTAATATTATAAAGGCGAAAGTTTGTGTGTGTGATTGTTTGTTTCCCCTTCAAACAATCAAACGGCTTAACGAATGTGGATAAAGTTTGGCACGAAGATAGCCTGATAGATATAGATTAACACATAGGTTACTTTTTGTCCCAGAAAATCAAAGCGTTCCTATGGGATGATCACATGTCTACCGCGGGGCTCAGCTAATATAATATAGAACTACAATTTCCCTCCCACACCGTTAAAAAGAAATACCACACGATTAAAAAAAACTGATTAAATTCTTAAAAAATAACCAAAAGGGTTAAATAGTTAATTAAAGAGACGTGTAATCGATATATAATGATGAAACAAATGATATTTTAGTCAAATTACATACATTATAATATATTATAGATATGCATTTATGTATACGATATTGAGATGTTGTTTTAGAAATGAATTTCCGCACAATAACGTGTGATTCCATCGATTATAGACATGACGTTGACTTGTAAACTAACGTTTATTAATAAATGACTATAACTTTGACTTCAATGGCTCACCGAAACCAGTTGGAAGGCTGTAACGCATATAATGATCAGCGAGACAGTGAACTGGGCGAAGGTAGGCACGGAGAAGCAGGCCTGTAACTGCAGAACTGTTTCCAACGCAGCCTGGTGTTGCTCCACGCAAGACCGGAGCTGGAGAGAAATCTGTTGCTCTTGTTCCGGAGTAAACTGTTGCTGTAACACAGTATACTAGGAACTCGAGCTGAAATTCTACATTTAGGCTGAAGATGAATGGCTGATGGACAACTATGCGAAAAAAAGGCCCTGGCAAGCATATCTGTTTTCTTAGACGCACGACCGAAGCTGCCATAAAATCTGTTGTTTTTTTTTCAAACTCTGTGGTGAAGTTTACAAAACCTAGTATACAAAGAGCTTAAGCTAAAAAGCTCAACATAATACTCGTATGTAGCACGAGATGGATATCGTCGCGAATGTGGGCACGAAGAAGCGAGCCATTTCTATAAATCTTTTTGCAAAGTGTGATAAAAAATTAGAGCAACGTTGATCATCCATTTCAAAGCTTAACAGAAGCTTAGTCAATTTGACATACGTTTTAGGAAAGTAACAAAAAGAGCGTCAATTTTAATATAATATTTGTATGCATGCACATGCGTGTTTTGGTAATAACATATTAAATTGATATTTTCCATTCTGTACCTCTCTATACTCGTAACTAACGAATTAATCATGGAACTTTTCACTTTATTGTGCTGCAATCCAAAAACAATGAAGAGGAGTCCATTTTTTTGTAAAAGATAATATTCCTTAGATTATATCGCTTTTTTTAAATGTGTTTATTAACAATAACAAAATGATTAACTACAGCAAATAGTTAGATGTCTAAGGTTATTTATTATTCATAGTCAAATATTTATGTCTAAGCGCCATCTGTGAAGTTGTACAGCAACCACTTGCAACGAGGCGTGCTAACTAAACTATTCGTAGCCTCATACTTAGTAATGTCTACGAAAGCTCTATATAACGGTACGAACGGCGATTTTCAGTCAACTAATTAATTTCCGAACCTTTAAAAGATGACTCTTTCTTCAAAGAGTTCAATGCTTTATAATACTTGTAATTTTGTAAGTTATAATATTAAAGAAAACCTTTTTTTTTATTACAAAATTAGGAAGATAACTTATTTTTATGACCCTATTTATTTATTCAAAAATTTATAGCAATACTACTCCCACTAGTCATAATAAATAAAACATGATCCTTTTTTAAAACAAATTCTTTTCTAATTCGATTTAAAATCAAACTTCTCGATCAATTAAAATAGAATCTCTCGTGTAGTATCCTTTTCAAACAAAAAAGAATTTTTCAAATCGTCCAGCCGTTTCCGATAAAATCAAGTAACAAAAAATAACGGTCAAATGAAAACTTTTTTGGGAAGTTTTAATAAAAGTAAAGGCTTACGTTGTCAGGCACCTTAAGCCCCTTGCCCAGGGTCCTTAGCGCCAGCCCCAGCAGTCTCAGCCGGCAGCGACACTGCGCCACCAGGGTTGACACCAGGGTGTCTTTGGCTACGTTCAGGTATGCAGCCACGAACAGAGCAAACACCTGGTGAACGTAGGTCAACTGGTATGCCGGGGTCTTAGATGTGTCGTATGGATACCTAAACAATAATGTAATGTGACAAGTAATATCAAGAAAAAAAGCAAGTGCTTTTAATAAGAAACAAAATGACTAACTATAACAACAAAAAAATATAATACCTATAGACCATTTAAGATATATCCAAATGCTCCAACCTACCACCAGCGTGCCCAGCATGCTAGCCGCATTACCACGCTGAATGGCAATGCTTTAAAGTTGGTCCAGATAGAAACCGGCATTCTAGTCACGCGTCGAATCGATCAAACGCTCCGATAAGTTTTGGAAAGATGAGCTTCCGGTCCCCACGGCCCTAAAGTCTCGACCCAAATGACTCAAATAATATTAGTTGAAATGAAATGAAACGAAACGAAACGAAACGAGACGAGACGAGACGAGACGAGACGAGACGAGACGAGACGAGACGAAACGAAATGAAATGTTGAATGAAATATGAAATGAAAAATGAAAATATGTTATACTAGGCAAGTACAACTCATATTACAATATTTTACACAATATTTAATTTAGTAAATTTCAAATGTACCAATGTCAAAAACTTTACAAAACACTTAATTACTAAATTTAAATAAGATTATGTAGTTTCGATTAATAGATAAATTACTGATATAATAATACTTCTAAAATAGTTTACATTAATGTGAGTAGAATTTAATAAAGTCATTATATAGTAAGATACTTTAATGTCATTATTAGTTTGTGAGTTTTGACTATAATTGTTTAGTTAGATTTGACAATATGTTATATAATTTAAGTATAAGTTAAGTATTAAATTAAAAATTATTAGTAAGAAAAAACAATGACGATAAATCTTATTAAAAATTTAGTTATCACCTACTTATAAAATTATGTTTGCTCACTCTGATGAGTGGATAACACCGTTTTACGATCGGTTTATATACTGGGACCATAGATATGTTACTAGATGCTCAACGCGCGTGGCCACTATGCTGCTTCTCGTTTTTTCAAAAGTATTGCCATATAACTATAATTTCAACTGGACAAGGGATAATTTAGTGCTGTAATATTTTTTATCAAGTCAGGCCCGGTATTGTTTTCAATTTATCTCAGAATGAGACAGCGTAACCGCACATAAGACAGTTATTTATATTGTATTAGGAAATTCTCCTAAAATAGTTTGATAAAATCTAGTAGTTGTTCTTCTGAGATTGGGGCCTTTGATTTATTATCGCATACCCTTGTCCGTTCGAGATTCACCAGTTAAAAGTACACACAAAAGACCATTCTAACGTAAATTATAGTGTAATTATTGATTCAGTGTATTTTTGTTTTGCTATAAACAAATAGATCGACGTTTCGGTGAATTTAGGAGAGCAACACGTTTACAACTCAGTGGACAAACGATGCGGTATAAAGGGGAAGACTGCGAATGAAGTGAAGGAGACCGTTCACAAGTTTCTTGCTTCGCTAGACGATGATGTTTTTGGTATTTTTATTGTTCCGAATAAAATAAATATACTTGATGCAACCTTAGGAAGAAATTATGAGGGCGCTCAAGTTTCTCGAACTGCTCCTGGGTAAGATCAAGGTAACAAACGTCAGCATAGTCAAGAATTGGTAAGAGAGATTGTATAGGTACAGCTGTTCTCGTGGTAATAATGCTAATGGTTGAAACATACCAAGCTCGAAGCGGCAGTTGGTTTTTCTCAGCGCTGGCAGCCCAGCCGATGGTGGTGATGACGGTCAGGACGAAGTACAGAAGCTGCTGCAGGCTTGTCTCCTTGTCACAACTGAACAAAAATAACGGATCAACTATAATTGACTGAGCGAGCGCGGTGATCTCTGCTTCGAGGAGATTATTTTTTTGTCTGTCAGTTTGTAAATATGTATGTTTGTCCGCAAAATATGTCGTAATCGCGTACGGTCGTAGTTTCCGACCAATAATGACGAGACTTGTTGTGTTCTACGAATTTTTAGACTTATGTAGTCTTTGTCAAACTTTTTCGGTTGGGAAAAATACAGTCCCAATCAAAAAAGTTTGAAAAATGAGGGCAAGTTTGCTACGGCGCGATTTACTGGCCGTTTTTAATAAGATTTGGTACGGATCCGTAGAACACAATTTTATTATAATTCCTTAATTGAAAAAAAAAACTCAATTGTTTGTTGTTTTCTTACCAAGTCGTAAAAAATATCGTGCTGGTGACAGCGTCAGTACGTGGAACTACATGTCAAGATATTTTATATTTATTATACTCGTATGAAAATAGAACCACTGACTTCAGGTGTTCAAGTTGTAGTGAGTTAGGAAAATAGTGGACTGATTTTCTTTGGTCTAATGATTATGTTTGATCGAGGCGTCAATAAGACATGCTTAATAAAAGATTACGACGGATTGAGAACGGACTCCTTTTTAACTCCCCACGGAAATACAACGGGGCGATATAATATTTAAACAAAAATCAAAATATTTTTTTGAAAGAAATCCTTTTTATAAACTCAGTGAATATAATAATATGTCAATGCAGCTTGTGGAATCATCGTTCTTGTGTGATGAACAACAATTACAAAATGTTAGTAATAGGTAAAGAAATAAATCACAATGTAAATGTATAATATAATAACTATTTGTTCTTAGAACTATAAAAGTATTTATAAGTTAAGTTTATTTTTAAAGTAATTAATAATTAAAATATAACAAGACTTGCCTGTAACGAATGTTAATTAAAGTTATTTAAAAAAATATTTCTTATTCTTATTCTAAGTTTTACTTGTCTGTACGCGTGTGGGTTTGTCAGTGGCATCGTAGCTCTCGAACCGATTTTGTTTTTGTTGTTTGAGAGGTGAATTAGTCTGTCTGTGTTTGATGAAAATCTGCACAAGATGGCAGCCTACATATTTTTTTCACAGCTCTCTGAATATATGTATCAAATGAAAGAATTGTCTAGTAGAATAGTATACACTATAATCAACTCAATTTCAAGGTGGTCATTACTACAAAATGGCGATATCGGGGGTAATTTAAATTTAAATTTTACCTCCTCACAATTTCCTTAGCATCTTCACTGGTGACAGCCATCAGGGCTTCATTGGCCTCATTGACAATGCTTCTCACCACGCGCCTCCTCAAGATGATGTTGAAGATCTTCGCAGCCTGCGCCAGGTTGGTGAACAACAGGAATGCTGTTCCAGTCATGAGAGGCAGGTCGCCCCAGATCAGGAATAGGTCTACTACCTGGATTATTAAGTAAGTTCCTGTGGAGAAAATTTTTGAGAGTTTTTGACGAGAATAACATCTTGCTGAACTTTACTTATACTTTCAAAAATATCTATTATTGTAATTATTACATACTGAACAAAATAAAAAAATTAGAGTATGTTATTTTTCATTTGTTTATCCATTATCGTATTAAAAAGGGTGGGGGTAAATAATTTGAAATGTGGTCAATTTATGTGCGCAGCGTTTTGTCTGAGTATTCAAAAATCTTTTTTTAGAAAAGACTAGGCAACGCTTGACCAAGATCTCATTTGATGGTAAGTGAAGATGCAATCGAAGATATAGCATGTTTACCTAGTAAAAAACTATTCACCTAGCGCTTGAACACACCCGGGTTTTATTTATCTAGCATGGTTTATTCTGGATGTTACTCGTAATCATGTATTTTTGTTGGTATTTTTTTTTGTATTGATGCCAATGTTACCATTGGATATCTTTAGCATTTAAAGAGTACAATTAACACGGTCGCCATAGACAGACGTGTAACAGAAAGATGTGACAATACTTAAGGGTGTCTACCCATCAAGGAGAACCCATTGTAGAACAAACTTTACAAAACTAAAAAAAAAATGTTAGGTTCTCCATACTTAAGTTGGTTACGTGATCGACCAAGTTGTATGAAGGACGCAATATATTTTCTACAATGTGTTCACTTTGATGGGTAGACTAACACCGTTAAGTACTGTCACGCCTTTCTGTTACACATTGTATATATGCATACACTGATAATAATTGACCTGTAGCTGACATTTTGCAGAGTGACCAAGTCTAGATGATTATCTATACAACATTAGTTTAAGTTTCTACCAATCACGGTTCAGTATTCAGCTAATAACGGCAGAAAATTACACTTCTTGTATGGGAGCATCCCTTAATTATTGTAATGTATTGTATTATAGTGGCAACAGATATACATCATGTGATTATTTCTACTGTCAAGCTAACACGGTTCATGAGATATACCCTGTTGACGTATGGACGGACGGGACGAACAGCGAAGTTCTAGCAATAGAGTCCTAGGGGTCAAATGGTACTGACACTTTTTTACCTTATTTTTGAAACTAGCATGTCATGAAGCTGTTTTGATGTCTAGAGTAAAAGAGTTCCAGAGTAAGACTGATTAAAATATGTGCATTCTTTTGTGTTCTGTTCTGTTCTATTCTATTCTATTTATCTAGAGAGTGAGGGTTTCGCATGACCGAATAGACAGGCAGTGGGAATTATGAAAATAAGAAATACAATATTTTTTATAGCGCGGTGTTTTACTTAGGATATTACAAAGCAATAGCGTAGCGTTTCGGAATTGAATGGAATATTAAAAAGCATGACGAATAGATAACTCACAATGTAATGAGCGAGCAAGAGCGAATAAAAAGATGCGAATCGAAAATCGAATGACAGATGCTTTTATGATGACGTCATAGCAAAATTTTGTAGGTAGGTACCTAATCCGTCAAGCTTGAAGACCTCGTGCTCGCGCTGCATATCTGCGCAAACTATCTATATACATAAAATTTCTTATTTCATTTTTCCATACGGAAGAAAGTCAAAATGTACCAAAAGCTGATGCTGATTTTAGCTACTGTTTATAGTAATGTCCAGTTTTCTGTGTATTTCATATACAAATTACAAACCCAAAAGAAACATAAAGGAGAACGCAGCGTAGCAGCTATACAGAATTCTTTCATTCTTGCCCAAATCCTGAGGCTCCCAGAACCCCACTATTTTCAAAGCAGTGAGAGACAAACTGACGGAACGATTCACGTTTTTTATTAGGAAACCCATTGTGTCTTTGACGTCTCACGGACACAAAGAGAATGAGCGGGTTTAGGCGCAAACATGGACTTGATTTAAAATTCTTAATTGTAGATTTCAGGGGTACAAAACATTTGTGTTAATTTTTTGAGCTTATAATTATATCGGTGCTGGTTTATTTGCTTTGTCTGAATTTATAAAACTACCTACTTTTCTAAATAGGCAATGAGTTCTTTTCAAAAAAGTGTCTACCTACTTCAATTGTGACAGGCGCCAATAGAACTTTTTAGTTATTACGATTTGAAATCAAACTTTTCCACTCGAAAAGTATTTTCGGTGAAGCCGTCTCCGAAAAATAAATCTGGTAACGAACAAAAAAACATGTCTATCGAATTGAGCATTTACTTAAATATAAATAGAATTTGTTTATGTACCTACATTTTAAAAAGGTATATCATTAATTTAAATATAAAATTTGTATAGTAGGATAAATTTATCGCTTAAAAAGTTTTTGAATTTCGTGCTACGTGCCCAAAATGCTGGCTGCGTTGCCCCGTTGGATTGCTACACTTATTTTTATTAATTATTTTAGATCTGATATAATCTGATCTATTTTGGAAATTGGTAGAAAATAACGCTTGTAAATCGAATCTTGAACGTCTTCTGATCTGGTTTTGTTACATCGCAGAGGACAATCAACTTTCATTCAGAAGATAAGTCGCAAATAGATTCAAAGGATTCAATGTAAGTATATATTATTTAAGCTTATATTGCAAGTTTGTGTATATCAAGATCAAAATATTAAATAGTCACTTTAAAGCATTCACCTCACGAACTTAAAAGTATAAACATCAAAAATCAATTGCTGTTCGTTTGTCTCGCTAAACTCGAGAACGGCTGGGCCGATTTAGTTAAATTTGGTTTTAAAACGTTGAATGAACTGTTAGGCGGTACGGAGTTCGCTGGATCAGCTAGTCTGAAATAAATTTTACAAAGATAAAAAAGACGCCAATTCGGCCGGTCACATCGACTAAACTAAAAGTTCCTAAAGTTATATCCGTACTTTTCTCACTTGTGAAAACAAAAAGAGAGGAGACAATATTAGAACTGTCAAATTAGGTTAGTTTAGTAAGTTTGGCCTGACAGAATCGGGGTCATATACATATAAGTTATGTATCTTGCCACAATAAATTTTGTCGTAGCTTTTAGTTTTGAAACACTGAAATAGTTCAAAGATTCTAATCCAACGTGATAATTACTTAGTTATATGAATTAGCACTTACCTAATAATAAACTTGCGCAATAAGTTTATCTATCTAAAAATAATGATATATAAAGCAACGCAACGCAGAGCCAAAACCGCTCAACCTAGAGACATGACATTTGGAGTAAGTATTTATTATGGGGTGTAGGCATGTGAAAGAATATTTGGAAAGTCAAGCCCCATCAAGTCAAAACGTTATTTTTTTTATTGTCACCACAAAAATACAACACAATAAGAATAAAAAACAAATAACATGGCACGGAAGGTAGTCTTATCGCTATAAAGCGATCTCTTCCAGACACCCTCTATAATTAATTAATCATTTATTTTTTTGACACAACTTATACATGATTTAATGTAATAATAGAACCTATTGGAATGGAATATATCAATAAAATCAAATAGGGGTCCGAAGTTAGATACGTCTATATGTTCCGTTTTATACCGCAAGCGACACTGCGGATGACTGCAGTGCTGCAATATATTTTTCTTTTCAAATCTTTGGATTAATGCTTTTTTAAAATGTTGCCAGCCCCTGTTTAAATCATGTTCACATTCGATAATGAATAGTTTGTGGTTGTGGCAACACAATTATGTTATTAGATCCTACAATTATAGCAAACACAATAGCTTTGCTTTCTGTCTAACGTTTAACTTGAAAGCCGATGTTAAATAAAATGATTGTAGACCAGACGCAGTTCACAGCGATTTCCAAAAAGAAGGAGTTATTGTTTTCGTCTGTATGTATTTTTTTTTGGTTCATCAATATTTTCTTCAAATGTGAACCGATGAAAAAATATATTTTTTGTCCGAAAGTACGAATTCGAGAATTAAATCATCTGTCCATAGAAAAAAGTTAATCGGTCATCTACAAAATGTATCACGTGACCAATGTTTGTATGGAGCACCTAATATTTTTTTCTCGTATATTACAAAATTTCCGTCTACAATGTTGTCTACAGTTCACCTTGTATTGTCACACCTGTCTATTACAAGTTCTAAATAGATTTTATATATGGTCGAAAAACGAAAATGTGGTCGCGATTTTGACATTATCAGTTCACAGTAGTACTTGGTTACCCTAAAGATCTGCTATTTTACCTACCCACAAATACACAGCAAATAAATAATCTGAACATGAATCTGGTATGACAACGGGTCTCACCTAAGAAGAGGCTATTCATACAAGTCCATCACTGACCAATACCTTTTATCTTCTGTCTGAACATTACATATCTTTTATTAAATTTCCTTACGATGTGTTCCGTCACCGTGCTTGTGGTAATTAATTGTAATATGCACAAGACTGAAAACCTCAGAGGTGCATGTCTGAAACTGGATTTGGACTCGCGACATTTAGCTTTTGAGGCCGACACCGACTAGGCTACCATTAAGTTTACCGAACCATTGAGTAGGTACTAATTATAGGTATAATGACTATCTTACAGAGGCAATTTAGGATTACTTACTAATATTACAATATGGGAAGATAAAGCCCGCATGTCCGTCTCTCTACATGTCGGATATCATGTTATCTGATATTCAGTCTCTTTGCTCGACTTTGACCTTCATATTATAAATATACGAACCGTATTATGCCCTAAAAATAAACATCGTTGGACTATAAAATACTAGTAACAGACGTTAAGTTTTTTTGAAAAGCGTTGCACCTTTGTAAAATAAACTCATTTTTATGTTGTTTTTTAGCAGCTTGGGAGTCTTGCCCTGAAACATATTGTTCGTTACTTTTAAATCAAAACCAAAGAGTTTATTTGTAATTAAAGTTTTATTTGTCCTCTTTTAGCTATTGACAAGTAGGCTGCTATGCTAAATGCCAATAAAATCGGCCAAGTGCGAGTCGGACTCGCTCACGAAGGGTTCCGTACCATTATCTATCACTTCAACATTAATTGAAGTTTGTTGTTATTGACATAAAGTACAAAACGGAAAAAGTTCACGTTTAATGTTTGGGATTTTGCCCTCTTAAATATTTATTTAATTATGTTTTTACTACCTATTTGTTGTTATAGCGGCAACAGAAATACATTATCTGTGAACATTTCAACTGAGTAGCTATCACGGCTTGTGAGATACAACAGCCTGGTAAAAGATGGACGGACAGTGAAGTCTTAGTAATATGGTCTTTACCCTTTGGGTACTTAACCCTTAAAACGACAAATATTTTTTAATCACTCATCAATTTATAATTTCAAATGAGCCGTCTGCTCTATTGCTGGGCCACTTGAAATATACAACGTGTAATTAGGGCTTATTCCACAAATCGCCTTACACGATCCCCATTCCGATCTGCAGTAATCAATCTTAAGTAAAAAAATAAATAAAGTAAAGCCTTAATCAATATTTATATACTTTTAAAATAAAATACCAAAAGTTTGTTGAGTAAATAAAGGTGTGACAATTCTTAAGGGTATTAGTCTATCAATCAAAGAGAACCCTGCGTAGAAGAAAATTTTGCAAAATTCGAGAAAAAAATATTAGTTTCCCCATACAAAAATTGGTTACGTGATCGGTCAAGTTTGCAAAATTTTGTTCTACGCAGGTTTCACTTTGACGGGTAGACTAACACCCCTAAGTATTGTCACACTTTTCTGTTACACGTAGTATATATCCGGGGAAATATGCGAATATACCATCTTATTTATCTTTTCCATTCCCCACTGAAACGCTAGACTTACTAACACTAAGCAACCTATCCACCACCAAGAACAATTCCTTTCAAAAGGCAAAGAAAAATGGCAAATAAAACAAAAACACGCTCTGCCAGTCAATTAGCCGCAAATGGAAAGCCGGCCTGAGGGTTCTGTTGCGAAGAACACTACACCAGAAATCACTTATTCATCTCGAGCTCCTTAATCAGTCGGATGTTCAGCTCGGCGAACGCTTGATTGGTCAAATCAGGCTCGAGCACATCCGGCCGCGGGGGCGGGACTTACTCTATACTCATGTTTATTTTGTCTGCTGTTGCTATTTTAGGGCAGTTCTGCAAGAATTTGTGCAAAAAATGGACTAAAAATCTACGTTATTATAGCACTAGCTGACCCGGCGAACTTCGTACCACCTAACAGAAGGTTTTTTTTCTATTTTTTAATTTTTCTCTCTGTACGAACCATCCTAAAACTTCAAGGAATATTCTGGAAAAAAATTCAAAATCGGTTCAGCTTCTCCCGCGATTTGCTCGTAGCAAGACATTCAGCGATTCATTCTTATATTATAGATATCCCAGCAGCCGCCAGAAATTAGGTTATTGACACTAGGTATTATGTTATCCGAAAGAAGAACGACAGTATCGCTTACCATACATGTATGTATCGGTTACGTTCCATTGGTACGGGCTGGTACAGGGTTGAGTAGGAGATGCGGGCAATGGACAACATTCAAATTTTTTTACCCCCCCTCCCGCACTTTTATTACTGTAACGGAAAGATAAATAAAAAATAACGTACCCTTATTTTTTACTTTTTTCAGTATGTAATAATTACGTTTTAGAGATTTTTGTAAATGTAAAAAAAGTTCAGCGTAATGTTATTCTCGTCAAAAGCTCGTAAAAAATTATGGCATTAATTATCTGTATTTTTATTGTTTGTTTTGGTATGGTTCACAGCTGACAGATACAATATTATATCATAATGGTGGCATCTAACGGTCTTAACATAAATACGAGATTTTTTTTATAAGTTTTTAGAAAATCGGTCCAAATTAGTCGACGACAATATTTATTTTTTGAATTTATTTTTAGGTATTTTATTTTATTTTACTGAATACCTACGGAAAAAGATCTATGCATTATAGTGCGATACCCAGTGACAAGGTAAGGTCACATGATCCTTTAAAACAATTTCCAATCCTTTGTGAAAGGTTTCCGGAATCCGGATATCTTCAATTCAATTTACATCAATTTACAACTTCTACATTTACAAAAAGTTATATAGGTATATAAAAGAGTAAGTTCAATAAGGTTTTTTTTATCCTACACAGCTAGGCATTTGACCATAAGTTCGCACGACCACAGAAGTCAGCGATACTGTAGCCCTAGATTGAGCATGCCCAGTCTGGAGTACATTGGCTCTCAAGGACGGCTGCCGGTTCACACGGTTAGGTGCTTGGCGACAGATTTTACAACTTGAGGGTGGTAGCTAGCCAGGCGAGCGATAGAAAACGCCCTACCACCATGCAAAATAATAATTACAATAAATAGGATTTTATAGTGATATCGATTTTAGGTAGAGGTACTGAAAATATTACTGTGTCTTTTTTACAAGACTGACCAAAAGAAGGATAATAGTTTTTGGGTTTATGTTAATTTACTTATATGTCATTATGTTTTACCACCGGGTAAGTGTCTTTATTACGAATAACGAAATGACTATCTACAATAAAAAATATAGCAGATTTAACCTTTCTATCGGCGGAAGGCGTTTTAGAAATTAATCCAGTAATTTTTACGTTTAATTTGTTAAATACAAAAATTCAAATATTATATATTGTATTAAGAATATATATTTTTTTTTAATTTTGATAAAAATTGTCTTGCAATGGGTTCACTTTGATGGGTAGACTAACACCTTTAAGTATTATCACACCTATCTGTTACACGTTGTAGAAGTAAAGATTAGTGTAGACGGATTAATATCTACAGATAATCTTAGTGCTCCATCCCACGTAAGGCAGCGTGCCTAGTAGCTAGCCGCATTATGTTAGTAATTATGTATTTCAAACTCTTTCTGACTCCGAGCCTGAGCGACTTTAACAATCAGTATCACTGAACTGTCTACCAGTTCAGTAATACTGATTGTTAAAGTTATAAAAAATATCGCTCTCACTGCTATAGTCGAATTCTCAGGTAGATAAAAATATTGAAAAAAAAGAATAAAAATATGAAATATATTCACCAATTGCATGTTTTCTTGGTTACCTATTTTTAACCTACCTAATTTTTAGTCTAATGAAGAAGGGTTATGTTTTTTGAGTGTATGTACTTATATCTTTTTGCATACCCTAGAGCCTAATCGGCTTGTCGTATTTTTATGTGAGCGGTGTCAATAGATTCTTTTTAGTCGTAAGAGTGACACTAGGTACATCAAAATTAGGAAGATTAGGATAACGGTGGTGGCGGTGGCTAACTTCGGTAGAGGTTATAGTATTTGAGCCATTTGGAGTCGAGACTTTAGGGCCGTGGGGACCGGGAGCTCATCTTATTTTACAAAACTTATCGATTCGACGCGTGACCAGAATGCCGGTTTTTATATGGCCCAACGTATAAGCATTGCCATTCAGCGCGGTAATGCGTCTAGCAAGCTAGGCACGCTGCTCTCTGGTGGTGGGTTGGAGCATTTGGATTATCTGTAGATCTTACATGGTCTATAGGTAATCTTTCTGCTGTAATTTTTTGTTGTCGTAGTAAGTCAATACCTATGTTGATTTTAATAAAGACACTTGTCTCGTTTAAAAAGTCAAGTTAAAATTTAACATCTCTTCTTTTTCGAAAGTCTGTAGATAATCGTAGCGCTTGGACTGGCGCGTCGTCTGGGCTAGTTTGAAACATTGTTTTCTTTTTGCTTGACACTTTACTTTTTTTTAATTTGGTATATTTAGTAATAGAATGAAAATATTTATTAAATTAATAATATAAATTTAAAACTAATATAATATATGAATTGTTTTCAAGTAAGGGAGATATAAAGGCTGTTTTTATTTATAAATTTTTATAATTTTATCAAAATGGGTAACGTTGTTCAGTTACTAAATCAATATAACTGAAAAAAAACACCTTTTTTTAATTTTTGTAATTGTTATTTATTCCATACAAAGAAAGACCTTTCCCGTGAGCACCCGACTTAGCAGCTTCAAAAAAAGTGGTAGTTTGCAATTGTCGCCGTCACTTGTTGCGGGGGGCGTGTCGGCCCCGCCCCCGGCCGGGTGCTGCGCCGGTGCCGCGGAGGCTGCAGCGCCCAGGGTCGGCAGTAGCTGTTCCCGCGTGCTGCTGCTATCATGGCCTCTTTACTGCGCTTCGACATGAGTTTCCTCTCGCCGGAGCGCTGACGTCTGCTCAAACGTACGGTAAGTACACTACATTTTATTTATATTTCTATATTATTAGTACCAAAAAATAATGTAATATGAAATACGTCAAAATAATAACTAATCAAATAACAAGAATATATTTCTATTCTTATTTCATTAGTAAAATAAATAATTTACCTTACGTACCTGACGCAAAGGTGCGCGTTATTATTAGCGCTTTATTATTATTTTACTAAGAAAACTGTGTAAGAAGCGTCATCGTTGAAGACACTACCGTTCATTTATTCCCTGATGAAATTCACCGAATGTGAACTATAGTTGGACTTTTCCAAGAATCAGGTTCGCGCGAAAATCCGTCTTCTTAAACGAAATATTTTTTAGCTGTCGACTAGGGTCGTAAGTTGTTTATGGTGAATAAATTTTATTTCGAATTATATTATAAATACTCTGAAAGTGTAGTTAAAAAATCGAATTTAATGTAAACTTCCTTATTTGTTTTTTTATTGATTTAGTTTCCTTTTTTTATATTAGCTATTTTGTATTTATAAGTTACAAAACTGGAGTCACCAGTTTTATATTTCATCTAATTACATAGTTCTTTAAAAGGATACTAACGTTTAAGTACACCTAAAGGTGTCTTCAGCTAAATAATACTGCACCTCATATTAAATGTAGATCTATTTCTTGTTGTGTATAGTCGCAATTAGACTTTTAATTTTTAAGTTAGTTTAAGTTTAAAGTGATTCTTTATATATGATACAGTGTATAAATATTTAACTTTTTGTGTGTGACTGTACCATTATCTTAAAAATTAAAAATGAATTACTGAATGTGTTGCTAAGCGCAAATCTCGAGAGCAGCTAAACCGATTTTGCTAATTCTCTTTTTAGAATATTCCTTGAAGTAAGAAGATGGTTTTTTCGACTAGCTACAGTCTCAGCCTCGGGCGCGGGTGCAATCCCAAGTCCAGGCATGCATTTCTGAGTTTTTCACTTATGTTTAAATTGTCTGTACTTGTTTTAAAGTTTGTCACTCCATTTTTCGGATACAGCTGATATAAAAAAATCTTTGTTTTTTTTTTACAGTCTATACTTTACATGTGATCCCGTTTATTTTTTTTACAAATTTGGTCAGGTTTGACACATATTATAATTATTTACCTCAAGCTTAAACGGTGAAGTCACACCTTGAATCTTAAGAACACCGGATTTTCTGAGAAGGTAAATAGGTTTCGAAGGTAAATGAAGTCTCCATCCCGTAATTTTGCCAGCGTAATGGACGATGGCCTTCATCTCCTTCATACCCGTGCCCAACTGTGGGATGTCATAAGCATTGAAGCGGGTTTGTTTCAAATCAAATAACTCAACATAAGAATTGCATCGCTTTACGACGATAAAAAACTTAATTTCTAAATACTGGATATGAAAAAAATATCTTGAAATTAACTCATGGGGATTTGTGCCTCATTTATGTATAGTGTTAATTTTTTACGATTTATTATTATAATGATATAAGAATTCGTAGATACTTTGTGAATACTATTATTTACGTATAGAGTATAGTACCTATAATTTCGAAAAAAAAGCTTAAAAATATATATACTTTAATAAATATAAAAAATAATTTTAAACATTTATAATTTAAGAATTTTTGACAGTCATAATATCTTTACAATCACTTATAAATCAATTTGAATTGTCGGAAATTACCTATGTTCGTTTTTGGGATACTTTCAGTAAATACAAAGACAAAATCCGAAGCGAAAAAATCCATTCTTATATTTCATATACCAAGTTTAATAACTACCAATTTAAAGATAAGATATTTAAGTTAAAATTAAAACGCTGGCTTGTAACAAAGCGTTTGAAGACTTTAAGGAATTCATGCCTTTGCCATTGAGAATTTAATATGTTTTACACATTTCAAGTTATATAAATTTAAGCAGATGTATTTTTACTGTATTTTTACTGACATGTACAGAATGTATGAATAAATGAGTATGAGTATGAGTAAGATTACTTACATGAATAAATACGACCTGTATGAAAATATCATCCAGATAAAAATATAAGAAAATTTCTTAACGGTCAATCAGAATAAGTAATACTTCTTAAAAAGCGACTTCAATTCAGTAGGAAAAACTTACGTTACAAAAATGTGAACATTAAAAGATATATATTTTTTATTAAAAAAACAATTTCCAAATAAATAAACTTATACGGGATCATAAAGCAAAATGAGCAAATTCCAACAAAAAAATAGTTTTTTTAAATTAGTTCAGTAATTTCTGAAAAATAAATTAACATACATTAAAAAAAAAGATTTGAACACTTTATTCTTCTTTTTCTATTTGAAATCGATAAAAAAAATAGGTCGTCAGAAATACCACTTCGATTGCTACGAAACTAATTCGTACGATACCAGTTACGAGAAACACCTATCAACTAGCTGCGCCCCGCGGTTTTACTCTTGCTAGATATTTAATCATCTCCTGGAAACACTTTAATTTTCCAGGATAAAAAGTAGACTACGTCTAAGTCTGTGGGTTAATCCAAGGTATAAGCTATATTCGTGTCAAATTTCATCCAAATACGTTTAACTATTTGAGCGTGAATGAGGAAGAAACAAAGACACACATACAAACTTTCCCCTTTATAATATTAGTAAGAAGTAAGATAGAACATGTTACAACCCAGTCTATTCTATCCGCTCCAATAAAGAAGAACTAAACGCAATAACTATGTCTGCAGAAACTGTACATACATCTACCGAAACCTTTCTAATCCAAAAAAGAAAATAATGTTAAACTTCACTAACCCGGACCCTAACCTTTCGCGGTGAAAGCTGTGTTATTGTGGAACAATCCTCCCACTGACAACAGACGTGCTCCTTCCCTAAACGTTTTCAAGCATCGAGTCATAGCACATTACCTATCACTCTAACAATCTTTAATTTATCAGTAATTTCATTTATTTATTATGTCCATACCTTTGTTAATAGTATGTAGTTATGTTTATTATATATTAATTATGTTTACCTCGCTAAGGCCGCTCTAGTTTTGTGAAATCTTGTACGTGAATGGTTGCCTGGAAGAGCGATAAGCGATAAGGCCGCCATTAGAAGGCTAGCATGTTTTTTATATTGTTTGTTTTTAAATAGTGTTACAAGCTGGTTTTTTAATAAAGAGTTGTCCTTATCTTATCTTGTAAGTTATGTGGAAACATAAAAATGGTATGTCGAAAAGTTTCAAACTTTGACCTATGTGTGGAATTACCAAAAATCCTTTCTTAGTATATCTTCGTCAAAAATGTAAACAGTACCGTTCCGTCGGTTAAATTCGCCTTCGAGTTGGTCGCTGCTAGAGACATGCTGGGCTCCCGCAGGAACATTCCAGCATGCATAGCTCACTGAATCCTCATACATTTCCACAAATATCGGTATTAGCGTTATGCGTGCAATTCAAGGTTATGCAGACATTCGTAAAATAATTGTTTACACAATACAAATTATAAGCTTAATTTATCAATTACTTAATTCGTCAAATTCTTTACTTATCAAACTAGAGACTGACCAAAACTTTAATTTGACATAATTATACTTGATTCGTCAAGTTCTTAAAAGTGCTGATTCTTTGTTCGTCAAATAAGCTTTGAGTCAAGCATGCTTTATGCCAGTCGAGATGAAAATAAAATCCTAATTTCGTCGGTGGGATAATAAAACTTAAAAGAATTTTACTTTTCAAGAGCATAAAATTTCACATTTACTTTTAAAAATATTAAATTATATTCGTCAAGTATGAAACGATTATAAAAAAAACTGTTTAGCTACAAAATATACTGCCGACGTGGTCCCCATATAGATTTTGAGAAATTCGGTATTTTAGTAATTTTTGTTTAGTTAATATTTTTAAAGTACATAAGTTGAATGACTTGCTTAACCTAACATAGGTAAGGCCAATAAATAATTTATTTGTACCTTTACTATTTTTTTCTTTAGAATTAGTAAACACGGACTACCATTTAGCACGCTAAACTTAAGCTACAATAACATCATCTATGTAAACTCAAAGAAAATTAACATATATATTTATTTAAAAAAGTCTACAAGACCGATTACGATTATTATATGGCACAAATGGAAAAACACGCATTCAAACGAAATAAAAATCAAATCGGTTCAAACATCTCCAAAAAATCGCGGAACTAAACAACGACAAGAAGCTCTAATTTGTGTATATGGCTCCAATTGGAAAGCACGCATTCAAACAAAAAGATCAAACATCTTCAAGAAATCGGGGAACTAAACAACGACAAGAAGCTCTAATTTTTGTATATGACTCCAATTGGAAAACACGCATTCAAACAAGAAAAAAGTTCAAACATCTTCAAGAAATCGGGGAACTAAACAACGACAAGAAGTCCTAAATTTTTTGGTAATTCGTTAAAGAAAATACCTAGCAACATAGCACAAACATTTTCCAACTACATAACCTTAATTCCAAGTAAACAACTCTAAGTATAATTTAGACCGGCATAGCTGAGCCGAAATAAAAACAAAACTTAACCAAAGTATGCCAAATATCTCAACATTTTCGCTTTTGCCTTACAACAACAACAACTCAAGGTTTCTCACAAAAAGTCAAAAAATGTGCGAACATTATGACGAGCAAATGTTTCGGAAAGTATTGCTTTGGAGGCCATTGCGGGATTCAAATGTTCTCTAAAACTTATCTGTGGTGCTTAGTTGTGACGTACGCAGACTGTTTATGTTGTTTTGCTGGTAAGTAGGTACATTCAATATTAAACAAATTAAAATAGAAAGAAAATTTTATTAGTTCCAATTTGTACTAATCACAATTTAAAGTTTCATAAAAGAATTATACATTTTAAGGGCCCTCTTACAAAATAAAAAAATAATTTCGGCGTTGAAATTGTACACTTTGTTATAATTTATTTTATTTAGAATTACGTAATAAAAGTAGTTTTTTCTTTTCTTGAATAATGATGAAGGGTATTTTAATTATTTTTTTTCTTATTTAATTAAAAATAACGTTTTTCCCGCTACATGGTTATGGTTAAGTACAAATTCGTGCACATCATTTTAGAGTTGCATACCCTATTGATTGCAATCCATCAAAAGAACTGTTTTAGTTCTCACTCGTATCATGTGCATCAATATAGATGAAACATATTTTTAATAAAAGCTTTGATCCAAAAAAGCTTCAAAACAAGTTCATATATCTTTTAAACACAATTTTATTTTCAAGAGATTTTCTTACCTGTGATCAATGAATAAACATATATTTGTAACCTTAACACATTTCAGAAAGAGCATCATCTTTTAAAACCAGCGGCCGAAGCCTTTGGAAATGGTAATAGTGAAAAAAAAAAAACTCGTAGTAGGATGACACCGATTGGAAAAAGGAGTGAATATAACAATAATAAAAGCAAAAATTAATTTATTAAATACATTTTGATGGTCTAAACTTTGTATAGGTCACTCAAGTATATATATATTTATATGTTTTTTTTTTTAAATGACAATAAATAGGCATAACGCATATAATTTAAATCAAAAGTCTCCTGAAAATCTCATTCCTTCGTAGAATGAGACTCCTTTCGGCTAAATACAGCCCTAACCTGTAACCTTTATAGTTGACCTTGTAGTAACACTTCTAGAGCAAGACAAGCTTACTGCAAGTAATGACTAAGTTTGCTGGAGGACATTGCAGTAATCTTCCTATAACCGCAAGAGATCTAACTTAGAACGATTCCCTGCTAGTTTGATCCCTGTCTACAGATTGATTAGGGGTGTACTAGCCATAAGCGGGGCATTATACTCTTCATTATGAACATTTTTCACTATGGTACCAACCCTAGAAATATCAGCTGTTTCATACAAAAAGTTTATCGGTCGTCGACAAAATGTATGAAACAGTTGTTTTTTTTCGAATTTGAAATTGTTAATCAAAATTAATAAAACATTTGTACTGACAAACTGAAATCAGTTGTCACTTTTTTAAATTGTACTTGGTGTACCAATTTTTAGATATCTTAGATTAAAAGTTGTTGATCTTTATGAACCAAAATCCTCTTTAAACAATATCTCAAATGAGATGGTATATACAAGATATTTAGTGTTTTTCCGCCACGTCTTGATGTCAGCGTGAGAAATCGAAAAATATGTTTGTTTGTATGGTGTGGTTCCTCTTCACCACCGCCACACCTCACCTTATTATTTCTCTTTCTCGAAAGTCGAGCGAGCGCTTGAAGAGTCAACATCTCCTGAGGATGCCTTGTGCTAAGGCGAAACACGTGTCAAGGAAGTCGGATACTGAGAGAAAGATACATAATAAGGTGAGGTGTGGCGGTGGTGAGGAGGAACCACACCATAAAATCAAAAATATTTTTCGATTTTTGACGCTCTCATCAAGACGAGGCAGAAAAACACCAAATATCTTGTATATACCATCTTATTATAAATGGATTTCCGCAAAGTAACGCCTGACTCCATCTATATCTCAAATGAACGTAATTATTTTTAAAGAAAATGACTGTCCACTACTTCCATTACATTAGATTTCGGCACGCGCCGATAAAACCGTTTATTTATTTCGATTTATATATAACTCAATCATGTGCTTACATGTACGTGACGTCATCGTCAGCTTCGGTCTCGTTTTATTGGTGAGATAAATCGCGTCTTTTACCAATTTACATCATAATAAAATGATCCCCGGCAATCTAATAACATTTTTAAATCATAAATAGTTATGTTTTTTTGACAATTTTTTTAACCGACATCTAAAAAGAAGCCGATTTGATTGCCTATATAGGTGCCTATATCGTTTTGAAATATATTTTTTTAGAAAAAATTTGTAGTTTGTAAAATATTGTTCTACAATAAGTTCACTTTTTTCACACTTTTTTATATAATATCAGAGACACAAATCAACAGCCTTTACTAATAAACGCGTCTTAACTTCATTCGTTATTTGTCTTGTCTTGGTTCGTGACGTTCTCCATTGGATAGAACAAGACAAAAGATGCTCTAACTTCTTCCCATTGAACGCCCTAACAAATTCGGTTACCTATCTTCGCGTTAGAACAGAGTTTTCATTAGTCGGAACATAATTACTTTAACTCAGTCTTTGATGTGCTGGAGGGAAACGTATCAAATCAACAATACACGACACAGTCGGTAAACAACAAACTGATCTGGCGAAAACGAAGTTGGAGACCTTTAGAAACAACTTGACGTTGTTAAAAATGTAACACGTTATAAAATATGTTATGTTATACTTTGTGTACATTGCACGAGATTGTGTGCGTGCGTGACGTCACCTGCCGGCACCAACGGAAGACCAGCGCTGGTTGTTTACAACCAGCATTATGCTGAGTTGGAGCTTGTTTGTGATAAGAAACTTAGATATTATTTGTGAAGACTCTGTTGGTACTAGTAGTTTTTTGGTATAAATAAATTCTTTTCTTTCTTTCTTTCACGTAGTAAGTAACGGTGATGGAATGGTGGGGAAGGTTTTGTTGTGATTTATATACTATTGGATAAAAATAAAAATAAACATATTGAGTGTGACAAACACTTAAAGAACATTAGTTAAAACAATGACTAAACTAAATGTACTTAAAATTTAAAACAAGATTAGTCAATAAGTTCGTTAATAGAGCTAAAACGTTGGATGGCAATGGACATAAAAAAACATCATTTTTGCCAAACGCTTCTATTGAATTGCAAACGAGTTGTTAAAAATTATAGCTTATAACCATCTGCAGGTGAAGATAAATCTTTTGTCCACATTCACATAAAAGCCGACAAGCCGTTTAAACTCTAAGGCGTGACAAATAAATATACATATATATATCTATATATATATATCGAGTGTATGTATATATATATATACATACACTCGATAAACATTACCGTATTTATTTCGCAGTCGGGTAAAAAGCATAATAAAATTTAAATGAATCGAGATTCGAAGAGTTTGTTTGGCGATATGTCTCTTTTGAGTAGGTAGAAATAATGAAGGAACTTGCAGTGTTACTAACTCATCTGACCATTTTTATCTCTTACGCCGTTGAAGTCTTCCGGCACTTTTGGAAAACGCTTTGATCTTCCGATATCCATTTAAAGTTCTTCATAATACAGTCCAGTTTAGTGTTGCAGTTAGATAAGGCTGAGTGGCATTCAGTTTGTAAAATTTATTTACTCATACCTAATGAAATCGCAAAAATTGTCAAAGTGAATAAAAAAAATCAAAATTATCGAAATTACGCAGACTACAGAATTTTAGCCTTTTCGTAGCACTGCAGTAACTTGAATAAAAGACATTTTTGTTTTGAATCTCAATTTTTCATAATATGGGTTCAAACAGTTTTTTTTATCCTACACAGCTGGGCATTTGACCACAAGTTCGCACGGCCACGGAAGTCAGCGATACTGTAGCCCTAGATGGAGCATGCCTAGTCTGGAATACACTGGAAAAGTCCGTTCGGGAGCTACGTTGCCACAGACAAACACGTCAAATTTATAACGCCCTTCGTTTTTGCGTCGGGGGTTAAAAACAGAACAAAATATAGTCCCACTATTTTCGCGTTGCGTTATAATGTTGATTCAGGCTAACAAAGGGACGCAAATGTGGGTAAGAATGCACCGTGCATAACTCGCCCTAACATTGTCGGGCACAGAGGAACTATACCTACCTAATTTCAATGTACCTGGCTTTATACAGCCCCGTGAGGACATAAATGTTTTCTTGGATTTTTTTTCCATTACAAATTTAATTAATGTATTCAAAAGTTTTATTATTATTATAGTTACGCTTACGCTTGACCGCAACTCACCTGATGTAAAATGATGATGCGGCCCAGCCTAGGATGTAGCGCGCTTACCTAAAAGAAACCGATTCACTCGCGACTCGAAGAGACCAAAATTATAGCTATCGGGAAATAGAGAACTTGGCAGAGAACTCCATACCGTGCTGATTAATACTCGTAGTATATGGAACCATAGTATGGATATATCTTTTCATACAAAGGTAAAATATGTCTATGTCTGAGATTTCTCGTAATATTAAAAGATACGATCAAATTGAGCAGTTTTTTTTTGTTAAAAAATTATCTAGAGTATTTGGAATATCGGGTTTAACAAGCGGTTAGAAGCGAGTTCGAAAAACACCCGACTGTTAATCGTTAAACTTGTGTATCATCCTTATTTTTTATTTTGATGTACCCATATTCACTCTCACGCCTAAGACGAATCTATTGACACCACTCACATCAAAACACGACAAGCCGTTTAGGTCCTAGGGCGTGCTAAATAAATATACATACAATACATACATGCACTCGAAAAACATAACCCACCTTCTTTCGCAGTCGGGTAATAAACTAGTAAATATTTTTAAATACCACGTTGTATGGCAATGCTTATACGTTGGACCGGATAAACACCGGCATTTTAGTCACGCGTCGCAACGATTAAACGCTCCGACAAGTTTTGAAAAATACGATGAGCTTTCGGTCCCCACGGCCGGGCGGCCCTGAAGTTTGACTTATATATTTGAATAGGCTAGTCATTTTAAAGAGTAACAACTTGACTTTTCATTTGCAATTTAATTCTTGATTGGAAATGTTCTGTTGCTGTTTGAGTTTTAAACTTTTTTGATTTTTTCCAAAAACTTATAAATCAATTTCCAATTTCGTCGCACGCATCAATTCTTTTTCTATTTACAGTAACTTCGATTAGAAGCGTTTCTGATTCAGGTCTGCCATTTTTTTTCTATCGTGTGTCTGTTAATATGTTTCATATAACTTCGTACGTTTTCACACAATCTTGAGTACTGGTTAACACAAAATATTTTTTAATAGAGCTGACCTCCTTTAATACTTCTACGAGTAACCACTGTAACCAACGTGTACCTAATGACAATAACCAAAAGTCATAAATGTCCAACAATCGTAAATATTTGCGCCTCTAATAATCTTGTGAACAGATAACAAAATACTAAGTAGGTACAAAATTACATCAATTTAAAAAAATTATATCTTATACATAAAAAATAACGTTCGTTTAAAACTTTTCTTACCAACTGTACCTAACGTCGCGTCGGTCGATAGAGTTCAAAATTCCACACTAATAAAACGTGGGACGAGTTGCATAACAGAAATATTATTTATTTTGATTTTCTGCGTGTCGTCCCAAATGGGCTGAGGTATGTAGGACGAGTTGACTAATCACTCGACGAAACATGGGTCCACGACCACGGAAGTCAGCGATACTGTAGCCCTAGATGGAGAATAGAGATGAACATTTTGATACTCCTTCCCGCATCTCCACATTATAGTCGCGACGACCTTACATTTGAAATTTGTCAGTGTACATTATTGTACTGATGTACCCTTTTATTTGATAACAATATTGAGGGAGTAAAAAAATATGTAGTCTACCATTATGTGGTGGCTACCGTCTTGGAACGATCATCAATCATAATGGCTATCGGTAATCAGTAATATTTATGTCAGTAAACCATAATACAAAAAACAGTTTTAAGTAACCAGAGATTCCTTTTGAGCAAAACATGCCAGTAAGTACACTCTTCACTAATTCATCTCCGAATAAAAAAAACAACACAATCAATATTGTTTTATTCGTTTGTGAAATACGATGCCAAAGCCAAAACATATTCACAGACACGTCAAATATAACACCCCGTAGTTTTTACGTCCGGCGTTAAAATCCACTTTTAAACCGGCCAGGCTTTAAAGGACTCCACACACTTGACAAAAACGTTCCGTCCCTACACTTCGGTCTCGAGGAATTCACCAGATAATTGGTTTCTAACTGTTTATTTGTGGAGGCTTTTTGCAATCTTCTGGTCGGTTGTTTACTGTAAGTCGACCTTTTCCAATTTAAATCTGTGTTCAATATTGTACTAGCATCTCGATTTTGTTTTTATTCTGACTGGTTTTAAACATAGGTATAACTTCAACGGATGCCTGTATAAATAGAAGATGATGGTCGTTTTTTATATGTCTTATTGGCAACTGGATAATGCCTTTAAAAGAAGGTCGTATTCTACAAGGGTGGCTACGTTATATCTTTTATTACAAATCATAATTAACTTCGGCAAAAATAAACCATTTAAGTCATGACAACTCTATACTACTATGTTTGGAATAAAAAACTTTAAGGAAGTGACAAAAAAAAAAAACAATTCGATTCGACAATTTCGGATGAGTTTCGGGTGAATTTTATTTTTTTTACCCGACTTAGAAAGAAGGAGTTGAAAGAGGAGCGAGGGTGGTAGCTAGCCAGGCGAGCAATAGGAAACATTCTACCATCATGCGGTTTCCCCACGATGCTCCTCCCTTCACCGGTAGCTCAGGCTCTTTTTGAATGTTTTGTGGGATCGAACCTCGTACCTTTTGCACGGCAATCGAGCCCACTAATCAAGTATAAGTAAGTAATTGATTAAGTAAACATCATTTCAATGGTTGAGTCCTATAGAGGGACTCTAGGCCACAGACACATATTTTTTATGTAAAATATTAGTTCTGTTCATCCAAAGGGTAACTGGAAGAAATCGCTTTAAATCCGCGCGATAAGTCCGCCCATTCTTTATACTATTTATATTTTTTTATTGTATCTTTAGTTTGGTGTGTAATAAATTATTATCAATTAATTCATTAATTTATTCACATTGTAGCCAATTTCTAGCTGTAAAACAATACAAGGGAGGACTAGACGAATACTTGAAATCCAAATTAATGAATACTTAGAAAATCGCAATAAACGTACAGTTTAAATTTTGAGCCGTTCCGAATAGAATGAAAGTGAATACGCTCTTTTTACGGCCTATAACAACATAATGTCCCATAAAGGCCTACATGGCGCTTTCAGAATAGCCCTTACGAATGGTGTTTGCATTTTAGAGTTTTCATTCGTTAACCATACGAGTATACACTTTACTACACTATAATCTATATCTCTACTTCTACACTAATATTATAAAGTGTTTTTTTTTTGTATGTAACGAATAAACTCAAAAACTACTAGACCGATTTCAAAAATCATTCGCTGTTTAGAAAGCTATATAATCACTTAGTAACAAAGGCTATATTTATAACAAGAAAAAAATTAGAGTTCCGCGGGTAACACCTCGAAGAACGGCTAATAATGGATAAACCAATTCAAACAAAATGTACTGAACAAGATCACAAGATTATTTATCACATAATATTTTACTATTTATTTATTTATCAAATCATTTATCCACCAACATAGGGTAAAGTATATAATTTAACAGTTCCGCCTATTTTTTTATTGCCGCCGCTGTTGTTTTGTTCTTCAAACTCTTAGTTTGTAACTTAAGGTACAGAAAGCGCAAGCAGGTACGTTGGTTAGGAGCTTTATGACTGAATTTGACTACTTTGCGTTTGGGATAGCAAATATTATCACGAAAAAATAATTACTCCTGAACTCTTTACTTTATCCCTAACGCAATGTAGTCATATAGAGATTCAGTCATAAAGCGATCTAGTCATACCTGCTAACTAGTCCAATCGAGACGTAGTCATAATGCTCCTAACCCTTTTTGTTTATTAGTTGCCATCATTATATCGACGAGATTTTTTTAGCTATGATATATATGTTTAATTTATTAAATAGATAATTATTAGCCTTAGGCTAGATTGTACTATTTCTAGAAAGGCTCAAACAAAAAATATGTATCAGTAGTTCAATAAAAGCTTACATCAAAATAATTTTAATCACACTTTAAATTGAACATTTAAATTTAGTTTTTTTAATGTTTTTTTATGGTTATTATAGATAATTGGGCATTTATAAAACCGTTTAATTATTTCTCTAATACAAAGTGAAGTTAGTTTTGAAGTGGAGTTGCTTTTATAAATGATTATATAGATCTTCATCAAGAAACATTATAAGACTAACTACGTCAAAATAATGACAGATGTATTATCTACTATATAAATAGACCATAAGTTTTTAATCACACTTTAAACGGAATAGTTCAATTTTTATTGTTTAATGTTTTAACGCTTTTATGTGTCTTTATAGTTATCAAAATAAATAATAATGCATTTATAAATCCGTTTTAATTATTTCTTGAATAAAAAGGTATAGAAGGTATTGCTTTTGTACATATAGATAACTTTGTAAAGTGTAAGTTATAGTTAAAATTTTATAATGATTTATATATGTTTTTTTATCCTGTACATCTAGGCATTTGACCACAAGTTCGCACGACCACGGAAGTCAGCGATACTGTAGCTCTAGATGGAACATGCTTAGTTTGGAATACACTGGCTCTCAAGGAAGGAACGAACCGTTAGGTGCTTGGCGACAGATTTTACAACCTGAAGGTGGTAGCTAACCAGGCGAGAGATAGGAAATGACCTACCACCATGTTTGCTAACGATGTTTTCCTTCAGCGGTTAGCCTGAGCTACCGGAAACGTTCTACCATCATGCGGTTTCCTCAAGATGCTTCCCTTCACCGGTAGCTCAGGCTCTTTATGCATGTTTCGTAGGATCGAACCTTGTACCTTTTGCAGCGCAATCGACCCCACTAACCACTTGGCCGTCATCGCTACAATATACAATATACGCTATGTTTGTGCAATAAATAAGGTAGTATTTCGAATACAAATAGTTGCTTTTATAATTATTCTATCTACTTACCTATGGTAAGTGAGTAATGAGCCAAATAAAATCTCGTAATTTGTTTTTACGGTGTGATTCAGTCCAGGTGATAATAAAGACTGATTTATCGTAATTGGAAAACTCGGAGTATTTCTAAATATATAGATAATGCTAAGTATACCTATAGGTATTTAATTATTTTTGAAAAAAAGCGACCAGTAACTGGTCAAGGAGTCACTTTTTTTATGTATGGAACTTTTTTAGTTATTACGTTTTAAAAAAGTCCATCCTTTTGACCAATTTTGATGTAATTAATATGACACATGACTACATGGGAAGTATATATACTGTTGAATTTTTATTCTGAATTTGCAAAAAAGAAAGAGGTACTCAATTCGTCGCTATTTGTCTCGGAGACGGCTGGACTGATTTGAAAATTTCTTGTTTTTCTTATTAGAAAAATTATACTTCCCGAGTGGTTCTTTATAAATTTTATAAAAATCTAGAGGTTTGATATTAAAATCAAAATAACTGAAAAAGCTCTATCGCCGGTTGTAAAGAAGACAGTAAACTTTTTTTTCAAAGTAGGTACTTGTCTAACAAGCACACCACAGAACGATCCGCCGAGGGTCACTTTTCATTATTTCTATTTACCCAACAATCTGTTTCGCATCGGCTGTGTTTGCAAACCGACGTTGACTACTTTACTCTCCATCCCTTCATAAACAAGACAAATTGTGCGTACCACGCGGCCGCACAGAAATTAAACTTTTTAGAGATGTAGCAAGTAAATATTTTCAAATTTTTGCGTTGATTTTAAGGAGGAAAAAATGAGGCTTTACCTTTATAAATTAAAAATGTTTAGGTATAGTATGTAGTGTTTTAGATAGCTGAACTCATTCGGGTTTTATGAAGGTAGAAAGATATAAAATATGATACCATCTAATCTGAAGCTTGCCGCTAAAATTAGTCATTAGGTCATCATTAGGTACGTTCTTACGACAAATCTTGACAAAACGTAGTTATACGTATTCTACGAATTTGGCCATGTAGCCATTTGCCATCTAGTATCGATAATATTTGGTACACTGCGCTAAGGAAACTACAGTTAAAAGCGACTAAATTTACTAGTGATGTACGAATTTTCTTATTGATGAATGTCGGGTCGCGTCCTACGAAATTCCTGCTTCACAAACTAAGAACCGACAAAAAACCTAAAACTTTTTCAACGCCGTTATCAATTAAAGTTGTTTCCTTATGATTTAACTCAACTTTATCTAGAACTTGTCAGGATATAAGATATCAATCCTAGATAACTAAATTCACAAATTATTGTATATGTTCATAAATGTGACGGACCATTGAGTCTGTGGAGTGTAAATATTTATTAATAAAGGGAGTAAGTAAATATTTATTAATATTTATTAATCATAATTATTATTTTGTAAAAATATGTGTAATATTTTTACAAAATAATAATTATGATTAGAGCAATAAAAATTACACAATCATCAGGTTAGACGGAGGGCCCAAACTCGGAAATTCGGCTTAATCCATACATATAATAAAACTGTAACAACTCAAATTCTGTACATTAAATATATTTTAAAAATATCTTATGCGAGGGGTGTTATTAATGATACAGACCCCAAATCAATTTTTTTATTATTTTTGTTTGTCTGTCTGTCTGTTTCTGGACATTCCATAACTTCGGAACTTCTTAATGGATTCTAATGAAACTTGGTATGCTGAAGGTTGATACCATGAGGTAGGATCTTATCTAATTTTTATCCCGAAACTCAGAAGAGGTTCCGGTGGGAGGGGGATGAAAGTCTTATTTAATTATAGCTCAGTAACGCGTGCTTTGATTTAGATGATTCTTTTTTTGTTAGAAAGAACCAACTAAAATTAATGCTATCAAAGAAATAAGTAAGGGTTCCCGAGGGAGGGGCGATAAAAATCATATTTAACTAGAACTCGGTAACGCGTGCTTTGTTTTGGATGATTCTTTTTTTATTCCAAATGTCTAACTGAAAGGATGTTATCCCGAAAATTAGTAGGGGTTCCCGTGAGAGAGGGGATAAAAGTCATATGTAACTATAACTTGCTAACGCGTGTTTCGGTAAGGATGTTTTTTTGTTAGTAATGACTAACACAAATTATTGTATATTTTTGTAGTTGTAACAAAATATTTTTTATTAGACGCCTACATAAAAAGTAGTAGCAAGGAAGTTTTTACTACTGAAATTTAATTTGCTTTGTTATTTTTTAGAAAGGATTATCTGAAATTATTGTACTGCAAAAAAATACGACGACGGTATTGTTCTTTATTATTTTTGAGTTTATAGCTGCGGCATAGATTGTGATTGTACATATATATTTATTTTTTTATACTACACAACTAGACTTTTGACGGGTCAGAATTCGTAAAATAAATAGGCGTTTATGATATGCAGAATCTTAACATGCTGAACTTATTTGTGCGAATTTCTCTGTATCGCTTTAATTAATAAAATTTACCGTTTATTATTTTAAAACACTGCTATCTTATTGTATCTTTTACGATGATTAGATTTAAGACGGACTACTGAAATTATTTCACTAATTTTTAAGTCCCACTGACATAATAATGAAAGGTTAGCAACCGCGAACGAAGTCGCGGGTACTGCTAGTTATATAAATAAAAAGGTATCAAAAAAACTTTATGCTCACTGGGTCAACTGTTCATAAAGCTAGGTTCTGTAACAGTCTAATTCTAATAAATCAACTTATGTGTGTTGTTTATCAGGGAGAGAGTCCAGGGGCGGACTCTGAGCGGCGCGCGCGCAGCGACTGCAGCTCGCTGTGTGAAGAGATGCCGCCCCCGCCGGACGCACCGCCCGCGCCCGCCGTGCCGCCACCGGCGCCGCCTCCCACCACCGCCCCGGTCAGTCACTTCCCTTCATTGTCTACGTGTATGTCCACAGCTACGATACGACCCATTCTCAGACCCTGTGTGACCTGCACCCTGCCTGAGCAATGAGGTTAACCTGGAGGCCAAACCCACGTTCCCTACTAGGGAAGAGGAAGATCCCTCAGCCAGCCAATTACGACTAGTGCTCTATATTCTGAACTACTGGTACAAAGCGGGTACACTGATTCTCCAAAGTTGCTAACTATCAAAACAGATTCACGGCTTCTGAATGACTACCAGTGTTCATGTCCCTAACACTACCCCCTATCATTGAAACGCTAATAAGGACATCATTGGGAAACGATACTCACGAGTAAATATATGGAAAGCTTTAACTCCTGTTTTTATATTGTCGGTAATAACATACCTTTTATCAATTTCTGGAAGCTCCTACAATATTCTGTAGATATTTAGTCAACACACAGTATAGGTTTATTCCTGGAAAATAGGTTATTCCAGAAGTTGAATAAAAAAGAGGCAGACTTATCAAATGAAACAACTAATGTAGTTAAACATAAAAAAAAAGCTAGAGTAGAGATTGTATAATGTCAAGTATATATCCAGCTGCTACCGAAGTCCCGTTCGATGGTGGTGTCCCTGACGCCGGTGCGCGAGCGGGAGACGTGGGCCAAGAAGGCTGAGTTCCTGCTGGCGGTGGTTGGGTTCGCAGTGGATCTCGGCAACGTGTGGCGCTTCCCTTACATCTGCTACCAGAACGGAGGCGGTGAGTGATTGATCTTCTTCTTTCAGGTCTGAGAGCTCTAGAATCTCTACGTTTCTGTTTACTTGCTGGGGCTTTATGAGCTGTAGGCCTTTTGATTCAACTTCCATAGCTCTGCATTTATTAACAATATCCAAAACTGAAAATATCTTTATTGTTATCGAAGCTACATACAAAATTGTGCGGAAATTGGTTGAGAAATGTGATCTTTGGTGGAGAACAGTTGGACATACCAAACTGACATACACAGGATTTTTTGCCCAAACCGAAACGGAAGAAAAGTCTCTTAGCTCTATAAACCCTAAACCTCAGATCAAAGGTATTCAATATTTCATACTTAGGTATCCTTCAAATTATCGCTTATATTCGTATAGCCTAGCTGTCAACGTTCTCATTGAATTATCCGATATTTTATTAATAGCACTCTCTGAGTCTTTAAATATCTCTATGCAAAATATCAAGTCGATCTGATGCTCAGTTATTGAGGAGAAGACAAACAAACAAACCAACAAACACACTTTCGCATTTATAATAAGTGTGGGGATTTTCTCATATAATGCAGCAATGAGATAATAGTTATTAAAAGTTGTGATGTCGTCTAGTAGTGATGTCTTCAGACCTCAACTTCAACAGTCAAGAGTTGTTAAAGGATCAGATCCTAAAACAATTCTTCCAATCAGGTGCATTTCTGATCCCGTACTGCGTGATGCTGCTGTTTGGCGGGCTTCCTCTCTTCTTCATGGAGCTGGCGCTGGGGCAGTACCACCGCTGCGGATGCCTCACGCTCTGGAAGAGAATATGTCCAGCTTTAAAAGGTACGTCATAATAGTCTACACGATTAAGAAAACGCAAGATTATCCGACGATAATCTTTTAACCGAATCTTCTGTCAGTCAGTCCAATCAGATCGTACTTTATACGTATTGTTTAAGAAGACGGGTTTTCATGTACCTGATTGTTGGAAAGGTCCAAGCATAGTTTCATTCACATTCGGTGAACTTCAACACGCGTTACTTTTCTAAACATAATACTTTGTACGTATTACAACGTGAAGTAAAGACGGCCGTGTCAGTGATTTTTTTGCCTATTAGACAATTAAGGTCAAATATAGAGCAACTATATTATTACTTAATTTTAGAAATTACATAGAGTTTGAGTCTATTTGATCTGGGTCTTTTCAAATCGCGAGTGAATCGGTTTCTTCTATGCAAGCGTGCCCCATCTTAGGACATCAAATGAGTTGCGGTAAAACGCAAGTCTATCTCCTATAAAAAAAAAGTTCCTGGTTTTACGAGAATTCCCGAAACAGGATTTTTTTAAAGAGTTTTGTTTAACATTACGGGTTATTACGAGTACCTGAGGCCTCATTTTTAAAACGTTAGATAAATTCATCACTCCCTAATGACGTCATTTACGAATAATAAGAATGCGACTTTTCGTTCGTAAGTGACGTCATTGGTGAGTATTGAATTCATTCGAACGTTTCATATATGAGGCCCTAAAAATTAAAATTCACTATTTATTTAAATTATTTTAAATTCACTGAATGAGACTGATTGTTCTCATTCAGTGAATTTCTTATGAAGCCCTGATTATTGTTAAATAAAATCAAACATGCGCTAGTTTTGGAAGAAAAATGAGAACTAAGTTATTTTCAGTTTAACTTAAACTTTTTACTTAAAGTAAAAAATGCATTCGTTTTATCGTTCAAAGTTTTTTTGGATAACTATATTTTTGCATTAACATTTTTTCTCTTTTCTTTCAATGCATAACTATAAAATTGAAATCTTTACATTACCTACTTTTCTTTTTCAACTCTTTTTCCGAAGCGACGAACGTCTAATGTGGTGAAAACAAACCCACCCGACCCGACCCCTCTCGTCCAGGAGTTGATTTCATACATTTTAACCAGCACAGCCCTCTCTCGGCCACTATTTGTCTCGGCGTTAAAAGCATTGGCTCTTGTATATTTATAAGACGATTCTTAAACGTCAGTGTTAAGACTGACCTACTGTGTTATCTAGCTAAGATATGTGCGTCGGTTCAAATACGTGTGAAGGGTAGACACATGAACGATTGTGACTGAGGGAAAAATATTTTAGGGAATAGTTAGGACTGCTGGTGTTTGGACAGAACATTTTAGGTATGAAATGAAATTATATATTTATTTTACGAAAATAGGGTAATAAACAGATATTAGTTTAAATATAAATTGTATGCTTATTTTACCGTTAATCGGTATGTGAGATTAGGTTGATTCGATATGATTTGGAAGGGGAAACGTGGAACTATTTCTTCTGTGCATTATGTTGTATTTTCACATACTTGTATGTCCATTTTGCTCGCTATATTCTATAACTTCAGCGTATAGCCTTCTTACCCGACAGCGAAAGAAAAAGGGTTATCGTTTTCGAGTGTATGTATGTATGTACATTTCTTAGGCACGCCCTAGAGCCTAAAAGGCTTGTCGTATTTTTTTGTTAGTGGTGTTAAAAGATTTGTCTTAGTAGTGAGAGTGCACTGAGTACATCGAAATTTAAAAAATAACAATTAAGGATGATACACAGGTTTAACGATATAGCAGTCGGGTTTTTTCGATCTCGTTTCTAACCACTTGTTAACTAACTTGAGAACCGAAGGAGGTTCTCAATTTAACGGAATTTTTATGTACTTAAAATACGTAATTATGTGTCTTTGTGTGTGTAAGTGTTGTATATTAAACGATTATTTACTACGACGCCTATAACGATTTTCAAAATAATGCTTTTTTTGAAAAAGTACCAATTAATTAATTTAATTAAAATTTAAATAAAAACAAATGAAATATATATAAAGTAAAATAATATTTATTGACCTTTAGTTTTCGTTACAAGAAAGTCTTGTATAACTCGACTGTCACATTTTTATTTTGTTAACTTATTAGCTTTTGTTTTATTTTTAAAATAACGCTTAAACTGGTGAACCACGTCTACAGATCCAGTCCTGTACAAATTACGTGCAAAGTCTACATTCAACTCACAAAGTATTTAATGGCAATACGTTAAGAGGTAGAAATAAACGCAGAATTCCTAAGAAGTCCCGCGGGAGGGCGCTGCGACAATCACTTAGCGTGGATATTGTATAGGGTTCCGTCGAACAGATCTTTCAGAGTACATTTATCAGTAGATATCAATTATACCGACTTTGATGTTTTATCGTAGTATGAATATAAGCGTGTCTGGGGATTTTATTGAATGGAGCTTGTGGTACATATTACAATTTTGAGATATTTAATGTATTAATACCAGGATTTATACGACGTGTAACGAAAAGGTGTGACAATACTTAAGGACGTTAGTCTACCAATCAAGGTGAATCCATTGTAGAAGGAAATTATAAAAAAAATTAAGAAAAATATTAGGTTCACCGTACAGATATTGGTCACGTGATCGTTCAAGTTGTATGAATTACGCAATATTTTTTTCTCGAATTTTGCAAAATTTTATTCTACTAAGGGTTTCACTTTTATGGGTAGAATAACATTCTTAAATATTGTCACACCTTTCTGTTACACGTTGTATTATCTATTGTAAGATAATATAAAAATTACAAACATACATTTTTAAAATCCGATGAAAAAACGACAGATCGATGTTTTGTTTTTTTGGATGTAGTGATGCAAATCTTGAATGAGAACAAATGTTCTTAAACCTAAACAAAAATCTAAGTTTAAAGTCGGTTCTAAAAGTGAGTCCACCTACTTATGTATAAGTAAAAGTGAGGTTGTGACATTCGTCGCCTGATATCGATCTCAAGCAATGAATGGCTGCTCAAACATTTGCTCTGAGGATCAAACCTGCTCCGTCCTGTCTTCGTGACCTGGACTAGACTATACGTGTCAAGAGGCAGAGGAGACCTTTATATTTTATAATAGTTGGGATCCGCGGGTAACGCCGCGGATCTCTAATTTTTTATAGCCATAGTCAATAATAACATTAATAGTCAGTAAAATACATTTTGTTAAAACACAGAAACTAAGGAATAAAAAGACATTCACAGTTATGAAAACTAATCTAATAATAATCGCCCAATATAAGAGAAAATTCCAAGAATGCTGGCTGCATTGCCACGTTAAATGGCAATGCTAATTTTTTTACCAAATATAAGCCAGGATTCTTGTCACATGTCACTGCCATCAGACGTTATGATGTTTCTAAAAATAATTTTAAATCGCTCGGTATCCCTAAAGTTTCTACTGCAAACGGCAACTGTTAACTCTTTCTTCTGTTACTATTCCATGCTTATTCTATAGTAGAAATATTAACTGCCGAGCAATTTATTTATTACCAAAAACGATATAACTACAAAAATACTCGTAAAAAATACACAAGATTAACAATAGACAATTTAGATCTACAGACAATCCAAATGCTATGCCTATATTACTTAGTGATAATGTAGCTTTCTAACGGGGCGCAAGAATTAAAGAAATCGGTTCAGTAGTTATCGGAGCCTATTCAATAAAATGACATCTATTTCAATCGGACCAGTAGATTATACTGAGCTCAAAAAGGTAGTAGTTAACATGAAGCAAAAACCTACGTTAGATATTTATGACATGAGTACTAAGACTTTACGGAACCTAATAATAAATAACGATAATTTATCTGAATTAATATTAATTGTCTTAAACTCATGTTTAAATGACGGAATATTTCCCGACGTATTGAAAACGGGTAAGGTAATCCCAGTTTTTAAAAAAGGGGATATAGAGGATATTAGTAATTATAGACCCGTTTGCATTTTGCCAACTTTATCAAAAATTTTAGAAGCTTTTATTAAATCGAGAATTGTTAAATACTTTGAAGAAAATAATTTATTTACAATGTCACAGTTTGGATTCAGAAAAGGCCGCTCTACAGAAATGGCTATAAGAAAAGTAGTATATTACATTCTAGAATCCTTAGATACGTCAAATAAATGTGCAAGTATCTTTTGTGATCTTTCAAAAGCTTTTGATTGTTTGAGGCATGATATATTGATTTTAAAAATGCAATATTACGGATTTCAAGGTCATGAATTAAATATGATGATAACTTACTTACAGAACCGTAGTCAAATTGTCTCGATTAAAATTAAAAAACCAATTTCTACAGAAGGTAGGATGTCAATTGGAGTACCACAGGGCTCTATTTTAGGCCCAGTCTTATTTTTGTTATATATTAATGATATTACCAATGCCTTGCCAAGTTGGGCTGCATAAATTTATTTGCAGATGACACACATATATACATAATTTAGAAAATAAAGTTAGTATCGTTATGGAATTGTTAAAGGAATGGTTTGACGCAAATTGAATTGTTCTTAACTCTGATAAAACCATCTCTATGCAGTATCAGTCAAAGTTAGGTATTTTCGGGAATTCCATTAGTAAAACAAATGTATTTCTAGGTTATACAATAGATAATACAATTAGCCATAATGCGCACATCGATAAAATTTGCAAGAAAATGGCAAGTGGTAATTATGCTTTATTTAAACTTAAGCCATTACTAGATAAAAAGTCGCTCAGCTCTGTCTATTATGCCTACGTGCATTCTATTATAAGATACGCTATTACTGTTTGGGGAAATGCTAAAGATATCACAAAAGTCTTAAAATGTCAATTAGTCAAATTAATGGTTTGAAAAAACGTAGTCCTGCGAGAAAACACTTTAAAAAAGATAAAATAATGACAGTTATATCACTTTATATTTATAGTTGTTTATTAGAAGTACACGAGGATAGGGAAATACCGGAAAAAAGAATTTCACGCAATAATAAAAAAGGGCGAATCCTACCAATAAATAGATTAGCTAAATGTAAGAAGCAGGGGCTTTATACTAAAATACTGATGTATAATAAATTACCTAATAGTGTAATGGATCTCAATTTTATTACATTCAAACAAAAATTGAAGTATTTTTTTGAAAGCAATCCTTTTTATAAACTCAGCGAATATATGTCAATGCAGCTTGTAGAATCATCGTTCTTGTGTAACAAACAACCATTATAAAATATTAATAATAACTAAACAAAGCAATTTTAATGTAAATATTTGTCATGAGAACTATTAAACTAAGAACTAATATTAAGTAATCGTATATAAATGAGATTTATAAGTTAATTTTTTAAGTAATTATTAATTCAAATGTTATAAGACTTGCCTGTAACGAACGTTATTTAAAGGTCAAAAAATATTACTTTATTTTACTTTCAATGCAAACAAACAATCAAATTCCTCCTTATAATATTAGTATAGATAAAGGTAATAATAGCACTATTATTGTGGTCAAAAATTATTATTATACAAATTAAAAAAATTACTAATCTGTCGCCAAGCACCTAAAGGTGTGTTCCGGCAGCTTTCTTTTTGAGCAAGTGTATCCAAGACGAGGCATGCTCCATCTAGGGCTACAGTATCCCTGACTTCCGTGGTCGTGCGACCTTGTGGTCAGATGCCTAGCTGTGTAGGATAAAAAAATCTACTATTATGTGTTGGCACCATTTTGACACAAAAAAAAATTGCGCTTAGGTACTCATCCCTTTAAGGTTTCTATATTAAAAAGTATTTTTTACAGAAAACCTATTTATCTATACAGACTTATCATCTAGGGGTGTACTTAGCCATAATAATTAAATCGGCGAAAAAAAGACCCCGACGACCTGAGAACTTTCTCATTTTTGAAGTCGTTTAAAGGTAAAAAAATACCAATATAATAAAATTTACTACTTTATTATTATAGACCAGCTGACCCGACGAACTTCGTTCCGCCTTAGAGGCAATAAATCGGTAGATACTGGATTTCATTAGTTAAAATATCCTGTCCTCCTGATTCTGAGCTACGTCCCCAACAATTTTCAGGCAAATCGTGACTTTATTATTATATACTTAGAACGAGTAACATAAAGGTGTGACAATACATAAGGGTGTTAGTCTACCTAACAAAATATACCTATAAGGTTCTCCTTACAAAAATTGGTCGCGGGATCGGCCAAGTTATATTTAATTTTTATTAATTAATAAATTGTGTTTGAATTTTGCAATATTTTGTTCTACGCAGGCTTCACTTTGATGGGTAGAGACTAACACCGTTAAGTATTGTCACATCTTTCTGTTACTCTCTCTCTCGCACAATACTTTTTCCTATTCCGTGATCAATTGGCTTCGTCACTAGATACGAAACGCACCGAAGTTATGATTTGACCAATCAAAGCTGAACAAGACTTGCGAACTCTTCGGAACTTTTATAAACTTGCTCGCAGTCAGCCGACCGGCATTTAAATAACAACTTGAAATGGCTGAAGCAAAGTTGCGGGATTTTCTTAAATCTAATCGTCTTCTTATGTTCCGAAAGACAAAAAGATTTCGTGCATTATCGAGCGTCTTATTAAAACATTATTTATATAAAAATTACCTACCATAACGAAGCCATGGAAATATTTGGGTAGCATATATACAACGTGTAACAGAAAGGTGTGACAATACTACAAAATATTACAAAAAACGAGAAAAACGAGAAAAAATGATTGCGTCCTCCATTCAACTTGACCGATCACGTGACCAATTTTTGTATGGATAAAAATTTTGCAAAATTAACTTCTACAATGTTTTCATCTTTATTGACAATACTAAAAAATATTGCAAAATATGATTGCGTCCTCATCTTGATTGGTAGACTTGTACTTGATTGGAGATTGTATACTTACATACATACTAACGAAATACTTCCATAGCTTCAAGAAATTCTTGCTAAGGTCTGTAAGAATTTGCCCTAGCAAGAATTTCTCTGTAATAGGTATATTGACTTTTTCATTCGTCATACCCCTCATTCTCCACATCGGCAATGTGGAGATTGAGTGCCTTGATAGCGCGCAAGGCTCGTGTTCGATTCCAGACGATATCACACATTGCTTCAGATAATGGTGATGTATGCGGCAATGAGAGACTTACCGCTGATAAGGGATGCGTCGGTTGTTTAGGGGTTGTAAAGTATGTCGATGTTAGAAGTAGAAATATGGAGTATTAATGAAATGAAATAACATTTATTTATTTATTTTACAACTAACTAGGCAACGTTTCACTACTATCTCTTATTATGTTTAGTAATGAAAAAAATGGCTCATACTGGGATAAATTGTAAACAACACAGTGCCTGAATTAATAAAAAAATATTACAGCACTAAATTACTCTATGAAGTAAAATTATAGTTTAGAAAGAACGAGAAGCACTATAGTGGCCACGCGCGCTGTGGATATGATGGTAACATATCTCTAGTACTGCCCTATTGTTAGTAGTGCATAGGAGTTGTATGCATTCTTCAGTAGAGAATGAATAATGCATGAGAAACGCAGCGCCCTGCACGGAAACTTACCGTTCGTTAGCACATTGCAATTTTAGTAGATAACAACTTTCCTTTTAGGTAACAAAGGTCAAATCTTCTTAATGAAAAAACTACAGTGTTGGCTGAAGCTCTCCTGACTCGGAAATAGGTCAAATAAATAAGATCTTTCTAGAAGTTCTAGATAAAATCTAGAAATAAACTTGTGGCACTAGATGTAAGATTGTTGTGCTGTATTTAATGTTTGTAGAAGTAAATGCTTATAGTTTACAAGATACGATTTTTTTGTTATTTATTAGAGTACTAAGGTTAGGGAGTGTACTAAGCCGAAAAGGGGCCAATATACATAGGTACACAAACATAATTACGAATAACTTTAACTATGGGACCAACTCTGAATTAAAGAAAAAAAACTGTTTTATAATTTAGTCGACGACCGATCTACTTTTTCTAGGGAACTGCTGATTTTGTCTCGAATTCAGGGTTGGTTCCATAATAAAAGTTATTTGTAAAGATTAGTATAGTGACCCTCTTTCGGCTTTGTACACCTTTGACCGATAGCCCTGTATAGTATTGTCGTCTTCTTTCTTGACTTCAAGCAAAGCTCCTCCAAAAACTTGGCATTAACCAAGTAAAGCTAAACTTGCCTTCAAAAAGTTGCTCCTCGTAGACGGATCTCAATAAATTTAGATAAAATTTCAAACAAACAACCCACAGCAACGACTTTCAAAGCAATAAAACAGCATTCATCCATTTATTTACACACAATAAATCTTAAACCCGTCAGAATCCAATTAATTATCGCTAAACTTCGCGCCAACTTCGACGCATCCGGCAGCCATGTTGGAAATCAAATCATTTGCTGCCATCTGTCGGCGGGTAATCAAATGATATCGCATCGCGCTCGCTAATTGGTTTATGTGTCGCATGATGGCGCGAAAGCAATCCCGGCAAATATAGATCGGGCTGTCGCTTGCCTTGAATCGACATTGATTACTGATTATTTGGTTTAAACATTTTGAACAGAAATTTGAGACACAAACTTTAATTTTGCACAGGACCATAATTTTATAATTATGTTCTAATACACCATGAATAACTGAATGCAATGCGTATGACATAATCTATATATATAAAAGAAAGTCATGTTAGTACCACTTTTTATAACTTAAGAACGGCTGAACCAATTTGGCTGAAAAATGGTGGGGAGGTAGCTTAGAACCAGGAGGATAAAAGTTATTTGTAAAGATTAGGACAACATGGGATACTTTTTAATCGACTTCAAAAAAAGTAGTTCGAAGCTAGTTTTAGTTTTAGTAGAACTACGCGGCTGAAACCGCGGGGCACAGCCAGTTGATACTAAAAACGAGTGAAACCCCCGACTTCAATTGAGCAAGCACATTTTTCAGCTTGAGTAAGTTGTTTCGAAAACCGATTTCGACCGATTTTGATAAAAATTATATTAAACCAACGAATTAATACAAATCCAAACTAATAAGTGGTCTTAATAATATACGAGAAAAATATATGCGAAAAATATGTGTGATACGTGTCATCGTTGAAGACACGAACGACTCGTTTCACCCCTGATGAAGTTCACCGAATGTGAACGAAACTATAGAAGGTATTTCTTCTTTGAAACCTTTCCAACAACTAGTTACGCGTCAGGCACCAGTCTTCTTAAACAATATGAATATATAACCTCTATAAGTATTAAAGCTATTATAAATAAATTTATGAAACAATGACTGTTTTAGTATCAATAATTTAAGACACTTGCAAACATTTTCTAAACGGTCATTACAACGTTGATAGCCTCATACTCGTATATAGCATGATGTACAACCCAAAAACCGCTCCACTCCTGGGTACGAGTCTGCCCATAGGGCTGTAGACAAGGTATTGACTGAATAGGATATAAGTAATAAATTATCGCCTCTAACTCTCCAGGCGTAGGCTACGCGATCTGCATGATAGATATCTACATGGGCATGTACTACAACACCATCATCGGCTGGGCGGTATACTACCTGGTGGCTTCCCTGGCGTCCATCAACTCAGTCCTGCCGTGGACGAGCTGTAACAACGAGTGGAATACTCCTTTATGCACGCCGGTCACTGAGCCGCAGATTCATGCCAACTCGTCTACACCGGCTAAGGAGTTCTTTGAGTGAGTCTGACTGAACTTGAAGAAAGCAGGCGGTTACACTTTTGGCACCAAATACTGCTAGCTCGAGCAGTGTATATCATGGCTTTTATCTTTACCTTCAAGGGACAAAATTGGAAATTCGAATACATACCTACCTACTCCTGATTTAAAATATCATTTAGAGTACCTCGTCATAGGAAGTGTCCTTTTGTCATTTCAAATTACCATATTACATTTTTTATCTCTTTTTCCTTGCATAGTTTGATAAAACGAAATATTAGAATGTCACTCAATTTAACCAAGACGTGTTTTGGTCTTAAAATAATAGCGTCGTCTTAAAAAACAAATTTCTATTCTTTTTAATTTTATTATCAAAATTCTCACAATGTTACTTATTGCCCGGTCCCAGCGGAAGATCAGCGCTGGCTTATGGAGCCAGCATTTTGCTGAGTTAGGGTCGGGTTGTGACAAACACACTTTATTACTAAATATGTTTATTTTTGTTACATTTTTTGTAAAATGTGTTTGTTACAAATAAACCAGTCATTCATATTGTTCTCTTGTGTACTTGGACCAATTTATTTTGGGTTTATTTCATAGAAATTTAGGCCATGTACAGTTCATTAATTTTTATCTTACACAGGCGCAACGTTTTGGAACAACACAGATCAAATGGGTTAGACCACATGGGACCGATCAAGCCATCTCTAGCTCTCTGCGTCTTCGGAGTCTTCGTTTTGGTTTACTTCTCCCTTTGGAAAGGCGTTAGAAGTGCCGGAAAGGTAAATTTCTAAGGAAGTATATTTATTTAAATTGTTTGCATCCAAGTTGTTCTACAATTCATTATGTTTAGAATATTATCTTGCCCTATATTATGTCATTATTTGCAAGGTGGTATGGGTAACTGCACTGGCTCCATACGTAGTTCTTCTAATCTTGCTGGCCAGAGGCGTGACTCTACCAGGAGCAACTGAAGGCATACGTTACTACCTCACTCCTGAATGGCACAAACTTCAAAATTCTAAGGTGGGTTCCATTTCCAACGAGCACAATTTACCGTAACTGGGTTTCTACTGATTCAGATGTCTTGTCTTTTTAGGTGTGGATCGACGCCGCGTCACAAATCTTCTTCTCTTTGGGTCCAGGATTTGGAACCTTGTTAGCACTCTCTAGTTACAACAAATTCAATAACAACTGCTATAGAGATGCTCTCATCACATCTTCCATTAACTGCCTGACGAGTTTCTTGGCGGGCTTTGTCATCTTTTCAGTTTTGGGGTAAGATTTTTCGGTTTTACAAATATAAAAAGTTAATTACGCTTCGATTGTATTAGTAATATTTTGTTATGTGCAGATATATGGCGCACGTGCAAAATAAAAGCATCGAGGAAGTGGGCCTTGAAGGTCCAGGTCTAGTGTTCATCGTATACCCTGAGGCAATAGCAACAATGACTGGATCTGTCTTCTGGGCTATCATATTCTTCTTGATGCTGATCACACTGGGCTTGGATAGCACTTTTGGAGGTAATTGGATTGTTGTTTCGCAAACTAAAAAAAGGTCCAAACTATAGCCTTGTGTAGACATCTTGTAGGTTAAGTAAAATAAGCCCCTTAATACGAGAGGTGATCCTTTTCTTCTCTAAAAAAAATTATATGTCCTAAATTCAAGTCCAGAGGTCCAAACTTGTTATTTGAATTATAATAGTCGCTTTCACATAGAATATGCCAGAGTTAGTATTGCACTTATCTTTAACAAAATACCAAATCTGTAAAAACGACCATTATAACATGAAGTAAGTAATTCGTTTATTTCATACACAATTAAAGTGACGCATTTCCATTATAATTTTGAAACAATTCCGATAACAGGCTTGGGTCCCAGTTCTTGGTTATTATTCTACTGTACGTATCAACAGGCGATGGAATATATGACATTGACATTCCTCATTTTCCCAAAACTCAAAGCATATCAAATCAGGTTCACCGCATCTGACTGACTGGCATTGCCTATGTTTCTCAGCCCCGCAGACCATTTCGTAATATTACAATTCAAATGATACATAAGGAAACAATACTTACATTTTTCTTTCGGCAATAACAACCTTGTTTCTTGCAGCTCTTAGCTCTTCTTTCTCCCTCTTGGGAGTATACTACATGGATATACTCTTGAGATACTTAAGGGTCCATTGATTTTGTTTTTTCTCATTTTGACCAGGTCTGGAAGCAGTAACGACAGCACTTTGTGACGAATACCCTCGTGTTTTGGGGAGACATCGAGAACTATTCGTCGCTGGGCTGCTGTTATTCATCTACATTTGTGCTTTGCCAACTACCACTTACGTAAGTACTTACATTCTAGTCACTTTCATCTTCTTTTGTACAATTTAATTGTTTACGTTTACGCTTTGTTGTGAACGTAACTCGCTTGATGTAAAGCACTTATGCGATCTAGGAAAAAGCATGCAAAATACCCAGATTATCAAAAATATAATGGGCATACAAAAAATAAGACTTTTATTACATTACATTATAGACATTTTATTTAGGTCTAATAATCCCATAATTTTGATTCTCTCTTTAACTACGTGAAACATCTCTAAAGCTAAAATTATATCCCAAATACCTAAACATCTTGTTTTATGAAAACGTAACAGCAAAAACTCAACCTATTTATCTACTGACCCGAATGAAACGTCTGATTCCCGTCTCCCATAGCTTAATATCACGATATGTTAAACTAACTATTTTGGCATACGTGGCTCGGTGGTATTAGAGATTTGGGGATTAAATGTCGCGGGCGCGCGAGTCAGCAGAAAATGTTATCGATATCAATGTGTAACAACTCGTCACGTCAGGAATTACTGCCCGAGATTTTTATGACCTAAGAACCATTTGTTAGAGAAAATAATGCATTTAGTATATCAAGCAAAAACACCGCTTCGGCCGCGTATAAATCTTGAAATTTTGTAACCAAATACACTGACGAAATATGGCTTGACATGACGCCCAACACAAGTTTAGTTGTAAGTTACCTTAGTTCTCACAACAGAAATCAGCGACGATTTGATCTTTATAAATATTCAACAGGCTTTATTCCCTATTTAATGAACAAACAGTACTAAAGCACTCAGTCATGTTGCCACTAACCAGCCCTAAAAGAAATCAAGCTGGCGGTATATAAATGCCGGCAAAACAACGTATCATGGTATAAACGGGCGCACCGCTATCTGAGGTAGGGATGTGAATTATTCATCACACTTAGGGGATGACTTCCACTTGTATCGTGTTTATGGGGTGCTAGGTAGTGAATTACTGAGGTTCTTGTTTTTACCCGACTGCGAAAGAAGGAGCGTTATGTTTTTCGAGTACATGTATGTACATTTCTTTGGCACGCCCTAGAGCCTAAACGGCTTGTTGTATTTTTATGTGAGTTCTGTCAATATACAGGGGTCGGCACTCGAAGTGTTACCAATTCATAATGCTGTAATTTTGTCAATTTTGTTTCTTTTTATTTATAAACTTCAATATATAGAAAAAAAACATTTAAAATTAAAAAGAAAAAAATATTGTTCGATGTGGCCACCTTTAGCGCGGATAACAGCATCGAGTCTGTCCGAGAAGGCTTCTCACGCTGCACGAATGTGGTCTGGTGATATTTTGTTCCATATGAAGAGCAATCTTTAAGGCTTCGACTGTCTCATATTTTATTGCTGACACTTTGGCCTCTAGAATCGACCATATGGAAAAATCCATTGGGTTTAAGTCCGGCGAATATGGTGGCCAATGTTGCGAAGAAATGATGCTCGGAACTTTTTCTTGCAAAAAAATTTGGGTTTCACGGGCTTTGTGGGATGGTGCCGAGTCTTGCTGAAACGTCCAATGGTTTCTACCGAATTTTTTACGTGCCCAAGGTAACAAAGCATCGTTTAAAATCTTTCACGGTAGATTTGCTGGTTTATCTTTGCACCCTGCTCAATGAAAACGAGAGGTGAACGTCCCGTACAGTTACCGCGGCCCAAACCATCACTCAAAAGCAAGCACCAGCAGGTGCTTGCTTTCGCAAAGCAATTCGTTAGTCTAAATTGTCGTTTGATTTAGACTTTAACTACTTCGGGTTTTTCGAACTCGCTTCTAACCACTTACATGTGTGTTCGATAATGGACTTTGTGCAACTATATATGGAGACAACTTAAGTTAAATACAGATGAAAAAAGAATTTGGAAAGTTTTTGACCGAGAACAAACATTTGAAAGTAATAGAATAGGTCATGTTGCAGTGTCCCGTGCGTCAGAAAAGGTGAGCGCTCAGCATGATGCTGGGGATTACTCCTCAGCGCTGATTTCCAACGTGACGCTTTAGAGACGCGCGAGAACACAAAAAAAGTATATATACATAAATAAACACTGGACATACTTAAAAATGAAAATATCAAAATCCTGAATAAGAATATAAGAAATTAAATAATGTCATGAGAATCGTGTATGTGTAATAATTAAGCATTTTGACGACGACCGATAAACTTTTTCTATGGAACGACTGATATTTTTCTAAAATTCATATTTAGTCCCATAGTAAAGGTCGTTTCTCAGGATGAGTATAGCGACCTCTTTTCAGCCTAGTACACCCCCAGCGGATGACCCTGTGAACCAGCTTGCATTATTTGGTTTGTAGTAAATTTATTATGGGAGATCTACTGTTGGATTGTTATGTTTTTATATTTTTTGGATGGATTGGAAAATTATTTTTTGTTTAAAGACGTATACTTTATAAGTGATAAATTTAAACTTTATCAAAATTGTCCAGAGTTTTGTTTCTTACCCGAATGAAGAAGAATGAGGTATGTTCGAGTGTATGTATGTGTATACTTGTATATTTCTTTGGCACGCCCTAGAGCCTAAACGGCTGGTCGTATTTTTATGTGAATGGTATCAATAGATTCCTCTTTACCTGCAGATGGATACTAGCTGCTGCATCCCGCGATTTCACTTGTTACGATACGTGGGTCTAAAGTTCTTGCAGTCGGGCTTTTTGAAGTCACTTTTGATTTGACCACTTGTTCAATCGAAATAACTAATACGAGTAAGTTGTGTCGACGCCTGTCGTAATGAAAGACGGTAATTACTATTTTTTAAAAGAACAATACAAGATATATTGTATAGATAATACAATACAATATATATATATATATATATCTTTATTACACACCAAAAACCAAAAATACAGCAAAATAAATGTATTATAATATATCAATGCCACTATTCGTTGTAATTGTATAACTCATGAACGGGCTCACCTATACAAACCAAATGTTTAGGCTTTGTTTGGACTATATATTAGATGGTTTATGTGAAGTTTGCACAAAATCGGTCGAGCGGTTATACATTGATCACATTTTTTGTGACGAAAGAATCCAATAAATGGCGGATCATTTTATTAATTGGGACTTTGCTGCCAAATTGAAACTTTTTTCGGTGTTGACAGTACAAGCATGTTTATACGTAGCGAAGCACGTACTGGGCCGCTAGTATATTTTAATCATAACATTAGTAGTTTCATTTGGCGACCTTATCGCCTAAAGCGATATTTCCAGGCAACCTTGGGATGGATCGGACTAAGTAAGAACTTGTATAAACTGTTAATTTGCCTACTCCCAGGGAGGCGTGTACCTGGTAGACCTGCTAAACGTGTACGGTCCGGGGCTGGCCATCTTGTTCGTGGTGTTCGCGGAGGCAGCTGGCGTGTGCTGGGTGTACGGAGTCAACAGGTTCTCAGAAGATGTACGCACCATGCTGGGACACACGCCCGGGTGGTTCTGGAGAGCTTGCTGGTCGTATATCAGGCACGTATCAACACAAGCGTTCCACTCACTTACATGTATATATTGACTGTATGTATACGAGTACATAGGATATGACAGTTTTATTTAGAAAACTCACTGGTGTTTCATTCATATTGTTTAAGAAGACGGGTTTTCACGCGTACCTGATTTTCGAAAAGGTCCAACTATAGTTCCCGGAATATTCCCATCTGGCCCAGGATCTGCCCCATCAATTGGGCAGATGGGAGTTTGAGTGTAAACACGGGAAACTAATTCCATTTTGCACACTACAAGGATCGACATTATCAAAATGAAGGCTTTTGCTACGAAAATTAATAAATACCTTAATGAAGGAATATTATTTTTTATTTATTTGTTTCTATCCCTCAGCCCCGTGTTCCTTCTGGTTCTGTTCGTGTTCTCCGTGCTGGCTCACCAGGAGATGCTGGGGGGAGAGTACACGTACCCTGACTGGTCCATCACTGTGGGGTGGGTCATGACCGGCACCACCGTCTCTTGCATACCGCTCTACATCGTCTACAAGTTCCTCATCACGCCTGGAAGTTTCATGACTGTGAGTTTTATTAGCTGATCCTTTTTTTCTAATACTTAATCTTACGTAATGACCTACGTTATATAATAATGGATAAAGCGTCAATAGAGACAACGAGAATAGATCTTATTTGCCTGTCCCTTTGTCTTCAAGCTGTTCCTTACTAAACTATATATTTATCCATAAAAAAATATATTTATATTTTAGCCGCAATAAATAAACCGAAACATCTGCAGCATGTCCACATCTTTTGTAGTAAGAGGGTAAATGTTTCTTCCACTGTCTTTTGACATTAGAACGAGGAATCAGAACAATAATTTAGTTTTTATGTTATGGTTCTTGCGCCGCCATACCTCACCTCGTTAATTATTTCTCTCTTCCCTAGTCTCACTCAAGAGTTTTTTTGTTTTTAACTTCCTTTTTTCAGCGTATCAATACAATAAAGCGGCCGGAAGTGACGTCAGTACCTCCATCAGATTCCACCATCTGCACTCTGTGACCTGATCCCAGCTCTTGGGACCGGAAGCCTCCGATCGAGTGGCTGGTCTAGTGTTATTTTAACATCATTAATTTTATTCATAAGAGTTATTTTAATTTCAGACGTTATAAGTTACGCATATTTATATATGTAGTCTGTAAATGTATTATTTCATAGATGGTAAGCTATTCGTGTTAATATATATATTTACTATTTCAATGATGCAGAAAAATGCAGTAGATATAAAACATATTATGAATATTATCTCTTTTATCTAATAACTTCTCAATCGTAGCGGTTAGTTACTATTAGGTACATAAATATTTATGTCGCTTTTATGTAATCACTGCTCTTTATATGACTCTTCAATATATCTTAGACTTACATGCGATATATTAAATATAAAATAATGAAATAAAGTATTTCAGCGTTAAAGCAATATAGGGCTTGGACAAAATATATTCTTTAACTTTGTTAGTGTAGCAACCTAGCTGTAGTGGCAAAATGCAAAAAAAATATAGTTTTTCTGTAATAAGTTTAATATTTTATAGTATACAACGAATATGTGGTTATTGATATTATAGATAATTAAGGTTTGATCTAATAGATATATTGTGTTAGCGATGAGTAGTTTGTAAATATTGATATGATTGCTGTCAGACTATAAAACTATACATATTCAAATAATATCTTTATCCTGAATCTTTTATAAGTATTTACCTATATACATAGAGGATTTAAAATATAATATATTTTATAATTAACGCTTTTTGTGTTATACTAGATTAACTAAGCGAACCTCTTTGTATGTAAGTTTGTAATAATAATTTTAAAAATGATATTATCTTGTATTTCTGTATTCTTGGGCAATGAATGCAGAAATATAATAAAATTTATTCAATATATTAACAATATACATATTATCAATAAATAATATTAACAATTTTCTTGTCGTTTAAATTAAATTTTGTATAAAATAATAAATGTTGTTTCATGGGATCACAAACATAGAACCGTTAGAAATTCGTAAGAATCGTAGAGTTTAATCATATAAGTATTACAATAATAATATTAATTTAGCTTTATTATTAATGTTTCTATGTTAAAATAATAATTTTAATGATAATAGCTTATTATAGACACAATAATAATTCGGGACATTTCATTTGTCTTCCACTTACAAGATGATTTAGTATTGCGTGTAGACAGCCATAGGCTTAATGATTGTTAGTAGTCTAAATGTTGTATCATGATATTAATGCATTCTCTAGTCCATTTAGATATAGTAATAATTTATTAGTGCCATAAATAACTTAGGTTATTGTTTGTTACTTTATCACTTTTAGATTTGTCAATATTATGTGTCAACATATAAAGTATAATACCATTAACATATATTCATTTAGAACACAAATTAACGATATTCAAAAAATAAAGTAGTTTTGTGATTTTTCAAAGTAGATTGTAGTTATCTCTATACTATATCGAAAATAATAATATGTCATAATATAATAATAATAGTTATCTCAATATATCCAAAATAACTTAGCGTATTAAAAGTAATAATATTAGAACGTGTATTCATTGTTTGAATGTTTTTTATATAAAACAAAAATTAAAAATTGTTCGTATACCCGCAAAGTTTTTAGTATTATTTTTACATGATTTATATTGTGATTTTTAAATTTATATATGACGTATATTTAGAAAATAAAATGTTTATGTAGAAATGTTACATGTGCTTACAGTATGTAATCGATGTTTAAATAATATATTACTACAACAGATGGATGGGTTAGTCCTGTATCAGCCATTACAGGCCTGTCTATCCATTTGTTTTTAACCAACACTTTGGTTTTATTTCACCCTTTCTGATGACTGAACAAACGACAGTAGGGATTTATTCAATTCATCCGTCTCCATTTATGGACAGGAGCTTGAGGACTAATGGGTATAGACCATAAAATAGTTTTATTCATCTTCGAGGGAAAACAATTTAAATTCTTAAACATTCTGTCACAGAAAATGTCGTTTCGTCATTTGAAATAAACCTTACTTTTAACTTTTCCCCGGGGATTGACAGCCATGCTGCTAACCATGCTGACAGTTGGTACTTATAGTTTCCTTATAATGCGATTCCTGAAATTCTTTCTTGGTTTCTGATTCTGAGCTTATGTTAAATCGTTTTATATTTAGTAAGAACATCAACATAGTTACTAATTGAGAATCGTTTATACAAAACAAATGGTTAGAACGACTATAAAAAACTACTGCCATAACTTTAGACCACTGTATAATAGCGAGAGAATAACCCCGCGAACTAGACCAGAATAGCCTTCTGCAGATAAAAACAAATCCAATGATAACTCGCACATCAAAATCGATCGACTGGTTTAGATTGTAGAGGGCCATAAAGAGTTGGACATACATTCATGGATACATGCAAATAAACAGACATTTAAATATGTATACCAACATACGAAAAACATTACCCTCTTTTTGGGCAGTCGGGTAATAAAATAAATACCCAATCAGTAGCACTGTTACAAAAGTTCTAGTGTGTAGCGAACCCGTTACCATCCACGATACGATTCGTCAGCATTAGATGTAGATAATATATGAAGTACGAGTACATTTAGTATTACATGCTCCTTGAAATTTGAAACTTTGCTGGATTTGATTTCATAGAATTTCCTAGAAACATTCATTAAGCACCGGTGAGTTCGGCTGGTGATCCCGGAGCTCTCCATAAAGCACTGAGGCAGGCCACAAGGGAGGTTTTAGTAGGTGCAATCCTACATAACCCGGCTGCACCTAAAAGCCGTCGAGTATATTAAAGAACATTTCACCCTAGTCTACAAAGAAAAGGTACATTTTTCAAAGATCTTTATAGAATATAATACATTCTCTTTTAAAGGCACACAATTTCACGAAAGAGAATCTCAGCCGTCTCGATTATGACAACCTGTAAAATCAACATTTGCCAAAATAAAAATCCATGTCATAAAAGTAAAGTAAAAAACTGACCAAAACATACAATAAAAACTATAGTTGTAGGAGATGTTTCGATGAAATTGGCAAGTGAAGATGTTTAATGTAGGGGAGCAGAGTATTAGTGCTCTCCCGTCGCATGTATGGCGGGTAAAGCTGTGAGTTTCAACACAGAACACTGCGTAAGTCCCTTCACCACCACTTGGGATAGGTTATCTAAGTGAAATCATGAAATCTCCTCCTTGGAGGCTGCTTTAGACCCTTTTAGACCCATAATAACTGCCACCTACCTATATAATATTACCTACAGGTACAATCAGTCGATCAGTGGCAACGGCTTTCTCATTACCTCACATCATGTGACGCAAGTCGCAACAAGATATCCACAACTTCTAATTGATCGCCGATGGCCGCCTACACAAAAAACAAAAAATAACGGGAAAAACACATAAATGCTGAAGCTTACTCCAGTATATAGATAAAACAGTTTGGTAACCGGAACTGTGTTTCAGTATTTATGCGACTCCCACTTGGAGCAGGCGGCGCGATGGCTGAGCTGCAACGGCGAGGTGTGGGGGGTTGGCCCTACGGCCGTGTTCGCCAGCGCTGCCGCCCTCTTTCTCTACAACGAATTGGAAGCCACCATATTCATGGTTGGAGACCACCTGCATGTCTCGCTATTAGAGAAGACAATGGTGGTACGTGCTGTCTTTGATTTACTGGTGCTGTATTATCTCTGCAGGATTCGCACCCTGAGACCATGGAAATTGCCTCCGTCTGACATTGCTAACGATGTCGACAAACTGGCAAGTAAGCGTGTAGAGCTGGGTTTCAAACAGATTTACGGTTTTTGACATTGAAAAGTGATGCATCTTTAATACGAGCGCTAAATATATTTTGTCCTTTGTTAATCACGTAGCTCGACGGATTTGACTTAGAATCTTGTCTTTATTCAAGTACCTAGTAAAAATATCTTTGGAACAGGAGCCAAAATTAAATGTCTAGTCAAACATTCTATAGCTTTATTGCATACAGTTTTACAGTAATGTGGATTTTTATCACACAGATAGTACACATTAGCATGGCCAAATTTTATGATGTTTCAGTCAACAATGGTGCTGGGGATGCTGGCACTGATGATTCACCTCTGGGTTTGCTCCATGCGTTTCTTTCAGTATTATCTGGATACACTGATTAAGGACGTAAGTTTCGTTGCTTTCATATTTTGAATTTTGCTAATATTTAGGCTATAGATACAACATGCAACATATTTCACAGGTACAAGACATACTGCAATTTTTCAATCTGACTTGCCACTTAGATATCAAATAGAATACTACGCGTATATCAAAAAAAAAATACTACGTTACGTAACTTGATACATGCAGATAATAACGGCAACTCTATAAGTATATGCCCATAGTTGCAGCTTCTTCTATGATTTTACTCGTTCTTCTTTCTCTAAGAAATTCTTGTCCACATATCCACAGAGTCCAAACATGCTCCTCGAGATAACGACGGCCGGGCTGCTGGGTGGTAAGGAGCTGGCCGCCCTGGGCCCCCTTACTCGCTTCCTGAAGACTCAACAGCCGCAGATCCACATCACCATCTGCTGGTTCCTCTCCCTCTGCTACGCTGACTACGTGAGGAAGCACTACTGCCGGAGGTTCAACATGCCATATTTGGAGCAGTGGTTGGTAAATTCAGCTTTTGATGTAACTTATCTCTCGAAATAGAGGCCCTGGCTATCGCATTATGCAAAGCAATTATTATGCCATTATGTTTGAATACGAGTATATACGATGGTTAGTTGCAAAGTACCTAAATAATTATTTAAAGCAAAATGTTACAAATCGACTGGCGCCATAAAAAAACGCTTATTTTTTTTTATTTAAAGTCACTGTTTTTTTGATATAACTTGGACGGGACAGTACACGGTCGAATGTCGATCGAACGCTGGGCAAAGGTTACTACAATATGAAAGACTGCTGGTTGATTGTATTTATTCCTATCCATCCAGTTACTAATGTCGTTGTATACTACACTGGTGGCAGGCAGGCGGAGCTGCAGGACAGAGCCGCGCGTCAGGCCCGGCACGCCGTGCAGCGCGCGCACAGCTTCGTCGGCTCCGTGCACCGCACGCTCCGGGGCTTCGCCCCACCAGAGGCACCTCTGCGTGACCAGCACACGTAAGGAGACATCGCATGTAGCAGGATTATCGATGACAAATACAATAATATTTTTTGTTGGTGGCATCTGACGGTCTTAACTTGAATATGAGATTTTTTTCATCACTTTTTCTATATATTGTAAATAACTCTTAAGAAAGTAAATATAAAAATATGTTATTTTTAGTATTAACTCTTTATTACAAAAACTCTAAATGGTTTTCGAATTTCCATCAAATTGCAAAAATGAAATGTTGTCAATTGCATATTTACTGCACGCAACATGAAATCTATAGAGTTCAAGGGGCTCGCCATACCCGTCCTATTAAACGACTATCACTATGGGACCAACTATGAATTAAACAAAAAAATTGTTTTTTTCTCGAATTAATTGTCCCGTAGTGAAAGTTATTCGCAATAACGGTTATAATAACCATTTTTCGGCTTAGTTTTTCCCTAACTGATAAACCTTTTTGCAAAGGGAACTTAATTCACGTTTTTTGACGCTTTGGTTTGTCACAAACCAACTCAGAGTTTTCATAAAATTAGATAATCGGTCAATGGTGTACCTCCAAAACTTCAAAAACAGTCTGTGCTCTCATTGTGATAAATGATTTTCGAACCAACACGTGAATTGAATAAAAATAAACGTTTCATACAAAAAAAATATCGATTGTCGATGTTGTATGTAACAGTTGTGTTTTTTTATTCTGTTCTGGTTCTTTCTTTATTTTGATTGCATTTGTATAGTAACGGCTCAAATGTAGATTTAAGACAGACCTTAATCAAAAATACCTACATATGAGTTTGATCACTCATTGACCGTCAAGTCCCGTACTAACTGATATAATGCCATCTTGTGTGGTTTCAGATTTTCAACCCAATTCCCAAACCCATAAAGCCCTAATCAGACTTGGGATTCGTTTATCGACATGATGATTAAGCCTATTCTGTTCCAAGCAGTGTAACTTGTGCAATTGTTACAATTATTTCTAACATTACATCAATGTACTTATATGTGTGAATATATCGAACATATTTTCATTTTGATATTTTTTATTTCAACCTCTACTTTTGTCTTTGGAACTAATAATTTCAGAAGAAAAAATATCAAAATAGAAATGTGTTCTTGAAACCAGTTGAAACTAGTATCTCTGACTCAACTCAGGTCACGGGTTCGACTCCCACCCGACACAAATATTGAGCAACAATTTTAACAAACACTGCTTGAGTGAACAGAATTGTTGTATTTATTCAACCATCAATCTTCTAAACAGGAGAAATTAAATAATTTTATTATGAAATTAAACTCAAAACTACTGTTTTGTGACAGTACAATATAATAATGATTTATTGTCGACACAAAAATACAAGACAAAAAGAATAGTTAATATTAGTAGTAGGTATATCTATCTGCCTTCGATCGCAACCTGCCTAAGATGAAGCACGGTTGCCAAAACATATGAATTAAGATATTTGTAAAATCAAGTACCTACTAAACTCAACTCAACAACAATCATATATGAACGAGCCTAAAGTGACAATTATAAGTCATTGGATGTTGATATATACTGATTATCTTACGATTCTTCACAAGTAGCGTTCCACTCAGACTGTTATCTTAGGCTTCGGATTGTTAACTAGAGTGAGAGCGTATCACCGAAGCCACCGGCTGAAGAGTATTCCGAGGCGGAGTGGTCGCGGCGGCGGCGAGGCATCGAGGGTGCTGTCTGCGCCCGCGCACACTGCCCCCGGCAGCCTGCCCCCGCTGCTACAGCCGGGGAGGTGTGCGTGCGTCTACTATCACAGTCCAGCGAGACGGCTGTGGATACTATCGAGAAACTCAGGAACTATATCCAGGTACACCTTCAGTCAGCATCAGCAATGGTAGTTCTAGATATGGTTAACGTTCAAACGTCCTCAAATTTGAACCAGCTAAAATCTTGTGTCTCCGTAGATACATGTTGCATTATAGCAAAAGTTGTAAGCATAAGTTTAATAAGATGCAGCACAGGCGTAAGGCTATGACAAAATTGAAAATAGATGCCAATAAGAGACGTCAGTCAGAGACGGGGGCAAGCTGATTGCCACAGGACCGGACCAGTGCAGATGGTATGGCTTGAAAAATACTAATACTATACTTATATAGCCACCAGCATTATGCTGAGTTGGAGCCGGTTCTTATCATGAAACTCTGTTATTATTTATTTCGAATTAATTTAAATGGTTGATTTGGTTTTCTGGAGCAAAATATATGTTCTTTCTTTCTTTATTTTGCCCAACAATGGAATAAAGAAGGTTGCGCATGAGCATAATGATGAAAAGGACAGAGAATTTGTATGTCCTGTCATCCACACCTACGTCCTGCCCTTGGGCGGGTTGTATTGTACGATCGTGAATATGCGAATGGAATAGTGATAGAATCTGATACAACGTTTGCTCTTACATATAGATACAACATTTAACTCCAGGGTTGCTTGCCAAATATTATTTACTAGCTGCGCTCTGCAGTGTTACCCGCGTTAATACAGGATACAAAGTAGCCCATGTGTTAATCAATTGTCTATCTCCGTATCAAATTTTATCCAAATCGTTTCAGCCATTTTTGCGTGAAAGAGTATCAAACATACGTCCGAACATTCTTACAAACTTTTGCGTTTACAATATTAATCCCACTGGCTTATTACGCAACGCTGCGCACACGCGACGTCAACGTCGTCGCGAGTCTCTAGCGGCAAGCGTTCGCCTTGCGACCTCGCAACGTTAACGTCGCGTTCTCGCTTCATATAGTATTTTGTGCGCGACGTTAATTTCGCTTTCAGCGAATGTTAATGCTCGCCACGCGAAACGTCGCGTCTTTCTAACGTCTGCGTAGACGTTGGGAAGACGCCAAAGCTCGTAAAACACCAGTGGGATAGCGGCCTAAGTATGAAGTAGGAGGCATTTCTACGTGTCTTTGGCTTTCAGTCAACTCGATGCGAATGCAGCGTCAGTGCACCGCACCCCGGGCTCGTTGGTGCTGGCGGTGCCTCCTCCTCGGACCTCCAGCCTCGAGGACTTCCCCTGGAGGAGCATGGCTCGACTGCCCTTTGATTGATGTCACTATACGAATCTGCGTTTTGAATAAAGTGGTCTTTCTGTAAATGTAGCGTTTTGTTTTTTGTTCTGTCTTGGATATGTAACAAAGGCTGGCTAGAGGGTATACCTACCTACTGATGAGGATGGTATTTAAAACACATAATGAAGACTATTATATTCTAGAATAGTCTATAATAAACACAGTCTTTAATTGCAACCTTAATTTCTACTCAGTCAATTTTCCCACCTCGAAATTCATCTACATTCCGGGCTCAAGGTGCCCATATTAAAGACACCCTGGTTGTGCAAGGGTACTGATTAAAGAAAGAAAGGAGTTTATTTTAAAGTCCAGCACTCTTTGGATAAGGTGACAACGTCGGTACCTAATGTAAATCTGTCAAAAAATAACGAACATGGTGACATAACAAGACAAACATTCTGTTTTGTAAACAAAATTATTAATTTCAAAGCAGATGGTCAAACCCTTAATAGCCAACCCGGAAATCATTGTGTAATGTGGCAAACTTTGTCCGTGTATTTTCATCACGAAGGAGCCGAGGTAACGTTCAGTTTTGAACCATGATGGTTCAGCTAGAGCTCGTAGCTCGTAGGTCATGATTAAATATGTAACGTTTCATTCCGATAGCTATTACTACTGCTACTACTAGAATTCTACTACTAGGAATTTTATTTGTCATGCCACGTACAAGCACATCACTACACACCCAGACCCAAAGACAGATATTCGAACTCATTGTTCAAACACTTGCCTGGCCAGCAAAATAAATCCAGGACTACTGAATCGAAGGCAGTAGTGAATACCTACGCTAAACTATCCTACTACGCAACTGCTATTTTCAAAATCCCTTGGTTCATTGAAACATTGAGGCAGATATATTAGGCTATCTAGCTAATGGTACGGTTGAACTGCTATCTTTTTAGCTGGTAGTGCCGATCGCGATTGCACTCTTCTACTCTACATAAGTGAAAAAATCACGAGTCGCATACCTTCCCCGGGAGGACTCGTGCTTTCGCTTGAGAAACAAGTAGTTCACCATCTGGGCTACCTCTAACAACGTGATACGTAGTCTGGGCCTTGCACCATATCTTGATCTTGAGCGCTTGAGTTAGTCAGTGATAGTGACATTGGCATCCACAATCAACTAATAGTTCCCGTTTGCAGCTAGTAGAATGGGCGAAGTGCGGGGATGGGTACGCATCAATGGCTCCGACACTACTCTGGGCGGTGGGGACTGCAGCCCTGACACAGAGACTGCTCGCGGCGCTCTTCAGGCGGTTTATCTTCAGGAGGGTCCCCATGTGGGAGCTCGTCTTGCAGGTTACTCATTACATCATTTACTTGAAAAGTTTCAGATTTACCTCTACAACATTAAATTGAAGACATATATCACAGACGGCTCAAACTACCAACTGCAAGGCTCGGGCAAGGAGTCATAGTTTGAAACCAGTCTCATTCCAAGACCACTGTCTTTCAAGTCTAGTCAACAATAAGTAATTGGCAGAATAATAAATAAAGCAAGTACACGCTTGCTTACTTTACTCGAAAGTGGATATTGGCATTTGCAACAAGAGAAAACCATCGGATCTTATCTTTTGCCGATTCACGCACATCGGCAATTTGTACCTCTTCTAGATCTGATTTTACGGCACTTATGCAGTCGTATTTAGGCCAGACTAAGATCATTCCTCTGTTTTTTTCTGTAAGCGGTAGCCTACCAGTAAGTCAATTTAAAACTTCTTAATTATTACCTTATAATTTCAGAACTTGCTGTTCATATGGATGGTGATATACAGTCTTCACTTCTGGGTGGTGCTGGTGAAGACAGTGAAAATGGTCATCGAACAATGTTATGATGATGTAAGAAAGATTTAAACTACTTACGTATGCAAATGTAGTAAATACATACACATTACTGAAAATTGCAGTGAAGAAATTCATAAGTAAATCATATTGGTCCTATGGCGTTTGGCTCCTGTGTTATTATTAGTTAAACTGAAATACTTTTATAAATGTCGCTTCCTTTGGCTAGTGGCATACCGTGGCAGCAATGTCACTCGTTTTCCATTCAAAATCTACAAAAAACAAAGACTTCACGATCCAAGGCCAAAGTAAGAATGTGAAAACTGAACTTAGCAGTTACTGATATTTATACACTAATGCAAGACTAGCCTAAACATCATCTGTCTCCACGCAGGTATATGTCTTGGGTTTTCAAAGCCAGAAGCCCCTCATCAGTCCCAACGAGATGGCCAGCCGGCGCTCTATGCAGCAGTGGATCATCTGGCTCCTAGCAGTTGTTCCACTGGCAGTGTACTACCACACGCGGCCGCGGCCGGAGCCCCCGCAGCTCATGATATGGTCTGTCCCCAACCCACTTAGCTCAGGAGATAGCGAACTGTTCGTACCTTTGTACCCTGATGAGCCAGATATCTACGGACGATACAGATAAATAATAAATAAGGACTTTTGAATGATGACTGTTTATTTAAAGTGATATAGATACTTCGTAGAAGGATTGAAAGGAGATCTATGAGAGCATTGTCAGCTTGTCATGGGAAGGATGTTGATACCCAGCGAATGTGTTAATGGGTCGTAAATAATAACTACAGCCTGAGGATATGTTACACAAACGCTGACACCATCCTCACATGAGCGTTTATCCCGGAGAATGAGAAAGACAAAATAGAACACGGCTCAGTAGACAATGACGCTTGCTCAGGGCCGCAACGAATAACATTTTAAATTAGAAGTATACGCATTTTTTCCCTCGAATGTGGATAAAAGCTATTCTAACCACAGCCCATGCTAGGGGGGTAGTTTTAGCATAAGCAGTTATGTGAAAAAAACACAGTACCTGTAGACAAACCAGCTCCATTACCCATATCAACACTGCATATGATAATATAACCAGTGTGTCCATAATTCCTTGACATCCATCTCACACATAATTCCTCCTGCAGGATCACCACCAGTCCGTGGCTGCGGCGCGAGATGGGCCCATACGGGTACTACCTGAGTCGTCCCCTCTCTCCCGTGACGTCAGCGCACGCGCTTACGGACCGTCACCACGCCCTCTCCCTCAGGAAGGCCTTCAGCGACTCCAACATACACATTAAGGAACCTCCGAAGAGGAAACGACATTCCAAATCTGTCTGATTACATTATGCTGTCCAAAACAAAATCTATCGCAATGTATGCTACTTTTGTACATGTAATTCAAATGGTTTATAAAATCAGTAGCAGGAAAGCATTTAAATAGTATCGAGAAGAACGTTTGCCACATTTTTATACAAACTCATCAAAATTCTTGAATAAAATTTTATTCGACATAACCATAAAGGATTGGACGTTTTTGCTATTTTCTACGCCACCCATAAAACCCTTAATAATGAACCATGTCATAACAGGAACCATTGTAATAAGGTGTGTTTAATACTGAACTTTGTACTAATATACTTTTGTTTATGTTTACAATGTAAACTGAATTTAACTTATTTAATGCCTTTCGTCCCAACCCTCCCCCCGCCGACACCGATGACCGAGGCGCAGTCAGTACCAGTAACGCTATCGACTGCGACTAGCACGGTGTCGAGAGCATCCAGCTCACCACCACTGACAACCAGACCTGGAACTAGGACGACGACGACGCATAGTGCCCCGCTCCACTATCAGCAGGGGCACCGCCCGTTACAGAACCATCAGGGGCAAAGGCAGCAGCAACGCCAGCCCCTACCGCAATTAATACCACCACCGGGACTCCAACGACGGCCTTCTTACCAACACCACCCCCTCTCCGGACCGGCGACTTACGCCCCTGGCCAGGAACCCATCGCCTCACTGGTGGCCGCCCTGGTAGGGCTGCTGACTGCCATCGCGGCGGGAGAGGACCTGCGTCAGGCAGCACAGAGGGGACTGACCGCTATCCAGTACTACTACGGATAGTGGCCCTCCAGGAGCCTCCCCTCACCATCACTACCACATGCTGACTGCGGATGTCGCCACACAGACGCCACACCAGAAGACGGACCAGAGACTAGCATGCGATGAGTGGATTATATGAAATTAATCTTCATTCACGGCCCCAGGCGCAGAATGCGCCCTAGAAAATTAATTCCCTGGGGCCAACCGGCCCCAGCGTCCAGCCCGGGGAAATAGCACGATGCTCGACCCCCGTACCTTGTGCCCTCCCCACGAGACACGAGACACGAGACGCCCCGTGATGATGATGCCTTTCATTTTATTTTCCTATAGTCATAAAATTATTAATACAGCAGGTGTCTACACAAATTTATTTCACTTAAAAAAAAACTAAAGTACCTACTGGATCGATTTTGATAAAAATTTAATAGGACGGACTACTTCGGATGTTCTTATAACTTTTCAAACAAAAAAGGATGTTTTAAATCGGTCCAGCCGTCTCTTTCTTTTTGGGGAAGTTAGTAAAACGATCTGAAAATACCACATCCTTACCGTAGCTAGCATAGAGGAACTGTCGCTACGTTAAGTACCTAACATCAAACTCAAACGAAGTTCGACATACAACCTCCTTGATCGAAACAATCCTTAAAAAAGTTCGACAACTATTACAACCTCCTTCAAACAGACCAAGGCCAAAGCGTCCACGACTCGTTCCATTTTCAAAATCTAGATTCCACACACAATCAATAGATGGAATCCCAATGCAAATTAGCTGCCGGTGACGAGATTTACCGAAGACGTTACAAAGAGAAAAGTTCCTCATTAATGATCATACTAACCTTGCGTAGGGCATACCGTGATCAAGAAGGCGGTTGCCCCAGGTCGACTCCGGCCATTGCACCGCGGCCGGGGCGAGTCGGTCTGTGACTATATTCATGTAGTCGTGCGCGTAATTTTTGATAGTCGGACTTGCGTTCTGCGCAGTCCATTATATGCTAAAGAAATATCAAGACATATTTTCATATTCCCGTTTCAAGAATTAACATTCGTTATCTGTTTCTACATAATGAAAATTCAAGATTTTAGGATTCAACGTTTTGATGTTTTCAATCTTATAAGTCAATTCAACATTTTAAACATTCAACTTTCTTGGCCTGAAGGCTCTATAGAGTCAAGTCAAATCAAATTTCGGATGACCGCCCGCGCCGCCGCGCCGTGGTCTTAGTGGTTATGCTAGCTTTGAGATCCGACTGCTGTTGGTTCGATTCCCAGTCGAAACAGGTGTTCGAATGATGAGTTTGAATATCTATATTTGGGTCTGGATGCGCTGTGCCTGTTTACCCTTGTGGCACTACGTGTAAAATTACCTTTTCGTATTGGTTAACATACGATTTCACAACTTTTAACGGCAGAAAAACTGTGCTGCGAGACTTGTGCATTTTTGTATGTACAAGCAATGTTTTTGACGGGATCACGTTTTTAAAAGAACTTGTGTTTTATCATAATAAGGATAAGAAATATTTATTGGCCTTTAATTAACATTCGTCTCAGGCAAGTCTTCTTACATTTTAATTATTAATTACCTACTTAAAAAACTTATTAAGTACTTTTATAGTTCTAAGGACAGAAAAATATTATATTATATATTTATAATGATTTATTTCTTTACTTATTAGTAACATTTTGTAATTGTTGTTCATCATACAAGAACGATGATTTCTGATTGATGATGATTCACTGGATTTATAAAAAGGATTATTTAAAAAAATATATATTATAATTTCTGTTATAGCATTTTAAAATTGAGATCCATCTCGCTATTTGGTAATTTATTGTACATTAACATATGGGTGTTGGATCCCATATTGTGGGGCAGCTCTTCAAGCTTCCCTGTCGTGGTCCTAATGCTGTAGAAGTGTCCGAAGGAAACCACGACGAGTTAATACTATGTATTTATTAGTTGTTAATAACACTGAACACAGTTGTTAAGTCAATAATCAGGCTACTTAATACACAATGCCATTCTTCACCAATCGATGATCGTATCTCTAACCGCTAGGGACCAGTTCTAACTTATTGCCGGGAACCGAGCGCAGAGCTGTCAAAAAACTTAAGGCCGCGTTCGCGGTGCCATTTAAGGGCGCGTTCCGTACGCCACAAATATTTTGGTGTAAAGTCCCTGTTTTTTACACTTAGATAATCTGTACTACATTTTGATTTTTTATATCTGCATATATATATATATATATTAGATACTACATTAATATATATATATATATATATATTAGTATCTAATCTTCATATAAATAAACCGTTACACTTCCATCGGTCATTTGAACGTGTTAAAATTAATAAAACAAAATATAACATAGAATACATTTATTCATTGCAAAATAGATCTTATTCACATAGTCGTTAAGGTTATGTACAAAGTGTTATGTATCTGCTGCTGCGATTTTCTTTTTGACGTCGAAGCTCTTCAAAGGGTCATTTCGTCTCGCCTAAAATATAAATACACTAGTTTTATCACACTTATATTATAAATGCGAAAGTTTGTACATATGTGTGTGTGTTTGTTTGTTCCTTTTAACGCTCAAACGGCTAAACGGATTTAAATTAAATTTGGCACAATATACCCTGGATTAACACATAGACTGCTTTATATCCCGTGGAAATTGAAGTGTTTCTCATGGGATGATAAAATATTTGCCGCGTATACACGTTTTTGTGTTTTGCTGGAAACAATTGACGATTGCGATCTACAAACATTTTCTCCGATCTCAACAACCTCATAAAAGATTTGCTCATTCTCGTATTTTTAATCATTCTCATTTGTTTATAGTTAATTATATTATTATCTAGTTTACAAATAAGTAACGCGCTATAAACTTAATACAACACGCGAGTACCAACATCCAGACAAAACCAACATACATAAGATATGACAACTCTTAAATAAAAACCAGCAACAATACATAAAATATGACTAAAGAAAAGATTGTACACATCTACCAGCTTTTAAATGGCGGATTTTCGCTTAAAGCGATCTCTTCCAGGCAACCATGATATAGCGGCATATTAATAGGTATAGTGGCGCTTGCCTAGAAGAAACCTATGCAATGGTGACTTGAAAAGAATCAGATTATGAAAGCGATCAACTCACTTGATACTTATGCCTCTTCTTACTCCCGTACTGCGCCGGCTGTTTCCTCTTCTTAACCGGCGCCGGCTGTTCCGCCGTGCCCTGCTCCTCTTCCACCGACTCCTCACTCCTCAGCGCGGCCGGGAGCAAGTACTCCGGAATATGTGCCAAGTGTGGCTGCACCCTTACTGTATGCAGAGCCTTATCTCTCCTCAGCGCTGCTAGATCTGTTGGGTTCTCTTCGAAGTAACCCTGACGAGGATAAATTTTAAGGCTGAGTGTTGCTAAAGGGTGTAAGTGAGGGGTGTTTTGTATGGAGGTGTTCAGAGAGAAGATTAGTCGTTCATCAGAGCCGCATTCGGTAATGCGTTATGTTAAAGTATGGTCATCATGTGAGAAGTGTTGAAATCGAAACGTTAGAAAATATTAACGGTTCCATTCTAATGATAAAATGATATAATTTTAATAACAAAAAATAAAGTTGTAATGAGTTTACAATCACGCTAATATGTTGATATTAATGGTAGCTTAAATATATATTTTTTGGGATACACAATCGCTTACATTCTCTTACCAAATATGTAATAATCTTATGGGGAAATGGCAAAAATGCGATAAAAGTACAAACATGCTATAAAAATAATATTCAAACTGCGATTACGAGCGGAAGCTAAAATTAAAACTTCTATAAATAATTTCAGAATCAATTCTTTATGTATTCTCTTAGCTTAGGAACGGTCGGTCTTGCACTACGCCCGTAACGTGGGTTATATAGATAGATAGATCAATTATTTATTGTAGACACACAGAAAAATTAATTAAAAGAAAATAAATCTTAAAAACATAGTGCTACAATAATAGTATAGTGCTAAGTGGGTTGACAATTTAGAACTGTCAAAGTGGCAGTTTTTCTGTGACAATGACGATGTTTAACGTCTGGCAATTTTTTTAAATTAAAAGCGATGTAAAGGGGCTATATTTGCGTATGTGCATTATTAAACGATGACTCAGTGCGTTTCGGCCAGTACCGCCTGCCCCGCACTCTTCCCCCCGCCCCACACTATCCCACGCAGCTGCGAACTTCGTCACTGCGCAGTGAAAGTGGTTGGTTAAAGGTCTGCTGTCGATGCTTGTACCAACCTGCAGTTTCTTACAGTTGAGCAGCTGTTGCTTGATCTCCTTGAGCCTCGCCTCCCGCACGGCGATGCGCGTGACGGCGCGCCACGCGTCCCGCGACCGGTACCGGAACCCTTCCACCTCTTCTAGAGCGAACTCGTACTTCCTGCACACAATAAACAACGTAGCATTGCACCAGTTGTTTGTTTTTTTTTTTTTGCTTAACCCGAGGTCACCGGTGTCCCAAACATAAATAATACATTAAGACAGTAATCGAGAAACAAATTTATTTTTTTGGCATAAAATATTTTCTAAACACACCGTTTACGTATTTTATGATAGATTCCCGAACCAAGTTGGATTACGTTTGAAAGATGAATTAATCGGGAGTGTTCTTAGCTCTGTTTTATAAAACTCAGTCCAAGATGGCCGACGCCACAAAATGGCGAAATACATTATTTTTAATTTAGTGTTGGAGTCTTTTAAATTTTCAATGTTACTGGTAATAAGATGAGCTCTGGTGTTATTCGCTTCGTTTTGGAGTCAGCGCGAAAAAAGACGAAAAAAAATCGCCTTTTTTACTTGTTCTAAGGTTTAGATTGAAAAACTAATTTCCCAAGTGGATTGCAAGTTAAACGTAATGTACAGATAGAAGATACATACTGCAAGACTTTTTGCTGGTTGAATCCTTTGGACAAGTGTGCTTCTATGGCGTCCATTAGCGGCTTCTCTCTTATAGACACGAACGTAAGCACTGAACCCTGAACATAAAACATTTATAAATAAAATAAAGCTGAAGTACAGTCAGTGCAGGATAGTTGACCGTGGAGTGGCATTAATAACTGAACGCAACCGTTGGACTCAAATATTAATAAAACAGAATAGAATATGGTTTATTTGTGACAAAAAACAACAAACAATTTTGAAACAAAAATAGTAAATACAATAGTAAGGAAGCATGTTTTTTGTCACGCGCCGTTCCCAACTCAGCATGATGCCGGTTGTAAACAACCCGCGCTGGTCTTCCGTTGGGAGCGACAGGTGACGTCACGCACGACAGGTGACAACAATACACAATATTTATTCTAACGAATGTTTTTTTTACAAACATCAATCAGCTTATGACTATTAATCTATGGCGTCTGCCTTACAATGATATACGGGAGCTGGAGTACGAGGTGACTGCACTACTAGCGCCTCCGGGAGCACTTCGCGCCAACAGAGGTGAAAGCGATTGCCGCGCAGAATCGTTAGTCGTGGTTTAAACAGAATTAACAAAATAATGTCTCAACAAGGGAAGAAGCAGTATTTGTGACACTCTCTCTAATACCTCAGCTGAGGCTTTGAAAGGAATTACTAACACGACGCGGCAGCGGAGTCATTACCTAGTTGGTTCGGAGAAAACGTCACCGCGATCTAATTTGCATACTAGCGCCATCTATTGGTGTCTGGGAGTAAACTCGGTGTTACAGGTGGTTAATAAATTTGAAATGCTGTCAATTCTGAAACGATTCAAATGACAGACTTGACCACCAGGTGGTGAAGCGAACCACAACATGTATAAAATAGTTGCAATGATGATGATCACCTGGTTGGTACCCCTGGCGGTACGCCCGGCGCGGTGCACGTACGAGTTGACGTCGAGCGGCGCGTCGAAGTTGATCACGTTGGAGACGCGCTGGAAGTCGATGCCGCGCGACACGCCCGACTCCTTGTCCTTGTTGCGTTTAGATGTTTGCTGCGACATAACAATGTTTGTTTCGATTCACTTTAACATTGTTGAACACACGAACGACTCATTAAGTAGAGTAATATTTGTTGACTTTTAAACAACGTTTGTTACAGGCAAGTCTTGTTATATTTGAATTGTTAACTAATTAAGAAAAATTTGATATAAACAACTTATTTAAATACTTTTATAGTTCTCATAACATATATTTATTTTTATAGTGACAATGACCCCAATTTAGCCAGTCACTGACTAAAGTAAAAGTTCCTAAAATTATATCCATCCTGTTTTCACTTTTAGAAACAAAAAGTTTAGTAACTTTGGTCGGACCAAATCGAGGTCCATAGTTATTTTTTGGATTATATTTACCCTCTTCCGTTTGGTGTTTCTTTCTTCCATGGGTACTATTCCCCCATCAGGCTCCTCCAGAGACTTCTCGTCTGAAGCCACAATGATCTGGTACCTGTCTTTGTTGAACTGATCCACGGAGAAACAGCGAACAGCTGCGGGCAGTTCAGAGTTGAGTACGCATGACGGGATCTTGAACTGCTCTAGGTAGAGTTTTAACCTGGAATTTTTGTGTGTTCTTAAATAACTGAGGCTAAAATGTGGAAGTGGTATCAATATCAAAATACCGGTAAACATATTAGTAAGCGTGTATCTCTTTATCGGTATGAATACTGATACCTATATTATTTCTATACGTTAATATCGATACTTTAATATGTATTTATTTAATTGGTACCGATACATAAATACCGGTATATTATCAATAAACTCCTTCCTCCGCCACCTCTCATCTGTGGCACGCGTCGCCTTTGGGCCTCGCGGCCGCTGCGCGCGGTGGTATAGCGTGCGACGATGCCACTTTGGGCTTAGCCGAGATATCTGGCAACGCCGCGCGTTACCGCGTACCGGCATATCGGTATGAATTACCGTTAAAATTATCGATACCATTATACTGATAATTAAAAAGATATATATATATCGGTATTTTATTGACGTACAGTAAGATTCACGAAAGATGACCACGGCGCAGAAGGCATATTTTAGGTCCCTTTGGAGGTGCGAGGCGAGGCGCGGGCGGAATGCGTCAAGACCGGAGCGACGCCATTGGTGCGCGCGCGTCTCGTGATAGGCTGCTCAGTCGTTATTCGTCTATCGCGGCGTCGACGCGCTCACACTGCTCTCGAGTACAGTCGAAATGAAGTGTTTCTTTGTTTTAAATTGTTTTTTATTTGTTAAGTTTTTTGTTGAGATTTGTTATTGTGTTGAACTTATTTGCTATTTTAAGCCATCACAATGCCGCGAGGAAAAGGCAATACTTTGAATAGACAGTCGAGAAGTTTGGTGTACAACGTGTTTCAATATTTTTCACAAGATTTTAAAATACTCGAAGCTTACAAAAAAACGGCCGCGGCAACAAAAACGTCTGTATCGACAGTACTAAGAATTATAAAAGAAAGTAAATCTTCACCGTTTTTAGTGGTTTCTTAGAACCCCTGGTAAAAAGAGACCGCGCCATAACCCTGCCTCCGACGTTGACGACTTTGACAAAGGGGTATTTAAGAGATGTATCCATAACTTTCATTTACCATAATATAACCAACATTAAAAATTATTTTGTCTTAAGTCTTTTCTTCACGAGTGTACGTGCGCAGACGGCCGCCATTTGTAGTCATCTTTCGTGAATCGTACTGTATATATATTGATATCGATATTTTACCAGAAGTATCGACATTTTTCATTTATCGAGAACAGTCCCTGCTTGGAAGGCCTTTCACTTCTTTTGAATCTGAATCGGACACAACAGTTATGTAGCATCAGTGCGCCGCTGGCCACTGTCTCAAGCGTAACTGGTACTCCGTTCCTACTTTTACATTTTAGCATTAAACAACATTATCAACAATCTCAAAATATTTTCAAAGTTTTTAACTTTTTTATACCAGTAGGAAATAAAAATACACTATACTAATTTCACCAGAGTAAAGGCTAAAAACAGGTATTTTACCCAGGATTATCAGGAGCAAGTGGCTCCTGATAATCCTGATAGTGCAATGTTTTTTCTAAACTATGTCTAGTATAACAAAAAACTAGTATTTGAGTAGTTTTGGGAGAACTGCTTTTTGGAAATTCAACTCTTAAGGGGTCTCAAATGTGGATTCAAAGTTAGAAACTTTTTATATTCTATTTAGCCGCAGGCTATATTTTCTATAATTAATAATAATATACTAAAATGTATGAATACCAAATCCAACTTAAAAACTCACTTGTAACACCTGTCTACCGTCCTCACAAATATAATAGTCTTCCCTCTGATAAGGTTCAATTTTAGCAAGGCATACAATATGGCTGCTTTATCGTCTTCCTCAGCAAAGAGATGATAATGCTGCAACTGTGACGATGGAGCCAGTTCAGGCTCCTCGAGCTTCAGGGTGACAGGATTCCGGAGCACTATTTTTTTTAGGCTGAGCACATCATCAGAGAGTGTGGCCGAGGCCAATACCGCTTGGTAGATCTTTGGCAAGTGACTGCAATAAGGTTATGAAGGTTAATATTGACAAACTATTAAGAGTGGGATGTGAATTTTTTGTACAAAATGAAAAAATTTGCTTTTTATAACATTTGTAAATAAATTTTAGCATATGTTCAAAAAGTTCTATCAGTTCTATCAAATACATCAAAATGCTGTTATGGTCACCGTAAGGCTAGAAAATGTTTATAGAACCTACACGCAAGTTTCTTGAACATTGGTTACTACCATCCGACATGTGAGTACAAAATTTCAGGGGTATATAATAATATAGCAGAGACTCTTTGCTCGCTTCAACAAATTATATGTTAAAACATGATTACAAACTTATTTTTTCCCTTACCCCAATAGCTCCTTAACTTCATCCTCATAACCGAAGGAGAATATTAGATCTGCTTCGTCAACCACCAGGACTGCGAGATCATCTTTCAGTCTCACGTTACCAGCCTTCAAATGCGCCAGAGCTCTAGACGGAGTTGATACTACAATATCCGGTTTATCTGACAATAGAGACTTCTGGATTTGCATGTCTCCACTAGCTGAAATGTCGATGCATCTAACTTCTCGCGAGCATTTTAAGGTTAAGTCTGTTATAACTGAAGTAATCTGGAAGATTAATGTATTTTTTATAATAATGTATGGAAATTAGCCCAAGATAGAACCAGATGGCGACAACTAGACGAGACCAATGTCCAAAACGACAAACTCAGGCTGATGCAACTGAGGCTGGTGTAAGTATATGTATAAGAATGAAATGTAATATGTTATTGGTGAATAAAGGTTATCTTTATATATTATTTATGGATATTAGAGTACTAGTAAAATCATTAAGAATAGAGATTGTATTGAAGCAATACTGTGTTGATTTTTTGAGGTCTCACAACTTGGGTGCAAGCCATGCTAGGATGTTACTTATAATTTGCTCTACACTGTACAGCCCCTCATGCTAACCTTCATGCTCTCAAAAATATTTGTGCATACTGTTTCAATAGGGATAAGAAATCAACATAATTGCAAATGTACCTGTCCACATAGCTCTTTGCTCGGTGATAATATAAGAGCCCGTATACACTGATGTGTACTTGTATTTTTCAAATTCAATATCTTTTGTATAACAGGTATCGTGAATGCAGCGGTTTTTCCGGAGCCAGTCCTAGCCCTCATTAGCACGTCTTTGCCTTCTAGAAGTAATGGAATGGCTGTTTCCTGGATCAGAGTGGGTTCACCCCATGCTAGTAGTGATATAGCCTGAAATAATGAATCAGTAAAATGCGCGTGTTTACAATCCGTTTCATATTTGTGGTCAGTTCATTTGCATTATTGCACGAGTATTTAAACTGTTGCTAGTTAGAAGTAAACTGAACAATAGCTCTGAAAAAGTCTCCGTATCATAATACAACGAATAAATACCTTCAAAATTCGATCATCCAGCTCCATTTCATGGAACATAACCTTTTTCTCATCGCCCATGATTGCTGTGAGATGTTGTAAAACTCAAAGTAGGTAAGTCTGCACTAGTTTTTCTAGTCATGCAAATAATTAGCCGAGTTAATTATACAACATGTTTTTTTCAGTTTAGAGTACTAAAAATTTTACAAGCTTCGCATTTACCAAAACAACACGCATCACGCATTCACGTTTCACGCATTTTATTTTTAAATAAATGACATCGGAATGACTTTGACAATAAACCGTAGAAGATGAATGAACAAAATACAAATGTATGAGAATAATTATTGTTAAGAACCGTTCTTCAATATTTTTGTAAAAAACAGATTAAAAATGGGTCATAAAGTTTCTATGTTCTAAGAAGAAGTTAGAATAAAGGCCATTTTATAACAAAACGAAGACTAACGATAGTATCAGATTTAATTCATGGGTTAAATAAAACCTTAATTTACATAGCGAGTTTTAGCACTAGTCCGAGGATTATCCTCGAAATTAAGTTAGTGGTTTGAACATCCTAGTTCAAAAAAACACACTCAGGCTTCCCATTAGCGCCAATTTGCGTCATACGTAGTAGAGGCCTAGAAGCGGATGCAAATCGATATCTATTGATCAATCATGTCTTTTAAAGTCCTCTTCAGCTGCTCACTTACCTGGCCTGTCTCGTCGTCTTCGGAATTCACAGGTGTCGCTAGTGTCGCCACCGACTACGGTAACACAGCCACAAACGAGACCAACGACGCGCTTGGTAGATCCCGCAAAGAGAAAGAAGTCACACGAGTATATACTGCCTCCAGGCGGAACTGATCAAGTACGGACTGATCCAATAATTTGCATTGTTGAATAGCCCGCACTTGATCCGACAATCGTTGAGCGGTTACAGTGATGGTCGGCTCAAGAATCTGAAACATAGCCTAGATCCGATTAAGATACGCCGTCAGGAAGGTTTATTCCTCTGTAGCATGTGTTCGTCTCATGCGATGCACTACACCACCGGTAGTGAGAGCTGGGTGCGAAGCAGGTTACCCTGCAAGCTCCAGGTAACCGTGCCGGCAGCAGTGGACGTCCCCGTCGGTCGTTGCGTCACGCTGGTGGTGGTGGTGGCGTGGGCGTCGATGGTTCGTCAGTGTAACTTGATGTCTCAGGAGGCGTGTGGGATTCCCCGTCTGAAGACTGTCTGTTGACTGGACAAGATCCGATAGTTGGCGTGCCATGTGTTTCGCTTGTGTCGCATTCGATCTTGTTATCATTTTTCCTATTGTTATTCATTGTTGACAACGGTTAACAAAATATTTTTCGTATACTTTTGTTTATATTATGTTTGCTTTTATTGTCGTACAGGCGTACATAAAAACGAACAAGTTCAACAAATTATCTTTAACTACCTAGGAGCAATGTTATAGCCACATCACTGAGATGCAACACGTGCAACTTAGTGCGTGTTCGGTGAAATTATATGCCAAATACCTAAAGAAACTAGTAGGACCGACGACCTAGTGAAAGTCACAAGTAAGTGGATGCAATTGGCAACTTGTCGTTCGGAATGGCGTTCTAAGGGGGAGGCCTATGATCAGCAGTTGACATCTTCTGGCTGTTGTTGTTGATGATGATGATATTTCGTGTGACCGGAATGTGAATTTTATGTATCTAGATATAGAAATATTATTGTTAAGCAAAGATTTCTTTGTCTACGGTTTATGACGAGGACAGAAAACATTCTGGGAATGAGCATAGACATTCATTTCTTATTTTTTAGACGTCAGATTTTTTTGTTTATGGTAACTTAATCGAATGGCCGATTGTCGTGAGTTGTGTATTCTTGGCATTGCCTTTATTTTTTCGAATAAACTTATTTTCGCCGATGTTTTTTCAAACGTTTCAATAATTTTCACATAAAACGAAACCGTCACTAGTATTTCTAATGACTAAAGTCGTGTTCGCAACTTACAAAACATGGTTTAACCGCAATGATGTGACAGATCGCAGTTCATTGCCTTATGTAAAACTTGAAATGGTGTTTCTTCCGTGAGTGACCGAATTATTCAGTGACTTATGTTGGTGTTGTGATAGTGGATGTTCAGTGAAGTGCTCAAAGTGTTAAAATGTCGAATTCGACAGCTCAAGTGTTGATGAGGAAGGGGAAAAGAGGGGCAGCTGCGTATATACACGCGGACTGCTCCAGCGGATCTCCTCAGCATTTGGGTCCGTTGCTGGACGTCCTGCTGAACCCCAGTAAGGCCATCGACGAGTGGGAGACGATAGACTGGTGCCGGTGGCTTCTAGCAGGCGGTAGGACACCCGACGAGTTCGCAACCGTAGGTGAGTCTACCACGTAACTGTATTCTTTGGCCAGACGGTTTGAACTCTTTGTAGGTTATGTATACTGTTTACCGTAGCTTTAGAGACGCTGTGACGCAGTTTAATCTTTGTTTTTATGAGTAATATCAATTTGCAACGACCTTCCATTGTGTCTTGCATATAATTCAGGTTTTAGAAGTTTGGTAGTTTTCTGATATATATGTTAAACTTTTTGAAGTTTTTTCCATTGTCAGAATTCTGGAGCCATATAGTTATTGTAACTCTTGAGGTGAAGAGAATTCATACTAATATTATTTGGTTCAAATCCTATTTTTAGTTGATTTTTATGAATACTTTTATGAATATATGATTTATAAAGTCTCTTCTTATATAAAGAAAATATGGTATAGATAGTTATTTAAAGATCACCAAGTAAAGATAAACCAGTTATTGTTGTCCATGCTGAAAACATGAACTCTTTTTAGTTGTTTGATTAGCAACTGAGAAAGAGAATAATAATATCATCAAACTTATCAACTTTAAGAACTTTTGCTATGAAACTAATTGCTAAATAAGTATTAGCTGTTCCATACATTTTATCCCTGGTCAATGAACCTATGTATAATGGTTGCAAAGTATGTCTTCACACCATGACACATTGTGAGCAAACCTTCTTGTTAGACAAGTTAAAAGCTTTTAAAGATAAGTGACATACCCAATTTGGCCATTGTGGTTGACTATAACCTACTCCCCCTTCATAGGGGAGACACATGCCCAGCAGTGGGATGCTATGGTTTGATACAATGTCATCACTTTTAATTAAATAACAGTAAAGTGAGGAAAATATTTTAAGCATAGGGTAATTGGTATGCAATATTCTGTGCCACAGTCATAATTAACAATGATCACTGTGGGACCAACCCAAAACTCAACTCAATTACTGCTGAGATTTTAAAATGATTAATTCAGAACCATGCAAATTACATGCTATGCTCTATGTAAATAGTTTATCAGCCTGATCCATGCAGCAGTGTTTGCATTGAGAGCCCCTCTCAATGCAAACACTGCTGCCGAGAGGGGGACGAAAAAAATTATCAAAAATGTGCAAAATTATTTTGCATGTCTTTTGAAATTACCTACTCGCGTAAAAGTCGTAGCTCCCACTAATTTTTGCCCCATCCTTTAGTTATACCCCTAAACAAAATTTTGATGTCAATATTTTTAACATCAAATAATAAAAAAATATTCCATTTTTTATCTGAGGGTAGAAGATACAATTGTACTGAATAAGTCGGACTGATGAGCCGGTGACTCAGTTGGTAGATCGCGGCTTAGTTGAACGTCGAGTCGTTTTTGGCTGCCTGGAATTATTCCATGTAATTTTTTTTCACTGGTCAATTCCCCTTTTTTGAGAGAAATTCACCCCAAAACTTGACAAAAATACAAAATAATCTTAGAATCTATAAATCCAATCTTCATATAACCATTTAAATGCGTCGTTTGTGGCTGCCTGGAATTATTCCATGTTATTTTTTTTTCACTGGTCACTTCCCCTTTTTTGAGAGAAATTCACCCCAAAACTTGACAAAAATACAAAATAATCTTAGAATCTATAAATCCAATCTTCGTATAACCATTTAAATGCGTCGTTTGTGGCTGCCTGGAATTATTCCATGTTATTTTTTTTCATCGGTCACTTCCCCTTTTTTGAGAGAGTACTTAGAATCTATAAATCTAATCTTCGTATAACCATTTAAATGCTAAAATACGACAGACTACTTGCAATATGATGACACCACAAATAAACATGCATTCAACTGTAAAAATGTATGATTGAAAATACAAGTATTAATTTAAAAAACAATTGCATAACTTATACAATTACAGCACAATTAACTTTTCAATAGCACAGCATCCATAAAAGACTCCTCAGTAATAATTTAGACATGTTTACACATATTATCAGATGCAGTCAACCTTCCTCTGTGCCATTCCTGTGTGGTTATACACGAACAGATGTAGCGTAACCTTGCCACTAAATGACTCATGCTGTCTTGCATTTCTGCATTATTGTTCATTGTTTTACTTTATAAGGTACTAGCTGATCCCTGGACTGTTTAAGAAAATTATTACGGCAACAAACTTAAGATACTCCTTAGATCCATTCAGCCCTGATATGGAATCGCCTATTTACTCTTGTCTATACACTACTTGCATGCTAATTTTCTTATCCTATGTCGAGTAGATTAGGACTTTAGAGATATATTCCTTTTCAATATCTGTCTCCGAGCAATAAACTTCCTAGTTACTCGCCAAATTTAATGTGTATGTACTTTTTTTTAGCTTAGCCTATCCGTAAAACTTCTGTCGCTATATCTAATGAAAAAAATATTAGTTTAATGATTTAGTTAATGTATGCATGTGCTGAAAGCAGTTAGACAACTGTCTTTTAATTTGCATTTCTGATCTAAATAAATGTAATTGACCTTCACTGTACAACTTCAATGGGACAGATGTATTTCGAACCAGTTTAGGAGCCTCAATTAATATGATAGTTTTACTAAGTAATTTTTTTTATATAATTAGTCTAGTTATTTCTGAAGGTTCAAAGTATGATAGTTTAAAAAAACGCCTAAATCCAGGATGGACAGCCAGATATTACTGAATATATAGACACTTCTTTGTACCGTGAATTCCTGAGATAATATTTTAGAGAAATAAGTAAACATACATATTGCAATTTTCCTTGCCATTCCGTAGCTGCATGCACATGACTCTTAACCAGAAAGTGCTAGTAAAGCAATCCAACCAATTTATTTCATGCACTTCAATAAACTCTATTTTAACAAAGTGCAATCTATACAAAGTATCAAGGTTGAAGAGATTAATTATGATTAATTTTTCGAAAGTGTTCCATTTCCATTTACTTTCATTCCCAAAAAATATTCTGTTAATTACTTGCGGGGCGTATTTACCATACAGCCAAAAGGGCTATGGCCCGGGGCGGCAAACTGCAAGGGACGGCGAAAGCCGCGCCTCACTCAGCTTTTTAAATTTGTATGCCAGAAAAAAAAAAAAAAGCAAATCCAATTAACAAAAACTACTGCTCATTTGGTTGTATGTTTGATAGACGTCAAGTTCGGGGACCAAAAGTTTCGCAAACGGTTAGGGGGCGGGCTAGGACTAGGACGAAGGCATGTTCATTTAATTTATCGGGCGGCCAATGTTAAAATATGCCACTGATTACTTGTCGTAATTTACATTGGGATGGCAGCAGCTTTGCAATATTTGCATCCCAAATATTTTAAAATGTGATTGTAATGGTTCACAATAATGTAGGAACATTCATCTTTCAATCACTGGTATTCAATACTAATTCTGCTAACAGCTAATATAGGAAAGTCCTACTTTGTTATTATTGTACATAATCTTCGTATTAATTTTAATTCTTAAATTTAAGTTCTATACCTGGAGTGCCGCCAGCAGCGGGGTAGGGCCTAAGCTACTGGTGGTAAGGACTACATAGAGACTAACCTCCTGACAAATACATGCCGTATCGAGGATCACCTCTCTTTGTATCTGATCCTTGATCTAACCATCTAGTCTTATAATTAATAGTATATTAGTTACATCAAAATATCTTATAATAACTGGCAAATCTCGCTACAGGGGCCATGTTTTTTTTGGTTTACTTAGCTACGACTCTATCCGCTCGGTCAAATATCAACAACTAAGTTTCCACATATATAATAAATAATAAACGTTATAGTATATTTATTAAAATATAATCGGTATCTTCCAGGCAAGCGCGCTCCATCTTGGCTGCATCGTCGCTTTACATAAGCCTAGTTGCGGTCAAGCGCAAGCCTATTGGCTATAAATAAAGCACTTTTCAAATTTGCGAAGTTTAATCTTCCGATATTTCCTGCTTCCCAGTCGTGCACCGAACCCGCTTACTCACCTCGCGACGCGCGGCGCGTGCGTCGACCTCGTACGCACCAGCTGATCTAGACACGTGTCTCAACTCTCGCGTCTCGTCTCTTTGTTGCTAGAATATCATAGGAAAAACTGCATAAAGAATGCAGTCATCGCCAGTAGGCGCGCGCTAATTAGATGGACTAGTCTTTTGCCCGTTGCTAATAAACTAATATAAAAGTTTATCTAGGTAACTTTTGTCTGTAATATATCACTTTGATACTACAGACGCAGAAGTGTGTTTGTCCATTTATTTGTCTTCTCCCCACTACTAAGAGACGAATCGATTGGTTTTTTCTCCTCAGTTAGTTCGGAGCCCGGCTATCTATTTCCCTGGGAAAATGCAGACGAAGTCGAAAGTAAAAGCTAGTTAATAATGTGTTATGCAGATTTGTTGTTTTTATATAATTGTACGAAACTGTCAACCCTTTCGCACGCACTCACGACGGGACATACGTAATGATTACGTCTAGCCTAGCGAATGACTATGTCCTAAAATAGAATATGGGCGTAGGTATGAGTATAAAAAGCGTATCGTAGCGCGGCTCGTGCCCTGCGTAACATTGTAACTACGGGAGTCTGTGTTGTAGTCAAGCGCAAGTTTATATTAGCTATGAATATAATCGGCCAAGTGCGAGTAGGACTCGCGCACGAAGGGTTCTTCACCTTTATCTAAACCTAATTAGTTGTAGTTTTTGCTTGTTGTCGTTATTATCCAGCAAAAAAACGGCAAAAAAAACACGTTGTATGGAAGGCTTCCTTTAAATATTTATTTTGTTTAGTTTTTACCCGATTACCAAAGAAAGAGGAGGGTTATGTTTTTCAGGTGTATGTTTGTATGTTTATTTGTTTGACACGCTAGAGCATAAACGGCTTTGCTGTATTTTTATGTGAGTGGTATTCAATAGATTAGTCTTAGTGGTGAGAGTGACACTGGGTACATAAAAAATTTATTAAATATAGTCTCTTGTCTGGTCGCTATTTTTAGAATGATCGAGTTCTGCAATCTATAAAATTTGCATAAATAATATATATATATATATATAGTTAGAATACTAACGCGTGTTTGATTCGTTTTGTTTAAGAAGACGGGTTTTCACTTGTACCTGATTGTTGGATATAGTTTCGTTCACATTCGGTGAACTTCATCAGGGACGAAATGAGTCGTTCGTGTCTTCAACAATGAAACATCTCGCACTGTTTAGTTGGACCTTTCCAACAATCAGGTACGCTTGAAAACCCGTCTCCTTAAACAAAAAAATTAGGTATAGATTAGTGCTTAATTCTAATGCCGCCCAATGTACTACCATTGTATAGTTTTGTCTCGCTGTATCTTTTTATCTATTGTTTGGTGTGCAACTGAGCTATTTCATTCATTCATTCTATAACTCCCCACTAAGATTTATCCTTTACTGAATGCATAAGTAATGACGGAGAAGAGAAACATAAAAAGGCCATTCTAAACTGCAAAAGAGCCATGTAATTCAATAACGTCGGTGATTATCGTGGGCTATAATCTGTGATAGCTGAACCTGCAGAAGCCTGATAATTAGCAACTCGTAAAATAGTGAACAGATTACCTAACGTCACAGTTTATTCAGCAGTTAGTATTGGAACACGCGATATATGGCCGCAGTATAATTACTAGTTACTATTGTATAGACATAGATGAGGCACCAGTTAGTATTTTGTTTTCTTTTTGTTATCCTAAACAGCTAGGCATTTGACTACAAGGTCGCACGACTACGGAAGTCAGCGATACTCTAGCCCTAGATGGAGCATGCCCAGTCTGGAATAAACTGGCTCTCAAGGAAAGCTGGTATGGTTTCCTCACGATGTTTTGCTTCACCGGTAGCTCTTATTGCTTGTTTCGTGGGATCGAACCTCATACCTTTTGCAAGGCAATCGCTCCACTGACCATTCGACCATCATCGCTACAAAAGTAGCGATGTAGTACTATTTTATCTTCTGTGGTATTCGGCATGTGAGGTCTCAATTAATACTAACAAGTTCTTAGAAGCGACCTCGAACAACCTCGACTGCAAAAGCTTCACCGCGAACTGCGGGATGACTCTTGTATATCCAAACAGTACGTACGTATGGGTAAATACATACAAACGAAAAACATTGCCCTCGATTTGGGCAGTAGTAATAAAAAAGTGACAAACGCCGGCGCCTATACAATTTTTCGATATTTTTTAATTTTAAATTAATAATCAAAAGTATTAGAGAGACTTTAATAAAATGTATGTATGTATGAGACCACCGTGAATAATACTTATTAAGACAATTTTTCAAATCGATATACGAGTAGTGTCGGTGTCGCTGACAAATCATAGAACACGTTTTTTAAATGCATTCAATTCAAAAACTTTTTTTAGTCGGTTTAAATAGTAAGTACCTGCTGGGAGAAACCTTCAAAGAGATACCAGGTTACATTGGAGTGCAGGCGGGTTACTTACGATTGCACCTACTAAACCTCTCTATACTAGGTCTCTCAGGGCTTGATTGAAGAGCTCCGGGATTTCTAGATAAACTCACCGGTGCCCAAATGGCCCTTGTTCTTGTACGTCAATATGCGCCATGGACATTGTCATCTTACCGGAGCTTGTGTGGATAGGTGTACCGTACCTTAATTCGGATCACGCTCTAGTCTATAGGTCTCCTATTAGTAGCCTCTAACGACAGGCAGGGGACACTGCAGTAGTATTTATACCCCTGCCCTAAACCCTAATAGGGTCACATACGGAATTGACCTGCAGCTTCAGCACATTCGTTACGTCTTTGGTCTTGTTTTGGCGCATGACGTTCTCTAGCGGATAAAAAGAGACAAAAGATCCTCAAAGCTTTGTAGCTATTATAAATGAGGCAGAATGTTTACAAGACTTCAAGCAAAATCTAAGGTGCGCTTTTATTTCTCTTTTAGAATCTTAGTGTTTTAAAGTATTTGTCGCGAGTATTCTACTCAATGAATCACTTTAAATTTTAAATAGGTACATGTTTTCGAGAGGAATCCTCTCGAAAACATGTATTTGGTTCGCTGCCAATATTATGTTTCGGCGATACCTTTTTATATTTGTAACCGTGCTTTGTTTGTATTTCTTTCTGCTCATCTTACCTGCGCTTTACCTTTTACCTTTAATCTACTCGTATCACTTCACTACAAACAGTTTTATCTATGGGAGTAACTCGGAAATCGTAAAAACTTTACTGTTGTAAAAACACGAGATGCGGTCAAACGCAAGTCGATTTTCTATAAAAAATACAATTTTTACTCAGGATTGCTTCCATAGTAAAAGGTGTACATAAATCTTGATGACAGTACCTATTAAAGACTACCCAAATACATTCTAGAAAGTTTGGTATTTCCAAAGCCGTGGCAATTATTACTGACGGCTTTAACAAAGTGGTGACAGGGACCGCCGCAGGCGCAGAACGCTCAGCAACAATGCCATTATTTTCACTATCCGCCGTGTCAACGAACCGGCCTTTATAATTATCATCTGTTTACTTGCCAATGACGGCAGCCATATAATTGTAGGCTCCACGGGGAGCTGTGATACAGTAAGACACGGTAACTAGCAGCCAGCTACTACCTAATGGTATACCACGGTCGGTGCTCCGCTCCTATCGACGCCAGTGGAGGCGGTGGAAAAACAGTCTCGGCGCAATCGTCCGCCAATCTTTCCGGGAGGCTTATCCAAGGCAGTTTGAAATAAGAGTAAAACTCGCTTTAATTGGATATTGGACGCTTTTTAGAGGGATGAACAAATAAAACCAGTTGATACTCGTAAGCTCATGAGTCTATTTTGTATTTTGAATTACATTCGCGGCACAAATAAATTGAAATGTGGTTGTTGTTAGCCTGTAGTTCCTTTCCATGTCTGTCGGTTTAGTGCAGCGTGAAAAATATTTAAATACTTACTTCAAATAATACATATATCTTTTAAATTGGGTTTAAATGAAAAACGATCGTTCAGTTATCATTCTCTATTTATTTCCATTAGTGTTCAGAAAGGTAAAGGTAAAGATACATTCGGTTGAAAAATATCCTGTCTACTGTAACTTGAGGACAAACAAGATATCTTTAATAGAATCTGGAAGGTGGAGTCCCTTGCCTCATGCGAAAATACATGAGTTCGAACCCAGGTCCAGGCAAGCTCCTGTGAGTTTTTCACGCATGTGCAGAATAGAGTAGCTTTCGAAGATTTAGTTATTGCGTACTCTTCTAGAAAGTTTTGGTATAGAAATCTGCTACTTATTATGGGGATAACATACCAAGTTTAAACTTACTCTAATGCAGTACTATTTATATTCCAAAATTCACTTCAATGCCAAAAAAATTACCGAATCGATAACTTACTGTTTTGATGTAGGGAAGGCAGACTGCAATGCGACACCGCAAATCATTAATCGAGAATTGTCTTGGTTCTTATGCTGGATCTTATCAAGTGTCTGTACATTGCTGTAGAGTATGATCATCTTCTTCTTCTTGTACTTATCCCACTTCGTGAGATCGACACAGTATCTGTTCCTCTTCCATTCAACTCTACCATTCTACACATTCTTTCATTCACTCTTCTTTCACTGATATCCCTCTTCACACCAGTCATTCACGTTATCTTAGGTCAGTACCTCTTGTAGAGTAAAATCATAACTTGATGTTATAGTATTTAAATGTTGATTATGTTTGATCATGTTTTTCCCAATAAATAAGGTGCTTTTTTTCTCTCTTTATTTGACGAGCTTTCTCGTAATCGTCAATGTCACTCGGAAATTTAAAGAACAACAGAATCACTTAATCATCATCATCCAGAAGACGTCCACTGCTAAACATAGGCCTCCCTTATAGATCGCCATTCAGAACGTCAAGCTGCCAGTTGCATTCACTGGTTACTTGTGACTTTTACAATGCCGTTGGTCCACCTAGTGTGAGGCTACCTACGCTGCGACTTCCGGTTCGTAGTCGCCACTCAAGAACCTTTTTTCCCCATCGGTTATCGGTTCTTCGAGTGATGTGGCCAGCCCATTGCCACTTCAGTTTGCATTTTCTACGGGCTATGTCGGCAACTCCAGTTCTTTGGCGAATATCCTCATTACGGATTCTATCGCGCAAAGATACTCCCAACATATATCTTTCCATTGCACGCTGAGCAACTTTGAACATTCACTTAATATTAAACACTAATCACCAATACTTAATATTTACATTATATGATATATATACTTTATATTTAGTTGCTATCTCTTCCAATCCAATCTTAATAATGATTTCTGCCAAATTACCATCATCACAAATCACACAATATTATGATCACAATCAAATCATTCGCTTCGGTCTGCAGAACAATTATTGCTCATCACAAATGATAAATGATTCCGCACTATCATCGTGAACGTATATGACTTATTTCAAAGTCGAATACATTAATTTAGCCATTAGTCAGACGTACTGCCAAAACAATGTGTTATGATTCATTGAACATTTGAACGTAATCGTCCTTTATGATCTGTTTCGGTTTTTTGTGTCTGGTATATTAACTGATTTCTAAATTACCATAGTTATTCGTAGTTACTTTTTTCGATTTATTTGTTGTTCTTGGTTCTATATTGTAGATTGATAGAAGTAATTATTGCGATTCAATTATTTCTATAAAATTTAGGTATACATACGATTTTTGTCGTTTCTTTACAATTAAAATAAGTAAACCATAGAACAAGGTTAGTGTTACCTTGATAAAGTACATATTATTATATTGCTAAACATTAGTACATGCGTGTGTTAGTAGTTACTACCAAACATCTTATGTAGGTATTTGGTAAGTTAAATCTACTTTTGTAACATTCTAGGATGACGCGTTGATCATTATGGCCTGCATTAGCGTTACTTTTTTATTATTTCTTGAACACTAGCTTTATATTGTAGCCCAGAGGCTTAAACCGTCAACTATGTCATGCCACAGAATACATAGTACAGTTGCGATAGAGTTCAAGTTTACAATGTGGCGGGACTATTTTGAATCGATTAATTTGCTAAAGTGACGGAGCGTTTTTATATAGATCGTCCGAAGACTAAATTCTATCGAGCCTAGCTTCACTGACTGCGAGCGAGCCATTGCTGCTTCGAGTCTCATTTTTTTTCCTTCGCGTGTCACTTTTTTGTTTGTATATATGTCTGTCTGGAAATTCGTACTCGATTGGTTTTTAATTACACGAATCGTAATTAAAAACCAATATATTCGTAACTTGGTGTATAGGTTTCGGTTTTCCTAGGCTAACTCGCTACATCTTACGCCGTATTGTCGATTTATTCGTATAAGGTGCTTTGCGGTCAAGCGCATGCCCATTGTCTATAATAGAATAAATATCGATTTGGGAGTATTTCCCCGAAAGAATGGAGGAAAATTGCTGTAATTTATCGGCTGATTTCAATAATTTTGGCAAGGAAATGCAAAACGAAAAACCTACACTTAACATACACAATAACTTACATAAAATTTCTAAATATGAAAAAAATCGGTGTAAACTTTGTCTGTTTTCATGTCGCTAAATTATTATGGTCGCGAAATCAACCGTTTGCAGAACTGCTAATTCTAAAAGACACTACTTATCTCAATTGTATACAGTCTTCCCTCACTGCTATGCCGATATATTTTACCTCTGGAGTGAGATCAAAGACAAAGTTCACCTCACGGATACGAGTACACAAGCCAGCGCAGATTACAGCCTGCTTTCTACTATGAAGGCGCTGACCTAAATGGCGGGACACCAACCTCCTGATGAATGCCGCATGTCTAATCACCATTAATACGAATACAGAGTTATCTGTCGGGGTGTACTAAGCCGAAAGAGGGCTACTTACTGACCTGTATTAAACAAGTACTGGACTTCGGATTGTCAGTGACAATGAATGCATTTGTTTTGGGCTACATATAAAAGGTATATGTTTTTCCCAATTTACTTTGTCATAAGGAAATAGTAATAATTATAATATATAGTGTCATAATGTAACCATTGCATAATCGTCTTGTTGGCATAATGTGTTTTAGGCATAACAATACATTAAATTCGGCTATTTGATGAGACGCAAAAAGTCTTTAGGCATTTTTTATATTTTCTCATTTTATTTTACTATAAGATAAACGATATTGTACTACCTAGTACTTTGAATAGTTTCAATATCTACGCATTATGAGTCGTGATTATAGGTTTATGTGCAAAAATATATCTATATATATAAAAGAAAGTCGTGTTAGTTACACCATTTATAACTAAAGAACGGCTGAACCAATTTGGCTGAAAATGTTTGGGGAGGTAGCTTAGAACCAGGAGAAGGACATAGGATACTTTTTAACCGACTTCAAAAAAAGTAGTTTGAAGTTAGTTTTAGTTTGTTTTAGTTTAGTAGAACTACGCGGGTGAAACCGCAGGGCACAGCTAGTATTTTATATTTTAGATATTGTGTGCCTTTAAACATTATGCTAAGTTATCTTTATCCTATATAATTATGGTTATGTTAGTAAAAATTATGCGAGAACAGTTATGAGTTTAGTTGTTATGGTAAATTATGATTAGTCCTAAAATCGTTATGCCTACTTAAATTAGTACAAAAATTGTTATGCTTCTAAATTTAAAAGACCCATTTAAATTTCCCCATTTTGGCGCTAAAAACTACGGTTGTGTCCAGTGTGAGTTAGTTTAACTAATAAGTATTAGTGATGGAATAAGGTCAATTTTAGTACCAAAAATACACACGGGGGCGCTTCGAATTGACAGAAAAACAACTGTCATTTTAATATTTAGTCCATATAATTAGATGTCCGTGGCGTCCCTATACGCATCCTAATGAACTACTTTCGCTATGGGACCAAAATCAGCTGTTTTCATTTTGTCGACGACCAATGCGACCTTTTTTCTGACATATTCAGGGTTGATCCCATACTCAAAAGTGTTTCGTAAAGACGGTAACAGTTACCCCTCTTTCGGCTCAATATAACCGATAACCCTGTAGATTATGACAAGTTTCGTTTGCGGTTAATAAACAACGAGATTTGTTTGGATGTCTTAGGATAAGCTTTTGATAAAGTAGTTATATACTGTTGCTGGTTAAATGGTTGAATATTTTTCTCTTTACGTAATTGACTGCGCGGCAAAATCATTTTCTCATCTATCAGTTTGTCTGTATGTTGGTACTCTTATACAGGTCTTATACTTTCCATTAAACAAATTTGTTATACCGACAGTATTACGATTTTTTTTTAAATTATGTTGTCACCTTCATGTTGTAAAATCTGTCGCCAAGCACCTAACGGCGTGTTCCGACAGCCTTTCTTGAGAGCCGGTGTATCCCAGACTAGGCATGCTCCATCTAGGGCTACAGTATCGCTGAATTCCATGGACGTGCAAACTTGTGCTCAAATGCCAAGCTGTGTAGCATAAAAAAAAACAAAAACAAAGAATATTTATCCCAAAACCGACGATAGTTTGTTACGGTGCCATTTACCTACTGATCGATTTAAAGTTGGAATAATATATTGTAGTCGCGAGGTAAACAATTTGCAGAATAATTAATGGAGTCAGGCTTCATTAATGGCTTCATTCAATATCTCCTGAGGATGTCTGTGCTAAGGCGAAACACGTGTTGAGGAAGTCTTTAATATACTGAGAAAATGTGTTTTTTTATCATTTTTATGTTTTGTGTTCATATTGTAAATAACTGATCTAGGTCTTTTCAAGTCGCGAGTGAATGGGTTTTTTTTAGGCAAGCGTGCCCTATCTTAGGCTTTATCGTCGCATCACATCAGGCGAGTTGCGGCCAAACGCAAGTCTATCTTCTATTAAAAAAAACTTACATATAAGAATCAAAAAGGAATAAAGAATAATAATTTAATTGTAAAAACACACTTATTTTTTATTAATATTGTTATTATAATGATTAATTTTTGCAGAACTACTACTCCTAGTTTTCAGACGTATTTTGTTGAGCTACATTCTTACTTTTGGTGTATTCGTTTGTTTAGGTTCTGTTTAAAGGAAAACCAGTTCCGGTGTGTGGATAGTTTCGTCTCTAAAGTTTGGGTGACTTCAAGAACGTAATTTTAGATGTTTTTGTCCGTAACAAGGCCATTTGAAAACCTTTTCTTAGCGTAATAACATTTTTGTTCCTTACCTGCCACCTCCCTCACCCCTATCTATATTAACAGAAATTTTAAAATTATCGCTCAGAACAAGAACAAACTTGCTTTTGTTTTGAGAGTTCGCCGATTCAACGGAATCAAAATGAAACCAAGTTTGCATCGCCTTGTTTCCACCACTTTCTTGCTTAACTATAGCCGACAAGTGGGCACTATTTGCTAGAGCAAGCCGTACAAAAATCTAAATATCAGGTACATCTTGGTAATATTAAATTTAAAGGTTCTCTGTCCTCCGTCCGTGCTTCATATCTGTGCCATTTACCCATATTATTATTAGGTGCCTTAAACTCGTCTATGAAGTAAGGCTCGCTAAACAGCAGCACCGCAAGTATAATTCTATATCGATAGTTAGGTTTTTAAATTTGAGCCTTTGTAGACGCTCATGCTTATCATTATCCAGGGCTTAATTCACTTGATATAACTAACGAAAGCGAGGACTCAATGAGAATTAAATGGATAGATATCCATTTAATCCGTTGGACATCAAACGTCGGTGTAACGGTTTTTGAGTCTGAAATACGTCTCACAAATAAGAGTAGGAGTATTAATAAAATAGCTGATTTTGATTAGATATCAAATTAACATCAATGAGCTATTTTTAAACCAGCCGTTTACCGCTTAAGAACCGTACTTGCGCTGCTGCTATCTCCTACTTTGTTTCTATAAATGCCGTATGCATACCCTTTTCTAGACTTCACCCTGGCTAAATATTTTTTTTTTGTTGGGAGGATCTATAATAAACCCCAAATTTGGTACGGTTGTAGGGCGAACATCACCCCTAACCCACCTGTTTGCTTGTTACAGTCCGAAGCTACGACAAGCACGACAAATGCGGCCTCGTATGGATACCGCGCGTGGTCGCGTACAGGTGTCGCACGTGCGGCATATCGCCGTGCATGTCCATATGTCGCGAGTGCTTCCACCGCGGAGACCACTCGACGCACGACTTCAACATGTTCCTGTCGCAGGCGGGCGGCGCGTGTGACTGCGGGGATAAGTCGGTCATGAAGGAAGACGGGTGAGTCATACTACCTACGAGCGGGCGAGCGTAGCGTCTCTACTGCGAGTCTCGCAAAAATATTATTTTATCTGTCAGTTTGGATGTTAGACTGGATGTTGTCACTCGCTTTAAGGTCGTAGTTTCCAGCCAGTCTTGACGAAACTTGGTATACAAGTTCTAATAATTAATGATTAGGCCAGCAGATTTCAATGATATTAGGCAGGAACATGCCCGACACAACACAAAATTAAATAGTTCTGTGCGCTTCTGATAGCCTGGTTCCTGTAGTCATTAAATATGTATTAAAGCAACATTGACCTGACTCGCGAGACGAACCCCCGTTCACCACACGCAATGTATTAAACTGGTTATTGAATGTTTATTATATCCTGGTACCGCCTGATGCTAACCAAGCGCTCGCAGCGCAGTTTGCTTGGCTATTGCTGACCGATCACCGAAGTCAAGCAACGTTTAGCCCGGTTAGATGTCGGATCGGTCACCTTAAAGTCGATTTTCTGTTACCTAATCGGAAGAAACTATAAATTTTAGTTCCCGATTGTTTAGATGAACATTTGGCCATTTATAGTGTCATTGATGCGGTCAAGGAACTCGACCATTATGGTAATAACTTAATACTTCAAGCAAAGATGTTTTACTCGCATCGCTCGATGTCCAGATACATTAATTAGCTTATATTTGTTACACTTCCACATCAGGTAACAGTCAATTCGTCACTCGCTAAATTACCGTGTACTTGCTGGCATGTCGCCCGAGACGTTTGTGCCCAAACACTCCGTCAATTTATATCAATAATACGACACTGTATCCTAGCTCTTAACTACAAGGCTTTAAGGTACAAAATTCATGCTGAACTCTATTGATTGGTAGGCAGGCGTTCATGGAGTCCATCTCATGCATTTTCTGAATCCTATGGCGATAGACAATTGACATTTAAGGACAAGGGCAAAGTAATAGAACGCTTATACGGTTCGTATTTCGCTTTTATTGGAGTATTCCCACATGTCCATTGTCTTGGATATTTGAGTTCCAGCTTCCTCCGAGGGACCAATTTATTTATTCTAATAACTGCACTTGGGTAATTCAAGTCCAACGATGACTCTCTACCTTGCAAATTAGTCACACTTGGCACGTCTTCAGTAGAGCAGAGGCGGAATGTGACGTCACAAGTTAGACTTCTACCAGATCCATAACACCTCCTACTGTTAGCGTAAACATTGCGCATCGACTAATCTTACTTCCTACCCGAAGTATAAATGTAAACATCTAGTAACTGTGGAAAGCTAATGGGAAAGGTTACAGTAGACTTAACTTTTGCGATCTGGACAACCTCTAGACCAAATTTTGCTCGTATTAAGTTATTTAAACTTGAGTAGCGCATGAATTTGTCAAATTGAAATCGGCTAAATGATAGGACTTTGCAAAGTTTCTTCTGCTTTAAGAGATTATCATACTCCCCCAATCAAAAATATATAACGATAAAGATTACTAACATACATTATGTATGTTAGTATTTAATTTGTCTAATTAATTAAATAAATTTTCGTAGTCTTAAATTAGAGGAGCTTCGATGGCTTTGCCAGTTGAATAAAGAACACGAGACAAAGCCGAGAAAGATCGTTGAAGCGTTGAAGTTTAAACAGCTCCATGAGAAAGGGTTACTAATTACTTTATTTTATAGTAAATGATCCTCAGTAAGAGCTAGCGTATGCCGAGAATAAACATCGGTTTATCTACCTTCGAGGGACAAACTGTGAAAACTTACTTCGAAACAGAAGGGTCCATACAGAAGGGTCCGTTCATTGGCGCTATCAAACAAAATGTCATTTCAAATTAGCCGTGTTCTATTTTGTCCTTCCCATTCCCCAGCCATGCTAGTTCCACAGTTTAACTTTCATTGAACTGTCTTGAACCCTAGCTTGGGTAAGGAAAGTAATATGCGCATCGCAATATGCGTTGGCGATTATGTAAATATCTGCGCGAAATGTTAGTAAACTCTAAACATGTCGCCGTGGAGATGACTCATGCGGTTCGACTGCGTCTTATAAGGAAAAAGTTCGCTTCTTTGTGATTGAATTGAAGAATGATTTGTTTTAAAAGATTGCCTGATTATGAAGAAGGATGGATTTGTCCAAAATATAAATCAGTCATTAGTTGGAGGATCTTACTTTCATCCATTTCCTTGCCCCAATCTAAGTTCGCTTTTAATTTCTATCATCGAGAAAGTGCCATTGTATTCCAGGTTCAGGCATACAACATGTGCAGTCACTTGCTTTTACTGTGAAGGGAAAACTTCGCTCAAAGGTTATTTACAATAGCTTTCGAAGATGAGAAGTCCCTAACCCCATTCGTCGGGTTCAACGGAAAATCAGAGCGGTTTGTTTACAACCAGTATTATGCTGAGTTGGGATTGGCGCCTGACAAAAACTGCTTTAATAATGTAAATTACAAAACGAATGTACGTTTTTATTTTTCTTCGTAAATAAAAATATATATATTTGATTCTAACCCGAAATTGTATCAGCGTGATGGACTATTAAAAACATTGAAAATTCAATTAATTCAAAACAATAGCCGATACACATTTCATATGTGGGAAATTCTATGCTCAACAGTGACTGGGATGTTACGACTTAATAAGTTGAACTTCCCTTTCCCATAACCTATTACCAAATCTCAAAGCAATCTTAGTCACCGCGCTGTTGTCATAACACAACTATCGCATCAACGTAGACCGATACCTACATTCAAATAGGTACTATACACAATAACAATGGGCTATAACATTCTGATAGGTAGTGTGCACGCTGTGATACGGACTTGACCCAGAGACTGTTTGTCCTAGACCTTGGCCGTGTTGGGCAGTACGCTTGATGCCTGGCTTCAAGGTAACCTCTTTATTTCGGTTTTCTGCTTCTGTTTGTTTACATGTTCGTCGTGATTCTTTCTGGTTACGTCATTTGGTATCAAGCAAGTAGTCAAGCATCATAACGTATTGAATATCAGCCTATAAGATTCGCGAATATTGACACCAATACTTTAGGGCCAGTAAATTGGGGCCTAAAATATACTTTTTCTATTCTTCTGAAACGAAAAGTTAAGGTAGTATTAGAGATAAATTGTGTCAGATAAGCAAAGGTTTAAATTAAAAAGTACATACTATAAAAGAAAATATATTTTTGTGAGTATTTAACTGAGCAGCTTTGCGTCGACACAAAGTGAATTTGCCGGAATTTTACATTACGAGGGGTCACAGAGATAATAATAGTAGGTACTTAGAGGTAGCTTTTGTCGAGGTCTGTTGTTTGACCTTTACCGTTCACCCTAGTAGATGTCGCCTGCCCTTGCCTACGCGTTGACCTTGGCACTTGTGACGTCAAGGCTCGCAACGGACCTGCCTCAAGAAAAACGTTGAAACTTTTGTTTATGAATAGACGTCTTGCTTGGTGTTTGTATCATGAGTAGGAACATGGGCTCAGCGTTGGTTGGGATTCGACTTACAATTTTTTTGGTGGCAGGCTCAAAACAGGTCCGGTAAGCTCATAAGAAGTAGGCAAGAGTCGTGATAACAATTGAGTTGCTGTCAATCGTGATAGAAGTTGCACTTTTTGCTATAGTTGTACGCCGTGCGGTGTGCGCATGTTTCTCTGTCTATCTCTTTCTCTCTCTCTCTCTCTCTCTCTCTCATAGAAAGCAAGCCAGTTATTTTCGTTTGGTATTGATATTCTTTATATTTAATTATATTACAATTCCTTCACTTATTATATTAATCGAATGAAACTTCGTGCCATCCGGGTGTCCCTTGACACCTCACAAGTTTTTTTAAAAGCCATTAATATCCTCTAAAAATGTCACTTTTACAAAGAATGAGTATAATGCGCTGATCCCTAGTTTCGCTGAACTTAAGGAACTGCGTTTTAGCGCTACGAAAACTAATTATCTAGTAACATTGCAGATCTATCGACCTCTAACCTTTGTGTGGCTCCGAATTCCGTACCTTTGCTCATAAACCTTAAACAGTAATGACGTCAGCTATAATTTTAGCTTACGTCATCACATCTACGATCAGTTTTGATAGCATATTTTTTATCTGAAAATATAATTATAATGATGATAGTAGCGTGAAGATAACGAGAACGAGATTACAATAAGGGTTTAAATTGATGCTTCTACAATACAAAAAAAAGTTCAGTGAAATACTCATTAGCGTGTTATGCATATTATGATTTAACAATATCTTTATTCCTCTTTAATTCGAAGGCTCTTTCTTAGTCATGCAGATAAGGCACATATTCAACTATAAGAATAGTGATGCTTAGCAGCTGATTTTGTGGTCATGTCAGATATATGATAATATGTTTGAGGCTTTTGGAGACCTATAAACTTTGGTACTTGAACGAACCATGAAACTTTGCTCCGAAGTAAAAGAACCAGCAGATAATATTTTTCTCATATATTTAACATTATTAATGTGCCAACAATAATCAAACTTACGAGTAATTGATGAATCAAACGTGTAATGTGGCATTTTTTTTTTGCTTTCTGCACTCTTCCATTATGACTCTAAATTTAGAAGAGTTAGATGTTATTGATGAATATCAGTCATCATATTGAATTTAAATCTACTACAACGAATCCCAATAACAATGACGTTTTTCTACTTCACTGGGCATATTACAATCGTTCTGATTCCTCCTTATGCTGTCCATTCCAGGTTCTGCAGTAACCATGGCAACAAGTGTCCTCGGCCGAGCACCGCGCCGGCGGACCTTATGTGTGTGGCGGAGGCCATGATGCCTCGTCTCATATTACGCCTGCTTCAGCATTTCAGAGAGAACAGGTAAGAACACCTCCACCACTTACACCAAAGGAAACAGGGGTACCAAAATCACAAAAATAGTACACAGATGCAAGCAACTATCCTACGCTTTCTCGGTTTTAGATGACTGCCCAAACGAAGGGTAATGTTATATACTGTTGTTTACTATACGATAATGTTCAAACGGGTGTTCTATGCTCTTTTGTTTTTTATCCTACACAGCTAGGCATTTGACCACAAGTTCGCACGACCACGGCAGACGGCGATACTGTAGCCGTACTGTAAAAGATATCCGGCTGCTCGAACGATCGGGTCGGTTCCACTTGGCCCATGATGGACGAGTCAAAGGGTCGAGTGATATAAAATAGTGTAATTCGCTGAGATACTCTTTCCACGGGTAAATGTTTAGTTGGGCGGTTTCTGCGCTTTTTGCATCGTAACTATTTTTTTTTCTGTGTGCCTACGACATTCGAGCACAACTGGATTATATGGGATTCCCCTATGACTTAAAAGGCTATAAAGTGTTAAAGAGTCAGTTGACCGATCATGAAGTCTCAATTAATATGTATCACGATCTTTTTATTTTAATAATGTACCTATACAATTACCGCTATACACGTGCTCGTGTCAATGAGTATAAATAAAGCAAAGCCGTCAGTATTCAGGTCACGGGACAAGTCCATTGTCAGAACAGTAAAGTGATTATGGCGAAGCCGTACTCGGTAGGATAATGGTTTCATACGGTTAGGATTTTCATTGTCGTCCGCGTATAAACCTCTTTGCAACTGTTTGTGTAAGTGGCTTACCAACTTTCTATTATTATAATGGTTTTGGTCTACGTCACAGTTGCGTATATTTATTGCTAATATTTGTAACTAGCTGGGCCCCTTGGTTTCACCCGCGTAGTTCCACATTGGATTATCGATATAATGGGGGAACTACTTTTTTTGAAGTCGGTTATAAAGTAGCCTATGTTCTTTCCCTGGGTCCAATCTACCTGTGTACCAAATTTCATCTATATCGGTTCAGTGATGTGTCGCTTAGGTTTACGCTATTTCAGAGGAACATATTTATTTATATGGATATACAATTAATAAATAGATTTAGGTAAATTGAACACCTAGTTTTTAGGTTTACGTACCCAAAATGTGAAAACGGGATCCTTAATTCGATTTCGCTGTCCGTCCAACACCGGCTGTAATTTAATAATAAATACCAAGACAAGTATATGGTAAAATAAATAATTAGAGAGGCCTCCCATTAACGTGTTTTTGCAACGGCAAATGTTAGGAACTTGAACTAATGTTGTAAAGATAATACGGAACTCTTAGTGCGCGAGTCTGACTCGCACTTGGCCGATTTTATTTTGAAAGCCGCACTCTCTACAAAGCAAATTAACTTTACATGTTTCAAGCGTTATTTAAAGCGATTAAAGAGGCTTATTAAAAAAAATACAGTCTTTGCATATATGGATACCTGGAGAAAGAAATTCAGGTTACTTTAACATCCAATCCTCCTAGAATTAGTCTCCTGGCCACACGGCGAACACCTTTTTTTAACGCCGGTTATATTACTTACTCTCTCAGACAGCACACGGATGTCATTTTTACTATAGGACGTAGATACTTAATGTGGACGAATCAGGTGCGGGGTTGAGGAAAGTCGGACAGGTGGGGGCGAACAAATGTCTTTTCAACGTAGTTTTATTATATATTCTCTGTCTTGGCATAATATTTGAGACGCTCTTTTTTGCGCTTATCGGATTTGCAATCGACATTGAAAATCTGCAGAACGACACGTTGCGACATTAAGAGTGTAAGAGTGTACCGTTTATGTGACCCTGGACCCTATAACCAGTTAGGAATCTGGAACAGGAACCATATCATGCACTGATCATGTTAGCTCCGCTAGGAACATATCTTCGCGACGAAGCACTCTCATCTAATTTTTTAATCTCTTGCAGCGGTTCGCAGACTACGTCTGACAGCTACCGTATAGCGGTGCAGGAGTGCGAGGGGTACGTCAAGATGTTGATGGAGTTCAATAACATGGGAGATCTCATGCGGTCCGCCATGACCAAAGCGCTCATCAACCCACAGGTAATGAACATGATAAACTAGTGGTTCTTCGAACTGTTGACCTAATGACTACAATATTTTTTGCAAGTTTCAAAACAATACAAAACTTTTTACTGTCACTAACAATAATAAGTTCATTCAAACAAAAAATTTAGTTTTTTTTGAAAGCAATCCTTTTTTAATATATATATATATATAATAAACACCCAGACTGTGAAACAGACAGAAATAAGATTTAAGTAATTATTAATTTTAATGTAATAAGACTTGCCTGTAACGAACGTTATTTAAAGGTCAATAAATATTACTTTACTTTGACAAAAAATAAATAGAACATCAGATAATAAATACAACAGAAAACCAGCACGAAAGGCGGTACTTTGTTGCTTGTATTTCACACTCATAGCTCCCCACTGAGATTTCTTCATGTAATATATGCACACAATACATCCTGCACCGAAGACACATTCAAACTCGTCGTTCAAACGTCTGCCCCGGCCGGGTATTAAACCCAGAAGTACTGACTTTCGAAGCGAGTATGCTAACCACTAGGCCACGGGCAGGCCGACACAGGTTGATTCGAGCGTCAATCAGAGTCAGTTAATCGTAATTCTCCACACTGACCCCGATTCTGTCAGGCCAAACTTACTAAACTAACCTTACTTAACAGTTCTAAATTTGTCTCCTCTCTTTTTGTTTCCACAAGTGAAAAAAGGATGGGTATAATTTTAGGTACTTTTAGTTAGTTAGTGTGACTGGCCGAATTGGGGTCATTATGTCTGATTTTGTTGTATGGACTAATCTTGACCAGCATGTTCTACCGGTTAAAAAAATCTCTCCAGCTTGTCCATAATTTTATCCTTATATGTTTTGTTGTGTTCAGATGTATCGTAACCTGACGGAGCCGCCGTTCCCCGAGACGGAGTACGGTTTCTACATGTGCGAGTCTAACAAGATGTATGAGAAGGCACTGGAGATGTTCCCCGCGCCCGAACCGCCTGACGAGTGAGTCATTTGGTTATTTTTTTTATATTGATTTGCCCCTGACTAAAGCTGGTGGAGCCATACCACACACACACAAACACACGTACATTCACACATACACTCTCTCTTACATACACACAGAACACACCAATTCGTATATATATCTGGTATTTTTTTGTATTTTGAATTATTAAATATATAAAAAAAGTTTGTATTGTAAACTTTTCATTTTATTTTTTATTATAAGTAGTGAACTTGTACGCTAAGTTAAAGAAGAGCAGGGATTCTTAACACAGGCTAAAATCTGCTGAAAAAGAATGCCTTTTTAATATTAGGTCAAAACTGAAATTGATGAAAGATTTCTACGCCAAATTAAACTCTATTTCTGATGTTTGACTGATACAAATCTACCTTTTAGTTTAGAGCAGTTTATCATTTATTAAATAAATATATCCGTGTAGTGATTTGTTTGTTGTTTGTTCTTTTAGATATCGTCACCTACCCGCGCTGGCGCCTCGCTTGCAGCACAACACGCTGCTCGAGGAGTTCATATTCTGGACGTTCAAGTACGAGTTCCCACAGAACGTGGTGTGCTTCCTGCTGAACATGTTGCCAGATCAGGATTATAAGGTAACACTTGAAACTGTGCTGGAACTATCAAGAATAGATTGAACAGTTATGAATATCCATGCTACATCTTCGGTTTATTTTGTCGCTTACCGTCTGGCGAATTGATGGTCAAATATCTAATTGTCGAAGTATAGCGTTCTAGCGTTGAGTTTTTTTACACTCCAGACTCCATGGTCCGTACCTTTTTATGACTACTTATCTAATTAGTGGTATTTATAAAATTGGCTATACATTTTATAAAATTTATAAGTACATACTTTTAAAAAAAAGTTTAGTGCCATTTTTATGGATTTCTAGCTTTACAAAGTGTTGGGCCCAGGTTTACTATTAATGGGGTGTAGGTCATAACCCATCTTGCTAATCAATTTGCTGGCTAGGGATTTCACTTAGAAAGCTTTTCTAAAAAGCAGGCAACTACAATGTATTTCTTTCACTGTTGAAGCAAAGGGAAATTGATTATTCAGAAAGCTCAAAGGGATTGCTGGCTTTAAATGTGAAATCTATGCTCACAAGGTAAATTATTTTTAGGACTATCCACAAGACTTTTATCACTACCTATTTAACACACCTACTTGTCCTCCAGGAGCACCTGACCCGCACGTTCGTGATGCACTACGCTCGCATACCACTAGTTCTGGAAGAGGCAGCCGACCCCGACACTCTGTCCAACCGAGTCGTGCACATGTCCGTACAGCTGTTCTCCAACGAAGCCCTAGCGCTGAGATGTGTTCAACAACTGCATCTACTTCACGTTATGGTGCTGTCTCTACGGCTCATGATGGGGAAAATATTAGTGCAGAACACTTTACACGATCCCGAGCAGAATTTCCACTATGTGATCGATTGTACGAGGAGGGTTATGAAGGAGCACTGCTATTGGCCACTGGTGTCTGACTTCAATAATGTGCTGTCGCATAAGAGTGTTGCGTTGCTGTTTCTGCAGGACGATGCTTTGGTCGATATGTGGTTTGAGTTCCTGTCCATGTTGCAAGGTATGTGTTATTAAATTCGTTTTTTTTTTCGTTTAAGTGTATACCCATCTAGGTATACCTTAATATTATTCCAATTTAGCCAAAGGCTAATAAGTAATTTTAATTTAGCTTTAACTTCTACGTAAATAGTGTCTCTAAGAATGTATCTATTGACCCTTATATTAAAATCTCTATTAAGGGGAAGATACTTTGTTCATGTTTGTTTGTTTACACTTATTAAGTTAGTTAAGTAATATTTCTGTTAAAAAATATATTTTTAAGGTGATTTATTATTTGTATTCATTATGTTTGAGTAATATGTGTTGTGTGCTCTCTCGTGCTATTTATACTGGAGAGAAATCTCCATCGATCGACTTGTTATTGTATGAGCCTGACACAGTATTTCTCCTAACCTAACTTATCATGACAAACTCTTTGGTGAATATCTGAATAATTTACGTTTGGAGCTGGCACATTACACTATTCATATGACGCCATATCCAAATCGAGTCTTTTTTTGTCATATTATACTGTTATTCGTTGCTTTTTAAACAGAGTGACTTCGGTCTACTGACGCATTTAGCCAGTTCTTACCATAAGAGAAAATTTAAAAATGCATTGACCCTATTTAAATCATGACTTAAACCAAATTAATTTCCAGGCATGAACGTGAACATACGCGAAACCGGCGGTCACATCGAGTTCGAACCGTCTTCATACTACGCCGCCTTCTCTTGCGAGTTGGAAGCCGCCGCTTACCCCATGTGGTCGGTCCTCAGCCACCTGAGCGAGGAGTCGCAGGCGCCTCTAGCGCGCCGCATGGTGACCACTGCGCTGCACTATCTGCAGGAGTGGCTCGACGCTGTCAACTTCTGCAAGCCTAGTACCGAGCGGGTGAGTGATGTGCCGGGTGAGTCCTCAGCCACCTGAATGAGGAGTCGCAGGCGCCTCTAGCGCGCCGCATGGTACTATCTATGGTAGCATATCTCTACTGCCATTGGGTGTGCTGTGACTAGCCCAAGGTTATCTCAAGGTACTATTTTTAAAATAACCTCTAAGGACAGAGGTTCAGCAACAAACGGCCATATTTCTCAGCAATCTGTAGTAGTCCGCAAATAGGACTTAGTGATTGTTCTGTACGTATATTGTATTTGCCTCCGGAGCTCCGAGTGAAGACATTTACTAAACATTGTTTTTATTCCTCCCTGGTACAGTCGGAGGTGGCGCACGCGTCGTTCCACTTCCCCCTGCACCGGTACCTGGCCGCGTTCCTGTGCGCCGGCGTGCGCTGCATGGGGCTGACGGCCGCCTCGCTGTTGCCCCCGCCCGACCTGCTCGCGCTGCTCGCTCACCACCCGCTCAGGGTGCAGGTCAGTGTCTAGCTGATACATCCTATACTCTACATCAGCAGGCGGTGGGAACGCGCTCCTGTTTCTGGCCTTCTTGGCCGGTTTTTAATTATTTCTATTAGTTTTCACTGGCGTTTTAACTATTAACTAGAAAATGACAGTGCTTTTCTGTCAATTCGAAGCGCTGTGAACGCGTGAAGCGCGAATACGAAGATGTCTTTGTTTCTTCTTACAAACATACACACATAGTATATTAATATACACGGGACTGTTAGCACCCCCAATTCCGAGAAATAAGGTTTCGCAGATACGTGCCGTGGTAGTCGAGCTGTAGCACGTGTCGCTCTTTTGTTTATAATAAATTTAGTAACCTTTTTTTTTATTCCTGGGATATAGTATAGAGAGTGTACAGTTGGTCGGATGGAATGTCCAATAGTGGCTGTGTATCGATGAACTGCTTCCGAACTAATTGGTATTTAATTTGAGCCATTTTTGCTTACGACTTTTTTGATCTTTGTTTCCTATACTTGTAACGGTATGGTAGTGTCGGTTGGACCGTGTATGAAAGATTTTACGTACGTTGTTCGTATGCGAGAAAAGTGAGCAAAAATTTCGCT